>JAHVAK010000144.1:2560591-3840887 GCA_019845155.1 Luehdorfia chinensis
TCGGAGAAACCAGTGTTTGAAATTGACAGTCTTCTTAAACTTGGATCCCAAAAGAAGGTCAATGCTCAGGTTTCGCGCGGTTTAACACAACGCTTTCCATTGCCCAGAATAACGCAACACCCATCCTATCAGAGACTTAGTCAAATTAATATTCATCAGTCGAAATTCCAAACATGCAGTGAATTTATATGGGACCACCCTTACTATACCCCATTTTCTAATATAGTCATTAAAAGAATCATTAAAATCGGTTCATAAACAAAGAAGTTATGCCAAAACTTACATAAAAGTATACTCGTATCTCTACAGACAAATTGAGAACCTCCTCCTTTTTTGAAGTCGGATAAAATGGAAAATTAAATTAAAAGAAAATAATAATGTATCGAAACATTCTCACATTCAGCATATTTGTGTATAATAACTACATTAAACGCTTTCAAATATTTTTGATGCCCAGATCTTTATTGATTCGACGGATATATCCTAAAAACCCACAATAACAAAGGCCTCGAAGACTTGCAAAGCATATTAAAAAGCATTACTTCCGTTCTTAACGTTTTAAAATCACACATCATTTTAGTCCATCATATCATCATACTCGTATCATAGTATGGATACGCTGTAACTAGGCAGACTTACGTGCGCTGTTACAATTATCTCGCTTCAGATGCTGTTTCTGCTCTACTAAGTATGACATTCAGTTTCAAGACAATTTTAATTAAGTGTTCTGCGTTGTTACCCAGTTTGCACAAGAGCCGAGAAGATTTAATGCATGCATTTAGTAACATGGGATTGAATAAATAATTTTCAATAAACAAACTTTAGTAATCGCTGTTCTTCAATATTATTTTATTTAATAAAAACAGCTTTAAATAGCTACCTTTATAGATGTGGAAAACAGTACCGCCCCATGTACAGCCAGTCGTGCCTTTTTAGATACGTTCTAGCTACTCAAAAAGTTATGCAGGGTCCCATTCACTTCATTTCCTGCCAACACTCTTCGCTCAGTCATACTTTCCGTCTCTCGTAAACTTTCAACGCAAATACACAAACTTATTCACTTGTTCCACTCCTTCTCCTTTGATCAGAACTCTGCAATGCTTCTCTTTAAAAAACCATTTATATACTTTCCTCTCTTTCAAAAACCATTTCTATCCTCGTATCGACATTGATTTTCATTCTTGTTTACATTGCATTGGAAAAAACTACGGTCATTTGCTTTGATTGGTTTTTGAATAAGATTTTACAGAGCTCCATTTTCGTTGATTCTCTAATAATTATAATATAGTTTTTGATTTAGAATTATTATTAGATAAGCATAAAGCATTAAATATAAACAATTATTGTACAGCCAGTAAGTTCCATAGATCGTCTGCCATGAGACGTGGTTGCTTAATATTATTTAAAAACCTTTGAAATTTCAAGAAAAAAATGACATTGAGGCATGTTCTTTTGAACGTCAGTGTGAGATTGTAGGTGCAGAAATGGATGGATATCTATTTATGTGTATTTAGAGACCACCGTCTGTTAACTTCACAGCATTTATAATTTTAATGGAAGAAGTCTTAAAACAAAAAATTTTACAACTTTTAAAACTTAAAATTTATTAAACTAATTATCAAAACTTAATAATTTATTTTTAAACTATTTTAAAACTTAAAATACAAAGAAAAAAGTATCGATTTGTAGTGATTTTATGTATTTGTTAATTGAAACCATTTACTCTGGATGGAACCAAAGTACGAATTGTTTCGAATTTTAATTGTTTTAACTTACAGTCTACACCATAACCAAACGACCAGAGTTACACCCACTTGTTCCTCTTGTATTGATAATATTTAATTATAAAATAGCAAACAAAGCTGTATTAAATGAAGTTAGATCAGATCACAAAGCTCTAAAGATCCAGTGAATTTAGACCTGTAACCAAGAACAGAATTAAACGATTCAAACACAATGTTAAGTCTGAACTGTCCGAGTTATTTATATATTATTTTTCCTTGAATGACACTGATAGGCATGACACTGACATCTTTAACATGTTATTTTATGCAATTTTTAACAAATATGATAAAGTGTTAAGTAAGGTAGTTAAAATTCGAAAAAAAATATGATTTAGTGACACTAATGAACTTGGGCCCCCTCGAGTCAGTTACTCTCGCGCACCGGATGACGGTCCAAGCCCTATCGGGGGCAGTCCCGATAGGCAGGGCAATAAAGGTTTAAAAGAGTAGAACTTCAAGTAAGTCGTATAATATTTGAAATTACTAGGGCAAATGCTCGTTCATTTTAGTAAACAAAGAATTTTAAACGACAAGCAGTTTGGCTATACAAAAGGAAGGTCAACGACTAACGCCGGTCTTCAACTAGGCTCACATGTTCTTCAGGCCTGGGAAGATTTCATAACTCGATCGGTGTTGTATGATCTCTCAAATGCATTTGACTGTGTAGTGTAGAGCATAATAATTTAATTTGTAAATTCAAGGATTCCTATGCAGGAATCCGTCTAGGTGGGTACCACCCCAGGGCCAGTTTTTCTGCCGTAAATCAGTAAGTAGTGTGCAAACATTACTGTGGCAAAAATACTGCGGCATTTGTCAAGCCTCATTAGATTTTTTTTCATCTTATGTTACAAATTGAGAGCAAAATTTTTAGGTTATGTCATCAGGTTGTCTAGTAAAAATGAGTGTTTCTCAAGTATCGATCCTTGGTCTAATTCTGTTCTTAAAAAAAGTAAAAGTAAAGTTTCAGCCTATAAATGTCCCACTGCTGAGCACAGGCCTCCTCATTTCTGAGAGGGTTTAGGAGATAGGAAGAATCCGCCACGCTGCTCCAATGCGGGTTGGCGGACTTCACATGTCTTCGAAATATTTTTTTTATTCCTCAGACATGCAGGTTTCCTCACAATGTTTTCCTTCACCGCTAAGCACGTGGTAAATCAGCACTTAAAATTGTAGAACAATTTTAGAGGTGCTGGCACCAGGGATCGAACCCAGGTTACTCGCTTACTATGAAATTAAAGGCTAAATTCTGTTCTTGGTTTATACAAATTATCTTCCTTATTTGTTATAAAAAATGTCTGAGACAGTTCTGTTTGCCTATCTCATTGTTAATTAACTTAATGCTAGAACAGCCCAATAAAACTCTGAATATTGTTTGGAAATGTTTTGCAGCTAATAATTTATATTTAAATGCAGGTAAAACAAAAAGTTTACACTTTAGAATGTCTAAGTCGGCGCATAATATTAATATTAATTTAGAGATTTCCAACCTTTCTTTTAAATATTTTACTGTATTTCTTGGAATCGCTATTGATACCAAGCAACAGTGGCGAGCACATATTAAAAATTTCTTCTTCGAAGCTTCGAATTTAAGTTTAGTTGTATTTGCTATTAGAAGCATCAGGCAGCTGACTGATGAGGCTGCAGCTAAAATAGTCTATTTTGCATACTTCCACGGTATTATGCCCGACGGCGTATTACTAAGGGTATCCGCGGCGGTCTGGAGACGATATTAATTTAGCAAAAACAAGTATTTCCGGCAATCTTTGACTTAGGTCCTCGCGAGTCGCTACGAGATCTATTCCAGGACAGTAATATTTCGACATTTCCGTCGTTGCATATTTATGAAAACTACATGCCAATCAGCGGTTGATTTTCGACCGTAATTCATAAAATTGCTAAGCTTAAACGTAATTGAGGTAGGGAGGAGGAGGAGGGAGGTGTTGAGTAATTATGTGTTGGCGACATTTTGAAATTCTTAACAAAAAAACCAAAGCTTATTATGTGTTTCACATTGGCAGTATGGACGTAAACAAACGACAGACTATTATGTGATTGACATTGTCAGTATAATAATAAATGTTTCATTTTATTCTATTTAAATTATTTGTAACACATATTATATAAACATTTTAGTTTTCGCTTCTTCTCCATACAAATTTTAACTATGCCATATGCATAATCTCACACTCCTATTTAGGTACAGGGGCTATAAAGTTTTCTCTTTACGTATTAATGTATAGGATATAATGTTCGTACGGAAACACATGAATTTAATTAAACACAAAGTAACTGGATCCTGTAGAATGAGCTTCAGAGTTTCTTGCCGGTCCTTCTCTGAAGTTTTATTCTATGAACCGGTGTAGGTTTTGACATTTTAGAGATTTATACAAACAAACTAAATAAAGAAATTTTGACTTATACCAAATATATGCAAAATTACATATATATTTATAATATATACGAGTAAGTAATAAAATAATATAAATAGACTCTTATATCTCATTAGCTCACGGTCTTTCATTTTGAATGAGTTACGATTGTTTGCCTTCATGATTTCAATTGGATGAGTATTCTGAAGAAGAACAGATTCATCAGTGAATGCTAGATGGACTAAGGAAGAAGTAATATGATAATGAACGAAGGTTCCGGTCATTATAAGAGTAAGGATACTGAACGTGACGAGTTAGGTAGAAAGGAGGAGTAGGAGAATTAAGAATAGAGTAAATGGTAGTGAGTGCACGCAAACTTCGGCGCTGACGAATGGAAAACCATTTTTATTAAGACCGATAAGCAGACACATGGTCATACTTTCGGAGATTTAAAAAGAATCGATTACAGTTATTCAGAAGATGATCCCATTTTTTGAGGAGATCTGCATTCAGGTTAAAATAGCACACATCACCATAACTGATTTGAGGAAAAATTAAGATCTGCACAAGCATAGCTTTGGCCCTGGTCGAAAGAAAGTTTATTAAAAGTAAAGTCTATACTAAAGGAGATAATAAAATCATTTGAATACTGTTCCTAAGTGCTGTATTTATTTAAACAAACTTGATAGGCATAGGATAACCTATTACAACGCTAGAAAACCATGAGATAAAAGTGTAAAAAATAAACTATACGCTTGGACAATAAGGCTAAAGAAAGTTTAGCTTTCAAAGTTGTGTCTCACTGCCGTTCCTGATGTTTAGTAACCACTGCGACATCTAGGAAAGCATTTAGAAATGAGAAGCGCGGTATTCACGTATGGGCCTAGTTTTAGACGAGTTTTCCAAACAAGAAAGTAGGCGAACAAGCCGCCGCAACCGTACGAGCAGCAACGATATGACTTCGACCAGAAATCGAAACATGCAATCTATTCTGTCACATTGCTTCGGTCACCTCACCGCTTGGTGGTTTAGGTACTTGGCCACAGAATTGAGAGGCCTGGGTTTAATACCCGCAGAAACCATGATATGTGCCACAGTCCGACTGTCACAAAACTCTAACATCACATCAGACCCTTTCTTCGGCCTAAAATGTACTTTCAGGTCAGACTGGTAGCTTTGCCTATGATTGAGTATTTCCATCTTCACTCAAAATTCAGTTCTAGCTTCCGATATGAGGAGGATGTCGATGTGGTCATAATGATCTATGAAAAATTTACACGCTGACTCTCGGCACATAACATATATGGTTTGTCGCCGCTTTTAATTACGAGTTGGTTCATCTCATCAGGAAATTACTCAAAAAGAAAGAGAGAAGTATTAAAATCGTAATTTTTACTTACGAGACGATGTGACAATCTATCAATCTTAGTTAAATCTAAGTAAAAGTTATATTTATTTGATGAAATTTACGTAACAAATAATGACTAAAACTAAAAATTTCTTTCCCTATTTTTAACAAACTTCAAAAAAATAAGTTCTAGAGGTAGTCTCATGTAAATTTGGTGAAGATCTAATGATGAGATCCATAACAGTATAACAGAACTCTTCAATTCTTATAAGCAAATTTATAAAGTTTTTTTTATATATAATTACGAATAGTTAATTTATATATGCTTGCAAGTCAATCCATCAAATTGAGGTTCTTTTGAACTGTACGTGTTGAGGAAGCGCTAGAGAAAAACCAACTCTCCAACGTCTTTGCCAGGGATCTGTCTGTCGGAAAGAGCCAATTGATTAAGTTGAGGACCGAGAGCTGGGGCGTAATTTCCGCTGGATCAGAAATTTTAAAAGAGATATCGTCGTTGGAGCCACTCACTAGTGTAAGTAAGGACCCAAGAGCAAATTTCGTCCAATACTATTCCGATGATATCATCGGACGTCAGTCTGAGCGAGATTAGTATGACGGCTCTCAAACAGCTTAAAATGGCAAAGCGCCGGGTGAGGACTAAATGACAGCGGAGCTTCTGAAAGCGGGTGGAAAACCGGTACTAGTAGCCCTTGAGAAGTTGTTTAATTCCTTCATCCGCGGTAGCGCTACGCCGGGAGCGTGGAGTAGAAGCTATCATTAGAGTAAGAATAAAAAAAATTGATCTGATGATATCATTTTTGAGATACTACGCGGAAGTCGGTATTTTTATTAAATAATTATAAGATAACTTCTTTCTTGATTACTTATATAATTTTTAATTAATAGACTACGTCCATTCAAACTTACATTCTTTACAATTATCTAACATTTAACAAAAGTAATATACACCACAAGTTTTAACTGTAATGTGAGATCGCCGCGCTGTTCGAATTTTCGAACTACACATTTTCCCGATATATTTTCTATTTCTCAAAGAAGGCATAAAATAATGCATCCTTCACGCCCCGCAAATTTCGTAAAATTCACTTAAGACATTACAGAAAAATATCTACGACGAGCAAAACGTTCACCGAATGGTAAGTCCAACGCCTGCCTATAACAAATGTCGTGTCACCCATTGCCATTTCTGTATGGCACCGCAATGTGCCCGTCCCCTGAGACAACGAGTAATAAGTCTTATATCCTTAGTTCAGACCGAAACACAGTTTGTTTCGTTTTATAATTTAAACACTACAAAGATAAAAACGAAGAGATTATTTTTATGGCAAAGTGGCATATGTATTTATAATAACGAAGAATAAATATGTCTTAAATGTTGATATTTGTACCCAATTTTATTTGTAAATTAGTTCATTCATTCGATTATTTCATCATTATATACGGCAAATAAATGTTTTAATTAATAATTAAAAATAACTTTCCATTTTAAAAATAAAGAGTGACAAGTGATCGAAAGGAGAGTAGGTATTTACCTCAAGAAATGGGTCTAGTTTCTATACTGCTTTTAATATATTTACTGTGGTTACACTTTGTACCGAGACAAGAGAAATAACTAGAATAACTAGAGAGAAAAAACTTTCCTTAAAGCGAAAAAGAGACAGTGTAGCTAAAAATATGCCGGTAACAAGCTATTTACTTAGCTTAAAGATTAATTGCATATTATAAACATAATTACTAACTACTTAGCTTATTTAGATAATTAGTTAAGAATTACGTAGATTGACAACAAGTCCGCTTTCAGTTTTTCTTTTAAAAAACGATGCTTCACACTATAATTTCGCATGTATATAAGCGTTTTACAGACATAAATTTCATATGCACACTACAACCAGAAACGAAAACCATCAATTTGTAAAGTATTCTGATTGATAAGAATTATTATTAATTGAAATCAATTTAACAATTAAGTTCAATGCCATGGCGTGAAGCTAATAAATTTCTAATGTGAGGTGGTTCATCGACGATCAAAAAAACACGTTAGTTTGCTTCTAACTACCAAAACGACGTACCAGAGTAACATACAAAGCTGGCAATGTAACAAGATCGCAAAGCAAATTACGATCGATGCGCGAATTGCACAAGCAACGCCCACTCGCGTGCTATCACGTCGTGTCTTTGACACACTTGCAAATCAATGGACACCATGATGAAAACTTTGAGTGTATAGGCTATACACTCAAAGTTTTTTTAATTGTTAAAGAATAAATTGCTATGTGTAGTTCTTGGATATTTGTTGTGAATGAGTGTGAGAACGGCATTTAGAAAATGCCTTGAAATTTATAGATATAACTGCTCTTTGTCTTTCGTGTTTATTAATTTTTTTCTTGCTTTTGTGTATTTGGTGTACAAGAACGAATAGATAAAAAAATACATTGATCGTGCTTCCGAATCATAGGTATTTACAAATTATAGATTCTCCACTTTATAACTCGCCTACTCCAGCAGCGGTCACTCCTGCGACAAACATGATCAGCCCATTACCGCTTCAGTTTGCAAACACGGAAGGCTATGCCAGTGAACCGAGCTCTCCGGTGGTATTTTTTTATTACGAATCTTATTCTTCAGAGAAACACCGAGCATGGCCCTTTTTACATTGCTCTGCGGGTGTCTCAAAGAGATTCCGATTCCGCCAACTCGAGGTGGAATATAGTGGTAGCAAGACTGTCCTTGATGAAACTCATAACGAGCGGAGGCTTGTGCTATGAAATGAGTCGCATAAAGTTTTTATGTGTTGTATTATACATAATTTAGGTACCATGGTTACCAGGTTAAACCATAATTATACAACAATTTAACTGGTGGTAAGATTTCTATGCAGGAATCTGTCTAGGCTGATGGGCGCAGTGTGCACACTTATTCGTTTCTGCGGCCACAGATGCTTAAGTGCCCGTCCCCTGAGACAACGAGTAATAAGTCTTATATCCTTAGTTCAGACCGAAACACTTGACTTATTGTTTTAAGTGAGTAGACGAGCAAATCGTTTACCTGATGGTAAGTGCACCGTCTGTCCATAACAGATGCTGTGTCACCCAGAATACTTCTGTGTGGCACCACACTGCGCCCGTCACCCTGAGACATCAATCTTATTCTTAAATCTCATATGCCCAGTGATTACAATTTCACACTACAATTCACACTACTGCTTCACGGCAGAATAACTGACCATGGGGTGGTACCTACCTAGATTCTTGCACAAGAATCCCACCACCAATAAAATTTCCATACTCTAAAAAAATTCAAAATGTAGCTGCGTAATAATTCCAAAACACTATAATGGAATGCCTGATGCTGAAGGTAATAGGATTTTTGGTTCTTGTCGCACCATACGAGATGCAATAATAGACTAATGCTGCGGTTACTAAGTATATGAAGCCTCTGCTCTGCCACTTACTTATTCTTTAAAGAAATATGAAAATGGTTCTAAGAATATATTACACAAACGGTTGAGTTATTAACTTGTGTACACTAAATAATCGCGTCTTCGTTATAATGAAACATATATCATTAAGATCCATCAACAGTGATATGTTTGTAAAAAACAAACAAATTTCAAATATGATCAACAGACAAGAACTACTACATTACGATATTAGGGGCAACGTTGCAATTAATGTAACATTTATAAAATTGAGAGAGATATGACGGATAAAAAAAATTGCAAATGCATCGAACTGGGTCACGGTGACAACTCATTTTCCACTCAACGAAAAACAAAACTGTGATACAGTATACGACACACAATAGTGCAGTCGACCTTCACCTCCGAGAACAGAATATGTAAGAATGATAGTAGAGACGTCAACAGATTCACAGTCAAATATTTTAGTGTAAAATTTACTACTTTTCCTCGTTGCTTGAGGAGCACATTAGATCGAAAATGACCATTGCACATAACGTTCGACAGTTTACAAAAACAAATGTTAGTTCTTTAAAAATTGCCAAAAAGAACTCACCGATCGTATGTCCTCGTAGATGCCGTTGAGATCGTCTTCTAACAGTCGGTACGGGTCGACGATCTGTGTGCCGTAATCGGGTAGTGACCCAGTGCTGGTGCTTTGTAGGCTGGAAGCGAGGCGACGGACAGCGCCGGCTGCCGCCGGGCCCACGCCTGCCGAACCGCATGCCGCTCCACATGTCGTCACACGCTGAAACAATTACGTACTTAGTGTTATGAACTTACACAAAAAAATCATAAATATTAAAACAAATACATATAATTTTTAAAGAGACGAAGACGAGAGAAAAAACGCAAATCGGCTAAAACCTAATTATATATAAGGGAAGCTTACAGCTTCCCTCGTTACGACAATTATGATTTTTTTTATAATTCATGACATCTAGAAATAAACGTTTCAGTTTCAGCAAGTCTGCCTGTTTCGCGGTGTTTACATACAACTACGAATTAAATGGGTGATACTTTCAGATTATTGATATTAGTTTTGAGTTCATTGCGACTGTAAAATAGCGTCTGTTCCTTTTTCTGATATCATTACATAATCGTTAAACCGGACATACGAAAGCGAAGTACAGCGTCCCTGTGTTTAAGCTGATACCACAATAATATATCCAACGCCATAAAGTCTTTTAGATAACCAGAAGATGTCGACATCGAAATCGCACTCGAGGACTTTTTTGTCGTGTGGTGTCCTGATGTTTTAAAACAAATGTTACCATACTTTCTATCTATATAATATACTAGCTGACCCGGCAGACGTTGTCCTGCGTTTAAAATTTAAACTTTACAGCCACACGATCACAGAGCCACCTACTTTGTCGAATTTTGTAATTTTCTCATTTGGGTTCCCACTTTCATTTTTGAATTATATTAACGATGTGCTAGCGGTTAACGATTCTCTACAGTTATTTCGACGACGATACGTTGGAGAACCATCGTTGCCAGTGATAGTCTCCGCCATCAAATTTCGGGGATAATGCTTGGAACACTTGCCGGCGACCATGCACTGTGATAACGGTAGAACTATCACAACAAAAGAGAAAAGAAAACGATTTTGTAGTCGAAAATACTTGGATTGTTCCGTATTTGCCACTAATTTCCAAAACATTCAAGGCGCATTGTTACGTGGAGTATGGTAATTTTCATCTGCAGTGGATTGATTCTCAATATTGCGAAGAAACTGAAAGGTTAGATCTTCTGCCTCGCGGCATTGTAAATAACACTGGGAAATTGGTCACACAACTCAAAATCATATAACGAAGCAATTATTAATCACAAATTTTATTAACCTCACAAAGTGAACAACTTCGAAGGCAACTTACCTTTTGACTTACAAATGCAATAACGGTCGAAAACTGAATGAAAATTAGGGAATTGGCTCAATGGTATGCAATGAAAGGATCGCTCAGTTGAACCAGCTCTCAGAGAATAATGAAAGAAGACATTAAGAAAGAAAAAGTATTTATTGTCACAAAACTGTCATGCATACAAAATAACTAACTAACCCGACTTTTATATGATTGAAAAGGTAATAGAGAATTGCGCTGTCTACAACTCTGCTTACCAATAAAATGACCGGCTTAAAGATACGTAAGTATTAAGTATTAAGACCAGTTTCGCTGTCCAACTGCCCTACTATTGCCTCTACATCAATCTGGCAATCGATCGGCGCCTTACGGAAAACTACAATCACTGTACTCGTCGGTTTAAATAAAGAAGTATTTTGTTCCTTTGTTATATAGTACTAAGAATTATTACACTGCATATAATGGATCTATCTTGGCTGCAGTCTAATTTAGAAACTGTTGCGATGTGCAAGGAAAACCATTAGTGCGCATTTGTAACTTTTCGGGTCATTAAGCACATTCATTGCGAATATTGCCCCAAGGATTTTACTATCATTTATGTACTATTCGTTTTTTTAAGAAACGAATAAATTGTAACATCAATTATGCTTGTGTGGCAATTATGAAATTTTAAACTCATGTAATCAAAACTGTACCGAGATATTTCCGGCAAAGGGTATTACGGCAGCGCTGAGCTCGAAAATAGCGAGGCGCGGCCTAACCGCTTTTGTAATTTATTTTACGTTAACGACCTCTTGAATCTATTTAATCCTATTATTATATAAATAAAGCAGCTCTAACTTAAAACATTTTAATGTGGGATATTACCAATCAATTCAATCTACGCTAAAGTAAGCAATCCCAGATCCTTTGTGCGCATAGCGATTTTGATTTACATACATAAAAAATATATATCAATTAATAAAGTTAATGCAATTCTTGGCACAACTGCTTCGTCATCAGAAATCAATGCAAGACAAATTGTGTGATTCAATGGTCCAGATTGGACATAGTAGGGAAGGGCCGATTGCCCTTAGCGGTATGGCGGTACGGCAGTGACCGCGATCCGGGTGTCGCAATCGATTTTATGCAACTGCACGCGAGTGCAGGCACCTGATGGGCCCCGCACGTTGCAAAACCAACACACGGGTGACACACGTATGCGCTTAAGTACGTACATGGCGAGCTAAATTATACGAGGGGTGTTTTGTGCGTTCTTCGAAGAAAAACAATTTTCGTCTTCATACCTATCATTATTTGCAGTAGGTAGACGTCATTTTTTAAAAGGAGGTAATTGATTTTGACGGCGTATACATACAGTCAGCGCACAGGCTGGCTGAGTCACGGGTTCTGCCTTCGAATTCCAGTCAAAGCTAGTATTAGTGTAACAATTACTGGTTTCCTAGATGGCTTTTATTATCTCTGAAACTGCATCTGACCGTACCTGCGAACTTGTCGCATAAACGTTAAATCAGATATGAGAAGGTAAACACGAGTACATACGTTTGCAACAATACAAGCAGTACTAACATATTTGACCTATAAAATGTGTTCTCTTATCACCAGTTTTTGGCATTGTTATTTAAGTAGAGGTTTCTAAACTTGTACAGCTCCCATCCATCGTTGATCGGGTACCATATTGTTTGTTTACAGGGGTCGGAGCACAACTCGCGGGCTTCCTGCTTGCGAGTATCTTCCGACGAAGATGTGAAAGCCGCCGAGCTAACTTTTTACTACCTACACATTCTAGCTATCTATATATAATAGTGATGTGTGCAATGCGTGGTCCGACACGCATTTGGCCGTTTTAATTCAGTTTTCCATAAGACGTCTTTTTTCCCATTCCCACAAGAAATAAATCTGAGTAAAAAGAAAAGAACGTGTTTAATGTTTATTGGACCTAAAGAATTCCAATTGTTTTTGAAGACTAATTGATTTCTGGTTGTGTAACCAAAAATATTTAACGTAAATAATGACTGCAGTGGATCTGCGAGAAGCATTAATTAAATGACGCAGCGGAGAAATTGGAAACTGAAAATTTGGTTAAAGAAAATGATTGATGGCGCCCTCAATTATGATAAAAAATGTGTCCATTTTATAATGCGAATTATATGTAATATTTAAACGGTAACTGTGCATTTGAAACCTGAAATCTCCTTGACCTTTTACAACAACTTATAAAAAAAACGCAGTAACTCGAAAACATAACGGAGCACAGAAAAAATATGAGGTGCAATTAAGTTAGTACTAATGCAACACATTCAATGTTAATTGTAAAAAGTGATTGGTCGAGCGATGACCTCCACTAGACAAATGGACCTGCTGGGTACCCTAGGCGACACAAAGGTCGCGCTGGTAATTTAGCGTGCTTTTACATCAAATAAAGAACCTTGCCGACTACAAATACGTTTTAAATGTTAACAATTATATAATATTAAATGACAAATTTATGCTGGACAATGCGGTACGAGTTCATAGTAGATTATTTCCTTAATATTTGATATATATTTAATGGTAGTCAGTGACGAGACGAGCATATCGTTCTCCTGATCCTTTTTTTTATCTTTATATAGTGATTATGTTCATTACCACTTACTAGTAGTTTTCGTTCTTTTTATTTTATTAGTATATGATGAGTCTGAAGTGAATCTCGAAATTTATCAATGGTCCCGACAGAATATCAGCGCCGTAGCAAGACTGCTGTAGCTGAATCATATACCTGTCCGTTGCTATCAATCCAAATAAATTGATATATATTTATTGTCTATTGTATTTACCACGTATTCAAGTATTATTAGCTACAAAAATGTTTCATTCTCTCTGTCTCTTTCTTTCTGATGATACTAGCCACGCCTTCCTGCAACAGTTATTTGCACTAGCGTTCGCACTGAAAAATTCTGTGCAGCACCACTGCGGTCGTCACCATGACACATTGGTTCTAAGTCTCTAACGCCCAGTAATTACACTAGCGTCAGTGCACTTCAAACCGAAACTAGTGTTTGCACACCACTGCTTCACGGCAGAATAACTGACACTGCGATGGTACCTACCTTACTACAATGATTGAGATTGGCGAGCCATACATTGCATTACAATAGTGTACAGTTTCTTACAAAAGAGTTTAGCGCATAAATCAAACCAATTAGTCCTTAGATTACCGAGCCTTTCTTGTTTTTATTTTTATTTGAGTCATTAACTGTTGATATTTAATTGTCGTGTCGTAATGAGAGAACGCCAACACTGGTACCTGTACTAACGTGTTCTGGCTGATATAAGCGAACGATGCAACTATATGTAACATCAAGCAATAAAAACAAACTTTTAAACTCATTACTATATGGAATAAACAATTTATCAAAGCAGACTTTGCGATTCTTATCCTTAACAATTACAAAACATAAATGTAAAAGATCCGTCCAATATTAAAACGTATCCTAATCTAAACATATAAGGAGCGGTGTACGATAAATTACAAAAATTTAATTCATCAGCCCTTTAAATGTCTACTTTGGTGTGATATGATGAACACAGACATCTCCTTCCTTGGGAAGTAGCTTTAAAACATTTCACAAGATACTTTTAGTTGATAAATTTTATTTTTTTACCGCTGTTGAAATATACTTAGCATAGGAATTGTGCAATATACTTTCTTTGAAAAACTATTGTGTCCTGATTTAAATTAATCGACCAAGTTTTTTGCACCACGGTATAGTTATAACATAAGAAAATAATAAAATAAGATTCTTAACCCAGACCCTAACATTAGGCAACATCCTTAATTAATCGTGACATGAATGCTTAGCATAATAATTACTTCCATACGATTTCACACACGTCACAACAATGTTGGCTGCCTACGTATTAATCCCGCAATCCTTATAGCAACAACGAACCGATGTCACTAAATTAAAATTATTGTATTTGAATATAAGGTTCTACTTGTAATAGACTTGACCGCCGATAGCATAATGATTCAGAACACGACCTGCAAAATCTTACATCGTAGGTTACACCGTAGATTCTAAAGTTGCAGACCCCATGGGTCAATTTTGACTTGCTGTGACATTTGTACACAATGTCAACGTGTGACACTGGGTACACGTCATTAATGGGGAAGTCGTCGTCGTCGTTTCAGCCTATCACAAGTCCACTGCTGAACCTATGTTCAGGCCTCCCCCATAGAAAGCCACAAAAGTTTGTAGCTCTCATTTTGTAGGGACTTTGCCATAGTTGCCACACTTGGCAGGCGGGTTGGCAAGCGCAGTTTGTTTATTCAGATGTTCCAGGAAGATGCTGCTGCCCATCTCCTGGTTTTAATTTCCCTCTGTTGACTTTTACGAGACCAACGGTGCAGTATCCAGTGGTAGTCTGATGTCATAGCCAAGATTAACTACAGGATAGCTCAGGGTTCATGGATTCCTCTAAGAGTATGAAACGTCGGGAATAATAGTACGATCTACGCAGAATTAGGTGCTAAATCCGTTAATTTAGTTTCAATCAATGAATAATATTTATGAAATTAATTAAATTAAGACAACTTTATATTAAGCAGAGATACGTACGGTACATGGTCGCTAACAAAAAGGATATATTTAAAAAAAACACCATGTTTAGTAGGGGGCAATAACGGGATAAAATGATAACAAAAATCATCAAAGTTTTAAAAATTATGAGAAACATAAAAGTAAATTATTTTAATTTTAAAACAAATCAATGATACTTTAGACTTATATGTTCTACTACTGCTGTTAAGCTCTTAAACTACTGTTCAAACACACATTTTTGTCTTTCTTGGGTGTACGTTATAACATACATACATAAATAAGATCACGACTGTATCCCATAAGGGGTAGTCAGAGACTGGGCACTCACTGCAAAAACAGATGACTGCCACAATCCACGTTTCACCAAAACAATATAATGCACTTGGTGTGATAGGTGGTGAGCCCATCGCCATCATGCGCTGTTGGGTGCACAGTGCAGTTTAATTCCTTACTCGCCTTTTACAAGATCCATTGGATAAGATGAAGTAGTAGTATTCTTTTATCGATTATCGCTTTCGATCATCGATTCTTTTATCGATTTATAAGCCTCTTTGAAAGCCACATACACCGTAATAGAGCATAATAAAAATGAATTACTACCAGTCACATGATTTTGACTCTTTTTTGTGTTCATATTTGCTTCAACAAGGTTTGCATGAAAGAAAAATTTATGAAAATTTCACCGGAAAATTCGGAAATTTGCATGGTATTTTTGTATTAAAATCTCATAAAAAAAGTGTTCAGCTTGACAGTTCTGCTGTCAAAACATATTTTTTTGCTAAGCGCACCTCTATTTTTCTTCATAAGTAAATTGAGCGCGTACGAAGCTGGGGCGGGTCGCTAGTTTGTTATAAAGCATTTTCGCATTGTACAATTACGTAAATGAACATTGGTAAGTTTAACGAAGTGTAAAAGCGCATGAAACGTTAAATTGTACCGAATCTGTTATTAATCAGTTATTCTGCCGTCCTGTTTGACGGATGCAATAACACAATAACATTCTTTTGCATTTTATTGCATGTTTCGGTTTGAAGGACACTAAGAGCTAGTGTAATTACTGGGCATATAGTACTTAAGAACTGATGTCTCAGGGCGACGAGCGCATTGTGGTGCCACACAGAAATGTGCTGGGTGACCACAAGTAATCGTTGCTTCGGATCGATCCGAAACTTCGTACTTCGATTTTGGTAGTGGACCCCCTGGGCAGAGAGCCTTTATTTATTCCGTGTATGTACATGTCACGGTTGATTATTACCTTAGAAGTAAATTACACGATAAAAACTGCACATATCGCTCCGTTACGCAGTGTTACTTAATATTAACTAGAAGCATAATGTTTGTTATGAACTCGCACTAAACTCGAACAAGAATATCGATTACTGGTAATGTAAATGTCTTTTTTACGTCTTAGATACGATTACGCAGTCACAAGTGCATACGCACTTAGGACAGGAACCCATGTGCGGTTAAAATATTAAACCAAAAAAATACGACCGTGATGTAAATGATGAACAACATTGGCACACGTAAAATTGCGTGCGCCTGCAGGCGCACATAACAATTAAAACATGATAGAAAGTGAGAGTTTCGAACCCGCGAAACGGGCGCCTCCGCTTCTTAAAATAGAAGCGGACGACAGTTGACACGTCCCATCTGTGGACGCACCGTTGCCACGTAACCTACTCACTAATTAGCAACAGCTTGATATATTATACGCTGTTTGATCGCTTGGTGACGATTTTGTAAATAACAATGAACGACGGACCGAAGGATGAAAATTGCGTTGGATTAATTTTGTTTGTACTATGTAATTACTTAAGAGTGTGGTGAGTGAATACATGTATATATTATTATCAAATCTGATAATGTTGTGAATTTCTCAAATATATTAATTCCTCACGAATTCACACACTGTTTTACAAAAGTATAATTATATAATTAAAAGACATTACGAACATGTAATTTCGTGCTGCAATATTAGTTGACCGTAACGATGTTAATAAACTGAATCTGATATAACTATTTTTAATAGTTTTATTCGCAACAAGCTTACTATAACCCCTTTTACAAAATACACGAAATAAAATACTTTGAGTGCAAGTTAAGTTCAGTGTTAGTTTTAAAAAGCCTTGGCCGTCGAGTGGTCGATCCGTCGATCATTGCAACGTACGATGAGAGATTAATAGATAAATAAACCTCTTCTTTAGGGATAAGGCTGTATATAATTGTTTCAATATAGTTTTTGCCGTGTGTTCGCAGCTTAATAAAATAACACGACTTCTTATTCGATGGATGCAGTAAGAGTCGAATAAAGATCTCAGTAAATAAAAAAGTAAAGTAACAGCCTATAAATGTCCCACTGCTAAGCACAGGCCTCTTCTTATTTTTGAAATGGTTTTAAAACCGGAAAGTCTATCACGCTGCATCAATGCGGGTTGGGTTGGGAGAGGCGGCAGTGATCTGTGTACAGTCACTCTATACATGTAATGATGAAGTGTTGATATAACATCCTTAAACAATAACAAGCAGTGAATTCCAATAACATTAAACATATTAAAGGTAACTTAACTAAGGTAATTTTTGATGGCGAGATATAACAATCTAATTTTTTCAAAAAATTTTAACGATAAAAACAAAGATAAAACATGATATTTCATAGATTTTTTAAAAAAACTTTTGATTAAAAAAAACTTGTTATACAGATCTTACGGGTTCGACCAAATTATCTATTCTATGGGTGGGTCCCACTAGAAAAGGAAAGCACAGGAAAACTTCAATGCGTACAAAAAATAAATATATATATTGTTTTATTGAAATTACAACATAACATAAACGTTGCTGTGAATAAACACATACTATAACAGACGCTATAGGTTAGTAACATATATTTTAATAATATATGTCTTACTGATGGTAGGATTCCAATGCAGGAATCCGTCTAGGTAATTACTACTCCAGGGCCAGTTATTCTGCAGTGAAGCAGTAATGTGCAAACATAGTAAAACACAGTAGTGTTTCTGATGGTCTGAAGGTCACTGAGAGCTAGTGTAATCACTGGGAATATGAGACTTGAGAACTGACATCTCACGGAGACTGGCGCAGTGTGATACCACACAGAAATATTCCGGGTGACATAGCATTGCTATGGGCGGACGTTGCACTTTCTATCAGATGAACGTTTTGCTCGTCCCATCCCTTTCTCCAATAAAAAAATAATATAATTCGCACAAATTTCATAAGAATAATTTATCATAACGGTAAGTTGTAGGCCTGTTGAAAATGTGATTCTTACGAAGTAAATAAAAGGGTTACCCTTTCAAAAGGTAACCGTGGAAGTTGCACTCACCATCAGGTAAACGTTTTGATCGTTTCGTCGCTTTCTCCAAAAAAAAAATATAATTCGCAAAAATTTCATAAGATAACTCATCATAACGGTTTTAAAGATGTAATTCTTACGAAGTTCATAAGGTAACTGCTATCGTCTCAGTTGTCACTTGATTTTGGTAAGCGGAAAGTTTGCCTTGTTGATGTTAGTTGTTCCAAACTGTCATTCTTATGAAAAGGTTATCCAATGCAAGGTGTATAAAATTTAGCCTCCAAAATAAACCCTTATAACCTTCTTCAACGGTTTACCAGAGCAGTCCCTGATTAAAACAATGACGCAAGGGACAGTAAAATTAATGAAAATAACGTTCTTCAATTTAGTTGTGAGCCGTGATAGCTCAGGGGCTAGGCGCTCGATTTAAATTCGCGAGTGACCTGGGTTCGATTCCCAGTGCCGGCACCACTAAAATTGTTAATTGCAATTTTATGTGTCGATTTACCACGTGCTCAGCGGTGAAGGAAAACACCGTGAGAAAACTTGTCAGAGGAATAACAAATATTTCGAAGACATGTGAAGTCCGCCAACTCGCATTGGAGCACCGTGGCGGACTCTGCCCGGCTCCAAAACCCTCTCAGAAATGAGAGAACAAATACATTGTTCGTTTATACACCCAAAAGCCAAGCGCAGACAAAAAAATCAAAGCAAAAACATTAAAACCGCTAAAAATAAAACATTTTACTGGTGGTAGGATTCCTATGCAGGAATCCGTCTAGGTAGGCCCCCAGGGCTAGTTATTCTGCCATGAAACAGTAGTGTGCAAACATTACAGTGCTTTGGTTTGAAGGGCAGGGTGAGCTAGTATAATCACTGGGGATATGAGACTTAAGAACTGGCGTCTCAGGGTGACGGGCGCAGTGTGGTGTCACACAGAAATGTTCTGGGTAACACAGCATTTGCTATGGGCAGACGTTACACTTACCATCAGGTGAACGTTTTGCTCGTATCACTATCCAATAAAAAAAACATAATCCCTCTTAAACCAAAGTATTTTAAAAGCTGGTAAGCCTGTGTGCACTGGCACCATCTTAAGTTTTTACAGAAGTCTTTTTAATGAAAATTACCCAACGCTGACCATCTTGAACAATTACAGTCTACTCACGAAAAAATATTTTAAAAATACCTATTTAAAAAACCAAGGAGTGTCTGTCATGACTACATAATTTATTTAACAGTGAATAACGTAAATTATTATCAAGGAAATAACTAGAGGATTACTGTATGGTGACTGCGTCCAACATAGTAATAAAGAAAAGTAAAATTTGTAGGTATATTTTTAAAAGATTTTAAAAATATACCTACAAAAACAAGGTAAATCTAATGATTTTAAAAAGAAATAAAAGCATCGAATAAGAAAAATAATGAAAAGTAATAATGAAAACAAAATTTAAATACTGTATGTTGTCGTTGAATACTTTAAACAAATTATTCAACATACGTTATCAGCTACAGTGATCGTAGCAATTGTGTAGCACCCGTAAGTTCGCTTCCAATTTTAGACATAAACGCGTTCGGCGTGCGAATAATCAGTAATAATTTTATACGAGTATTACACAAATATAAGAATGAACTTAGCAAGATACAAGGTTAACTTTGACATTAACAAGAATATATCGGTAACAGGATCTTCATCATCTATTCTGTTCCATTCTTCTATTTTGGAGTAGACGTCCTCTCCAGATTAGGCCCCACTATCTTTTCCTTGGCACCTATACACTGCCTTTCAGTAGTTACACTAACTAACAGTGCCGTTCAGACCGAAACACAGTAATGTTTGCACATTACTGCTTTGTGGCAGAATAGCTGGCCCTTCGGTGGTGTAGGTACCACAGACGGATTCCTGCATAGTCTACAAGAGACAAACTATACTAATTCACTTTCATCGAGGTGTGCATATTTAACAAAATATAAGAGGTGAAGTACTAGAGTATCAAATAGCGACAAAATTATCCCTTTCCCTATATCGATCACCATTCTCTCGAAACATTTCTCATAACAAGAGAAAGACCACAAGGGGATTTACATTCTCATATTTAAATGTCAATAACAAGTCGTATGTCCAGGAAAAATCGTGAACTTATTGAACTTAAAGACTACCGGGTCTTCATGTTACATCCTGATGTCGGGTACATTCGAATTAATCATGACTTTCATTAAATACCAGTAAATGTCAGTAAATTCAAGACAAAGACCCCTACGATATCTTGCGACGCCCATCGAACAGTAATACTAATTATTAACGTAAATCTTAAAAGCACAAAGGAATGACTCGGAAACCTGATGTCGTCCTTGTATCTACAAGTTCCGTATGATTCGAAAATCTCATAATTATCTTCTACATGTTATTTTATATGGTAGAAAATTGCCATAAAAATTACCTACTAGGAAATAACCAGATTGTGATTGATGGCATTACTTCCGTAATCGAAGCATGTTTTAACAATTTCATCAAAAACAAAGAAACAATAATTGAGGGGGAAAAGGCGACATCGTTAACAGACTCTGTCCTTACCCTTTTTTGCCATTTTGTGAATACATACGTCCTTGAACCGTATTTTTGCTGCAAAGACATTTATTGTTCGGAACATAACATTAATACGAATAAAACATCTTTTCCGATTAAATCCAGCCGATGAAGCCGTCATCACCTTGATGGTTTTCTGCCACGCCCAACCACTTTATGGAATCTTCTCCCGCCAGCGGTTTCTCCGGACCGATACGACTTAGGGACTTTTAAGATAAGAGCCTGTTCCTTTGTTAAAGATTGACAACGCATCAGCTATTCATCAGATATTGTTGATATTCATGGGCGGTGGAGATCACTTACCATCAGTAGAGCCACTTGCTCGTTTGCCTCCCCTTCTATAAAAAGACGCCAACCTAAAATCTCTGAAAGCATGTAGATACAAAAGTATAAAAAGAAAACACGACTGACTTGTTTAATAATTAGTTATAGCAGAATGCTTTATGGATAATCACTACAGAAACACTGTCAAATAACAACGTCTGTATTAAGCAAGCAAGTGGAGCAGAGATCACGACACCGTCTCGAGAGGTTCGCACTCAAGGGCGATCCACGACTAAACCATTCTCGATATTTAAAATTATTTACTAATATGATTATATAAAAAATACGTGCCAGTGATACACTGCAGAACATAAAGGAGTTTGTCACGTCCGAAGACACTATCACAGAATACCACCGCAAAATGGTAGTACAAAAGTGGAGAAAAACAGACACCTAATTACTGGCAAAGCGGAATCTATCATACTCATCATTAACGACTACATATTGATCGAGTTAGTAGTTTTTTTATAGGAGAAAATGACAAGACGAACGAAACGTTCACCTGGTGGTAACTGCATCGTCTACCCATAACAAATGCTATGTCACACAGAACATTTCTGTATGGCACCACAATGCGCCCTCCACACTACTCTGGGAATCAGTTCTTAAATCTCGTATGCCTGATAATAACACTAGCTCTTAGTGCCTTTTACACAGAAACAAAGCAATGTTTGCACACTGCTGTTGTGGTACCTACCTAGACGGATGATTCCTGCATGAGAATCCTACCACCACAATCAAGATGGTGATGTAGTTAGTATATGGCCAATTACGATAAGGTAGACTAGTTTTTATTTTTATGACATAGCATAAATACTTCATCTCATCGCAAACTGATGGAAAAAATGACTCACGCGATAGAATGTTATCCACTACAAAAAAATTATATTGTTATACATTAAGCCAAATATCTTACGATCATTTAAAATCCTGTAGTGTAAACGTTAAAAGTACTACTTATGGTATAAATTGAATTTTTATTAAATGAATTATGCCCACACTAAGATTGAACATGCACAAACACACGGAACAATCATCTGTAGGTCATACATATTTGTCCCGTACTTGAATCGGACCCGCAACCCAAAGCGTAGCAGCCAATCGCTTAACCACTAAACCAAAGCGCGAACTAAACCGAAACTAGCGCGAGTTGATTTAAAATAAATTTTCCTTTTTATTGACCAATTCTTGTGCAATGCAAATTTTCTTAATTCACGTTCTAAAATCGGCTCAATTCCAGTAGCATACGGAATGTTTTAAATCTGTCTGTAAAAAAAAAACTAAGATCTAATCTAAATCAGACAATATCTAATCTAAGAACTAATATCAACAAGGCCGCAGTGAAAATATTGTGTAAGTAATACGTAATTTATGGTCAAATAGTAGGGAGATCTAAAAAAATATTGCTTACAAGTAATGACTAAACCACGTGCGCTTGGCTTCTGCTGTACGGGTTGCGAGTTTAATTCCCACACGAAATAAATATTTTTATGGCCTACAGTTCCGGTTCTGAGTGTTTGTGCGTGTGCAATTTATGTCCGTGAAACACACGCACAATAACGGAGAAATCCTAGTTTAGCTACCTTTTTGAACCAAAAAAAAAATGACAAAATGGTATAATTTTAAAAGTAAACAATAGCGTTACGCACAACATAATCTGTATAAAGCGAAATGCTCGTGTATTACTTATTAAATTCTCAATGTCAAAATATTTCTAAAGTTTAAATGTCAAGTAATCTTTGCCCGAAGCACCGCATAACCTGATGTGTTAAATTGTAAGATCAAGTCTCAATATATATATAATAAGAGCTTTAACTCATTTAAAGTGTATATATTACGACAGCTAAAACACGATATACGGGTACGATATATTGTAATCTTTTACCTATTTCAAAGAGTTATCTTCAATATATTTAAATGAGTATAAGACGACTTTCTTTACACTCTAACTTTAGCTTATATACGACACAAAATTATGATCTGAAAATCTGGATACTACTAGATACGGCCATTAAATATCTAGTTATTATACTGCATATAGATTTAATTTAAATCTGTAGCAGTCATCAAGACGCACGAGTATTGCGGCGTGCGTTGCTCTCGGCGCATTGCAAAACGTGACTTCGTTACGGTCTCAAAACCTGAAAACATTTCACTTATAACTTGTAATACATTTAATGAGTACGCCCGTGAACTTTTTATATTGCTTGATATGACTGAGACTGAGAGGAAAAAAGCAAGAATGGCAAAATTTGAGGAAAAGGGATTACTCCCCAACATTTTACAGGGAAAGAAACGTAAGTCGATATTGCACGAGAGCATTATTAGAACGAACTCGTTAGGTTACAGCTAAACTTCAAGTAACCGTTTTTGTTATACTGTATACAAGGAATACATTTTCTTATTATACAGTAACTGTATTATGATTAGAATTTTTAAATGATTTTTATCGAACCTTATTACGGATATTAGGACGGGATAAGAAGATATAAAGACAAGCTGAGGATAGGCGAATAGGAGATTGCATTATCAGATAATTCAGCTCAAAGGTACCAATATTTAAAAAAATTATTCCTCCTTAAGTCGGAAGATACGATTACCCTCGGGACCAGATGTTGTGGTAGATTCTCTTACGCCGCCCCCACAGACCTGATGGCTCTAATTAATACTAAAAGACTGGACTAAGGACAGGATTTTATATGTATTTGCACATATATAAACAAAAGTTAATTTTTTCTATAATTATTGCTCGTTTGTTAAATATATTTCTAAGCAAGATAACAATACCAGTGTCAGAATTAAATGATTTTAACACAAATTGCTCAACACAACGATGAGGCTCATGGCCCTTATCAAATAGCGACATCACGCGCAAACGTCGGCAATTAATATTGCTTCCATAGTCGCCGCTGATGAGTTCATTGTTTGCAGGTGCCGACCGAAACGCTCTTGCTCAACTGTCCCAAGCTAAACGTTCAGTAGTCGCAAGGACATCTAGTAAGTGGTGACCGCCTCCGCAGCTACTTAAATATAAGAATATATTTGACATGTTTAGTTGATGGCACGTCGGCCCGGCCTGCGCAATTTACGGTCGTGGACTTTGGCGTCACGAGAAATTGAAGAAACTTTACCACAAACTAGCAATTGTAACTGGTTATTCTAAACAAGAATAGAATATGGTGTTATTCTGAGTAATGTAGTAAATAAACGTCATGGAATAGAAATTTATTCTATTAACATCAAGCTTTAATAATAAAAAACTTGTTATTGAACTCAGTGTTAAAAAAAGAAATGAATGCTGAAGCACGTTATAAATTATAAATAATGCTCATACAACAGTAGCATTGACTTTAATCATTTTGATATGGCCATATGACTAAAGATAATGACTACCCTATAAATTACAGTCAAGTTGTGCAAAAATCACAATCTATAACTCACATCCATACTATATATTCTATTCTGTTTTACGCAATTTACATACAAACTATAGTAAAAATCGTCAGATCAGTGAATAATAATGCGATGACTTATTGCGAAAATATATTTGGAAATTTATTTAGAAATCGGGAAGCGTTAGACGATGGAGCTGCGACATTTGATCTACGATAATTATTTGAATCTGAAGGCTCTGATGGGAGTGTTACAAAATTATATTCGATTAGTGTAAGTTATGCATTTTCCAACTCCCTTTTGTATTGCCATCACGTAATTTAGAATTGAAGAAAATGTTGTAAGTCGAAAATAACATATGCTAGGTAGTGTGTATTGCCGCAAACTCTTATACAATGATGTCGACTGAACAAATAGTTATGTGTTCCGCATTTCTATTGAGCTTCATTTACGCAGGATGTTACGTGCCACGCGACTCACTCAACCGATTCAATTACCTAAATTAAAACGCTAATTTTAATGCATAAATGACAATTATTAAAACTCACTCATCGATTTCCATTGGCTATTTCATAAGACCGCAATAGTCGAAATGGATACTGATAATAAAACAAATCAACAGTATCATTTGCGAAGCTAACTTAAGTTTGCTATTGATTCAGCAGTTCCTATAGATATAAAATCTAACTATGATAACCTACATTTTCCGATAAGTAAATAGAGACATAAAATTCTTACTTAATCTGTCAAGGACGATACGTGGATCGCACCTGAAGACGCGGACTCTGGTTTTAATGTCGTAGAAGCAAAGGAGGTCAATGTTCTACAAATAAACTAGTATAAAATAAGAAAGGCTCCATAGCACTCCTTGGCACGACAGGTTACCCAGTTTTGGTGCTATTAAAAATTCAACGAATCTCACAAAACTTTCACTAGCAGTCGGCCAGCGAATGATGTTTCTTTGGATACTACTACACCATAAACAAATAACATTCATTCATTCATTCATTCAGTCTGGTGTAGGTCACAGTTAATGTACCTAAACATTTATGTGTAATTTAGAGGTGTTTAATAAATAATTATAAAATCATTAAAAGTAACGATTAAGATACCGTCAGTTTTATCAACCATAGTAAACGATGCGGTTCTCAACTATTAATTATATCGATTACTTTTATATATTATGGTTCTTTATGACTATCAAAATGTATATTTAATTGTAGAAGCCATTAAAAATGTCCAATTTTAAACACAGAGATTTAAGTGTATACATTTAATAGTGCTTTGTAATTACGAATGACGTCTACATTAATTAGTAGGAAATTGTACTGGAATATTTTCCTTAATGTCAGCTATTCAAAGCAAATGAGGACGTGACTGCGAGTAAAGAAATCGACTAGCAATTCGATAACTATGGAAGGTGCAAATGAAATATTAATGCGAAAAATAATTGTTGCTTAGAAAGTTTTGTGTGACTCGTCGAGATTGTACATTGCATGCTCGCACGCTGCGCGAGAAAGCACGACGCGGCACACGACGACCGGCGACTCACGATCACCGTAGAGCGCACCCCAAAAGTAGACATACTTGTATATAAACTAAAAATTTAAAAAATAATAACGATTCATTTTTATAATATTTGCCAACATATATCGCAACCAAAAATTTCATTTAAAACCACATAAGTAAATGGTGTCATTGAACTGCCGCATTTATATTAGTTAGGTACCTATTGGCAATAGAGACTAGGAAATACATCCAATATTTACTAAGCTATAGATTTGTTTGCAGAAAGTAGAAGTTATGAACAGTGAAAATCTGTTGTCAAACTCAACAAACTTGTACCGCGAAGCGATAGACTGTCCGCCAACAAGCGAAGATTTCACTTTTAACATTTTCAATGAATGACCTGCCCGATTACTTCCTACTACTAGTTTATAAGATATTTTAATAATATTCCAAGTAGCCGTTTCTGATTGATTTGTGACAAATGTTGCTAAAAATATAGATCAGCTGACTTTTAGGTTAAATGTCATGTTGTTATGTAAAACATTCATATTTATAATATATACATTATATATTAGTCGTCAGGGTATAAAACACGTCGGTGAACTACATATATTTTATGACATAGTTTCCTATAAATATTGAAATAATGTTTAAATTTTTGAAAGATCAGGATATCTAACCTGACAAGTCCTTCCAAATATCCGCAATGGAGTTGGTCCAGGAGGTTTGAGTTTCACAAATACAGTTTGCCTTCGAACTTTATGTCCGAATTGACACAATAACTTATCTTGAACACGAGCACAGAGCCTACTCGGACTTAAACACGCCATAGCTACAACTGCTACGAAACGCTGGCGGACATGAACTACATAGGACACCTAAAACTTAAGCTTGTGCCTTTTTCTCCCCACCTGTAGCAGCTGATTGTCATTAGCAATGTTATTCAGTATTGCTATTTTAAAATAGTATTCAATTTTGTTTCTTCTTCTTCTTTTTTGATCCTGGCAATTAGTACCAAAACTAATAATTTAATTTTAGCGAAGACTTGATAGGTAGTTGACTTTTTCTGAAGATCTGAAGATTTGCTAGACTGATGAATGATGATGGAGATGAAGATTTGCTGAACCGATCGTGACAAAACGAAAAGTACAATTTTGGTCTTGAATGGAATTTTCCAATCACTTTATACATCGACGACCACTTGCTGCATAACGAACGATAATTTTTAAACATCAAAACTCAAAATATACACAAAAATTATAAAATTTAATAAAAACACTACCGCCACTTTTTTTAATTATTATTATTATTATTACCCCAGATTTTTTTATGATATTAGTTTTATAAACTTTTCTTATTATTTAATTTATTATTATAGGTACTCATTTAATATAAATTTAAAAAAACATAATAAATATGATATATACAGACTATGAAATGTAATATTTATTGAAGTTATCATATAATTTTATTAATTTTAAATTTGAAAAAAATTACAAGTTAAGTCAATGGAAGATCGAAGTAACGATACAGCTAACAATAAAATAGCTAGTAAAATATTTATTAAAAAACATATTATGATCCTGTCTAACCACTGTTCAATATCCCAGATGTAATACTAATATAGTACTTTCAACAAAAGTTTTATTTTTACAATGTTAAGATAAATATGGAATACGTATTAACAACACTCAACTAGATAAAAAACTGCTAGCTTTCATCTGTGTGCGGCGTGCCCAGCAAGCTTGCGGAGTTGCCACGCGATACTGATTTGCTGGCCAAAGTACGAGCCAGTTCTTGAGTCACCAGAAATGGTAACCAGGCGCGAGCAGATATGTTTGTACAAGCGTCTCGCGTCTGGTCCCCACGGCCCGAGTGACTCCATGCCCGTTTGGCATGGAGTCACAAATATTTAGATATGCATGCTCTTTGTTATATGTTATAATATATCATATGCTACGTTTTAATATGTTATGAAGTCCTATGGAAGAATCCGTCTATTTACATAGACGGATTCCTCCGTTCTACCGTGCAGCAGTAGTGTGCAAACATTAATGCGTTTCAGTTTGAAGGGCACTGAGAGCTAGCGCAATCTCTAGGCATATGAGACTTAAGACCTGATGTCTCAGAATGACGGGCGCAGTGTGGTGGCGCACAGATATGTTCAGGGTGACACAGCATTTGGTAAGGGCAGACGTTGCATTTACCATCAGGTAAACTTTTGGCTCGTTTCGTTACTATAACCAATAAAAAAACCCTCTTAGATCACTATTACATTAATTTCAGCGCAGAAATATGACAAAATGTGTTAAGGAGGATATAATATATATAAGCATATATAATAGTTAACAGAACAATTCATACATAAAATTTGAGTCTTTTTGTTCAAAAATGTATAAAACCTAACTACACATCACGTTTCGGAAATTTTTTTTTTTCTAAATGTACTTAGAATGTGTGTGATGTACTTTGAATAAATTATATTGTATAAGCTGTGTATTAGATAAATGTAAAGCTCTCTTTCTCCTTCTCTCTACGTTATATCTTTCTAGTGTTGGGAAATTACCACACTTCAGGGCAATAATGATACGTACCAGGTATTAATAGCGTCATGTATGTTACAACATGAAAAGGTCAAGAAATTGATAAGTACTGCATCTTGCTTTTGAAGTTTCGTCAGAGGTCAGAGAGTGTCCGAAGAGACGTCGTCGTCCGGTTTTCTGGTTCTTCCGTTATCAGAAATAGTATAAATGTAAAATAAATTATTTGTTAAGATTATTTTCTGTTTTTGAAATTATGAAATAGCAACACTGTACTATTTAAAGTGAAGTCAAGCTAAGCAAGCCATAGAGTATAGAGTCATTAAGTAAACTGAAATCAAAACCAATTCTTATTTAATGACTAGAACTCAATGTATACCTCATTTTAATTTAAATCTGTAAAGAAAGTTATATTGATGTATTGTTGACAGTGTTAAAAAAAGGTTTATAATAAACTAACAAAAAGTTGTTTCTTGTGATCGCCTAAAACGTGTGTTTCTATTTGTTTCTGTTCTTATCTTTTACGTTCATAACCTTTTATATTGTATAATAATTTATTTACAGTCGATACGCCAGACGCTGAATTTAGAAAATGTTACCGCGATATGGATGTATGCTTAATTTGCTAAAGACAATAGAAAGAAATGTATTTTACTTTTTGGGTCATCCTCCAAGAGGTAAGTTGTTAGACACGGTTTTTTTACACAACACGTACTATATTTCTAACCATAAATGATAAACATACCTACTTAACATCATGATGATTAAAGAGAACAATGTGTGGATGGCTACTTTCCAAATACCGATACTTTCCATGCGGAAAGTTCATTGTTTTATCATCATCACTTCAGCCTACCATAGTCCACTGTTGAACATAGGCCTCCTCCATAGATTGCCAAATACCTATTAATTTCCCCTGTTGTGTATTATTTTTATTCAAAAATGAATTTTATGAACTAAAACCAGACTATTTAAAAATCGCGCTCCACAAAGTATGAAACAAGATCTTCCTTTATACAAACTATTCAATATTGGTCATCCAATAAGTAAACAACTTACTTATACACTGTAATTTAATACATACCCATAGTCATGTTCAGAGGATAGCCATGGTTGTATGCCACCTTGCCCTTGGGATCATATTGTCATACTACTGTTATAATTGTATTGTAATACTATAAAGTATATTGTTGTTTTAACTACAATATAATTTATAGTAAGTTTTCAGTAGTCAGTTTTAGTTTTTAAACCTATTTTTTATTTAAATTATTTTGTAGTTTTATTTACTAAGCATTTGTAGTGCTGCTTTATAATTCATTTAGTTTAAATAACATATAATTAATATATGTTATTTTAACTTTTAACTCCGATCAGATCATAGACCTTTGGAGGAAAGGTTTTATTAAGAGTACCCACAACTGACAAGCTTGTATGAAAACGCAAATGAAAGTAGAAGCAAAAGATGTGTGTCAGGCAAGTGGAAAGATGTGGTCTCTGCCTACCCCAATGGGAAAGAGGCGTGACTGTATCTATGTTACATACATACATACAGTCACGCCTCTTTCCCATTGTAATATACACAATAAATCTGTAATATACTAAATTCATAGGTTTTGTGTTTAATGTTTTCTTTTATTTATGCAAATACTACACATTTAAATAAAACAAATTTTTACGGATTTTTTTTAGTTTTATTTAAAGGTTTTTTGTTATTATTATTTTTTGGATTTTTTTTTAAAGCTTTTTCATGTGATACCCAACATGGCACCTTTTGATATTTTTTTTATTTATGACTTCATTCTCTAGAGCAGTGCTTCCCAACCTTTTTTCATTCCCATACCCCTTAGTAAAACATTTCATTTATGAGTGGGGTACTCATAAATGAAACTATACCTACTTCTAAAAATGTGTGCCATTTCTCTTAAGGTCTATCTATTGTCAATCTTAACCTTGAAACAAGGTGCTAGACATGTTCGACTATAAACTTGTCTAGCACCTTAGTAAGTTATTAGTTATAAGGTTTATTTTAAACTAAATATTGTAGACATAATAAAATATAATAATGTTTATATAAGTTAACTTTTTTAACTTCTCAGTATTTCCGCCATTACCAAATATCATTTTCACATACCCCTAATGGGACCCCACTGAACCTTGTATCCCGAATTCCTGATGAACATACATACAGGCTAAAATCGTAACCCTCCTTTTGGCTTTACCATAGACCTGTAAAAATGATAATTTATAATTGCTATAGTTTTATGTGAAAGTAAAAGGATGAAAATAGTCTCCATTAGCCATATTTAATTAAAATTTTACTTAACACAACACCAAATTAAATTCATTTAGGGAATTTTCATTGTAATGAAATGAGTTTCACCCATTTTTCAGAATTAGCTTTAGTTCAAATTTATGAAAAACCAACCCCCAGTTCAAGGAAATCATTTTCTATAAAAGACATCATAGGAGATGGCTTATTGCTGGCTGTTCCGAAGTTCAGGAGAACAATTGAAAAACGCTTGAAAAGGAAGTATGGGCATCCAGAATATGTATGGAAAATGCTTGTTCCCAAAAATAATATCATAGTATGCCATGATTGTGGGCATCATCATGAACGTGGGCGTCTCTGTGGTAATTACTAGATTTGTTACTGTGAATGGTTTTATTGTTTTATGAAAATTGAAAAATTGAAAGATAAAAATTAACTTATGTTAACATAAAGTAATTTTATTTTAACAGAAAATTGTTACAAAAGAGTTGAAAATGAAACAAAAGAAATTCAAGCCAAAATACAAGAAAAGTTAGGCAACAGCCCCATTGAGAAGGATGTTATAGTACTGTATGAGGGAGAAAATATTCCTAAAACGGTAATACATTAACTTTTCATATAAATTGATTTTGCTTTATATAAGAATTATCTATCAAGGTGTCCTAAGAGGTGATCTGAGGTATTGTATGGACAACTCTATTTGTGCAGAATAATACCATAATATGCAACACTCCCACTTGTGGGAACGCAAAGGGACTCCCCCTTTGCAAAAAGTTTCAGCCTATAAATGTCCCACTACTGACCACAGGCCTCCTCTCATTTCTGAGAGGGTTATGGAGCTAGGAGGAATCCGCCACGCTGCTCCAATGCGGGTTGGCGGACTTCACATATCTTCGAAATATTTTTAATTTCTCAGACATGCAGCTTTCCTCGCGATGTTTTCCTTCACCGCCGAGCACGTGGTAAGTCAGCACTTAAAATTGCAATTAACAATTTTAGTGGTGCGGGCACCGTTCCATTACTTCTTATTTAACGCGAAGGCGAAAATTGAGCTTTGTGTGGTCTCTGTGTACCTTTTATATGGGAAAATGGCATGACTGTATGTATGTGAATCTCAATATTATCTTTTTATAAAGTTTCATACTCAATAATAAAAAATATGCATTGTTACAGCCTAATGAATTTTGGGAAGGAAAAAGGATAATTGAGATGAAGAAAGAAAGACCCCAGTGGTTCAGCAAAAATTTGCTACAGAAATCAACTCAACAACCGTCTAACTCCACAGATGTTAAACCAACTGATTTGGCATAAAATTATGAATATTATTAAGAATATTAGATACTTATGAGTTTCTGTAGCATCTAGTGTGTAAATTTAAAATGATTAAAAATCCACCAGCATTAGAATAGTTTATTTTACCTGTATGAATTTTAAAGAGTATTTTGTACAAATGCAGATTTGTCATCAGCAAATTTTAATTATAAATAATAGCAAAGTTGGTGTTTACTGGTTTATGTTTATTTTAATTTAAAATACATTTATACTAAATCACATTATCAAAGGAATTCGGACTGTTGTCTAAAATATCAGTAAAGGAATCTGTTTCACTATCACCTACAAAGTGACGTTCTACATGAGATTGAAATTCTTTAAATTCAATATTCTTATTGAATGTTTGTCCACATATTGGACATATTTTATCGAATGGCTCTGCAGTTACTATTTCTTCACCACTTTCCATGTTTTTCTGGTGTGATGAATTCATTTCATTGAAGTTGTAATTGTTCGACTGTATAGGTGTAACCAAATTAACAAGACTGCCACTTGTTTCAACCTCTTTGTTTTCTGTAGTTGTTACTTTTGCTATATTGGCGACACATGTGGGACATTTATAGCCTTCTGTAATGAAACAAAAATCACGCATGTTAAATAATCACTTATTAATAATCAGAATTCCATGAACACAAATTCTTCTTTAAATTAATACCTAGACTGAAAAATGTTGCTACATGTAATAGTTATTTTATTTGGGTTTTTTGTAAATAGTAATTAACAATGGTGGTATTGGCTTTAGAGGTTCTACCGCCCCATCTTGTCCCGTGGGTGTTGTAAAGTCGACAGTGGGGAAATAAAAACCAAAAGATGGGCAGCAACATCTTCCTGGAACATCTGAGTAAATTAACTGCGGTTGCCAACCTGCCTGCCATGTGTGGCAACTATGGCAAAATCCCCCCTAAATGAGAGCTACAAACTTTTGTGGCAATCTTTGGGGGAGGCCTATGTTAAGCAGTGAACTAGAAAGGTTGAAATGGTGATGATTTTACAACATCCTATACTAGTTACTACAGCCGCACAAGCAGATTGTGAAAATTGTATTATAGTATAATTAATTAAATAGGCTATGATGCAGTTGAGATATTGGGGACAATCACAACAAAATCAGTCTGTAAAACTAAAAATTTGTGTTTTTTGCACAAATGGCCATGTGATAGCAGTTGAAGAGAATCTACCACACGGTATTATCCTGTGGGTGTTGTAAAAGTGAACAGAGGGAAAATGAAAATCAGGAGATGGACAGCAGCATCTTTTTGGAATAAACTATGGCAAAGTCCCACCAAAATGGGTGCTACAAATTGATATATGATAATATTTCAACCATTATTTTTTTTTTATTAAAATTTAAAGTCAGTTTTAGAAATCAATGCTACTGCACATGCAGTCTTAAAATACAACAATCAACAAAAAATATATATGTAAAAGACTATTACCAAGTAACACAGTTTCAAGCTTTGATATAACTGATTTTAAATCATTTTCTTGTTGAATTAGTCCCTTCTTTAAAAGTTGCAGTTTTTCTGTTTGATTGTGTATCTCTTTTAATGAATCAAGTGCAGGATCTTCCATGTAAGTAAAACCTATAGAATCAACATTTAAAATATCATCATCATCAATATCTTGAAGTTGTGACATTTGTTCATATTGTTCAACCAATTGGGATTTTTCTTGAATATAACTATTAATTAGTTTCAAAGAAATCTCTTCTAAACTTGATTCAGAATATTTTTCTTGATAATTTGCACTAGATTTTGATGTATTGTTAATATAAGTGTTGGTGCATAACAAAGGTTGTTTGGTTATTTCTTTTAATGACTTATCAGTTCGCTTTAAGGTCGAAATTTTATTCCATAAGTTTTTATTCTCACAAGACACCATGAAAACATGATGAATCAGTTGCGATTTCTGCTTGTTAAGTTCAGCTATATGTTGATGAAGTTCTATTTTCTCATCTTCTTGTAAAGGAATATAAGGTGAATTCGCAGTAGCCTTCGAAATATCTAGTTTTAATTTCATATTGTCATTTTCTAAAGTATTGATTCTTCGTTGCAAAAGTAAACATCGATCTCGCATTGCATGCAGAGCTAATTCGTGTACACTTACATTGTTGTAATCACCCTTAATAGTGGTTTGATACGTAGAATCATTATTAAAACTAACAATTGAAGAAGAGTCCATTGTTTATATTTTTCGGTATTTTATTATCTGTAAACTTTTGTAAAAACTAAATACAACATAAATCATTTCAAGTCACTAAAACACTATTAAAGTCGCATTATTAGACAAATAAAGATTTTATACTACGATATATATTTTTTATTACTTATTTAACTTATCTATGACAATAGGGTTGTTGATAAAAAATCTCTATTTTTTTTTAAATATCGATATTTATGATTGGTATTTTTGGAACTATATATCGATAGTTCGATTCTGAAATCACCACATCGACAGCCGATTTTTTTAAAAATAAGTTTCGAAGTGAAAAGTTCTGTAGGCACGTCCCGTGCAGCGGCTTGTGTCCAACAGCCAACAGGATGACGGTCCAAGCCGAGGTCCCCTCGGGGGCCCTTGCGCCACTCATCCATAAATAAAGTTTTCGGCTAAGCGCCCTAAGCGCTATGCCACCTTTCAAACCGGCGAAGCTGTAAAAACCTTCGGGCTAACAGTGACCATCAGTTCTAAAAAAAAAGAAAGCGGCTTGTGTACACTTATAGGCATGTATACATATAATATATAATACATATATAATACAATACGAGTGCCGATAGATGTGAAAACCAGACTAATGTTAATAATTTTAATTTTCAAATTCAGACATTTTATTTGTCGATATTGTGATTAATTTAAATGTCGCAAAAACATTGTTATTTCATAGTTATAAATTTTCCCTTCTGTCGGCAGTCCTTAATGACTGCGTATTTTTTTCAGTTATTTTTTTGTAAAACATTTAAATCATATTATCGTAAGCTATTTATTGTAAATGATTTTTACGAGGGTGGATTGAAAAGTACTCGGCCTAACACAGATTCATTCAATTCTAAAAATCAAATCTACCCACATTATTAAGTTCAGTTCAGACTAGTTCATTGTGTGAAGTTCGAAACGTGTGCGATTATTAGTTGTGATTTTATAAATTTATTAACAAAGTAATCGGTCATAATTTCCGCGAATGGAGCAAATCGAGCAGCGTGCCGTCATTAAGTACCTCCATAAGAAGGGGCTATCATCAAAAGCCATCCATGATGACATGGTCAGTACATTAGGCGATTGTGCTCTGTCATATTCATCCGTCAAAAAATGGATAGCAGAATTTAAGCGTGGTAGAGAGAGTGTGAAAGATGAACCCCGCTCTGGAAGGCCTTCGACGTCAACTACTGACGAAAATATTAAAAAAGTACTTGATTTAATAATGGGAGACCGCAGATTAAAAATTAGAGAGATAGCCGAGATTATAGGCATCTCTTATGAACGAACTCAAAACATCATTGTCAACGAGTTGGGTTTCCACAAGGTGTCTGCGAGGTGGGTTCCGCGACTGCTTTCAGTTGAACAAAAAAGGACGCGATTGACTATTTCACGCGACTGTTTGGAGTTATTTGAAGCCGATGCAGATGATTTTTTGAATCGTTTTGTTACTATGGACGAAACATGGGTTCATTACTGTACACCGGAAACAAAACAACAATCAAAACAGTGGAGAACCACCTGGTTCACCACCCCCTAAAAAGGCTAAGTCGATTTTGTCGGCAAATAAGGTGATGGCTTCAGTATTCTGGGACTCGAAAGGTGTGATTATGATTGATTATCTTGAAAGGGGTCAGACTATAAACTCTGATTACTACTGCACCTTACTACGACGTTTACGAGAGGAAATAAAAGAAAAACGTCGAGGAACGCTCAGAAGAAAAGTCCTGTTTCATCAAGATAACGCCCGTGTTCACACGTCAGTACAGTCAATGGCTGGAATTCACAACTGTGGCTTTGAACTGTAACCGCATCCGCCGTATTCACCTGATCTGGCACCATTAGACTTCTTTCTGTTCCCTAACCTAAAAAAGCACTTGGGAGGTCAAAGATTTTCGACAAACGACGAGGTCAAAGCAGCTGTAGACGCATATTTTGACTCTAAGGAAGAATCATTTTTTTTAACGGTCTAAATGCTTGGAAGGGGAGGTGGCAAAAGTGTATTGAACTTGATGGTGATTATGTAGAAAAATAAAAATATAACTGATTTAGTATGTGTTTATTTTCTTGGTTAGGCCGAGTACTTTTCAATCCACCCTCGTACTTTAAGACTTTATTGCATTTACTTTAATACTTTATATGCATTACATGTGTTTAAATATCTTTGAATCACTTTCTTCCATGTCAGTTGCCATGCCTGTTTTGTCTTTTCAATTAGTTGCCATAGATGACACGATGACGCGGGAAAAGCAGAATCTGTGTGAGTTGGTTTATTATATTCAGGAGGTCTTTGTTTAGCGGTAGATTTGCAACAGGCTATAATTATGATAAGCACGAATTAATAACTTTGACGTTGTGACCCTTATGGGAGCTTCAACCACTTCTGGAAAGCTTTAAACAAGTGTGTGGAGAGATAAAGTTAAATTAACTATTAGCACAAAGGTACTCCTGTACGTGTGGGTTAGTACGTACATGTATGGAGATGACTCATATGCTAAACAATAGCGAAATTAAATGCTTGTCACAAGTGTTATCTGAGATCTATTTTAAGAGTTAAGTTTTAAGTTTTGTAATTTCTGTGTATATTTTGAGTTTTGATGTTTAATTAGTTCATTATGCAGCAAGTGCTTGTGAAAGTGTACAGTGATTGGAAAATTCATTTTAAAACCAGAATTGTACTTTTCGTTTTGATCCATCAGTCCAGCAAATCTTCAGTAAAAGTCAACTATCATTTTACTGTTGATCGAAATTTTGAATTATCAATTGTCACTCCCGTGACTCACTTGACATTGGCAGGATTCTATTGAGAGAGGCCATAATTAAAAGAAGAAGAAGAACAAACTTTCACAATCGTTGTGAAGATTAACAATGATTTGTAACAGATTTGGTAGCCAATCATTGTGACTCGATAGTTTCTTGAACAAAAATTAAATCGATTTTGTACATCGGCTCAAAGTGACATTTAATAATCTCAAACAGAAATAGAGATTGCTTCTGTTTGCACTACACTATGTGGTGGTATGTGCATTGAACAGTGCATTGTCAGTGTCTCAATGAGTCTTTACAAATAATTATCAAACTATATTTAGGTCTTTTAGTTTTTTAGATTTTCATTTCATCTCCTTAAAAATCTGCAGTATTTTTTCTAAATTATATATTTAAGATATGTGCCTTTAGCTTAGACTCCATTAAAAAAAAATCACTATTTTTTTGTTCTACTTTTTGATTGTGTTTGCTTTAACTAAGTGGTGATTAAAATAGGATATCGTGAATCACTGAAGAAATAAATAAGGCAGTAGATTATTGTTTCCGGGTAAGCGTCTTTTATTATACACAATTTTGTTTTTTGTTCACTGTTCTATAATAAAGATGAATTCAGACTAAACTATTCTATCTTAGAAGTAGTAGAGTATCTTAATTTAGAAATAGTGTCAATGTCATTCTGTACTTCGAATATAGCTGTTTTTTTAACAACAACATTTTTAACAATCCTCAAAATTAATACAAACAATATTGGCTTGAAATAATTTAAAGATGTTCTTGATTCACCATAATATTTTTTAAACTTTTTATAGCATATACCTTTTTTTCTAATAAGAATATGTTCTATAAGAATCTCTCTGATCTATAAGAATATTGCCTTTATCATAAATGCTTCCCCTCATTTTCACTTTAAGGGAAATTAAGGATATCAAAAGTCATGAGCATCTATCTGTGGAAACATTGCTTCTTATACACAGACCATATAGGGAATAAATGCTGCCATACTCACCTCTTGAAGGTTTTATTTTGGGTTTTTCTAATATAAATTCTAAATCTTAATATCACATATTATCTTAACATGACCATTTATTTATACAATCAGAGTGGGGCACCCATATATTATTATTGTTTTAAAAATATAACAAATATAATGTAATTATGAAATTTTAATATAAATCAAAAATATGAAAACCAATCTTGTGTAATATTTTAAGGCTGGTATTTTATATGTTTCGGATGAGAAAATTTTATTTGATATCTCCACTAGTTTTTAAATATAGATGTTGGCTTGACTTTTTGATGTTATGCTTTTGTTTTGTTAAAGCAGGACAATATTCATGTAACAATCATGCAATAAGATTAGAGGTAGGCTAGGACACAGTATCAGGGACACAGAAAAATCAGGAATACTTTGCACCATTAGACCACATGGTCATATGGCAAATTACTGATTTTTGTCTTTAGATTTTATGGTATACTGAGTGAGAACATTTGGGCAGTGCTTAGTCAGATATGTGAAGATTTTCAAAAGCAGTATCTTGGTATAGCTTTGTATGTATCAATCTATATGTTCAGACTGATACTGATTGAGAATGACATTAATGTTTTAGTTTCACATGGGTGTAGTAGTCCAGAAGCTTTACAAATAATAGTATAGCTTTTGCCACCCATTTCTTTGTAATTTTCTCATTCATTTTTTTTGAACTATTGGTGTTCATTGTGCTTTACTTTCTGTGGGCTTCTTATCAAAGAAGATAAGAGAATTTTCATCAAAAACCTTTCTTATGCAGGAAGATGCTCCTGTTTGACTTCTTATTGAAATATATACTATATGAGTACAATGCAGTGGATGCATTGTTATATTACAAAATATCACTTTTTGTGTAAGCCTTTTCTATGTCATAGATGACATAATACACATCTAATTATGAATATTACTAATATTATATTGCCATATTGTAATTACAATATGGCAATATAATACCAGATGCCTTAATTAATACAAATAAATGCAATTGAAGTCTCTGTCTGTTGCAAAATCGCAATAAAGTCTATTTCCGAATCTCTTATGCCATACCATATTAGATTAGATTAGTATATAGAAGAGGAGGGATTATATAGGCCTTATAATGCTACAGTTTTAAGGTGTTGCATGCTGAGAACAGAATTTACCAAGAAGGGCCAAACTGTAAATTCTCAGGTCATGAGTTACCATACAATTAACATACATGCCATACATCATGTGCCAGGTGAAACTGCTGGGCAAAGTTAGTAAATAATAAAATTATATACTTTTCATTTGATTTTATTGAATAACTAATTCTGTGTAGCCATGCAAATCAAATTTTTATGTAAGTTCAGACACTATAATGAAGAATGTTTTTTATCTATGTAAAAATTATCAATGTATCGCATTTTAATCTAGTTGTGTGCTTGCTTAGTCTTTAGAAGTAAAAGATGTGAATTAGTGTTTGTATGTGTTAAATATTTGTAAATACTAATAATAAACCCATACTAACAGTAAAAACGTTGCCCTTGGCCATATTTTCATAAAAAAAAATATGTGACATTAATAGAAATAAAATATATCTTATGTGCAACTGGTTTATGAAATGTTTAATAGTTAGAATGTAAGAGGTTTCTTGGATGAATGAGGACCTAGTAATCATGACATATGGTTTGTCTCTTCATGGTCCACTGTTGGACATAGGTCTTCCTCGAGAAGGCTGGATTTTTTGTGACCACTACGCTTGCCCTATGGATTGACAATCGCAGTGCCAGATGTCTTAAATTGCAGATACTGCTGCCCTTCACCAGTTTACTTATTACCAGTGGTAGATTCCCATGCAGGAATCTGTCTAGGTAGGTACCACCGCAAGGCCAGTTATTCTGCAATGAAGAATTAGTGTGCAAACATAATTGTGTTTTGGTCTGAAGGGCACTCAGAGCCAGTGTAATTACTGGTTATGTGAGACTAGAAGAATGGATGTTTCAGGAGGCTTGATTTATTTATTGGATTACCAACACAAGACAGCACTCAAATTCTAAAAAAAAAAATTTGATTTGATGATAATATCTGTTCTCATAATAAAGTTGCTAATGTTTTAATGTTGTATTATTATATAATAGCAAAGTAGTTTAACAGAATACTATATAATTAATAGTTTTGTAGTAATAGTATTTGGTTTAGTAGTATTGTTCTGGGTGATTTACTTTTAAAAATAATGTAATAAAAATATTTTTCAATCGAGTCTCGTCCGTTTGCCAATTCAAATGTTTTTTGGCTGAAAATCAGCACTGTGTGTGACCATTCTTACACAGTACATGCTGTGCCAACCCCTTTTCGACACAGAACTGTTTTGTTTTGTTTTTTATTTTTTTTCATTTAATATTCAACTGTATTATGTTTTTGTGCCGAATAAATGTTTTGTTATGGGCAAACATTGCACTTTCCATCGGGTCAACATTTTGATCATCTTGTTTTCAAAAAGTTTGTATATTTTTGGACTAATACTTTTTGACATGGTTGTATCTACTTTAATCTTTCAAAAGCCATAAGATTTATTTGGCATTTCCTTTAGTCCAGTAAGGACACCTACTGGATTATATGGCAGATTTTCTGATGCTGCCACAATTGTAGATTGCAATGGGCAGGTTTCCGCAACTCCACGTCTAGCGCGTATTTTGCGTGTAGGCAGGAATAATGTGCTACTCGAGCCAACCAGGCTCCTCCAGGAATCGCAGCAGGCCCTTAATGTTCCCCGATTTCCACTTCAGGGAGCGATCTCGGCGAGCCGAGATGCTTGACCCGGTATAAGGCGACCGCAGGGCAGTCCAGCAGGACATGGGCCGCCGTTTCGTCCGTCTCCATACAGGCTCTGCACAGAGGGCTGTCTGTAACACCTAAAGTAAACAGATGTTTGTTAAATTATCCATGTCCAGTTAAAGCACTACTGATCGTTCTGGTTTGGGGTTTATTCAGACGAAGTTGCGCCTTGGAGATGTGACTGTTATAACGGCAAAGCTGTCTTTGTCTGTCTGCACTCTGGGTGATTCGCCCAGATTTGTACATGTTGGTTCCTAGTGCGCTTACAGACTAGCGAGCGAACATACCTGAGGGGAAGTGGCAGTATAGGTTCTGGACCCACAGCACACTGGTTAGAGCCTCCCTGAGCAAGTTCGTCGGCCGCGTCGTTGCCCCTAGATCCGCTGTGTCCCTTAATTCATTGTAGGGTTATTTCATTCAATTGACATACCTCATTTAATTTCTGGAATTCATAACATTGCTTTTGAGGGCCAGTAGTACCGCCATGCTGTCGGAGAGTATTCGGATGGAATATTCTTTTACCTTCCTTTCAGCTATAGCCGATGCTGCGTGAATAATGCCCATACAATCTGCCTGAAACGCTGTGTTGTGGGCACTGAGTGATGTGCTTATTTGTATATTTAGGTCCTCTGAAAAAGTTCCAGAGCCTGTACCTGACCCAGTTTTGGAACCATCTGTGAAGATTCTAAGTTCCCTAGTGTTTACTCCTTCAGTACGGTGGTCCTCGTGTAATTGTATTTTGTACTTCTTGTCAAAACAAATTGCTTTGGGATCCTATCATACACAGCCTGTAGAACGGGCATTTCTGCACAGTTCTGTGAGTATATTTGTATGTAGGATCTTGTTGTTACTCAGAGATTCAGTGTTTTGAGCCTTATGGCTGCCAAAGCTGCTTCCTTTTGGATGTATAGGTGCAGCGGTGGCAGGTCCAGCATGGCTTCTAGGGCCACTGTGGAGTTTGTTGATAGCAGTAGTTAATCTAGTTCTTGGCCACCAAACTGCTGCACCGTAAGTAATCATTGGGCGAATAATCATCTTGTGTAGCCACAGAATGATTTTCGGTGACAAGCCCCAGCGATTGCCAATCATCCTTTTGCATTGCCAAAAGGTGATAGTTGCTTTTTTTGATTTTGTTTTCAATGTGATTGTTCCAGTTTAGTTTGCTGTCTAGTATGATGCCTAGGTTTTTTACCTCTGATGACAGCCGTAGTTCGGTACCGAATAAACTGGGAAAATTGCTCCTCTATCCATTAGTTAGCACTATCATACATACTAGATCTATTTATTAATATATGAAGAGAAAAAATTAAGTTTCTATGTTTATATTCATATATTAAGTCCTTACATATGAATTTGGCGTTTTGTATAGGAGGAATATATAGTCGTTTTTTTTAAAACGTGTTTTAAAATATATTTCATTAATCAAAGTATGTACCATTGTTATATTCTTTTGCCATCTCATAGGTAGTTCATTGATCCCTTTACTAAAAAGAATCAATAAACTCTCTGAAGCTGGTTTGTACTGCCACATAAGAAATGAATTTTTTTCCTTGTAAGAACTTCCAGGGACTATGGTGGATGTCCCAGACATTCCAATTGCAGCTCCTCTAGTTTAGCGGCCTTCTGTTGTGCAGTGTGTGGACTAGCGTTGTCCTGAACCCGCAGTGGCCTAGAGCGATTGACCAGCGTTTAGCAGCTAGTTCTTTCATCAAGGTTCGCAGTTGCTGACAAAGATATCTGCCATAATCGTTTGACCAGATTTTAGAAAGCTGTAGTGAACGACACCGGAACTAGTCCACCTAACTCTCACAAGTAACTTTTTCTGAGTTATTTTTCTCTTGGGGCAGGATCTGGCTGGTTGTCCAGAGTTCAGCCATTGCGACGAGCGCTTCTGATTATCGTACAGGATCCACTTTTCATCACAGATAATGACCCGATTTAAAATCCCTTCATTATGGTGCCGGTTGAGCAATGTTACGCAGCAGTCGACGCGTGATTGCTTCACTCAATTCATGAGGTACCCTTTTTTACTTTCCCTTTTTGCTTCAAGTGGATTAAAACAAATTTATCACTCTCAGCGAAGCCTGCAGCTAACTCTGAAGTGGTTTGCGATGGATCCGCGTCCACAATAGCCTTTAATTCTTCATTATCCTCTATGGTCTTGGGGAGTCCACGGGGCTTGTTCTGAAGGTCGAAATTATCAGAACGAAAACGTTGGAACCAAAAAATGTTTTCTTTTGTGACACTAGCAACACACATCGTTAATCCTTCGAGCCTTTTCTGCAGCATTGTTCCCACGTAGAACTAGAAACTAAGTAGAACTCATACTCGTAATTAAAGCGATATTTCAAGTTTTCTATTAAGCGAGATGATAGACGCCAAAGAAAAAACTAAAAAGAGAAAAAAAAACAAACGAATGTCTGTTTTCGAAACTCAAATATGTCAGCTAAATGGATTTATAAATTTGAATTTGGAATTCTTAACCAATAAGGATATATTTCAGATCAAAGTAGCCAGCCAGTACGACAAAACGCCAATTTCATATGTAAGGACCTAATATATTTATTTGTATGTCTTATAAATACATTAAATTCAATAAAAAAAGTTAGTGAATTATGGTTGAATTTGGACCATTGGGTGACCACTACTAGAAATAAATAGATGAGCCTTTTATATCTGTCTGAAGGGAAATAAAACCGATTACAGCTATGGACATGAAATTTGCGCGATTATAGATAGTGACCGGAATTAAGCTTTTGTTTCATGGTAAAGTCTCAAAGTCGCGGGCATTGCTTGTTTACCCAAAAAACATTAGGCATGATGTATTGTTGGAGCTAAATATGTTAATAACATAGATGTTTTTATCACACTTATATTTTACCTTATGTTTATCAGAACAATAAAACAGGAAAGAAAGAAAGGTGTTTTGGCAGGTAATGTTTATTATCCCTATTTTGCCTCCAAAACATACATTCATCGTTTTATTTAATTTCATTTTACTCGTAGACATGACGCATACTACAGCGAGTGTAGATGGGTGCGATAATTTAATGGCCCTGTAAACATTTCTTTCTTTTCCTGGTAATGGTACATATTATCGTTGTGACATCCGGGATGGGGCCGTCAGTAGTTAGCTTCGCATTCGAAACTCGAAATAAAATATGGCGCGAGCTAACTCACTATAGTAAATAGAGCTCAGAATTGTATTCAGTCTCTCAGTGGTCAGTCAGACAGTAGGCATATGGACCTGTTAAGTACAAAGTACTAAAAAGCCTGGTCTTATCTTTTACGTTCATGCTATAATATGAATAAACGTCATGCCTTGCAATATGAATAAACATTGGGTACCATAGTACCATATTTTTGTTATTAGTTGTTGCATGTACTTGCATGACAAGTTAATTTACCTAATTTATATTTACTTTGTGATAGATAGCGGGAGGGTTTTATTCAAGTTAATAAAGACAGCTCATGTATTAAACTAACTTTTAAGCTATTATAATCAAGGATCTTATTTTTAATAAAGTATATTTTTTGTTTCGTGTGTAGATTTCGCTTGGTCATAAATGTATTTTTCATATGTCACCACAAGCGATAAGCGCTCGCGGTTTTTTATTTATCGATGGTTGTAATTTTCTTATAACTTTAACAATTACATAATGGCCAATACTAAACTAATTATTTTAAGCGCTCCTATAAAAGTAATACATTTATGAAAGTTAAAGAAATCGCAATGGGCTCAAATGTGTACTACTAAGTGCTCCCAACTTGGTGGAGGCCTACCGTAGGACGTACAGTAGACTATACAGAGGTTGATAATAATACAATATATATTATTATACAATCTACTGTTGTTTCTTGGCACTTAGATTCTATTAATACGATGTTTGTCTTGAAATGTTTGTCAACCTCAGACAGTTTGAACTTAGCGAGTAGATACGCTGATCGCTCAGCTGCGCATCGTTAGCATTGAATGCAAGTCCGTGTTCCAGGGCGGTTCTCACCGCCCAGAGTTACCGACACACAAGTCGACAGTCCGAATGGACGCGCGCAGCCTCCTTCGGACGGTCAGTAGACGACTTAAAATGTTTAAGATTTTCGAAACCGCGAAAGCACGCAGCGAACGCGACACAGTCGGAACTTCGAGGGTTTTGTAGGAGTTTTTATTTATTTATTTATTTATGTTTGGGTCAAACCAAACCTGGCACACGGGCCCCTGGCCCGCGAGCACAGTATCCGATGAAGCTGTAAAAGCCGAGAAGGCTAACAGCAATTACATCACCGAAAATATATATATATATTGAATGCAAGTATCGTATTCGCATACTGACAAGGGCAAGTATGCTTCAAAATTTGGAAATCTGTAGTAACTTTCGACTACAATTTACTTAAAATATTTATTTCCGTGTGTGGGTTTCCACACTTTTCCTTCACCATCGAGAATATAAATTAGTACGTCTAATAAGTAGCTTCATAAATGCCGGCGCCAGGATTCGTAATCGGACTGCACGCGTACTGCGAAACTTAAGCCACCGCTGATTATAAATAGTAACTCTGCAATCCTCATTCATTTTCATATGAGTCCGGATTGTGCCACACGATGACGCAAAATTAGTTCTCTAATTCGTATGTAATAATCGGCTCAAAAAACGCAACTGACAACTCACAAAATTACGCTCGTTTCGCCTCATCCTAAATTATTCACAATCGCTGTACGCTACTGGCTTGTGCTTGTGCCGGCCGGCCGAATATTTACACAGTACCCGTACCCGTGTCTCAACGCGTTTGACCCGCTTTATTCATAACGGTCGCAATTGTTTTAGTGTGTCGCACTCCGTTGCTGAATTGTGTTTTGATAATATTACGCTCCTCGTGTTTCTGTTCCAAACTGAACAATAACGTGGCTACTATATTATTAGTGTTGTGTTATTCTTGATATACAGACAGTGATCGTTATTTTCACTAAACGGTAATTTGATCTTTTCTTCGGTTTGCTAAAATAGGGGCTGCTATCAGCGTTGATAAGTTTTCGGTAATTAGTAAGTCAAGGTGATCTGAAATGTATATAAAGTATGGAATGTATACTTATAATAAAAAGTGCCACAATTAAGTGGTATTAATAATGATAATGACACTTCGTAGTAAAAACCAACCGATATATAAATTTTTACTGTTTAGAATAATCATAACATTGTTTTCTTTTTCATTGTAAAATCATATGTGATTTAATTGGGAGTGAAGCTCCCAAATTCCGTTATAGCCATTTTGCTAATGTCTAGTGCATATTAATTTAAATATAATAAATACTTCATTTCGATCGGCAGTAAAATGATAGTTTACTTTTTCTGAAGATTTTCTGGACTGAATGATGATGGACATAAAAATTTACTGGACTGATGGAGACAAAACAAAAGTACAATTGTGGTCTTGAATTGAGTTTTACAATCACTGTAACACATTCACGAGTAATTGCTGCATAATAAACTATCAATGTTAAAAATCAAGACTCAAAATATACTCAGAAATTACAAAATTCAATAAAAACACCACCGCTTCTTTTCGAGTTGGCGCCAAAAGTCCTTCGTTTTAAAACTTTTTTTTTCTTATTGGATAAAGTGACAAAACGAGCAAACGTTCACCTGATGGTAAGTGCAAAGTCTGTCCATAACAAATGCTGTGTCACCCAGAACATTTCTGTGTGACACCACACTGCGCCCGTCACCCTGCGACATGAGTTCTTAAGTCTCATTTGCCCAGTGATTACGCTAGCTCTCAGTGCCCTTCAAACCGAAACGGTTGTTGTACACTACTCATTCACTGCAGAATAACTGGCCCTGGAGTGATACCTACCTAGACGGATTTCTGCATAGGAATCCTACCATCAGTAAGTCAACTTTTTTCTTTTTTGTACATGTATTGCGGATGTTAGCTTAATAATGTTATCACTTTAGCTCACCATAAAGTAAGTGAATTTACAAAAGTCTTTACATGATTGTTTATTTATCCATAATCAGTCACAGGGCTGTTGTTGCTATTTAGTCGTCTTTCACAATAAAGTGAACATGACACGAATAAAAGGAAAGATAAATATATCAAACTCGTGTATGAAACCTTAGTGTATTAAACATTCAGGATATTTTTTTACTGTATCTAATTAGAATTTACAAGAGAACGCGGTGATGACACACGGAACCGAGACGTGGTCCTTCACTGCAGGCCAATCAAAATCGCTCAGCAAGCTATGGTCGATGTTTCTCTGTGAAATAAAATCCAGAACGATGATATCCGCAGCGGAACCAGAGTAACTGATAAAGCTCTAAGGATTAGTAAGTTTAAAAAGTCCTAGCAATATAGCTTGTAGAACAGTGACCGTTGGGGACGAAAGGTTCTCGAGTGGCAACGTCGTACCGGCAAACGCAATGTAGGGCGCCCTCCCCACTACATGGAGCGACGACTTGCACGGGTTTGCAGGAAGTCGTTGGATGCAGGTGGCTCAACCGTGTTTTGTGGTAGGCCTATGTTCACCAGTGGACAAGTGATATTCTGAAATGATGATGATGAAGAGAACACGTTCTCGGTCACGACTAGTATGTTAATGATCTGCGAAGTTACTAGTTGCCACACGATATCTGCACGAATCTATAATTTGATTAGGATATCCTATCTGCACAGCTTGAGGCATCCAACCGAATCCACTGAATGATGTGAGCGGAGGAATGTAGTGTCACTGACATTCACAATAAATGATTGAACCATAACGAGTAAGTTATTCAATTTCATAACTTAGAAGGCCATAATTATTCTATTGGATGAAAATACACAGATGAAACATATTAATATAGAAAACTTTCAATGGAAAGTAATTGTTTGTTATTAATAATATTAATCAAAATAAAACATACATTCGATTACCTGATTACGCTTTATTTTTTTTAACGGAAGGAGAAGGTTCTCAATTCGCCAAAATATTTTTTTAAACAAAATGTTCGCCGCTAGTAATGATGTTTTTTATTAAAATACATAATTTTGTGTATATTTCGAGTTTTGATGTTTAATACGGATAGCGTCTTATGCAACGAGTGCTCTTAAACATTTACTGTGATTGGAAGATTCAATTCGTTTTCTATACATCAGTCCAACAAATATTCAGTAAAAGTGAACTATTATTTTGCTATCGATGTTCTTTAAATAAATAACTCGACAGTAGGATTTCTCCTGTATCCTAGGTGCGTTTTACATACATAAACTTCACATGCTCAACACAACCAGACTTGAAAACCAACAATTTGGATTTTGCACAAATGGTACGGACCCAGGACTCGCGGTCTAGAAGTCAGGTACTTTGACCACTATACCACGCAGTTGCAACCAATTTTTATTTTTAGTTAAAAAAACGATGCCCCACAGTAGGATTTCTCCTGTGTCGTGGGTACGTTTTACAGACATAAATTCCACATGCACTAACCACCCAGACCCTTAATAAATAAATAAAAAATGGCAACAGGGACTTTTGCACGCCTACTTGAATTACCCATAGCGGTTAGGTTTTTTTTATTAAATTTTGTTATTTCTATGCACATTTCGAGTTTCGATGTTTTATATTGATAGTTTATTATACGTTAAAGTGCATATTTATTAGAAAATTCAATACCGATATTGTGATTTTCGTTTTGTTCAATGTATAAAAAGTGAAAAGTGTTAATAAAAGTGAACTATCATATTACAGTCGATATTGCTACCAACTTTGAAGTCTTGCTACTTAGAGATTACTCCTTATCCAAAAAAATGCATGCTGTTTTGACGCAGGCAAACAGTTTACTACTGGAAAAATAAACTCGTAACGACATCATTTCAATGACAGTATTAAATACTTGCTTTTTAATATTCCACGTTAAATATGAAATTGCACATTCCTAATAAATATTTTGCTTTTTAATATTGCATGATAAATATAAAATTGAAGATTCCTAATATCAATATTTTTAATATTGTTCATCTTAAAAGCGTGTCTAATTGAAACAGCTGCCTATTTATTTATTTTAGGACTGTTGGATCATGGTAGGATTGCTTTGCAGGAAGCCGTCTAAGTAGGTACCACCGCAGGACCAGTTATTCTGCCGTGAAGCAGTAGTGTGCAAACAATACTGTGTTTCGGTTTGAAGTGCACTAAGAGCTGGTTTAATCCAGGGGCATAAGAGACTTAAGAAATGACGTTTTAGGGTGATGGGCGCAGTATGGTGTCACACAGAAATGTTCTGGGTGACCCAGCGTTTGCTATGGGCAGGCGTTGCACTTATCATCAGCTTACATATGAAGCAACAAGCAGGTGCCATTTCTACACTGAAAGATCTTATATATATTCTTTGCTTATTACGTAAATTTCTATAAATAATACCTATGATTCATACACAAACTCTTTTATAAGCTCGTATGTCTACTGTTAATTCGTGATCATATTACTATTACTAATATTATGGATTCGATTGATAACGGCTAACAATGAAGGTAGGTCAGTAGTTAGTATTAAACATTTTATGAAGTTTTTTTGCGAGTAAAATAATTGCCCAACGTGCTTCTCACCTAAAACTTTTGTCTCTTCTGTTTGTTCATATTATTTTAGTCGATACACTAACACTAAATATGGACTTAAATCTGAAATATAGTTCATTTTATTTAATACTAGCTTATTCACGCGACTACGTCCGCGTGAATTAAGGGGTTTTAAAGATACCGTGAGAAATCTTTGATTTTCTGTAATAAAAAGTATACTATGTCTGTCTACAGGAGGCAAGTTATTTTTGTGCCAAATTTTGTCAAGATTGGCTCAACGAATAAGCCGTAAAAAGCTTACACAGACAGAGGTACAAAGACAGTTACTTTCGCTTTTATAATATTACTAGCTGATGCTTCCGTGGGAACTATCTCTGACCCAAATTTTGTCAAGATCGGTTAAGCGGTTGAGCTGTGACAAGGTAACAAACAAACAAAAGGACAGGAGAGTTTCTTTCGCATTTATAATATCAGTATGGATATTAGTTTGATGTTATTTATTAATCACTATAAGTGTGGAACCACCTAGATAACTAAAATTAGTCTTCAATTAAGGTCGTTATTCTCAAGGATTTATTGTTCCGATAATTATATTCGTAGAGCATACATTATCATAGACATAAATAAAATAGTAGTGTCTGTCTATTATTTTCGGTATCAGGTACAGTTTTTGTTGTTTTACTTACCTAAATCTTGCTAAAAAAATCACTTTTTATCAAGACGATACTTATATTTTGCTATATATATCTTAAACACTGCTAAATCTACAATAGCGTGTGAATGATGGTTTTACTTTTTATGTAATTTAACTTTGATCCACGCACTTAGGTTTTTTTTTCATTAAACATATATTACATGTTCGTGCTGTGTGGTTGCTGTGTGGTAGCAGCCTAAGATATTCTACCACCCCATCTCTCCCGTGGGTGTCGTAAAAGTCGACAGAGGGAAAATTAAAACCAGAAGATGGGTATCTTCCTGGAAGATCTGAATAAATAAACTGCGGTTGCCAACCCGCCTGCAAAGCGTGGCAACTATAGCAAAATCCCCAAAAAAGTGAGCTACAAACTTTCTTCTACGAATCTTTTTCTGTATGTGGCTACATGGAGTAATCCTTGGTGCGAGTGAAATAAATGATAGTCTGTGTTCCAATAGACTCTTACTACCTTTTATTAAACATAAGATGTCGCTGTGTACAATTGGGTGGATACATCAACACTTCTATGACAAGCAAAACCAATCAATGACAGCTTTTGAATATCATCTGTACACGATTCTCCCACTAATTCTCCGGTTGGCTGATAGAAAATGCCAGCATTAAGTCCGCCGTTTGTACAGTTAGTAAAATGAAGTGTAAATAAATATACCTACAGTTGTCGTCCACGATATTTATTTTATCATGGAATTGAATGACGAGACGTCGTTACCTGATGGTAAGTGCAACGTCTGTCCTAAAGTCTGTAAAAATCTGTCACCCAGAACACATATGTGTGGCGGCAACACACTACGTTCGTCATCTTGAGACACCAGTTATATGCTCTATAGTTACACTAGCTATGAACTATCAACGCCCTTCGAATCGAAGCAGTAATATCTGCACACACATGCGTCATACTTGTGAACAGATGCTGTTGGTGGAGGCTGGTCTTCTCGACCTTACAATTTACTTTTATATTAATTGAATTAATCTTGTCTAAGATTTGAAAATGGAGCGCGCTTTGGTTTTCCTTGAGACTATTTTTTGTAAATTTAATTATAATGTATTTTTGACTAAGATAAAAAGAGAATTTACAAAAAAGAGAATACCTACGGAGTTTCTTTCGCCTGTTTCTTCTCCGTCCCGAACCCCATTACGAAACGGCGGTAGATTGTAAAGAAATGACGTTTGACATACGAAATTTATATTTCTTAACGTAAATAAATAATTTTCTTTTCATTTCATTTTACTCCACTCCTTGAAGGCAGAATAATTGACAAGAGGCACAGGAATCCTCCCATCTTTAAAATATTTAGTATATTGTTTTTGTTTTGAAAAATACGCCTCTCAATAGATTTCTTTTGTATCGTTCGTGCGTTTTTACAGACATAATATATACATAACCCATACCCTTCGTATAATAACAATATAAGTATATATGTTAGCACTTATTGTGTTATTTTAAGAGCACGGAGCAGCCAGGGGATTTGAAGCATCTCGAATTACCTGTTAACCGGCACGTAGTGTCTTCTTTGTCGCGAATCTGTTATCAAGTTACAACGCCTTATAAAACTTAACGTTGTTGTATGGGTACATTAGTGCTTTGTCACTTGGTACCGTCGACTGTATAAACACTATTCCACACATCTTCAACTTATTTGTTTTTGAAATAATAACTAAACGATTTTTTTTAAATAAGTGATAAAAGTCAAAATAATACTGATGCAAACAAAATGACAGCAAAACGTTCACCTGATGGTAAGTGCGACTTCCGCCCATTGCTATGAGATCTGCATCACCCAGAATATTTCTGTGTGGTACCATACTGTGCCCGTATCCCTGAAACGACAGTTCTTATACATATACAAAATATGTTTACTGGTAGTAGGATTCCTAAGCAGGAATCCGTCTAGGTAGGTATCACGGCAGGGCTAGTTATTCTACCGTATAGCAGTAGTCTACAAACATTGCTTTGTTTCGGCCTGAAGTGGCACTGTGAGCTAGCGTAATCACTGGGCATTTGAGACTTAAGAACTGATGTCTCAGGGTGACGGGCGCAGTGTGGTGTCACACAGAAATATTCTGGGTGACACAGCATATGCCGTGGGCGGACGTTGCACCTACTATCAGGTGAACGTTTTGCTCGTTTCGCCACTTTACACAATAAAAAAAATGGAAATTGAAGTTATGGCATATCAAGAATTACATTTAAAACAGTGTTACAGCGGTAGGAACACCCGGAGTGTTCGCTGTAAGCAACCTCAGTTCAATCACCGGTGCGGGAACGGTTTCACGGGTTTTTAAGTGCTGATTTGTCTTTAAAGTCAAAGTCAAAATTTCTTTATTCAGTTTAGGCTTGTATAAAGCTCTTATGAAAATCTACACTTTTTGTGGGTCTTTTTTTTCAATATCATATTACATAATGTCATGTATAAAATACATTATTTAATTACAATATCACATATTTGGTAGCCAGGGGATTTGCAAGTGCCGAGTAAGAGTTATTTCCACACATCTTTGTCCTTTATGAAATGATCTATTTTATAATACGCTTATTCTAATAATAGACATTATTAGAAAAAGCGTTTTGACAAGTTTATTGAATTCTATGTCACATTTTGGCGTCACACTTTTAGTAATTTTATGGATCTATTAAGAAAATACTTTCTATTTTTGGCCAAACTAAACAGAGGAACCTCTAGCGTGCTGCCTCGGCCCATTCTCCAGAAACAGTCACTTTTTATTAAATAAATTTACAACGACTGAAGTGTCAAAATTAGTATTATATATGTATTAGCATGCTTGAATAATTCTGGAAACCAGTAAAATAAAAACAATAAAAATATTTCGGTATATTGTAAACTCCGCCGCTTTTGAAGAAGGCTGGTCTTAAAAAGTTTTATGAGCTGGTACATTATTAGGTTTTCGTCACAGACTTGTTATTGGCATGCCATTACTGTCTGTCTGCCTGAAACCAAACAAACTAAAAATTCTTATAATCCTGTTCCCGAAAATACAACGGTAATCCTGAATCATTGATAAATAAACAAATCTTGTAATTTGTGGGTGAATGAGTCGTTTAATACGAAAAAAGAATCTGTTTTTTAAGAAATATCTTCTGAATATAGCGAAATTGTTAGTTCAAAATTCTCTGTCTTCTTGATTATCATTACGAGTACCTGACGCCGCGGGTCCTAATTTCGAATCCCAGCCGGAGCCAAAATTTGTGCAGAAACACATTTGTGTTTGCGTATACTTGTGTCACTCTAATATCCCCTGCGCAGTTGATAACTTCCAGCAGTATTCGGTAGTTGTCGCCGTGGTCGAAAATCGCACAGGAGGACATTATATCCTTACACAAAGAGTGATAAACTATAGATTTAAATAAAATAAGAATTTTGATTATGTATTTGGTAAACATAATTTATGATGCACAACATTATTCAAAGTTAATTCGGCCTGAAAAATAACACATTAGTGCTGTAATTGATAGATTAAAAAAAAATCAAAAACATAGTAAAAATATGAAAAAATGATGTACTCGTCTCGTAGACGTAATCGTTCCGAGTTGTGTGGTGTGAATTTGAGCTTTAAATTGACAAAGAAACACAAGGCGGCTGGCTGTAACTAGATACGTGAAACTGAGTGAAACAAGTGGTATTTCGAGGAAGAGACTTTTCTTTAGCAGTTCATATGACTAGCGTAGACTGATGTAAATCTGAAAAGAAAAATTCGTACAGAGTCTAGGCTTTAAGTTTTAACATAAATACACACATCAACATCAAAGAGAACATCATCACTACGTGTATCAACATCGAACTGTAAAAGTATTGGCGACCTAAAAAACTTTTAACGGTTTCCATTCGTGAATAAAAAAAAGAAAAGATAAAGTAAATCATTAATTCCGTCGAAATCAGTATGCGGCAATTTTTCATTAAATTTTTCAATTCATTAAGTAATCCATAATTCTTATGGATTAAATTGTTGACCTTGTCGGTGACATGTAACACCGACTTTTCACCAGGGAATAATTCCTTTGTTAAGAGCAATAGAGATCCAGGTAAAGCTGACGGACTAGGCCCATTTTCAAAGTGGCAGTAAGAAGGCAAAGGCATTGGGTGCAGTTTAACCACCAATTGCCCCTTAGTAACAAATCTGTATTGAATAAAATGAGTATAACTTTTTCAAGTACGCGATATTAATACGTAGCAATATAGAGCAACGCACTTGCGTTTTAATAGACTTTATTAACTATGCGTGGTAACTAATCAATGCCACCAAAATAACTCCCAAGTGCTTCGTATGTACAAACCCATATTATTATATACGAGTATAATATTTCCTGTGCACGATTCTTTAAAAAAAAAGTTTTGTAACAACAAGTCTATAAAAATACGTATCGGCATGCTAGCCACTGTTCTACGTTTTACTTGACCGAGGAAACATATGGAAGAAAATTTAGAAAAACATGTAGACAAAGATAAGATGATTTATTATACATATCATCATCATTTCCGCCTCTAGTCCTCTGCTGAACATAGGCCTTCTCCATAGATTGCCACAAAAATTGTTGTAGCTCTCATTTTTTTTTTATTTATTTATTCAGATGTTTCAGGAAGATACTGCTGCCAATCTCCTGCTTTTTATTTTCCCTGTGTCGATTTTTATGACACCCACGGCATGAGATGGGGTGGTAGATTCTCTTCAGCCACCACCACACGGCTTTTTATTATACGAGGGTGGATTGAAAAGTACTCGGCCACAGATCTATTCAATTCTAAAAATCAAATCTACCCACATTATTTAGTTCAGTTCAGACTAGTTCATTGTGTGAAGTTCGAAACGTGTGCGATAATTAGTTGTGATTTTATAAATTTATTAACAAAGTAATCGGTCATAATTTCCGCGAATGGAGCAAATCGAGCAGCGTGCCGTCATTAAGTACCTTCCATAAGAAGGGGCTATCATCAAAAGCCATCCATGATGACATGGTCAGTACATTAGGCGATTGTGCTCTGTCATATTCATCCGTCAAAAAATGGATAGCAGAATTTAAGCGTGGTAGAGAGAGTGTGAAAGATGAACCCCGCTCTGGAAGGCCTTCGACGTCAACTACTGACGAAAATATTAAAAAAGTACTTGATTTAATAATGGGAGACCGCAGATTAAAAATTAGAGAGATAGCCGAGATTATAGGCATCTCTTATGAACGAACTCAAAACATCATTGTCAACGAGTTGGGTTTCCACAAGGTGTCTGCGAGGTGGGTTCCGCGACTGCTTTCAGTTGAACAAAAAAGGACGCGATTGACTATTTCACGCGACTGTTTGGAGTTATTTGAAGCCGATGCAGATGATTTTTTGAATCGTTTTGTTACTATGGACGAAACATGGGTTCATTACTGTACACCGGAAACAAAACAACAATCAAAATAGTGGAGAACCACCTGGTTCACCACCCCCTAAAAAGGCTAAGTCGATTTTGTCGGCAAATAAGATGATGGCTTCAGTATTCTGGGACTCGAAAGGTGTGATTATGATTGATTATCTTGAAAGGGGTCAGACTATAAACTCTGATTACTACTGCACCTTACTACGACGTTTACGAGAGGAAATAAAAGAAAAACGTCGAGGAATGCTCAGAAGAAAAGTCCTGTTTCATCAAGATAACGCCCGTGTTCACACGTCAGTACAGTCAATGGCTGGAATTCACAACTGTGGCTTTGAACTGTAACCGCATCCGCCGTATTCACCTGATCTGGCACCATTAGACTTCTTTCTGTTCCCTAACCTAAAAAAGCACTTGGGAGGTCAAAGATTTTCGACAAACGACGAGGTCAAAGCAGCTGTAGACGCATATTTTGACTCTAAGGAAGAATCATTTTTTTTAACGGTCTAAATGCTTGGAAGGGGAGGTGGCAAAAGTGTATTGAACTTGATGGTGATTATGTAGAAAAATAAAAATATAACTGATTTAGTATGTGTTTATTTTCTTGGTTAGGCCGAGTACTTTTCAATCCACCCTCGTACATAATATATAAACATAAAAACAATTAATATTTTATAAATGAACTGATTCATTTTAAATGCATTAACGATAACGATGGATTATTTATCATCTTCAGACCACGTACTCGGTATCTGTTTCAGTATCATGAACAATTTAGGTGACCTAACTTTTTCTATACATTCACGGTCAATTTTAACACAGAAGAGCTTAGATCAGGCAGCAGAGTATTGTGTTATCTATTATCTACACACATAAATAGACCATAAATTCTTCGCTTGGGTTTTTTTATGTTATTATAGCGTGTTGTTAATAAATGTATTCGAATATTCAAGTCGAACACCTGGAGAGCGAAATTTTTAAATTTTCTATCGTATTAAAAGTGTCATTTTTTTAACCGTTAATAACGGCTTATCGGTTATTTGTCAATGATTTGTCGGGGCGTAGCTCTCATTTCTATTTGCGTGAACTTTCTCCATAATTTTGTCTTCTTGTTAAATATGCGTTACGATAAATTTTTACTATAAATTTATTAAAGATTTTAGTCATGTTTTTTATAAACTAGAAGGATATTTACATTATGCAGACGGATGAAATGGCAGTTTTAATCAATTATTTCATCGAATTTCATAATTAACTTTTACTATTGCACTGCAGTACTTAAAGAGTTCTTTTCTTTGTTTTCAGGTAAACATTTGGCGAAAAAAACGAGCAACTTGAACTGCTTATGTGCACATTATGACGTAATCGTGCGTATACAATAGACTTGTTATGGGGTATACTGTAAAATAGTGTAAATGCCAGGCGACATGTGGAGGACGTTTGCAGTGTTCGCGCTAGCGGCGACCGCTAGTGCGCTACTCGATGGACCCAATGTGTGCACAAGGCAGGAGCCGTAAGTATTCTTTTTTCTTTAATAGTAAGCGACGAGATGAGCGATTCGGTCACCTGGTGGTAAATGTCACGTCTGCCAATAAGAGTCCGCGGTCACCTATTTTCCACCGCTGTGTGCTGGTCACCATGAGACATCGGTTCTAAAATCTAATATGTCCTGTAATTACACTAACCTTAGTGCCCCTCAAACCAGAACAATGTGGTGTTAGCAGACCATTACATGACGGCAGAGCGATTGGTACTAAGGTGGTACCCACCTAGGCGGATTCCTACATACAAATCCTACCATCAGCAAAAACGCAAAGAATAAAAAAAATACGATTACGTTTATTTTGGAGCATTTTATGAAGATAACAGAATTTGCGAACACCTTCTTAACTTTTATTTTTATGGTACATAGTGTTGAGTATTCCTTGGAATCACTATGGATTCCAAGTAACAGTGGGAGCACACATTGAAAAAATAACTCCGAAGTTAAGTTCTGCCATTTTTGCAATAAGAAAGATTAGACAGCTGACTGATGAAGGTACTGCTAAATTAGTATATTTTGCATACTTCCACAGTATTATGTCCTATGGCTTATTACCGTGGGAATCCGCAGCTGGATTGCTAACAATATTTATTTTGCAAAAATAAGCATTTCGGGCAATCTTTAACTTGAGACCTCGCGAGTCGCTACGAGAACTATTCAGGGAGACTAATATTTTGACATTTCCGTCGTTGTTTATTTGTAAAAATACGTTCGGAAAAACATTAATTAATTTACCAAAAAATGACTTTATACTGTAGAATGGGTCGAGGTGACACGCTAGAGGTTCCTATGTTTAGATTGGCTAAAACTAGAAAGTATTTTAGTAGATGTGTAAAGTTTTATAATAAAATTCCTAAAATTGTAACACAACAATCAGACATGGATTTTAAAATACTTATCAAGAAGACATTATAAGATAAAGTGTAGTATAAAATAGATTCATACAGAGGACAAAGATGTGTGGAAATAACTCACAACAACTGGCTACTAAATTTATGATGTAATTTTTTTATATATAAATAAAAACAATAATCGCTATAACGCTTGTTATAACGAAGCGGTTTTAGTAGTATATAGTAGTATAATATAATAATGATAATTGTAAGTATAAAAAGTTGTTTATATCTGCAAGTTCATAGGGTAACATTCGTAAAAAGCTCTGCCCGCGACTTTGTCAGATTTTGCTTTTACATTCTGTAACTAATGAAATGATATGTTCGTATTTTCATGTGAGTAGAACCAGCACATATCGTGTTATGGATCCTAGGGCGTACACATATTTTTAGCCACTGATCTGAGCTATTTGCAAACATGGTAACGAAAAGAAATAATTAAATGCCGACTGACACTTGCGTTTTTATTGATTCGTATCGTCTTATTTGTATTGGTCATATTATTTACATATATGTAGCGATTATTGAATTTGCTACGTTAGTAGGCATACCCGGTGATTCATAATGGTAATATAATGAATTTCATATGAATTACGTGTGGTTTCGAAATTATCTTTTTCCTTTATTAATCAATTCAATAGACATGACTGTCTAATAATATTTCATTTTTTAAGGGAACATAATTTTAGAGAATTAATAATTTACGTTCATAAATGTTGTTTCGTTTCGTTCTTCGTTTTATTCTTTGGCAGCTTCTTTTTTCTGAAAGCTGGAATTAGATAATTATTTTGTATTTCAAATTAACTGTTAGGTTAGGGTTACAAAAGTATACAGTCCATCTGATGGTACTTAAGTGGTAACTGCGGCTAAGCGATCGGCTTCTGTGTTATCGTTCGCGGGTTTAGTTTCTATGGCCTACAGATATGTCTATAAAACGCACCCACCATACAGGAACATTGGTGTTGGGAGTCATTTTATTAAATTTATCCCTGAACTGGTTGTTCATCTGGAAGTGGCTGAAAAATGAATTGAAAGATTTTATTATTACATTGTTAGTTACCTTCATACATACAGGTCATAATTTATATTCGTTTGTATGGCTTTATATGTTATGTAGTATTCGCTTACAATTTATGTTTGACGTAAGAATATTTGCTGATGAGCTGAAGCGCTATCATGGCCACGCATGACGCATGAGAAATTTATTGTTTTTCTTTTAGCAAAATCTGCATAAATGATATCTATTACTTTCGATCTTGATTCTAAAGTAAATCAAAGACGTAAAGACGATTAAAAAATGGCTTCTTTGAATTTCACAAAAACCAAGTTCACGGTGACCAAATCGTCGACTAAAGTCGACTGAATCGGACGGCAATAAACTATTGCATATTGAGAGTATCTGCCTACCGGCTGATGCCGGGTCTATCATGATACGCCAATGTCAGATCCCAGACTGATCTCGCTCCCGCCAGCTTGCCCTACATAGTAATTTCGGTGACCGCTTAGGGAAGGCCATCTAACTGTATCCAGATATAGGCCAGTCCGGCGGCAATCCCTTATAAATATTTATTACGGAAAATTCGAATGTGTTGCACCTAGTATAGTTTTGAAGTCGAAGTGCTTCTAGTTGACTAATGTTTTGATTTCAATATTGTTCTTTGTTACTGGAACCTAATTCAGTAATACAGTAGGAGGTTTAACCTACTGTGTTATGTAATCAAAACCGTAAGATAAAGATAAAAAACAAAAACACGGGTCGTAGGATTCCTATGTAGGAATCCGTCTAGGTGGGTACCACCGCAGGGCCAGTTATTCTGCCCTTAATACAGTAGTGTGCAAACATTACTGAGTATATGAGACTTAAGAACTGATGTCTCTGGGGACGGGCGCAATGTGGTGCCAACATGCTGCACAGAACCGTTCTTGGTGATACATTACTTGTTATGGGCAGACGTTGCTCTTACCATTAAGGGATCGTTTTACTCATCTCGTCACTTTCTGTAATACTAAAATAAAGGAAAAACTTTAAATATTAAATATAATTATGACACAGCAATTGATATAATTATTACATTGTGTATGATGAGTCATTTTCACTGTATACTTACGGGGTACGTAACCTTAAACGATAAGCGGAAATAATGTAGTTTCTCAGAATATAGTTTCATTCATAAGATTTATGACGACTGTGTGCCCTAGTAGTCATAATATCTGACTTTTACGCCGCAGTTCTCGGGTTCGTATCCCAGCCGGAGCCAACATCTGTGTTAAAACACAAATGGTTGTTTTTCGGGTCTGGTTGTGTAGTATTTATGAAAGTGTCTGTGAAACGCGCGAGAAATCTTAGTGTGACGCATCGTTTTTAAAAGCAAGAAAAAAAATGCAAGTATTTATGTAAGTATACATATTAATGTTCTCACAACCCACCGAGCTTAGAACTTGAAGTCTTACGAACGTTTTTATATTTTACCTTTATAATTATAATGTCCTCCTAGCTGATTTTCGACCACTGCAACAATTTTCGCATAATGTTGGAAGCTATCAAATGTGCAGAAGAACGCGCACACAGAAGATCTGTTAGATCGGAGGCTACGATATAGTGTCATAGATTCGGGGACAAACGCAACACAACCAGACCCGAAAACAATTTGTTTTTGCAAAAAATGTTGACTCCGGCTGGGGCTGAGATACGAACCCAGGACCCGCGGTGCGGAAGTCAGGTACCGCCACTATGCGGCGCGGTCGTCTTGTTTATGTAAGGTTTGATACACGCACACAGTGCAGGTGCGTAAGTTCTATAACAATCTGTACTGTCACCCAGAACATTTCTGTGTGGAACCATACTGCTCTCGTCACCCTGAGACATTCATACTTCTGAAGTACCCTCTGCCCAGAAATTACACTAGCTGACAGTGCTTTTCACACTGAAATACAGTAATGTTTGCATACTACTGCTTGACGGCAGAATCACGGTCACTGTGGCGGTACCCACCTAGAAGATTTCTGCATAGGAATCGTCCCAGAGTGAGAACTACGTAAAATATCTCTTCGGGTCTGAATAATCGCACGAAAATAATCATGTTCATTTAAAATCAATACTTAATTAATACATTACATAAAAGCACTGAAGAAGTAACAATACATCATTGTGCTCGTCTACTTTGATCCGAAGTCATTTGTTGGCATACATGCTTAAGAACAAATAAATGCTTCTCCTGCATGACCAGTATTCATCCGTCCCACGCTCTCTATTGAACATATCATGAGATAACGCATACTGTTAAGCTTACGTTTAAAAAGACTATCATTCTATTCCAAGAAGTCGAACTAAAGTCCCGTTTTGTATACAACAGCCACGTTCTTACGCATGCCTATCATTCTAAAGAGGTCAAGGACTTTTTACATTAAGCACTAAACATTTGCAAATCGTTCTTTAAAGCAATTCAAACCATCACGATTTTTTGTTTATCTTCATCCATTTGTCATCATGTATTCAAAATGAGAACGGGGTCCGTTCATCTGTTAATATTGGGAAGTATAGGCTTTTTTAATTTTCATCTGTGTATGAAAAGTAAAGAGCACGTAGTTTGCCGTTATTATATTAATTCATTTAATAACGGCAAACTACGTGGGAATCGTTTTCGAAAAAAAAAAACGTTATTACTATTCTTAATTAAAAATAATTTGAAAAATAAACAAAGTAACTTTAAATACTATAAAACTTAAGCAATTATCATCTTAATTAATTACAAATTTGTAAAACAATTCAGTTCACCATATAAGGTTTATGTGGAGACAACACCCCTAGTCTACTTTTCGGCCCCGCGGGAAACGAGACGTGACGGGTCCACCATTCGCCGCCATTTTGGTACTAGACAAAAATTCTTACTCCTCATTGCGTTCCCACGAGAAGTATAGAGGCAGCATTGTATATATATTATGTTATGAATACAGTTCGTCCGTACTCCTTAGTCTCTTATTACGACACCTCCGTATGAGAGAGGTAGGTGCTATTCTGCTCTGCCGGTCTGATGACGAGATATACTACACCCTCATTCTCGCTCACTCTATATATAATATTATATTATAACGTTTATATAAGGGTTTTTACGCTTTGTACACAGTTATATACGCTTTAACGATGAATCGTAACAATTTTAACTTATACAAAACTACTACTTCTCGTTCTCGTTATTTAGCAGGATTTCTGCTTGCAAAACTCGTCCATGAAGGTAGTTTAAACCACTCGGCCTTACACCTAATCATAAAAAAGTGAAAAAAGTGTTAGAAATAATTCAAGCAAAACAGTTTAATCTCAGAATAATAAGAGTTTAAATTATATAATTTTTTACATCTGAGATATTACCAATATTTTCTATTTCTTGTTGGAATTTTTAATATTTATCTCCCGCGGACTAAACCTGCTCGATTTTATCGAAAATGTTAAATTAAGTATGTTTCGTGACAGATGTTATCGTCCGCACATGTTGAATCGGAGCAAAAACATTGCTGCTTGGTATTTATTTCTCCGAAAAGTGCGGTAGATGTAGCTCAAACCTATTTTAGTTTTATTCGTAAGCTACATACCTATATCTGTGTTATTCGAAATGAATTTCGTAATCCAAAACATTTTTAAATGTTTATCGTTTAAACAGGTTTGGTCTTTTATACAATTTTAAACATTACTAAAATTCTATTATACTCGTATTGTGATTTTATTTAATTCGTTAGAAATATGTAGTGATGATAGGAAAGTCTTCTCGTTAACATCACTGAAAGAGAACCCGTCATCCAATGTAGCCATTCCTCAGTCCGTGGGTGTCTTGAAAGTTAGTTCTAGTGAGCTATTAAGGGAAACATCACAATGAGAAAATGACATACTCGTAAAGAAAAATTGGCAACGACTATTGATCAATCAATCACGATTTGGATTTTGTGAGATATTACTAGGTATTCTAATAATTTATAGATTCAATTTTATCTAAATATGTATCTAATTCTAGCACAAAAAATCCTCATACTCTATCCGTAAGTACTTTATCGATTTATCAAAAAGTTGAATTACTATCTATACGAAAGTAACTCTCTCTGTCCCTCTGTCTGTTTGTTACCTTATCACGGCTCAAACAACAATCTTGACAAAATTCGGCACATCGATAGCTTGCATCCTGGAAACGGACAAAGGATAGTATTTATTCCGAAATATCGAATAAATACTATTCTTTGTCCGTATTGCGAGAATTTTATAAATTGTAGAATTTATAAGTTATGTTAATACTGTTTGGTTTTTTATGGAAAAAAGTGACTAGACGAGCACACCGTTCACCTGATGATAAGTGCAAATATCACAGCCAATAACAAATGCTGTGTCATTCGAACATTTGTATGCTGAGATGCTTGAGACCAGTTCTTATGTCTTACACGCCCTGTAATTACGCTATCTATCAGTACCGTACACACAGTACATGTTAGCGCACTACAGCTTGACGGTAGTATAACTGGCACTGCCGTGGTACCTACCTAGACGGATTCCTACACAGGAAAGGAAGAAATACCACCACATAAAAATTACTACCAGTAAAGTGGGTGTAGTTACTATTATACAAAATATACTTCATTATTTTATAATGCCAATGCGAGTGGTGATGCGTTTGCAAATTGTTCATGCGTGCCGGATATACCGCTGATTTTCTTTGCCGTCTATATTCTTATAATGATTTCTTATATTTACGCGAACACTACACATTTAAATGAAACTAAGTTTTACGGATTTTATCGCGTTTAATTTTTACTTTTTTACTATTTATAACCCGACGTTTCGAGTGCTTTACAGCACCCATGGTCACGGGAGGACTGAGGTGACAGATGTCCTGATGTCATAGTTAACCTGGGGTACCTTCAGCTTTTAATTATTATTTTTTTTTTGGGTCCGATCTACGCAGAAAGAGCTAACTGTGTCTTGAAGTCTTGCAGTGGTATGCTTGGTTTTTGATTTAATTTTATTTATTATTGGATCCCAAGCTGGTGGTAATACCCAACCATCTTCCCTATTGAAATTAGGATGTTTTTTGATTTCATTAAACGCGATAAAATCCGTAAAACTTAGTTTCATTTAAATGTCTATATTCTTTACTTGGACAGGTCGATTTCATTGACCCGCTTACAGTTTTGCAACGTATAATGTTTTGCTTGTGGAATTTGGACGTTTACATAGTGGTCGAAATTAGAACTTTATTTTAAATAGTTCATCGAATGATATAATCTATGTATGCAATGGACCAATATAACACCTGTATTAAGTGTCAATTTTCTGGCACTGTTCTCACATTCTACAGTATTTATCGCCCTTTTTTTATTGTATTTACAAGAAAAGACGTCATCGCCCGCCTTCCGTAAACAGTGGATTATCGCTGTATCTGAAAACTGGCATCTTAGACCTTGACAATCACAGGGTTGGATATGTTAAGTCTGTCATTTTGGGATCGTTATTTTGCTGAACCACCCAAATCACAAAATGCTGTGGCTGTAATGAAGTATTAAAGTGGTTTTGTTGTATTTATAAATAAATACATTGTTGATCTAAGCTTAATTACACACGTTTATTGCATGCCAGTTATTTTTTTTTATATTTTAATTATTTTGTTCTAGTTACACAACAACGATTAGAGTATCCGAACATCAGCCGTATCAAGTTAAGGAGTACGCGTGGTGTTTCAACGTTCCACCTCGATGTTCGAAGTACAAGATAAAGTTTCGCCAGGTGTTCAAAACGCAGTCTCTGGTGAAGCACAGACCGGTGGAAGAATGTTGCGCGGGATACGCTCCAGACTCCGAGGGGAAGCAATGTGTGCCTGTGTGCGTGGACGCGTGCATACACGGCAAGTGCGTCGCACCTAACACGTGTGCGTGCGACCACGGATACGGGGGGCCCGCTTGTGACATATGTGAGTTGAATGAAACGCGCCCTTACACTTGCGCCACAATTGAAGACAATTTTGTGACTGTCTGTAGCTTAATTGAATTTACAAACGGAATTGTGATTTACGTTGTCTGATGCTGTTTTTCCTTGGTTTCTTTGGGTAACAACTTATAAATGTCCTACCGATGATATTTTATTTCTCAGACGTGCCGGTTCCTCCACGAAATTTTCCTTCATCGCGGAGCACGTGGTAAATTATTTCCGGCACTAGGTATTGAACCCACGTCACTCGCGTCTTATGAAAATAAATGTTAGTGTAGGGCCAGGTTTCTAGATTAAAAATAATATTTTTCCTCTTTAAAACTACTAGTATTGGATATAAATTTCCTGAAAATTTAGCTTGAAATATATTGTATCGGCCACGTCAAGTTCTGCGTATTAAGCGAGAACAAATGAGTTGTTTACAAATATATTTAGAGCACGTTAATATACATATGCAAATATATCTCGTGTAGCGCGCTGTTTCAGGTAATTCGGGAAAATTTTTCTAGAAAGAAAATGGATAATAACGAGTCGTATCATAGCAAAACGCGTGGCCTAGTGGTTAGGGTCCCTGACTTCTACGCTAGGGTTTCTGGGTTCTAATCCGAGCCGGAGTGAACATTTTGTGCAAAAACACACTGTTTGTTTTCGGGCCAGAATGATAATAGTATTACAAAAATTTTAAAATATCAATGACTTGACTTATATAAATGAATAAAATTGAAGTGTCTATTTGTAATGTCAAAATAACAGTATTTTACTAAATGCATAAAAAGGATATACTGTACTTATAAGACGAAAACAATTTTTATAATTTTTGTCTGTCTGATTGTTACGACTAATTTCCGAAACGGTTTGACCGGTTTTGACGATACATTCACAGACAGATAGCTGATTATAGAAGGAATAACTTAGGCAACTTTAATTTTTCGAAAAATTATTAGGGTTCCTCACGTTGCAAACCGATCATTACCCAGGAGGGCCAAACTGTTAATACTCAAGTAAGCGAGGTACCACCATACCGTACGTCGCACTTATGTGGTCGGCTTATTTTAGGCGGAAACCGCAGGGCACAGCTAGTAGTTTATATAAATGCAACCCTATGTTCCCCCAATTGTTCTTTGTGTTATTTCAAAAACTCTTTTTTAACACTCTTCCCGTCACTTGAACATTCTATTTCATAAAGTAAAGTAAAAGTAAAGTTTCAGTCTATAAATGTCCCACTGCTGAGCACAGGCCTCCTCTCATTCCTGAAAGGGTTTTGGAGCTAGGAAGAATCCGCCACGCTGCTCCAATGCGGGTTGGCGGACTTCACATGTCATCGATATATTTCTATTCCTCGGACAAGCAGGTTTCCTCACGATGTTTTCCTTCACCGCTAAGGTCGTGGTAAATCAGCACTTAAAATTGTAGAACAATATTAGAGGTGCTGGCACCGGGGATCGAACCCAGGTTACTCGCTTACTTTGAAATCAAAGGCGAGCACCAGGCCCCTCATAAACGTAAATGTATTTAAAAATTAAAATAAAAGACGGTTTGGTCAGCTTATGCTGCTCTAATTAGCAACGTTTGCGTAAACGTGGATAAAGTTCGTAACAGTTGGCAATTCTATTAAAATAGCAATAGAATTTCTCACTAATTATATAGCAGCCAACATTCGGTTTTCAGGTTATATTCTCTATTCTAATCCTTATAGACAATTCATACATGTTTAAAGACTAAAACTCTTCGGGTTCCGCGATGTGGGGACAAGTGGGTGCCTGTATTTGTGGATTATTATTCATGTAATTTTATTGGTATCCATTTCACTAGCAACGTATGTCACTCAGGTTCAAATTGGTCTAGAACATTTTGGAACTTTGTTCGAGAAGGGTAAAATCTTTTGAACATCTGTAAAAATGTAATGAGATTTTGTACAATAATATTATTCTGTGACACTGTAATATACTATAATGCCATATGCAAAGTTGCTCACTCGTTCTAGAGATCTCGAGATATTTTTAGATGGAAAGAATTATTCACAGATTTGAACAAGGTTCATATGCAGTGTCCGTTACATGAGACATACAAAGCATTCTTTATATTTCTTCTTCTTCTTTTCAGCCTATCACTAGTCCACTGCTGAACATAGGCCTCCCCCATAGATTGCCACAAAAGTTTGTAGCTCTCATTTTGGGGTTTCTTTATATTTGGTCAATATATTTGTAAAATATACAATAGACAAATATGTTGACCAGGTTTCAAACTCTCACTACTGTATCCTACGCTTGACAGCTTAACACAACTAATATGTACGTATGCGTGAGGGTACGAGGCATTAATGTGATGATTTCAAGTTATTAATATATAAAAAACCTATAAATAAAAATATCGAGAAAGACAGTCAGCGACTCAAAAACGATTTAGCTAGATTCGATAGCTAGATTCACGTCAGCCGTGTCAACGCAAGGATTGTCCAAACGTCGTGGAACGATAGTTGATTTCATTCAAAAAGCAACTTTATGTCGTGGGCATAAGATTAAATTTGTGTTAATTTAATCGTTTTTCTTTTGTCTTTATTTTTATGTTTAATTGATCGAGGACAAAAAAGTATGCCTTGGGTTTTTTGTATATCAATGTTTCAAATGGAAATAATGAAAGTATTCTTAACAGCGTGTCCGGATGGCAAATGGGGCCGCAACTGTCAGAACGAGTGCCGCTGTTTGAACGGCGGTACGTGCGAGCCGCTGACGGGCGAGTGCGCATGCGCGCCCGGCTGGCGCGGCGACGCGTGCGAACGTCCCTGCGCATTGGACGCTTTCGGCGACGGCTGCCAGCAGGAGTGTCAGTGTCAGAACGGAGCCGCCTGCGACCCGGCGAGTGGGGCCTGCGAGTGCTCGCCCGGGTACACGGGACCGCTGTGAGTATTTGCTGTGTTGTTTCCACGTGTGAAGTTATCCTGCCTCGAAGCAGTAGTGTGCAAACATTTCTGTGTTTCGGTCTGTAGGGCACTGAGAGCAAGTAATCACTGGGCATTTGAGACTTAGAACTGACGTCTCAGGAAGACGGGCGCAGTGTGATGCCACACACAAATATTCTTGGTGATACAGCATCTGTTATGGGCAGACGTTGCACATCAGGTAAACGTTTTGCTCGTCTCGTCACTTTATCCAATAAATAAAAAAAATACTTGTGGTAAGACTCCTATGCAGAAATCCTTCTAGTTTCCAGTTATTCTACCGTCAAACATTATTGTGCAAACCTTACCATTTTTTGGTTTTAAGATCACTGGAAGCTAGTGTAATTACAGGGCATATAAGACTTAGCCGTGTGGTAGCGGCTGAAGAGAGTCTACCACTCCATCTCAACCCGTGGATAAGATGGATGTGTACAATTTTAGTGGTGCCGGCACCGGGAATCGAACCTCACCACCTGCGTACTATGAAATTTAATGCGGGCGCTTAGCTCTGAGTTTCGACGATTTCACGGTATTCACGTTTCATGGGTGTCGTAAAAGTCAACATAGGGAAAATGAAAACCAGGAGATGGTCAGCAGCATTTTCCTGGAACATCTGAATAAATAAACTGAGGTTGCCAACCCGCCCGCCAAGCGTGGCAATTATGGCAAAATCCTCCCAAAATGAGAGCTACAAATTTTTGTGACAATCTGTGGGGGAATACTACTGCCTATGTTCAGGCATGATAGGCTGAAACGATGATTGCGATGATGAGGGTACATACTCAGCGGGTATGTTCGCTGACTGCTAAAGAACGCAGTCGGCGTTATGATTTATATAAACATTTATTCTGGCAAAAGAAACCTTGTGTCGGCATTTAACATCCTGCATGTAGAATATCCCTCGAATCTAGTCATTAAGTTGTAGATCACACCTCGTTATACAAGTATGAAAAACATGATAGTAAAATATTCCAAAAGAAACATTAATACTGGATTAATTCCCTCTAAATAATATTATATCTATAAATCCTAAGATTAATTCGATTTTCTTCATTATTAATATCTGATTGAAATTTAATTGGATAAAATACAATTAACGTACGAGGCCTATGTTCAGCAGTAGACTAGTGATAGGCTAAAATGATGATGATGAGAATTAAGAACAGATGTCTCAGGCGATGTAATGGCGAATTGATAAAAGATTGTCATGATCATATTCTGATCAAGACCCGCATAACTGTTATAGATTTAATGAAAGAACGTAGAATACATGTTTAATTTTGTTAAAATTAAAAAATAGGAATCAGGTGTTTTCAGTAGGAATAGTGTCGTGTATGCGTACTAAGGTAAGATACATTAATAATGTTTATTTTTTGTATTAGTTGTGAAGAAAAATGTCCGAATGATGAGCCTTGCAAACAACAATGCAGGTGTCAAAACGACGGAAAATGCAACTTTGTCACTGGAGAGTGTAAATGCACTCCTGGCTGGACGGGCGAAGTCTGTGCTAATAGGTAAGTTAAAAGCATTCATTTGCTTCCGCGTCATCAGATCTTTGAACTTTAAACCAGACATAATAAGAACCATCCCATTTGATTGTAATTTCTATAAAAATATATGTCATAAATCCTATAACAGAAATGTAAATATTTTGATGATTCGCGTGACTTAGAATACAAACTTATTGATCACACATAACAATAACTAAAATTTTAGGTTCAAAGATGTCTGCCGCGATTTTTACGTCAAACAATATATTTCTGATTAAGTATTTTTACAGAAATATGTTTTTAATAATTAATTCTAAAAAAATGTTCGAGTATTTCGACTTGATATTATATTATTAGCTATTGCATTAGTGATTTCTAAAAGTATGCGTCAATTAACTGAAGCCATTATTCACACTAGTGCCGGCCTTAGTACGTTCTCGGTTCAAGAAAATATCATTATACTTACACTACAGTTTACTCTTTATATCCAGAGCGGTACCATAATGAGGAATCCTAAGATATGAGATCTGATTTCGTGATGAATTTTATGTCTAAGAATTATTTTCTTCTCAGATTTGTTACACTTGTATTCTAGTTTGCGATAGCATGACGTTATAAATAAAACGATTTAGCGGCTTAATAAGTGAGCTATGAATATGATACTCAATTAAATTAAATATTATGCTAAATAAGTATCAATTAAACAAATTGTGCACACGACTTAGTCTTGATAGTACGAGTAAACAATCATTAAAGTAGTCCTGGGGTTTATATATTATCAGTTTGTAAAAAGTTTAACAGGCCTCTGTCAACAACTATTGGGAAGGCCTATGTTCAGCAGTAGACTTGTGATGGGGTGAAATGATGATGATGAAGAAATAGTTCAACGGAAGATCTAGGCTTCTACCTGGAGAAGATTAGGCGTCGGGATCTTTTACTAATCTTGGCAGGTGTATTGGCGAACTTGCAATAACATGCTTCACGCTCCTCGATGGCGAACTTTGGTTCTAGTGTTACTATTTATTATCTGTGTCATAATTTTAATTTTATTTATTTCCGTATTGGTTCATGGTATGTTTATGACGTTTGCAGATGTCCTGCAGGGCGTTGGGGTGATAAATGTCAAAAGACATGTGAATGTGCTAACGGGGCCGGTTGCCATCATGTCACCGGCCACTGTCAGTGTGAAGCTGGCTTTACTGGAGAAAAGGTGATATACTGAACTTCAGCATTTATTTTTTCATTTTCATGACATTTCTCATATAATTCCACGGTACATTTGAAATTGTACTTTGTTCACAGTGCGTGGAACCATGTCCCCTAGGCACGTACGGAGTGGAGTGTCAGGGCACGTGCGCGTGCGAGCACGGGGGCGAGTGCTCGCCGAGCAACGGCACGTGCACTTGCAAGCCCGGCTGGCGCGGCGAGCGCTGCGAGCTGCGCGCCTGCGCCGACGGCAAGTGGGGCGCGCGCTGCGACCGGGAATGCGAGTGCAACCCCGCCACAACAGACATGTGAGTGACGTGTAGCATGTGCTCGCTATGAAAGAGTACGCGCACGTGCTAGCCCGACTGGTGTACAAAACATTTTCAAATACAAAATACAGTATTTTAACCATTTTTATTTAAAAAATACATTGAGAACCTTTCATTGCATGCAATACATTGTCGTAAGTGCTCTTTTCTAAGAACGACTTTAACTTGTACGCTTGAAAGTATCATATTGCTTACATGGCCCTATACCAGAAAACTTCACGAGCGTACAATTTGAAGAAATTAACAACATTTTCAAATTTTTTTACAATGTAGATTGACTGTAAATGTATTTATGTGAAAATACATTTTGAAGCCATAATAAGTATTTGTAATAGTAACTACAAAATAACCCAGCGTCAGGTATTTTAAATACTACTTACCAATTACATTTTTAGGAAGTAATTGAAATATCTAACATGTATTTGTATTTTACATGTTGGACCACCCCTGGCTGCAAACGCGTTACCCTACCACTACATATATATGACTGACGGTCGTGAGTACAACACAGATGTTGCACTCTCAGCTGAATATAGCACGTGCACGTCCAAACCCATACAGAGCAACGAACGCCGTGTTCTATTGACTTCTCTTGCACAGTAGAACCAATTAATACAGACTTGATCACACTATTATTATTTCTTTTTATTTCTGGTCTGTTGAGCAGAAATCACTTAAAGCTATATGATCACTGATTGTAGTCGTATTTTATTAGAGAAAGGCACCAGACGAGCAAAACGTTCATCTGATGATAAGTGCAACGTCCGCACATGGTATCGCAACGGTGTGGTTTTCTCAGTGCCCTTCAGTGAGGCTATTATGGTTATACTGGTTATGGTTAACGAAAATGACGATTATTTTTCATATGTCGTCTTTTTGTTAATCATAATCATGTATGCAGACACTTATTTAGCAGATATACTTTCAACACTTTTATAAGTGATCATCACTTTGGATACGCAATAGCCCCGCAGACCGAAACATCAGTGGACAGAAAAGCAGCAACTTATAAGACAATATATAACAGCATATATAATGTAATCGGCCTTGTGGTGGCGGCTTAAGAGAATCACCTATCCCACTCCGCGGTTGTCGTAAGAGTCGACAGACAGATAATGTAGACAAGGTGATGGGCAGCTGCGTTCTGGAACATCTGAATAAACAAACTGCGGGTGCGAACCCGTCTGCCAAGCGTGGCAACTATGGCGAAATCCCTTCCAAAACGGGAGTTACAAACTTTTGTCGCAATCTATGGTGATGTTATAATGTCTCCCTGGTCGATTACACGAAAGTCGACGATTACGCACGTGCTGAAACGTGGCGTGTGCTCGCAGGTGCGAGCCGTGGACGGGCGCGTGCGAGTGCGCGGCGGGCTGGGGCGGCGAGACGTGCTCGCGCCAGTGCCCGCTGCTCACGTACGGCAAGGGCTGCCGCTCCACCTGCCGCTGCGAGAACAGCGGCCACTGCTCGCCGGTCAACGGTAAGTGCGAGTAGTGGACGGGCGCGTGCGAGTGCGCGGCGGGCTGGGGCGGCTAACTATAATCAATGGATGCATCTGGCAAAGGAACGAGGTTTGTTCCAATCTATGGAGGAGGCCTATGTTCAACAGTGGAACTCTAATAGGCTTAATTAATCACGTACACCAACATATAAATAAAAAATTACAGTCTGGACAGAAGTGTAACTTCTTATATTTATTAGAATTTTAAATTAAATAAAATTAAATAACCGTATGGTAACTACACTATTACCACTGATTTAATTGAATTGAATTGAATTGAAAATTAGCTTCTCAGTATATAAACAATTATTAATTAATAAATATTAAATAAGAACAAATCCACCACTCCATCTCATCCCGTGGGTGTCGTGAAAGTCGACAGAGGGAAAATTAAAATCAGAAGATGGGCAGCAGCATCTTCCTGGAACATCTGAATAATTAAGCGTGGATAAAGCGTAAAATTCCCCCAAAAAGAGTTATAAATGACAAACAAAAAGAACGATGACATACGAGGAGCGTATATAGCATAATTCTCTTGCTTTCTCTCTCTGACCTATTTTCCGTCCTTTTACGTCAAACCCGTTACATACACACTTTCTCTCTTTGGCCAAGTACCTACTTTCCATCGTTTTCGTGTTATAGACGTTTCATTTCGAAACGTTACATGGAGAAACTTTATACACATGCCGACCGTGAAATTTTACTCTCATCGCGCCCAAAGAAGTTAGGCTTTACAAAATGTCGTGCCTTTCGTAGGTTCGTGTCTATGCGCGCCGGGCTACCGCGGGCTGCGCTGCGAGGAGCCGTGCCCGTTCCCGCAGTACGGGGACAACTGCGCCGACACCTGCCACTGCCACAACAACGCCACCTGCTCGCACGAGACCGGCCACTGCGACTGCCCGCCCGGGTCAGTGCTCATACATCTGCCCACCGTGGGTCTATTGATCAAAGTGCCGGACTTCTACGCTGCCCGTCCTGTGTTCGAATCACAGCCGGAGCCAACAGTTGTTAAAAAACGTAGTTTTCGGGTCTGGTTGTGTTGTTGTGCATGTGTAATTTACATACGCGTCGCTCAGCGCTGAGTCATGGGTTCGATTACTGTCGAAAGCAACTGTGAGAAGATTGCAGCGTGCAAGCCAATGGGTGTTCCTGTGCTGGCGCTAATACTTATCATATCCTTCGCCGATTATTACTTCTTCCTATGTTGTATTCAGCCCTTTGTATAATAACTACCATATATAGTTTGACGACCGCGTGGCCTTGCAATCAGAGTACCTGACTACTGCGCCGCCGCTCCTAGGTTCAAACCCTTACCAGAACCAATATTTGTGCAACTTGTTAGTTTTCGGGGCTGGTTGTGTTGTGATTATCCTCGTAACTCTATCGTTACATCGGGCGAGGGGAGCTCAGTCCGAGTAAGTGCCTGTGTTTGCGCGTACACTTGTGGCACTACAATATTTCCTGCGCAATTGACATCTTCCAATAGCATTCGGAAATCGGTCATGAGAATGTCACATACTGCACTGTACAGATGAGAAAAAAAGTACTGTTGTAATTATTTAGTTTGTATAGTGAAAGAGCCATTAAATATGATTGTATTAATATGCATTACAGATTCGATGGATTGAAATGTGATCGGCCTTGTGATGGAAAAACTTTCGGTTTGAGATGTCGACAGCCCTGTAATTGTGAAAACGATGCCCCGTGTAATCCTGTTAACGGTGAGCTTCATTAAATTTCCTTCTAAATTTAATGTGTAAAATTCTTCAAAAAAGGGTATGAGATTGATTGTTTTTTTATGAATGTGATATCTATTAAAAATTCAAATCAGCTTTGTGAGAGCGCATCCCATGAAACACTGCTGTTGCTGCTTTGCTGTTTTGCAACAACATTGCTGTTTGGTACCACACTGCCCCATTCCCTTAAGACATCAGTTCTTAAGCCCCATACGCCCAGTAATTACACTAGCTCTCAGTGCTCTTCAGACCGGAACACAGTGATGTTTGCACATTACTGCTTCAACCTAGCCGAATTCCTGCATAGGAATAATGCATAGGAAACCACCAGTTGTTTGCTCATAACAGTTGCGAGAATTTATGCGTAAGATGATGCTGTGTAGCACCGCACCGCGTTTGTTACCATGAGACATTGGTTCTTAAGTTTTCTATGCCCTGTAATTACACTAACTTCAACGCCTGGTGGAACCCTTCGGTGATATCACCTTTACCAATACCTATTACCTACAATGATTTTTGCGGGCTACCGAATAGAGATCGACTTATTGATCGCCACTTGTCTTCTATGTCACCTTATAGCTTGAGATCCATAGGTGTTATATATTATAGGTTTCATTACCAAACATTAAAATTATCACTACATCTTTTACCACACCGAAACATTCTCTAATCACGCTGTTCCTCACTTTGTCTATTAAAGTCACTCCAGCTATACTTCTCAAATTTCTCATTTACAAATCATTAGTCTACCATTGAACGTTAAATATTTTTAGAATAGAATAGAATAATTTTTATTCAATCTATGTTGAATGATTGATACTTTTAGCATTAATTCCGCCTTTTGTTTCTTTTACTTATTGTAAGGTTCAATAAAGAATAAATAAATAAATTGTTTACATAATACTTGAATATAATATTGATAAAAAATAATATACAATCACAGCAGTGTTATAAAGATGTAGAAATATCTGGGCAGCGATTATCTCATTCCCAGTATTATAATAACCCCCCTTATATTATTATTACGTGTAATAATAATAATATTTAAAAGCCAATAGGTGTCCGGTAGAGTACAATAGCACCTACCTCTTTCCTACCGAGGTGTCGTAAGACTAAGTTATTATACGGACAGCTTATATTCGTGCAGAATAATGTATGTAATGTGGTCACTATACTGATCGAGGGAACGCAATGTGGAATAAGAATATTTTGACTCGTACCAAAATAGCGGCTACGTGGTTTGTTGTGTACGCGTGTGTTCTGCCTACACCTTTTATGGGAAAAAGGGCGTAATAGTAAGGCTGTGTCTACCATTGAATGTAAATTGCAGGCGAGTGCGTTTGCGGAGCGGGATACGTGGGCGCGCGCTGCGAGCGGCGCTGCGCCGCAGATTACTTCGGTGCGGGCTGCGCGCTGCGCTGCGACTGCTCGCCCAATGCGCTCGCCTGCCACCACGTCACCGGCCAGTGCATCTGCGAGAGCAGCTGGAGAGGTGCGTACTCGCCGCACTCACAGGCATAACCCACGCACACACGCACACGTACATGCATTCACCCACGCACACGCACACGCATCCACATGCACACGTACTCGCACGACACACTTACACGCACACGCCGTGCCGTGTGGCGGCGGTTCAAGAGAAACTACCATCCCATCGCATCCCGTAAAAAAAGGGAAAGTGACAGCCTACAAATGTCTCTCTGCTGAGCACAGGCCTTCTCTCATTTTTGAGAGGGTTTTGGGGCCGGGAAGAGTCCGCCACGGTGCTCCATTGCGGGTTGGCTGGTTGGGGTTGGTCTCACTCAGGTTTCCTCACGATGTGTACAATTTTAGTGGTGCCGGCACCGGGAATCGAACCTCACCACCTGCGTACTATGAAATTTAATGCGGGCGCCTAGCTCTGAGTTTCCACGATATCACGGCAGTCACGTTTCATGGGTGTCGTAAAAGTCGACAGAGGGCAATTGAAAACCAGGGGATGGGCAGCAGCATCTTCATCAAACACCTAAATAAATAAACAACGGTTGCCAATCCGCCTGCCAAGCATGGCAACTATTTCGAATCCCAAAAATGAGAGCTGCAAACTTTTGTGGCAATCTATGGGAGAGGCCTATGTTCAGCAGTGGACTAGTGATGGACTGAAATGATGATCATACGCACACGTACTCACATTCCTATAGACATCTCACAACTCGTAATTCTCGGCAATCAGTAAATGATTTCTTTCGCATTTTATTTTTATTATATAATTATTATTTTGTGTTATATGCCAATTATTTAAAAATGTGTAGTTATTTATATTAGCTTGTAAAAGTATAAATATTTTCACATTGTTAAATAATTCAAATTAAATTTATATTTTTACAAAGATTGTACCTGCCAACATTTTTCATGATCTTCGAGGGTTGACTGGTACAGAATGCCTCTACGCGTTAAGTCCGCTTTCTTTCCGTTACTCGTCGGACCTCAACCCAATCAGCCAAACTAACTAAACTAACTAAACTAACTAAATTTTAAGCGATAATAGCCTAATAGTTTAAGACACGGACAGCGAAACTTGACGCCGCAGGTTCGAGTCTGCCATTCGACTATTGTCGCAAACGGTTTCCTAGCACAAGTGTTTAAGCTTTGTTTAAGTTTAGTTGGAGATTAGACGCTTACGCGTTTTTCTTGTTCGTCGTATCGTTCAGGATATTGGCAGCGGCATCTTCATAGTAGATCCGAATAAATAAACTGCGAATGCCAACCCGCCTGCCTAGCGTGGCAACTACGGCAAAATCCCCCCAAAATAAAAGCAACAAACTTTTGTGGCAATCTATGGGGGAGGCCTATGTTCAGCAGTGGACTAGTGATAGGCTGAAATGATGATGATGATGATGTGTTTTTTACATTTCTTGATAATTCATAATTATTTCTTTCTGACTATATTGAGTTATTAAACACATGGACAGAATTTGGAACAAATTTTGAGTGTCATCATCATTTATATCACTTTAGACTTAATATTATATTCTTTGATAGTTAAATCATTCACCATATATTTTTGTCATTAACGTTAGACATCTACATTCAGCGAAAATACTCATTAATGCTAAGTATACAAATCATGCCAGTTATCATTATTTCATTAACACAGGTCTTGCTAGGAAAAGAGGTAAGTAGGGGACGGAATTACAAAATTGTTTTTTTTTAAATTGTAAAATGTTTTTTTATAACAGATATATTTGGAAGATTTTTATTGTATGACAATATTTGTGACAACATGACTAAATTTCAAGATGGCAATGAAGTAATTGCGAACACAAATTCCGTAAGAGATGGTGAGACACTTCAACTGCTCTACTTGAGGAAGTTAAAGCAAGAGAATGTTAAAGGCGGTATTGAAAACGAGATAAACAAGGTCAAGATAAATGGTGGTGCTTTTAACAATTGTTTTTCTTGGGAAGTGAAAAGTAGCGCATTGGATCCCCGTGTGATTCTCGCGGCGGCCATTGAAACACTCCGGGGATTTGAAGACAGACATCCAAAGGCGGTGGTGACTATTGTAGATAATGAGAAGTCCATTCTACGGTCAAAGGCTATGCTGTGGAAGATAGCTATTAAGAATAAGAGGATTTACATGAAAAGTTTTTTGTCCGGATATTTTCCTTATTTTTAAAAGCATATACTTAATTTCTTATACAGTATAATATCTTCGTTTTATCTTATACTACTTGTTTCTTCAACTGTGATATTGAGTTCTTCTAAGTGTTATATAATAATAATCATTGAATTAAAATAAGTCTTCGGTATATGGATTGGCATATTTTTTTTTCATTTATTATTTTACCATCAAACACTTATTACTTTGTGACTAAAAGATTTTAAATTATTTTTTATTTCAAACAATATGACATAATTAAAGTTTTATTTAAAAATATAATTACTTGTAATAAAAAAAATACTGAAAAATAAATATACTGAAATATAATAACGTTACATTTTATGTTCAATAGTCAATTTAATTAAATATTTATACAGAGTACCGACTTCAACGCAGCAGCTCCAAACAATTTCATAATTTTTTCATAGCTCCCATCATCAAAACTTGAGTTAAATTATATGGGACCTCCCTACCTACGATATACCCTTTCTAATAAAAAAGAGAATAATTAAAATCGGTTTATAAACAAAGAAGTTAAGCACGAACATACATAAAAATATATATAATGACGAACCGAGAACCTCCTCCATTTTGAAATCGGTTAAATAATGGTTAGGAATTGTATCTTGCCTTATATTGAGAAGACTGAGGTACATACAACATACTATTTTGGTAAAATGCTTCTTACTGGTGGATATTTGTAAAAAATAAAGACCCCAGAGTTCCTTGCCGGTTCTTCTCTGGGAATGACTTATTTTTCGTTGTAGATGGTGATATTGACATTCATAAGAGCTTTAAACAAGCTTAAATAATAAAAAGAAATCTGACTTTGAAATACAATTTCATTGAATTTTCATCAGCCTCTACCTTAGCAATACCAGACGCCTCGCAATTTAGACGATGTTGTCTTGTCGTCGTATTTTAAACAATACTAGCAATTCGTATTAACATTACTAATATTTCTGATGCCACTTCAATTAAGTTTAAAGTCTTGTGCTAGGAGGTGGTTCACGACAATAGTCGAATGGCGGGCTAGAATCTGCGAATCTGTTTCGCAGTCCGTACCCCAAAACCATTATGCTATTGGCGCTTATTACTAGAGACGACGTGTGTCATGATTTTCTTATACTGTTTCCACATGTCGAAACACATAGATAATCTTTACCATGGGCACTGCTGGGATTATTGCATCTATACATTATATTTTATTGTCGGGCTATCACGTGGTACGAGATCTTTAAGGCAAATGATGCGAGTTAAGCGGCCTTAAATGAATCCCTACTTGCATACATACATACACATACATAGGATCACGACTGTATCCCATAAGGGGTAGTCAGAGACTGGGCACTCACTGCAGAAACAGATGACTGCCACAATCCACGTTTCACCAAAACAATATAATGCACTTGGTGTGATAGGTGGTCAGCCCATCGCCACCATGCGCTGTTGGGTGCACAGTGCAGTTTAATTCCTTACTCGCCTTTTACGAGATCCACTGGATGAGATGGAGTGGTAGTATTCTTTTAACGCGCATTGATATATATGTTACACTATTCAACATAAGTTGCATAGGTTATTTAGTGAACGATGTCACGTCGGCTAGGTGACACGTAATTTTAAAATTCAAATAATGGGTAAATCTGTGGTGAAAGAGTGCGATTCATGGTTTCAAAATCACTGTGAGGCTAGTGGACCTATTTTTTAAGCACGTGTTTATTGTTTCTGTGTTGATCAATCACTATCTTTATCAAATCGGAATCAATCCGTCATGCTAGCGAAGTAGAGTAAAAGAGATTTATTTATTTATTTATTTAAACTTCTATGCACTTAAGTTGTACATATGGCGGACTTAATGCCTGTAGGCATTCTCTCCCAGTACCATAAGGCTAAGCAGAGATCAACATATGTTCTTTCTTTCGTTCTTTTTAATGTTTGCTGCACTGCCTATCATATTATGATAGGCAGTGCAGCAAACATTAAAAAGAAAAAAAACAAGATGAGAAAAAATATATATAGATAGATAGCAATACAATATACGTAATTATATCAATACATACACATTCAAATATACATACATATATATACGCACACATATATCTACATATACATAAGTACTTATAACTACTACATAAATATAGATATAAATATACTACTAGATAATTATTATCAAAGAGGAAGAGAAGGAACATTTTATTACGTCCTTAAAACATCGAATTATATGCAAACTCATACTTGCAGCGAATTTTTGAAGTATTCCCTGACTTTATTTTTGAAGGCAAACCTATTGGGAGCTTTTTTAATGTCAAGAGGTATATCGTTCCAGAGCCTTATAGCCGTTAGAGATAAATATATATTTACTTCAAAATCTTTACTGGTTGCAAAGTTACCTCATTGCGATTGAAAAGTATTTACGCTTCAACGTAGGAGGTTTGCTACTCCATTAGTTTACCTCAATAAATACGCAGATTTGTTTTGTTGTTTGTTGTCAAAACGTTCACCTGATGGTAAGTGCAATGTCCGCTCATAAATGCTGTATCACTCAGATCACTTCTAAGTGGCACCTCAGTGCGCCCGTAACGATTAAAACATTAGTTCTTAAGTCATGCATGCCCAGTGATTACACTAGCTGTCAGTTCCCTTCAGACCGTAGCACAGTAATGTTTGCACACTGCTACTTCGCATAATAACTGGCCCTGAAGTGAATTTAAATTAATTCCTGCATAGGATTCCACCACCACCACCACTACGTATCTGTATGCAGAAATCTAGGTAGCCATGACTTAACCCGGCGCCCATGCTGTCTGCTATTACTAAGTGATCGTATGTGCCAGCAGGCGTTCGCTGCGAGACGCAGTGCCCGTCGGGTCTGTACGGGTCGGAGTGCTCCGCGCGGTGTCCGTGCGCGAACAACTCGTCGTGCGACGCGGACACGGGGCGCTGCCAGTGCGCGGCCGGCTGGAGCGGGCCGCGCTGCGAGCTGCCCTGCGAGCCCGGCCGCTACGGCGCCGGCTGCGCGCAGCTCTGCCCGGACTCGTCCGAAGGTAGGCGCTAAAGTCGCACGTCGTAACGTTTCTTTTGAATAGTGCACCTAGATGTAATGTAGAATCATCAACATCATTTCAGCCTATCACTAGTCCACTGCTGAACGTAGACCTCTCTATAGATTGCCATAGGATTTGCAATAGGAAATTCGACATAGGAAAAATTAAAACCAGATGCTGCTGCGCATCTTCTGGTTTTAATTTTTCCTATGTCGAATTTTACGACTAGATTCTCTTTGGCTGTCACCACACGGTAATAGCACCTTCCGATAAGGGTAATATCACCCGTTAACGTCACCCATCACCCGAAACATTACTTGACCTCGAGTGATATGATCACTCGAGTAATGTTCGTTCGGATCAAAGAATCACACTTGTCCAATGCAATAAAATGTATGTAATAATATACACGAAATGTACTTCATTGCGCTGATTATATAGTCTGAGTATAGTTATACAACAAAGTATGTAATATCACGGAATATTGTGTGACGCACGAATGTTTAGGGTTTTAGTGTGATAAAATGTAATGCATTACACAGCCGCTTGATATTACGTTGGTAATATTACATATTTACATTACTCATCACCATTCATCTCTAGTTTCTATTATAACAAGAAAAGAGTTGGACTTTTGGCGCCAAATCAAAAGTTGCCCATAGTGTTTTTTTGAATTTCGTAATTTCTCTGTATATTTTGAGTTTTGATTTTTATTATGCAGCAAGTGCTTGTGAAAGTGTAAAGTGATGGAAAAATTTAATTCAAGATTAAAATTGTACTTTTCATCTTGTCTCCACCAGTCCAGCAAAGCTTCAGTTAAAGTTAATTTTAATTTTACTGTCGATCAAAATGATGTCTTTGTTATAATTAAATTAATACATTGACATTGCCAAAAACGCGATTCGTTTGGTTTTGCGAATGTTCATGGGCGGCGGTGATCACTTAATACCAGGAGAGCCGTTTGCTCGTTTGCCGCCACTTCTTGAATTAAAAATGTTGAAGACGTCGTTTTTAACTTTTAGCTCGAAGAGAAACGACTTACGTTTTTTTTTCTTCAGAATGAAGTTACCAGATACTAATTGTACCACAAATTTCTTCTGTATAGTGGGTACGGACGCTAATTCCACATTCATAAACACCTAAACCCGGAACAAAAGTAAAGTAAAGTCTTTATATGATCTACAGCCGAGCACAGGCTGGAGCCAGGAAAAGTCCGCCACGCTGCTCCAATGCGGGTTGGCGAACCGGAACAAATATCTGTAGATCATTGAAATATGTATTTCGTATGGAAATCGGTACCGTGACTCGTAGCGAAGGAATTAGAAGTGAAAATTAACCTTTATGAAAACGAACTTCAGCCAATGCTATAAATACACAGAATAATATGAACATTTTGTATAATTTAATATTGTTTTAATTCTGCACGGTGAACAATAAGGTTACAATATGAATGTGCAGGTTACAAATGAAACACCATACACACTTGAAAACGATTGTTACATAATCGTTGTTAAGTTTATATTTTGTACGTAATCGTACCTTTGTAACGTAATAGTATTTTTGAAAATAGCTGATAACGATGTTTGTTTAATTTTCAGGCAATACAACATGCGACCCAGTAACGGGCAAATACACCTGCCCCAGTGGTTACACGGGTGTCACCTGCGAGTATCCGTGCCCTCTCGGCACTTACGGAATCAATTGCGAACAAAAGTGTAATTGCAAGAATGGCGCTGATTGTCATCACGTTACCGGTATGTCTTTACATAAAATTATATAAGTGCATTTCCTATACCTTTCGAATATCTGTACCGAATACATTGGAAGTTAATGAATAACGGGAAAACGTATCTGTTGAGATTTAATGTTTTATGTGCATTTCCTATAACGTGCTACAAAGACAATTTTGCTTATTTTTGAAACCGATGCCACACATTAGGATTGCTACTGTATCGTCAGTATGTTTTACATATACATACAAAACAACCATGAACTAAAACTGTCCATTTGTGTTTTTGCACGATACTTACCTTTCGAATATCTGTACTGAAGATATTGAAATTGGTGGAATAATAAATGGATGACGGGAAAGCGTGCCTGTTGAGAAATTACTAATCTGAGTAAACACTACGATTAAGTTTGTATTTTGTTAACATAAAAATATACTTAATAATAATTATTGTTTATTTATCTTAAAATATATTGCGTATTTATCGACATTGTAATAATGGTACAGTTAACTCTAATGGAAGAAGTGTAAACAGTCACTTGCATAACACTACGAACATGCTCACTGCACTTTTTCTCTACTTTGAAAAACCAATGCTCTTCATTTGACTCCTCATTTCGTTCCGTGGGTGTCGTGAAAGTCGCGTGGCCTCCTATTTATAGCCGATTAACCGTCTCTGTGACGGGCAGCAACGACTTAAGGTGCTAAGGATCTGGTACCGCAATCGCTAATCAGACTGCATAGTGGAGTGAAAATCTTTACTAAAGAAAAAAATTAAGTGTAAATCTTTACTGGTGGTAGGATTCCTATTCAGAAATCCGTCTAAGTAGATATCTTCGCATAGTGATGTGTCAACTCGATTTACTAACTTGAGTTAACTCGAGTTGGGCTTAGCTCGAATCAACTCGAGTTGAATTCTCTCTAACTCGAATTGGGACTGGCGCTGTAAATAATTACCTAAATCAAAAGGAGTACGCGATTGACGCTTTCTCATTCTTACTTGTCGTTCGTTGTTTGCGAGCTTGTGGCGCGAAGTTTACCGGTCATTTGTGGTTATACTCATTTCATTCATTCATCAAATGTCATAATATTGCAGATTTTAGGTTAATTAACTTTGTAATTAATCAAATAAAAAAGAATTTATTGTACAAATCATGATGATATGTACAATAAACTCTTTTTTTTATTTATTTTCTACCTACTTTAAGCAATTATAATTGTCCCAATATATATTTATTACGAATCTGAAATCTCTCAAAAATATTAAAAAAGTTGGACTTTTTTAATATTTTTGAGAAGCTGAGTCATTAAACTAATAAAAACAAAAAAAAAACTCAGTTTCATCCAGACTCGAATTACGTAACTCGAGTTTAGTTCGAGTTACATTAATTTTAGCTCGAGTTAAATCGAGTCGTTTTGGCACATCTCTACCTCCGCAGGGACAGTTGTTCCGCCGTGAAGCAGTGGGCACTGATAGCTAGTGTTATTATTCGGCATATGAGATTTAAGAACTGATGTCTCAGGGACAGTGAGTCAAGTTAACGGGAGCGGTGGAGGCGTTTTTAAAAACTAAAATAAAACTAGGATATGTCCGTACAGAAGCTCATGTACTCTAACAATGAATCTTTTTCTAATACATGTTTTATTCAGAGCTAATTATCATTTTGCTTACATAGGCATAGCTCCACAGGCCACACACTGTGTGCATAGTCAGCAACAGTATCTATGCACGTATTTGTATGACTCTATGTGGGGTCGAATCCATGACTCTTCCCTCCTCAAGAGCGAAATTATCGGCATTTTCAATAATCCGATTATTTCGCCCAAAAACACACAATTTATACTTAATTATAACAATGATACAAAATGTAAATGACAGAATAACATACAAAATAATTGTTCCTAAACTAACACTTTTAATGTCAATAGCACTTGCACTTTCACTCCGAAAGATTTTATTGAGTTTCACTAATTGTATCATTTGTTTAGTTTCGTCAAGATTGATGTCTTTTAAACTTACTACGCTGACACTATGGGGCTTCGAAATCTTTACTTCTGGTAAATTCGTTATTGGGTAAATTCGGTAATTCAGGCTTTCCGCAGAAGTTTGGTGGTATTGGAAATGCATGTTTCCAATTTCACCTTCACATACATTGTCGTCTACTGTGATTATGTAAGTACCACACAACGATTCGTGAGTGACGTCATTGCCGCACCTTCTGGTAAGTAACCTATGATCTTTTACATAGAGTATCCAGCTTTCATGGCTTATCCGTTGGATCTTGAGATCCTCAATGTCGACAGCATGCTGTTCGCAGGCATCAAGGTTGGGCAGAAACTCCATGAGTTGTTCAACGCAGCTTTGCTCCGTATGTGGCAGCACATCGTCTTCGTTGCACAGGAATTGATCATCTGATGCAATTTGTTTACAGGCTCTCGAGACTGGCAAGTACTCTTTTTCCTTCACCAATAGGTATGGATGTTTTGGAATCACTATAATAGTTTTGTTTGCAATAGTCATAGGCAAGGAGTAAATTTTGTTAATAAAATAACCATATGATTTATTTCCTACTAAAGGGACCTCTAATATAAACGTGATCTGGTTTTCTTTTATAAAAGCCTTAACCTTAATACAACTTTCTAATTTAACTAAGTTCTTTTCGTTTACGGGGTATAACAAATTTTCAGTTATCGCAATTGATTGTAATAAATTTAACAATTCTGTGGAGTTAACAATTGCTTGATGCAGAACAGATACCTTACTAAGCGCTAATGCAGTTTCGATTTCTCCTAGTATTATGTTAATAGTTCTAAAATTACTTAAAAACATGTCAAACATGCCTAAGACATAGGTAGAATAAATGGAATTCTCTTCTTTTGTTACTGTAATTTTAACAATTCTCTCAATTCTCTTTAAACGTTCATCTAAAATTATGGTATTGTTATGTAAGGTTTCGGTACTGTTTATAAAACTATCCAAGATTTTGGAGACCAATGTAATTTTCTTATTCGTTACTATCTGATTATCGTTTAATTTAGAGATCAACGAGTCATATCTGAGGGCATCATCATGATCCAAGTTTCCAGTTATAACTTTTATCATAGATCCGAGTGGGTCAATAATGCCTCTTTTAAATCTTTTTGATGGTACAAGTTGCCGGAATTTTTCAATAGTTGCGTCACTTAAATACCCTACTTGTGTTCGGATACCTAAAAATTCGCGGCTATATGGTTTATTAACATCTATCAATGCAATAAATTCTTTATATTTTCATACACTAAATTCTAGGTCTCTGCCTAAGCTTTCTAAGTTAACAGTCTTTATAATACGCCACTGGTCTATCTGCAAGGAAGCATGACCTTGTTTGACAGGCAGGATTCCTGGGTTCTTTTCAAGTTTTCGAAGTTGAAGGGCCCATGTTTTCTGGACCATCGTCAGAATTATCAGACACCACCTGCGGAGGACGTTTAATATTTTTAATGGGTACTGAAGTATTTCGATTGCCAATCCTAACGGGAACTACATTTCTTTCTACATTACCTCTAACAACAGCTTTCCTGTATCGCGGTTTATCCTTACTTCTTCTAGTGTTAGCTTCCTTAGCGTATATAACGTCGCCTATTCTAAAATGCCTATCTATTTCACCACCTTTTTGTTCCCTCACATTTTGCTTTTTCTCAAACACTTTATCTGATATGTAATTATATAAATATCTAGTACGTTTAGCGTGGTCTTTTACTAACTGTTGGGTGTAACTTTTATCGAAATCCGTGGCAAATGTTGAACTAGAATCGGTATGGCCGAAAACGATTTCGAAAGGAGTTAGGCCGGTTGTACTATGTATAGTGTGATTATAAGCCATAACTGAGTAAGTCATTACAGCCGCTGCGTCTGTACACTTTCGTTCATATTTAGCCAATCTGTATATCTCTATAATTGTGGAGTGGAATCTTTCTATTATGCCTGTTGAATTCGGGTTATTGGGAGTAGTAATATGTAGTTGTATGTTATACATAGTCATTAGTTCTTTTATGAGGTCGTTATTGAACTCGCTACCGGGATCGGAAGTAATTTTTTTAGGCGTTCCATATATTGAAAAATATTTAATTAGAGCTCTTACGATTTCTGGTGCAGATCTGTTAGAAATTTCGATAGCTTGACCTAATTTGCTAAATGCGTCAACTAAAGTTAAGTAGTAAATAGATTCAATTGAGAATAAGTCTATGAAGACTTCTTGAAAAGGTGCATTCTGGGTTTGAGTTAATTGAAGCAGGGGTTTGATGGGTTTTCTATCATACTTCATTTTTCTGCAGGCATCACAAACATTAAGTACTGCAGCAATCGTCACTTGCATATTCTGCCAATAATAATTTCTTCTAATTCTACTCATCGTTTCTTTTATACCTCTGTGGCATGTCTTTCCCTCGTGATGTTGCAGTATAATTTCTTTCTGTTCTCTTTCATCCTCGACATATACAACACGCTCTGTGCATTCAACAAACTCTACCATTCCCTTTCTAAATAACTGTGTAATAGTTTTAGAAAATTCTTTCCTGTGCTGGATATTTTCAAAATAAATGAAGTATTTAGTTTTGGGTTTAATGTACTCCTTTAAAAACTGTTTAATAAGCTCTTCATTATTAAGAGGGGTGAAAACCTCGAGGACCTTTTGCTTATCCCTGGATAAATTTTTTACTTGTACCTCATTTTTGTGCCAGCTATAAACCAAAATTTGATTAGGTTTTGTGTCAATGGCTTCCTTTAATATAGGAATGCCATCAGATTCTAGATTTTGTCCAGAATGTACCGTTACTGTGCTACTATCAGTAGATAAAGGTGGGAGAGGATATTTTGTATCCATTTCTAATTGATCTACCGATATAGTGGCAGATGTGTCGGTTATGGTTATAGTCCTAGAGTCATCGTTGTCTTTAGTTGTCAAGTCTACAATTTGGTCAGTTAATTCAGTTAGGTACTTCTGTAGTTTTTGTTCTTTTATGTCCACGTTAACTTTCATCGATTCTGTGTCATCTGAGTCTATAGCATTAAGTCTAATCCGAGAGAGGGCGTCAGCGTTACTATTCTGTTTTCCGTTTTTATATATTATATCGAAGTCGTACTCTTGAAGGCGTAACCGCCAACGGGTCAACTTACTATTGGGTTCTTTGAGGGAGTAAAGCCATACTAAGGGTCTGTGATCGGTATATATTGTGAACTTACGGCCATAGAGATATGGTCTGAAATGTTTCACGGCCCATATAATGGCGAGTAGTTCACGCTCTATTGTACTGTATCGAGATTCGGTGTCGCTGAGAGTTCTACTTGCGTACGCAATGGGTTTATCAGATCCTATTGGCCCTTGCGATAAGACTGCGCCTAAAGCGACGGCAGAAGCGTCTGTAGTCAGTACATAAGGTTTGTCTGGGTCCGGGTATTGGAGTAAAGGCGCATTCGTTAGAAGTTCTTTGCACTTTTGAAATGCCTCGACATAGTTCTGGTCAATTACAATTTTATTCCTTTTTTTAAGGCATGCTGTAAGAGGCTGAGTGATTTTTGCAAAGTCTTTTACAAAGCGTCTCTAATACCCGATTAGTCCTAAGAAACTTTTGATTTCGGTGGTCGTCTTTGGAAGCGGATAGTCTAATACAGCCTGAATCTTGTCGTTGTTTGGTCTTAGTCCGTCTTTAGTAATAACGTGTCCTAGGTACAGCACTTCTTTTCTCATAAATTCTGATTTGTCGAGTTGTACTTTTAAATTAGTCGATCTCGGTCTGTCAAAAATAGTCCTTAATTTTTGTAAATGCTCTTGGAGACTACTAGAAAAAATAATTATGTCGTCTAGATAGACTAAACAGTGAATTCCTTGGAGGCCTCTTAGGATGTTATCCATGGCTCTTTGGAAGGTGGCTGGAGCTGTCTTCAGGCCAAACGGCATTCTAAGGAATTCATAGTGACCGTTTTCTGTACTAAATGCGGTTTTTTGTCTATCGAACTCATTTATCTCGATTTGATGATATCCACTAGCTAAGTCCAAAGTCGAAAAGTATGTACTTTTACCTAATTTGTCAAAAATGTCAGTTATATTAGGCAGAGGATACTTGTCGTCTACAGTAATGTCGTTTAATCGTCTATAGTCGATAACCATCCTATACTTTATTTCACCAGATGCGTCTTTCTTTTTAGGGACTAAGTGGACTGGAGCTGACCAAGGTGAAAACGATTCCTGAATCACATTATCGTTTAGTAAATTTTGTACTTGATTTTTAATTTCTTGTGTTTGAGCAGGAGGTTGCCTATAGGGCTTCACGTAGATAGGGTCTTCGTGTTTTGTTCTAATATAGTGTTTGACTTCATTCGCAAAAGTTAAAGGTATTTGGTCGTTATAAAAAATGTCTTTATATTCTCTACACAAGTTATATATTGATTTCTGTTCTTCTTCTGACATGTGATTTAAACGTAATTTTTGTAAATTTTGCTCTAATATTTTATCTATTTCAATATCTGATATATTCGTAACATGATTAACTTCACACTCAATCACTTTTTCTTCTTCATACATCTCCACATTCAATGGTCTTTTTATAGTTAATTGCATTGGCATATCCAAGGTATTTTGAATAATTGTAGTCGTATAACCATCCTTACATGTCACTAACGCGCTGGGCATTCGCACACCCTTACAAAATTCCTTATAACCAATTATAGCATTACCCGAGTATAAATTTGTTGGAAGTTTAACTCTTTGCTCTGAGCGGGGAGCTAACTCTAAAATATAACTGGACTTACTATGTATTATAGGTATTGTGGTTGTTTTAGTTTTGAGAACCTCGTTTTTCAAATCTATTACTGCTTCCAGGTTGCAAAGAATATCATTGCCTATTAATCCATCGTACCTGGGGTCGACATTGTAAATGTATAATTTGTGATTATCGTTACAGTTGAAAATCGGTAAAGAAGGGATTTGAATGACATGACTATGTTTGCTCGATGCATGTGTACTAATAACCTCAAACGGTTCGTGACTTATATACTCTGGGAAATAATTATAAGCTTTTATTGGGCTAATGAATGACCGTGTACTACCTGTATCGATCATAAATTTCGAATCGATTTCCGGTATGTAAATATACGGCAATTTCAAATTAATATCGCAATTTAATTCTATTTTTTCGTGGGCTTTTCCGAGGCTTCTATCTGAAAATCCTCGTCATCCATATTGGTTGTAACCTCATAAGGTACTTCGGGGGTTATTGGCGGATATTCATTTTCATAATAACTAGGCCCAGAAATATCAAGGCTACTACCTGGATACTCCTCACAGTAGTAGTTATAATAAGAAATTTGGAACGCGTCGTTGCACGCATTATCGTAATAGGAACTATCAAGGTCAAGTTCATTTAATTGTAAACCTTGTTGATTTGGTCTAACTGGTGGCGCCGTTCGCATTGTAACGTCAGTGGACTCAGTGTGTTGATTTTTATTTAACTGAGGCCTGTAACCAAATTGTTGGGGCTTATAAAAGCTTTGTTGATTGTTTCCAGATTGTTGCGGGCGCATACCGAATTGCTGAGGCTTGAAGAATGTTTGTGGTTGCATTCCAAAATGCTGGGGGCGCATACCGAATTGTTGGGGTTTATAAAAATTTTGTGGTTGCATTCCGAACTGTTGAGGGCGCATGTTAAACTGTTGCGGGTTCATACCAAATTGTGGTGGGCGATATCCAAAATTTTGTTGGTTATTATTAAATTGAATTGGTTTTGATTGGGACACTTGCGGAATTCCAAAATTGAATTTATTAGGCATTAATGCGGCTTTATAACCTATTGGTGCACTTGTATTAAAATTATTTGTACCGAATTTAAAGGTGGGGTTATTATTGGGTAAATTTAATAGCGGTGGTTTATTCGAAGGATTTCCATACATCTTATTACGCAATGTATACTGCTCATGGAAGTTAACTTCTTCCATGACCACACTCAAGGCCGCTTCTAATGTACTGGGTGCCTTTAAGCGAACAATACGCACCATATTCTCTGGCAAATTATACAGAAATACATTTAAAGACGTGTTATTGTAAATAGTAATTTTACTACTCTTTATATTCTGATCGTTTAATCTATTTACTTTAGATATTAAAACACTACGAACGGATTGAATTCGATTACAAAAATCTAAATAGGACTCGTTGTTTCTGATACGCAACCCTTCAAGCTCGATAGCTACACATTCTTCGCTCCTAGGGTCTCCAAAATGTTGAATTAATAATTCTTTAAAATCTCCCCAGGAATTAATATCTTCACGCTCGCTAAAGAGCGCTGCCGCGTCGCCTACGAGCCTACTCGTTATCGCGTACATTACATACAAGTTTTGTTCTTCGGCTCCCCTATATTTATCTAATATATACTCGCATTTCCGAATAAAAAGATTTAATTGGTGCTTATCGCCGCTGAATACGGGTATAATTTTGAGCATTTCGTTGGGGATCTTAATTTGCACTTGTCCTTCCATTTTTTACAATTTTATTGCGTATATTAACAACGGTAAATAAAAAGTTTAACACGAAAATACAAGGTCACACAAAAATATAGTTTAAATAATATAAAACAATTAATATAAAACACACAATATCATATAAAAGATTCTGTAATAAAATTATCGAACAGACATACACTAAAATTATAATTTATATTAGTTGTTATCGCTTAGTCTCTACCGAGAAAGCTGTTATCGCTCCACCATGTACGGACGCGCTACCTATCGATTTGTTCCTACTCTATTTCTTTAAGCAACTAATTATTAAATTACAGTATTCTTAAATATAAGTTTCACAGATTTTTATGCAAAACCAGATAACGTTATATGGCAAGAGGTCTGATTGCAAATATAACAAAACTATAATATGGCTAGGAAAGGAAGGTGAAAATTTGGACTCACCAGCCGGCCTTCGTCATCTTCAGCTGCTCTCCACTTGACAAATTTATTTCGGTTCGCAGGATCGCCTCGATGCGCGAACGCGGAAAACGATTATACGTATGTATTCGCGAACGGCGCAAGCAAATAGCGATCCTACCGGCTGCGCCAGTCAAGTTAACGGGAGCGGTGGAGGCGTTTTTAAAAACTAAAATAAAACTAGGATATGTCCGTACAGAAGCTCATGTACTCTAACAATGAATCTTATTCTAATACATGTTTTATTCAGAGCTAATTATCATTTTGCTTACATAGGCATAGCTCCACAGGCCACACACTGTGTGCATAGTCAGCAACAGTATCTATGCACGTATTTGTATGACTCTATGTGGGGTCGAATCCATGACTAGTGTGCGCGGTGCGGCACAGATATGTTTATTTGTATGGGTCGACGTTGAACTTTCCAATAGGTGCAAGCACAAGTAACATACACTTGTGCGAGTCTGAACTTGCGCATGTATATCGTAACGTGTGTGTTACTTTACATGCTACTACTTAATATGGTGTTCGTTGCAGGCGAGTGCCAGTGCCTGCCGGGCTGGCGCGGCGTGTGGTGCGGCGAGGCGTGCCCGGCGGGCTGGTGGGGCGCGGGCTGCTCGCAGCCGTGCCGCTGCGCACGTGGCGCCGCCTGCCGCCCCAACGACGGCTACTGCAGGTGCCCACCCGGCTACACCGGCAGCTACTGCACCCAGTGTGAGTATTGCTACGTTTCGACAACGCTACGTCGCAAACGAGCGGCGCTTCTCATTTAGCATGTAAAATACTTTCTCCAGCCCCACTGGCAGCTACTGCACCCAGTCTGAGTATTGCTACGTTTCGACAACGCTACGTCGCAAACCAGCGGCGCTTCTCATTTAGCATGTAAAATACTTTCTCCAGCCCCACTGGCAGCTACTGCACCCAGTGTGAGTATTGCTACGTTTCGACAACGCTACGTCGCAAACGAGCGGCGCTTCTCATTTAGCATGTAAAATACTTTCTCCAGCCCCACTGGCAGCTACTGCACCCAGTGTGAGTATTGCTACGTTTCGACAACGCTACGTCGCAAACGAGCGGCGCTTCTCATTTAGCATGTAAAATACTTTCTCCAGCCCCACTGGCAGCTACTGCACTAAGTGTGAGTATTGCTACGTTTCGCACAACACAACCAGACCCGAAAACAAACAATTTTTGTTTTGCACAAATGTTGGCTTCGCCCGGGATTCGAACCCAGTACCCGCGGCGTAGAAGTAAGGTACGCTAACGACTAGGCCAAGCAGTCGTATGCACACTACTGCTTCACGACACAATAACTGGCCGTGGGGTGATACCTACCTACACGGATTTCTGCATAGGAATTCTACCACTATTAAATTATATAAATTTACAATATTTTTTTCATTTTGTTCCAGTTTGTCCTGAAGGCTACTTCGGCGATCACTGCATGGAGCCTTGCAATTGTTCATCCGAGGGCAACTGGGTGTGCGATCCGGTTAAGGGTTGCGTATGCCATCGCGGTTTTATTGGAGAGCACTGCGATATTAATGCCAGTGACGCTAGACATATCGATCAAGCTTCTGGTAAAAATATCACATTCATTTTCTTATCTTCTTGTTTAGATTGTATACAAATATTTCTCTCCTATTAGTAAATTGTGTTAGTGACCCACTTCAGGTCTTCGACATAGCACCATACTAATTAGAATAACTTTAGACATTCGTATTACATTTTTATGTAATTTTTTTCATCATTTTCTGATTAATTTCTGTGAAATGAATTTTCCAAGAGTGAATTAAGAAAACAATGTCCCACACGAGGAAAAAAAATGTCTTGTATCTTACTGTGTATTAAGCTTTCTCTCTTATTTTTATTATGATCTACTATAAAATACTCAGAGGTATTTATTTTTAGCAGGTTCGTCAAACGCACAGCTGACAACAGTGATGGTTATAATGGCCTTGCTTTGTGCTGCCGCAGCAGTGTTGGTATTACTATATTATCGCAAGCGTGTGCGCAACCTTAAGAGAGAAATAGCTCACGTGCACTACACTGCTGACCCCAACCAACAGCCAGGTGAGGTAGACATTCTTATGTTGCCAGTTTAATGTGTACGACTAACTCTTAAGAATCTCATATTTTTTATATCTACTTTTTATCTCATTAAGCTAGACCAGGAACATAAGACCTTCGCTGTATTTATCAAAATCATATAAAGTAATTAATTTTAATTCCGACAATAGCATCAAATATAATAATTAATTCGCGATGTATTTCGTTGCTTGGGAAAAATTGGGACTAACAATACCAAGAGTAATTCTTAGTTCTGATATAATAATTTCGTCAGTTACGTTCCTTTTCCTGCGGAGGCGAAAAGTGGGCATGTGGTCTCAGCCTACCCTTTATATGGGAAACAAGCATGGTATGGTCAAATCGATATTCGGATTTCAGTTACAATTTTAAGAATTTTTTTTATCATTTTGCTCGCTTTAAATTTCATAGTACGTTGAAAGTTATGGTGATACAGTAACTGTTGGACGACTTGCCCGCTTCGTATTACTTAGAAGCTAATAAATTGTTTATAAATATGAAGAACTACCCGTCATGAATACATAAAAATTAACATGACACCAATTCATGTAGGGCATAGGCATAAACACATTTATAATCTGCTTTCTTCAATAAATATGTCATTTAAAGTTTCGCTTTAGAATATCCATTATATTAGTATCCTCTTTAGAATCGAAACAGTGCCAACACTCTTTATAATGTCTGTCTTTGCTTCCAGAACAACAACACTTCGATAATCCCGTGTATTCGTTCCAAGGGTCGACTCGCGGGGACGACAGTACAACCCTCTTGAATAATGCCACACAAATATTTAACAACTTGGGCTCGGGAAGCAAATTAAACAATGCTACAATAGAAAAATTGAGAATGACTGCTACCGGCTCCAATGATAGTGAGTATATGTCTGATGAAACCCAAGAATGTATTTATTTAAATTGCCAGACTCCTTTAAGCGACCTTTATTATCGGCGATACATCATCGCCGTGTGGTGGCGGCTGAAGAGGATCTACCACCCCATCTCATCCCGTGGGTGTCGTAAAAGCCGCCAGAGGGAAAATGAAAACCAGGAGATGAGTAGCAGCATCTTCCTGGAACATCTAAATTAAAAAACTGTAGTTGCCAATCCGCCTGCCAAGCGTGGCAACTATGGCAAAATCCCCTCAAAACAAGAGCTACAAATTCTTGTGTCAATCTGTGGGGGAGGCCTATGTTCAGCAGTGGACTAGTGATGGGCTGTAAAAATGATATATAGGAAAATCACAAATCATTGGTTTTCAGGTTTAGTGGTGTGGTGCATGTAAAAAAAAAATTCCTTTATGAGTAACACGGTAGTATAAAGTATCTTCATTTTCTAGATAAAAAAAAAGAAATATTAAGAAGAGGGTTTACATTTTTAATTTAAATTTAATTTTACAGACAATGCTCGGAACTGAAGATTAGAGAAATTATTTTAATAATGTTTTTATTAATGTAACTTTTACTCATTTTTAGTTATAATTGTTATATTGGGTTCATAATTACTCTATTTTTTCTAAAAACTGTATTGAATTACTCGATATACGTTAGATACTCTTTTTTATAATAGTATAAGCAAATGACACCTTTTTTCATTTACATATTTTTTTTAGATTACGATCCGTTCTCGTCGATGAAGAATAAAGATGCGGATGCAACTAACCCTAACCTCTATCACTGCATCGACGAAGACAAACTCGATCATGTATACGACGAGATTAAACATAAGGAGGGATATGGTAATTACATATTGTTACAAGCTTTTATATAACTCGTATGTAAAGTTCAAATCTCGGAAGCCAAATTTGACCTACTTTCCGTAGCTTCTGTGACAATGCAATAATATGGTAGCATGGAGCTGGTATGATGATGGAGGCGGAAGTTGGTCGTAGGAATTCCTTAATCTAAGATAGCTTAGTGATGTTTGGGCTCGTTGTTTTGTTTCGACAAGTTGCATAGCCCTAGCAAACTTTTAACGAAAATATGAATTTTGTTTACATCTTATTTTTGACAGTATTTTTAAATTTAAATCTATCGTGTTTTTGTTGTTTTGTTATGTTACCGGCATTCTATAGAATGCCTAGGCATTGTATACAACGTTATTCATAATTGGTATAACATCCCGGCACCTACCCATGCTACTTTGATCTGATAAACACAACGGTGAAGCTTTAATGACAAAATTGAATACTAAAAATGTCTATACAAAACTTTAAAATTATTTGTTTTGTAAAACATTACGCGACCCTAACTCAGAAAGTCGTTGCCCCGAAGCAGACAAATCAAAATACGTTTTCTTCTCCATTTAATTCATGTTATCATACAACGGCGTCATACTAACAGATTTACTTCGCAACAGATTTCCTTAAGCTTCTTGTTATCCTAGTACTTGCGAGTCCTTTCGATAGCAGCTCTACTCTGGAAAAACGCCCAATGAAATTTATGAGTTCATTGCCTCGATCAGCTGTATAACAGGGTAGTCATCTATGAGTTTTAAGCTAATTCTTTAAGTCGACATATCTCCTACAGGTATCACGCTACGAGGCTCATTATATTATTGGGGCATATACACATCATCCCTAAGCAAAGCCTGCCGGGATGTATAGGACATTACGAATAACCCTGTATAATGCCCGGCGTTTTTAGGCAATACATGAAATATTGGAATAATTAGATACTTTCCCTAGGCTTTGTATATAATATCTAGGTATTCTGATATGAATAGAATGACAAATGATATTTAGGCAAAGTATGAAAAAGCCCCTGAGTTATTTAAATGATAATAGGTTAGGTTAGGTTAACTTAAATTTTGGACAGTTCATTGTCAAAACGTTGTTTTATGTCTATAGACCACGACTTCTCCAACACTACAGCTTGCTCCTCCATTTTCATGGAGCACAGTAAAGAATAATTGTTTGTTGAATAAATTTAAGTAAAATTTCGTATATTGACACTCCCGAACAAACCGCAAAGTGCAACTGACAAATTCTAGGCCTGAAGCGCGCGTTTAAAGAAAATATCACGTGCCTTGCTAAGTGATATTCGAAACGAATCGGAGATGTATTTCATACTTTGCCGGTTTCATACATTGCCGACTAGTTTTAGGCATAATATAGAATGCCGACTTTTCATTCATTGCCGGTGACATACACATGTAGAAATTTCATTTTGAAGTTTTTCGATTAGCCATCTTTAGAGCCGTGTTGTTATCGTCCCAGTGTTTCTGGTACTTTATTCTAGCCTAACTCCGATCTTATAGCACGATCGTTAGATCAGTTAAGACGACACTGTGGGCACTAATATATATTTTATTTATTGGATAAACTGATAAAACGAGCATAATGTTCACCTGATGGTAATTTCAACGTCTGCCCAAAACAAATGCTGTGTCACCTAGAACAATTTCGTGTGACAACACACTGCACTCGTCATCCTGAGACATTAGTTCTTTAGTCTCATATGTCGAGTGATTAAAGTAACTCTCAGTGCCCTTCAAACCTAAACACAGTAATGTTTGAACACTGTACTGCTTCACTGGAGAATAACTGGCACAGTGTGGTACCTACTTACCAACATCAGGTAAACGTTCGCTCGTCTCATCACTTGCTACCATAAAAAATAAAACATGTAAATTTTAAGGTGTTTATGTTAGCACTCCTTTTTGTTACTCTTTGTATATTGAAAAAATAATTTCAGAAATGGAGTACGATCACTTGAATTATACGCCGCCGGCGAACACGTGGAAACCTCACTACCAAAGAATGAACAATGGCTTCACACCCACGGACACACAAAGTAGTTTTGTTCCACGAAATGATACACCAACGCCCCCCATACCTCCCTTGCCAAAACTAAATATCACCCCAATACCACCGAAAGGGGAGGATGAAGCTTTAAACGTCCCTATTCCGCCTAAGAGGGAAGAGGGAGCCTCGTGTGTCAGTGACGAAAATGATTCATCTCCCTGACGCCCAGGATATTGGGTAAAAATGTAACAGCCCAAAAAACTCATTTACTGCATTGTTATTAGTGCAAACTAGATTAACGAATTGTCATCACCCTTTGATTTTAAGAAAATACTAATCCATATTTTGATATGTATTTTGAAGCGCTCCTTTTAGCGCTGAATTGATGTAGCTCCTTCGAAACCATACAAGGAGTTAATGTTGTTTAGTGAGTGATCTCTTCCAAACTTTCTTTATTTCGTTTTTAATTTATAACTTTGGCTAATTTTATAGAATTTTTTCATGGAAATCAATTTATTATATTAGTGATTTAACAATCGTAAGAGCTAGTTGTAAGTAACAAATACCCATCTGTTTGTAGGTAGTAAAATATTCTACTGTAAGTATACTATTGTTCCGGTATTTCTGTAACTCGTACGAAAAACAATTCTACATTTCAAAATGTATTGTATTAATATAAGGGCGCAGCTCAACCACTGTCATATGTAATTATATTATCACAATTATTAAATCATCTATTTATTGCATGTTATAAATATTTTTTTGCATGGTTTTTACAAAGGTCATCTATATTTTAAGGTTGTAAAATGTAACAACTCAAACCCATAAAGCAATTTTAAACTACATATCATAATGGACATAGATTAAATTCTGTTACATTTTAAAAGTTATTTTAGATTTAAATAAAATGTGTATACAACTTTTGTAATATTCTAAGCAATATCATCTTTATATATTTTAAATTTCATGATAGATAGCAATTAATTAAACCACGTTTTATTTGAATAAGATATAGTTCAGAGTAGAATTTGAATTTGTCTATAATATTAATAAAAAAATCAAAAGAAATATTCTCTATAATTAAGTTCTTTTCGAAGTTTAAGTCTTTTAGGAAAACATCGTGAGTAAACCTGCATGTCTGAGAAATAAAAAAAAATATTTCGAAGACATGTGCAGTCCGCCAACCCGCATTGGAGCAGCGTGGCAGATTCTTCCTAGCTCCAAAACCCTCTCAGAAATGAGAGGAGGAGGCCTGTGCTCAGCAGTGGGACATTTATATGCTGAAACTTTACTTTTTTTTCTATAAAATACATATGAATCAATTGAAATTATTTTATGCCTTGTTGTAAAAAAAATGTAAAACCCTAAATATTTTTTAATGAAAAGTTTGAATCTGTGTGGATGCATTTGTAACATTCCACATTTCGAGCTAGCGCTCTGTAGATAAATTATTTTTTACATGATTTTAATATTATATTTCTTCTAAGTGTTGGATTATTTTGACAAATTTTATTTTAATTTAGTGGCAGTAATAAAGCGTTTTGTGTGGAACGTAACATTTTAAAGTAAGAAATTCACTATATTTATGAAATGTTTAAGTTATGAACAATCTCTCAATTTGGTTTTCTCGATCGTCTAAAATTTAAAAAAAAATCTACAATCACCCCTGCTAATCGTTTATTTGTAAATTTATTCCGTTAAAACGTAAAATTACGTTAATGTTTATCCTATTGATGTATTAAAATGCAAAAACTTTAGCCATATAGTGAATACATTATTGCAATTATATGTTAGTGTTATAGTATGGTATATGAGTAACGAAATGGCGAAGATGGCTCAAAGCAGTGCCAAACTAAAACAAAATTAGAAATCGTCATAAAATTCTATAGGCAGCTTAAGATTTAACGATAAGGAAAATTTTATAATGTAAATATTCAAGGTTCAAGGTTAACAATGCTGTTATGTTCAGATTAGGCTTTTATACACAGTTAAAAAGAAATCTGTGACTATGTTAGAACCAAAGCCTTAATGCGTTTGGGTATGGACTGCGAAACCAAACTTTGCAGATTTTAAAAAAAACCCTCTACTAAAGGCAAAGAAATTCATCAAACATAATATTTACTTATTTTTCTTTACTGATAGGCAATGGAGGTAATTCATCTTTACATACATACCCTTCCAATGTCTGCTTTACCGTCTTGTTGAGGTGACTTTGCATCCATTGCAATTTCCACCAAAGCAAGTCAAAAATTAAAAGTTTATTAAGCCAGTTTCATGGCAGCCCGGTCACTAATTTAGTTCAGTCCAGGCACGACATAAACCGGTGTTTAGACCCTTAGATCTCACATAAAAACCAACGGGAGTGATGAGGTCAGTAACTAAGTCAGAAACACAATCTTGGTTTTGGTTTACTCTTGGAAAATAAATTCATTTGCTGCAAATCAATGTACATTTTTTGGTTAAAGACAAAACATATCAGATTTATACTTGAAATTGGAAATGTATTTAAATTCTAAATATATATAATAATATATTCTAAATAATAACAGTCATGTACTTGTTAATGTACAAATTTATATGACAATAATTTTATGTTATATTTGCCTACAAAATTATCGTTGTGTCATAGGTTAAGGTGTTTTGTCTCACATGATTCAGCATGATTTATTAGATTTTTCTATTTTCAGATATTATTTTCATCAGTGGTACAAATATTGTGTTTGTGAAGTTCCATAGGCTTTTGTTATATATTTTCGAGAATTTGTTTTGTTTGAGTCCGTCAGCATATTGTGACAGTAGCCGGTATTCTAATGTTTGTGATATTCTGTAATTTAAGCCATTAAAATGAATTAAATGAACGTACTTTATAATAAATAGCGAATTGTCTTATTTAACGATTAAATACTAGCGCGCCGTACAATTTCCTTCGTCGTTCATCAATAATAATGAGCAAATATTGAAACAAGTGGTTGGAAGCTCGTAACGCGTGGCTCTTTGAGTAAATACGCGTAAAATTATATTTCAAAGAAAAGCAGTAGTAGTATGGTATTCATAAGTCAGTCTTCTTATTATGTGACGAAATTAGATTGTGTTATTGTATTTGCTATTTTTATTTTATTAGTAAAAATTCTTTCATTATGAAATTAACTTCGATATTTTTAATTCTCATCGTGCAAGTAAGTACATGAAACGAATGCATTTTTTGTATATTTTTTTGTTCGTTTATACCATGTAAGTAATAACTAAAATTAAATTTCAGGCGCATAGTTTCTCTTTTTTCGGCGATTTCCAAAATGTAATGACTTCTTTAAAAAATGATTTTAAGAAGTTGATAACTGATGTTGTTACGGATGTAAAAGATACCATTGACTGCACTGTGATAGCAGTCGAAAGTGCTTTGTCGCTTGATGTTATAGCTAATAATCCTCAAAATCCTAAGTGTAATGAAGCAAATGAGAATCGAAACAAAAATGATAGAAGCAAAGGTGATAGTACAATAGATGAATTCTCACCAGGGTTTCTTAATGAAATGTCATTTGTAGAAACCAATGAAGATGATAATTTGCACAGGAAATTTTCTAAACGAATAGAAGTGTCAGTAGCTACTATAAATGAAACCATATTCGACATAGTTAGGAAGAAAGATGAAAGAATCCCAACTTTAGAAAATGCTAAAAATACGGAAAATGATTACGATCATTTCAACAATGTTAATGTTTCTTTGAAGAAAGATATAGAAAACATTTCGTCAAGTATTAAAGATGAATTGAATAGCATTCACACCGATCAGAATTTGCCCTTAGACTCTATTATAAAATACATAAACGTTTTACACGATGTAGAACATAATAGCGAAAATAATTCTGAAGTAAATGAAGTATGTACAATAGTGGATGATGCATCCAAAAAACTGTGTGTAAAAGTAAAAAGTGAAGGTTCGGATGACGAAAACTTGAGTAACAAATTAACTAACTTAGAACCAAACAGTAACAGATTGAACAACGTGCAATCTAACCTTACTAAGTTGGAAAATAATAATTTAAGTGATAGTGACAACAGCCCTAATTCATTTCCTAGAACTTTTAAAGACATATTTGCAAAAAAATTAGACACAACTCCTGTTACTATTAACGAAAACAATGAAAGTCAATATATTAGTAGAAAATCAAATGAAAATGAAATTTCTCGATCGAGTACCGTAAATGAATCTGATCAGAATATTTCAAATTATATCGAATCCATGGAATCAAACTTTGACAGCACGACAGACAATGGTGATGAATCTCATAAAGAAGCTTTAGAACAAGCGAAGAAATTAATTGAAGAAAGTCAACGCACAGATTCGATCTTAGGTAACATTTTCGCTAAAGTTGATCAATCAGGTACAAACATTTTTGATAATCCCTAAGTGTTATATAGTAAATGTATTTCAGCACCATTGTTACAAAATAATTGTTTCATATAGCCCTTGACACGTGATACTTAGTTGTCTTAATTACAATCGAAACACACAATTATTGTTCGATTCTGTTTTGATTATTAATTACTTTCAAACTATGTAATATATAAAACTTAATAATGATATAAATCATTAAGATTACTTATTTTGTATATTCATTACATTAACATATATTGTGGTATTTCGAGAAAACATTATTTTGCAATTAAATCCTGGCTATAATTATTTTTTCAGTCTTAAGTCATCAAAATGACACAATTGCATATTATATACTATTAAAATTATTTATAACAAATCAATAAGAAAAAATTTTTCTTAATCTCATGGTTTGGAGTTTACCAAAACTCAAATCGGGCTTTTTAATTTTTTGTTTGTTAGTTTGTCCGGGCTTATCTCTGAAACGGCTGAATCGATTCTGACGGAATTCATTGTCAGTTAGAGGGCTTTTCAGAGTAATCTAAATTATTTCGGAAATATTTAGGATTCCTGCGAACAATTTGAAAAATTAGAAATTAGGAGCTATCCCAATGGATGTATTATTTTAGTGTACGGTAGATTCAATATTTGTCTTAATATCTTAAAAAGTGGCTAAGAACATTCATTTGTTCTTTGTTTTACGTCAAGCTATAATAATGAGATTTTGTTTGGTTGAACGCGCTAATGTCAGGAAATATTAATTGGAATTAAAAAAATATTTTTGCATTAGATATGCCCGTTTATTTCTGCATTTCTGCAGGGTTCTTGTCTATCAACCTTCATGCTACGCGTATAAGCTGCCACACCCTGTGAATGATCAGATCAGCGAGGTACCATGCGATACAGCGCAATCATGTGTTCGGTTTACTTTACGCCGGTAACACCGCAGTCGCCGTCAATTAATAATAAACACATAGTCTTTACGTTTGAGAACAAGACGTTATCCTTTAATTACATGACGTGGAACGCGTGACTTATAGTTATCGGCTTACCTGACAGTTTTGTTGTGGGTCTGACTGTGTTGCAAATATCCTTGTGTTTCTAACACAATCAGAATATGTGGCTAGATGGCGAAGAAGGCGAAAAGGGCAGAACGAAGGTTCCATCACGTTAAGTGTGTATTTGTTTATCATTCTCGTGGCAAAAATAGCGCTTGCAATTCAGTACATGTGACAGAAGTGGAACGTGTATATATGTACTCGATAGTAAATAAAACGTCTCTTCCTATGTTATAACATTTTTATTAACAATATAAATAGATAAATTACAAATTTATTTTACTACAATTGAGCTGCGCTACTCTACTGCGAACAGTCCAATGTGCATAGATCTTAAACTATTTCAATTTAAATACCTACATATTTCATTCATTTACTCTTCAACAGGGACCCTAAACTATGCACCAATACATTTCCTAGGTCTTGATCGTACTTTCAATTTAATAATACTTTTGATAATATATTCTATCAAATGTCGGCACTAACCGAGTGCACACCTATAAATTACATTTAACACAAAAAGCATTTTATTAGCGTATTAATCGTTTATGTTTGTACACAAATGTTGTTTAATTTGATTTCACTTTAAGTTCCTTCATATTGTAAATTAACAGTTTCTTTTTAGATTCAATTCCAGTCCAATATTAAGTCATTGGTTTTCGTTAGCAAAGGCATACCTATTTAAAAATTATTGATTCATATTTAGATACACTTTTACCGTTTACATATAATCTGACAATTAATAAGTTAATTGCCAGCATTTAAAACAAATCACTATAAACCAATTGGGTAGTACATTACGCTGATATTATTATTCTTAATGGAAATCTCCAGTGATAGGTCAAAATCCTTCATTAGAAACACTCGTAAAATTGAGCAATTATCACTTAAAGTAAATCGTTATATTGTACTTATTATCATAAGGAGAATTTTGTAATTGGGCCTGTAGTATATGTGATGCGCAGTGAATGTAAGAAAAATGTGAAAATTTTCTGCTTTGTTTCTTAAATAAAATATTAGTGTCGATTTAATTAATGATGGTGTAAGTTTACGACTGGTTTTAAAATCTATGCTTTTCTTAAAAATATTAAAATCGTTATAGTTAATGTTGTACATGTTCTATTCTACGACAATGGAATGTATGTATAGTAAAGATTTTAAAAGTGAGATTTATTCCAAATATTTAGACAGCAAGATAGCGCTGGTAGATAACCTAGTTCTTACTATAAGTTATTTCGATATCTACCTAAAGATTAACATTAAGACTGTTAAATAAAATTATGAGCGCTTAAATAAATTAGTTCATAAGAAGAAGCGAGGTGTATCATAAGAGAAATACTTATGGCGCCCATTACACGCTCAGTTTGCGGTAAAACTGTTGATTGACGGAAAACTTTGACCGTGTAATGTGGTGACCGATGGACTGATGAAACTGTTTGAAGAATATTCAGATGTAAATTAAGTTTCTTCAATCAACTTTTATTCATGATTGGTAGAATTGATGCCCGCACGAGCGTCTAACGGACGCCTATGAATAAAAGTACAATCATTCTACTTATTTTTATTTAGTAACTACCCGATTTTGTTGAACACAGACAGTAACGATTTGGTGGTGTTTCGTTCTTTAATTTAACATTATATCTATATTTCACACTACGTACATATATCTAATTGATTATTGTAGATATTTAATTATGATTTAAGTAGTTAATTTTATATTAAGTTTCGAAACACTTCGATATTTATTCACGAAATCTACAAAATGATTTCAATTTTCAGTTTAATGTTCATGTTAAACTTTGTTTTTAAATTATGGTTCTATTAGAAATAACAATGAGAACATAATGTGTTAAAAATGACCGTAATTTTATGCAGCCACACATTGTCAATGTGGGTACTATTAAATCTGAAATTACATGTTAAATTAAATGCAAACAAAAATTGGATGCAAAATGTCTACTTTTTATTGTCCTCATGTTATTTTTTTTAATTATGTCATGCAATAAGAAGTTATGCTAGAGCGATAGAATGTTGGTCGCCAGATTGATAGTTAAGAGAAAGAGGAATATTTAAAGGATAGTTCAAGAGTGCATTAAGGTAAATGTTGGGTGCAGAGTTTAAGAAGTTTAAGAAGATAAATTATGCTAGTACAATGTACGTGTCGTGGAATAGAACACGTGCCGGGCAGGACGGGTGTGCGTTAGGTGTTGCGATACTGCAACGGTGATCACTTACGGCTCCACTGCAATTGGCTCGCAAGTCTTTCAGAAAGAAGTTTGTTTTTTTGTTACTACAATTAATATCGTATTTAGGGTAGTGCAAAAACAATAAATCATAGTTTTACAAAGTACAATCAAGTACTAAAAGTTGAAAAAGGCAAAACAAAACTTTCAGTCTCTTTTTTCAGTTATCTTTGTTTTAGAACAGATAGCTTCTTTAATCATTTAATAATAAGGCATTAAATTGACGATATAGACACAGTTATTTAAGTAAACATAAACCTCTATAAATTAAAAACTGAAAAGATAATGTTTCTCCTTTTTCACAACCGATTTACAAACAAATTACAGTTAGGTTGACACCGTTGCATCTTTGTCGTATGATATTAATTAGGCGGCGGACACCGCACTAAAGTTGACGTGGCGATTTGGTTGAACTGCTTGTCGATAGGCACTCGGTCGTCATACAGTGTTGGTGCCTGCAGGATGATCCCAGCAGTCCCCACTAGGACTGCCAGAGTGAATATCCAAAGGAACAGCCTATCGAGGACCATAGCTACGTACTTCCAATCTTCTTTCACCTGTAACATACAAAGTTTTTTGTGTCATCATGTGTCGAACGCGTGACATCAGTTCGAAAGTCACATATGCCCAGTTTTTACACTAGTTATCAGTTCCCTTTAAACCGAAACTTTATGCTGCTTCACTTTATAATAATTGGCTCTGCGGTACTTACCCAGCCGGATTTTTAAGAAGTGTCTTATAAGAAAAAAATAGGTAGGTTAGTATGATGAAAATTATTTGGCGATTAGAGTAAATCTGTGAGATGTCTCTTCTAGTAGTTGTATAACATCTTGATGATTAAGTGGGTATACCGGGTTTAAATGACGACGATAGAAATGAGCTAAAAAGGAATTCAAATCAGAAGAAAGATACGAGACGAGCAAATCGTTTATCTGATGGTGAGTGCAACATCTGCCTATAACAAATGCTCTGTTACCCAGAATATTTCTTTCTGGCACTATCACCATGTTGAGACATAATTTTTATGCAGGAATTCGTCTAGGTAGGTTATTCTGTCGTGAAGCAGTAGTGTGCAAACATTACCGTGTTTCGGTTTGAAGGGCACTGTGAGTTAGTGCAATGACAGGGCATATGAGACTTAAGAACTGATGTCTCAGGGTGACGGGCGTAGTGTGGTGTCACACAGAAATGTTCTGGCTGACACAGCATTTGTTATGAGCATATAAACGTTGCACTTACCATCAGGTGGACGTTTTGCTCGTTTCGTCGCTTTTATGAAATAAAAAAAAACAGTTCTGAAGTTTCATATGCCCTGTAATTACACTAGCAATTAGTGCCCTTCAAACCAGAACAGTAATGTTTGCACACTACTGATTGACTGCAGTATACGAGCACTGCGGTGCTACCTAGACGAACCCCTGCGTAGAAATCCTACTAACGGTTTATGAAAAATAATATATGTGTAGATCTTCACTGCTGGCTGTAAATATCCAAACCTTAGTAGAATCCTCGAGCATCTTCGTGTGCTCAGCTATGAAACGCACACAAAAACAAGTCTTGTGCATCTCAGGCGGGCACGTGGAGTGACTAAACCCAGGTGGCGGGTCGGGTACAGGGCTCAGAGCTTCTTCTTCAGAGCCAGGCCCTAGAGCGCCGCCTTCACTTGACCCATGCACCACGCAGCTACCGCCGAATCGATTGCTGTCTCCCATTCTGTACCAAATATAAATAATTATAAAAATGTTTCATTTTCTATTTATAAAGTGTTAATTTTTAAAGATCACAACAATGATTTAATTATAAAGGAATGAAAATAATTTCACAATTGTATATAACGTGAATGAAAAGATTACGGGCTGGATTTAAAACTTTTGTGTTAAATGTATTGTTATTATTGCGTAACAATATGAACGTAATACCGGCTCGTTTGGGGCATTGGCTGAGCAGGCTTCTGCCCTGCGAGTCGCGGGTTCGATTTCCGAAAGGAACACATAATATGAATAGCCTACATATACATGTGTATAGTTTGTTCTGGTGTGAGTGCTTGTGCATTTGAAATTATGTTTTTTTTTGGATAAAGTGATGAAACTAGCAAAACGTTCACCTGATGGTAAGTGCAACGTCTGCCTATGACAAATGCTGTGCCACACAGAACATTTCTGTGTGACACCACACTGTGCCCATCACCCTGAGACATAAGTTCTTAAGTCTCATATGCCCAGTGATTACGCTCGCTCACATTGCCCTTCAAACCGAAACACAGTAATGTTTACACATTACTGCTTCACGGCAGAACTTATGTCAGCCACTTATGTCTGTACAACGCACTCACGATACAGAATAAATCTCTGTGTGGAGCAACGAAAGAGAAATTAATTTAAATAAACCTTTAGACCTCATTTACCTAGATCTTGTAAGGTATTAGGTAAATGTGGGCTTTTAGTCGAAAGAACTAACACTTAACAAAGTAGTATAATTTGACATAAACCTTAAAGGAAATAAATATCACTCTAAGGAACAAAGGTTGTTTATTATATTTCAAATATCATTTATGGTTACATTTCTTAATTATCGACTTCTTACCCTGAATTAACGTAAGTTGTATGTGTTAAATCCTCCTTGCTTGGTGTTCGTGTAAGGGGTCGTGGAGGTACAACAGGCGGTGGCCATGCCCCAGGCGCGCAGCAGTCGTCATCGGCAGCCGCCAGTCTGTAGGGATATAGAGGCCGAGCTGCGCCACCACACCTCACAACAACTCCACACGCGGTGTAACGAGACCTAACAAGAGTATTGCATTTATTAGTTGTTGATTAATCGTTTATTTCATAACCTGACGTAATTTTATCACAGGCTATCCTATAGTCTATCCTATAGTCGAAGAATAGTCTAGATAGCAGCACTTAAAACTTTAACCGCGCTTATTTAGTTGTCTAATTAAGTAATCTTTAATCATACCTTTAAGCACATTATGTACTACGAGTACGAATCCTTATTAGAAATAAATGAAGTTATTATTATTATTTTTGTTATGCTTAAGGACTCTCATTCATACAGGGCGGCTTTCACATTTCATACGCAATGCAGAAGCCCAATCAGCTAAAATTCATCATCATCATTTCAGCATTTCAGTAGTCCACTGCTAAACATAGGCCTCCCTCATAGATTGCCACAAAAGTTTGTAGCTCTCATTGTAGGGAATTTTCCTACAGTTGTCACGATCGGCAGGCGGGTTGGCAACCGCAGTTTATTTATTGAGATATTCCAGGAAGATGCTGCTGCACATCTCCTGGTTTGAATTACTTTGTTGACTTTTGACCCACGGGATGAGATGGGGGGGATTCTCTTAAGCCGCCACCACATGGAAATTTTTGTATACTTAGTTTAAAATTTATGTATACTTTGACGAATTTATAAGCAACCCAAGAGAGAGATTTTCTTTTCCCCAAAATTAGTATATTAATTACACACGTATACATTTACATGCGCCCACGCCTTAATACATACACATAACGATATTTTTTTATAATAGCATTGGTACTAATCTGTTAATATTTCAATTAATAATGATTTTGTAGCCATCACAAATTAAGGTAAGGTAATACTGGTGGTAGGATTCCTATGCAGGAGTCCGTCTAGGTAGGTACCACCCCAGGGCCAGTTATTCTACCGTGAAGCAGTAGTTTCCAACATTACTGTGTTTCGGTTTGAAGGGCACTATGAGCTAGCGTAATCACTGGGCATATGAGACTTAGGAACCTATGTCTCAGGGTGATGGGCACAGTGTAGTGTCACACAGAAATTTTCTGGGTGGCACAGCATTTGTTATGGGCAGACGTTGCACTTACCATCAGGTGAACGTTTTGCTCGTTTCATGACTTTGTGAAATAAAAAAAAAAAGGTTTACAGTTAAGATAATTTCATGTTATAGAGAATTCTATTATTGACTGTTACTCCATCTCTCACTCGCTCTCTTTGTATTGAAAATTGTCGATGCATGAGAAACAGTGCAATCAAACATTTAAAGAGACAAAAAAAGGGATTGATGCGAAATATATTAATAAGCACCTAAATGAATATAAGTATGTTGTAGATTGATTCGAGCTGGATTCGTCGTAAGCCCACGTCAGTGCTGTATTTTGCGTAGTTTTAGCATTTTCCATAGTTTACAGTATGAATAATATCTAAGAATTTCTTCTCAGTTGTTTTTTCAAGGTTTTCGTTATTTAGATTACAAAGCTCGAGATTCGTTCTTGATAAATATTTGTGATATTAGGAACAACCTAAGATTTTAGTTTGTGTCTTATAAAAAGTATTACTAAAATCATTCGTCGTTCATTTCTTCGGACAAACGACGATAGGTGAGAATAAAACGTGTTTCTAAGATATTGTCCAGTATTTGCTGGTAGCTGCCAGAATGTTCCAGATATGATTTCAAAAATAATGCAACTTAATTTGTACGTCTTTCTTTTGCTAAATACTTAATAATACTTTTTTTAATTTTTAATATAACGTTGTTTCATTTTGGGAAAACAACCAATGCTTTTCTGAATATTAATTATTATTATGTTTCCGCAATAAAAAACGTAGTGTAACGTATTCAATAAATGTATTAATGTCTCTCTCGTACGATAAAAATATGATTAGATGTTATCATAAAATGCACAACGAAAATACAAAACGGTAAAAAGCATCAAAGCTACGCGGTAAATCCGTTAAAAGGTTCCATTAATCAAGGGAATAATCCACATATTGTTGTAATAGCCCTCAAAGAGATGAGCTGCCTGAAGCCCGCTTGCAATAGTCTATGAGTACTCAACATCCGCATTGTAACAGGCGGTCTAATCTATTCCAGTGATCCATTTAAGTAACGATCTGAAACCACAGCGAGACGCGGCGCCGCTCTATTATAGCACTGGCTAATAGACAACAGTTACCTAAGTCATTTATAATATCGAGTAGCTCTCCTCATGAATGATTCGTTACGCCATTATTCGATCCACAACACTGTTTATAATTGGCTTGAAATCGTCCCTGACGACTATATTAATGTAGTTAATAATAGATAATTTGTTGATGGAAATATTGAAAAATATAGCATAACTAAACTACATACTTTAGTTATGCCATAGAATATTTAATATATATGTTTTAGTTTTTTAGTTATTGCACATATTACCTTGTACGTTAGGTTTTACTCTAATTTTTTTAGTCAAAAGACCTCATAAAAAGACCAATGTATTAAGAAAAAAAAGCGTTTATTTTGATTTTTATTATCGATTTTTATTATTAATAGATTAAAGTAAACAAATCATAAAAAATAATCTAATTCATTACTTAATATCAAGAAATAATAGTGCCGAGGGCACTATTATTGCTTCTTCCGGTAGCTAAATTCACTAAATTCCGACTTCTATTAAACTTAGCTTGATAATTGGGCGTCATGTTTCACTAAGTTATCTAAAAATAGAAGAAATAGCACAATAAGACAATTTTTAAGGGAACAAACAGCGAGACTATTGGTCCGTTCGCCGTAAAATATCATAATGTCAGATTGGGCTACAAATTAAACAAAAGCGCGGGAAGTCCCCGCGTATAAGTCCCAAACAATCGTTTGGCCCTTGTACGTTAGGAGGAGTGCTACATAGGCCAATTTTTTGTAACAAAAAATGTGTTTAAATGAATTATTTTTGTTTTTTTTAAAGTGGACTTAATTGATTATATTGAAAGGAAGTAATAACCATAAAAACGTCAATATCACCGAATTGTTAGTTTGGCTGTATATTGTTAAGTGATTTTATCGGCATATATTGCCTTTGGTGGTGAAACAAATCTAAGATATTGCCTAGGATCCATGATTCTCTACTCTACGATAGGTCTGTATTTAGGTAAGACTCGGTTTTTTTATGGCTATAATGACGAGACGGGAAAATCCTTCACCTTATGGTAAGTGCAACTTCTGCGAATTGCAAATGATGTGAAAACCAAAACATTACTGTGGGTAAATTCCTAAGATACTCGTATGTCTTGCAGAATCGCACTAGCACGTTATTATTTTCTAAAATAAATAAGCTTGATTAATAATTCTTAAATAATAAATAATCTATGTAGTTCTGAATGGTAACCGCACCAGTTTAGTAAGAACCTATTCGCTCTTTTCTTGAAAACTAGAAATCAAATGAATTGTAATCAGATATACTGATACAGACAAATTATTCCTGTTCTTCGCGATTCTCATTATGAATGACGGAGCAAAACGCTTCGTACAAATGAAAAAGGTATAAAAAAAGTAAAGTTTCAGCCTATAAATGTCCCACTGCTGAGCACAGGCCTCCTCTCATTTCTGAGAGGGTTTTGGAGCTATGAAGAATCCGCCACGCTGCTGCATGCGGGTTGGCGGACTGTACATGTTTTCGAAATATTTTTTTTTATTTCTTAGACATGCAGGTTTCCTCACGATATTTTCCTTCACCACTTCAGCACGTGGTAAATCAGCACTTAAAATTGCAATTAACAATTTCAGTGGTGCCGGCATCGGGAATCGAACCCAGGTCACTCGCGTGCTATAAAATTTAAAGCGAGCGCCTAGCCCCTTAGCTACCACGGCTATATTCACAGCAAAGGGATGGAAACCGTTGCTATTGAAGCAAGGTTATTACAGCGTATTAGTTATACATTTGTTCGGAACTTATATGTCGAAGTAGAAGAGTCGCTTACTAATAACTGTTCGTAGTTTGAGACGCGCTTCTTGTTCGAGAATATTACATGAGACGTTAAGTACAGAAACGAAAATTTGTTAGAATGTGATTTATGAATAAACCCTCGATGCCTATATGTAGGAAGTTGTATACTTTATATCTACATGTACAATATGTGTGTAGTTATTAGAGAATGTTTAATACTCGTAGTTATGTTACATTCTACAGTTCTTATATTTTATAAGCCATTTTTTAACTCTGTAACAAGAAAGGATTTGTAAGTAACCGTCGTTTGATGATGATGGCTGATAGATTTACTTTAGCCGTTCATAGCTTTACGCATTTTCAAGGAAGCCATACTTGTCGGTTTTCTGCTTATCTCATCAGACAGCAGTAACCTTATAAACTCAAACTTAATTATCTTTTTTAATTATTAATATTGTTTACTTATTAATATAGTTTATTAAGCTTTGCCTGAAGATTAAAGGCGTGAGACAAGTGACGTTTCGTTTGCGTAATGCTAGTATTTTTTTAATGACCTTACTGTACACTTTGATTATACAATGATGCCCCTGGCCGATTTCTACTACAGGCATTTTGGTTAACTACAAGAAGTAATCATCTCCGTACGAAATAATGTTGTGCCAAAAGTATTAACGCAAATACAGAGACACTTATCTTCTTATTTTACCTAACATGAAAGCCTGTGTGTTGTCCTTAAAGTATGTTATACATTTCAAACGGTTTATATCTTTATTCCACGAAAGTGCCTTGGTGTATTAAGTAAATGATCATAAATAAAAATTAATAAATTTATTCCACAAACGACAGCCGCTTATCCCTATTTATTTAACATTAAATCCGTGACCGTCATCTACAAGGTTAAAAGAAAATATTAGAGGAAAAATTCGTTTACGGACACTGAGCAAGAAGGCGCTGCCTATAACTTTTATGGGCTACTTTATTTTATGAGGGCATCAGGCGTCGGGCACGAAAGTTTAATTTAGTATATACTTTTATCGCAGAGCCATGATAGATCATAGAACGGTCGTGCACCTTTTAATACGCGAGTAACCTGAGTTCGATCCCCGGTGTCTGCATAACTAAAGTCGTAAAAGGAGCCTCTCAAAAGAAAAGAGTGACCCCAGCAATATGACAATATCTTCACTTTTTATATTTTTTTATATTATGTATAAATATATTAACTTTACTTTTTATCTTAGAATTTATTTAAAAAACTTGCCTATCGTTGGGTATGTTTTCATTTTATATACCACCCTTCGGCGTTACGTAAAGATATAACTTTCCCCTGTGAGCCAGAAGTTATAATTAACTTATACTTGCCATCGGAATGCCACTGAGTCCGTTATGATGTTTTTGCAATTACTTTAAGTTTATCTTAATCCCAATTTCTATGCTAATTTAAATGTATTAAAGTGAATAAAATAATTTAAAAAACCACCCCGGCGCAAGGTATTTGGCCGTGAAGTGTGCAAAAATTACTGCGTTTTGGTTTAAATTGCACTGAAAGCTGTTGTAATCACTGGACATATTAGACTTAGAAACTGAAGTCTCAGGGTGACGGGCGCAGTGTGGTGCCACACGGATATGTTCTGGGTGACACAGCATTTGTAATGGGTAGAGAGAGAGGTTAATGATTACTGACTAATGACTTATCATCATGTGAACGTTTTGCTCGTTTCGTCACTTTATTCCATAAAAAAGCTAGACAAAATTATGTGACCTCTGATAGGTGGCGTTATAGATATCTTATATTATAGACTAGCTGTGTCCCCGTAAAATAAGACAACCACGTGATTATTTTACAAATATTTATATTCATATCTTCTGAACCCTGCAAGATATCGAAATGCACCAAAATTTAAGGTAAAATTACTATTTAAATCTCTAAAAATTTCATTGAAAACCATTGCGACGTTTCGGAGCCTATTCGAGACAATCTTACAGACTGAATGAATTTTTTTTTAAAAAAACGCTCAAGTCTAACTTGCGTAGGTAGTACTACGATCGTTAAACTGCGGCAATAACGGTAATTTTATGACGTTATTGACGTCAGTTCTTTTGACACTTTGATATTTTCAGTTTGTTTATCAAAACTAATAGGACTCCGTTGGAACATGATCAATGCTTAATTATTGTAGGTTTTAAAGATCTATCGATCTAGGAATCAACTATTATTGTTAGCAATATCAAAATCGTCAACATTTTTTTGCTCAGACAAGAAAACGTCACAAATATGTTAATTTTCCCAGACATGACAAACCATGTGACTGTATGAAACACTATTATTTAACACGACGTTTATTCGTTTTGGTATATATCTAAAAAATAAGTTATATTAATTATGAGGACCGCGTGACCGGCGACTGCGGCGTAGTAGTTTTACTGGTGGTAGGATTCCTATGCAGGAGTCCGTCTAGGTAGGTACCAACCCAGGGTCAGTTAATCTACCGTGAAGCAGTAGTGTGCAAACATTACTGTGTTTCGGTTTGAAGGGCACTGTGAGCTAGCGTAATCACTGGGCATATGAGACTTAAGAACCTATGTCTCTGGGTGATGGGCATAGTGTAGTGTCACACAGAAATGTTCTGGGTGACACAGCATTTGTTATGGGCAGACGTTGCACTTACCATCAGGTGAACGTTTTGCTCGTTTCATCACTTTATGCAATTAAAAAAAAAGTGTACTGCGCCGCGGGTCCTGTGTTCGAATCCCAGTCTCAGCCAACGTTTATTTATTAATTTAATTAAAGTTCACCAACAGTTGTTACACATAAGTATTAGTATGGACAAATATAAGTAAGATCACAACCAATTGTAGGTAAGCACCACATCCACAGTAATAACAAGAAACAAACTTAAGTAAACTATTTCAAATATAACATAAATAACATAAGGTAAACAAATTTTTAGTACTTATAATAAAATTAAAAATATTTATTCGAAACTTAGTCAAATTATCTGTCTACACTAGTGTGTGCTAGTGGCACTATAATATCTCCTGCGCACTTGACAGTTTCCGACAGTATTCGGAATTCGTCGTGGTCGAAAATCCGTCAGGAGTAGAAAATCAGTCAAGAGTAACTCTCTGTCCCCCTGTCCCTATGTTTGTTAACTTACTACGGTTCAACCAAATATTTTAATCAAATAGTTCCCACGGGATATTGAAAAATCCAGTTTTCACCCGGCTAAAGTCACGGGCATAAGCTAGTAGTGGCATAAATAGTAGTAGTGCCTTGCCTGTTAGTGTCAAATTTATATTGTGGTCGCTTCATGAAAAGCAATCGCGGCAGAATGTGTATGAAGACTCTTTTTACCCACGGCGCCATTCGATGCGTTTGCGGCGACCGAAAGTGAACATTTAACACCACCACCGTCACACATATACTGGAACAAAACAGATTTGATTAATGGTGATAAAGGGAAATCAAAATTTGCTTTAATAACACTAGAGCTTACATATAAAACAGCTCGTTTAGCAAATATTATTCGATTCAATGTATTAAATCAAAGAATGAGTTTTGAGAGAATAAAGTATTTGTAATTCCCATACAAAATCACTTTCGTATTTTACATAATTATTTCAATAAAAAGAAACCAGAAATTGGGTAACAAAATTGTTCTCCAAAAACTATTTCCTACAGCAGAAAATAGTGAGGCATTTTCTATTACGCGATCTCTTTTAGTCCTATTCTATTACAAATAAGCACCTATTAGAAGAGACTCTGACAACATTAATATTGTTATAAGAACGGAAAATTTGCTCACATCTTTGAGAGAAATTCAATGTTTTCTAGTAAAAGCTATTTCTTTCAAAGGCTATTTTCTGTAAACCGTTTTCCGAGACTTATTATGCTATAGTAACCGTTTTTACGAACAAAGTTAAGCAAGCGTTTTATATTAAAATATTTTATAAAATTTTATATTTTATATTGTCTTTATCTACTATAGTCTACGTACCGTAACAACTCAGGGGCCGATAGTACGTAAGTGATCTGGGGTCGATCCCCGGTGTTGGCACCGTTAAGTTTGTGAGTATAAATTGTAAATGAAAGAAGCCTTGTGTATACACTACAGGTTCTTATTAAAACCCTTTTTCATACCGGTAGTCATATAAAACAATCTGCATATAGGCATAACATAAATCAAATATAATTATCACTAAAAAAAAGTAAAAATGTCCGTAAATAACATACGCTATGTGTTATTATCCAACTATATAACATATAAAAGTGTAGGAGAATTTAATAGGGGGTATGACTAGGTTAGAATAATCACATTAGAGCAATTTCATGGGAACATTTAATGAAGACAGTAATTAATCAAGATTTATCTCGTGATCTGCTAGGGTGCGGCGTGGGTACGGAGATTGGTTGAAGGGGGGGAGGGTGCCTTCCCTGAATAAGCAGTTTTGTTATTTACCTACGCTGTGATAGAGCTAATAACGGAACCAGGCGATTAATGTGGCCTTGTCTTGCTCCTTACCTCATTTACTGTTAACGTAATGAGTTCGTCTCAACACAAGGGAAATAATTGCTGTTTTTATGGGTGTTTGTTAAAGAAATAACATAAAAAATTAAGTAAAATAACAGCCTTTATGCGTTTCACTTTAGTGCACATATCTCCTTTTGTTTTTGAGATAATTCTGGAACCAATGAAATTCTGCCACATTACTCTAGTGCAGCTTGGCAGACTTTACATGTCGTAAATATATTTATTTCTCAGACGTGAAGGTTGTCTTTTCATGCGAGGTAAATGGTGCAATTGATAATTTTAGTGGTGTCGGTTTTTATAAAAATTCGGTTTCAATGAAATGATATATTTTATATTTCAATTGGTAATACTTAATTCTTATTTACTGGGAAGATTTAATATAATACGCAATTAAAAAGTTATATACTTAGCAATAATTTAATTATACTGAAGCTTTCAAATAACGGAACCAAAAATCTTGTTTGGGAACGGTTTTTAATTTATATGGAAATATCGCGGCGTGTAAATGGGTCGAAGTAAGGCACAAGTATTTAAATTGCTTTTCGATCTGTAACTAGAGAGGAGTTTCATGAAAAAAATTAATAAAAAAAGTCAAAGAGTACACTGTGTATTATAACAAGACATATTTTTTTTACTTTTAGGATAGGTACTGATAAATATTAATCAAAAAGAATATAATATAAATAATTAACATTAGATAAAAATAAATTATATTGTAAGTAACATTTTTCAGAAAATATTTACAATTCATTTTGTAATAATAAAGAAAAAAGAGAATCTAGGACTCACCTGATAGACACAAGAATCATTGCAAATATGAGGTATTTGCCTAACAGTGGCACAACAAGTGACGTTGGAGGAATAATCTCCACAACTAGCAAGAAGAACACGTGCAAGCTGATCAGGATTGATATTGATAGCGTTACCTGTAAGAAAAAATGGATTGTTTACAGTTGTGTACTTTAATTCCTCGACATTGGGTTACCAGCGAACCTCGACTACGGGAAAAAAAGCCAAAACACATAGCCGACTAGGCTATAAATAAAATAAACTAAAAAGTAAGAAATAAGGTGCTTATTGCTATCATCGTCTAATTGAGTAAGACAAGTCTTTTGATATTCCTGTTTATTTAATACTATTGGAGTCTTCTGGCAGTTTCATATTAATAAAGTTATAATTCAATTCAAATGTGGTCGTGCGTTGTCAACTACTCGTACAAAAAGCAAACGTTATCAAAGAAAAAAGTGATAGTTAAGTCACAAAAAATCCCTAAGTTTCTAGAAAGAATACCGGGAATAGGGATATTTTTAATTTAATATTGTACTATGTTTATATTTATAGACTCAGAATTTACTTCTCTTTCATTTGACATCCCACTCGAAGTAAGTAGTTTGAGTACTTTGCAAGATAAATACATAGTAAAAAAATAAAGGATTTTTGACATTTTTAGTTACATGTGTGTACCGTACACAGCTGAAAGTAGTTGGCCCTTGAATAATTTTGAAAGTTTATTCATCTCTTCTACCCTTGGTCCCCATTGCGAACCTTTTTACTAAAGTGACTAGTAAAAGGCACGTATGTTTGTTTATCTTAACTTTGTGTGGTCGTTCGGTTTTCGGGTTCATAAAGTTTCTCTGTACATTCTAAAATATGGTCCTGTATGGAAATATTCTATGTTTAGACATATATGTTTTCATTTTTCATTTTCATCAAGGTGCTTAGATCAATAGTTTGACAAAGGCGGTATTAAACGGATAAAAATATTTGCATTATTTACCTCGATGATATCTACATAATCCGTAAAAGGGAACTCTGTGACGTAAACTAAAATTGCTAGTGCTATCTGCAATGTAATTTTTTAATTTATATACTTGGCGATTTTAATAATAATTTTAAGAAACGTTACTCTGCACTAGAATCTCCCCTGTGTATCGTGGGAGCGTTGTATAGGCATAATCTACATGCACAAACATCCAGATGCGGAACTAGTAACTTTAGGCTATAGAAATATTTATGACAACGTGGGAATCGAACCCCGACCAATAGTGTAGAAGCCGCCCCTTTAGCTCGTTAAAATATATGTGTTTTATTTGCACACATTATTATATAGTTTACGCAGTAATAAGAAAGTAAATATGAACGTTACACAAGACATACTGAATTTCCATTGCCAATAAACTTAAACTTCATTCATTAAAGTTGTTTATCCCTACGTAAATATACTTGTGTATACATGTATCATAGGTAAACTTCTTGACGAAGAGTATAAGTGCTCATTAAAATTAAATCAGTCTGTATAGGTCTCACACCGGGGCAGCGACCCTATGTGACCTTATGGACGTAGTTGGCGATACTGCTCTACTGCAGGTAAATGAACTTCAAATATTTTTGAATTAAAACAATTTCGGGTATGTAGGTTTCTTCCTAATGTTTCTCTGCATAACAAATAAATAACGCTTTATTACTTGTTACTGAATATAGAATATATACCTTATACATATCTTATAGCATGCGAAGAGAAAACTTTTTACCACTTTTTACCCGACTACGGCGAAGCAAAAAGATGGTTTTGATTTTGACTGGTATGTTCATCATCTGTTCCCTCAAAACTACGTGATGTCACATTAAATTGAATATGGCGCCCTCTAGAGGATATATAATTATGAATAAAAAAAAATAAGGATACCGGGTTGGTTATCAAATGAAAAGGCTTAATTAGAACATTTCAAAAATATATATACACACACCGGCACAATAAGCGGACCACAAAAAAAAACATTATTTTTCATAATATTTCATAAAAGACTGGCCAGTCATCTAACCTTTTTATTTAGGACTTTAATTTAAAAATATAAAAAAAAATCGTGTCAATAGTAGGCTCCTTAGTTGAAATAAACTAAAATGCCCGATTTAACACCACCAGAGATTATTAGGGCAGATGAAATGCGAAGAAATGGTCATACCTACAGACCTATTGCCGCCAGACTGCAGCAATCAATGGTTAGTTAGACGTGGTTAGTCCAACAAGATGGTTTATGGATTGTTGCCGTCATTTGTTTAAGGTTAATTCAAAATACTTTCTCTAGCATGCATGTACTTTAACGAGGCAAGCATTTTTGTTGAAGAATACTACAACATTTTGAACAATTTAACATGGTTCTACTCCAAAAACACGTCATAATCGGTGGTGCCTTCCTAACCGCCGTAAGTTATTTAGAATAAACTGTTACTATTCTGCAACTACAAGAACCACCAAAGAAGTTTACAACAAACTACCTAGTCAACCTAAAGAGCTATTCCAGTGCTTGAAAAGAGGTAGTCAAAATGGTTGTTAAGACATTATTGTTAGTGTTAAAGAATATTTCAATACCAAATTTACTGATTTCTACTAATTGTCAATATTAATTAATGCATGTATCTAATCGTTGTATTTGATCGATATTTATTAAAATTATAAATAATATGTTCGTATACATTTTACTATTGCACGCCGTACGCAACAGTTCATGTTAATTGCTCTTAAAAAGAAATTTTGTGTCACTTAGAACGCATTCCTCTCCTCTTACAATACTTCCGTCCTGGTTTAGGATATTGTCCAGTTGCGAATGTATTTTTACCTCTGGTTGATTTTATGGACTTCCTCGAAACCTTCCTTTTCCTCCCTTTCTCTTTCTTTTTTCCCACAACCTTTCTAGATAGGTAACTAAAATATTAATCAAAAAAAATAGACAAATGCTGGACGTAGGCCTTTATTAAGTAGGAAGTAGTATTATTTAATTAATTCAGCGTTATCATACGAATGTGTGTGTAATTTATTACAATATATTACCTTAGGATTTTCTGTTGACGCCACACAATTAAGTAACATGTGAGGTTCTAAATAATAGAATATATAGATGGAAATAGAGAAATAGACTCTACGAAATAGATATTATCAGTATAATAATTAACGAAAATTATGATGGAAATTGTTTATTTTGGATTTCATTAAAAATTAAATGTTCCTAAAGAATCATTGCCCGTTAATAGATTTTTACAAGAGAATGCGTAAAATCGATTAACAAGCAGTTTCATTTAACATTAACACTCAATGAACTTCATCGTTAACTCACGTTATCTTATCTGCGAAGTCATTACTTTACTAATAAGACGAGTCGGGCTACGTCGTGATGGATAGATATTATAATCCCTCGCGAAATTTAGTATTCAAGGTGTGGAAAGATGGAACCAATAAATTTTATGTTATATTTCAGGATTTGCGGCAGATTTATGGCACCGTTAACGCTATTTTGTTCACATTGGTTGCTTTATTCGTTTCAGGTATTATCTCAAAATATATACTGAAAATAAGTTATTTAAAAGCTAAATAAATTTACCCTATAGCATTACCTGAATAAAATACTATAAAATGTTTTGTCTACTTGTTTGAACACGTAAAAAAGGCTTTGGCAATTCTTCGTAAAACGTCAACACAGTAATAAAAAAAATACGTATAAAGTTTACTTACTTAGTTTTTGTGATTATTTTAATGGGGATATATTTTTTTCTTTAAGTGGTTCCAGATTTATACAATAATTATTTAATAAAAAAACCCAGAAATTCCGAAATTCAACACAGAAGCTGCAAACATGCTTATGTGAATTTAAGAGTTCAACGATTTTCTCATTCTCATGGTTCACATCGTCAAAACTTGAGCAAATTTTTATGGGACCACCGTACAATAACCCATTTGTAATTTTATTATTAAAATCGATTCATAATCATAGAAGTTATGCCCGAACATAATAAAAAAATTCTAACGAATTTAGAACCTCTTCCATTCTTGAAGTCGGTTAAAAAGAAAAATCCACGCGAACAAAACAGCGGTTAATAATGTTAAAAATAACCTGTTAACATTGTTAAAAATAAAAAAAAAACTTTTTTTTGTATCATTACTGTGTTTTTTGTCATTGTTAAAAGTAGGTCTGCATGGGTATGCAAGGGTAATAGATTAGAGAGTGTGTTTAGACTATATTGCAGTAGTTGAGGCGACGACTAAGTCCAGTCGCAGTCGCAGACTGGTAGTCGCTGTGACTGGACTTCTCTGCTACGAGTTCGAAACCAGACATTGAAATTCCTACCGGGGACTACATTTATAAATTGTTGGTTTTCAGGTCCGGTTGTGTTGTGATTGTCCCTTGTCTCTGACATTGTATCCTAGCCTACCTCCGATCTTATCGTATGAGAGTTACATCGGACGAGGACAGGCTAGGACAAGTGTTTGCGTGTACACTTATGGCACTGTAATATCTCCTGCGCAGTTAATAGCTTAGCAGTGATCGGCGGAATATCATCAACTGACTTGGCTTTGCGGAATAAGAAATGTCATATGTCCTGCAATTACACTAATTCTCTGTGCACTTTAAACCGAAACAGTAATGTTTGCACACTTCTGCTTCATGGCAGAATAATTGACACTGCGATGTATGCCTACCTAGACGAATTTCTGCATAGGAATCCTACTACCAGTAAACTGTTAATAGGTTGATAATAAATAAGATAATTATATAACATTTTTAAAATGTACAGTTTGAAGAATTTACCTTTTCGCCGCTGTCTGAAGGTAAGTAAAACGTGAGTACTGTGAGGAAAGAAATTCCCATGCACGGTATAATGATGTTGACCGTGTAGAACAGCGTTTTCCTTCGCATCGTGATGTTGAATGTAATATCCAGGTAAGGCTCGTCACAGCACGTATAAAACTTCTCGTTTCTGTGAAATAACAAATACGTTAACAAAAGAATTCTGGTTAAGATAAAAATGTGTAAATATAGTATGAAAGGGAAATGTTAAGTAGCATTGCGAGAATGAATTTAAGATTGCGGTTTCAAGTGTGGTAGGATAATACAAAATGATTCACTAACTTATACGATGGCTTATACCATCATATTTAATTTAATTAAGTCTTTGGTTTGATTGTTCAACTAAGCGCCTAAGCACTAAATAATAATATTTCCCTTAGTCTTTCTCACCTGGAAATTGCTAACGAACACAAACGATTGTGGATTTGGATGCAGCGTGAAATACACGGTATTAGTTATATGTATATCCAAAATAGAAAAGCAACATGTTTGTTTAGTCCAAATGCTATATTTTGTATGATTTGAACTCGAAACTCAGTAGACGGGTACTTAGTTAAACCACGTACGGTAATCGTGTACTGTAGGGCAGACCGGGGATGGTTGACGTTTTTGGTTATAATTTTTTTTTTTAAAAACTATTGTCTTTATGTTAATGAGAAATATTGTGAGCTGTGCCAAATTTCATAGTCAATTATAAAAAAAAGGTTCTATGTGAATATTATTAAATAAAATCAGGATTTTTTCAGTTTTAGGAAACCTCTCCGCGATGGTCAACCTGCCCCAATGCTGGGGTAGGTAGACTAGTCAACTGGAGCAGGTTAGCTTAAATTACGGGATGACAAAATTTAATGTGTAATAATAATTTCACAGAAATATTCTTGGTTCTTGGACACGGCATTTCTCATTGGCAGACGTGGCACTTACCACCAGGTGAACGTTTAGCTCGTCTCGTCACTTTATCCGATAAAAAAGTCATTAGTTTTGCAGAATTCTTCGCAGACGGGCTTATTTGTAATTGAATGATTAATTTTTATCTCAAACTTTAATTTTTTTTCGTAAACCATAAATATTTTCGAAAAGCAGCAACATATGGATCGTAGTCAACAAACCGCAATACGCAATTGGCCTACCAACTCCGACCCGAGCTTCTGCCTTCAAAAATTCACTAAACTATAATGCTTTACATAATAGTCATAATACGTATTTGTATACCTTTTATAATAATTTACTTTCAATTTCAAATTAAATTTATATGAGCTTGGCTATAAATTACAATGTAAGAACGAAAAAGATGTGTTGATGAAAAACTACTTAGGTATCCCAATTATTGATATTGCGTTCTAATTGGCAGTGAGACATTTACTCGTGTCTCGCGTTCTGTGCCAATGATCGGTCAAGCAGCGAGCTTTCTTTGAGTGCAACATTGATTCTCTCTCAGTCAAACCAGCAAGAAGCTAGGAGCATCTAGTCTACCTACCCCAGTCCCCAACCACCCCCGGTCTGCCTATACAGTAAACGACGGTTGTTAAAATATCGTTGTAATGAAGTGATGCGATGATTTGCAAATTGCTTTGAACATGACATTTAAATTGGTACCAGCATGGTTTGGTCAGAGTGTTTGGCCGAGTCCAGTGTCTGCAGTTACCAGCCGAAGCCAATATCCTTGCAATGCAATTAAGTAAATTATAGGTATTCAGCCCTCGGTATATGGTGGTACTAGACGGATGCCTGCATAGGAATCCAATTCCATGCAGGAATCCGTCTAGTGAGCTACCACCATATATCTCTATATTAGTTATTAGGTACTCTTTTGAGCTTAAATAGTACCAGTCGCTGTGACTGGTACTATTAGACATGGCAGGATTTCTATACAGGAATCGGTCTAGGTACGAGTAAGTACCATCGCAGAGCCAGTTATTAAGCTGTGAAGCAGTGCTGTGTAAAATTACTGTGTTTCGCTCTGAAAGGCACTGACAGCAAGTGTTATTACAGGGCCTATACGATTTAAGAACTGATGTCTCACGGAGAGGGAAGCAGTGTGGTGCCACACAGAAATGTTCTGGTATCGAATGCTGTTACGGTCAAACCTTGCACTTACCACCAAGTGAACGTTTTGCTCGTCTCGTCCATACTATAAAAAACTGTTATTGGTAAGAGCTGCAGTAACCACCAGATGAACGACTAGCTCGTTTCGTAACTTATTATCATAAGAAAAAAAATTTCATCATACTGCAACTAGCCATTCTTTGGATCTTATAAGCTAAAAAAAGTGAGTGCCTCTGTTCTTGTTGTTATTTATTCACAGCGGTTTTATTTTAGATAACCTGCACAGTTTAAAACGAACATTTATCGTTGTTATCGGTACTGGTTAGAAGGCTGCAATCTTAGTAGTTTAAATGTGAAATAAGTTCCTCAATATTGCGTGAATTTCTATCGCATATTATAAGGCTGTACATATTCATACAAAATATATCGTAACAGTCACAATTTACAACGTGAAAGAGACACGTAAAATGCATATATGTATGAGCAATTTAGTAGAGTGCGTCATAAAACGCTTCGATGTTAATATATTAAGCTCTACTACATATTACGCGAATGTCAATGAGAGGTGAGAAACAATTCTTTATATAATGTCGGAAGTTTAACGCATTTCTTACTTCATAGTGGTATTATCAAAGATATTTAGTTTTCTTGTACAAAAGCTCACTGGAGAAACTTTTATCATAATAAGCAAGAAGCAAGGTAGCTTACGAGAGTTTTAATTATTAAGTAGCAAGAGTTACCAAGCTTTCAACGTTATAACAGTCTTAATGGCCGATATTCCCGAAGGCATGTCGCTGCAGACATTTTAATGTCACTAGAAATTACGTTACTTTTAGAAACTAATACAAGGAGTTATTTGACGTTTACTCCGTATATTCTAAGTTCCCAGAGTATCATATTTGAAATGAAAAAATGAGTGATAAAATATTTTTATCACCGGTGTTACCATTTAACATATTTTTGTAGAGCATTAAAACATTAATACGTATTGAGTGTAAAAATATTAAGGTTTTTTTGGAGAACATTTAAAAAGGGTATCTACTCTTCGAACTATATTATAAAATTATGTTATATGTCCGGCTTCTAGGATTCTTCTAATCAAATTTAAAATGTCAAAAAACTGAGATAGCTTCTTCAACGACCGATTAGTCAAAGACATAATTTTTCTATAAATAAAAGTATTGGCTTAGTTTTCTAAGACATAATTTATGGTTTATATACGTTACACGTGTATAAATGTCATAAAGTAATATCTCAACATAAAGCGTGACAAAACCGTCAAGTTTTGATGCTTTGGCGTCACGTTTTAAGGACCGTTCCGTGATAAAGGGCGAGTGGGGACTGCTCCGGCGTAGTTTAATCTAACAAAGCGATGACATGATGTCATAATTGTGGTGATACTTTTTACGACATTATGTTAGTATGAGCTATACTGGTATAATTACTTTACTTGCGTTAAGGGTTTTTTACAATAATATTAGGTGACGAAACGAGCAAAACGTTCACCTGATGGTTAGTGCAACGTCCGCCCACAACAAATGCTGTGCCACTCAGGACAATTCTGTGTGGCACCACACTGCGCCCAACACCCTGAGACGTCAGTTCCTAAGTCTCATATACCTAGTGATTACGCTACCTCTCAGTGTTCTTTAGACCGAGACACAGTAATGTTTGCCAACTACTGCTTCACGACAGAATAACTGACCCTAGGGGGTACCTATTTAGATGGATTTCTCCATAGTAATCCTGCCACCAGCAATAGAAGAAGAAGAACCAGTATGTAGAAGATATCTTTTAAAAAAATTGTTAAAGGCTTATCGCAATCTACTGTTGGACTTTTTATTCAAACTAGTAGTCGCCCTGAGGTCGAAATTCGTCCGTTATTCATAAAATATTTAAGTTTGAATATCTTTGAGGTTTGAGTAATTATTTGTAGGCAATATTTTAAAATTCTATGACGTCAATTTCTACTCTTTGCGACTGTTTGACCACGGACTATTGTGTTTGGCATTAGTAGTATGAACGTAAACAAACGACAGACTGTTATGTGATTGACATTATCAGTATGAACGTAAAGAAGGAAGTTTTTATTTTATTAAATTTGATGTATTTGTAACTTATATTATGTATGTTTTCTCTTCACGTATTAATACATAGATACACTGTGTGTACATGGATGATGATAACCCCTGGGAATGAGGTGATCGCTGCCAAGCTATATTCCTATGTCTACGTATACAGTGTGATAGTACTCTCCTTCCCAGAAAAGTTAGGGTGTGATAGGTGGGTGGAATAAAAACTATACACGGTATTATTAATTGACTATCTTTGGCTTTACTAGAGTCCCGTACATACAACAAACTACAAAAACCTAAGACATATCACCCTGCCGTGTCAATAAATAAGATTTAAAAATACGTAAAATAAACATGCCACGGGCTTCTATTTCCCCTACCTATCACACCCTACTGTTTCTGAGAAGGAGTGAACGAAAACCCTGTATATATATGAGGGTGGATTGAAAAGTACTCGGCCTAACACAGATCCATTCAATTCTAAAAATCAAATCTACCCACATTATTTAGTTCAGTTCAGACTAGTTCATTGTGAGAAGTTCGAAACGTGTGCGATAATTAGTTGTGATTTTATAAATTTATTAACAAAGTAATCGGTCATAATTTCCGCGAATGGAGCAAATCGAGCAGCGTGCCGTCATTAAGTACCTCCATAAGAAGGGGCTATCATCAAAAGCCATCCATGATGACATGGTCAGTACATTAGGCGATTGTGCTCTGTCATATTCATCCGTCAAAAAATGGATAGCAGAATTTAAGCTTGGTAGAGAGAGTGTGAAAGATGAACCCCGCTCTGGAAGGCCTTCGACGTCAACTACTGACGAAAATATTAAAAAAGTACTTGATTTAATAATGGGAGAGCGCAGATTAAAAATTAGAGAGATAGCCGAGATTATAGGCATCTCTTATGAACGAACTCAAAACATCATTGTCAACGAGTTGGGTTTCCACAAGGTGTCTGCGAGGTGGGTTCCGCGACTGCTTTCAGTTGAACAAAAACGGACGCGATTGACTATTTCACGCGACTGTTTGGAGTTATTTGAAGCCGATGCAGATGATTTTTTGAATCGTTTTGTTACTATGGACGAAACATGGGTTCATTACTGTACACCGGAAACAAAACAACAATCAAAACAGTGGAGAAGACCTGGTTCACCACCCCCTAAAAAGGCTAAGTCGATTTTGTCGGCAAATAAGGTGATGGCTTCAGTATTCTGGGACTCGAAAGGTGTGATTATGATTGATTATCTTGAAAGGGGTCAGACTATAAACTCTGATTACTACTGCACCTTACTACGTCGTTTACGAGAGGAAATAAAAGAAAAACGTCGAGGAATGCTCAGAAGAAAAGTCCTGTTTCATCAAGATAACCCCCGTGTTCACACGTCAGTACAGTCAATGGCTGGAATTCACAACTGTGGCTTTGAACTGTTACCGCATCCGCCGTATTCACCTGATCTGGCACCATCAGACTTCTTTCTGTTCCCTAACCTAAAAAAGCACTTGGAAGGTCAAAGATTTTCGACAAACGACGAAGTCAAAGCAGCTGTAGACGCATATTTTGACTCTAAGGAAGAATCATTTTTTTTTAATGGTCTAAATGCTTGGAAGGGGAGGTGGCAAAAGTGTATTGAACTTGATGGTGATTATGTAGAAAAATAAAAATATAACTGATTTAGTATGTGTTTATTTTCTTGGTTAGGCCGAGTACTTTTCAATCCACCCTCGTATATATGCCCAGCAGATCTGGAGTAAACCTTATAGCTCGTAGAACCGATAACCGTTGAGGAAGAACGGTTCTCGAGTGGCAACCTTGTAGTGACAAATACAGTGCAGGGCGCCCCCTACTAGACGGAGCTTGCACGGTTTCGCCGAAAATCGATGGTGCAGCTGGTTCAGGACCATGTTTTGTAAGGTCTATGTTCAGCAGTGGGCTTGCTATGGACTGAAATGATAATGATGATGACCTTGATGACGGCACCATTAAAATCGTTAATTGTAATATTAATTTCTTAGAATCTTAGAAATAAAACAATACTTCAACGATACATTTACCATAACTATAACCCTGTGGTTTTTATTGTCCCGTATTCGCATAAAAATAAAATAATTTTAATGTCTAAGAAAAGTGTTATTTCAATATTAAGTAAAAAGTAATGTAAATAAATCAAAGCGGTAACCAAAAGGAGCCGATGACGTTGACTGCAGGATCAGGTGATGCAGCAATTAAATATTGTGACTAAGTAATAATACTAAAGAGTTCACACACGACTTGGCTCGTTGGGGAAAATTCAAAATTTTCGAATTCATGCAATATTTGGTTGTGGGGAAAAATAAGTTACAAGATTGTTTATGTTATAATTAATTGAGCTAAAAACGTCCAAGCTAAGTGACGGCAAGATAAAAGACGTTTGTTGAATAACCTGTTTAAGTTCTGAGCACAGATAATATATGCATACTCGTATTCATTTTGGTGTTCGTGCGTTTTCGTTTTATTCACATCTATTGGCTAATAAAATAAAGTACAAAAATAACAACGAAGAAAGAGACATCGAGTATAATTGCTAATTAAAATTGATGTAGCAAACAGTGGAGGAGAACGATATGCTGCCATTCGTCACCAGTCTAGATATTTTAGGTCTAGCATATTTGAAATAGGTATTGCCCATGTATCGTAGGCCTGAAATTTTTCTAGCATTCGTTACTTTAACGATTCCTACATTTATTTACATTTGACAAACCGTAAATTTTATCAAGATTAGTATTGTTTCCGAAAATCAATTTACAAATACATACTACTTAAATAAATAAATTGCATTTGTAATTTTATATGATATTTCCACTGGTACGAGTATAAAAGCGCAGGACTATATTTCCATTGCCTCTATAGTTTGTATATTCATATTTTTCCGTTCCATGGCTAAGTTTTCCATTAACAATCTTGGCCATAAAGAAACTCCTCGCATTGCTATTTCATTCCCAATCAAACGAATAGAAAGTTTTTATCGATGCAAACGATATCACGCAGTCGGTGACAATTAGGTTAGGAACTATCACAATGTTCGACCGCCCTATTCCCTGGGAAAAAAAAACGTCAAATACCTCGGGGTTACGTTAAACGCAGCGATGTCTTTAGCTATCAATCTATCAACAACGTCCGAAATATAACCTATAATTTAGGCAACTTGCACCCAGAAGTTTGCTCTTCTAGCAAAATGTGCTTAAGATAAAAACTTCGCTTCTATAAGACTTGCATAAGAGTATGCAAACGTCGCTTTCGCTCAAGCGAAGAGCACACTGATTAAACAAAAAGTCAAAATTGATTACTGCGCAAAATCACTGAAACCCGGTAGTTCTAGTGCAATATAGACCTTCACAGCGACTGTAAAATTCCGCTAATCAGCGGAACATTTCACAGAAATGTCACGGCGAGTTTTTTAAAGAGCGCCCATTAGTGGGTAATGCAGTCATTATCGACCCATCAGAAACGCGACCGAACGCACACGTCGCCCGCGAAACGTGCTCGAAGACCCGGATATCTCAGCACCCTCAGACTATCAGAAATATACTAGAGTTACACAGTCTGTTGTATAACTCTAGTAAATTTCTGGATCGGAATTATTTTGGCGTTTGAAACTCATTCATTGGTTTATCGGGATCAAATAAAACCGATCCCGAAACCTAGCTGAGTTACACAATAGACATCCAAGTCAGTACGACTCTAACACTGTACAAAACACAGTAGTTAATAGAAACATACACGACTACGCGCCAACATCGCGTACACACGATACTGGGTGTACCATTCCAGGGTGGTTCTTATCGCCGAGAATTACCAACACAAGTCAACAGTTTGAACGGAGGTCCGAACCTCCCTCGGACAATCAATTTTTCAAGATAAAATCTCGGGATTCACGTATAACGCGAGAGCGAAGATAGAAGGTTTTTTATGTATTTCTGTTTGGGTCAAACCAACCGCTTAAACTGTGAAAGCCATGTCGGTTCGGACGGATATTCCTGCTGTTAGCGCGAACATCGCCGACAATATATAAACTTGACTTTGGAATAGACTTTGGTTAGACTAAATAAGGTTTATCAAACCAATGAGATATTCGATCTATTAAAGCCCATATTTAATAAGAAAAATGTAATATACTGTATATAATATATGTAGACTACAACTATACGCCGTCAAATTCTCATTGAACGAAATGTTCAAAAGGCTTTAGATTTAAGGACGTATAATTATTGTATTTTATTCAATTAAATTTCAATCAGACATTATTAATGAAGAAAATCGAATTAATCTTAGGATTTATAGAAATAATATTATTTAGAGGGAATTAATCCAGATTTAGTATTAAAGTTTTTTTTGGAATCTTGTACTATCATGTTTTTCATACTTGTATAACGAGGTGTGATCTACAACTTAATGACTAGATTAAATGCCGACACAAGGTTTCTTTTGCCAGGATAAATGTTTATATAAATAATAACGTCGACTGCGTTCTTTAGCAGTCAGCGAACATTCCCGGTGAGTATGTACCCCATCATCGCCATTATCATTTCAGTGTATCATTTGTTCACTGTTGAACATAGGCAGTAGTATTCCCCCATAGATTGCCACAAAAGTTTGTAGCTCTCATTTTTGGCGGGTTTTGCCATGGTTGCCACGCTTTGCAACCGCAGTTTATTTATTCAGATGTTTCAGGAAGATGCTGCTTCCCATCTCCTTGTTGCCATCTTGGGATGGGTGGTAGATTCTGTTAAGCGGGATCCACACGGCATACCTAGGCATACTAAAATCAGTGCGATTTGCCGTGTTATTGAATCTTAACCCCTAAGTATATATATATATATATATATATGTAGTATATATACTAATTACATCTTATCGATAACAGGGAGTGGTTTAAATGCGTATGGCATTATTATGTACCGTTTGCTGATGATAGTTCCGGATTTTAAACCGCGACGCAAGCAGAGGAGTGTTATAACTTTGACATGTGTATTTGTGTATCTGTCTATGACATCCAAACGGATAAACCGTTTTTGATTAAGTTCGTTTTGTTTGAAAAATGACTTAAATTACAGTGTTCTTAGCTACGATTCAAGAAAATCTGTCCAGCCTTTTGAAGATCATCAGTAATTTTCTATCTAGTTAAAAAAGGATCTGATCATATCCATAAGTCTGATTGGTATTTCGAAATTCGAAATTTGGTGTCCTGTTACTTGAAGCTTTTTTAAGGGTTTTTTTTAATCGGGGATTTTTTAAATTTCAAATATACTTGTAATATAATAGGTCACTGTGATGATTGCATTTCGTAAGTGCGACAGTAAAGAGAGGAGAAGAAAGGGCATCACCAATTCGACAAAGCATGGTGATAACGGTAAAACATCCCTTCTTGGTAGACCCTTATTGAAAAAGAAGAACTTTTACTTCTTTTATGTCAAATGAAGAAGAAAAGCAATATAGAGACTAGTACTCTATAAAGACTAGATCTAGACTAGACTAGATAAGAACTAGATTTAACTGGTGGTAGGATTCCTATAAAGGAATCCGTCTAGGTATGTACCCCCGCAGAGCCAGTTATTAAGCTGTGAAGCAGTGCTGTGCAAACATTACTGTGTTTCGGTTTGACTGGCACCGAGAGCTGGTGTAGTCACTGGGCATATGAGACTTAAGAACTAATGTATCTGGGTGACGGTCGCAATGTGGTGCTACACAGAAATGGTAAGAACGTTTTGCTCGTCTCGTTACTAAATCCAATAAAAATCTTATTTTAACATGGTAGAGCTTTGTTCTACTATGACACATAAATGGGCCGGCTCGACAGGGACAGGCTTATGCTCTCGTATCTCAGCGTACAATGGCAGTAAAATGCGGCCTCGAATGATGAGAGTCGCGCGCCGGAGACCTAATTACTGATAACAAGGCATTTCGTCATAGCCCTCAGGAGTAACAACGCAGCTATATACCAATTGTAAAGTTAGAAGTGTGGATGAGACCATTAGTGTGTGTAAATTCTTTAAAAAGTTGGCTTGTTTTTCAACCGGTACTAAATAGAAAAAATATTTTTTTTTGTATTTGTTATATATTATTTCATAGATTTTGTTTTTAGACATCATCAATTCGACTGCAAAGCATGGTCATTACGGCAAAACATCCCTTCTTGGAGACCCTTATTGTTTCTACTTTTACTTTTTTTTTCCTTTATGTCAAATTAAGAAGAAATATAATATAGAGACTAGTACTCTATAAAGACTAGATGTAGACTAGACTAGATAAGAATTAGATTTTACCAGCGGTGGAATTTCTATGCAGGAATTTGTCTAGGTAGGCCGTCTAGGTACCACCGCAGGGCCAGCTTCTGCCGTGAAGCAGTAGTGTGCAAACATTACTGCGTTTCGGTCTGAAGGACACTCTGAGTTAGTGTAATTACTGGGCATAAGTGACTTAAGAACTGGTATCTCAGCTGTCTGGTCGAAGTGCGATGCCATACAGAATTGTTCTGGGTGACACAGCATTTGTTATGGGCAGACGTTGCACTTACCATCAGATTAACGTTTTGCTCGTCTCGTCACCTTCTCCTATAAAAAAATGAGAAATAATATAATTAAAAAAATATAATACGTTGTGAATATTATGTTCGACGAACAAATTCGTTTTGGTAATTAGTTAGTGACATCTTCAAATGAGAATGTGAACCTTAACGTGTATTTGAATATTTATATTAGTTATCAACATTAAGCACCACGATCAGAAGAACCCTTTATATTAAATAAACTTTAAATAAAAAAACACATACTTTCGAACTATGTTATTTTAAAATTTTATGATTGTATTGACAATGTATAATATTAACTTGCGAGTAGACATGGCGTAGTAGACATTGATCGAATATTTTAAAGGTACGTGGTAATGCTGTCAGTATAAATAAATTGACTTATTTTGTTCTTCATTCTGTTTTGTTCAAAATTATTGATAATTGTATAACAAACTTTTTATTATACATACATTTTAATAGCTAGTTTTTGTATACAGAAGTGGTTAAATTTTTTTGTTATCTTTCTAAAAATGGCTGGCATTGAAAATGGAAAATAGGAAACTGCGGGAGAATGCTCAAAACGGTCAGGTTTCACAATTTCACAATTTTTCGTCTAATACAAATGGAAACTAAAATTAAATTCACAGTGGATTTAGAGGCAAATAACTATAGTTTTTCTAGATATACTCGTATCAGTAACTCGGAATCATATTAAGTGCATAGAAAAAAGACTCTTCATTTTTTTTTCATCCTCTTAACAGTCCACTGCTCAACTTAGGTCTCCCCCATAGATTGCCACAAAAGTTTGTAGCTCCCATTTTGGGGCGATTTTGCCATAGTTGCCACGCCAGGCAGGCGGGTTGGCAACCGCAGTTTATTTATTCATGTTTCAGGAAGATGCTGCTGCCCATCTCCTGGTTTTTATCTCTGTCCTCTGTCGACTTTTACGACACCCACGGGATGAGATGGGGCGGTAGATTCTCTTAAGCCGCTACCACAAAAAAACCATATTTATATATATTTATTCGGTAATCTGACCACCATCCATTACATTTAGCTACCGTGTGAAAATCTTTGTTTCAAAGAGCACAAAGGATCTGTGACAAGAAACACCAGGCCGCCGAGCTTCAGCATGTCAAGCGTGTACCTGCTGAGAAACGTCGTGCTGTAATTAATAAAATTTAATCAAAACCAATACCACTGCAAGACGTCAAGAAACTGTAAGCTCACGTTGGGTAGATCATACCAAAATTAATAATTGAAAGCTGAAAGTACCCCGGATTAACAATGACATCAGGACGTCTGACTCCTCAATCCTTCTGTGACCAAGGGTGCTGTAAAGCATTTGAAACTTCGGGTCGTAACTTAGTTAAAAAATGAAATCCGTAAAATTAGTTTTATTTAATGGTTATCTGTGGGTCACACTGACAACTTAAAATTAAGTGGAGTACCATCGAGAGAAGAAAGACCCTTAGTTACATACAAATAAGTACATCATCATTTTAGTCTATCTTAGTCTACTGTTGAACTTGTTCGTCCCCCATAGATTGCCATAAAACACGGTCCTGGGCCACCTACATCAATCTATTTCTCGAGAAACCGTGTAGTTCCTCGTTCCATCTAGTTCGAGCTATTTATTCCATCTAGCTAGAACCAGCGGGCGCCCTGCACCGTGTTTGCCGGTACGAGGTTGCCACTCGAAAACCTTTTTTTCTCAACAGCTATCGGTTCTAGGAGCTATATGGCCGGCCCATTCCCACTTCAGCGTACTAATCCTTAGGGCTGTGTCGGTTACTTTAGTTCTGCTGTTTATCACGCTGAAACTCCGAGCATAGCCCTTCCTATAGCTCGCTGAGCGACTCTGATTTATATTGAAAATTTTCAATAATTACATATAATTGTTTTGCAAAAGCTTTACGTTTCCATGCAGGTGAGACAGCCTCACGTCCTAGCTGTTTAGCTTTAGCTGTTTTAGCTATCCGAGATAAGGTTGGCGAGTGAGGGCTATTTGAACGGGACTTAACTTAGCAAGGCGGTTACACGACAGTGACGGTTAGTTAATTGATGTTGGCTTAATTGAAGCTTACGTACGTTGAGAACAGATAACGATCCCTAGGAGAATCGAGAACAGAAGAAGACAGCGCTGTAGTGAATGCTCGACTTATATTTTCTATGAGTTCTTGTTAGCATGCCAATAATATTCCAAAGTTTCTATTATAATGTTTTATCTTTTTTTATGGAATAAACCGATGAGACGAGCCGTGTGGTAGCGGATTGAGAGAATCTACCACCCCATCTTATCCCGTGGGTGTCGTAAAAGTCGTGAAAGTAAAAACCATGAGGCGAGCAGCAGCGTCTTCCTAGAACATCTGAATAAATAAACTGCGGTTGCTGCCAAACCCGCCTGCCAAGCGCGGCAAAATCCTCACCAAATTTACAGCTACTAAATTTCGTGGCAATCTATGGGGAAGGCCATGTTCAGCAGTGGACTAGTGATAAGCTCAAACGAACTACTATGAGACGAGCTAATCGTTCAACTTATGGTAAGTGTAAAGCCTGCTCATTGCAAATACTGTGTCGCCCAGAATATTTTGTGAGGCGCTGCGCTAGTCACTCATATGCCCAGTAATTAAAAAAAAACACTAGTTACCTGTGCCTTTCAAAAAGAAATACAGCAGTGTGTGCACACTGCAGCTTCACGAAAAATTAACTGACACTGCGGTTGCACCTACTTTCTATGCACCAATTTCTGCACAGGAATTCTACCACCAGTGTAAGCAAGCTTAACAAAGTTAAGCAATATAGTTAAGTCGTTATGAAATAATACTTAATTGAGCTGTCTTCTGCAAATTTTGAGGCGCACTGTTAAGAGGCAATGATGAGTTAAATGTATGAAATAAATACAAGTACGAACTTTGATAGATGACAAGTTTCCTCTTCGTTATATTTGATCAAAGCTGTTCGCAGTATCGCATTAAGAAGTTACGAACTTTTAGACTACAATTTGGGGTGATATAATTCGAATAATAGTGAATATTCGAAAATAATACAATACTTATAAATAGCTGTTCAATACTTATAAAAAGTGTAGACTGCTTACGTGTATAAATGCATCTGCATGCCATTGACAGCAATATGTACATTATGTACGAAAATGTAACTTATGAATTCTAAATGTTTGCGATATGTTACGAACTAAAGTAAAGATCACGTACAGATTCCCTTAGGATAGTCCGTAAATCTCTTCTAAGGTGTCATGATAAGGGATGACGACTTGTGAGATTATTACTTGTGAAGGATGTTAAACAAGAAGTATGGGCTTTGTCTGAGCTGGTTTGTAAAACAATTCTCGTTGACATTAATAAATGACACTTAAATAAAACTTAAAAGTAAACTTGGAGCATTGGTATAAGTAACTAGTATACGTTTCAATTGTTTATTCCTATGACTTTTTAATTCTGCTAACAACCTATAGATCGCTGGTCAAAGGCCACCTAGTCTTCCTAGCTTTCACACAACGTCCACTAGGATTTCTCCCGTGTCGTGCATCCATTTCTCAGACAAATTGCACATGTATAAAGACAGACTGCGTCTACCGAGCCGAGTCAATATTTCTAAGTCTTTTCTAGGTTTCGTATCAACATATGTATGTATAGCTCAGCACGTATAATTAAATTTGTGCCTGAAACGGAAATCGAGCACAGATTACTGGCTTATTATAAAATTCAAAGCGAGCGCCTAGACAATGCGTAAACCATAGCTGGGTCATTTAATAACTAGCGACAATTTCACTGGTGGTAGGATTCCTATGCATGAATCCGTCTACGTAGGTACCACCCCAGGGCTAGTTATTCTGCCGTGAAGCAGTAGTATGCAAACATTACTGTGTTTCGGTTTGAAGGGCACTGTGAGCTAGCGTAATTACTGGGCATATGAGACTTAAGAACTTATGTCTCAGGGTGATGGGCGCATTGTGGTGTCACACAGAAATTTTCTGGGTGATCAGCGTTTGTTTATGGGCAGACGTTGCACTTACCATCAGATTAACGTTTTGCTCGTTTCATCACTTTATCCAATATAAAAAAAATAACAATTGAAGTTTTTTTTCATCGTATAGTCTCATTATACACAATGTATTTTATTGTCTATATTGAGCCTGTGCGAGATACTGCGAGGTAAATGTTTTCCCATACGATAGCAATAATTCAAATTACACGATTCTGTTTAATTGGGAGCGTGCTTAAAGTGTCGAACGAACGTTCGTTTCTATTCAGAAACACTTTAAGACACTTTAAGTAACTAAATTATTTGGTTCTGGGTAAATAAATGTAATAATTAATAAAGTATTCATTTAAATAACGTAGTACAAGAGGCAAATTATATCTACATAAAATTGATTTTTGTTTTATATAGAGAAGTATAAATACTACTGTTCTAAAAGTATTCGTAGGTTAAAATTTAAGATAAAAAAAAAATTTAATATTGAAAAATATAGTGCCGTGTGGCGGCTGTAGAGAATCTACCACACCATCTCATCCCGTGGGTGTGGGGAAAATGAAAACCAGGAGATGTGCAGCAGCATCTTCCTGGAACGTTTGAATAAATAAACTGCAGTTAATGATTTCTTATAGTTACGCGAATAAATTACTTAGTCTTGTAGTTACGTGTTTAATTTTAATTTATTTAAAACGGAATTCCTCGAACGGACTGACTGTAACTAATTGTAACCGCAGTTGTCAAACCGCCTGCCAAGCGCGGCAATTATGGCAAAATCCCCCAAAAATTAGCTACAAGTTTTTGTGGCAATCTATGGGGGAGACCTACGTTCAGCAACGGATTAATGATAGGCTGAAATAATGATGATGATAAACATATACAGCCGCGGACTTTATTGTAGAAATTATTAGAAAGATACAGTACAGTCAGCGTTTGACTAAAATGGCCCGCGCGTACCGTGTTAATTTATTTCCGATTCACTTTACGAGTACATTTGATACATCATTTATGAACAATCTGTGATGCGAATATTTTATTATCTCATATTAAAATATTTTAAACATAAAAAAAGCAGATAATCTTAATGCTTGTCAAATAATATAATGAAGAAATTTAATTATTATAGTTTTTGCACAAGGTCTCGTAACTAAACGAAGTGTATAAGATTTATGAAGGACATATACCTCTTACTACACACAGTTACAAACATACACTTCAAAAAGCTTCCTCGATCGATCAAAACATAAAAATAAAGACAAAGATCACAAATTTAATCTTATGCGCACGACATACAGTAGCTTTTATATGGGAAAAAGGCGTGACTGTATGTATGTATGTACGTTTCACGACGTTATGACAGTCCTTGCGTTGACACGACTGACGTGATGCTTATCGAAATGAGAACATTGTGCGTTAATGTCTTACGCCGTCAAATATTTAGAAAAAATGTACCAACCTGACTGCAGGAACTTCCAAGATATCCCACTCGACTGACATGTAGAATTCAGAGAGGTCGACTCCCACTGACACCACGTTGCTGCCAGCCTGTTCATCCATGTGCCTCAGGTCCACCTGTGCACACGGCCTCATCCAAACATTATACAGTACTAGAAAATATGTCCTTGTCCACAGATCCTCAAAAAATCGAATTATAAAAAAAGTTTTTGTTTATTAACAGATTTGTGTTACAGTCTGGTTGGCAAAGGTCATCAAAAGGTTTGGGCTCAATCGTATTCTCGGAGATATGATGTGATTAGCAATTAATTTTTTTCTTTGTATTAAAGGGTTCCAAATGTGCCCACAGTTTTCCTTAAGGTGAATGGTCCATGTGGTCCATAGACAACTACTTTCATCATCAATGAAAAATCAAAAAGTACATTGACATCCTTAAAGAATAAGTTTCAATGTCTCATTGACAGTGACTGAGCAACCGGTTCTCGTCACTCAACACAACGAAACAGAGTTATGTTGCTATTTTAAGCTAGAGTTCTGTGAGTTCTTGGTACTTCCCGGGTCGTAGATAACCATGTGTTTAATTTAAGGAAAGAGGGGGTGAGGGTTTCTGAAACAAAGTGTAGCCATTTGATTAAAATGTTTAAGCAAATGTGAAGTTCTTCCAAAGTAAATAAAACATCGAATCACGAAAGTACATCAACAAATGTAACACACATTTTATTTGGCTATGCATTTATTTATTTGCTTTAGTAGACAGGCGAATAACGATGCAGTTTAGTTATCTACGTATTTACGTAGAACAAAAATATGTTATAATTAAAGAACGCGCTTTAATGAATTTCCTTCAATCAATAGTTCGATGAGCTATATTTTTGTTACAACGTAAATAATAGTTTTATTACTCGCTATTTAGTTAGTCTTATTTTTAAAACACTGTTTATTATAAATTCGATACATGCACCCTGTCACACAATGTGAACCTAAACTAAAAATTCACACAAAAACATCTTTTTATGTTTGAGCTAAAACACTAAATCAAACCCGAGCATTTAAAATTCTTTTCAGCTTTTAAATGATGTCCTTAGGAGACGATGTCACGACTAAACCATACCACAGAGTGTGCCAAGTTGGTACCTGTGTCGACAAAAGGATCTAAAACAAATATTAAACGTTTTAAGATCACTCATTTAAAACATTTATTTGCAAAGAAGACACTTAACAACAATAATGTCAATTCATGCGAAGTAATGACAACGCGTAAACATATAACACACCTAATAAACGTGAAGGTCTGGAGATTCTGGCGATCGATAAGTTGGAGTCGGTCTTCGTATACGGACTCTTTGACGCAATCGCAAGGACTTTAATTATCTGTATCTTAATAGATGACGTAGTTCACTGTTCCCTGCGATTTGTCACAAAAAAGTTATAGAGGAGATCGGAAGTACCGGCTCCGCCGCGCATGTGTGTGTTGCGCGGACGCTACGCGCAACGTGCTTGAGTCTTACGCTCAATGCCAATATGTGATATTATTATTTTCTCCAGTACTAATTTTACTAAAATATTATAATACATAATCAGTATTGGCATCGGCTTAAGCTCTACTAAAGTGTAGCGGTTGCATGCAATAGGGTTTCGTTGAGTGAATCCATTTAAATTGTTCAATTCTATCAACGAAACAGCCACTACTTTTAACGACTAATTCAATTTGTGTGCACTATGAACTCCATGTTTGAATTTGAATAGGATTGTATCTGACTTGTTATTGTAATGGTATAAGATATATCATGCAATGGCCAGCGACACTGAATTCTTACAGCCACTAAAGAGTCGCTAATAGGGAAAGGTATAAAATATGTACAATGATGGCAATATATGCTCGGAAAGTGTATTGTACCGTAAGTGTTAAAGTATTCAATGTTTGATACACGTGCTGTGTTTTACCTTGTCTCGTGTAGGTATCGTGTTAAGCTGTGTAAGAGCCGTGGCCACGGTCTGTGGCGTTCGGCCGTCGTGATCGGGAATGCAATTGGTTCAGAGTAAAGCTGGAAACATGCGGTGAGTGAAGAGTACACATAGAGTAAGAGGAACATGCAGCAAGCAAAGAGTAAGAGGTTTTGTGTGTTCCGTGTATGTGTGGCGCGAGCGGAGCCAGCTAAGGAGAGGTGTGATAGCCAGGAAGACGCCGCTCCGCGCAGCGCTCAGTACTTTCTACACTACAGTCAGTCTTTCTACAATAGAGACAGTTAATATTTACCCACGTAATATCTGTTACCAAATTCAAAGTTTAATTCCTCAAATCGGTACCCTCAGCACTTAGCGCGGAACGGCTCAGCTGGAGTATGGACGTGTTGGAAAGGATTGAATCGAGTGATGTTGCATCCCATATCACCTGGCAATTTAAATTTTATACCTTTCCGTGTCGAGCGAGGGAGGCCGATCGAACTAAGTGGAACCGACCCAGTCTTAGTCTGGAGCATTCGTGGACACGCACGGTGACATACTGCTACTCCACGTATTTTAAGAACATTATCAACACAATAGATATGTAAACTTGCAACATGACAGAGCTAAAGGAGCTGGGGGCGGGGAGCGGGCGGCATAGTGAGACGCTCGCTCTACGCCTTGACTCTAGCACCACCGCGCACGGTCAAAATGTTTAAGTGAGTATAACATACCACATGGACAGAAAGTAAGATTAATTACACGACGAATTACGTTCGAGCGAACAAGCTACTGCATGGACATCGGGCGAGGCGGCGGGCCCTAGGACTACGGCCCGCGCGCGTGGCGCCAAGCAGCGTACAGCGGGGCGTCACCTTGAAGCCGTCATATGTCCAGCTGCCTAACTTAAGCACACAGGTTTGCACGTCGTAAGGAAAGAACTCGACGTCGATCGAGCAGGAGGACTTATAGACAGCGGGCGGCTGCCACACCACCATGCCGTTGTAGTACACCGTAGCCTTCGTCATCAGCGTCACCTCGTAGTTCCCATCGGCGCTGCGGACAAACAGAGCGGTCAGCAAGAGCGGTGGGAGAGATGCGAACAATTACCTTGAATCCATCGTACGTCCAGCTACCGAACTTAAGAACGCACGTTTGCTCGTCGAACGGAAAATATTCCACATCTATTTCGCAGGAGGACTTGTAAATGGCGGGCGGTTTCCATTCGACTAATCCCTGGTGGTAGATGGTCGCCTTGGTCGCCAACGTAACCTCGAAGTTGCCGTCGGCACTGCAATGTTAACGCATTTTTACAAGCGGCACGGGCCCCTGGTATCGTCCCTTTTTTTGATGCGTGTGTGTAATTTGTCGCGTCGTTGATTTGTAAGGGATGTGTCGTTTACTAGATTACAAAGTGTACCTACTGACATTTTGTACGTGTTTATGTTGCTGGGTATTGCGTGTACTCAGTTTGAGTAAATATGGTCTGTATACACAGTTGTGGATAAGTTCAAAATATATAATATTAAAGTATACAGGGACGACGGAGATGTATACCGTATTGGTGGTTTGTCAACAAACGTATTTAAGGTAATTATGATTAAAAATATCATTATCATATCATTTTATGATATTTACAGCGCTAAAGTAACACTTTCAATGTGAAAACGAAATATGTAGATCTATTAAGAATACAAGCGACTACTGTAATAATTGTATAAGCCAGTATTCATTTATTCAGATCGGTAAAATGATTTTGATACGTTGCACTTATTTTTTTTCAAAAGCACTTCTTTTAACTGTTTCCTAAAACAGGATCTTTCCTTAGGTAAGGTGTAAAAATTGAATATAATAAATTAAGCGGCGAACAAGTTTTAGTTGTACTTAGTATATTATTAATATAAGTACAATCATGTAAGATTCGCAATTTAATATATTCTTAACTTCGATGGTGAACTTTTATTACTCGACGGCGTCTTTAATCAAGTGACAGTGAGATAAAAATGTGTATTGAGCGAGAGGGGGAAGAAATGCGGACATTAGCGAAGTAGGCGCACAGGTTGCGGAGACGTCCCAAATGAATAATGGGATTCGACCGAATCATTTGTCAAAGTCCGCTTGAAGGCGGTGGACAGGACAAAATGAATGTTGCCTTATAACTCAGCGACGTTTGTACAACAATAATATCCACCAAGACGAATCTTTGGCCCTAACACTTAAATTTGGCAGTGGTGTTTTACATTTCTAAATTGTTTTAGGTATAAAATTGATTATTTCCTCAGAGGTTATACATTTATGATACTTAATTCACTTGCTCTGTAGTCTTTTTTATAAACATTCCTAGATGTTATAAAAAAACTGCAGAAAAATATAAGCACGATACAACAGACGACATACTTTCTTAATTAATTTTTAAACTACAAATTATTAATACAGTAATATCATTGTTATGTTTTGTGTCATCTGTTTTCATTTAATACTGAAACTTCAGATGCCGTCACTATGTACTGAGAGTGTGGCCGTATCGTTATTCTGCATCGCTATATGCTACTAATCTTTGTGCTTAGTTTAACTTGAAAACTATCATGTATACATCTATCTTACATATAGTATCTCTACTTTTATAAATATTTACAACATCATATTGCAATTGAATTATTGATCATCGCGTTCACGATAATATTTATATCAAGGTACTCGTAAGTTCATCCGTTTTTGAATAAATTTTAAATAAAGTTATGAGGTAAAGTTTCTTGTTTTACTGGGTAATACTTGTTGATGTAAACGACAGTGAAAAAAACATAATAATTGCGAAAAAAATTCAAGAATTTGTTTGAGCGGAGACATTTTTTTGATAATATTGTATCAATACCCTATCGCTCAATACGCATTTATTCTTTAAAAATCATAATAAAAAATATTCTTTAGAAACTGTGACTGAATATACAGTTTTACAATTTTAAATAGATAAATGGTTTTATAGATCTGCTTAACGTACAATGGTGATTTCATAAACGAAACGTTAATTTTGTAAGTTTCCACAAACGAGCCGTTCATCTAATTATATAAGCAAATTCTTGAGAAGGTCTTATATTAAAACGAGACATTCTGCCGCTAACTTTGTTATTACAAATGTTATCGCACCAAAGTTTTAAGCGTTTCCCGCTTTTATGAGGATCAGAGAATTTGCGAACTAGACCACTGGGGTGTAAGCCTTAAATTAAATTTTGAAATTGTTGGAACCAGTATGATATTCTAAAGTTTTGGGCCACATGAAATACTACAAAAATTAGATATAGTGAGAATTTAGAATAATAAAATCTGATTTTTTGGTATATACGAGTATATAATTTTATGTGACTGAAAATAAAGCATTTTATTTTAGAGATGAAGATTATGAGAACCTTATTAAAGTCAAGTGATAATCTCATAATCTATAATTAAAATATAACATAGAGGAAGAACACTTTTGTAACGTTTAGTATAGGTATCAGAAGCATTACTAAGTTCAGTTTCCCGGTGGTGATAACAAAAATATCGCGATGTAAGACGAAAATAATCGGGAATTCACGAGTCACTGTCGGCTATAGGAGGACTATAGGCAATATGCTCTTCAAAGCAGCTTTTGTAAGGATCTCTACGTCTTTCTGCTTTTGTTAAATCATATTTGAATGCAGTGTGTATTTAGTAAAAACTAAATTTATTTTGCTAAACAATGTTTTATAATTGTAAGCTATGTTCAACTACCATACCATATTCTACCATATTCTAGAAAATTATATTCGTGAAAAATATAGTCTTAATTTTTTTGTTGATATGTTTGAAAAAATTCGAAATTTTGTTCTCATTTTTAATGTTCCGTCAAAGTTAGCGTAGTATTAAGTTTCAGACGGCGACTTCGATGCTGTTGACATTTTACTAACAAGACACTTATATTTGCGTTACAAACCTTTTCGTAGAAGTCCCTGGTTCATCTCTCGGTATTTTACATTGTATTTAGTACATTGTAATAGTAATTTTAATTAAAATTTTAAAGTAGTGTTAAATGTAACATTTATTAAGCATTTTATGTTTATTGTTGCGAGTTTATGATAAGAGTACGTGGATATGATAGATATTATAGGATTAACATTTATGTTACATGTTAAAAGATATACGTTATGTTACAGTTATTATGAATTTTTGCAATGGGGCAACGTGCGTATGTTTAACAGCTTGTTTTTATTAAATACACAATTATCACACAAATTTTATGATGAGGTTATTTAATTTTTAAAAGCATATCTAGTAGCAATGCATTAATGATTGATAAAAGTTCATTTAGAATACTGTGCGCCGTGGACGTTTTCTGTATATTTTTTAAATAAAAATAACACATTTTGATTGTGTTTATAACAATAGCTAATATTAAATAACAAAACAATTTAAAAATATATAAAATAAAAAAAAAATCGTTTATAATTTATTTTACTCCTTTTTCATTTGCTAATATGTAGTAGAGAAATATTCATTTCTAACATGAAACAGTTTGATGGAAATATTAAATAAATAAAAAGCATATCATCAGGTTGTTAACAGCCCACTGCTGGATATAGGCATCTACCAAGGCTGGACATGCCAAGCCATAAACTATTGTAGATTAAAATAATTTATACGTGAGGAACATTTAAACATTTCACCGAGGACGAATATAAATAAACGACGACATTGCGACATTCAAAATAACGTTTTCTATTTTACACCTTCCTTTTTACGTAAAATAATAGCGATGAAAAGTTTGATCACAATTCTACAATGTTATGTTTATTATTAATTTGACCTCTCTTTTGCATTGCTACTAAGATTGCGATAGTTTTAATGGGTTATTAAATAATTTAACATCCAGACACGATTGTTAACATCTCACTTATTGTAGAGGACGATATCCGGACGCCATATGTGGTCGGAAGGCACGTGTAACATATGCACGCCGCCATACTCGCGTGGCTCCCAACGCAGCTTGTAGTCATACCATGATTGTTCCACCCACAGGTTCGTCGTCATTATTTGGTTCTTTAAGTTCTGAAACAAAATAATTTTCGTAAATAATATTGACGTTTCCATCATCATCATCATCATCATTTTAGATGCCTTCTCTAGTCTGGTCTAGTTCTAGATGATTCATAGATTGCCACAAATTTTGTAGTTCTCGTTTTGATACGCTTGGCGGGCGGGTTGACAATAGCAGTTTATTTATTTAGATGTTCCAGGAAGATGCTGCTGCCTATCTTTTGGTTTTAATTTTCCTTCTGTCGACTTTTACTACACCCACGGGATGAGACGGGGTGGTAGATTCTCTTAAGCCGCCACCACACGGCGGGATATTTTAATATTCATGCTTTTTTACAATAAGATGTTTGGGATTGTATAGAACCTTTTTTAACTAAAGTGAAGGCGCTAAATAAACGGCCCTCATAGGGATGATGTTCTCCTAGCCGATTGCGACCACGCCGACAACTTCCGAATACTGTGGAGAGCCATCAACTGCCATCAAGAGATATTATAGTGCCACAAGTGTACGCTCAAAGACAGAGGCACCTACTCGTCCCAACTTACCCGCGCCCGATGTAACGCTGATGCGATAAGATCGAAGGTAGGCTATGATGCAGTGTTAGAAACACGGGGACAATCACAACACAACCAGACCAGAAAACCAACAATTTGTGTTTTAGCACAAATGTTGGCTCCGGCTGGGATTCGAACCAAGGACCCGCGGCGTAGAAGTCAGATACTCTGACCACTAGGCCACGCGGTCGTGTCACTCCTTAGTATTCACGACATGACTCTAACAATATATTTTCTCGCCAGTGTTATAGATAAAAAAACACGTATACATATAGTTTTGCCCCTGTGTGTTACTTCGTAATCAGTCTAAGTTGTAACTAATAGTTTTTATTCTAAGCCACTGTATGGTTGAATGATCGACATATTGGTTTAAGTGCTCTTACAACGGACTTAAATCATTTGTAGTAGAGCCAGTGGTCTGTGAAGTCTTTATGAAGGTTCGGTGCTTCGGGTGACCAGAGGATAATTTTTTTTGCTCTGAAATTCAGTATGATTAAGGGAAAAGAAGCAGGGGCGAAGGTTTTATGCTGGCATATTTGTTTTCTTCTTTTGTATTATATATATGAAGGTATAGTTTCCTGCTACAGTAATATATTCATTATCTTTTTTCGGGCTTTAAATAAAAGTAGCAGAGTATTGTTTCAAAGCAGAGAGAATAACCGAATATTTTAAGGGGATTACTCTCAAAAGTCCTTTGTTTCGAATGCTGAATGTGAGTACGGTTGCGCTGTAGCGGGGTAAACACTGCGCGGAAATCTGTTTGCCGCTCTTTGCTCTTAGCAAAATATACTTTTAGGTAAATACATTTTCACATTCCCAACGAATACTAATAGTATTTTTCGTTATCTGACTGATAGACTAATTTTGCCATTTGAATTAGATAGCAAAGGTTTAAGATTTTGCGAATCTGATTTTTCTTATCTTAATTCGTTGGCAGTTTTAATGACTTTATTGGTATTTATAACCTCCAAAACCGTATATTTTATATTTATTTTTAAAATGTTTGGTCGCACCTGGTGCTTGCCTTTAGTGCGCAATGCGCATGGATGGACAGATTTATTTGTCTTCCTGACTGATGTCAATCGCAACTACATTCTTTACACCAGATAATGTCTATTATCTACAATAGAATATAAAGGATAAACGACCCCATGGCACAGCGGTCAGCTTACTTAACCACTAACTCTAATATACACATATGTCTTAATGCCCCATAAAACTTAGGCACCACGCAATAAAATCAACATGGCGGATATTAAGCGCACTGAAGCGCGCTAAATTCATATCTCAACGAAAAAGCTGTTATTACAAAATATATTGTGTTTTGTATTAAGTGATAATTCTTAATGAGTATATTTCAAAAACGAAAATGTTATATATACTTCTGCCACTCTCTCAAATAAAACCTAAAATTAAATTTGAAATAGTAGGTTTTTGTTCTTAGTAATAAAAGGTATAAACTAAAAAACTAAAGTTCAATATTTTAGTTTATACCTTTTAAGGAAGTAAACTAATACCTCGGGATGACGGGCGGAATGTGGTGCCACACAAAAATGTTCTAGGTGACACGGCATTTGTTATGGGCAGACGTTGCAATTACAATCCACCCTCGTAAATATAAGTATGTATTATTTTTCAATTTGTTACTTCAGGAATTAATATATTATGTATTTTAATCTTTAAAAGCAAAGTTTAATACATACATACATACAAATATGTACATTTGTAAGTACGTTATACTCATTTATATACAGAAGCCCAAGATACAAAGTTCCATACAAAAATCACTTCAAAAAACGTCTTCGATCGATCAAAACTTAAAAATAAAGACAAATATCACAAATTTCGATGAAATAAAAACAAATTTAATCTTATGACCACGACGTAAAGCAGCGTTTTAAATTAAATCAACCATCGCTTTCAATTTTTTATTTTTTTGTTGTTGACTCGGCTAACGATACTAATCGAAATGAGCGCATTGTGTGCGCTTTTTTTGGGGGCACAGTAATTGAAGATTATTAAGAAAAGACGGTTAGGTTAGGTTAATATAATAACGTTTAATATTTATTCTCATCTATAAAGTGTAGCTAGGGAGTTATACAGAGACACTCGTCTGCAATAGTCCTCGAAGGCGTCTGAAACATTAATGGAAACGTTTCCGTATTCCTTTTAAGGGGAAGCTCAATAAAACATTAAAGGAAAAAGAAGTTGAATGGCTTCCGAAACTTCCGAATTTTTGTATTTTTGTGACGGGAACTGTGTATACCTATTTTTCTTTTACTTTGATAATTTCAAAGCATAAATGTTAACATAGTAGGACCAATTTATAACTCTAAAATAAAATATTGCGTTTCTATTTGAAGAGTATAGGTTCATACAGTTTATTAGAAAGAATATTGTGAAATAATATTCATATCGGAAATGCAGCAGTGGTATGTACTCCAGATAACTGTTATTATTACATTGTAGATAAAATATTTAAAATGTTCGATATATTTAATTAGTGTAAACTATAAGCTTTAAAATGAAACCCTAATTCTTTTCTTAACTAAAAGTAGCCTAAATTTCTCCGTATAATATTAGCTAATAACTGTACCGATTTTGACGGAACTTTCACTTTCAGTGAGTCCAGCCGTTTTAGAGATTAGCCGGAACAAACAGACAGATAGACAGTCAGACTTTTCATGTGCATGTAGTAAAAGCTGTTTTTCTGACATTACATACAGACATTTCAATTTTATTTATTTGTATACATGTATTATTATACATACATTGGCTAACGAAATTCGCCAGCAAGACTTATCGAGAAAAAATTTCATTTATCGGTAGTAATTGATCACTTAAATATACATCACATAAGTTAGATACTAAATATTTGGTTTAATTAAATATTATATATATTAATGGGTGGACAGAAAGGTATCTTACCATTTGAGTCAGCATGTAGATCATACAATTTCTAATATATCAGAGAACGTCTGTGAAACAATCACTTGTGAATTCCTCGTTGGAAGCCACTTGAACTAAGTGCTTCTCAAAGCAGATCGGACTTGAATAAAGTGGAGAATGTTAGGGTAATTTAACAATGAATCGAATAACTATGTATCTTCATCAAATAATAAGTATATATAACGATTGTGTGAGAAAAATATTACATAAACATTTTCCTTATAAACAAAATACTATAAAATAGTAATATACAACCATGAGATGATCATTGTCACAGATTTAGGTTTAATGATATCACTGGCTGTATTTTAACATAACAGAGATTTACATACATAAAAGTAAAACATGTTTCCACATTTATACAAATCTTGCACTTAGAAATATATGCTACTGTAATCGCTACGCTCAAAGGATCCATTGGCGATCGAAGGACTAGTACTTCGACACTGCTTCCCTTTAGCGGTCAGGGTATTTTATGACTCATATTTAAAATGTTTATTCATTTTGCTACTTGTCGACATGGGGTAATAGATTCTCTTACAACGTCGCATCACGATTGCAAAAAGGTATTTCTCTTAAAATATCTCTGAGGATCTCTGAGAAGTGAGAACCTAAAGAGAAAATAAAAATAATGCAAAGGAGAGTAAGAGAAAGAGGGAGAAGAAGGCTAGATCGGAATAGCAGGACAGCATTCCCTTAAAAAAACAATTATTAGTACAACAAGACACAACACATACAAATAATGACTGGAACAACAACGCTCGTTAAGGAGTAATTTAATAAAAGGAAAATAATTTAACAATAAGAACGAGTCCACTCTCATGAAAAAATGTGAGTAAAATTAATTATTAAACAGTGGTGTATCAAACTCAAAAGAAAGAGAATCTATAGAAGGTCCTCGCAGACGACAAAGGGAACGACTGGAAAATGCAAACCAATAGAGCGCGCAACTCAATGAACATTTCGAGAGCGCAGGGAATACATTCTGCTATACAATTGCAAGCAATTTATGATTTTAATTATTGTTACAATCTCAATTTACCTTGCGAAAGAATAGCATAAAAACAAACAAATATTCTGCGTTAACGACGTAATAGTCATATAAGTAATAAATTTAAGCGTAATATAATATTTTACTTTTGAAAACTTACAAATATCTACAGTAAATTTTTCTTATTTTGGTCTTCGCATTCATAATTTTTTTCTTTATATATAAAGATCTTCATGACACAATAATTCTAATAAAGCTTGGTTCTTATTCTCTCTGTACAACGTAATAATTGAATTCGTTGTCCGGAACACTGCTGGTCACATGCTTCTGTTTTTTTTAAAGTGTGATATATTTCTGCAAATAGCATCTTATAAATAAGCTTTCCATATTACGAATTAATTTACTATTTGTACGCGAACATAGATTGGTAAAAATATAAATGTTAACAAAATTTATCACTTAATGAACATAAAATATATAAAATTACTAGCGGACGTTGTCCTGCCCGAACGTTGGCTTGCCTGCTGTTAACAGATTCAGCAAATAATTTTTCGATATTCGAATTATCGATAAACTATATACTGAGTGACTTTTGACATTTTCCTAGAACTCTATCGCAGCGACACTTACCGGACCCAATTCTGAATCTAAACCATCCAAGGAACCACGTCTGTACCCCTATGTTTTAAAAATTGTAATCTGTAAAAAACGATTCTTTTCATATAGCACACAAGTAGCTTAGCTCAGTAGAAAGGCACTTGTTCTCAAAAGTCCTTGACGTCAGCTTAAACCCACGCGGAAACATTTCCGTGTAAGATCCCTTTGAAATAACTTCTGCAAATAATTTGTAAAGTTCTCTTAAAATAGTGACTTAAAACAGTATCGTTTCGAGTAACTTGCTTTTTTCATCTGATAGCTGTAATTTATAAGACTACATCATATGTTTTACATATCTTTAAATAGTGTCAAGAATTTTAGCTCCTTTCCTCGTTGAATCGTTCTGAGCGAGAAAGAGGAGAAGAGAGTTTATTTAAAAGATATGTGGGTATAACATGGCTGCCACAAGTGTCGTACTTGTTAAGATGCTGCTAGTGCTGATAGAGTCACAGTTAAAAGTGAAGCAAATAAAACGACTTACATAGCTTGTTATCCCAAGCATAAATTCAAAGAAGTATGTAGCATAAACATTGTTCATTTCCGTCCATAAAATTTCATGACTCATTTCTCGCTGGGCCGTACACAGTGAAGTAAAAGTCAGTATTGCAGAACAATATTTTCCTTACTTCGGCGAAGAATTTCCTTCGCTATCTAAAACGGTCCTCAAATAACTCAAAGGGTCTTAACATTGTATACCGGCGTACCCGTAAGTCGGAGTCTACGATATTATTAAAGATTTTAATTACTACAAGTATGTCGCTGATTTTGTTTTGCTTAAAACATGCTTATATATAAATATGTTGGTAATAAAATTATTTATTTATTTACTATGCGTGATTAGCAATTAATACCATATTAATATCCCATTCCAACTCATCAATCAACAATTTTATTGGTGCCGGCACCAGGAATCGAACCTAGGTGGTCCTAGGAACCTTTATAAAGCGAGCTTTATAAAGAGAGTCAGGCCTCTGAGCTGCTAGGTCTCTGAAATAGTAAGCCTATAAACAGTCCACTGCAGGAATCATGCCTTTATGGAAGATTTGCCGTAATGAACGTCTATTTCTTATGGGCATAGCTTAGTGAACTTTTACGGAACCCACGAAGTTATGTGAGGTGGTAGGTCTACATGCAGCCACCGCCACATTGCAAATACACGTTCTGTTAACAAATACTATATTTGTGAAACGAGTGCAAATGTTATTCTTACAATTAATAATGCTTCAGTTATGCCAAGTAACAACAAACGCAAGTATAAATTATACTATAAGTAATACAACAAAAACACGCAAATAGTTTTGCTAGCTATACGAGAGATACTTCACAAGCATAACGATGCTTGAAGATCATTTATTGCTAGCTGATGAGGACAAACAGAGTTCAAGGTTTTTTTAGATAATAAGTATTATAACGCGAATAAATAATAGTTGTTTGCATTATGTTTTTATTAGCATATCACAGCGTGCTTTTCCGGTAGCCTGGCACTACCACAGTTTTTTAACTTTAACTTTCTAAATCTTCAGTGTTAAAAGTTTACGATGTACGTATGTATTTCAATATTTCTGTACGCCACGGAAAACATACTGGATCACGACGTCAAAGTTTCTCGGTTGAAAGTTAGATTAAATGACAGCTATTTCCCTAAAGGCTGGGCCTTTTTTCGATGCCAAAGTAAACTTATGCAGTTTTGAAGAAAATTGTTAAAAAAGAAAAATCAATATGGACTTTATTTTATCAGAAAATTATAATAGAAGTATAGTAGAGATACACGTTTTCTCATAAACATATACCATCGTTGACTTCATAAATATATACCACTATTTATAAAATTTGGGGGCGCCACATAATATTGTTAGGGATTTGGTCACAGAACAATAATACTCTCTATTTTGTTCCATAGTCTGTCCTATCGATTATACTTCCGTTTAGTGATAGCGGCATTGCATTGTACTAATTGTCGATTCGATTATCGATTCTAATGTAGTAATTTGTATTGTATTTGTGTATGTAATTTGTATTTAACACAAGAATAGCTTTATTTAACCTAAAAACGTCGCTCGCGATAATAAAGTATGATATTTCGAAGGAAAGTTTCGTATGGAAGTTACTAACAAGAAATAGTAAACTTAAAAGGCGTGCAAACATCCAATAGAAAATAAAATAATGGACCGACTATGGTATATGTTTATACTGTTTGTCGTATGGTGACAATGTAAGACCTCGACGAATATCTAGTGGCCTTCGAAACCATCGCGCTCTTTGATATAAATGCCCAGACTGCTGACAGGGTAGCGGAGTAGTCTATATTGCGACTGTGAGGCGTCTGGTATTGTGATTGATGGTGTAGGTGGTTAGGGTAGGGCCATAGTCATCTTAAGGTTATACAATCTTTACAGAGAAAAAAATGCGTTATGGGCATGGAGATACGATCACTGAAGTTCTTAGTAGGTTAGGCTGACAGAATGAAGGAATGACGAAAAAGCTTTGTTTTTGGTATTTTAGGCTAATATAACTAACAGATTGAGAAACATAAAAAGCCTACGGGAATAATGTCTATTTGCGTAGGTAAGAAACGAAAATAACATGCATGAATAAATGTTTGTTCGTCAACGTTTTCGCAGTCATTACCTTAGCTTAAATTTTAAAGCATCAAGCTGCAGACAGTCATTTCGAGTGGACCACTTTTTTAATCGTGCAAATTGACCAATTTTTCGGATACGCTGTCGTAAAACCTCGCTTGTTATTCCATAAAATCTTTGTTTCCCAAAGTTCGTGTCCGGTTTTTTTGTAGCTCAATATGTATGTTAATTTTATATATAATTACCATTGAAGGAGCGACCAAGACAAAAACGCATACTACGTTCTCTCGTGGGAGTCTCTTCCAACACAAACGTTATTTACGACGACGGCGTGGCCTCGTGGTTAGAGTACCTGACTTCTACGCCGCGGTTCCTGGGTTAGAATCCAAGCCGGAGCAAACGTTTCTGCTAAAACAGAAATTACTGGTTTTCGGGTCTGATTGTGATGTGCAAGTCAAATTTATGTCTGAAAAAATCCTAGTATGGAGCACAGTTTTTTTTTAATACAACAAAAGACATAATTAATTTTATGAATCGTCTGTTTTGAATTAGTAGTAAAGCAGCCTATAACTATCTGACTGCTGAGGACAGACCCTCTCTCACTTTTACTTAGTATCATTTTTAGTTAGTAATTTTAGTAGATTTCGTCACGCTGCTTTTATGCGGATTGGCGGACCTTCCTGTCTTCGAAATATTTTTATTCCTCAGATATGCAGGTTTCCTCACGAATTGATTTTCCTTTACCGCTGAACACCTAGTAAATCATTCAATCAAAAAATTGCAGAACAATTTTAGAGGTGCCGGCACCGGGGATCGAACTCGCGAAACGCGTACTATGAAATATAAGGCGTGTGCTTGGCCTCTGAGCTACCATGACTCTGCGTTTGTGCGAATGCGAAAAGGTCAGAGGAAAACAAAAAATATTAACTTATTTGTTCTACTGTGTAAATAAAATATTGATAAAACACGAATAAAGTCCTATAAACTCAGAACTCCTGACATATTTTTCTAACATTCTCAAAGGAATTTCTAATTTGATCTTAAAACAGTCGGCAAAATGTCTGAAAGAATCTAGCTTGAATTTAATATTGCTCCAGTGAAACGAGAAATCAAACACTTACTTAGATACTTTATTTTAATTCTGCCATGTTATACTTCTATTTCTTTTTTATTTTTATATTTTTATGATACTGTTTGCTTTTAAGTAAACTGTAACTTTTCAAAAGTTTTTCAACTGCATGCATTAAAGTATAGTACGTGTCAGTGTGACTTAGTCTTCATCTTCCCATATAAGGTAGAGAGCTCAAGAAAGACAATTAGGAGAAGATTTAAGAAAGTATCACTACACTTCCAATCACAAAGAAGCGACGTAAGAGAATCTACTACTCCATCTACGAGATGGGCCACGACGGATGACCAGGAGTGTCGTTAAAGTTCACTAACGTAACAAGTATAATCTCACCGCTTCTGATAAATCCAAAACTATTCAGGTTGATAACCGACGCCTGCTTCTAAAATGGGAAATGTCTGGAACTACGATCGACAATCCGACAAGTTAGAAGGTGGCAAAGAAGAAGCTAGTCCCAACAAAAGGTCCTCGACAGATGTACGCATAAAATTTTACGCTGAGATTTAAAACCTCAACGCATTAGTCAAGCGTATGTCATGATGGATGTTGTTCTATTTTCTGAATAACAGAAAATGTTGGAGTAAGATGTTAGACAAAAAAAAAATACAAAAAAGTTAACGAAAATTATATTTCTTAGTACATTATGTTATACCTACGTAAACATAGGTCGCGGTTCTATTGGTTTATAGAAAAGTTCGTAATTATGCATTTTCTAAAAAGAATATTTTCGCGGAAATCAGATGTTTATCTTGGATAAACAACATCTGTTTCTCAAATTGCTCATATTTTCTTTGAATACATGTAAGTAAAAAATTTTGCCATTTCGTTGCTCTGTTACGCCGTGAGTAAAGGACAAATAAACAAACACGCTTTTGTATTTATATATGTTGCCCTGTACTAGGATTTGAGCTGGGCAGGAATCGAACTTGCGCCCCAAGAAAACCATTAAAGCTGTTAAAGAAGTATAATAATATTAGTTATGAAATAGGATGTCAATATACTCGTAATATAACTTTCCTTTTTCAATTGTTAATGTGACGGAAATTCTGAAACTTTGGAAACTAAAATAGAAAGCTTAATCCACTTCCGCAAGGTAGCTCTCTTTTATTCATAACATTTAATTCAGCGCAGTTTTTGTTTGAATGTTTTGTTCAAATATCTCCTGTCTACTAAGATTTTTATGTCAAAAGCTGCGTTGTTTGAAGTGGCGCTAAATACAATACGTTTAGGAATAATGGAATTTAGAATTAATTTACTCTTCAATATGACTTACCGTTCACTTTTCTATCGTGAATGATTTTCTAAGCCCTATTTAAATAATGCTGTGCAATTATTTACTGTATGTTGGTAGGAACATGTCCGTAGTGAACAGCGTGTTTGTGTGAAGAAAAAGCACGCGCGCTGCTTGGTTCACTCATGCTTTTAACTACGAAAACGTCAAAATAACTCAAAAAAAACAGTGAACAGATAACATAAAATGAAAAAATATGCAACATTATTAATTTTATGTTAATTTTTAAATATATTTTTACGTAAACGCAAAACACTAGCTTAGTTACACTTTACGAATTCCACAGACAACTGAAGAGATTTCCAACCGTATGAAAAATAGGGCCAAAAAATAAACCTACAAATTTTAACATGTATTAAATTTAAATTTACACCGAAAGAAACCATCGTGTTTTCTTTCGCTGTGCTATGTGTCAAACCAGGCTGAGTAACACCGGGATCAAGCCCAGTTCACTAGAGTACTACGAAATTTTAGGCTGTTATATTATTCATACTATAAATAAAGTACATTACAAATTAAAGTATAACAAATCAATTTTATCAACAAAATATAGATGCTTAATGTTAGTCTCTTAAGTTAGATAAAATAAATTTTAACTAAAAAACTACAGTCAACACTGGCATATTTTTTTGAATGATCGCGCATAAATTTACTCTACAGGAGACTTTAATACCTCAAAGGAATTTACATTTTCTTAGCTCACAACTGTGACATTAATACTGCTTACGTATGGGTGCTACGTTGAGTTTTAAATTTTGAGCTTAAAGTTTTTATACCTGGTCGGGTGTAATGTTAAATAATACTGAAAATAATTGTATACAATTGTAAGTAGAAGCAATTCGTAAAAATTTTTTTACTCTTTAGTGACAGCATTGCATATTATGGTGTTATTCTGCACAATAACGCGGCGGCCCCTTATAGTCAGGAAATAAATATAATTCTTCAGTATGCCGCGCCGCAGGTTTTGATGGAAGCCAGTGGCGGACATGAGTGTTAACGCCACACACTGATAAGTTTACAGGGAATTCTGTAGTGGCAAAACATATGGTTGCTTAACCATCCGAGGTCTTCCCCGTGGCCGTATTATTTCAGTCCTTCTAAATGTCATCATCATCATTTCAGCATATTACTAGTCCACTACTAAACATAGGCCTCCCCCATATATTTCCACAAAACACGTAAGTTTGTAGCTCTCATAATGATTTTTTATATTTACGCGAACACTAAACATTTAAATGAAACTTTAATTTTGTTTGTTTTATTTATACTACCGGCAAGTAGATGGTGTGGCGATGGGCTCCCCAGTATCTCCCATTGTTTCTGACATTTCCATGGAAGACTTTGAGGTGAAAGCCCTCCATACTTCCCCAGTAAATCCACGGTTCTACAAGCGGTACGTAGATGATACTTTCACAATTCTACCTTCTAATAAAGTCACTGCATTTTAGACCACCTTAACTTCATAAAGTCTAATATACAATTTACAATGGAGTTAGAGACAAATAACTGTTTAGCTTTTCTAGATCTTTTAGTAATTAGAAATCCTAATAACACCTTGAGTCACACTGTGTATAGGTAAAACCAATAGGTATTTAAACGGTGAATCTAACCACCATCCTTCACAGTTAGCTACCGTGGGCAAATCTTTGTTTCGGAGAGCACAAGGGATCTGTGACATTTTTCAAGCCGCCGAAGAAGATAAGTCAGTTTTTACCATCTGTCAAGTGTAACATCCCTCTACAAGATGCAGGAGTATACAAGCTGGATTGTGAATGTGGTCTCTCTTACATAGGGCAAATAAAAAGATCAGTAAAAACCCGCGTAAAAGAACAAATAGCTGATGTGAAGCATCGCCGCTCCAGGAAGTCTGCAGTCTGTGACCATGTTCTGGATCATCCCAACCATTACATCAGATTTGATAAACCACAAATCCTCGCAAAAGAACACCGATTCCTACCAAGGATGATTCGCGAGGCTATTGAAATTAAAAAACATCCTAATTTTAATAGAGAAGATGGTTGGGTATTGTATTGTATTATACCACCAGCTTGGGATCCTATAATTAATAAAATTAAGTCAAAAACCAAGCATACCACTGCAAGACTTCAAGACACAGTTAGCTCTTTCTGCGTAGATCGGACCAAAAATAATAATTAAAAGCTGTAGGTACTTCGGGTTAACTGTGTATGACATCAAGACATCTGTCACCTTAGTCCCCCCGTGACCATGGGTTCTGTAAAGCACTCGAAACGTCGGGTTATAAATAACAAAATTAAACACGATAAAATCCGTAAAAATTAGTTTTATTTAAATTGTAGCTCTCATTTTGGGGAAATTTTGCCATAGTTGCCTCGCATGGCAGGCGGGTTGGCAAACGCAGTTTATTTATTCAGATGTGCCAGAAAGTTTCTGCTGCCCATCTCCTGGTTTTCATTTTCCCTCTGTCGACTTTTACGACACCCTCGCCACCCGCCCCTTCTAAATGTAAAAAATATCATTAGATTGTTCAGCCTCTTTTATATCAGGCTGTTTATATCAGATTCAGATAACCTGTCAAAAGAGATGGCCCATCATACTGAAAACCCACACTTAGTGTGTACAATTCGAATGCAAACGAAAATAATCCTTATACATCTATAACAAATGAAAAATATTCAGTTTCGTATGTCGATTGCGTGGCTCAGTAGTCAGAGAACCTGACTACGTCACCGCGGGTCCTGGAAATGAATGGAAATGAAGTTGTATTGTGATTGTTCCTGTGTCTGACACTGTAGCCTAGGTTACCTTCGATCTTTTTGCATGAGTGTTACGTCGAGCGCGGGTGAATTAGGTGGAGTGAGCGTTTCGGTGTTTCCGTATACACTTGTGGCACTATAACATCCCCTGCGCAGTTGATAGCTTCCAATACTATTCGGGAGCTGTGGCTGTGGTCGAAAAAGAAGGAAGAATATATTTACAGTAAAATTTTTATAGTTTACAGTTTATAAAGTTTTATGAATAGAATAGAATAGAATAATTTTTATTCAACATTGATCATTTAGATAATACTTATTGAATTTTTTTTTCTATTGTTTTTAACTACACTGGTTCGCAGAAAAGCGTCTGTCCTGTGAAGAATCAGTAAGAAACCCAGCGGTAATTTTTTTTCTTTTGCAGTAATTTTAAAAATAATGTACAATTGCAGAATTATGAAGATGTAGAAATAGCTTGGCAGCGATCTCCTCATTCCCAGGGGTTATCATCATCTATGTATTCTTTAATATTATAGTATTAATATACTCGTAGTATCATAGATTGAACTTTTTGATTGAAAGACTGTGAACTTTCTGAGATTTTGTTGTAAAAACATATACTCGTACATTGCCCCATAAAAGAGTTTCTGGCATTAATTATTTGTGCTTGTTCCTGGTATTTACATTATGAACATAGTTTATTTTTTTAGTAAATAGTTTTATGTTCTTGTGTACATACAAAACGTTTTCAAATACATATTGAGAGGCCAAGGTAAAGGATTTTAATTTCTTTAAATTTATCCCTAAGAGAAACTTTAGACCTAAGATTATAAGAGAGCAGTTATCTTACAGTGAATAATATTTTTGTTAATTCATGTTTACTTATTTTTATCAAATTTCTTATATAAAAGTTTCACTTCTATCACGTGTACTGAGTTGCACACGCTGTTTTTTATTTATTCTCTTACTTTACACGCGGTTGTCATATCGTGTATTATGTAGGACGAAGGTCAAACTATACACGACATTATTCGACAAAGGCTTCCTTCCGCGGGTTGATGATGAAGTACTAAGTCACAGTTTTTAGTTTCAAATCCTTGCAAATACCAATACTTGAGAAAGGTAAAAAGTCAATAGTTAGCTATAAATTCATGGCTGTCGGGCCTGGTGTACCATTCCCGTGTTGCTGACACTACATACTTCGATAGTTACAATAATCGAATAGAAGGCGATGACCCGCGAGTGATTCAATATTTTTGAGAATATTTACTATAAGACATCCTGCGTAGTTAAAATCTCCGCCCCCGTCGTAGTTATAATCGGCCAGGACGTTATACACAGTCAGCACGGTACCAACTGCTAAATTTGTAATATTATGTTATTTTGTGGAAAGAATTATCATCATCATCATCATCATCATTTCAGCCTATCACTAGTCCACTGCTGAACATAGGCCTCCCCCATAAATTGCCACAAAAGTTGTAGCTCTCATTTTGAGGGGATTTTGTCATAGTTGCCACGCTTGGCAGGCGGGTTGGCAACCGCAGTTTATTTATTCAGATGTTCCAAGAGATGCTGCTGCCCATCTTATGATTTATATTTTCCCTCTGTCGACTTTTACGACACCAACGGGATGAGATGGGGTGGTAGATTCTCTTACCTTAAATTTATTAGCAATATCAAATAATCAAAATAAAATATAAAAATGTAACAGCAACTTAGTACATGAGCTGCTCTTGAGCCACCAGAATCCATCGACTTCCTTCAAAATAAATTATTATTATTATAGACATAAGTTGTTCCGTATGTAAAACGCACCCACGATTAGGCATTTGACAAAGTCTGGCACGACGGCTTGTATTACAAGTTGTATCACACTAAAGTGCCAGACAGACTCGTGAACATCATACGAGCCTTCTTGTCTAACCGCCTATTTCGCTTCCGGGTAGAGGGAACGCGCTCCTCAAGCCGCCCTCTCCGAGCGGGTGTCCCTCAGGGCTCCTGCCTCTCCCCACTCCTGTTCTCGCTATAAACTAGCGATATCCCTAAAGACCCGAAAGTCAATCTTGCGCTTTTCGCAGATGACACGGCCCTGTACTATTCCGACAAGCACAAGGGCCGCATAACGATTCAACTCCAAGCGGCAGCCGATCGCCTGGGCGAATGGTTCCGGAAATGGAGAATAGAGGTAAACCCCGAGAAAAGTGTAGCGATATACTTCTCAAGGGGCACACCAAAGCCCGCTAGACGATGTCACCCAATCGGCAACAATCAGCTAGGCACGATCACCCTGTTCGGACGCCCTATTCCCTGGGAAAAGATCGTCAAATACCTCGGGGTCACTTTAGACGCAGCGATGACGTTCGCTGCACACATTAAAAACATACGCAATAGAGCGGCTTTTATCTCAAGCCGTCTATACCCATTAACTTGCTCCTCAAGCAAAATGTGCTTAAGACACAAACTTCGCCTTTATAAGACTTGCATAAGACCCGTAATGGACTATGCTTGCGTCGCTTTCGCTCACGCGACGGGCAATCAATTAAAGAAGTTACAGAGCGTTCAAAATCGATTCTTGCGAACTGCCACCGGAGCCGGTTGGTATCAACGCAATGTAGATCTTCACAGCGACTGTGAAATGCCCTTAATCTCTGAACACTTCAGAGAATTATCACGGCGGTTTTTCGAAAAAGCCGCGGTTCATTCAAACCCGCTGGTGGTTAAAGCAGCAAATTACCGACCAAACAGAAACGCGATCGAACGCAAACGTCGTCCGCGAAACGTGCTAGACGACACGGACGTTTCAGCTCTTCCTGACCACGATACTGTCAGTCACGATCCAGGCCACACTGTACACACAGTCAATAGCTTTAATATAACACGCACCACGACGCGCGACCGCCGTAGAGAGCGGCGCGCAATAGTCAATAATCACACCGCGTACACACGATTCACCCGTGTTCCAGGGCGGTTCTCACCGCCCAGAGTTACCGACACACAAGTCGACAGTCCGAATGGACGCGCGCAACCTCCTTCGGACGGTCAATAGACGACTTAAAATATTTTAGATTTTCGAAATCGCGAAAGCACGCAGCGAACGCGACACAGTCCGGACTTCGAGGTTTTTGTAGAAGTTTTTATTTATTTATTTATGTTTGGGTCAAACCAAACCTGGCACGCGGGCCCCTGGCCCGCGAGCACAGTATCCGATGAAGCTGTAAAAGCCGAGAAGGCTAACAGCAATTACATCACCGAAAATATAAATAAAAAAAAGCACCCACGATACAGGGGAAATATTAGCGTGGGGCGTCGTTTTTAAAGAAAATTGTGTGTGGGGGATATGAATGAATGAATGAAATATACTTTATTGTACATCGATAATCAAAACGGAAAAATATAAAATAACAAAAATGCTTACAAATTAAGGTACAATTGGCTGCCTTATCGCTTTGCGGCCGATCTCTACCAGGCAACCACGTTGCTAAGGATATTATGACCAGAGAGAAATGTACGTTATACAGCATCGGTATCACACATCACACATTCACAATTTGTCAAAAAATGGATAGATTCAGTCAAGCAAATTAAATATTATTTCTTTATCTCTTGTAGCAGCTTATAATTAATTAAATACTGGACGCGGGCATAATCGTCAAGATTTTTTCTGATTCGCTAGTCTAACAAAAATTTTAAAAATATTATTTTTCACTTTTAAACTATTTATCTGGTGGCTAAATAAACTTTAGAGTTCTTTGACACGCGACTACATAATTTGGGATTTTGTAAAAATTTCAATAGCTTAAGCCCAGTGATTAAATAATGTTCTGATTCTCTCTTGAATCAGATGAATTGGCGATAGCAGTACAAGAATGTGTATCTTTGATCTGGCATTCTTCATGGTAATTCTTCCGACATCTCTCGAGATTTTTAGGCATTTTCTCTTAGTCGGCTCTTGCGACATTCACGGGATGAGTACAAACGAAAATGATTCAAAATTGATCAAAACACTATAACCTACCACCCCATCTAATCCCGCGTGTGTCGTAAAAGTCGACAGTGGGAAATAAGAAACCAGGAGATGGGCAACCCGCCTGCCAAGCGTGACAACAATGGCAAAATCCCCGCTAATAGAGAGCTACAAACTTTTGTGGAAATCTATGGGAGAGGCCTAAGTTCAGCTGTGGACTAATGATAGCCTGAAATGATGATGACGTTGACTATAACCTCAGAAAAGGAAAGATGGGACTTAAAAACCACTACAATTTACTGTAAGTTTAGCACTTAGTAATGAATAATGGCTTTCACATCAAGTTTCTTTTTTTTATTTTAGAAACCAAACAACAATTCAGTTCCAAGCACAGAAGTAATAATTGATTTAGCCTTTCTGAATCCATTACTGTAAGAAAACTTTTTAAAACTCATAGCCTCTCACGACCCTAGGGACTTTACCAAAGTGTCTGTAAACATCACTTAGAAGATACCGATCTCTATATTGCGCTAAACGTTTTAAACTGAGCTTCGTGCATTACTTACTGTAAGATAATAGAATTACGAATCAAGACCGCTGTATTATTTTATTTAAGCACATAATCAAATTTTTAAAGTTATTTATCTATATTTTTTATTAATATAATATATCGATGAAAAATAACGTACATGTTTATAAATTAAATAATAATATTTTAATTCACGTTTAATCTATAGGTAGAGATAGCTATCTTTTCCTGTTAAAAGAAATCGAATTTATAGAACACATTACGAGTTTATAGAGTTTAATCCAACTACGTCTACAGCTTGCGTGATTTTGATGAATATTTATATATTTTTTCATTTCAGAGAGGGTGATAAACGAGCACGCAATCCCCTTAATCTGAGTGATTACTTTGACCTATATCGTCGACAAAGAATCAAGTAGGTGCGTCATTCTTGAGATTGATCGATCGACCGGTGGAATGTCTTTTTACCAGTGACTGGGTCTGTAGTTCTCTTCACTATCATACGCTGCTTGATATCACCACGGAAAATGATGATGATAATGTCGTTCAACAACAATGTCTTATTTTCCAGAGGTACTCTCAGAGTTTTACATCTGCGACGACGTAACTTAGTGTTCAGAGTAGTCGGCCTGACTTCTAAATCGCGGGTCCTAGCTTCAGATCCCAGCCAGAATCAATATTTGTGCGCAAACTCACTCACGTTGCAAATTGTACGAGTAGACTTCTGAATTTGTTAAAATAGGTTATTAAAACATCTAGTAAAGTATAAACGTATAGGTATGAGAGAGAGTCAATAAAATCTTAATCAAAGGTAACTTTACAAAATCTTAGTCAAAAGTAACTTTACGTGAACGATTTTAGTCCGATAGAAAATTGTGCTGTGTGGTGGCGGCTTAAGAGAATCTGATGGGGAGCTGAGCACGGAATGAGATGGGGTGGTCCCATCTCATTCCGTGCGTGGCAATCTGTAGAATACTGTAGTTAGAATGTATTTTACTTTGGAACCGGTAAAACAAACACGGTGAAACCTAATACAAAATAGTGTCATTAGCATTAGTGGATTTCGACTTAAATCCGTTCGCACAGACTACAGAGAAACTGCTGGTGGTATGTAGGATTCTTATGCAGGAACCCGTATAGGTTGTATGCAAACATTAGTGTGCTTCGAGTAGAATGAGACTTAAAAACTGGTGTCTCAGAGTGTTCAGCGCACAAACACAATACACAATTAGCCCGAAGGCTTTCACAGCTTTGCCGGATTGGACGAAGTACCATATTTAAGTTTAAGTACAAAAGTTGGTCTTACCACTGAAAGCGATTTCTTTCAGACAACCGTAGTGCAGAGATGATACAGCAAAATAAAAAACCAGGAAAAAGAGGGTGGTGTACACTAAACCATATAAATTTATAAAAAAACATTAGATCATAGCATCTCATGCAAAAAGCGACAGACTCAGGTAAAGAATTAAGAAAGAAAAGATAAGTGAAAATATGAGTTTAATTTTCCAAGCAATGAGCACTTGCGTTGTTTACAAAATTCAGATATATGATCATATTTGCGAAGCCCAAATACGAATCGTAAACACAAATTTTAAATCCGCTCAAGTTTATTAAGCTGTACTTCTGTAATGTCAAGGTAGCAAATATCAGCATAGTCAAGTACAGGCAGGAGTAGAGACTGTGCAAGCACAACTTTAGTAACCATAGGCAGAAAATTACGTAGTCTCCGTAAAGAACTTGAGCAGAAAACATTTTTCGACAAACCTCATTAATCTGCTGAGTCCAGGTCAAAAAATGTGCCCAGATTCTTGACCTTTTTATTATACGGGATATGTGTACAACTTAACAGGATATGTGGTAAACAAGGCCAGTCAATTTTTGTTATAGGTCTAGAACTTCCAATAATAATTGCCTGAGTTTTCTGAGGATTAATGCTTAAGCCATAGGATTTACTCCAGTTCAACATAGAAGTCAGATCAGTGTTGGTCGTGTCAATTGCATTAAATTTCCAGAGAACACTGGATATAAATTTGGAGATCGTCAGCATACAAGTGGTAAGAAGAAGACAGTTGATGACTAATGGAATTAATAAAAACTGAAAACAGGAGAGCCGACAACACGCCACCTTGCGAAACGCCAGACTGTAGTAGTCCAGGTGGAAAAAACATCTTGTACCTGAACACGCTGTCAGCGACCACATAAATAACTAAGAAATCTATCAATTACAATCGGAGATACGTTGTGAGAAAGCAGGATGCCTAATAAAATGACAAAATCAACGGTATTAAATGCATTACTAAAGTCCAGCATAGTGAGTACTGTAAGCTTTTGGTTCTCCATAACGAATATTATCGGTAATATGTAGGAGTGATGTAGTCGTACTGTGACTAGGACGGAACCCGGATTGAAGCGGATTGAAAAGGTTATGATCTAGAAGGTAAGAGCGTAATTGGTTCTAGAGTAGTTGGAATCTAGATAGGAATGGGAGTAAGGAAATTGGACGGTAATCGGAAAAACTGGAGAGGTTGGTATTTTTTGGGGGAGGGACTACGTTGGCATCTTTCCACGCTGAAGTTAAAGAAGAAGTTTTCCATGATGTATTAAGAATAGAAGTGATTACAGGGGTAAGGAGATCCAGGAGTGGGATGTCCATGTTACGACTATTACAGTCGCAACCGACTGAATTCGAATGAATGGATAATATGGCCCTCTCAATATCACGATTGTCAAATTGACTAAAATTAAAAGCGGGAATGTCTGGAATGGGAACGGTAGGAAGTACTATACTAGGAAGTACTACTGCTATTATTATTTAAAGTACTATGTTTTGCTTGATAATCAATGCAAGACGACGAGGAGAAATGCTTACTAAGCTGGTTGAGGTCTATATTATGGTGAGATAAGTACTGATGTGATTTCCCAACTCCTAAAGATTTAAGGAATTTCCAGACCCTGGCGGGGTCATGGTCTTGTACTGATTCATTAATATGGCGTCGTTGTGCTTTTCTACACACTGTTGCAACGATTCCGTGTCAATCTATATTTTTCTGTTTGTTTGTTAGGATCTTTTAGGACTTGTATCTTGATTTGATCTTATTCTTGTGGAGCATGAATATCATAAAGTTTTATTAGATGTGAGTTAAATAAAGCCACATGTTCGTCAACAGCGGGGGCGTTCTCGACTACTTCCTAATCAATTTTTACAGCGTCCTGCAGAAGATGTTCTACATTCAGGCTACCAAAGTTGCGTTGAAGCAAGATTTTTACTTAACTTTAGGAGTTCTGACTTTAGAGAAGTAAAGAAGGTTGTTGTAGAAAAAAGCATCGGTAGCACATCGCCCATGTTTTTCAACAAATTCAAGTGAAGATACAAACATTATGTCAAGAAGAGAAGGGGCACAGTTTGGGAAGAAATGTGTGGCAGATGAAGGAAGAAGTTTTAAATTAGCTGTCTCAATAATGGATTTTAGTTGGGTGGATCTGGAATGGTTTTTAAAAGGCATGTGTTAAAATCACCTATAATCACAGAATGGCAATAAATTGGCGTAAGATTCTTAAGAAGGTTTTCTAAGGTGGAGAGGTAGTAAATAATGAGAGAAGGGATGTAAAAGACTCCAAGAAGTAACTTCGTATGAGAGAGAAGAACTATAATTAATAGGAATTCAGCTTCGCTTTTAGTCTGCAGTGCGGGTGATGCCTGAATGACTGAATAAGGTATATGGGAACGAAGATAAATAGCTACACCGCCGCCGCCACGGCCGGATCGATCGTTACGAATTAACTGGCCGCCTGGAAACGAGTAAGATGTGGATGGAATACATGATTGAAGCCATGACTCCGAAACGAGAATACTTTTGCTATCAAAGCTTGACAACATATCTAGGTAATGAGTTGGAATACTTTGCGCATTTATGTGATCAGTTTTAAAGTTTTTAGCAACGTCTACAAAATAAGAGTATGATAATGAAATATAAAATAATATATAGTAATGGTAACATAAAATCAAATTCATCAGTAGACTACCCGCCAGCGGAGTTATAAGAATGGATAAAATAAAGTGAAACGGAACGTAAAAATTAAGATTTGCAACTATGTACGGACAACACAAAACCAAAGATAATATAATCATCCTACAATGGCAGTGACAATGTCAAAACATTCCGTTTGTCAAAGTTACGCAAACAAATTCACCATACAAGCATACGTAAAGAGAAAACTTTGTACCCCTTTTTAAGCATATTGCGCGCTTGAAGGTGTGTGAGATTTGGCATAATTCAAGTTTGTATGGAAAAGAAAGCGAGGAAGTTAAAATTTATATATAATATGTGTTACAAATACATTAAGTTGAATAAAATATTACGTTCATTTTTTACGTGCATTGTCAAAACATTGTCGTCATAGAATATTAAAATATTGCCTACATTTAATTCTGAACCCTCAATAACGATTAAATTATTAAAAAAATATGGATTACGGTCGAATTTATACCACAGAGCGACATATATAGTATATAATAAGAACACTAAATCACAATCATTCTTACTAACGCATCCTAAAGATTGATCCAAGTAAAGGTTGGATGCAATGTCAGTGACAATAACAATCATTTAATCGTTTCAGTATTATTCAATTTTTATTCTTTTAGGATCATAATCCGGGAAAATGTCTGTAGGTATGATGTGATATTATCGTAATGATGATGATCATCATGATCATCATGTTCATCTCATCGATTTTCGACCACTGCGACAACTACTGAATACTGTCGGAAGTTATCAACAGCGCATCAACAAGTCATACAAGGACACTGACTCGTCCCAATTAACCCGTTCCCGACGTAACACTCATGCGATAAGATCGGAGGTAGGCTAGGATGCAGTGTCAGAGACTCAAGGACAATTACAATACAACCAGACCCGAAAACCAACAATTTGTGTTTTTGCACAAATATTGATTCCGGCTGGGATTCAGGACCCAGGACCCTCGGCGTGTTAGTCACGTACTCTAGGCCACGCGGTCGTAATACATAGTTGAGCAGTAATCTGTGTAGAATAGAATACTTTTCTAAAGTAACATAGATCGATTTACTTTTATATACAAAATTTTTAATTTCTCCAATATTAAATCAATTTATGTTTTCTACGGAAGAAATATATGTCTAAGATTAAAAAACCCCGCGTCAGTCTTTTTGTCCCAATTTATAAAACTCGTAAAGTTATGGACGTTCATATATAATATTCACAATAATAAATACCATTATATAATAAGTCCAGAGGATAAGTTGGTTTTCGCTTAATTGTAATATTTCACAAGCTTTTGGAGCTACGTCAATTCTTAAACGAAGTCGCGGCCACATCTAGTTATAATAAGTATAATGTCGTTTTTGTTAGCGACTAGAAAAACATGAAATAACTCTTGCGAAAACAGCTCAAATATTTCGCTTGTCATATAAAAGTCCTTAAGAGAAGACATCCGTCATTCACTTGGTCTGTCAAAAGCTAAAGGAATAAAAATTGTTGTTCCTTGTAGGACGATAATTGAGTAAACTAATACAATTCCTATACGAAGTGTATTATAGCAAAGATATAATCGCTGTAATTTTCTTCAGTCAACTAGATATTTTCAAGTAGTTCAGACTTTTACGCCGCGGGTTCTGGGTTCCCGATGGTACAACCCGATGATAAAAAGGTGAAAATTCCAGACCGTCGAGCAGTAGCGGCTAAGGCGCGTAGTCTGTACTGCAATTGCCAATCTGCATGCCAATCGAGGTGACATATTTTTTAAGAAGTAAGTGACCGGACAAGGATAACGTTCACCTGATGGTAAGTGCAACGTCTGCCCATAACAAATGCTGTATAACCCAGAACATTTCTGTGTGGGCACCACACTGCGCTCATCCCCCTGAGACATCAGTTCGTAAGTCGGATTCATGCATAGGTATCCTACAATCAATAAATAAACTCTCCTGAGTTTGTTGATGATGGCGATGATAGCGTACAATTATTCTTTCTCTTTTTCTTTTACCGGGTTTTAAAACTGAACGTCTTATTTTTTTGTCCACATTTTTTTTATAAGAAGCGATAGCGAAATGGCGTTTAAAGTATACAAGTAAACAATCGTAATAGTAAAAGTTACTAAAACGGAGATTGTTCGACGTCAACATCGGGTAAGTTCAGAACTGAAATTCATCTCTTGACACGACGCGCTGCCAAGACAAATTATTCAAAGCCGTAACGTTCGTCACAATGCAGTTGCTATTTATCTCAAAATTTGTTAACGTATTACAAAAAAAGTTTCTCGCACTCTAGCAAACTTGACACGCTGTTTTTCATTGCAAACCTTAGGGAAATTTAAGATTATGTGTGTTTGGAAATTGCTTTAAAACTTGTACGTTACATGTAGTTTAAAAACATTCAAAACTAAGAGCATCTTTCTTTAATAAAAAGCTCAAGAATGAAGTGACCGGAGCTTTTAAGAAAATATTTAAGTGATCCGGGAAAGTGCTAAGAAAAATACGGAGCCGCAGCGGAATAAAAGAAAACTGCGGAGACTGAAGACATACATCTTTTGTGCAAAAAAAAAGAGATATCTGTAATAGTAAATGCAAAATAAAACTTGAAATTAAATACACGCTGAGGTACACGAATTAATACTTACACAAACACTTAATTGTGTAGGAACACGCAATTAAGTGTCGTATACTGGTATCCGTCTAAGTAGGAACCACTGCGGTGCCAGTTATTCTGCCGTCAAGCCGTATCTGACTTTTACGCCGCAGGTCATGGGTTCGAATCCTAGTTGGGGCCAACATTCGTGCTAAAACACAAACTGTTGCTTTTCGTGTCTGGTTGTGTTGTGATTGTACCCGTGTTTTTTTTTTCACCCAGAAAATTACTGTGTGACACACACTGCGCCCGTCGCCCTGAGACATCAGTTCTTAAGTCTCATATGTCCAGTGATTACGCTAGCTCTCAGTGCCCTTCAAACCGAAACACAGTAATGTTTGCACACAACTGCTTCACGGCAGAATAACTGGCCCTGGGGTGGTACCTACCTAGACGGATTCCTGTATAGGAATCCTACCACCAGTTAAAGTACTGCATCTTGGCCTGCCTTTGATCTTATCGCACCAGCGTTACACTGTACGTCTGTGATTACGCGTACACTTGTGGCACTAAATATCTTCTGCGTTGTTGATAGCTCCCGACAATATTCGGAAGTTGTCGCCGTGTTCGCAATCGGCCAGGAGACCTCACCACTGCAGGTCCAGTTGTTCTGCCGTGAAGCAAGCATTACTGTGCTTCAGTCTGTAGCTGAAGTTACTAGGCATATGGGACTTTAGAACCGATGTCTCAGGGTGACGAGCGCAACGTGGACACAGTATTTGTTATGGACAGTCGTTGCACTCACCATCAGGTGAACGATTTGCTTGTGCCGTCCGTTCTTCCACAAATAAAAAATACTTAGTAAAAATGCTATAATATGTAATAATACGACAACATACATATTAATCAAAATTATTTATAAGGTAATATATAAATCGGAGTGTGTAACGTTTACATATATATTTTGCAACAATAAATTGTTCTAATCTCGTACAATTATTTACTTTACAAATATGTTATTTTAGCCATTTAAGGTATTATGAAGGCCATTATCACCTCGATAATGCGTTAAATAGTATTGTTAAAAATTATATTAGTGAGCGAAAATTGACTTCTCATCAAGAGAAAACCGCCGTGTGGTGGTGGCTTAAGAGAGTCTACCCTCCCATCATCCCATTCTTCAGCATCTTCCTGGAACATCTAAATAAATGAACTGGGTGGCAACCCCAGTCCAGCATGCCAAGCGTGGCAACTATAGCAAAATACCCCCTTAATGAGACCTACAAACTTTTGTGGCAATCTATGCGGAAGGGTTATGTTCAGCAGTGAATTACATACAAATATTCTTTCTGTGCGGGAGTTGAACCTGCAACCCGCAGATCAAAATCCAATAGCTTAGTACTGTGCCAACCAAGCCATCAAACTTTATAATTAAAGGCTGTACGTACCTACTTATGCTATTTACTGCTGTAAAACCAAATAGATATTTGTTTTCCATATTAAAATTAATTAAAAACCATCAACACCATACTAAAGTAACGTTCATTTAATTAAGCCACAAATCAGATTAATTTTATGAATACGTTATGTTATGAAAATCTCATGGCCAGTGAACTTTTATCAGGATTATAGAGAAAAGGTCTATTTTTTAATAAAGTGACGAAACAAGCATAACGTTCAACTGATGTGAAGTGCAGCGTCAGCGCTTAAAAAATGCTGCTTCACTCATCACATTTGTGTGTGACACCACACTACGTCCGTCACTCTGACACATCAGTTCTTAAGTCTCATATGCCCAATGATTACACTAGCTCTCAGTGCCATTCGAACCGAAACACAATAATATTTGCACACTGCTGCGTCCCACCAGAAAAACTGACCCTGAGGTGGTGGACCAGTCTATAGACCATAGTGATCACTTAGAATGTGAAGGACTATATTTGTCATGTTAAACCGACTGATAATATATACTTAAGTCGAAGTTGTCAAGAATCTAATCAGAACTAGCGAAGCGCACAGAACAATCCGAAGACAACTGAGCCGACGTGCAATAATACAAAGCGACGGAAACTGGAGGCTGTCCCCTTTGTGGTAGATAATAGGACTTTCATAACAATAATTGAAAAATTTAAAATGACGTTCAAATAATGCGGCTTTCACAGATTATTTCTGTTGGAAACGAATTTGTAGATAAAAAAAGACCGCGTGTAACTCAGTACACATGATAGAAATGAAACTTATATAGATTAGAAGAAAAGCGAACAGAGACGTTGCACTCAAATTCGACTTTGAAACTTTACTTTCATCGCGCCTAAAGAAGTTTCAAATTAAAAAAAAGTTAGTAGCAGTAAACACGTCATGGAAATGTCAAAAAAATCTAGTCTTATTTAGACCTGTGTCGGGCCGCAGTAGGTATCTAAGATTCTAGGTGCTCGGTATTGCGCACCATGCATTAATCCACCTGATGATTACTGGTGGTAGGATGCCTGATACAGCTGGTGGTGGCTGGTGCAGTAAAAAATGTTTCACAAGAAAATAGGAGATTTATTTTTACTATTTATTTTATTTTAACTTACGAGCGGAAAAAAAGACTAGAACTTTACAAAACAAAATGGCGCGCGATCTGTGTGGTGCAGCTGTAAGCAGACTGACTTACAAAAAAACTGACCCAACATTTTCCCTTGCCCAGCAAATGACCCATCTACCCACATTCAAAATTTACAAATTATATATATAAAATGTTGGCCAAATTTATAAATAGTATCCTTTGATTTTGTTTCCGTAAAGGTTAGCAAAGCGACACGGTATACGGTCCCAACCATATTCTCGAATGCTTTGAATGCTGTTTCATTTTTTTTCCAATTATTGTGATGGTGGGTCCTATTCAGATTAAAAAGACTTTTCAGAATTTCCGCCTCGCCGCCGTTTTGCTGTTTGTATTATCCCACGCCGAGTCGCCTCGCCTAGCCTCAGATTTCTCTTTACATTTCTTCAAAATTTTTGAATATTTTCCCAAGTATTCATATTTGTATTTAAAGTTGTTCATTATGTAAAGATGATTAATCAATTGAAACCATTTCTGATGCATTTCTTCGTATTTTATAATCATCTTACTACGCACGTCTACAATACGTCTTACTTAAGCTGTTTGGAAAATTTAGTTGTGACAAAATTGTCAGCTCTTAAATGCTTACTATCTCTTTCTTGTATTCACGATGAGTAAATGAGAGCGTTAAAATTTTTGGAAGTTTATATCCCCGACACTTATATTTTAAAGCTTATATTTCGGACATTATAGGGCACAGCTCTATCATGTTGGTACTCAAACATTTTATGATAGATCATGACGTCATCAAATTTTTGAAAGCTTATATCTCTGTCACTATAGGGCTCCCTTTTAGCGAATAATTTTCATTAAGAATTATTTTTCACTTTTAACTTTTATCGTTATTTGTTATTGTTTATAATAATTATCTTAATTATATTAATAAATTAAAAGATACTGTTTACTTGTGACAGTCCTTGCCTCCATGCACTGTCGTGACACTATCTAGACGTTGGCGGCATTTACCAATAGATCAAAGGCGTCCTACTGTGTGACTTAATACTGTGCCCTGGCTACCATGCCTCTATAAAGTTCATAGAGATATCTCATAACATTTTTTAAAACAAAAGAAACTCTATTACTTGTCTCTACTACAGACTTACGTATTGCAAGTTTATTTTGATTTAGTTATTCTTATACATAAATTAAATGATTATTTCAGCACGAGCTGTTACAAAGAAAACAATGCCATCGACAAATCACAGTTTTCCCCATGTATAACTTTATCGCTTACTCTAGTTTTATATCGTATAAGAGATTAAATAATTTTATTAGATTATACTAGCTTTTGTCTTAATAACGCAACAGAAAATGTATGTGGGGCTTTATAATTATGACATTAATTCGATTTATAATGTACGCAAATATTGTGGTAAGCCTCGCATTTGATTGATCGCTACGTAGACGCAACAATCCTTACACTCTGAAACACTAAGTACAAATAGTTAACTATTGTTAACAGCAGATATGATTCTGTGATAAACTGTATTTTTATTTTAAGTTCCAATGTTTTTTTTTATTGTTTAGTTTATATAATGTGAATTTTAACATGGAGCGTGGTTTGGTTTTCTTTGAGACTATTCTTTATAAATAAAAAATAATAAGGCGAGACTTTATTCAAAATATAAAAATTTATAGACATTTTTGCATACAGTCACGCCTTAAATCCCATGTAAGGGGCAGCCAGAGGCCACTCACATAGCCCACGCGAGCAGCCCACCTCGATGATGCCCAAGTCGCATGAAGCCGGGCGGTGGCGCGGCGTTCGAGACCGCTGTATTTTTTTTAGTGTTTCAAAGTTTTAAATTAAAAAATATATATAATTAAAATTACAAACCACTATTCAATTGTATCAAGTTTACAAAAAATAAAATGAGTAGGTAGGTAATTAATTAGTCTATTCGCGGTATATTATACTACTCACACCGCGGCATTTTTCTTACTTTTAGCATTCTTATACCCGTCGTAACTTCTAAACGATAGGCCCCATTCGAATAATTTGAAGAGGAATTTATATGTACATATTCAACGTTGACAATGAAACTATTTTGAAACTATTTATAAGGATTATATGATACGAATGTCATAATCTTTAGATTCTACCAGTGTTTTTATTGACTAATTTGAACAAAAAGTGATTATTGTTACTTAACTATAATAGTTAGACATATAGCCTCGCGGAGTTTTTTGTGAATAATGATGAGTACTATGAAAATGTAGTACATTATTTTATTTATCATTTATAACTTTTGCAGAGCACGCCAAATAATTATTTTTATTAGAAAGTTTTTGATACCTTGAGTTACAATTTTCGTAGGATCTCAGTGTTTTTTTTTATTTAAATATAACTCATGTTATACGCTGATAATGTAGCTGTGTATAGGTGATATAATTTTTAAAATCAGTTCCGTAGTTTTTTACTTTATTCATTGTAACCAAACTTACAAAAAACCAAATCTTTCCTCTTCATAATATTTTAGTTTAGATATAGCATTGGTTTTCAGGACTCTTCTGGACTTTTATTGATTCCATGCTCGACCTAGACAAATTTCATGATTACAAACAAGGAATTGACAAAATAAATCTATGTCGTTTGAGATTTACTTAAAAAACAACGACGCTATACAATACGATTGTTTTATGTTAATTGAAATGATGATACCAGAACTCGATTTGTCAACACAGTTAATGGATTTTCGAGTATTGTAGTAACATATTATAATTAGCTCCAAGCAATACCTTTGTAATTTATTTATCTGATGTAAATGTGAATTAGTTAAATAAATGAAAGATAATTAAATTATCAAATAAATAATAACAAGTAGATCTTATCTTATAATTTCGTTGAATGAATATAAAAGAAGGGGGGATGGAAAGACTCCAATGTAAAAACAAAAATTAGATGAAATCGGAAGTTATTGATACGAGTATAAATCGTTGCAAATAATGCGAAAGTTCGTAGCTTGACAAAGGAATCTCCCGAGACGTGCCTCTTAGCCCGGCCTTTGGATTTAAGCATTTAGTTTCTGTCAGCTGCCTCGCGCAGATGATTGGGGCGTCCGAAACTATTCGCGGTGTCCGCTCCAAAACTTGCTGGTACGTACTCCAAGGGCCACGTCGGCAACGGTACTCCTGTACGGTATTTTTCACATTTTTATGTCGTGGTTATCTCTATACAATCTGATATACTCCAGTATTATATCAGCTGTGATTTATGCATGTTTCAGTTTAATCTGTCTGGCGATCCAGCTTATAAACCGAGTGACAGAATTGTGTAAGTTGATTCTGTTTTTTTTAAAGACTTTTGCTACAATACATCTAAACTTACAGTTACACCTTTTTCCCATATAAGGAGTAGGCAGAGGCAACTTACGTAGCCCACTTTTCGTTTTTTCTTTTTTTTTATCTGAATTCTTTTTTTTTATTGTATAAAGTGACGAAACGAGCAAAACATTCACTTGATGGTAAGTGCAACGTCCGCCCACAACAAATGCTGTGTCACTCAAAATATTTCTGTGTGACTCCACACTGCGCACGTCACCCTGAGAGATCAGTTCTTAAGTCTCAAATGCCACGTGATTACGCTAGCTCACAGTGCCCTTCAAACCGAAACACAGTAATGTTTGCACACTACTGCTTCACGGCAGAATAACTGGCCCTGGGGAACCTACCCAGACGGATTCCAGCATAGGAATCCTACCACCAGTAAAATAAAATAAGTAAAATTCGGACCCTAAATCCAATTTGTATGGAAAATAGTCGATCCACTGATCGCTGATCGACGCAATCATCACGTATTGTTATTTTCACAGAGGCCTATTGATTTTTAGGGCACTGTAGCTACTGTAATTACAGAGCACGGACGACAGAATACAGACAGAAGTCTCAGAGCTACGAGCGCAGTGTGTAACTCAGCCAATTCAAAGCTAGGTAAGTTCGCAAATGTTATGAACGGCGTTGCACATACTATCAGGTGAACTAACTCTTATAAGACACATTGCCATTTGTTCCTATTATCAAATTATTATGATATCAAAGACTAGGTCGGTTACACTAGTTTTTCATTCGAATCCCCGATACAGATTCTATTTCTTATAGAAACAAAATATTGTAAATGTAAAATAATATGTTTTCGCAGTAGAATTTGTATCAGACGTACACATGGAATACGTTGAAAGGTATGGTAATGGTGCCACGGATTTGCCTAGTAAGAAACTAAACGAAACCGGATCGAAATATCGTTTTTGTTTACCAATGATGAAATTGTGAAGAAAATTTTTGCGCAAGGAAATTTAATATAATGTTCACAAACTGTTGATAAAATAATACGTATACGATATTAATTCACACTTACGTCTCTTATCTTCTTCTTAACCGTCTTAATTAAATGATTAAAGTATTACTAGAGAAGCTCGCGTCAGTAAGTAGTACTCCTGATAATAGAATCAGGCGTTACTTTGCGGAAATCCATTATAGTAAAGGAGCAAAAGTTAATTTCACTCGGCGGTTGACTGTCGTAGAGTCAATATCACTTGATAATGCCTCGTTTTGAGGTGAAACACTAGTCGTGTTCTCGACTTTAGTGATGTGTCTTGCCTAGTGGTAGTGTTGTAGTAGTGGAAGGTATCTGGTGGGGGCTCCCGGTGGCGGTATTGGTTTTCTTGTGCATGCTATTGAGGAAGGGCGGGCGGTGCTCTTCAAAACTAGATAATACACACCATTTTACATTTTGCATGCGGATCTTAGCAAATTAACTTTCTCTCCTTTCCTAGTACTCCTGATTCATTATATGCATTGTTTAGTTACGTTATACTATGCAGAGTTATACCGAATAACGACTGAGTTTGTATCTATGTTCATCGTCAACATTATGAGCCTCTGAGCAGTCTACTGCTGGGCCTAGACCTATCCTAAGTTGGAAAGTCTTGGTACTCAAATTAATAGCTGCATCCGATGTCTCACACCTCCCGTACCGTTATAAGTATGGTTATACGTTATAAGTTTGGGTTAAGATACTTAATACCCAGTCAGGCTTATTAGAAATGGCTATTCTATAAACTGTCTTAATGTTCCCCACACTAATATTTCTTCTGTATCGTAGGTGCATTTACAGAGATAAATTATAGATATGCACGTAACCACAGAGACCCGGAACAAATGAAGTCATGAAATTTTTTGAAGCAAAGCATCTTAACGCGCGTTTGGGATGAGGACGTATCCCGGAAAAGTAAAACGTCACAAACGAAAGTACGAACGGAAGTTGCATCGTTCCTCATTTGCTGGGCTGCACGTATTGTCTACCTGTGCCTATGTGAGTGAGCAAGCCAGTGTAAGGTAATTTTCTAATAATTTGTTGCATTAACGATACATTTTTTTATTGGTTAAAGTGATGAAACGTGCATAACGTTCACCTGATGGTAAGTGCGTCGTCTACTAACGTCTGCCCATAACAAATGCTGTATCACCCAGACCATTTCTGTGTGACACCACACTGTGTCCATCACCCTGAGACAAGTTCTTAAGTCTCTTATGCCCAGTGATTACGCTAGCTCAAAGTGCCCTTCAAACCGAAACACAGTAATGTTTCCACACTACTGCATCACGGCAGAATAACTGGCCCTGGGGTGGTACCTACCCAGACGGATTCCTGCATAGGAATCCTACCACAAGTAAAGTTATATTATTTGTAGCGTAACAGTCTATCTAAAGTTAGCCATTGCACCACATGTGCCGTAACCGAAAGTATGTTAGAGGCTTTTCTGATATTTCTTTTAGTCGGATTCTATTTTATGTATCAACAATCAACATTTAACGTAGATAATTTTGTGTAAAATTTAAAAGGAATATTTACAAATTCAATAAATACAAATACTACTGTATACAAACATGCACCTCATAAATGAGTAGGATTATGTCTGAAAACTGTATTCAGCTATTTTGACATAATTTGAGAAATAGTCCTAAGACAGCCGGCGTATTTTTATACAAAGGCGGACTGACAGAAACAAGTAAAGGCACTCTATTTTGCACATTAAATTAGAATATTATTCAGAATTCGTATTACAGAGAGACAGAATGAACTTACAACATTTAAGTTAATTTTATCACTTGACAAACTGATAATTAAGAAGTTCTCCAGGCGTTAGCAGACGGTGACTGTTTCTGGTTCATCAAATCAAAGACAATATCAATATATAAATATAGTTATAATAGAAATACAGTGCAGTAAGTAATAGCGCGAATACAAATGCACTCGTATTTCCTTCACTTATCCGATTAACGTTTATGCGATGTAACCGGAACAAGAGCGGAAGCTTTGTCAGAGTCACATGATAATTAGCAATGTCTAAGCAATAGGTGTGCGATATGTAAAAATATGTAGGGTGCATAATTAAGAATTTTTTGTGGCTTAAAAATTCATTACAAATGTTTAACTAACCCTACAGAAGGTTTCCGTGTGACACCGAACTGCGCTCGCCATCATGATACAGACATAAGCTTCAGTGCCTTTCAAACCGAAACACTTTAATGTCTGAAGGCAGTATAACCAGTACTGTGTTAGACAATAGTGAACAAAAGAAGGAATGAAGTAGCATGTTGGTCACTTTTAAATAGTTATAAAAATAAGGCACTACGGTACGGTACGGTGCCTAGAAAATGTTAAGACTTTTTTATATACAATAGAAAGTGACGTGACGCCAAACGTTCAACTAATGGTAAGTGTAACTTCTGCCATAACAAAAGCTGTGCACACGCTGAGTATTTCTGTGTGGCAAAACATTGCGACCGTCCCCTTGATACGATGCTTCTTTATATCGGATAAGCTTAGATAGACGCGCTTACTACCCCGCTACACCACCAACCTCTTACATCAAGAGTACCTCGTCCCTGCCACCGTCTGTCGCCATACGGGACGCGCACGAACTTGCCGGACTATAATCATTTTTCATCACAGACCGGTAGTTATCCAATAATTATTATTTATTAAAGTATTTTTGAATTTGTTTGTTCCATGTACACAATCATTTACCCGTACATATCAACTCCCCTTTTTACTTCTGTTGAGGTTTGCTAGAAGAAATCTCTTTTAGAGTTAAGCTAGTCTTTGTACATAAATTACATATTATAATTAGTATTCACAATACGAGTATAATATGTTTACATAAAGGAAGAAGAATGATTTTACTTAAGGTTTCTGCATATGTACTATTTAAATAACACAATTAGTTAACAAATCCGTTTATTATTAGCAATCGACATTATTGGTTCTACTTTATCACAGCATGATTGTCCGAATTGTCTATTACATACCTACAGCATTATTAATCATTTTTATTTTCGTTATTCAGTGTAAGGGATCCAACAATTTACGAAATCCCGAAATTTAATTTAAACCGCTGTTGTCTGACTGCGTAAAGTCGTGACTCAGTAACTTTCCTAAAAATCGTTACTGTTGCGTTTAACATGTTTACTGATTGCTTTCTACCCAAATCCGGTTGGATTTTATAATTTAGTACGCTGGTTACAAGTAGTATAAAGTTCCCTTTGGAATGTTTTAATGTAATTTATGTGTTGGGGTTTTTACAGTAACATGAAATCCTTTATTAAACAAACACAATGATTGTCATAACTTTCTTTTATAAGCAAAACAACTCATGGATTGTAAATGGATGACACGGGTGTTGATAAAGTCGACTACGGTAAATGATAGAATCTCAATCTCATCATATCAAATTATGTCAAACCTTAATTATCCAGGATAGTGACGGGCGCAGCGTTTAAGGTGCGAAGTGTCTAGTACTGCAATTGCCAACCCGTCTGCCTAGCGTGGCGATTACCACAAATCGTCTCGGTTTCGGAGAGGTCTATGCCTGGCAATAGACTTTTACAAGCATATGAAGAAGTGGAGGTAGAGAATTACTGCTATTTATTGACTAGTCATTCTGTCGTGAAGCAGTTGTGTGCAAACATTACCGTGTTTCGGTCTGAAGGTCACTGAGAGCGGTTGTAATTACAGGGCATATGGGTGGCATAGCATTTAAGTTAGGCAGATGTTGCATTATCCATCTGTTGAAAGCATATTTCTGTTGCCTCGCCAATGTTTTCCATAAAAGGAAAGATTACACAGACTTGATATAGGCAGAATCCTTTTAAGAGTAGTCATTAAACAAAGAAGAAGAAAGATTACAAAACTGATGTGACCAAACTCTAATATGTACAGTAATATACTAATTATATTTACTCAATCATTTATTAGTTATAATATATAAGGAAGATAATGATCCATCAATTGAGCATCGGTTGCACACTTCGTTGTCATGCGTGGCAACTGAGGCAAAGGCTCCCCATAAGCTTAATATGGCAGTGAGGACAACATTACGCTTAATACTGGATTTTGCCATAGTTGCCATGTTGGCAGGCGGGTTCACCACCGCAGTTTATTTATTCAGATATTTCAGAAAGATGCTGTTCCCCATCTCCTGGTTTTAATTTTTCCTCTGTCGACTTTTACGTCACTCATGGTATAAGATGGGGTGGTAGATTCTCTTAAACCACCACCACGACAAGATATGGAATGTACAAGCGGGATCAGGAGAGGAATAGGATGCATGGATCAGGTCTTTTCCTTACGAAGCATAGCTGAAAAATTCAAGGCTCAAAGTCAAAAGTCAGGCAGGCGATGGTTAATATTATGCATGATGCTCTACAAAGCAAAGGAATGAAAATTAATGTAGATAAGACGAAAGTAATGGTGTTTGAAAGAGAAGAAAGTATGTCGGATTGCAAATTGAAAGAGTTTGTGTACCTGGGTTCTAAGTTTACGAGAGACGGAAAGTATGACTGTGATATTGAGGGAAGAGTATTGGCAGGAAATCAAGTGAATGGGGCTCTGCATAACTTTATGAGTAGCCAGAACGTATCTAAAAAGGCACGACTGGCTGACGCAGAACCCCCCATATGTACAGTACATATGGGAAGTTCTGGTCCCCACACTTATGTATGGTAATGAATGCTGGATCTGGCAGAAGAAGCATGAAAGTAAGATTAATGCTGTGGAAATGAGAAGTTTGAGTAGTATCGCTGGAGTAACTCTGATTGACAAAGTGAGAAACAGCGTGATAAGGGAACGTTGCGGTGTGGTTGCAGATGTAGTGAAAAAAAAAGATTTAGAGAAAGGGATGCTTAGATGGTTTGGACACGTAGAGAGGATGGATGAAAGGAGATTAACGAAACAGATTTATGAGGCAAGTACGAATGGGAAATCCGGTAAGGGTCGACCTAGGCGTACGTTTCACAATTAGATCGGTGAACTTTTGAGGAAAGGTCACGTTAAAAGTACCCGTAACCGACGAGCATGTGTGAAAACGCTAACGAAAGTAGAAGAAGGTAAAGATATGTGTCAAAGATGAGGATAGGAGCAAGTGGAAAGTTGTGGTCTCTGCCTACCCCAATGGGAAAGAGGCGTGACTGTATGTATGTAAAGTCGGTATAGGCCATTATAAGAAAAATAGCTATTGTATGGCAAATTGTATCATGTATTTCATTTTCGTATTACATTTAAAATAGTTCTCATTGCTTTACTATTTACTTTAAATAAAACAACAAATGCTAGTAAAGAGCTTTGCTTATATCGTTCCTTTTACCCAACCTAAGACTAAAAGACATACTTTGTGCGATAAGACCGCTCCAACAATTTATTTCTCCTACCAGATATATATTTGAGTGTAATAAAGACGAGCTTTACGGAGACAATGGGTAAAAAAAAGAATATTTCGTTGAGGCAAGGAAATAACGGTTTTTCAGGCGATAACAATAGAAGTTCCCTTTAAGTTATTTCCCCCATCTTACAGTGACATTAGGGATGTGGTAGTAAAATGTAAAATCATAATGAACTAAGGTTTCCTTCGTAGTACCGAAATAAAGATACATTAAGAATCCTTAAAAAATATATATAAAGGGAACTACGTAGCACTGTACGGAAAATATAATTTGAATAAAAATGTAAGAGCTGACATTCCTAGTAGCCTGTTATTAAGTTTAGTAATATCAGTATAAAATCTGGTATGGAAAAAGATCTACGGAGTTTCTTTCGCCTGTTTTTTCTCCTACTGAGAAACCTTGTTACGATACGTTTTATGAACGAAATTATAATTATGTCGAAAAAAAATTTTTTCATTTCATTGCTTATGGTAATCCGTCAAAATCCGTAAAAAATGTTCATTCGGAGGCCAAGCACAGTGTGAGCTTAACATGAATGAGATTTGGCGTAACGATATGCAGTGAAAATTACGCTGTGAATAATAGTAATTAAAGTAAATTAAATAAGAATGTCCCACCACTAGGCAGCTCAGGGCCTAGGCGCTCGCTTTAAATTTAATAGTACGCGAGTGACCTGAGTTCGATCCCGGTGCCGGCACCACTAAAGTTGTTAATTGCAATTTTAAGTGCTGATTTACCATGTGCTCGGCGGTGAAGGAAAACATCGTGAGGAAACCTGCATGTCTGAGAAATTAAAAATATTTCGAAGACATGTGCAGTCTGTCAACCCGCATTGGAGCAGCATGGTAGATTCTTCCTAGCTCCAAAACCCTCTCAGAAATGAGAGGTGGCCTGTGCTCAGCAGTGAGACATTTGTAGGCTGAAACTTTGCTTTACTTTTACTACTAGGAACGCCTTTTTAAGGGTTTTGAAACCAAAAAGGGTTCACCTCGTTACTTCACTTCACATTCAAACTTCGTCGATATATTTTATATTTCTATGACATGCACGTTTCCATACGATTTTCAATAATAGTAAACTATTGATTTATCAAGTTTTTCAAAACATGGATTCCTTAGTTCTTGAAGGGAGATTTCCAGATGAAAAATCTCCGTGAATATTTCGGCGACGTCAAGCACTTTTGTAGACAAGTGCTCTTCTATTACCCAAGTAAAGCTTGGTGCTTACTGTGCGGAGAAATCTTGTAGCACAGGTATGGGGCGAATTATGATAAAGACTAAAGTCAAATAAGAATAATAAGAATAAGAGCACAAAACGCACCACCCAAATTCGACACACTTTCATTGCACGCAAAACATGTTATGCCATAAAAAAGATTGCCGCCGCCCCCTACTCCCAGCAAAGCATGAAAAATTAAATGACGTATTAGAATTAAATTAAATTAAAAAACAACGAGTCTGTTAATGACAAAATTATCTCAAACAGTGTTTCTTTAAACACTTACCTTTTTTGATTTGTGAGTAACAATGACTAACAATAAAAAAATCCCACAAATTTTTGCCGGCCCCTAAATTTTGCTGCCCGGGTCTACTCGGCCTCTAGGGAAATCCGGCCCTTCCCGCTGCGTAAAAGTCAGGTACTGTGACCCCTAGGCAACGCTTTAATCATAAAATTTTCCATATTCCGTAGTGTAATAGATGTAATCATATTTGTCGATTTTAATAAGAATGGTGGCAAATTTTATTATTCGTATGGCTAAATAGAAAATGTTATCATCAATGAACATTTGTAGCTAATAGTAATATCTGCTTTCAATGGGATGACCGGAATACCAAATGCTAAGCGAGGTACCTGAAAGGTTTGTTTGCTTTCAATCGAACGACTGTACTATCAGTCTTATTGGATTACTGAAACTAAATTTTACATAGAATTGGATCAAACATGAAGATTATATTAATATGTGGTTTCTACAATTATGAGTATGACTTTAGTTTAAAATCATATTGAAAAAATAAATTTATACATTAATTCTACTTTCTTTGTAATATATATCACGATATATCCTATCATGGTTTACTCCACTGACGGTTGGATTTCTGTGTGGGAATCCGTCTAGGTGTGTGCAGGCGCACTGATACTTATTATGCATATATTCTGCCGTCAAACAGTTGTGTGGAAACATAACTGTGTTTCGGTCTGTACGGTTCTATTAGCAAGTGTAATTACATGCCCATATGAGACTTGAGAACTGATATTTCGGAGTGAAGAGGGCAGTCGGAAATAATCTGGTTAAGACAGGAGGTGGCAGGGCAAACGTAAAAGGGAAAACGTTGCAGTCTTCTTTATTTTATATAATAGAAACCCTGATCGGTGACTGACAACAGTATCTATGCTGATATTGCGACCATTTCTTTTCATTTAAATAAAATTATCTTAATTTAGGACAGGACTTTGTTCAACACGGAATGTCGAACAAATGCTTGGGAACATGATAATCTCAAATATGAATTATGTACTTAAAGATTTATAAATTTAAAAGTATGGAAACATAAAATATTACAACGTTTAAAAATCTTTTTTGGTAAATATACAAAGTGAGGAGTTTATTTTGTGAAAAATATTGACAGATTTATCTTCTTCTTCTTCTTTTTTGATTCTAGGAATTAGCTACTAAATCAAGCTGTTTTTGTTAATGACGAGTAATAATTTAATTATAACAAAAACTTCATTTCGGTTGACAGTAAAATGATAGACTTTTACTTTTACTGAAGTTCTGCTGTACTGATGGAGATAAAACTAAAAGTACAATTTTGGTCTTGAACTGCAATCACTGTACACCTCCACGAGCACTTGTTGCATAATAAACTATCAATATTTAACATCAAAACTCAAAATATACACAGAAATTACAAAAGCCGATAGGTGTCCGGCATAGTAGAATAGCTCTTTCCGAACGAGGTGTCGTAAGAGGCGACTAAGGTATTGTACGGACAGCCTTTATACGTGCAGAATTAAACCAGAATATGCAATGTTGTCACTGTACTGCTCGTGGAAACTCTGTGGGGAGTAAACATTTTTTGACTTGTACCAAAATATCGGCGACGTGGTTCGCCACCCGTCACGTCTCGTTTCCCGCGACAGCATTTTTTACGTCCTTAAACATATAAGACAGCATAATAATGATATACAAAATGGAATAATTACCTTGTTAAGATACAGAGTGAAGGAATGATAGATAAAAATATAATATTTTAATTATTAAAAGAAAATAACTTCACTTTTACAAATCTCTTCGCGTTGGAAAAAAAATAATAATATCGTTACATTGTAAGTGTTGCCAACTACTAAAAGTTCATAAGGGCGGTAACATAAAATGGTATTTAAGAGACATCGATAAAAATAAGTTATTAAAATATATTTTTTTCTCTATATTATTACCTTAAAACAAGAACACTTAAGTTATGTATGGTACTCGTACAACTAGCTATAGTGGTAGTTTCTATTAAAATACTAACTTAATGACATACTATTAATCCATACTAATATATAAATGCGAAAGTAACTCTCTCTGTCCCTCTGTCTGTTTGTTACCTTTTCACGGTTCAACCGCTGAACCGATCTTGACGAAATTTGGCACAGAGATAGCTTGAATACTGAGAACGGACATAGAATACTTTTTATCCCGGAAAATGAAATAGTTCCCACGGGATATTTAAAATAACTTTTTCCACGCGGACGAAGTCGTGGGCGTCAACTAGTAACGTATAAAACTGTGTATGGACACGATTTTCATAATTCCATTTATGCATAGTGGCGTCAAAAGAAAACATTTTTTATATTAATAGATTTTCGAAAAAGCAACTTTTTATATATAAAATAATAGTTATTTTAATGGTACTGAATAAAAATCTAGACTTTTGGCGCCACTCGAAAAGTGGCGGTAGTGTTTTTTATTTTTTATTGGAATGAGTGTCGAAACGATTAAAACGTTCATCTGATGGTAAGTGAAAAGTCTGCCCATAAAAAATGCTATGTCAACCAGAACAAATCAGACAGTTCTTAGGTCTCATACTCCCAGTGATTACGCTATCTCTCATTGCCCTTCGAACGGAAACAGTAATGATTGCACACTACTACTTCACGGTGGAATAACTGGCCCTGGGGTGGTACCTACCTAGACGGATACCTGTTTTTATTGAATTTTGTAATTTCCATACAAACATACACGCCTTTTTCCCATACAAGGGGTAGGCCGATCCAACACACGTAGCACACTTTTTAAAGATAGTATAATATTTTTGACAAAATTTGATTTGGATTACTGATATCCAAATGATAGTTAAGTGTAATCACATAATAGTCGCCTAGGCTTACGATTAGTTACTGTGCCCCATTTTGTTTCTGTTTCTTTCATTATAGTAGATGATAGGGTAACACGACAAACTAGAATCATTCCACTCCCTTCAATACGTTTCTTGCATGTCTATGAGGCAAACCTTTTGTAAGGGTTGTCACAACAATATGTCTTACACTAGAGTAATAGAGTTGTTTTTGGAACACGACGAAGACATCGACGCATTGCTGTGCTCCTAAGCTATTTAGAATAATCACGTTAGATCCCTCACTAATACCTGTCCAAATAAAATCAACCGCTGGGTTAAAATTTACGGTGCAAGTGATCTACTACCTGCTTTTAAATGGACATGCTATGTTACAACACTCACGAATAGATGTCCGGCAGAGTAGAATAGCACCTACCTCTTTCCTACCGAGGTGACGTAGGAGGCGACTAATGTATTGTACGGACAGCCTTTATTAGTGCAGAATTACACCATAATATGCGATGCTGTCACTATACTGGTCGTAGATACACAATGGGGGAGTAAGATTTTTTTGAATTGCGGCGACGTGGTTAGCCACCCGTCACGTCTCGTTTCCCGCGAGGACGAAAAGTGGGTTTAATGAGTGGCTTCTGCCTACCCCTTATATGTATTGTGACTGTAAGGATGAATGAATAGACCTCGGTGTGTGTATTTTCGGCCTAGCATATTAGGTGGTGGTTATTCCGCCTTCTCTCGGAATAACCATCTCTTATATAAGCAGCTGGTGTCGTAAAAGTCGACAGAGGGAAAATTAAAACCAGAGATGGGCAGCAGCATCTTCCTGGAACATCCGAATAAATAAACTGCGGTTGCCAACCCGCAACCTAGCGTGGCAACTATGGCAAAATCCCCCTCAAAATGAGGGCTACAAACTTTTGTGGCAATCTATGGGGGAGGCCTATGTTCGGCAGTGGACTAGTGATAAGCTGAAATTATGATGATAATGATATAAGCAGTGGCATTTCCCTAAGTCGACTTTTACGTCAACCACGGGAAGAGATAGGGCGACAGATTTATTGACAATCCATTATTAAAATGACACGTTGTATGACACCAGTGTATTGAACATGTAAGTGTCTTGTTTATATTCATACTATGGCCCATGCATCTGGGAGATATGTTTTATACCTTGAAGCATATTCTTTAAGAAAATATGGTAAATCATTTGCATTCGAGCAGCGCTGGGGAAGCTAGCCGCTTTCTAATCCCATTAAAAAATGAGAGACGGCTTGCGCCCGGTAATAAACATTTATATATTTTTTTTTTACTTTATTGTGTAAACCTAGTCTAACAGTCTTTTAAGATTTTAAGCGCAAAAACTATAACACGTCAATAACGTTGGAACAATTAAACATAAGTAGTATTTCAAATAAAGAATATTTTTATATGCTTAATGTTTTTATTCAGTTTCTTCACCACTGCCTCTAATGAGAGTATTCACTTCGCAACGAACGTGTATCGTTTAAACATGCTACGAGAGTTGTCGCAAGCTTAAGCCTTCCATTCGATGGTAATGCATATGAGATTTATTTATGTTACTCTATAATTTTCCAACTTTATTGAAATAGTTATATTACGCGATTCAAATTAAATTGGTTGGTTTCCGTCTGCGAGTCAACTCAAGGATACATGCCTCAGTCGGCAAGCAGGTGCTCTGACTACTGAGTCAATATATCTATTTGTAATAAACATGTAATAAACCACATTTTTACATATGTGTTGAAAATTAAAAGTAATAAGCATTAGTATTTGGAAACCCTTGAAAGCAAAATTAAATGCTTTCGGAAGATGCCAACTAGACAGAATATATTATAATGCCACAAGTGTATGCGCAAATACAGAGTCACTGATCTGAAAAGATCGGAGGCAGTCTCGAGTGCTGTGACAGGGACACGGGGACAATCACAACATAACCAGACCCGAAAACCAACTATTTGTGTTTTTGCATAAAGGTCGGCTTCGGCTGGTGTTCGAATTCGAACCCTTAACCCGTAGCATAGAAGTTAAGTGCTCTAACGACTAGACCACGCGATCGTGAAATATGACAAGTTAATAGCTCTCAAAAACTGATAGCTGGTATTAATCCGATTAATACAAATAGTATTATTATTATCAGCTTGTAAACAATCTACTTACTTACTCATAATTTTTCATCACTATAGCCCGTCACAAGTCAACTGTTAAACATCCTTTCTTCTGGGTTATGTAAGTAACTCCCGATTAAAGTAACTGACCGAGCTGAGGTCTGACCCTTTTGGGTACCCTCGAGTCTGTTACTACGCGCACAGGGTAACCGTCCAAACCGAGGTCCCCTCTCGGGGGCCCTTGCGATGGTTAGCCATAAATAAAGATTTCGGCAGAGCGCCCTTAGCACTCGGCCACCTTTCAACCCGCGAAGCTATATAAGCCTTCGGGCTGTTAGTGACCATCCGTCATAAAAAACCCTGGGTTAGAATCGTTGCCAGCGCCAACATTTGTGCAAAAATGAAAATTATAGGTCTTCTAGTCTGGTTGCGTTGTTCATCATCATGATCATTTCAGCCTATCACTAGTCCACTACTGAACATAGGCCTCCCCCAAAGATTGTCACAAGTTTGTAGCTCTCAATTTGGAGGGATTTTGCCATAGTTGCCACGCTTGGCAGGCGGGTTGGCCACCGCAGTTTATTTATTCACATGTTCCAGGAAGATACTGCTGCCCATCTTCTGGTTTTAATTTTCCCTCTGTCGACTTTTACGACACCCACGGGATAAGATAGGATGGTGGATTCTCTTGGGCCGCTACCACACATATAAAATGAATGTCTGTAAAACGCACCCACGCTAGGGGAAATGTCCTAGTTCCGCCATCTGTCGGACACCATTATGATTTCTGGCATTTCACTGAGGCGACTCTTATGACACCAACGGAATTAGTTGGAGTGGTAGTCCTTCCTAGATTAGGAAAACAATAATGCAAACAGATCGCGCAATCCCTTTAAATTTACAATATGTAGTCAAAAACTAAGTAAAAGACTAAACATTTTCCCACTACTGAGCACAAGCCTCCATTTCTGAGAGGGCTTTGGTGCCTGAAAGAATCAGGCCTGCCGCAATGCGAGTTCATGTGTCTTTGAAATATTTATTATTCCTCAGACATGCAGGTTTTCTCACTATGTTTTCCTTCACCGCCGAACGTGTGGTAAATCTGCATTTAAAATTGCAATTAACAATTTCGGTAGTGCGGCACCGGGAATCGTACTCAGTATCTTCACTAATATTATTTACATATATTTTCGGTGATGTAATTGATGTTAGCCTTCTCGGCTTTTACAGCTTCATCGGATACTGTGAAACCTCGAAGTTCGGACTGTGTCGCGTTCGCTGCGTGCTTTCACGATTTCGAAAATCTTAAACATTTTAAGTCATCTACTGACCGTCTGAAGGAGGCTGCGCGCGTCGGTTCGGACTGTCGATTTGTGTGTCGGTAACTCTGGGCGGTGAGAACCGCCCTGGAACACGGGTGAATCTTGTGTACGCGATGTGATTATTGACTATTGCGCGCCGCTCTCTACGGCGGTCGCGCGTCGTGGTGCGTGTTATATTAAAGCTATCGACTGTGTGTACAGTGTGGCCTGGAGCCAGGAGCGTGACTGGCAGTATCGTGGTCAGGAAGAGCTGAGACGTCCGTGTCGTCTAGCACGTTTCGCGGGCGACGTTTGCGTTCGGTCGCGTTTCTGTTTGGTCGGTAATTTGCTGCTTTCACCACCAGCGGGTTTGAATGAACCGCGGCTGTTTCGAAAAACCGCCATGATAATTCTCTGAAGTGTTCAGAGATTAAGGGCATTTCACAGTCGCTGTGAAGATCTACATTGCGTTGATACCAACCGGCTCCGGAGCCGGTGGTTGCTGCCACCGGTGGCAGTTCGCAAGAATCGATTTTGAACGCTCTGTAACTTCTTTAATTGATTGCCCGTCGCGTGAGCGAAAGCGACGCAAGAATAGTCCATTACGGGTCTTATGCAAGTCATATAGAGGCACTAATATTATGTACGTAAGCCGGCCAGCCAGCCGTGTGGTGTCGACTTACGTAGAATTTACCACCCCATCTCATCCCGTGGGTGTCGTTAAAGTCGACAAAGGGAAAATAAAACCAGGTGATGGGCTCCAGCATCTTCCTGGAACATATGAATAAATAAACTGCGGTTGCGAACGCGCCTGCCGGGTAGGCGCATTGGCAACGGCAAACCGTTGGCGTGGCAACTATGGCAAAATTCCCCCAAAATTAGAGGTAAAAACTTTTGTCGCAATCTATGGGGGAGGCCTATGTTCAGCAGTGGACTCTAGTGATAGAACTCAAAATATGATGATGATGATGAATATAAATATTTTACGTGCACAATTTTTACTGCGGATCGAAGTATTGTGATTCAAAAAAACAAAGAAAAATACTGGCAGGTATTGACTATATGACAACTCACACGAATCTAGGTCAGCTTAATGGAACACATGTTGATTTGAGTGCCGATTTATTGTAATACAATTTAATTACGAATTCTTTGTAATATAATACTTATTTTATGTTGTTTCTGACAAAATGGCGGGCATTTGCAATTTTATTTACCAATATCGCTGCTCAGCGTTGTAGTTTCAGCAAATTCCTCCGATTTAAGAGAGGCCGATAGGTGTCCGGCAGAGTAGAATAGCACCTACCTCTTTCCTACCGAGGTGTCGTAAGAAGGCGGCTAAAGTATTTTACGGACAGTCTTTATTCATGCAGAATAACTTCATAATATGCAGTGCGGTCACTATACTGCTCGTGGGAACACAATGGGGACTAAGAATTTTTTATACATAGAAATGTTAATAGAATCACGGCGTTTCTTTGCTCGGCGTTACTTTGCGGAAATACATTATAATGAAGGAAGAAAGTTAATTTGCTAAGATCCGCATGCAAAATATAAAAATGGTGTATATTACCTAGTTTTTTGAAGAGCAACGTGGTTCGCCACCCGTCACGTCTCGTTTCGTCATGGGTTACGTGAGTGGCCTCTGCCTACCCCTTATATGGGAAAAATGCGTGACTGTATGTATGTTTAAGAGAGACCTGTTTCTAATAGTTTACTGTTTTCAGGCTGTCAATGATGATACTTTTGTTGATGGAGATACTCGTATTACGAATCAAGTCAAGATTTAAAACAGCAGCTGCAGGTTAATGCATTAACAGCCTACATGATAAATCGTTGTACTACCGGACCTTTCATTCGAATCCCCTTGAATTCGCCTATACGGTTATTGTAAAAAGTACCTAAAATACTTAAACGAGTATTATATGTATTACCTGAGTATTACTGGTGGTAGGTTTCCAATGCAGGAATCCGCCTAGGTGGGTGCCGCAGTGTCAGTGCCGTGAAGCCGTAACATGGAAGCATGGATAATATCATATTGCAATAAGCGGAACGAGTTTTTTGAATCTGTTGCCTACAAAACGCACCTCGCATGTCGTTTTGAGGGGATACTCCCCGGAGAGGTATGAATAAATAGTACAAAATTACAAAATACGAAAATACAAACTATATTATTTACATCAAAATATTTTTAATTTTCTTATTTTTTCTATCCTTTTTTCCAACTTTTTAATTATTTTGAATTTGGAACACGTATATTATTTTAAATACTTCTTTCGATTTTGCGCCATTTCACATATTTTTTCGTGTTCATTATCAAATTACAATATGGAATGGGGTGTTAAAGAAAATATGATTGCAGTGATCGCCTTGCACAAAGTGGATATGGAGCCGTATGTTCGTATATCGTACTATCACTGTTGATAGTTGAGAGGAAGTGTTGTTGTATCTGTATACAACAACACTTCCTCTGTCGAAGACCAGAAAAGATCGGGGCGGCCGCGTGCTGTTAGAACTATAAAGGCTGTTAAAGCCAGAATGCGTCGAAACCCCATTAGGAAGCAAAACATCTTATCGCGAGAAATGAAGATTCCCGCTAGGACTCTGTCGCGTATTATAAAACAAAACCTGAAGCTCGGTGCTTATCGTTGATATACAGGATATGCCCTAAATCAATCTTTACTATTAAAGAGAGTGGATCGATCAAAACGCCTTCTGTCGCAATACGCAGGTGAAAGGCACAGAAATATCCTCTTTACCGATGAAAAAATTTTCACGATTGAAGAACACTACAATAAGCAAAATGATAAAGTGTATGCTCACAGTTCTAAAGAAGCTGCTCAAGTGGTCGGAAAGGTACAACGTGGTCATCATCTTGCGTCGGTGATGGTTTGGTAGGGCGTGTCTTATCAAGGAGTCACAAAACTACATTTTTGTTAAAAAGGAGTGAAAACTTCAGCCAAATTGTATCAAGATACAGTCTTGGATCATGTTGTGAAACCTCTCAGCAATACACTTTTAAAAAATATAACGTGGACTTTCCAGCAGGACTCTGCACCTTGTCACAAGGCACGAACTACCCAAGCCTGGATTGAAACCAACGTTCCGGACTTTATAAGACCTGAAGACTGGCCCTCATCTAGCCCAGACCTCAACCCTTTAGACTTCAAATTATGGTCAGTTTTAGGGGACATGGCCTGCTCTAAACGACACGGCGACATTGAGTCTCTTAAAAAATCTTTGGAGCAAGCAGTGGCGAAATTTCAGTGCGTGAAACAGTGCGTAAATCCATAGAGGCGTGGCCAGAAAGATTAAAGGCCTGCATAAAAGCCAAAGGTGGCCATTTCGAATAGAATATTTTTTTTAATTTTTGCTGAGAGTAATAAATTGAGTATTAAACTTCATTAAAAAAAATGCATTTTCATTTGTAACAGAACTTATGGCCGGACTAGGTATATATGTATTAGTAGTCTTTAATGAGATTTTATAACATTAATTCCGGAATAAATTATGAAGTTAGTTTTGATTATTATGATAAAAACATTGCAGTGAATCCCGTAATATGAAGTAGTAACATCAATAAAGAGGAAAACGTAAGGAATTAATTAAGAAAGTACACATCATAATATCCAACCGTAGCTCTTGGCCTCAATTAAGTAATTTGAACGAAGGACGAAAAGACAATGGCAAACCTAAGTTTCATTTCGGCCAACATATTTTTACGAAATGTGTTTTTTTTATGTACGTTTTTAGTTACTGCTTTGATTAAGCAAGAAACAATGAAAATGTGAAACTAAATTTAAATCAATTACATCAGATATATATCGTACACATATTTCGTGTGTTAAAACATATTTACAAAGAATTGAAAAAAAGCATTGATATATACGTTAAAATTAGAATAGTAATCACATCATCATCTGTTGATCCTCTTAATATGCTAGTATGTGATTCGTCATCGCACCAGCAATTTACGCGATCACTGCTGTTAGTGGTCGTCCGCTTTTCTCTTAACAGTTTAGTTCAGATAAAAAATGTTTTTTTTTATTTTGGTGAGTAATTCTTAATTAATACTAATTATAATGACCACTTATTAATTAATTAGTAGTAATTAGGGGTTAGGAGTTAGGGTCTTTTGACATAAATCTATTCGATTCGATTGATAAAAATATGTAATTAGGATTGACAGATTTAGTGGCGACGTGATCAGTCAGCGTACTTACCTGCTAAGTTGTGACGGTGTGAGGTGTTTGAATGTCAGCCGAAACCAGTATTTCTTTAATATACAATATACTCGTATAAGGATTTGGTGCTACATATTGTGATTTTTAAGAGAAGTGTTGTCTGTTAGACGAAGTTCTATTGTCTTAATTCCCTAAACTCAAGTGAATTGTTGATTAAGATGTAGTTATTTTGACCGTAGCTAATATTATGCTTAGGAAAGTGCAAATGAATATTATAAAATGTATTATAACTTATGCCATAAAAAGGTTTAGAATTAATTGACTTTACTGTAGAAGTTACGAATTGTTAGATCGTTTTTGTGATTACCCAGCAAGGAGTGAGTTATTGACAAACTTTAAAGATTAATTTTGTCGGTCCTTGCTGTCATCTTTACAGTTAAAGAAATGTATAAGGAAAGAAAAATAAAAGGCTGGAATAATATCATGGAAATGGTACATATCCATAGGCTAAAATGTCAGTAATCATAAAATTAATGTCCAGATTTATAGGACCCAAACATTTTTTTAAATATAAACAAGTTGTGTTTTCAGCCTGGTCCGTCAGTAAGTTTGTGCCTCGGGATGTCATGGTCATCATCAATTCTGATCCGATGTATCACGCCTATATGGATTAGAAAGCAATGATATCTCGCATATTAATCGCTTAGCAAACAAGCATACAGTAATTCTGATATTAAGTAATTTACTGCACTTTATAGTCACAAGACAACACATCGAAGAGATTCAAGATATAGGTCCTCCTCCTACTAAGCAGTGTTAATTTATTGTTATGTTGTGGTATTTCTATAGTTTTCTTAAAATTAGATACAATAAGACGTATATATAACACTATTCTATGCAATAAAATATGTAAATAAAACCCCAACCAGACGGAAGCCCTCGGCAGAGGAGACCAATCGGCCGAGGGTTAGAAAGAAATTGAAAGAAAACGACGATGCGCCCGGTATCGATGAACACCGCGTTCTGCATTTGAACGCGGAGCGGCCCGTCACAGAGTCCCAATCGTCTCAGACGTCCCGAGAGACTGCCCGAGATTAACTCATTCGCAGTAAACGACCACAGGAATAATTTCGGTCGAGACACCACCCCACATGTTATTATTATTACCTTTATTTAATAACAGTAACTATTTGGTACTATCCGTACTTTGTAATAAAATGAAAATTATTTATTTTTGGATGTAAGATTTTTTTAACAATTTACCTCCTTTTCATTGTGAGATTACTCTGACGGAGAAGAAACACAAAGAAAGCAGCAGCGTTTTTGTATTTTTTTACCTTAGTAAAAAAAACATAATTAACAAAGAATAAAACATAAACTAGCGAAGTACGCTTCATGACAAAATTTCCGACAAGACAAATTTAATAATACATATCTAAATGTATCGCAAGCTCAAGCCGACCAGCCTTCACAAGCAGCACTTGTTTACAAGTACCATTTCATAGTCCTTTCTGACCTGGTCCTGTTATTTATGAGATACTGAAGCACTTTCTATAATTCTGTTTTTTTTTTACTTCATTTATGAAATGAGCGCGCGTGTTCGGAAATGAGAGGATACTTTTTTTCAAAAAAATTACTTGTATATGAACAGTTATTTGAATTTACTGTAGTAGTATCTATCGTTTTCTTTGTAACGAGTATGTTAATTACTGTTTCATTTGATAACTAAATATTGTTTGACTAATGTATTGGCCGTGTGGTAGCGGCATAAGAGAATCTACCACCCCATCTCATCCCGTGGGTGTCGTAAAAGTCGACAGAGGGAAATGAAAACCAGGAAATGGGCAGCAGCGTCTTCCTGGAACATCAAAATAAACAAACTGCGGTTGCCAACCCGCCTGCCAAGCGTGGCAACTATGGCAAATCCCCCCAAAATGAGAGTTGCAACACAACGGCCCCTAGTCTCCGGCGGCCCCGCTAGTCCTGGCTACGGTAGCGGTCATGGTAACGGCGGGGCAGGGGGTGCGAAGAATCTCCGGAGGAGGAGATCTTGCTACCACCACCGACGACTGGACCTGGCAACATTCAACGCACGCACGCTGAGGACCGACGAGAAGATCTTGGAACTGGAAGAGGAGGTGAGCAAGTTACGTTGGGATATTATAAGATTATCTGAAGTCCGAAGACAGGGGGAGGACACGGTAATCCTTGAATCCGGTAACTTGTTCTACCACCGGGAGGGCGACCATCTGTCCCAAGGAGGTGTCGGGTTTATCGTCCACAAGTCTCTCATTAACAACGTTGTCAAGATCGGGAGTGTGTCGACTAGGGTTGCGTACCTTATACTCAGAATAACCAAACCGTATTCGCTGAAGGTCATACAGGTATACGCACCTACCTCGGCACATCCTGATGATGAGGTGGAGGTAATGTATGAGGACATATCAAGAGCCATACATTCCTCCAAAACTCACTACACGGTGTTGATGGGAGACTTTAACGCGAAGCTGGGCATGAAAAAAGACGACGAGCTGGTAGTGGGGCAATTTGGAATAGGGCAACGGAACCAAAGGAGCCAACAGCTAGCCGACTTTATGGAGAAGGAGGGACTCTTTATGATGAACTCCTTCTTTCAAAAGCGGCCCCACAGAAAGTGGACCTGGATGAGCCCGGACGGTTCCACCAAAAATGAGATCGACTTCATCATGACGACCAAACGACAGCTGTTCAATGATGTCTCTGTGATCGCTAGGGTGAAAACCGGCAGTGATCACCGAATGGTAAGAGGCACATTGAACCTGAACGTAAAGCTGGAGAGGTCGCGTATTGTGAAGTCCACGCTCCGTCCATCTCGTGCCCTTATCCAAAACCCCGAAAGCTTCCAGCTCGAATTGCAAAATCGTTTTCAGTGCCTGGAAGATTGCGTTACAGTGGATGATATGAACGAGAGGCTCGTGGAAACTGTCCATGCGTTGGGGGCAAAGTTTTGCAAGACCCACTGCACAAAAAAGATCCAGAAACTCTTCGACCACACTCTTAATCTCATGGAGGCTAGGCGAGAAATGAGGCTACAGTCCTCAACTGATGCGTCAGCATATCGGCAACTGAACAGACAGATCTCCAAATGTATGCGGCGAGACCTTCGCAACTTCAATACAGCTCGTATTGAGGAAGCGATAGAGCGAAACCAAGGCTCCAAGGTTTTTGCCAGGGATCTGTCTGCCGGAAAGAACCAACTGACTAAGTTGAGGACCGAAAGCGGTGGCGTCATTTCCGCTGGAGCAGAGATTTTGAGTGAGATCGAGAGATTTTATGGACAGCTGTACACATCGTCGTTGGAGCCACACACTAGTGTGAGTAACGACCCAAGAGCAAGTCTCGTCCGACACTATTCCGATGATATCCCGGACGTCAGTCTGAGCGAGATTAGTATGGCTCTCAAACAGCTTAAGAATGGCAAAGCGCCGGGTGAAGATGGAATCACAGCAGAGCTTCTGAAAGCGGGTGGAAAACCGATACTAGTAGTCCTTCAGAAGCTCTTTAATTCCGTCATCCGAGGCGGCGCTACGCCGGAAGCGTGGAGTAGAAGCGTGGTTGTCCTGTTCTTCAAGAAGGGCGATAACGCCCTCTTGAAGAACTATAGACCGATATCGCTTCTAAGCCGCGTCTATGTGCTGTTTTCGAGAGTCATAACGAATCGTCTCGCAAGCAGACTTGATGACTTCCAGCCTCCCGAACAAGCCGGATTCCGAAAAGGCTATAGTACCATAGACCACATACATACCCTTCGCCAGATTGTACAAAAGACCGAAGAGTACAATCTTCCGCTATGTCTGGCGTATGTGGACTATGAGAAAGCCTTCGATTCCGTCGAAATTTGGGCGGTGCTAGAGTCGCTTCAGCGGTGCCGAATTGACTGTCGGTATATCGATGCGTTGCAGTGCTTGTATACCAATGCTACGATGGCTATCCGAGTACAGAACCAGAGTACGAAACCGATCCAATTGCAGAAAGGTGTAAGACAGGGTGATGTAATATCCCCGAAACTCTTCACCGCTGCATTGGAAAATGTTTTCAAGCTACTGGACTGGAAAGGATACGGTATCAACATCAATGGCGAATACATCACTCACCTTCGATTTGCCGACGACATAGTCATAATGGCAGAATCGATGGAGCACCTTAGCGCTATGCTCAATGACCTCAATAGTGTCTCCCAACGGGTAGGTCTTAAGATGAACATGGACAAGACGAAGATCATGTCTAACGTCCATGTCACACCTATACCGGTTATTGTTGGGAACACTACGATCGAAGTTGTTGACGAATATGTATACCTAGGACAGATTGTCCGACTAGGTAGGTCCAACTTCGACCAAGAGGTCAATCGACGGATCCAACTCGGCTGGGCAGCGTTCGGGAAACTGCGTCACATCTTCTCGTCGAGTATACCGCAATCCCTCAAAACAAAAGTGTACAACCAGTGCGTGTTGCCAGTGATGACATATGGAACCGAGACGTGGTCCTTCACTGCAGGCCGCATGAGGAAGCTCAGAATCGCTCAGCGAGCTATGGAAAGGGCTATGCTCGGAGTTTCTCTGCGAGATAAAATCCGTAACGATGTTATCCGCAGCAGAACTAGAGTAACCGACATAGCCCTAAGGATTAGCAAGCTGAAGTGGCAATGGGCCGGCCATATAGCTCGGAGAACCGATAACCGTTGGGGAAGAAAGGTTCTCGAGTGGCAACCTCGTACCGGCAAACGCAGTGTAGGGCGACCCCCCACTAGATGGAGCGACGACCTACACGGTTTTGCAGGAAGTCGATGGATGCAGGTGGCTTAGGACCGTGTTTTGTGGCAATCTATGGGGGAGGCCTATGTTCAACAGTGGACTATGGTAGGCTGAAATGATGATGATGATGATGATGATGAATGTATTGCAATTGTGCTTTAAATAACTGAGACAAAATATAAATAAGTTATTTTCACATTAAGTATATGTATTGAAACTGATTTTCAATATACGAGCAATATCAGCCGAATATTAAAAGCGGACTGTATTGAAATACCGTGTTGCGGGTTCCGGCTGCTTATACTGAGCGCAGACTCCTTTTGTTGCAACATACATTACAAATATTTTCATTAATAAATGTTAAGTTATTTATTTACAGGAACTTTACTACTGACGTATTTTTTTCCGTTCATATTCATTAATTGCCAGCAACCCGCTACGGCTTCGTACGGGTGCAATTTACTAATGAAAAAAATGAGAAATTGTGCTCAGCAAAAAATATTAAGTATATTTATTTTATAACATGTCTCTATCCCCAGTGGTTTAGGCTGTGCGTTGTCTGTCAGCCAGTCAGTTCGTCAATGTGTCACATTTGTATGAAAACGCGTGACAGCAGAATTGTCAAACAAAATGTCACTTATTGAGATTTTAATACGAAAGTACCATCCAAATTTCCGACTTTTCCAGTGGATTTTCCAAAGATTTTATAAAAGTAATAATGTCTCTGGTTCTCACACTACACACCATACGGAACACAATTGAAATTCTGTGTGAGCATTCTCCTTCCTGGTCGCCCGTACGTAAAAATAATAAAATATGTACACTAATACACTGCGCCATGGCGATGTGTGTTGGCGGTGTAAAAAATTCTGCCAAAACTTTTATCGGGTGGTAGAGATCCGCTTAGGTAGGCACCACCGCGGTACCACTTATTCTGCCGACAAGCAGTCAAGTGCAAACATTACTGTGTTTCGGTATAAAGCGCATTGACAGGTATTAGTAATTACAGAGCATACGAGACATAAGAACTGATGTCTCAGGGTGACGAGCGCAATGTGTTACAACATTTAAATGTTCAAGGTGAACGATTTGTTCGTGTCGTCACTTTCTTCCAAAATAAAAGGGCGACGAAAAAATGCCAGGAAAATCTTGTATCCGTCAGATGGCGGAAATCTAATCTCTGGAAATTACATAGACCGCTGACGGGCTGTAGAGTCCAAGCTATGACGTGTCAGGTACTGCTATCGTCAAATGGTCTGCCAAATATGGCGGTTACGGCAAATCCTTTCTTCTTGGACGATACTTATTTCCATCAGTGGACTTTTAACACTACAAGAGAGTAAAAAAATTGTTACTGACGTAACTTTATACTGCTTGCAATAAATAGAATAACTAATTTCAGCTTTTTGTACATTACTTGACTCATTTCAATTTGCAATTTTAATAAAACAAATGAGGAATTAAATAAAAACAATCAGGTATATTTTGGATGAAAGAAAGTTATTTTTTTTTTATCGGATAAGGTGACGAAGCGAGCAAAACGTTTACCTGATGGTAAGTGCAACGTCTGCCCATAACTATGCTGTGTCACACGGAAAATTTCTGCGTGACACCACAATGCGCCCGTCACCCTGAGACATCAGGTCTTAAGTCTCAGATGCGCAGTGATTACGCTAGCTCTCAGTGCTCTTCAAACCGAAACACCGTAATGTTTGCACACTACTGCTTCACGGCAGAATAACTGGCCCTGGAGTGGTACCTACATAGACGGATTCCTGCATAGGAATCCTACCACCAGTAATTGCTTTCGGGTGGTGGATTGTGGGACTAACCGGATGTTATCGCGATTTCTTTATTGCATCATTGTAGATAAGGGCCGGTTACGTCACCGAGAGTATCAATAGGCAGCTCTTCGACCGCGCCGCTATCCACTCGATTGAAGTAACGTCTCGGCTACCCTCGTGTCAGTCACTACGCGCACAGTGTAACGTTCCGAGCAAAGGTTCTCCCTCGGGGCTGTGTGGTGGTTACCCACAAATAAGAGTTTTGTCTTAGCACCCTAAGCACTCGGCCACTTTTCAATCCGGCGAAGCTGTGAAAGCTCTCGAGCTAGCAGTAACCATCAAGCCTAAAAAGTAAAAAAACCGCGGCACTCACTTGGCGGCTGTCTGTCGTAGAGTGAATACCACTTGATAACGCCTTTTGTGGTGAAACACGTCAGTGTTCTCGAATTCGATGGTGTGCTATGTGTATTGGTGGTGTTGTAGTGGCGGAGGTTATCTGGTGGCTGTTCCCAGTGGCGGTATTAGTTACTTTGTGCACGCTATTGAGCGATACGGGTGATGCATGCGGATCTCTTAGCAACTATAGCAAAATCTCCCCAAAATGGGAGCTACAAACTTTTGAAGCAAACTAAATTTTTAGCGATAATAGCCTAATAGTTTAAGACACGGACAGCGAACCTTGACGTCACAGGTTCGAGCCTGCCATTCGACTGTGGCAAACGGTTTCTTAGCACAAGTGTTTAAGCTTAGTTGGAGATTAGACACTTATGTTTTGTTTTTTTTACGTTTAGGAGATGGGCAGCAGCATCTTCCTGGAAGATCTGAATAAACGTGGCAACTTTGAAAAAATCCTCTCAAAATAAGAGCAACAAACTTTTGTGGCAATCTATAGGGGAGGCCTATTTTCAGCGGTGGACTAGTGATAGGCTGAAATGATGATGATGATGATGAAACAAATTTATTTGGATAAGAATTTCAGATTACCTACTCAAATTACCCCTACAGATTAAAATTAATTTTAATTATTTCTTTTAGTCATTTTTTATCAATTTGTAAATTAACCTTAATATTTAGACGTCGCATACTGTTGTACAGACATTTTTAAGCACTATATGTTTTCTATAGAAAGCATTGTAATATGTCTTACCGTTATGGCAGTGTTCATAAGAAACGCATTTGCAAGACCGTTTTTTGTCGAATTACGAGTACGTTGCAAAATTGGTCTCCACGAAAAGTCCTTTTATTTTAACGAGATAATATACAGCCTATGTCCTACAGATGGGAATACCGGCGAATTTACCACAGCGCGAGAAAGGCGATATGCAAATTTTTTTTCGCGCGAATTTGTACGCTATAATTTTATCGGTTTAATATTCGTTGAACACGAAGACTCGAACTCACGAATAGCGACACATTTAAAAAATGAAACGAGAAATGCAACTCTTTGAAGAAGTATCCTCCTATATTCGTTAGTTAAACTTTTTGAAAACTTCGCAAGTACGTTATATTTATTAAATAAGCTTTTTTTGTATTCGTTACAAACATAGTTTAAAAGATCAACGTTGGCCTATACTATATAATTTAACACCTATTATTACTCATTTACAAGTTTTGCCAATAATTTAATTAAAACCAAACACTGTTTACTTACAAATAGTTATAATTGCGAAGTGTACCGTATCGGTAACAAGCAAACGAAAAATTTTACAATATACTCGTACCACACAGATTCGAACAACGCGATGTTATATTTCACGATTATTAATAATGTACGATAAATAATTTATATATACAAATAAAATATTTCGCGTATAGCATCTTTCAATTCACGAATAGTCTTGCAAAATTATAACAAAACATCGTTATTTTAACCAATGAGAAATAACGCGCGGTTTTCATCTTCAGTTATTAATAACTTGAACACAATGTCGTATATTGATCTCTTAATGAACTAGTTTGTCACTTGTTAATCATGAAAAATACTCGGTCTACAACTAGTTGCTTGTTTTGGTGATGAAATTTAATTTAAATATGTGATGTTTATTAAAAAATACCATGTAATTATAGACTCTTTCATTTCCTCGAAAATATAATGGTGATATTATACTTTATATTATCCATCACTACTATGTCCACCGTGAAGGTCTACTCTGAATATTGGTGTAAGAACTTGAAATCGGATCTGTAGTTTCGGAAATTACTTTCTACGTCCAAGCTTACAAACTTTACCTCTTTATAATATTAGTATAGATTTTGTTTATAGCTTCCTAATACTCCACAATTTAATTAATAATATGCTTTAAAATAATTTGACTGAAGGGTGTCTATTGTGCGATGAGAGAGCCATAAGTTTATCTATAAAGAATTTATTTCTGGAGTAAAAGAGCTTTACGAAGACAACGTCTTAGAAAATTGACTGGAAATTGCGTTATCATTTTATAAAAGCGACTATGCTTTTTACAGTTGTTTTTTTTAATATTTACAGAGATAATGGATTGAAAACCCAATAATTGTAGGGGAACCTTCTTTTCAAAGTATGCTCTATCAAAAAGATTAAACAGCAGATATCACGTCTGAGACGCTTTTTCGAGCTGTTTTCGAGAATCATCGTAAAGTAAAATAGTTAATAATCAATAATAATCATAAAGTTAATAGAGTAAATTACAGCAGTTAGTAGTCCTAAAGAGTATGATCTTATTCAGTTGAATATAAATATTAACCGGTATTACCGTTTCCACCGCTTTCAAATTCCCATCGAATGTATGGAAGCATCTAAGTGTTTTTATTGTAGAGCTGCAACATTTAGCTGCTATCGATGTATACAGGAGTCCGCAAAGTTAGGTACCACTGCAGTACCAGTTATTCTGTGTTTTAACCGAAACTCAGTGGTGTTTGTATACTGTGCCCTGTAGCTAGTGTAATTACAGAACAAATTATACTTTAGAACTTAGTCACACAGAACTCTCCAGTTCAAATTTCTGGGTGATACCAATACTGAATTATTTATTTAATAAAAATATAGATACGAGTACAGTAAATATATTAGAGAATGAAAGTGTAAGACTAATTGAAGAAAATCAAAATAACCATATCAGTTAAGTGCTGATTTACTATGTGCTCAGCGGGTTAACATTGTTAGAAAACCGGTACGTCTGAGAAATAGCAAATATTTCGTCAATATTTTAAGTCTGCCAACACGTACAAGAGGAGCGTTTTATGAAAAAAATAAATTATAATGTTAAAGAATACATGGATGATAACCCGTGCGAACATCGCATTTTAATTAGCTTTCAAAATTGAAATGCGACGTTCTTCGTATTCAAATGCGATAGAGTCATGACTGTCGTTTCAGCCTGTCACAAGTCCACTGCTGAACATAGGCCTCCCCAATAGATAGCCAAAAATGTTTGTAGCTTAAATTTTGGAGGGATTTGCCATAGTTGCCACGCTTGGCAAGCGGGTTGGCAACCGCAGTTTATTTATTAAAATACTGTATTTTTCATTTATTTGTAGCAATTTTACAGATGACCCGCTGGAAAATTTCCAACACTGTATACATTCTGACCGAAAATCCATAATATTAAACCCTATGTGGATTGAAAAGTACTCGGCCTAACCAAGAAAATAAACACATACTAAATCAGTTATATTTTTATTTTTCTACATAATCACCATCAAGTTCAATACACTTTTGCCACCTCCCCTTCCAAGCATTTAGACCGTTAAAAAAAAATGATTCTTCCTTAGAGTCAAAATATGCGTCTACAGCTGCTTTGACCTCGTCGTTTGTCGAAAATCTTTGACCTCCCAAGTGCTTTTTTAGGTTAGGGAACAGAAAGAAGTCTGATGGTGCCAGATCAGGTGAATACGGCGGATGCGGTAACAGTTCAAAGCCACAGTTGTGAATTCCAGCCATTGACTGTACTGACGTGTGAACACGGGCGTTATCTTGATGAAACAGGACGTTTCTTCTGAGCATTCCTCGACGTTTTTCTTTTATTTCCTCTCGTAAACGACGTAGTAAGGTGCAGTAGTAATCAGAGTTTATAGTCTGACCCCTTTCAAGATAATCAATCATAATCACACCTTTCAAGTCCCAGAATACTGAAGCCATCACCTTATTTGCCGACAAAATCGACTTAGCCTTTTTAGGGGGTGGTGAACCAGGTCTTCTCCACTGTTTTGATTGTTGTTTTGTTTCCGGTGTACAGTAATGAACCCATGTTTCGTCCATAGTAACAAAACGATTCAAAAAATCATCTGCATCGGCTTCAAATAACTCCAAACAGTCGCGTGAAATAGTCAATCGCGTCCTTTTTTGTTCAACTGAAAGCAGTCGCGGAACCCACCTCGCAGACACCTTGTGGAAACCCAACTCGTTGACAATGATGTTTTGAGTTCGTTCATAAGAGATGCCTATAATCTCGGCTATCTCTCTAATTTTTAATCTGCGGTCTCCCATTATTAAATCAAGTACTTTTTTAATATTTTCGTCAGTAGTTGACGTCGAAGGCCTTCCAGAGCGGGGTTCATCTTTCACACTCTCTCTACCACGCTTAAATTCTGCTATCCATTTTTTGACGGATGAATATGACAGAGCACAATCGCCTAATGTACTGACCATGTCATCATGGATGGCTTTTGATGATAGCCCCTTCTTATGGAGGTACTTAATGACGGCACGCTGCTCGATTTGCTCCATTCGCGGAAATTATGACCGATTACTTTGTTAATAAATTTATAAAATCACAACTAATTATCGCACACGTTTCGAACTTCGCACAATGAACTAGTCTGAACTGAACTAAATAATGTGGGTAGATTTGATTTTTAGAATTGAATGGATCTGTGTTAGGCCGAGTACTTTTCAATCCACCCTCGTATAAAATTCTAGTGACATTAGAATCCAGGCCCCATGATTCAGCAGATAGCTGCTAAACTACGTTTTACTTATACAATGTTATTATCTCTCATGTATTATTCTTAACTTTTAATATAAGGGAGTAATCGAGTTAATTTCTCGTACAAACAAGGGTGCTGAGGCTGTATTCAGTTACAAAAGTAAAATGTATGTAGCATCTATCCTCCATCTAATCAAGATTAGGCATTATCAACCTTGCGGACTGAGGCGGAAACCTCACTGCCAGAAATGGAGTCTCCGTTTCTCGTCACACACCATAAAAATGCAGCAGCATCACTCTGCTTAGTTTACTGTATTCTGTGAGAGTATGGCTTGTCTAATATAAGCTGATCTGTTTATGCGCTACATCCGGTATATGACTGATAGTACAGAGCAGATATCTCAGGAAGGCGGGCGTAGTGCGGTGCCACACAGAAATGTTCTGGGTGACATATCGTTTGTTATTGGGTCTCGTCTTTTCGTCATTTTCTCTTATAAAAAAGGATAAAAGTGGGCTTTTCCCACTACAAAGATTTTGTTTTATGTCCTAAAATCAACAGCACTATTTATTGTTTTTAAGAAGCAATTAAATACTGTATATCGGCCAATTACAATTATCATTTGTTTTGTAGTATTTTTATATAATTGTTAAAAGCCTTTTTTGTGATGTCTATGTCCAACAGTTAGAATAACAGAAAGTTAAAATTATAATTATATAACCAATTTCGTTATTATATATTTATTTTTTTCGTACTTCATTATGGACATAATTCTTAAATAACTAATGAATAACAAACACACGGAGAGCTTACAAAAATAGTTAATTTTTAGATAATGTTTGGGAACCACAAACTATACATTTAGGTACTCGTAGTTTATTTAATATACAGCGGCATAAAACCCACTTATGTTTGTGATTCTATGAATATTTCCTTTAATTAATAATTCTTGTTATTTCCGAATTTATTAATATTTTCTGAATATTCCTGAAATTATGCTAATCATTAATTTTCTTGAAAACATAATATATTTATATCGAAAATACCTCACAGCTTTCTAAAATAGAATGAAGGGCGTCTATTGTGTGCTAAGAGAGCCATCACTTATTCACAAAGAATTTATTTGAAGCAAAGAATAGGTTCTCGATGGCACTATGTAAGTAAAAATTGTTTAGATTTTTTTAATAATTTAAACTGAATTAAAGCTCTTAAGAAATACGTACTGTTGTTTTGTATTAACACTAATTCTCCGTTTACTTTAGTTTCTGTTTTCCACGTGTTTTACGTAATACTGAGAACGGTGAGTGGTCTTTGTGACTTACAGATACCTACATCAAAGCGTTGAAGGTTCCACACTTACAACTTGAACCTTTATTGCCTCTATGAATATGTGAAATCTAAGAATTGTGATGGAATGTTTCGTCACTAGAGGGGGGTTACTTGAAAGAACAAAAAAGTTATGTAGAACCCCGCCGTATTAGCTGCCACCACATTTCATAATGTGGGTTTTTTTATGAAGAAATGACGAGGCGAGCAAAACATTAACCTGATGGTTAGTGCAACGACTATCCATAACAAACGCTGTGTCACGTAGAAAATTTCCGTGTGGTACCACACTGCGCCCGTTCCCCTAAGACATAAGTTCTTAAGTAGTAGAAACTGTAGCGGTGGCAGTTTCTGCTTCGCTGCAGAATAACTGACCCTGCTATGATACCTACTACCTAGACGGATCACTGCATAGAAATCCTACCACCAGTAAAAGGTAGGGAAAAATCGGCTAAGAGAATTCCAGTAGAATCTCATGGTAATTGATTTATGGCGGAATAACCATATGAATTGTGCAGGAGCGTCTAAGGTGTCTGGTACTAGCGATTACCCATTCGCCTGCCAAGTGTGGCGATTACAGCAAATTCTATCAATTCGAACTCTCTTTCTGTAGCAATCTTCATTTATATTTAGATGATGTATTAAATAATTTTATGTTAAATACTTATATGCAATGACACCATCTAGACGTAACCTTATCCCCTTTACTATAGAGTATGAAGCAAAGATCGCCACGTTGATGTACTTAGTGTATGTAGGGCTGCATGTCACACCCTTTTAAATAAATGATCGACAAGCAAGCGGGTGTTCATTAACGTCAGTTTTCTTAACCTTAGAGCAAATCGTATGAGCAATCGTTATCACTGCTTAATTTTAAATTCAATTGTATTAGATTTGCCCAATTTTTTTTAATTATTTTAATCAGAAACTGGATTACCACTAAACTGCGATAGCCCTAAATGTTATGAATGCCACGAACGTAAATAAAAACAAGTATCGTATAGAAAATTTTTATTTAATTTAATTGCAAATTTGTACCCAACTGACAAACAAACAGACAGATAGACAAAATGCGAGTTAATAAGGAATTTTCAAACAGTTCTAAACTATGTTTTAAGTTTCAAGTCTCTAGCTCCTCGGCAAGTTAGTTTAAACCAATTGCTAGAATTTAATAAACTCGTAGTAAAAAAATATAAAATATGAAGAAAAATATAACACTTCCTTTTTTTAAAAAAGGTCAATCAAACTTAACGATGGCCTCATAATACTATTTCCAACACGCAATAGGTCAGATCGACAGATTATGGCAGAGATGTAGGAATTAAATAAAATAATTCTTACCCACGCTTTTAAAATTACCAGAAGGAAAATAAAACAAAATGCGAGTCGGCTAAAAGCTTTTATGTGCGCCTTTCAATCAAGTCAAAGTCTGCCAGATGATAACTCAAAGACTGAATAGGTAGCTACTTAAAGAATTTTTCGCGATCGGTTCACACCTCGATGAGTAAAGTAAAAGAAATATCCAATTGTTGCCAAATTGCTTTCTTTTAATCGATTTCTATAAAGAAGGTTCTATATAAGATATTCGTATGTATTTATTTTTCAAATCGCCTTATGTTATTTAGTTCTATTAACGCTTCCAAGCCAATAGACAACTTTATTCATGTGTTTATCTATTTAATATGCATTAACTATTTTGTATGCATATTAGCCCCACCAAAGCGTTCCTTACATATGTTTTAAATTATAGCTACAAAAAACACCTACTCTTCATTGTGTATATAATCAGGAAATTTATATTTAAAAGAATGATAATGTACTAAATGTCAACAAAAATCGACCAATAACCGGCTTCTTTCTTTCTTTACTTCTATTTTTCTTTTTAGCGCCTATTTATGATATTTATTTGCAAACCTTATTTTTAATTATTTATTTATGGAAAAGTCATAAGCTACTCGTATCTTCCAGGATCAAGTAACATATTCAGGTACACAATCTTTAAGCTGCAAGACTTCAAAATTTCTATCAGTAGTAAAATGATAGTTGACTTTTACTGAAGATTTGTGGGACTTATGGAGACAAGTAAAATTACAATTTTGGTCATGAATTGAATTTAACACTAACTGTACATTTTCACGAGAACTTGCTGCATAATGAGCTATCAGTATTAAACATCAAAACTCAAAATCTACACAGAAAATACACAAAAATATTTAATAAAAACACTACCGCCACTTTTCGAGTTGGCGCCTAAAGCCATGTGCTTTGCAAACCTTACTTGGTGGGCATTGCGGATTGCTTGTGGAATTCCATAGATTATCACTGAGGCAGTACTTATCTAATTTAACATCGCACTATAAAAAATGTTTACACTGTTTTTGTTTTGTTTCGTAATGTTTTTTTATATAGAATAGGGGGCATACGAGCAGGTGGCTCACGTGATGGTGAAATAAATATGTTTCTTCTTTCTCTCTTTGCTGTGGGTTATACGTTCAGTAGAATGTAACATTGTTTTATTTCCTGATTATATACACAATGAAGAGTAGGTGTTTTTTGTAGCTATAATTTAAAACATATGTAAGGAACGCTTTGGTGGGGCTAATATGCATACAAAATAGTTAATGCATATTAAATAGATAAACACATGAATAAAGTTGTCTATTGGCTTGGAAGCGTTAATAGAACTAAATAACATAAGGCGATTTGAAAAATAAATACATACGAATATCTTATATAGAACCTTCTTTATAGAAATCGATTAAAAGAAAGCAATTTGGCAACAATTGGATATTTCTTTTACTTTACTCATCGAGGTGTGAACCGATCGCGAAAAATTCTTTAAGTAGCTACCTATTCAGTCTTTGAGTTATCATCTGGCAGACTTTGACTTGATTGAAAGGCGCACATAAAAGCTTTTAGCCGACTCGCATTTTGTTTTATTTTCCTTCTGGTAATTTTAAAAGCGTGGGTAAGAATTATTTTATTTAATTCCTACATCTCTGCCATAATCTGTCGATCTGACCTATTGCGTGTTGGAAATAGTATTATGAGGCCATCGTTAAGTTTGATTGACCTTTTTTAAAAAAAGGAAGTGTTATATTTTTCTTCATATTTTATATTTTTTTACTACGAGTTTATTAAATTCTAGCAATTGGTTTAAACTAACTTGCCGAGGAGCTAGAGACTTGAAACTTAAAACATAGTTTAGAACTGTTTGAAAATTCCTTATTAACTCGCATTTTGTCTATCTGTCTGTTTGTTTGTCAGTTGGGTACAAATTTGCAATTAAATTAAATAAAAATTTTCTATACGATACTTGTTTTTATTTACGTTCGTGGCATTCATAACATTTAGGGCTATCGCAGTTTAGTGGTAATCCAGTTTCTGATTAAAATAATTAAAAAAAATTGGGCAAATCTAATACAATTGAATTTAAAATTAAGCAGTGATAACGATTGCTCATACGATTTGCTCTAAGGTTAAGAAAACTGACGTTAATGAACACCCGCTTGCTTGTCGATCATTTATTTAAAAGGGTGTGACATGCAGCCCTACATACACTAAGTACATCAACGTGGCGATCTTTGCTTCATACTCTATAGTAAAGGGGATAAGGTTACGTCTAGATGGTGTCATTGCATATAAGTATTTAACATAAAATTATTTAATACATCATCTAAATATAAATGAAGATTGCTACAGAAAGAGAGTTCGAATTGATAGAATTTGCTGTAATCGCCACACTTGGCAGGCGAATGGGTAATCGCTAGTACCAGACACCTTAGACGCTCCTGCACAATTCATATGGTTATTCCGCCATAAATCAATTACCATGAGATTCTACTGGAATTCTCTTAGCCGATTTTTCCCTACCTTTTACTGGTGGTAGGATTTCTATGCAGTGATCCGTCTAGGTAGTAGGTATCATAGCAGGGTCAGTTATTCTGCAGCGAAGCAGAAACTGCCACCGCTACAGTTTCTACTACTTAAGAACTTATGTCTTAGGGGAACGGGCGCAGTGTGGTACCACACGGAAATTTTCTACGTGACACAGCGTTTGTTATGGATAGTCGTTGCACTAACCATCAGGTTAATGTTTTGCTCGCCTCGTCATTTCTTCATAAAAAAACCCACATTATGAAATGTGGTGGCAGCTAATACGGCGGGGTTCTACATAACTTTTTTGTTCTTTCAAGTAACCCCCCTCTAGTGACGAAACATTCCATCACAATTCTTAGATTTCACATATTCATAGAGGCAATAAAGGTTCAAGTTGTAAGTGTGGAACCTTCAACGCTTTGATGTAGGTATCTGTAAGTCACAAAGACCACTCACCGTTCTCAGTATTACGTAAAACACGTGGAAAACAGAAACTAAAGTAAACGGAGAATTAGTGTTAATACAAAACAACAGTACGTATTTCTTAAGAGCTTTAATTCAGTTTAAATTATTAAAAAAATCTAAACAATTTTTACTTACATAGTGCCATCGAGAACCTATTCTTTGCTTCAAATAAATTCTTTGTGAATAAGTGATGGCTCTCTTAGCACACAATAGACGCCCTTCATTCTATTTTAGAAATCTGTGAAGTATTTTCGATGTAAATATATTATGTTTTCAAGAAAATTAATGATTAGCATAATTTCAGGAATATTCAGAAAATATTAATAAATTCGGAAATAACAAGAATTATTAATTAAAGGAAATATTCATAGAATCACAAACATAAGTGGGTTTTATGCCGCTGTATATTAAATAAACTACGAGTACCTAAATGTATAGTTTGTGGTTCCCAAACATTATCTAAAAATTAACTATTTTTGTAAGCTCTCCGTGTGTTTGTTATTCATTAGTTATTTAAGAATTATGTCCATAATGAAGTACGAAAAAAATAAATATATAATAACGAAATTGGTTATATAATTATAATTTTAACTTTCTGGTATTCTAACTGTTGGACATAGACCTCACAAAAAAGGCTTTTAACAATTATATAAAAATACTACAAAACAAATGATAATTGTAATTGGCCGATATACAGTATTTAATTGCTTCTTAAAAACAATAAATAGTGCTGTTGATTTTAGGACATAAAACAAAATCTTTGTAGTGGGAAAAGCCCACTTTTATCCTTTTTTTTTAGGGGAAAATGACGAAAAGACGAGACCCAATAACAAACGATATGTCACCCCAAACATTTCTGTTTGGCACCGCACTACGCCCGCCTTCCTGAGATATCTGCTCTGTAGTATCAGTCATATACCGGATGTAGCGCATAAACAGATCAGCTTATATAAGACAATCCATACTCTCACAGAATACAGTAAACTAAGCAGAGTGATGCTGCTGCATTTTTATGGTGTGTGACGAGAAACGGAGACTCCATTTCTGGCAGCGAGGTTTCCGCCTCAGTCCGCAAGGTTGATAATGCCTAATCTTGATTAGATGGAGGATAGATGCTTGTTTATATTAACCGCAACTTCTAGGTACTAGAAGAAGTAACATTTTACTTTTGAAACTGAATACAGCCTCAGCACCCTTGTTTGTAAGAGAAATTAACTCGATTACTCCCTTATATTAAAAGTTAAGAATAATACATGAATTTGTTAACGTCGTGGATGTAAGAGATAATAACATTGTATAAGTAAAACGTAGTTTAGCAGCTATCTGCTGAATCATGGGGCCTGGATTCTAATGTCACTAGAATTTTATAGTATAGGGCTTACTATTATGGATTTTCGGTCAGAATGTATACAGTGTTGGAAATTTTCCAGCGGGTAATCTGTAAAATTGCTACAAATAAATGAAAAATACAGTATTTTAATAAATAAACAGCGGTTGCCAACCCGCTTGCCAAGCGTGGCAACTATGGCAAAATCCCTCCAAAATTTAAGCTACAAACTTTTTTGGCTATCTATGGGGGAGGCCTATGTTCAGCAGTGGACTTGTGACAGGCTGAAACGACAGTCATGACTCTATCGCATTTGAATACGAAGAACGTCGCATTTCAATTTTGAAAGCTAATTAAAATGCGATGTTCGCACGGGTTATCATCCATGTATTCTTTAACATTATAATTTATTTTTTTCATAAAACGCTCCTCTTGTACGTGTTGGCAGACTTAAAATATTGACGAAATATTTGTTATTTCTCAGACGTACCGGTTTTCTAACAATGTTAACCCGCTGAGCACATAGTAAATCAGCACTTAACTGATATGGTTATTTTGATTTTCTTCAATTAGTCTTACACTTTCATTCTCTAATATATTTACTGTACTCGTATCTATATTTTTATTAAATAAATAATTCAGTATTGGTATCACCCAGAAATTTGAACTGGAGAGTTCTGTGTGACTAAGTTCTAAAGTATAATTTGTTCTGTAATTACACTAGCTACAGGGCACAGTATACAAACACCACTGAGTTTCAGTTAAAACACAGAATAACTGGTACTGCAGTGGTACCTAACTTTGCGGACTCCTGTATACATCGATAGCAGCTAAATGTTGCAGCTCTACAATAAAAACACTTCGATGCTTCCATACATTCGATGGGAATTTGAAAGCGGTGGAAACGGTAATACCGGTTAATATTTATATTCAACTGAATAAGATAATAATAACTCTTTAGGACTACTAACTGCTGTAATTTACTCTATTAACATTATGATTATTATTGATTATTAACTATTTTACTTTACGATGATTCTCGAAAACAGCTCGAAAAAGCGTCTCAGACGTGATATCTGCTGTTTAATCTTTTTGATAGAGCATACTTTGAAAAGAAGGTTCCCCTACAATTATTGGGTTTTCAATCCATTATCTCTGTAAATATTAAAAAAAAACAACTGTAAAAAGCATAGTCGCTTTTATAAAATGATAACGCAATTTCCAGTCAATTTTCTAAGACGTTGTCTTTGTAAAGCTCTTTTACTCCAGAAATAAATTCTTTACAGATAAACCGATGGCTCTCTCATCGCACAATAGACACCCTTCAGTCAAATTATTTTAAAGCATATTATTAATTAAACTGAATTAATTAAACTGTGGAGTATTAGGAAGCTATAAACAAAATCTATACTAATATTATAAAGAGGTAAAGTTTGTAAGCTTGGACGTAGAAAGTAATTTCCGAAACTACACATCCGATTTCAAGTTCTTACACCAATATTCAGAGTAGACCTTCACGGTGGACATAGTAGTGATGGATAATATAAAGTATAATATCACCATTATATTTTCGAGGAAATGAAAGAGTCTATAATTACATGGTATTTTTTAATAAACATCACATGCAAGACTATTCGTGAATTGAAAGATGCTATACGCGAAATATTTTATTTGTATATATAAATTATTTATCGTACATTATTAATAATCGTGAAATATAACATCGCGTTGTTCGAATCTGTGTGGTACGAGTATATTGTAAAATTTTTCGTTTGCTTGTTACCGATACGGTACACTTCGCAATTATAACTATTTGTAAGTAAACAGTGTTTGGTTTTAATTAAATTATTGGCAAAACTTGTAAATGAGTAATAATAGGTGTTAAATTATATAGTATAGGCCAACGTTGATCTTTTAAACTATGTTTGTAACGAATACAAAAAAAGCTTATTTAATAAATATAACGTACTTGCGAAGTTTTCAAAAAGTTTAACTAACGAATATAGGAGGATACTTCTTCAAAGAGTTGCATTTCTCGTTTCATTTTTTAAATGTGTCGCTATTCGTGAGTTCGAGTCTTCGTGTTCAACGAATATTAAACCGATAAAATTATAGCGTACAAATTCGCGCGAAAAAAAATTTGCATATCGCCTTTCTCGCGCTGTGGTAAATTCGCCGGTATTCCCATCTGTAGGACATAGGCTGTATATTATCTCGTTAAAATAAAAGGACTTTTCGTGGAGACCAATTTTGCAACGTACTCGTAATTCGACAAAAAACGGTCTTGCAAATGCGTTTCTTATGAACACTGCCATAACGGTAAGACATATTACAATGCTTTCTATAGAAAACATATAGTGCTTAAAAATATCTGTACAACAGTATGCGACGTCTAAATATTAAGGTTAATTTACAAATTGATAAAAAATGACTAAAAGAAATAATTAAAATTAATTTTAATCTGTAGGGGTAATTTGAGTAGGTAATCTGAAATTCTTATCCAAATAAATTTGTTTCATCATCATCATCATCATTTCAGCCTATCACTAGTCCACCGCTGAAAATAAACCTCCCCTATAGATTGCCACAAAAGTTTGTTGCTCTTATTTTGAGAGGGTTTTTTCAAAGTTGCCACGTTTATTCAGATCTTCCAGGAAGATGCTGCTGCCCATCTCCTAAACGTAAAAAAAACAAAACATAAGTGTCTAATCTCCAACTAAGCTTAAACACTTGTGCTAAGAAACCGTTTGCCACAGTCGAATGGCAGGCTCGAACCTGTGACGTCAAGGTTCGCTGTCCGTGTCTTAAACTATTAGGCTATTATCGCTAAAAATTTAGTTTGCTTCAAAAGTTTGTAGCTCCCATTTTGGGGAGATTTTGCTATAGTTGCTAAGAGATCCGCATGCATCACCCGTATCGCTCAATAGCGTGCACAAAGTAACTAATACCGCCACTGGGAACAGCCACCAGATAACCTCCGCCACTACAACACCACCAATACACATAGCACACCATCGAATTCGAGAACACTGACGTGTTTCACCACAAAAGGCATTATCAAGTGGTATTCACTCTACGACAGACAGCCGCCAAGTGAGTGCCGCGGTTTTTTTTACTTTTTAGGCTTGATGGTTACTGCTAGCTCGAGAGCTTTCACAGCTTCGCCGGATTGAAAAGTGGCCGAGTGCTTAGGGTGCTTAGACAAAACTCTTATTTGTGGGTAACCACCACACAGCCCCGAGGGAGAACCTTTGCTCGGAACGTTACACTGTGCGCGTAGTGACTGACACGAGGGTAGCCGAGAGGGCCATACATCGGTTCGGTCAGTTACTTCAATCGAGTGGATAGCGGCGCGGTCGAAGAGCTGCCTATTGATACTCTCGGTGACGTAACCGGCCCTTATCTACAATGATGCAATAAAGAAATCGCGATAACATCCGGTTAGTCCCACAATCCACCACCCGAAAGCAATTACTGGTGGTAGGATTCCTATGCAGGAATCCGTCTATGTAGGTACCACTCCAGGGCCAATTATTCTGCCGTGAAGCAGTAGTGTGCAAACATTACGGTGTTTCGGTTTGAAGAGCACTGAGAGCTAGCGTAATCACTGCGCATCTGAGACTTAAGAACTGATGTCTCAGGGTGACGGGCGCATTGTGGTGTCACACAGAAATTTTCCGTGTGACACAGCATAGTTATGGGCAGACGTTGCACTTACCATCAGGTAAACGTTTTGCTCGCTTCGTCACCTTATCCGATAAAAAAAAAATAACTTTCTTTCATCCAAAATATACCTGATTGTTTTTATTTAATTCCTCATTTGTTTTATTAAAATTGCAAATTGAAATATGTCAAGTAATGTACAAAAAACTGAAATTAGTTATTCGATTTATTGCAAGCAGTATAAAGTTACGTCAGTAAAAATTTTTTTAATCTCTATAAGTATCGTCCAAGAAGAAAGGATTTGCCGTAACCGCCATATTTGGCAGACCATTTGACGATAGCAGTACCTGACACGTCATAGCTTGGACTCTACAGCCCGTCAGCGGTCTATGTAATTTCCAGAGATTAGATTTCCGCCATCTGATGGATACAAGATTTTTCTGGCATTTTTTTCGTCGCCCTTATATGAACTTGAACATTTAAATGTTGTAACACATTGCGCTCGTCACCCTGAGACATCAGTTCTTATGTCTCGTATGCTCTGTAATTACTAATACCTGTCAATGGGCTTTATACCGAAACACAGTAATGTTTGCACGTGACTGCTTGTCGGCAGAATAAGTGGTACCGCGGTGGTGCCTACCTAAGCGGATCTCTACCACCAGATAAAAGTTTTGGCAGAATTTTTTACACCGCCAACACACATCGCCATGGCGCAGTGTATTAGTGTACATATTTTATTATTTTTACGTACGGGCGACCAGGAAGGAGAATGCTCACACAGAATTTCAATTGTGTTCCGTATGGTGTGTAGTGTGAGAACCAGAGACATTATTACTTTTATAAAATCTTTGGAAAATCCACTGGAAAAGTCGGAAATTTGGATGGTACTTTCGTATTAAAATCTCAATAAGTGACATTTTGTTTGACAATTCTGCTGTCACGCGTTTTTATACAAATGTGACACATTGACGAACTGACTGGCTGACAGACAACGCACAGCCTAAACCACTGAGGATAGAGACATGTTATAAAATAAATATACTTAATATTTTTTTGCTGAGCACAATTTCTCATTTTCTTCATTAGTAAATTGCACCCGTACGAAGCCGGTGAACGGAAAAAAATACGTCAGTAGTAAAGTTCCTGTAAATAAATAACTTAACATTTATTAAGGAAAATATTTGTAATGTATGTTGCAACAAAAGGAGCCTGCGCTCAGTATAAGCAGCGGGAACCCGCAACACGGTATTTCAATACAGTCCGCTTTTTATATTCGGCTGATATTGCTCGTATATTGAAAATCAGTTTCAATACATATACTTAATGTGAAAATAACTTATTTATATTTTCTCAGTTATTTAAAGCACAATTGCAATACATTAGTCAAACAATATTTAGTTATCAAATGAAACAGTAATTAACATACTCGTTACAAAGAAAACGATAGATACTACTACAGTAAATTCAAATAACTGTTCATATACAAGTAATTTTTTTGAAAAAAAGTATCCTCTCATTTCCGAACACGCGCGCTCATTTCATAAATGAAGTAAAAAAAAAACAGAATTATAGAAAGTGCTTCAGTATCTCATAAATAACAGGACCAGGTCAGAAAGGACTATGAAATGGTACTTGTAAACAAGTGCTGCTTGTGAAGGCTGGTCGGCTTGAGCTTGCGATACATTTAGATATGTATTATTAAATTTGTCTTGTCGGAAATTTTGTCATGGAGCGTACTTCGCTAGTTTATGTTTTATTCTTTGTTAATTATGTTTTTTTACTAAGGTAAAAAAAAATACAAAAACGCTGCTGCTTTCTTTGTGTTTCTTCTCCGTCAGAGTAATCTCACAATGAAAAGGAGGTAAATTGTTAAAAAAATCTTTGTGTTTTACACAAATGTGGAATCCATCCACTTCCTGCAAAATCCTGAAGGAAGTTGATGGATGCAGCAAATTCAAAACCTGAAATAGATAAAAGAGTCTACCAGATCTGTACTTTTTTTTGATAGAGTCTTAGGACTAATGCCATAATAAACACTTTTAGCCAAGACATCAGGATAAAATCAGCGTATACGTAATACTGATTTGACTCCTTGGAGTTACAGTCTTCTTTATGAAATTAAATTCGATTACACCAGTGTTTCAATTTTAACTTATTGAGGGCATCTATTAAGATGTAAGAGACTTAACTTTTTTAACAATCATCCATATGCATAACCGCAGAAGAGGAATTAATAACTGTATACTGCATACGCCAAAATAAAACCGAGCACAAAACCTACCAGAATTACAAAAAGAACCTCCGGAAAGTGACTAAAAATTAAAAAACAACACTGTGGGCACATACGGGTGACTGAGCAGTTTCTTTGAATACGAGTACAATATGCGGCCATTAAGGGCGAGACAGAAAATAATGATTATATTTTTTATTACTTTATTCATATATTTTTATTATATTTCAAAAATAAATAATAATAAAATTTTATTGAAAACCCTTTATTCACACAATTTATATGTACGCAAATTTTGGTAAAAACAATAATACATTATATATGAAACATAGAATTCAAATAAGAAAATTAAAAATATAAAAAAACATTGATGAAAGTAATAATGTTATGTTAATATACAAACGGTTACCAAATGCGATAAAATTGTTTTTCGCTATCAAAGAGTTTGCTTTGAAGCGCAACGATTAAATGAGATTCAAATTTCTGCAAGAACGAGCAGCAAGGGCATTGTAACGCTGCAACTTTGAGTAACTTTTCTATGCATTGCTGCGTGTAACGAGATCAACTAAATTTTAGACTGACGCCTTTAATCTGGTTTTTGGAGATAAATAAATAAAACTCTTCTTGAATTTTAACTTTAAGTATGTATATGTTTTATAATAATTAATTTCCTCAGCATTAGCTAGTAAGCCGTCCACTACTTCTCCTAAGTTGGAAGGATTGCTATAGTTGCCATTTTTGGTAGGTAGTATGAGGTTTACAGTACTATCTTCCAGCAAATTATAAATTAACAGCAAATTATAATTAAATTACTATGCAAGAATCGGTCTTTTATTTTGCTGTGAACATTTTTTATTTTGGTTTTTTTAAATAACGGCCAACAAACCGTTTAATACTGTTTCGTTCTTTTCTGTGATTTCAGTTATTCTATTTAGTGATTAATGTAAGATTGTATAAAATATATTCTTTCTTTATATTACCAATGATACCGATTTGGACTTTGTTCTATTGTTCTTTGAAAAGTATTACTCAGACGACATATAGTAAATCCACTTTCGGGTGGTTGAGCTTAGGTGTATACCTAACGGTGTTAATGAAGCTAGCGCAGGGCTAGCCCCATCTGCCCGCGGTTCCCCTTCTGGGAAACGCAGCACGGATGTGTTCTACACAAGTTGATCTTGGGTAGAGCCCTAGTCAACGAAGACTAATTCTATTGGACTAAAGTCCCCGCGTAGATATTATATCCGCGTAATAATTATTTTAAGCTCACACCAAAAGTGTGCAAAATAATATCACACTTGGTCGCACTAGTGATAGACACCTAGGCATTCATCCTCCCTGCCTATACTCGACAGGGAAGGAAGTTAGGTCACCCACCCCGGTATCCCACTGGCGGCCACTACCGCGTAGAAGTAGTCGTATCCAGGCCCACCTCTAGTGCCTCGTCATCATCAGAAGAAGAAACTTCTTCGTCTTCAAATAATAAGCGGAAATAAGCTGCTTCTCCAGTACCCGATACTATCGCGAAGGCTGCCAAAGCCTTTGCCTCGAGCTGCCAGCTGTCTCAAAGCAAAGCTCCGCCAGCTCACGGCAAGCAACCACCGCCTCACAGCAAATACCCGCCGCCTCACGGCAAACACCAGCCGTCTCACAGCAAACACCCGCCGCCTCACAGCAAGCCTCTGCCGCCTCATTGCAAATCCCAGCTGACTCACAGCAAGCTCCCGTTTCGCAGCCACCCGCCGATCGTATCGAATAAGCGATCCTTAGGAAGATATCTGTATGTTCGAAGATGTCGTTATGGGTGAACTTAATCTGGGGATCATCAGTTAAGAATTTGTTCGTTGCCCTTAGAAAGTCAAATTTTAAATAATTATACGACCAACAAATAACGGAACAGCCATCTTCAATTCGCCAATGCACCTGCCAAGAGAGGCGATTGCGGCGAACCATCCTAACTTGGGAGAGACCTATGTCCAGCATTTAAATATTTAGAGACTGATGATAATAATAAAATTCAACGAACCGCGATAAGCCGAAGCTTTCAATTTATATAATTTTACGTCTTTCAATCATAAATTTAGATTCTAATTATTAAAGTAAATTTGTTTCTTGATAGCCTAAAATGTAAGGATACAAAAGCCAAATACAAAATAAATAATATTGTTGAGGTAAACCGCCGTGTGGCTTAAGTAAATCTACCACCCCATCTCATCCCGTGGCTGTCGTAAAAGTCAGTCTCGACAGAGGGAAAATAAAAACCCGGAGATGGGCAGCAGCATCTTCCTGGATAAATCCGAATAAATAAACTGCGGTTGCCAGCTCGTCTGCCGAACGGGGCAACTATGGTAAAATCCCCCCAAATTGAGAGCTACAAACTTTTGTGACATTTTATGGGGGAGGCCTATGTTCAGCAGAGGACAGTGATAGAATGTGATGATGATGAAACCGCCAAAAGCCGTTATTGAGCTTCATTAAATTTAAAGCACTTTCTAAAATTGTTAAAATAAATAATACGCGTTCTGTATTATAGCATATAGAAACGTATTGTAAACAAAAATCAAATTTCTTTCCTTATTTTAGAATGCAATAAATCAATATAAAAAACCGAAGTACTAATTGATTCAAGGTTTCTAAAGCCATTACTGTAATGAAACTTTTTAAAACTCCAAACCTCTTGCGTCCCTAGGGACTTTACCAAAGTGTCTGTAAACATCACTTAGAAGATACCGATCTCTGCACTTCGCTACATGTTATAAACTGTGCCGCGTACATTACCTACTGTAAGATAATGGAATAATAGATCAAATTCGTTGCGATATTTTATTTACGCATACAGTTTAAGTGGTAAAGATATTTATGAATATTTTTAATCCATTGATGAAAAACAACCGGCATGTTGACGTACACTAGATAATACAAAATGCGCTTAATTAATAGGTTGAGACAGGCATTTGTAACGGTTTAATGAAACTATATTTCCGAAAATCGGTATTGTCATATAATAATTTCGATATTACTTATCTTATAAATCAAACTGTTAAAGAAGTTTGCGAGACTTTTATTTTAGCATTAGGGCATATGTCTTCCTCATCATCAATAGCCTCTGAACTGGACAAAAATTCTATATTAGTATTTTTTTATTTACTAACAGTAAAAATTTTATTTTATTATACTATATCATAATAATTACATTAATACACATTAGAAATTACAAACACAGATTACGTATCAATACAAAATTACTCTGAATATTCAGCATACCGAATAAGCGATAACTTATAGATAGTAAATTAATGTAAAACTATTTTGTTGCTTTAATTATAGGAGCCTTTTACTCATAAATAAAATCTTCTGAGTAGCTAAAACGAAATCATCCGTGTGTGTAATATAAAAATAGCGAGCGAGAAATATCGAAAACCGGTCTGCATACTCACCAGAATATACGAGTACACAGCTGCGACAGCAGAGAGATGTATTTTTTTCACAAAGCTTTAGAGTGCATCGCGGAGCAGTGCAACAACAAGAGACATTGCAATGTGTCACCAGTGCCTAATGGCAATGCCCTTTAATACATTGATTCGATATTATATTCCATAAAATTATAAAACAAAGAATAACCAATTTGTCTACAGTTTTTGTTTCCTCTATTGCAGATTAATAGGGAATTGTCCTAACATAGCAACGCTTTCTGAAATTGTTGCTACCCCTTAACACGTTCCTTGCATACCTATGACGGAATCGAGATCAAATTATTTAGATGTTTTACACCTTAATGTTACCGAGTTAAAGGTGAATTCGGGACAAATGTGATCCATAACACCATACCTACGTGTTACCTGATATAGTTATGCACACCAGTATTCTACATGTTCCGTGCGTAATCGCAATGACCGAAAATACCTGAGCAAATAGAAATAATTAAGTAATATATGTATGTACTTTATGTGGCAGCATGAAATGGGGTGGCAGAATCTGTCACCACATTTCATGCCGTAGACCTCTTTATAGTCGCAGAAGGTTGTGTCGTGGCCTTCGATTGATGGAAAAATAACCATCTGAAATATAAAAATTCAGATGGTTCATCGTCATCATTTTAGCCTATGAGTAGTCCACTACTGAAGATAGGCCACCCCCACAGTTTTTCTACTGTTCAAGCTACACTCCCCTGGAACGCCCTCCCTGATAAGATCCAAACAGCCCCTAAAAGAAACATTTTCAAGAAATTTATTCGTGTACATTACCTAAAGGATCATTGATGTCATTCGGCTTATCTCATTTACGGTTTTTATTATTTTACATATATGTGTGTATGTATGTATGTATATATATATATATATATATATATACATTATTTATATATATATATATGTTTATATATTTATTTATGTATGTAGTGTTATAATTATTTGGTTCTCATTTAATTGTATATGTGTTTATATATGAATAATTTATTTATTATATATCTTATAAAATCATAAATTTATTTTCCTCTTATTTCTTTTTTTTATTTTATTTTTTGGTTAGCACCTGCCTTCTACTTTTCACCATAATAAAGGTTGACTGGTAGAGAATGCCACTAGGTATTAAGTCCGCCCATTGTAGCCCTTAGCTTATGGTGTCAGCAATAAATGATAAATAAATAAATAAATAGCCACAGAAGTTTGTAGCTCTTATTTTGGGGGATTTTGCCATAGTTACCACGCTTGGCAGGCGGTTTGGCAAAAACAGTTTATTTATTCAGATGTTCCAGAAAGATGCTGCTGCCCATCTCCTGGTTTTCGTTTTCCCTCTGTCGACTTTTCAGGCACCCATGGGACGAGAGGGGGCGGTAGATTCTTCTAAGGCGCCACCACACGGATGGTTATAAATAATTATTACTTTTAGTCCGATCTACGCACAACGAGCTTACGGTTTCTTATAGTCAAGCAGGTAATATTGCCCAGCCATCTTCTCCGTTCAGTTTATGATAGACCAAAATTGTTAATTAAAAGCCGAAAGCAGACCGAATTACATATGACACCTCAGTCCCCTGTGACTCAAAGCAAAGCATCGGAAATAAAAAGGAAATTAAACGCACACAATACACAACGCAAAAAAGTCATGAATTTTAATCAAGTCATAAATCCTAGAAGTTTTGATAAGAAACGTTTTATTTAATTACCGCATATTCAAATTGGGAAATCAAAATGGAATGGATATGCATAAATGCAATGGAGATTATTTTTATTAAATATGAATATTGAGTACATATGTAAAATACAGTCAAGAATTTTAACAGTGCATTTAGATATACGAGTATATAAATATTTGAGAATATTATAAGTAGCAAGCTGAGCTTGCGTTTTTGTACACGAAGTATATTAGTTAATTTAAGTACTAAGGATTCATATGACTCCAGAAATATTTAAGGTATTACCATGAAGCATAAAGTAATTTGATCCCTGTGTATGTAATTATACATTACATAGGATTCCTTATGTCTACCAATGTTTTGAAGTTTTTTAGCGAAATAATTTCGACCAGACAATGTTTTTTTTTTCAAAAACTCGAAAACGTCCGTGAACTTCAAAAATTCGAATACACCGACGTCGAAAATTCGTGACGGCTTCAGAAGTCGACCAAGGCAAATGGTAGAAAAGTGTCATGGCCACTTACATATATCGGAATAACCATTTACAAAAGCCAGATCTTAAACACTCAAATAGCCGACGGGCCCAGAACATTTCTGTGTGACACCACACTGCGCCTGTCACCCTGAGTTCCCTCAGTTCTTAAGTCCCATATGCCCAGTGATTACGCTAGTTCTCAGTGCCCTTCAAACCGAAACCCAGTAATGATTGCACACTACTGCTTCACGGCAGAATAACTGCCCTTGGGGTTATACCCATTAATCGAATCATGAATCTATTTAACACACACTTTTCAGACACTGACTTGGTTGCATGCCTGCATCGTTCCGAAAAAACACATGTGAACTGCTCTATTCATCTTAATTTCAACTCCTCTAAAATGTGTATTTCTTTATTATTGTACCAACCTACAGATTGGCTCAGCATGTGGCTAAAGTACTCTCACCACTCAGAGGACACACTAGAGCACACACAAAGGATTCATACCATTTTGTCAGTGAGATTAAAGACCTTCACCTGACTGACAATGAAACTATGGTCAGTTTTGATGTCCAGTCTCTATTCACATGCCTACCAGTAGACGACTGCATCTCAATTGTATCTAGGAAGCTAGCTGAAAACAACATGCCAGTGGAATATGCAGAACTACTAAGACATTGCCTTACATCTGGCTATCTATTGTGGAAGGAACAATACTACAAGCAAGTAGATGGTGTGGCGATGGGCTCCCCAGTATCTCCCATTGTCGCCGACATCTTCATGGAAGACTTTGAGGAGAGAGCCCTCCGTACTTCTCCAGTAAATCCAAGATTCTACAAGCGGTATGTAGATGATACTTTCACAATTTTACCATCAGATAAAGTAACTGCATTTCTAGACCACCTTTACTCCCTAAACTCTAAAATTCAATTTACAATGGAGTTAGAGGCAAATAACTCTTTAGCTTTTCTAGATGTTTTAGTAATTCGGAATCCTAATAACACCTTGAGTCACACTGTGTATAGGAAAAAGACCCATACTAACAGATATTTAAACGGTGAATCTCACCACCATCCATCACAGTTAGCTACCGTGGGTAAATCCTTGTTTCAGAGAGCACGAGGAATCTGTGACAGGAAACACCTGGCCGCCGAGCTTCAGCATGTCAAGCAAGTTTTGCACGACAACAAGCTTCGGGTTCCGCGCCTACGTCGCAGTGACCGAGTGAAACCGGCCACAGTCGAGCGTGTACCTGCTATTCTACCTTATGTCAGAGGAGTCACGGACAAGATTGGCTATATCTTGAAGCGGGCTTCCATAAAAACATACTTCAAGCCGCTGAAGAAGATAAGTCAGTTTTTACCATCTGTCAAGTGTAACATCCCTCTACAAGACGCAGGAGTATACAAGCTGGATTGTGAATGTGGTCTCTCTTACATAGGCCAAACAAGAAGATCGATAAAAACCCGCGTAAAAGAACACATAGCTGACGTGAAGCATCGTCGTTCTAGGAAGTCTGCAGTCTGTGACCATGTTCTGGATCATCCCAACCATTACATCAGATTTGATAGACCACAAATCCTTGCAAAAGAACACCGATTCCTACCAAGGATGATTCGCGAGGCTATTGAAATTAAAAAACATCCTAATTTCAATAGGGAAGATGGTTGGGTATTACCACCGGCTTGGGATCCTATTATTAATAAAATTAAATCAAAAACCAAGCATACCACTGCAAGGCTTCAAGACACAGTAAGCTCTTTCTGCGTAGATCGGACTAAAAATAATAATTAAAAGCTGAAGGTACTCCGGGGTAACTATGACATTGGGACAACTGTCACCTCAGTCCCCCCGTGACCATGGGAGCTGTAAAGCGCCCGAAACGTCGGGTTATAAATAGTAAAATATTAAACGCGATAAAATCCGTAAAAATTAGTTTCATTTAAATGAGTAGTGTTCGCGTAAATATAAGAAATCATTAACTTTTATTGAATTTAATTATGTAGTGTTATTGTTTGTTGTTCCTAATAAATGAAAATATAACCTATAACCAGTAAAATATCACGATGTTTTCTTCACAACCAAAGACGTGGTAAATTGGCACTCAAAATCGCCAACAATAATCAATGTAGCGGCCTGCCCCTGCGTATTTAGATTTATATGTTAACGATGCAAATTTTAGACTTTGGTGCGTCCATTTCTCTGTCTCAACGCGCATAACATCTCTCATAAAGTTCTTTTTTCACGCTTAAAATGTATGCTTTGAAAAAATTTATAATCGGATCTCTGTCGGAACGAGCAGTAAGTGTTATATAATGAGGGTTACAGCTTTGAATAATATATTTTACATTACTGCGTGTAACAAGATGAAATACGAAACAGTCCGTTATTTCACGCACTGTTATTTCAGTTTTCGCATCTTGTTAAATTTCTCGAAGTGAATGAAATTAAATATGTTTGGTTTATTGCGTTTTATTTATCACGATATTTTTCTTTATATAATAGTTGGGGCAGGCAAACTGCAATGTCTTTAGATAAAATAGTCTTGCTTCTATGGATATCATCGATTTCCCGCAAAATCGTGTAGGTCGTTACTCCATCTGAGTGAAGAGTCGCCTTAGACCGGCTTTGCCGGTACGAGGTGCCACTCGAGAACATATCTTTTCCAACGGTTATCGGTTCTTTGAAAAATATAAGGTAAGGTAGCTGAACTGGCAATGGGCCGGCCCTATTGCCAGTTCAGCTACCTTAGGACTATGTCTGTTACCCCAGTTCCGCTGAGAATATTTTTGTTACGGATCTCGCAGATAAACACCGCGGAAAGTTCTTGCTATAGCCCGCTAAGCGACTCTGAGCTTTCTCATGCAGCTTGCAGCAAAAGATCACGTCTCAGTTTTTATGTCATCATTGGCACAACGCACTCGTTAAGACTTTGTTTTGAAACATTGAGTTATACTCGACGAGAAAATGTGAAGCAGTTTCCCGAAGACTCCCCAACCGTGTTTGATTCGTCGATTGACCTCTTGGTCGAAGTTGGAATTACCTAGTCGCGCAGTCTGTTGTTGGTAACATATTTGTCGACAATTTCGAACATAGTGTTCTCAACGACAACTAATATAGGTGTAAAATGGACGGTGGACATGACCTTCGTCCTGTCCATGTTCATCTTAAGACCCTCCCGTTGGGAGACACTACTGAGGTCATTAAGCATAGTGCTATGATCCCCCAGCAATTCTGTCATAATGACTATATGAAAATCGAAGGTGAGTATTGAAGTATTATGTTCATATCATAGACAATCACCTTTTTAATTAAATGATTGAAGTTTTAGTCAAAGTAAGAATGGAATTATGCTAATTAAAAACCTCATAAACACAGATAGTGTAACATGACTAACATGGCCATAACTAATAATGTTAAAAATTACTAAAAATTCTTCGACCTGACTGTGTAAGCTGAACCTGGCAGTCATGTTATAGAGTGGCTTAAGTAGAACATTATTTTTCCGAACAGCAGTCTCCATAGTGCAGATAGCTTTAATAATAATTTAGTTAATAGAATCAGGCGTTACTTTGCGGAAATCCATTATAATGAATAAAAGTAAGTTACTTTGCTAAGATCCGCATGCAAAATATAAAAATGGTGTATATTACCTAGTTTTTTGAAGTGCACCACCCGCCCTCCCTCAGTAGCGTGCACAAGCAAACTAACACCGCCACCAGGAACCGCCACCAGGTACCCTCCACCAACCACTACAATACCACCACTAGATACATGCAAAGATCTGTACGCGGCTACATCCCGAAGTGTTCGACGATATGTGAGCAGTTTGACCTACTTGGGTCCTGTATCTGAGAGAATAGCAAGGACTCTTAGGCGTAACGATATTTACGTTGCGTTCAGGACAAGCAATTCGCTGAGTGGGGCTTGTAACGTCAAAGACAAAATTGATGAACGCCAAAAATCCGGCGTTTATAGACTTGTTTGCAGTGAATGCAGCGCCGTTTACGTGGGTCAGACTGGTCGCAATTTCGATACCCGATACAAGGAGCATTTGGCCGCGTACAGAAATTGCAATCCCGACAGATCACACTTCGCAAAACATCTTTTGGAAACTGGGCATAACCTGACTAGCGACCACACATTTAAAGTCCTACATATTTGCGACAAGGGGCTTCGGCTGTGTGTGCTGGAACAATTAGAAATAATTAAAAATAAAAATAATAACATTGCACTGCTGAATGAACAAACAAACGTCTCGAATTCACCACTTTTAAATATCTTTAAATCCAGTACTTAAAGTTTAAATATACTCTAAGTAGTCGTTTGCTATCAATTCGGTCGCAAACGGCTGCTTATGTAATTCGGGTGGTGGATTGTGTGAGCAAGCGGTCGCTATCACGATATTGTAATCGCAATGTCGTAGGTGGGGGCCGTTTGCGTCACCTGTAGTATAAATAGGCAGCTCTTTGACCGCGCCGCTCACTCGGCGGCCGTCTGTCGTAGAGTCTATTACGCTTGATAATGCCTCGTTTTGGGGCGAAACACGTGTCGTGTTCTCGACTTCAGTGGTGTATATTATCTAGTGGTGGTATTGTAGTGGTTGGTGGAGGGTACCTGGTGGCGGTTCCTGGTGGCGGTGTTAGTTTGCTTGTGCACGCTACTGAGGGAGGGCGGGTGGTGCACTTCAAAAAACTAGGTAATATACACCATTTTTATATTTTGCATGCGGATCTTAGCAAAGTAACTTACTTTTATTCATTAATAATAATTGACCTTCCGGTAAAAGATTGTTTCTATATTTGTTTATTAGGTATTACGCACATAATAGCACATACATTTTTACGTTAGTTGTGTTTGTTTTTTATTTGTAGGAATATTAGAAGACTTATTGTAACTTACGTGTTATAATAAACTTTGTCGTGTTCCACAGAATTAAAAATATATCAGTTTATATATTGTGTATTTTTAATAAAATGTTTGCCGTGTTTTCTTTGCTTAAATTGGAAATTTTGTACGTGATATTCATTAACAATGTTATAATAAAAATGTTTTTTTTTTTATGTCACAGTTATCTTTTTGCTTCAGTCATAAAATTTGTTTTTTGGTTTTATGTGGTGATTATGTTTCATTATTCCTTTCTAGTTATTTTATAATGTTACTATAAATTTATATTTAATTAATATATTACGCGAATCATCGCCCTTTCTATAGAATAAGTTTCACCCAAATAAATTAAATGGTGTGTGTGTTTAATATGTAACATACATATTAAGTTGAATATTGGGCTACTAAGTAAAATTAACGCTATGTTAGTATAAGCATAATTCCATTTTTACTCTGACTAAAACTTCAATCATTAGGTAATTTTCTATTATATGTACATACTACTCGTAGCTTACAGAACGACAGTTACGGTTAGGAAAATAATATTATATATTTTTTTAATATAATAACACTAAATGACAGATCCCATCGACAAACATTGGTGGTAGGATTCCTATGCAGGAATCCGTCCAGTTAGGTATCACCCCAGGCCCAGTTATTCTGTTGTGAAGCAGTAGTGTGCAAACATTACTGTGTTTCGGTTTGAAGGGCACTGAGAGCCAGTGTAATCACTGGGCATATGAGACTTAAGAACTGAACTGTTATAGAGCTTTTTTCGTTACTGGTTTCAAAGGTTACAAAGAATTACTTGCAAGTAAAACGGTAATTTATGCAAAACATTAATGATATACAAAATGAAACCTATAGATATTTTATTTTTATTTATAATGATATTTATATTTACTGGTGGTAGAATTGTTAAGCAGGAGTCCGTCTAGGTAGGTACCACCCCAGGCCAGTTATTGTGCCGTGAAGCAGTAGTGTGCAAACATTACCTGTATGTCTGAAGAGCACTGAGAGCTAGTGTAATCGTATTTGAGGCTTAAGAACTGATGTCTCAGAGTGACGGGCGCAGTGTGGTGTCACACAGAAATGTTCTGGGTGACACAGCATTTGTTATGGGCAGACGTTGCACTTACCATCAGGTGAACGTTTTGCTCGTTTCGTCACTTCATAAAATAATAAAAAAAACAAGATAATTTTACTTCGTGAAATTTTTAAATACATGTAAGACTAAGACTGTGCGCCTGTTCGTGACATTTTAGCAATGAGCATCTATTGTTTCGTCAGTGTGTAGATACCGATATACGAGTACGTTACATAACTTTGTTGTTTGTAAATACATCGTAGTTTCAAAATTTGGCAGACATAAGACTCCAATAATGCAATGTCTCGTATCTTAATTGTACTTCAAAGAATATCTTCGAAATGCGATTTAAAGTTTAATAGTTTCTGCTTCCGTTTAAATTCATTCCAGTTATTGAAGTGAATATACATATTTTATAAAATATAGAAAAAAATCAGAATTGTTAATAATTTATCTTTATTTTTATGGCTTTCAACTTTTATAATAGTTTGGGCGTTGATGATAATATTTTTTATACTTTTGATGTAAGTCACTTTACATATTTTGATGTTAGTCAGAATAAAATAAACACTCAGCAAACATTACACACCATAGAACAGTGCAAATCTTTTTTATTTTTTATTTTATTTCTTTGGAATAACAAACAGTTACACAATATTGTAATGTTAAACAGAGTTTAAAAATATATTTTACTAATTGTGCCCACACCGTTATCCACAAGTTAATTAATGGTGTTGTGTTACTCAAATCCAGCATATTCTTATATATAACTTAGATTAACTGAGATTTAAAAAGAGACTTACATATAAAATGGTTTTTATATTTTTTTATGTAAAATTTATATTTAATATAAATTTTACATAAAAAAATATATAAAATTAACTTAATGTTAGCTATCTGTTTGTATCAATAAATATATAACAAGATTTCTAAATTCAGTGGCAGAAGAGGCAAATATATCGAGCCCTGATAACTTGTCGTTAAATAATTCAGTTAATCGACGCAGAGGTGCGCGCACCCCGGCGTTGGTCCGGCACGGTGCTGTGTAGAACAGAAGGCGCGCGCGCACCTCACGCCGATTTACACTGCGTGGAACAATGACTTTAATTTATTAGTTAAATCTATACAGTCAAACCTATTATTACAAATACTGTATATCGTCATGGCACTCAGCAATATTCTCCTATTTTCTAATCTTAATAGATTATATTTGATAAGTGATTGCGAATATGATAGATGTACATGTAATTTAAAGTTAATTCTACGTAAAAATTTTCGTTGGATTAATTCTAATGAATCTTTGTACTTGTTATACTTGTGTTTTTTACCGAATACATGCGAAATAAGTGCTAAAACGCATACTTAAAAATCGGCACTGAAATTGTTTGCCGTTTCTTTTTTATCCATAAAAAACAAGCAAAATGATAACCTGGCATGGTTTGATGATTTTTAATTTTTTATTAAAGAGACATTTTAGAAGGTCGAAGGAGTCATTTTACTAAAACCGTTGGTAAAAAAAATTTTTCATATAAGACTGTGAAATTTACAAATCTTATACGCAATACATAAAAACAGCTTACCTTTTCTATTAAATTATCTTTTTGACCGATTGGCAGACACGTCAATATAATTATAGTTATTTTTAAACATCTTTACCGATATTTGAAAACGCAGGGATGAAGTAAATATACTTGGATTCTTTCATATACATTTTCACTTTATTATCTCCTGTCGAACACCAAAAAAAATCTAAATACTGCGACAAGCTCACTAACTAAAAGTACACTGGTATATGCAATTAAAAAGAAAACTTATTAAAGATTTATCTAACTTTAGATGAAAAAGATCAGATGGTCGTCTGAACTGATGTATGAGTAAAAGACAGACGATGATACAGAAATACTTTTCAATCGAAATGTTAAAATTAGGGAGACGACCTTGGGGTGTAAAGGTGTAAAACCTCATTGATCAGAAGAGATGAATAACAAAAAGCGCAGTCTTGGGAATTATGCAATGTGGATCGCATTTCAATTATCTAACGAAAGAATATAATATAATAGATAAATAGTAAGAAAATTCACCTCATCCCATCGGTTGTATGAAACCTGACTAAGGAAAAAAGCAGGCAAATTTATCGATAGGTATGACATCTTCTGATAAATGGTTATACGATCTCAAATATGCTAGATCTTAAAAACCCTCTCATATAACGGGGAACTGCGTTCATTGTTTAAAGCGCGTTTTACCGCGATTGCCAATCCTCCTCTTAAAATTATTTGTTACAGTAAATCCTCTCAAGCGAGAGAGGCTCATGAGGTCATTGCAGGAACGGACTATTTGCAGAATGAAATCATGCAATGAGAATTTGTGACACACATGCGTACAGGGAAAATTTGAAATTATAATATTAATAATGTCTTCTTCATCATGCTGTTTATCTACCACTGCTGGACAAAAGCCTCTTCCAAGATGGAAAGATTTACCCTTAATCAATTCTAATTATACCCGCGGAATGAAACGACATGAGACATCAGTTCTTAAGCCTCAAATACGATTACACTTGCTCTCAGTGCTCTTCAGACCGACATACAGGTAATGTTTGCACACTACTACACTTTACTTGCAAGTAATTCTTTGTAACCTTTAAAAGCAGTAACGAAAAAAGCTCTATAAGTAATTATTTTTCATTAGTGAGTGCATTTTCATCACAAAGTGCTTAATCTGAGCAACATACATTAGTCCCTACTACGCGAGATCACCGCCTCCCCATTTTTGCATATTTTATTACGTAATTGCATTATTTTTAACGTTGTATTATATGTCAAGTTCTTTTTAACATAATCATGAAAACTCCGGAGAGTCTCCCATCGAAAGTATCGATATTAAGTTCCAGTATAATTCGAATTACTAATTGTCGATAACAGCAAACAATTTTTTTAACAAATTTATACTTTATTGCATCTTAGTAACCAACACTATAATGTTTGAAATTTAATAAATTTTCTTATAATTAAAAAGTTATGTCCTATTGACTTATTTAAGAACATAAAACATGACATCGTACACACTTTTTTGATTTGTTCAACCACCGGAAAGTAATGAAGTAGAAGTGCTGCAAGCAATTCCTGTAAATAGAACCCTTCAAAAGTACCGCACGGCAATAAAAAAAACTGCGAATAAAGTAGGCAACGTTCCTGTTTGGTGCGTCTGGAGTCAACTGTAACAAATGGTAATAAACTATGGAACAATTGTTTGAGTGGATTCGGAATATAAAAATAAATCCAACTATTTTTTATCTTGTTTAACCGGAGCGTTTTTTGAAGACATTTCTAAGGGCTTGACGCATATTTTATTATTATTTTAATTATTTACCGTTATGTATGATGTAAAATGGAAACTTTCACTTATTAGATATTCATTTGTAATTTAAAAGACTATTTATCAATAACTCAATTCTGTCGCAAGTATTTACATATACAGAAAGAAATATTTAATAGTAGTTACCTAAGGAATAAGTAATTATATTAATATATTATATATTATTGAATGCTTACTTATTTTGTTTCAGTTAATTGTAAATTTAAATTCGATTTCAATTTTAATATCGATTAATTTAGGAATAAAAATTTTTGTAGACTAGTAGAGTATCTGAGATAGCTTACAAATTAGATGTTCATTAGGGACCTTAAAAAGGTCGTATCATTGCAATATTGTATAGATATGTACAAATTTACATATTGCAAATAAATGTATTTCAGTGTTATAAATCTAATTAAATATGATCGACGCATTAAGTTTCTTTTTTATAAATGCCATTAATGTAATAGTTTAAAAATAAAGAATAGCGCAGTAAAATGATGATAAATATTAAAAGTACTGCTCAGATACCGTGTATTTTTATATTTGCCTTTATATTTTTCTGGTAAAATATATTCCATTTTTAAGAGCTGTCATTTCAAATTAAGAAGAGACAGCGCGGCGCCTCGGAAGAAGGGCAAAATGAAAGGCGAGTGGTTGCGACACTCACCTCCCATTCCCAGCTTCTCAAGATTTATGTTAAACTGAGGTGTCCCACAAAAAGTGGGTCGCGTGCCGTAGGCGTTGATTCGTGTCTATTTAAAATTCCTAATGGTGCGCGCAAGTGCAACTATCTATGCGTTCGCATTGCACTCACAAAATAGGTCAGTTTTGGAACTTACGACATCGATGAGTTGGCTGAGTTTAAGTTTGATGCAGACGCGCAGCACGTCTGTGGTGTTGACGACCGGCCGAACAAGCTTGTTGTAGTTGGAGAGTAGGTCATCGTACAGGCGTTTGGCGTCGGGATTACCGGCGGCGACGGCGCGCACCAGGCAGCAGCCCGCCAGCCACCAGACGAGGGCACCCATCAGCTCACAGGCTCGGCCATAGTTACGTAAGGCCCGCGTGAGAGACGCGCGGCCGGGCGCGGCGCGGCACTGACTGCCTCTCGCTGCGCGCCACCCCTCACCCGCGCCCTCGCACCCCTGTCAAAGATTCGCCGCCCGACGCGAGACTCTTTTGCATTTTGTCCGGGTACCCTCTAATTAACACTAAGCGTTTTACTTTGGACGGCGTACAACGCTGTTATTATTTTTTCATCTATCAGTTTATTTCGAATATAAAACTTTTGTCAATGTTTTCACAAGAATGCGTTTGCGATAGAAATATTGATAAGGAATAGAAGTTAAATACTTCACTAAATAACACATGCTAATAAATTTAATTGTATAATTTAATTATATACTGTTTTATAAGTACATATTAATAATGTAATTTATGTAGTTTTCTAAAAAAAACTTATGTAGTTATAAAATACGAATAAAGCCATGCATCATATTCTTAAAATGACAGTTTTAGTAACGGTGTGAAACAAGCGAAATACTGGGTGAGAATAACATTACCCCCGCAGCAGTATAAATGGATGATCTGCTCCCGCATCCCTTACTAGCCTTTCTATAAATATGCGAGTCGATAGCGCATCGCATTCTTTGACCGCTGTTTGTTAAAGATTGCAGAGAAAGTTTACGTTATAGACGCTCAATGCAGCCTATCCGTCTCACTTTAGAATTTAAAATTTCCTCCTTGTGTTTATGCTTCGCTACAATTTAATTGTAGCGAAGCATAAACACGTTCAAAATAATTCTATATTATCACTCTTTAAATTTTGTAGTGATTTGCAGTTTTAATATTATTATATCAAATTGATATTGAAAGGGGTATGTATATATCTATGTATTTGCCAATTCAGCACAAAATCCGATTAACGTGAAACTATGTCAATTGCAATGATGAGTAGAAAATACCAACGATATAAAATTAAATTAAATTTGTAGACCTCCCGAAATTTCACGGTGAGATAGAAGGCAATGAAATTGTAATTCCGAGCTTTAAGCTCTCACTAACGTAGGGGTGGTTTCGTGTCTGTTTATTTGTAAAAAATATTTTTGCTTTTACGCATTTCATTTATAACATTAACGCTGTAAGTATTATATGATGGCATTCATAAATATTCCGGTGAATATTTTTAGGTACGACTGTTTTAATTACATTTTAGTGAGGTGATTGTCATTGCATAATAAAATACTTAGGGCATAAGCTGCCACTCCACTGTCGAATAATGGCGGAAAATCCCAATAAAATGTGTCCAACCTAAAATACTCGGGCCGGTCGATGGTAGACGGCAAATGACCACCCCGGGGCCAGTTATTCTGCCGTGAAGCAGTAGTGTGCAAGCATTACTGTGTTTCGGTTTAAAGAGCACTGTGAGCTAGCGTAATCACTGGGCATTTGAGACTTAAGAACTGATGTCTCAGGGTGACGTGCGTTTTTCAAGTATACATTGCAAATATATTTTCGGTGATGTAATTGCTGTTAGCCTTCTCGGCTTTTACAGCTTCATCGGATACTGTGCTCGCGGGCCAGGGGCCCGCGTGCGAGGTTTGGTTTGACCCAAACATAAATAAATAAATAAAAACTCCTACAAAAACCTCGAAGTTCGGACTGCGTCGCGTTCGCTGCGTGCTTTCGCGATTTCGAAAATCTTAAACATTTTAAGTCGTCTACTGACCGTCCGAAGGAGGCTGCGCGCGTCCATTCGGACTGTCGACTTGTGTGTCGGTAACTCTGGGCGGTGAGAACCGCCCTGGAACACGGGTGAATCTTGTGTACGCGATGTGATTATTGACTATTGCGCGCCGCTCTCTACGGCGGTCGCGCGTCGTGGTGCGTGTTATATTAAAGCTATTGACTGTGTGTACAGTGTGGCCTGGATCGTGACTGACAGTATCGTGGTCAGGAAGAGCTGAGACGTCCGTGTCGTCTAGCACGTTTCGCGGGCGACGTTTGCGTTCGGTCGCGTTTCTGTTTGGTCGGTAATTTGCTGCTTTAACCACCAGCGGGTTTGAATGAACCGCGGCTTTTTCGAAAAACCGCCGTGATAATTCTCTGAAGTGTTCAGAGATTAAGGGCATTTCACAGTCGCTGTGAAGATCTACATTGTGTTGATACCAACCGGCTCCGGTGGCAGTTCGCAAGTATCGATTTTGAACGCTCTGTAACTTATTTAATTGATTGCCCGTCGCGTGAGCGAAAGCGACGCAAGCATAGTCCATTACGGGTCTTATGCAAGTCTTATAGAGGCGAAGTATGTGTCTTAAGCACATTTTGCTTGAGGAGCAAGTTAATGGGTATAGACGGCTTGAGATAAAAGCCGCTCTATTGCGTATGTTACATTGCAAAGAAGTTGCACTCGACGCTACAAACCTTACGGTCGCCTAGCGCCCCGCTACGAACCGCTCAGGTAGTCCGAACGTCCCGTACCTGCAACCGACTCTTTTTGAGAAATAATAAACAAAGCAATTGTGATTTGTTCTATTGTTCTCAGAAAATCATTCGCAATCGTCACATAGTAAATCCTTTCTTGGGCGATTACGCTAGTTGATACCTAACGGTGTTAACGAATCTACCTTAGGGCTAGCTCCGTTCAGTCAACTTTCACACTCAATAGCCCTACTAGTTGTAAGTGCCGCCACATACAACCCAATCACGACTCTCTCACTTTAACACATATACACAATCATAATAGGCATACATAATTATTATTCACGACACCGCCATACTTCACGTTGCTGGAGTTTATTGCGCCATTTTTTCTCCAGCTTACACGCATTCCGAATTGGTGGACAATATAGAGTTTAATATAGTAATAATAATCAATAGTAGTTTTAAACGTCCTCCCGATCGAAGTAACTGACCGAGCCGTGGTTCGGTGCTCTTCGGCTAAGCGCGCCTCGCATTCGAACACCTTTCAATCCGGGCGAAGCTGTAAAAGCCTTCGGGCAACTGTAACTGTAAGTCTTTAAAAAAAGGCATTGCAAATACCCAAATGTCCGGACCCGGTTTAATCATCCGAAGGCCGTACAACTATTTGTCCAGAGCGAAATCAAACCCGCAACCCGTAGCAAATAAGCCAATTGCTTAGCCACTGAGCTAACCGAATCGTTTTATGCGTATTTTTAATGTGTCGGCCAAACGTGGCGATTAAAAATCTTTTCAACTTGCCTTTATTATTTATTACCTACCTTTTGTTTATTACTTACATATCTACTCGTGTATGTATATATATGTATGTATATATATATATATATATATATATACGAGTAGAACTTCACGCCCATAACTCGGTTAGAGCAGTGGTAAAGTGACTTCGGCGCTATGGGTTGCGAATTCGATTACCTCAGGAGACAAATATTTGGTATAGCTTACAGATAGCTGTTTCGGGCTTAGGAGTTTGTACGTTCAATTTATGTCTCTAAATCGAACCCAAGATACTATTTTATTGTGGCTAGCTTACACTTGTGGTAGGCAGAATTCCAAACATTATAACGTTACACTCAAATAAATCTTTTACAAAGATAAGATGATGTCCTTCAACTCGATTTAGACCTAGACTTTTAAAAAAATGTCAGCTGCGCGGGTTATTTTGAAGATGAATACGATATATACATCGATGTATTTCTTCGTCTTATCGTTTCCGTATACGATGGAAAGTTTAACCTTTCGAGACCAGAAACTAATTATATTCTGATAAATAAGATAACTAACAACAATGCAGTAATTGTTTGATGCTGCATAAAATGAAAAGTAGTAGTTTTCGTATTTACATTGAATATTTTATTTAATCAATATTAATATCTTTTGTATCTCTGTTTTCATTATTTAAATATATGGAATTTAGTAATGCTGTTAACATTAGCAATAACCACTCCAAATTACCATCTTCCAGTACTAGCGTTCAAAGATTTTGCTTGGAGATCCATCTCCTCTTGATCCATCAAGACACGTCAAATAGCACGTTTGAATCTGCGGTGTTCGTCTTTATATTTTTCTCTAACCAGAACATTACAAATTATATAGTAAATTACATTTGTGAGCTCGTCTATTTGAATACGATTTTTTGTAGCGAGCTAGTTCGTAGCTAGTAACGAGCTTGAAGATAACGGTGTGTCAATATTTTGCATTTCATTGACCATGAAATTGAAACAGTTCAATTATATATTTTTTTTACCGGTAGTAGGTTTCCTATGCAGGAATTTGTCTAGGTAGATGAGCAGTTTTGGCAGCAGCTAGATAAGCAGAAGTATTTACAGTACAAACATTACTTTGTTTTGGTCTGAAGTGTACACTAAGCTAGCGCAATTAAAGGCAGGTAAAATTTAAAACTACTTACAAGCGTTCCTAAATTTTTTCCATTCGTTTAATACGATGATTGATTTTGAATGTTTGAATTAAACATTTTTTAATATTTTTAAAATGGTTTCTTTTTTTAATTAAGTATAAGTAATATTAAATCCATCCAACTTCGTCTTCAAATTTGTAAGTACGATTTAAATAAATGTGACTAAATTCGGTTTTGTAAAATACCCATTACAGATAACACAGCGAAAAGGGATTGAATCTCATAATATTTACCTATAGACTACTGCTTGGAGTAAAACGAAATTATAATTGACTTAAATAAAATTAATCTTTGATCCGGTAAAGATTAATGGTGTTACTTGAGAAAGCGATCATCAATAATTTTGAAATATTAATCATATATTCCGTGCCAAAAAAAACTGCGTCGTAAATTCTCATATCCTAGAAATTATAAAAGTAAGTTGATTTTAAATTACCAACCTTAAAAGTGAAAAAGAGTTTTTTTTATTGGATCATGTGACGAAACGCGCAAAACGTTCACCTGATGGTAAGTGCAACGTTTGCCCATAATAAATGCTGTGTCACCCAGAACAGACCTACAACACATCGACAACCTATGTATCAGTGTTACGGGCGGTAACCCTGAGACATAGGTTCTTAAGTCTCATATGCCCAGTGATTACGTTAGCTCACAGTGCAATTCAAACCGAACACACAGTAATGTTTGCACACTACTGCTTCACGGCAGAATAACTGGCCCTGGGGTGGTACCTACCTACACGGACTACTGCATAGGAATCATACCACAAGTAATAATTCCACAATTGTGCGTTTTTTAAGGAATTTCCTGCCACGCACGACCGTTTTGTGGAATCTGCTGTCGCCAGAAATTTTTCCGGACTGATATAATTAAGAGACTTTCAAGAGAAGAGCCTACAACTTTCTCACAGTCCGCCACGGGACCCGTAATTCCATGATGACTCAATTTCGATTTTAACTACGATGACATCTTCTGGTAAATATCGGAGCGCAACCTTCGCATTCCGATCCAGGGGCCTACAACGACAATCGAAGGACGAAGTTTCGGATCTTTTTTTTTGTACGAAAACCAATAACGACTACTAACAATAATTAGTAAAGAAAAATAACAGTCTATAAATATCCCACTGCTGAGCACAGACCACCATGATGGATCTAGGAAGAGTCCGCCAGGCTGCTGCAGTTCGTGTTGGCGGACTCAATAATTAGTACATACATAGAGTCACACCTTTTTCTCATATGTGGAGTAGGCAGATGCCCCTCCCTTCTCCCCCTTGGCGACGCCATTGACATAACACACATTCACGCCTTTTTCCCATATAAGGAGTAGGCAGAGGCCTCTTAACTGAATTTACATTTTAATTATATTAAAAAAATTCAATATGAAAATATTGTATTTTTTTCTCTAACTAGGAAATAAAGATATCCCGCGCCCGATGTAGCGCTCATGCTATAAGATCAGAGCTAGGTTCGGATGCAGTGTCAGAAATAAGGGGCAATCGCAATACGATCAGACCAATAATTTATATTTTAGCACAAATTGTGGCTTCGGCTGGGAATCGAACCCGGAACCCGCGGCATAGATGTCAGGTACTCTGACCACTACACCACGCGATCGCTTAGCCTGGAAATGATAATTGATATAATAATAACATATTTTAGAACTTATCCTTTTTTCTATTCAGGAAATAATAAATTACATAAGATATTACTTTTCCAATATGATGGAAACCTCGTCTTATCTTGAACGCTTCGCCTAGTTGGACTTTCTTCTAGTTTCCTAATACGATTTTTTTGCAGTTGATGCAAAGTGAAGGGTCCTACCGAGCGCTTGAAGATAATGGCGTCTCAAGATTTTGCAGCTCATCGAAGAAGGGATTTAAACCATTCAGGTAGTTGCAAATAAGATCAGAAGCAGGGAATTTTTGTATCCAGGAATGATCGTCCACGTAAAGTTGCTTTTGATATTTTTTTTAATAATCTGACTGAACAAATCCAAAAGTCCATCCGAACGAATTCGCGGGTACACCTTGTTGTCAATAATTAATTCTTGACTACAATGAGACTTACGATGTGAGCTGACGAACGACGTCTTACGAACAAGAATGCTGTATCACCCAGAACATTTTTGTGTGATATCACACTGCACCCGTCACCCTGTGAAATCTGTTCGTAAGTCTCATATGCGTCTGAAGGGCCCTTCAGACCAAAACAAAGTAATGTTTGCGTATTGTTTCACGGCAGAATAACTGGCTCTGGGGTCGTACCTACCTAGACGGATCCCATACAGCATAGGAATCCTACAAACAGTATTAATATTTCTAGTTTCTTTAATCTTTTGCCAGAAGTATAATTATTGCTATATTTATCTAGTGAACATTTTAGTGAGATAATCTCTATGATAAAGTAATCAATAGACATTTTTCAGTCTGCAATTGCAAACATTAAGTATGCTCAAACCGTAATCATTCGTAACTGTCGACACTCACTGTTTGGCATTAAATAGATGTGGCGTAATTGTAACTGATTGTAAGTGTACGACATATTGCTAAAATAAAAAATATCAGATATGCTTAAATAACGTAAAATAATAAAAACATAAAATTAAAATAATATATCTCAATATTTAATATTAATTATTCAAATAATATATCTAAATATTTAATATTTATAATTAATACTCCCCTTCCGAGTGCTCCCATATAGTAGGTGCTGCAAAAATAAAAATATTTTATATATTGGTATTATGATTAGAATTTAGAATACGAGTATATGTTATTGTTTCTTATTTATTTTATCGTATTTTATATGTTTGTGTATATATATTCATATATATCCCAATCAGACGACAAAAAATAGAAATACCTAATGTAAAAGTGGTATATTTTATTTTGTGTGTATATATATTTTCGGTGATGTAATTGCTGTTAGCCTTCTCGGCTTTGACAATTTCGTCGTAAGAGACTTACGAGTAAATTGCCCGCGAATGAGGAATACAACGACGCTGCTGACTATGATCCGGCATTTCGACCCTTGTTGGCGAATAATAGTACCCGACTAATTGTACCTCGCAGCAATCCAAGGACCTCTCGAAACGACTTTGATCGCCGTCGATAGGGGAAATCGTATATTTGGTACTAATTACACTTATATAAAAGAAGCCAAGTAATGACAGTATAAGAAATCTGCTACCCCGTCTCGTCGTAAGAGTCGACTAATGGATATTAAATATGGCGGCGGAATAGATGTCCCGGAAAATGACAGAACTGGTGGTGGGCAGTGTTCTAAAATTTGATCGAACGATCGCCAATTTGCCTGGCAAGCGTGGCATGGTAGCGGGTTATAGTAAGTCCTTTCTACATCGAAGAGGTCAACAGTGGGCTATTAACTTGAACAAATAAAAATATGCCTATATTGTACTAATAATATCTTCCAAAGATACAGTATAATCGCAGAATGATTTTTGAAAGCCTGACCTGGAGATTTGCAGAAAGAAAACATGTACGACCCCTTCAAGTAAGAGTTGCTCATGTATAAAGCAAGACTACATAAGAAACATCTGAAATATTTAGTATTTTCTGTTGCGGTTTTCTGAACAACAGGCAAACATATATCAGCGTTATCTTAAATAAGATTTATAGCACTTTGAAAGCGCTGAAAGATTATCATACAAAACAACGATATATCATCTTCATAATAGTGTAAATATGCATACAAGACCCTTGATATTTTTTTTTTATAAATTTGATGTTACTGCTTTGAATAAACACATAAGAATAATGACTATTAAGTAAAGTAGAGATGAAGAAATATATAATATAGTATTTTTTTTTTCTTTAATTATCTATATACACAAAAGCGAACTATCTAACTAATCACATATCCGAAACTGCAAGACTTTGACTTGAAATTTTGCATACATATTTCTTTCCCGACAAAGAACAGATTTTACGAACATTTACTCCTAAAGTGCCGTGTGGTAGCGGCATAAGAGAATCTACCACCCCATCTCGTCCCGTGGGTGTCGTAAAAGTCGACAGAGGGAAATTTAAAACAAGGAGATGGGCAGCAGCGTCTTCCTGGAACACCAAAACAAACAAACTGCGATTGCCAACCCGCCTGCCAAGCGTGGCAACTATGGCGAAATCCCCACCAATGAGAGCTACAAAGGAACGGCCCCTAGTCTCCGGCGGCCCCGCTAGTCCTGGCTACGGTAGCAGTCATGGTAACGGCGGGGCAGGGGGTGCGAAGAATCTCCGGAGGAGGAGATCTTGCTACCACCCACGACGACTGGACCTGGCAACATACAACGCACGCACGCACGCTGAGGACCGACGAGAGGATCCTGGAGTTGGAAGAAGAGGTGAACAAGTTACGATGGGATGTTATAGGGTTATCTGAAGTCCGAAGACAGGGGGACATTGAACTTGAACGTAAAGCTGGAGAGATCTCGTCTGGTGAAGTCTACACTCCGTCCATCACGTGCCCTTATCCAAAATCTCGAGAGCTACCAGCTCGAATTGTATAATCGCTTTCAGTGCCTAGATGATTGCGTTAGAGTGGACGATTTAAACGAGAGGCTCGTGGAAACTGTCCAGGCGGTGGGGGCAAAGTTTTGCAAGACCCGCCGCAAAAAGAAGATCCAGAAGCTCTCCGATCACACTCTCAGTCTCATGGAGGCCAGGCGTGAAATGAAGCTACAGTCCTCAACTGACGCGTCAGCATATCGGCAACTTAACAGACAGATCTCCCAATGTATGCGGCGAGACCTACGTAACTTCAATACACTTCGTATTGAAGAAGCGATAGAGCGAAACCAAGGCTCCAAGGTCTTTGCCAGGGATCTGTCTGCCGGGAAGAGCCAACTGACAAAGTTGAGGACCGAGAGCGGTAGCGTCATTTCCGCTGGACCAGAGATTGTGAGGGAGATCGAGAGATTCTATGGGCAGCTGTACACATCGTCGTTGGAGCCAAATACAAGTGTGAGTTACGACCCAAGAGCCAAACTCGTCCGACACTATTCCGACGATATCCCGGACGTCAGTCTGAGCGAGATTAGTATGGCTCTCAAACAGCTCAAGAATGGCAAAGCGCCCGGTGAGGACGGAATTACAGCGGAGCTTCTGAAAGCGGGTGGAAAACCGGTACTTTTAGTCCTTCAGAGGCTCTTTAATGCCGTCATCCACGGCGGCGCTACGCCGGAAGCGTGGAGCAGAAGCGTGGTTGTCCTGTTCTTCAAACAGGGTGATAACGCCCTCTTGAAGAACTATAGACCGATATCGCTTCTGAACCGCGTCTATGTGCTGTTTTCGAGAGTCATTACGAATCGTCTCGCAAGCAGACTTGACGACTTCCAGCCTCCCGAACAAGCCGGATTCCGAAAAGGCTTTAGTACCATAGACCACATACATACCCTTCGCCAGATTGTACAAAAGACCGAAGAGTACAATCCCCCGCTATGTCTGGCGTATGTGGACTATGAAAAAGCCTTTGATTCCGTCGAAACTTGGGCGGTGTTACAGTCACTTCAGCGGTGCCGAATTGACTGTCGGTATATCGAAGTGCTGCAGTGTTTGTACAATAAGGCTACGATGGCTATCCGAGTACAGAACCAGAGTACGAAACCGATCCAATTGCAGAAAGGTGTAAAACAGGGTGATGTAATATCCCCGAAACTCTTCACCGCTGCATTGGAAGATGTCTTCAAGCTACTGAACTGGAAAGGATACGGCATTAATATCAATGGCAAATACATCACTCACCTTCAATTTGCCGACGACAAAGTCATAATGGCAGAATCGCTGGAGGAGCTTGGCACTATGCTCAATGACCTCAATAGTGTCTCCCAACGGGTAGGTCTTAAGATGAACATGGACAAGACGAAGATCATGTCTAACGTCCATGTCACACCTATACCGGTTATTGTTGGGAACACTATGCTCGAAGTTGTTGACGAATATGTATACCTAGGACAGATTGTCCGACTAGGTAGGTCCAACTTCGACCAAGAGGTCAATCGACGGATCCAACTCGGCTGGGCAGCATTCGGGAAACTACGTCACATCTTCTCGTCGAGTATACCTCAATGTCTCAAAAGCAAAGTTTACAACCAGTGCGTGTTGCTAGTGATGACATACGGAACCGAGACGTGGTCCTTCACTGCGGGCCGCTTGAGGAAGCTCAGAGTCGCTCAGCGAGCTATGGAAAGAGCTATGCTCGGAGTTTCTCTGCGTGATAAAATCCGGAACGATGATATCCGCAGCAGAACTAAAGTAACGGACAGCTGAAGTGGCAATGGGCCGGCCATATAGCCTGTAGAACCGATAACCGATGGGGAAGAAAGGTTCTAGAGTGGCAACCTCGTACCGGCAAACGCAGTGTAGGGCGCCCCGTAATTAGATGGAGCGACGACCTGCGCGATTTTGCGGGAAGTCGATGTATGCAGGTGGCTCAGGACTGTGCTTTGTGGCAATCTATAGGGGAGGCCTATGTTCAACAGTGGACTAAGATAGGCTGAAATGATGATGATGACTCCTAAATGGGTGTACGGGCTGATGTCGTTTCTCTATACATACATTAACATAAATAATAGTATATAATTAAAAAAAAATATAAATTAATAAAAAAATTAAACGCTTCAAAATCCTAAAATAAGTTTTATTAAATGTAATTCACGTAAATGTAAGAAATTATTACATAATAGTATCATCATCTTCGTCTTTGCCATTCATAGAGAGTGCACTGCTGGTCATGTATCTTTCCAATACTCCTTCTATAGAAATTAAATATGTAGCTGCAAGATCGAGTATTTGCGATCTGGACACCTCTAACAACTAATCTAAGGAATTACTACATACATATATGTAGAATCTATGTAACCACCTATAAATGTTCCACTGCTGGCACAGGCCTCCTCTCAACCTGGACGCATTTAGCAGACGGTTCGCAAACATGCTCGAGCGTGCAGATGCGTCAACACACGATCACCTGGCAAACATCGCCCCGCTGCACGCTCGAATTCCCGACGGGAAACGTCTCCCTCGCGAGCTGAACAGAAGCATAGCCTCCGGTGAACACCTAGCAGACCAAGCCAACGCCTGCCCACCGGTAGGTTAGCTGGGCTTTCCTCAACGGGATTCCACGCGGCTGGCCGGTCGGCGGAAGGCGGTGTGAAAATTAGAACCCCACCTGGGGCTATAACCGCGTGGACCAGTCGATGGGACCATAAAACCAACAGCCATGGAGGCACATCCAAGGACCCGCGCGTAGTGACGCGCGGCGAAGATCACCACTAAGGGGGGCAGGAAGACCCGGACACTTTCCCGGTGCCCTGAAAGGGGCACAAGACAAGACCTTACTCGTAGGTCTCTTCTCATTTCTAAGAGGGCATCTATGAAATTTTGATAGTGGATTTAATTTACCATTGATTTAACTTTATCTAGACTAAATATGGTGGCATATTCATAAATGTCGTCAGCAGAAGCTATACCGGAAGCTATTACCGGCAATTCAAATTCCTTTTAATATTGATTATGGGCTTGTAAACGCCCCTCCGTGTAATAAAGTCATCTTGCTTCCGAGACACGTTTTTGTTTTAGAAAGTCATACCGAATTAATTTTTGCAAAGACATGATGAATTGGAACATTCGAAACATGGAAGCTTTAGTTCGCCTTCCACATAGTGAGGCGAGTTAATGCCCTACAAGCCGAAATACACTAATGTTTCCGCATTACTACCTCACAGTAGAATAACTGGCCGTGCGGTGGTACCTAGACGGATTCCGCATATTAATCCTACTACAAGTTTTTGCTGCGTGCGAAATCGACTGCCAAGAAAATCTACATATGGTATATAGAGACAGATTATTGCTATTCTATAGGTATAAATATTAGTATATTTGAACATACGTAAGTGAAAAAAAATTACTGTCAATCTTATTATAAATATGTCATAAAAGTAGACAATTTTCAAATAATTATAATATGTTAAACAAATAACAGTAATGATTACAAAAATTCATTCGTTTCTTCAATACTTTTCAATTATTATTCAACGTTGATAGAGGCTTCAAAATAGATTTTTTTCCGGGTATCGGCTTAATTCTCCCAAATTTGATTTTTTTTGCTTCCGTTGCTAAGCTTCAACTCTCGTTACGTAGCTTTTTGATTGATCGTTATCAGCCGCTGTGGGGTTTTTTATTTTACTTCAAATCATTTTGAACAGAGAACAGAATACTACTGAATTTTAAAATATTGGTAAATTATATTCCCGTGAGATCATTTATATTAGGATGACATTGTCGTTTTATGTGAAAGAATTGCGATCAAGATATTTCTATTTTTTGATCGCAATTCTTCCTATAGTTTTTTTTAAGTGAAGGCAGGTTATTTGTACCTTTCCATACGAACTCTTGGAAACACTCCTCCGTATCTTTCTCATCTCCCTCAATCTCTCAACGCATTTTTTTAATGTATTTTTAGGGTTTGAAGAGTTTGTTAACACAACTGAAAACCATGCAACGCAATGTCTCGATTTTGAAATAGTCTTAATATAAAAAAGGCTTTCGAAATTTCTTCCTTGCAGTTTATAGAAAAAAAGTAATTAATAAAACTAAATTTACTTATTTTATCGTGTTTAATTTTAACTATTTTCGAATCGATGTTTGGAATACTTCACAGCACCCATGGCCACGGGAGGACTGGCCACTATAAACATAAGAACGTCATGCAATCCGCTTGAATTTTCGCTTTTATATACTCATGTTTACAACTTAACGATCTGCCTAAATATTTATGACAAAGTAGGCCTTTCGTGTGTTGGCTGTTTAAGATTCCGTGTGATGGTGGCTTAAGAGAATCTACCACCTCATCTCATGCCGTGGGTGGCGTAAAAGACTACATAAGGAAATGAAAAACCGGAGATGGGTAGCAACATCCAGATTCAGACGTTCCAGTAGAACGTCACATCAACAGATTAGTGATAGTCTGAAATAATGATGATGAAGAAAGTAGCCTTAATAAAAAACTGTTACCTTTTAATTATTGTTTTAACAACAAATGAAATAGTGTACTATGGTTAAACTGAATAACTATAAGGTAAATAAACATGATTGCCTTAATACGAAAACGTTGGAATCACTAGTCCCTATATAACACAATTATACAAAACCAAGGAGACAGCAACAGAGTTAATTTAATAAATTAGACGCTGAAATCCTTCTTAAACTCTTTCTTCGTATATACTGAATGAAAACAATTATATATATATTTTTTTTTGATAAAGTAACGAAACGAGCAAATCGTTCACCTGATGGTAAGTGCAACGTCTGCCATTCCATTCCGATCCTATTTAAGGAACGGAATGGATGCTTGTAATGTAAAGGTTGGCCTGGTTGCTTGTAGAATTTAATGTTATTTGTTGAGGAAGCGTCATTGCATATTTAAAAAGGCTTTACTCATTCATAGTCATAGTGTTCTATAAGTACTTGGAATAAGCTTATTCTGTTTTTTGCTAGTGCTTGGCGGTGAATGGAAGCAACGTGAGATGAAGACGTCCACTAATGACCACAAGAGCCGCATGGCGGACTCTTTTCCCCGCCTGTTTATAACATTTGCGCAGTTACAAAGAACTTTGGATTGGAAAGTTCTGTATGGCACCGTACTGTGCACGTCCCCAAAAGACAAATGTCTTACATAGTTACACTCGCTGCAGTGCCCTTCATAACGAAACGGACGCCAAAAAACTGCACAGGTATCTACCTAGATAGCTAGAATATTTTTAGAATTATATGCAAAAAAAATATTCCTCTTATCCTCCATTTCAATTATCCTCCATACAATGCTTGCAACTTTTTATTCATTAATTATGCTGTTAGTTGCGTTGAATACAGAGCGACACAGTTGGGAACTAAAGTTAAAATTTTCTGGTTTTTTAATCTTGCAATAAATAAGTAAGGTCTTTAACTATACATTTAGATTTTCTTATTAAACGCGCCCATTTTGCTAACATCCGTAATTTAAAATGCTGTGACATTTTGTTTTTATTTAATTTATAAAAAGTTATCAAATTATGAACACTTGTTTTATAAAATTTTTTTATATTTCCGCGAAAACTACAGAATTAAATAATTTTTTTTTTAAATACAGTGTTGTTTGTGCTATTTTATACAAGAATAGCATAAATTACACTGTATTTAAAAAAAAGAAAATAAAATCCCCTATTTTCTTCTCGGCTATAAAATAACATATGAAAAGATTTATAGAATTTCTTGTTCGAGGATCGCGTGATGGGAACAGCCGAAAGGGACGTCCTGAAGTACCATTACAACAAAAAACATTGCCATTGTGCGTGCCTACGATCGTGGTTAAGAATAAAATATCTTTGTTTTTTTACTCTTTGCATATACTAGAATTCTTCTTAAATTATCTTATACACTCGTCTTATACTTTAATACATTTAATGTTAGAATAAAGCAAAACATTATAAATTATAATCATTATAAATTATGACATTTTATGCCTCATTATGACTTACTTATTATGTCCCATCAAAAACATTTATTTAATTTGATTGAAATTAATAGGATAGATGTGTTTAACTAACAGACTTTTGTATAATATACTTTTTATTTCAAAATTAAATAATAATATACATTTTTAATACTCACCATAAAATATTATCTGACAGACGGCGGTTTTTACGTAGTTTAGTTTTGTAAATTATTTCTTGTTTATTTGATTAATATCTTGTTTAATTTAATTTAGTTATGTCAAGTTTTAAATTTCTTTTTGACGTTCCATGTGGTTTTTTAATGTTAATTTTTTAACGAAATTAGTAATTTTGTGTGTGTTATGGTTAGATCTTGACATGTAACCATCCATTTCTCATGATAGGAGAAAAAATAAATATTAACTACCACCCCCATCTCGTTCCATGGGAATCCTTAAAGTTGACAGAAGGAAAATAAAAATCAGGAGATGAACAGCAGCATCTTTCGGGAACATTTTAATAAATTAACTGAGGTTGCCAACCGGCCTGCCAAGCGGGACCACTAAGCAACAAAATATTCCCCAAATGAGAGGTACTAAACCACGGCCTCTGGTCCCCGGTGGCGGTCATGGCGACGTCGGAGCACTGCGAAGAAGAATCTCCAGAAGAGATTGTACTACTACCAACAACGACTGGACCTGACAACATTCACAGACATGCTGGGCACCGACGAGAAAATCTTGGAGCTGGAATAAGAAGTGAGCCGGTTTCGCTGGGATATTGTTGGGTAATCTGAGGTCCGTCGACTAGGGGAGGACACGGAAATCCACGAATTTAGTTAACTTGTTTAACCGCCGCTACCGGTGGCGTCTATCCCAGTGTCTCCCAACGGGTAGGTCTTAAGATGAACATGGATAAGAAGAAAATCATGTCTTACGTCCACGACTCACCTGCGACGGATGTTGTTGGAAACACTACGTTCTGAGTTCTCGACGAATATGAATATGACCAAAATGTCTAACTAGGTAGATCCATATTCGTCCAAGTGGTTAGTCGACGAATCCTACTCAGCTAGGCAGCTTTCGGGAAACTGCGTCACATCTTCTTTTCGAGTATATCTCAATGCCTAAACACCAAAGTCTTCAATTAGGGCGTGTTGGCAGAGATGACACACGGAACTGAGACACAGCCAGCTTCACTGCGGGCCGCATGAGGAAGCTCAAAGTCGCTCAGCCAGCTGTGAAAAGAGCTATGCTCGGTGTTTCTCTGCGAGATAGAATCCGCAACGATGATGATGATGATATTCGCAGCAAAACTGGAGTAATCGATATAGCTCTAAGAATCAGCAAGCTGAAGAGGCAATGGACTGGCTATAGAACTATTTACAGTTGGCGACGAAATGTTCTCGAGTGACAACCTCGTACCGGCAAACACGATGAAGGGCGACCCAGCACTAGATAGAGTGACTACCTTGTGAAGGTTTTGCGGGAAGTCGATGTATGCAAGTGGCTCAAGACCGTGTTTTGTGGCAATCTATGGGGGAGGCCTATATTAAGCAGTGGCCTTATGATGGGCTGGATGAAATGATGAACGAGTTATAGCATATGAGTAGTAATTGTTATGGTGCAAAATCTAACTGAACTCATACATACATGCGATTCACACATCTTTCCTAGGGTAAGCAGAGACCACATCTTTCCACTTGCTACGATCCTGACACACATATTTCGCTTCATCTACTTTCATTAGCGTTTTCATACAAGCTCGTCGGTTGCGAATACTTGTGACGTGGTCTTTCCTTAAAACAACTTCAATCTGATCGTGATACGTTAGTCTATTTATTTATTTATTTACTCGTATTAGGAAACTCAACAGCTTATTTTACATAAGTATAATATTGCTGACAATCACAAACTCTTAAGCTAATGACAAAGTTCCACGACGAGACATGCTCCTGGGTATTTATTTTACTTAATATTTATTAACTAAGTGTACTATACTATAGTGTTATTATACACTGAATATAACATTATTAGTGTTGACGTGTTCCAACTATCACTTACAAAGAGTCCATAGAATACAATAAGGTCAAGAAAGTAATCAAGATCCAAAACTAAAAAATGACTGATCCATGACTGAAAAATTAGTTTTGTAATAATGATTTCTTATATTTACGCGAACACTACTCATTTAAATGAAACTAATTTTTACGGATTTTATCGCGTTTAATGTTTTACTATTTATAACCCGACGTTTCGGGCGCTTTACAGCTCCCACGGTCACGGGGGGACTGAGGTGACAGTTGTCCCGATGTCATAGTTAACCCGGAGTACCTTCAGCTTTTAATTATTATTTTTAGTCCGATCTACGCAGATCAGTACAGTAAGCTCTTTCTGCGTAGATCCGTAAAAATTAGTTTCATTTAAATAGTTTTGTAATGTTCATAGGTTAATATAAGGTTCACCTTACAAGTAGATGGTAGATATTAATAAATTATTTTATTTTATTTATTTGCACGTGGAAATGTACGAATGAGAATGACTGTTAATGATTTTTTATGACTTATTGTATATACTTATATTGACGACCGCGTGGCCTAGTGGTCAGAGTACCTGACTTCTAAGTCGCGGGTCCTGAGTTCGAATCCCAGCCGGAGCCAACATTTGTGCTAAAACATAAATTGTTGGTTTTCGGGTCTGGTTGTGTTGTGTTTGTCCCCGTGTTTCTGACACTGCATTCTAGCCTACCTCCGATCTTATCGCATCAGCGTTACATCGGGTGCGGGTAGGTTGTGAAAAGTGAGTGCCTCTGTGTTTTCGCGTACACTTGTGGCACTATAATATCTCCTGCGCAGTTGATGGCTCTCGACAGTAGTAGAAAGTTGTCGCCGTGGTCGAAATCGGCTAGGAGAACATCATCATCATCATACTTATATATCGTTACGTACACACACATATACATATACAAATACACGTATAGACACTTACACATATATACACATACATGTAGAATATAAAACATATTTTATATGACATATTGCTGTTTAGGATTAGGGTTAAGACCTTTTTTTTCTTTATTCTATATAAGATAAATATTAGAAACTTTCTTTATAAAACAGTTTCTAATATTTATCCTAAACTTCTGCTTATTCAAATGAAAAATATCTGTTTCACTAAATTGATTGTTATAGGTGGAAGGTAAACGTGTCATTATACTATTTTTGCGTAGTTAGTACGGTGAAAAGGTACATAAAACAAACGCTTGTTTCATGATCGTTTTTTAGGAGTGGCTATTGTGATACGGCTTAATGAGTGTAGAATGATCTACAGCGGAGTGTAAGACGTCATGGAAAAAATTCATATCTAATAGAAGTCTTCGATCATGTAAAGGCAATAAGTTAAAGAATTTGCAGTCATCTTTGTAAGAATTATGACGTCTACGGTGCTTAAAATTAAGTATTTTTAAGAATCTTCACTGTATTCGTTCAAGGCTATCGATATAAAATTCATATTGTGGAGACCACACCGGGCTACAATACTCCAATATACTGCGAACATATGCAAAGTTTAAAGCAGGTGATGTTATTAAAAGGCTCACATATACGCAAAACGAAACCAAGATTCCTGAGGGCCCTACCTTGTATATGCTCAATATGCTTCGACATTACCATTTTGGAATCGAAGACGACTCCCAAATCACGGACTTGATCGGTTCTTCCTATCTCACTGCTGGCAAATTTATACACATACATAATTGGGTTCCTCTCACTACTAAAGGTAATACACTGACATTTGTTGATATTAATAGAGATGTTATTAGTTTTATAAAACCTATACAAGGAGTCCAAATCATCATGTACAAGCTTGCAGTCATTTAAACTTTTGACACCCATATAAAAAAATTTGTCATCGGCATATAACAAAAATTTAGAGTTTTTCAAACACTCATCGATGTCGTATAAATAGGCACAGTAAAAAAGTGGACCGAGGTGCGATCCTTGAGGTACACCAGACGGAATTTCTGTAAAGTTGGACCTGTATCCGCCAATAATAACAGCTTGGGACCGATTTGTCAAATAGGAACACACCCACCTCAACAGATCACCACGAATTCCCAGCCTGTTAAGTTTGCTTAACAGAATCGCGTGATCCATGCGATCGAACGCCTTTTCGAAATCTGTGTAGATCACGTCACCTGACTAACTTTCTCGTGCTGATTTTGAGAAATTCCTTGCGCTATTATAGGATATATAGACTTACAAATTATCAGTTCAAAAAGTTAACTGAGTGCATTTAGTTATTAAGATAATTAATAATTAAGGACCTTTATCCTTTTTTGTGAATTGGGACGATATGAGCCCGCTTCCAAATCATGGGAAATGTACACTCACCTAAAGATTTTCCAAATAATAGAGTGAAAGGATGAGAAAGACTGTCAGCACAATTTGACAAGAATACTGCAGGCACACCATCACACCCTGCACCCTTAGACTTGTCCAGGGTTTTAAGCATCTTATGCACGCATTCTTCAGTGACATGTACTTTATGTAGGAAATTATCAGTTTTACATACGTCTGTATCCTCTATATTGTTGACATTTATTGGTGATGTTTAAAAGCAGAACTTATACTTTCACCATCAGTAAACATTTCCTTATTATGTGTGAATATGTTCGGGTATTGTGAGCTTCCACGCTTTGATTTTACGTATGTCCAAAACAGTTTTGGGTTGTGTTTGATGTTTTTTTGGGTAAATGTTATATAATTTTTGAAGCATTGTTTTTGAACCTCATGTTGCCTAGATCGAAGAAGCGAGAATTCATGATAATCACGAGGATTGCCGTACCTTTTCCACTTTTTGTGTAATTTTGACTTTTCCTGAATAATCTTAATCAATGATTTACTATACCAAACCAGGATATTTGCTAGATTTACATTTAGATTTGGGAACCATCTAAAAATTCAACTTTTTACGCTATTAAATATTGTTATGCTTAACACGTTTCTTTAAAAATAACTTTTAAGTAAAGAGTTAAACATCCCGCTGTTGGACGCAGGTCTCCTCTCAATTCTGACATAGCACGGAGAATTTTGATTCGAATTCAATTAAATGTATTTGTATAAAACATGCTGTTATTACAAAGATGATCTTTCCAAATGTTTAGTCATTAAATTTTTTTTTATTGTATAAAGTGACGTAACGAGCAAAACGTTCACCTGATTGTAAGCGCAACGTCTGGCCACAACAAATGCTGTCACCCAGAATATTTCTGTGTGGCACCACACTGCGCCCGTCACTCAGGGTGACATCAGGTTTTAAGTCTCAAATGCCCAGTTATTACGCTAGCTCACAGTGCTCTTCAAACCGAAACACAGTAATGCTTGCACACTACTGCTTTACGGCAGAATAACTGACCCTGGAGTGGTACCTACCTAGACGGATACCTGCATAGGAATCCTACCACCAGTAAATAATGACATGCAAATTTAAGAAAATAAACAACGTTTGAGTGAAAAATTTATTTGACTGACACAAAAACAAAAGGGGCTTAGGATTTTAAAATGTAAAGTTACAGTCCATAAATGATCCACCACTGGCCATAGGGCTATACTCCGTTGCAAATGGTTTTGAAACAGGGAATATTCTGCTGTGCTGCCCCAATGCTGGTTGGTAGACTTCACAATATTTTTCTTACTCAAACATACAGAGTTGCCTACGATGTTCTAATTTACCGCCGCGTACGTATTAAATTAGAATTTAGCAATTTAAAAGGTGTCGTCACCAGAAATCGCGCCTAGGTCACTCGTGTACCAAAAAATTCACGACCACGATGATTTCGACCACGGCATCAACTTCTTGTTAACGAACAGAAGTTATCATCTGCGCAAAATATTCTCACACAGACGCATTTATCCGTCTTTGCGTTCCCGTATCCAATACAATGCTTACCCAATAAGATTATAGAAAGGGTCACATTCGGTATTAGAGACGGGGATAGTAGCAATATATCCTGACCAGAAAACCAATAATTTATAAGTTAAACGAATATTGACTTTGGCCGGGACTCGAACATAAAATCATCCATTCCCCTAGCGGTTTGTAGTAACTAAGTCGCGTGTCGAAGGTAGAAACTTAATAATTATAATGTTCTAAATTCAAATTCTTGACGGTGTTATGCGGTTTGATCTTCGTATCTCAAATACGCGTAATTCTATTCGAATAGTATGAGCTTCGACGCTCAAAAGGCTCGGCAAATTAATACCTTAAAGAACAAAAATATCTAAGAATATTTTTGTTCACAAGGAGCAGGTCTTAAGAATTAAATACTGGTATATGCTTCTCCTTAGTTGCATATACTTGACACAATCGTCTCGCTGAGTAGTAGTATACTATATTAGTAGTTTTGGCATGAACTTTTTATTACTGTCGAAACTAGAGCTATACCATACCACCTACTAAATTAATGAATAATTGTAGTGTATGAAAATTGCCACTTCTTTCACATTTTTCAGGAACCGGTAGCATGGTTCCTGAAAAATGTGAAAGAAGTGGCAATTTTCATACACTACAATTATTCACAAACAGTTACTTCGATATCTAAAATTTGACAGCGCGTTTTCTTCCTGCAAAAATAATTTGGAGTTACTTTCAGAAACAAGCAATTAGCGTTAATTTTTCAAACAGTTGCAATCACTTTTTGGAACCATAAGTATAATTTACTACAAAGTTAAAATTAAATTGTGCTAATTGAAAATTACGATTTATTAAAATCAAACAACGCTCGAGGAACCTTTTCAGAAAATTTTTGGCTACACTTTTCAGTCATAGACGAGATAAAATTCATGTACTTGAGATGTGTCTGTACATGTGTGTAGTATAATACATTACAATCGAATATTACGAGTATAATATACTCGTATTCTTATCGCCGTCTCGCCTCTCTGCCGGGCAAATGGATCGTAAATTAATGATCCATTTCGTTTCGTCATGAAAGTGCTGTAATATTGACGTTTATGGAGTGAAAAATATCTCCGAAAATGTTTAATGATATTTTATGCCGAAACGTGGACACCGACGGTACAACTGCTCCACAAGCTCAAAGTTACTCAGAGAGCAATGGAAAGAGCTATGCTCAAGGTTTCTCTGGTGGATAAGATTCGAAATGAAGAAATCCGCCGTTGAACTAAAGTTACCGTCATAGCCTTTCAAGTTTGCAGACTGAAGTGGCAATGTGCTGGACACATTTGACGCAGAAGTGACAACCGTAAGAGTAGGCGAATCCTGGAGTGGAGACCACGTTTAGGCAAACGTAGTGTGGGGCGTCCCCTGGCTAGATGGTGCGACGATCTGCGGCTAGCAGCAACTGGATGCGTGAAGCCGAAGACAGGGCTAAATGGCGCCTATGGCCTATGTCCAGCAATGGACTGACGCAGGTTGATGATGAAATATTTCCTGATGTATTTTATGATTTTTTATATATATGAATAGCTTGAACGCGTTATGGTTATCAGGAAATAATAATCCGATTTGATAAACTATTTATGCAATTAATTGTAAAAGTTTATTGAAGAATGTTACAAAACTTCTTGCTACGGCTTTAAGGCTCTAAGGAGTCGCACGCTGAGATCCAAATATTACTGTGTAGGGCCGAACGTACGGCGTATTTATGAAGTCGTCTTATTTAACGCTGGTGAAATCGCGGGGCACAATTCGTTTTCTTTAAATTAATAAAATGATAATTCTTGTAAAATAAATTTGTAGTGTAGTAAATTTTCGGCCACGGTGATAACTTCAATACACAGTCAAAAGCAAAGAACTGCTCAGGAGATATTGTTATGTCACAAGCGTTCCCGCAGACATAGAGGCACTGACAGGAAGAGGTAAGACTAAAGGTCAGCTAGGATGCAGTGTCAAAGGGACAAGGGTGTGATCACTACATGACCAGTCCCTAAAAAGTATCAAATTGTGTTTTTGCACAATTATTATATCGGTCTTTGAACCCAGTATCCACGGCATAGAAGTCTGGTACTCTGGTCAATATGGATAACAAACTGCGCTACGAAGCGGGTTTTTCTTTATTTTACAAATTTGCAATTAAAATTAGATATACAACAAAAGAATATAGAGGTTTAAATAAAACAACCTCTTTTATTATGTAAATGCTGGTCGCGGTGTTCTAAAAAGGTTGGAGTGGACGTTGGTGATTATTTCGTGCAATTCTTAAGTCGTATAATGACATATTTTTGAAGTTAACTTTCAAATAAAATCTGTTTTTGAAGCTTAATCTTGTAAAGCTTAAAATTGTTCTTGAAATATTCAGTGCTGATTTATCACGTGCTCGTGGGCGAAGGAATACATCATAACTCGTGAGGAAACTGCACGATTGAGGAATAAAACTGTTTCGAGGATATGTGAAGTCCGTCAACACTCATTATACGAGTAGCAGCTTTCGAACTCTATCCGGCTCTAAAACCCTCTCAACAAGAGAGGAGTCCTGTGTTCAGCATCAGGACATTTATAGGCCGTAACTTTACTTAATTTGCAATCAAATTTACTTAAATAACCGTAGCAAAGTAACATTATATTAATGTAAAATGCGTTTTTGTATTCTACAATTATTTTATTTTTTAACCGGTTTTTTTTGTCAAAAATAAGTAGTACAAAAACGCATTTTACATTAACATAATGTTATCCAGTTTAGCTTTTTAATCATTAAGTCATTTTGTTTCATAAACCGAAAAGTCGCAAAAAAATAAAGATTTTCAGACAATCGACCTTCCAAAAAGCTACAGTACAGTAAAAATAATGCGTTTCTCAACATCTGTTGTCTTAATATCATTCCGTTAGATATTGTCAAAATTTTACGAAACCCATTATTATGATTTGATTGTAACATATTTCGATAGAAATCGTTTAATGAAATAAGGCCCTGATCAATGCTTAAAGAGACATTTTTTGAGCTATAAGTATTTGATGGCTATGACGGCGTTAGATACTTTATTACCCCATAGCGTGTACTGTAAGGAACCGCTAAGGAACATTCTTTAATCTCAGATAGTTGTCGGAATGACCACCTGTACAAATTAAAGGTTCGTTCCCTCTACTCTACTATTATCGTAAACATTATCTTACCACATGTGTTTAAGTTGTAGTGTGGTACTGCGTTTACCATTACGCTAAGCGAATGACCTGGCGATTACATTCATCATCATTTCAGGCTATTACTGGTCGACTACTGAACATAGGCCTCCCCCCTGGATTGTCACAAAAGTTTGTAGCTAAGTGTCACACAGAAATATTGTGGGTGACACAGCATTTGTTGTGGGCGGACGTTGCACTTACCAGCAGGTGAACGTTTTGCTCGTTTCGTCACATTATACAATTAAAAAAAAAACTAAAACTTATTATCCGTAAAAGCAAAGCTCTCTGTGGTATACGGCGATACGGATATGTCGTTATGAAATCCCTTTGTCGCTTGCGGTTAACAAAACGCTGTAAATATATCGCCGCAGTGCTCTATAGGCTGCTCTATAACGAATAAAAGCAGTTTTCATTTATGTGTTCGCTATTTTAGGCTTTGTGGTCAGCACACATTTCTACTGTCAAAAGTAGTTCTGAGTTCGAATTCCAGCTACAGAGATAATATGTATTTGGGCTACAGACAAAAAACTAGTTTGTGTGTACTGTGAATTAATAAGCGATACGTTCTTGATCGATACGATTGGATTTCACGAAGATTTCAAAAAATTGGTGAACGGGCTCGACATATTACACCCAGCGAAGAAGGCGCGTCACAGCTGCTTCTTATATAAATACATATACATCATCATCGTTTGAACATAGACCTCCCCCCATAGATTGCCACAAAACTTAGTAGCTCTCAGCTTGGTGGCATTTTGCCATAGTTGCCACGCTTGGCAGACAGGTCGGCAATCGCAGTTTCTTTATTCAGATATTCCAGGAAGATGCTGCTGCCAATTTCCTGGTTTTTATTTTCCCCCTGTCGACTTTTACGACACCCACGGGATGAGATAGGGTGGTAGATTCTCTTAAACCGCCACCACACGGCTTATATATACACATATATTTGGTATTATATAAATATTACAAACAAAATGACCTCCACTATTAAATACAAAATATATTGTAATTTATCTAAAATATATCGAAACCGACCGTCAATATTGTTTAGGAATTTTAGTTTAAAGTTAATATTCACTGTCAATATCGTTCATGTACACTAGCCAGAAGGAACGTATTAGTACATGATTTCAAAATGTTATAATAACAATGTACTATATTTCAAATGAAACAATACGTTAGAATAAAATGAAATATGTCCACATTAAATTAGTCGTTACGACTTCTTACTGATAACAGATTCTGTTACAGCCTGATAGCGCCAATAGCCTGATTGTTTAAGGTACGGACATTCGACCACCATCGTCGACCACAAGCTTTCAAGTTTTATTGAAATGATTCAAAAGAACATTAGCAATGTTAATAGCATTGCTAGTTTTCTTTGAATAAATGTGTAAAAAAATCTAAAGCGTCAGGAGGGCTTACTTGCCGGTTGATGATCACAACTGGAATATCTGCCGTTAATCTAGTTAAGGCTGAAACTTTGGCAATTGTGGATGTTTTTTTAAAAAAAATTTATATATTATGTTAACGTAACTTGACTCAACACGTATAAATTGCAATTGTAGAAAAGGATTAAAAAAAGAATTCCAGATTTGACCAACATTTAACCACGGTTTAGGTACGGTACGATGATAACGCAATAGTACAAAATCATTTTCAATTTATTGTTACCACGAGACGTTACTTTATTTTTTTTTTAACTTACTTTGCAATACTTTTGTTATTTTATAAGTTTTAACGTTCACAGCATTCTGTCTGCAAAGCAGAGATTTAAAGAAATAAGACGTTTGAGTAATTGTATTGACTTCTAAATACTAAAGAGTATGATATCCTTGCAGCAAAAGGCCTTTAACAATGCCATTTATTTTTACCACACCATTACACCATTTTCAACCTTGGACCACAGGTCCATCATAATTTCAGCAAGTAGGCAGTAAACATTACAGTTTACAACCACCATTTACCTTCCATAGATTACTGTAACGAGTTAATTAATCTATGTAGTTGACACAGTTCAATGCTGAATTGGCTATTGTACCGTAAGATAGACACAAAAGAACATTGCTGCCTGTACACCATTATATTTGTTACCTTAGTTCCCTGTTACGACACTTGAGGTAATAGATGGGGTAATAGATTCGCGTAAGGAATGTATCGGGACTTTATTACTGCCATGTAACGGCAAATAGTCCTATAGATTTATTAGTTTGCTTGTAGGCAAAAATGTAATTTGTTTTACCAAAACAACTTCTTAAGAAGCCTAAAAGAGCAGGAGTTTCCTGGTGGTAGGATTCCTATGCAGAAATCCGTCTAGGTAGGTACCACCCCAGGGCCTGTTATTCTGCCGTGAAGCAGTAGTGTGCATACATTACTGTGTTTCGGTTTGAAGGGCACTGAGAGCTAGCGTAATCACTGGGCATATGAGACTTAAGAAGTCATGTCTCAGGGTGACGGTCGCAGTGTGGTGTTACACAGAAATGCTCTGGGTGACACAGCATTTGTTATGGGCAAACGTTGCACTTATCATCAGGTGAACGCTTTGTCCATTTTGTCACTTTATCCAGTAAAAAGAGTAGGTGAAAAACAGATCTAGTAGAGCGCATTAAAGTAGTTTTTTTATTTATTAAAAACGAAGCCCCACAGTAGGATTTCTCCTATGTCGTGGGTGCGTGTTACAGACATAAATTCCATATGCACAAACACCCAGACCCGGAACAACTATATGTAGGCCATACAAATATTTGTCCCGTGCGGGAATTGAACCCGCGACCCGCGGCGCAGAAGCCAAGGGCTTAGCCACTGCGTCATATAAAATAAGTCAGTTTTAAAGGCAGAAGTAATTAAATCATTAAAATTTTCGCAAAATGTTCTGGTCCTTATTTTTGTTGTTCGAAAATCTGCCAATAGTTTGGACAAGCTACTCAAAATACGAGTATCAATTAAATTATATTTTTTTACAAAATGAAGCCTTCATTTCAAATCTTTGGGCACGTGGATCTCTTCTGCCTATCGTTTTTCTATGACTGTAATTATTCTAAAATTTCATTTGGTAAGCATGGCAGAGGCGACAAAATTGGATCAGAATCGAATCAAATTTTCATTATGTTGAATACGCCGTCCTCTTTAATTTTAGCATTATTGTAGTCTAAATATACATATTAATAAACACTCTTTTATCTTTAAATCTACGACCATCTGACGGTAAATTATAAATATAATACAAAAAAAAACACACATGAAAATATGTATGTTATTAACAAAATACTAATGTTGACCATCATTATCCTCAAATTAGTCCTGCGCAGCCAACAAATATAGAGTGAATAGCGAAGTTTCTACTGTATTGTATCTTCGCCTTAACGAATAGCGAAATTTATAGATGTGAAACGAGTATTGTATATTTAGAATTTTCTCTGCGCTTTACAAATATTCGACAGCCTATATAAGCGCGACCTGAGGGCGAATTGTGATCAGTCTGGGATTATATAACCTACAGGGCGTAACAAGAAATAGTGACATGTTTATTGATCAGATCTTGTATAGTTGAGTGAACTATATTCATATATCTTTGGTGTGTCATTTTATGGCTCCAAATAAGAAACAGCTCGTAACAATAGCATCGAATACGAGAGATTTAGTTAATGTGCTGATTTGTTTAAACAGTTTTTACTTAGTTAAGCAGAAATCAGCAAATGAAAGTTAATTATGATTAAAAAAAGGCTCCCATGTAATATAGTATACAATTTATTAAAATTTCAAATGACAATAATCTGCCAAATTAAACATACTTCTTTTCTACATTCATACATACATAAGATCACGACTTTATCCCATAAGGGGTAGTTAGAGACTGGGCACTCACCGTGAACAGATGACTGCCACAATCCACGTTTCACCAAAACATAAAAATCAATAAACAGCGGTTAATATACTATACTATACTCTGTTTCTCTAAGATAAAAAGGTCCAACAAAATGGCTCACTGCTTCCAGTAGCCGCTCTATTCCTAGTTACGATAACATCCCTGGTCATAGCGGGGCTGATGTTGCGACAATTTTCCAGCAGTTTTGGCTTTAATCGAAGTCGACTGGATCTCCCAACATCCAACTACCGCCCGTAGTAACAATGAGAAGATCGGGGAACTCTTAGAGTCCTCTTAGAGCGCCACGATCTTCTCATTGTAAAAAGCAAATTACGCCGAATTAATATAAAATTATGAAATATCTCACGATAATTCTAAGTCCTGTAATTTATACTGCTATTACGAGGATAGTTGTCTGGACCTAGAAGGTATCGGGCTTATCGATCACAAGTCCAACAAGAAAGGCAGGTTTTAGTCCCAAATCTTTAAAAATTTCACGATTTTAATAGAAAACTGCGTTTTTTCCGCCTTAGTTGACTTTATTGAAGATTATTTTTTGGAAAAGAATTCTCCGATCTCCGATACCTTTGACCACACTGTAGTGTCTGTCTTAGGTACTGGTAGCAAATTAATTCGAATGTCAGTAGTACACATCATGATCATCATCATCATCGTCATCATTTCAGCCTATCACTAGCCCACTGCTTAACATAGGTCTGAAATGTATTGGACATTGCCACAAAAGTTAGTAGTAAAAATAGTAAGTTAGTATTGTTACGACGCTTGACAGACGGGTTGGCAAACAAAGTTCATTTATTAAAATGTTCCAGGAAGATGCTACTTCTCATCTTTCGTTTTAATTCTCCCTCTGTCGACTTTTACGACACCCACGGGAGATGGGGTGGTAGATAATCTTAGACTGCTACCTCACGGCGGTTACTACACAAACTAGTATTAAGTAGATGACCCAGATTGATCGTGTCAAGGGAAACTAAAAATCTTAATTATAAATTTGATAAATAAGTATAACAAATTTTAATAATTATTTGAATAATAATATATTCTTATATTCAGAAAATATCGGTTTCCTTTAAAAAAATAGAGAAAATGGATTGTAGTTCCCGTTCGTTTCAGTTTATTGCTTTTGCTGTCAGCCGATCCGTAAATAAAACATTCGTCAGCTCTCGTTCGCCCTTTTCCACAGTTCACGAATGAAAATCGCCTCCGTCTTGTAATGATCCACAGCATTTACTCTTAATAAGATTAATATTAATATTTTCTTTAGCTTATTATGCAGTTTGATCAAGTTCGAGCAAGTTTATTTTTTCATAGAACATCTAAAGTCCACAAGACCATTTACAATTTTTTGTTTGTAAAAAAGTTACATCATAATTACTTATTCCTACTTATTATGTAGCTGCTTACAAAATAACGGCTTACAACACATTGTGTTATCATTACTTGACGTCTCCCTAGAGTTTCCATACGTCCTTATCATTGAAATAATAATTAAATTTGTAAAATGCTTTACAGCACAGACTTTTTTAATATAACTTTTAAATATTTATAAGTCTAATGTTCGTTTGCTATTGTCTGTTACTTGTAACTGTAGGTACGGTAATTCGATATGGAAATATTGTAACTTTGTCTTACAATAATTTTATCAATGATTAATAATATCGTCACAATATGTAAAAAGAAAATTTATGCAATTAAACTTCGTTCGTGATAGAAAACTAACGTGTTTGCTACTAGGCTACAGCGTCCTCCGTTTTATTTTCCTTCGATTCCGTTTCCGTTTCAAGTGTAACATAATATTTTATTTCCCGAACATACTCCTCTAGAACCAAGTTAAAACGCAAGTAAATAAAATAAATTGCGTCCCATCCAATAACTTACACCAGCGACGACTGCAATATATTGCACTGACTTAAAGTGCAAAGCACTGTAAATTCATTTCAGTGACGAGATTAATATGTTGAATATTTTTGCTTTCATTTTCATTTTCATTTTACTTCATTAACATCGTCATCATCGGCCTATTAATAATCTACTGCTGGACAAAAGTTTATTCCAAGAAAGGAGGATTTTTGTATTCACGATGCTCTACCGAGATAGATAGGCGATCGCAATGCCTATGTGTCTATCCCTGTGACCGGTCTTTGTATTTTCGGTCCTACGTATTCCGAAACGGGTAGTCTACCACTTGTCGAAAGCCATGAGATTTTTCAAGCATTTCCCTAACTCGACTCTTACGGCACCAATTATATGATATGAGGTGACAGACTTTGTTACGCCGCTACTCCACGGCAACTCTTATTAATGTTCTACATACTGTTACATGCAGTGTACGAAAGGAGCCCTACAGAGTGACATACTTAAGATCTGTCTATGTCCGCCGGAATCTGGATAATGATTCTTTGTCAAATCGTGAACACTATTATCGATTCAAAAATTATTAATTTCGTTTACATTTTCATGAAAATAATAAGTACAGTACGCCAGAGGCGTATAAATCGCTTAAGCTGTGTCAATACAACTGCCGATTTTGTATTATTTTGGAACTTATATAATTTAATTGAAAATTTGTGTATTCATTCGATGGAAATGTAAAACACATCAATAAATTAATGTCAAAATTTATTAAAAAAATTGCCCGCAGTAGCAATAGCAGTTAGCAATGTATGTGTGTTGATAAACACAAACAAACACTAAATTCACACAGAACATTAAAAACCAAAAATGAAATGTAACAGTACTCCAATGCGGATTGGCGGACTTTAAATTCCCTCAAAATATGTTTATTCCTCAGACATGGGGGTTTCCTCATTATTTATTTTTTATTTTCACCGCTGAGCACGTAATAAATCAGCACTTAAAATTACTGAAGCTCCGAGGATCGAACTCTGGTCACTAGTGTACAATAAAATTTAAGGCAAGCGACCCTACCGAATAAAATAGAGCTGTGGTAGCTCAGGCTACCACGGCTCTTTATTTAATTTTTTTCTGAATTAAAAATAAAATTAATTATGTTTAATGTTCTTTACAAGGAATGCTTGTAATTTCGTTCTGTCTGTCCGTCCTAATACGTCAAGGCATCATAAGTTCGAAAGTTTTCTACTGCATTAGGTAAAAAACTAAAATATATTCTATCTTATATATACCGTCGTTCGTCGCATTGTATCGTCGTTATATGTACCGTCGTCTCTACAATGAACTATCAGTCAAGCACACAACATTAGATATTTTCCTTTCAAAATCCACCACATTAAAAAAATACGGTTGCACGCATACTCATGAGCTGAGGTTATATTAGTTTACTCTCTTTGTCTCTTGTACTGTGTTTTTTTTTTCTTGTACCTGTTATGTTGATTGTATTTTTGTCACTCGTCCACTAAATAATTTATAATTAATACCAGTCTTACAACACATTATTGGATATCAATCTTGTTTTAAGCCTTTAACGTATATTTATGCATATTATCGTTTACCGAACGAAAACAACACCACTCCTCTTTTACCGGTACGATCGTTACGGAGTACATACAGTAAATATAAATTTAAGATCTAAATGTTAAACAATGATCTTACAATTAAAAGCTCTTCTACTTTTTTTGATATAATTTTTTTTTTGTTTTTAATATGCGAAAATAAAACAAATATACGTTTTTTTATATAACCTATATTTAAGGTTTCCCCTTAATAAATTTACGATTTTTTTTGTGATTTTAAACTGTAATATATTTTTATTCTGTCACATAGCGAAACCCTTACCATAATAGTCCTAATACGCATGTTTCCGATTTTTATTTATAAAAGCTCGTGTTTTTTCCTCGAATGCAATTACTTCGCACTTTGTCGAGGTTACATTCCTATGGGAAATCTATGAGTTAACAGGCACTACGTTTTTAATAAGACGTGACCCCGAGAAGTTAGCTTTTTCCTAGCAAAATCGATTTACTCTGTTTTTGTCATTCGCTCGTAATTTTTTTATCGTTGGATAGTTTTATTAAATTCTAAATCTTAGTTTCATTTGTTTACGGCTTTATGAAATCCCTTTGGTTGTCAGCAGCATTTGCTCTCAGTCAATATACTCGTATTTTCTAGTTGCTTTCTTTGTTATGTATATCGATTTACTGCTACGGTTAAATATATTACTTTTCCGTTTATTAATGCATCTCCGACACAAACGCAATCATATATGTCAAACACAAGTAATTGATCAAAATTTCTTTAAACGTAGGATTATCCAATACATTGAATTTCGAGTAGTAATAATAATGTAATTGACGATGAGATTTTTCAAGTCTCGTAATTTTCCTTAGAAATTTAGTTATTACAGATGAAAGTCATCTTTTTTTTAAATTAAAGTATAAGCGAATAATGTACATTTGGTTACAAAATATTTACCCATAATATATTATATTAATATTGTATAAAATGCTATAGGTTCTATTCAAGAGATGCTTTAAAGGGTTAAGTGCTGACTCAGCAGGAATTTAAAGACCGTATAGCTCTTTATGTCGGGCTTTCTTGTGACGAAAGGCTCATTAATATTGGTTGAAATATGTTAAAATTGGTGGAAATATGTTGCTTATAGATAGTCAACATATCTTAAGATATGTTTTTCTAACAACAACTAAAGTGTCTTCAACCGTTACTTCCTTCACATTTAGTTATGCTACACTAAATGGCTGCCTGTGACTCTAGGTTATTTAGAATTTTCAGCGCTACTTTATCGTTATACGAAGGTCTGTAATAGTTTCTGTTGTTTTATATTTTAGATCAACAATATCAACATAGTCTTGAATGTACGTCATTTTCGTACAATGACTCGAGCTTTGCTACTTTAATAGCAACACTTATTATTTTAAATGGCAAGAACAATGGAAAATAGCGAACAAAGCCTTCTTGTCCCTTTCATTACAATACAACGTTAAAGAACAGTTTGAGAAATACACGTTTCTTAACAAACGAAACCAGAGTATACTCAGTTAAGCTTTGCTGCGAATAATTACCCAATATTGGTGAAGATTGAGCAACTAATAAGAGGTTTGTTTTTCATGATCATTTCAGCCTATCACTAATCCACTGTTAAACATAGGCCTCCCTTACAGATTGCCACAAAAGTTTGTAGCTCTCATTTTTGGGGGATTTTGCCATAGTTGCCACGCCTGGCAGGCGAGTTGGCAAACGCAGTTTATTTATTCAGTTGTTCCAGAAAGATGCTTGTCATTTTCTCTCAGTCGACTTTTACGACACTTACGGGATATAACCTGCTTTTAAGAACGTTTATTTATAATAACATCTATTTCTTTTGAAAATATTTTTCCGTATTGATTCACATTATAAATATATATTCCCAGTGATTACGCTAGCTCATAGTGCACTTCAAACCGAAGTATGACCGAAACCAGTAATGTTTGCACACTACTGCTTCACGGTAGAATAACTGACCCCCGGGTGGTACCTACCTAGACGGATTTCTGCAAAGGAATCGTACCACCAGTTACGTGATAAGATCGGTGGTCATATATATATTTTCGGTGATGTGATCGCTGTTAGCCTTTTAGCTTTTACAGCTTCATCGTTTGCTGTGCTCGCGGGCCCGGGGCCTGCGTGCCAGGTTTGGTTTGACCCAAAACATAGATACATAAATATAAACTCCTACTAAACATCTAAGTTCGGACCGTTGCGTTCGCTAGCGTGCTTGCGCTACAGTGAATATCTCCATAAATTTATTGTATAAAGTCATCTAATGACCGTCCGAGGGAGACTGCGGACCTCCGTTCGGACTGTCGACTTGTGTGTCGGAAACTCTGGGCGGTGAGAACCGCCCTGGAAAACGGGTGTATCTGGTGTACGCGGTGTTATTAACGATAGCTGCGCGCCGCTCTCTACGGCGGTCGCGCGACGTTGTGCGTGTGATGTTGAAACTATTAACTGTGTGTACAGTGTTGTTCGGATCGTGGCTGACCGTACCGTGGTCAGGGAGTGCTGAGACGTCCGTGTCGTCTAGCACATTTCGCGGTCGACGTTTGCGTTCGGTCGCGTTTTTGTCGGATCGATAATTCGCTGCTTTAACCACCAGCGGGTTTGGATGAACCGCGGCTTTTTCGAAAAACCGCCGTGATACTTCTCTGAAGTGTTCAGAGAGTACGGGCATTTCACAGTCGCTGTGAAGGTCGACATTGCGTTGGTACCAGCCGGCTCCGGTGGCACTTCGCAAGAATCTATTTTGCACCGTCTGCAATTTCTTTATATGATTGCCCGTCGCGTGTGCGAACGCGACGCATGCATAGGCCATTACGGGTCTAATGCATATCGGTGGTCAGAAAGAGTGTGGTAGACATACTCGTTGGGAAATTACAATGCAGGCAAACACTATTATTCCCAGCAGGCAGCGCTGATTACAGTGAGTGCCCCCGTGCTTGTTTACACTTGTGATATTTAAATATCTCCTGCGCAGTTGACAACTTCCGGCAGTAGTCAGAAGTTGTCGCCGTGGTCAAAAATTGGCCACAAGGACATCAAGCATTTTCAGTTGTGATTTTATTTCTCGCATTTCCAGTCAATTTGCAATTAAGTCAAGTGATCATAATATTAGCTAGGTGCCATAATTATATGCGAGTACAAGACATCTAGTGCCATACAATGAAAGAAAACTTGTTATATTTATTTTCAAGGTCGACCACGGCGACTTCACACCGTTACTACTTCAAGAATATATTTATTTATCTGTAACATATCGGTTACCGGCAGGTGAGAGCAGTATCTCTGTCAGTAATGCTGTGTCGCGCAGAAAATTTCTGTGTGACACCACACTGCGCTCGTCACCCTGAGACATCAGTTCTTAAGTCTCATCTGCCCTATGATTACACTAGCTACCAGTGCCCTTGGGTGGTACCTACATAAACGGATTCCTGCATAGGAATTCTACCATCAGTAAAAGTCCTCTAAGCAATGCAATTTATCAAGAAATTATAATACATACGGAGACGAAAATCAATCATGTATGTGTTGCACAAATATTGACTTCGGTTGGGATTCGTAGTCAGAAAAAAAGAAAATCATATTACAAAGTAACAAAATAAGGAAAATATCATTGAGTGAAAAGTACCTAAATACGACTATATTATTATTATCCGTCAAATATAACATATTCTTATTACAGTCTCCGCTGTGTGAACGAGCTGGGCTATAAACGAATAATCCATTGTAATAACATCATGAACAAGCTATAAAACTAATGACGCAAATAAATGTCGCTTATGTAGTGAAAAATAGGTTGTTGAATGTATTATGCTGTATAATAATTTGTATAAATTTTATTTATGTTTAATTATTTAAAAAATATATTATATTTTTTCCATTATGAAGTTATTGCCTTGAAAATTATCTTGCCTTAAATTGCATGTGTAGTGTGATATGGCTTGGCTAATGTTAAGTGCTGATTTTCCATGTACCTACTCGATGGATACGAAAACATCGTGATGAAACATGTGAAATCCCCCAAGGAGTAGAGAGACGCGTGATGCGTTTACGCTCCAATACCCTCTCAAAAATGAGAAGTTATTGAACAGTCTTTCACATTACAACATTCTGTAAATTTAGAAACAACAAAACGAATAACAATTTATTTATTCGTACCAAAATGCCGGCGACGTGGCATCCGGCACGTCTCGGTTCCCGCAGGGGCAAAAAGTGGGAAACATGTGTAGTTTCTGCCTACCCCTTAGATCGGATAAAGGCGAGACTATATGTTTGTATGTATGTCCTTGTGATTAAACTATTCTTAGAGAAAAGGAAAACGTATTAGAAAAAAGTTAAAATCATTTTATGCATAACAAGCAGCGAACAGTAGCACCAGTATTATCATCACCAGCCTCTAAAAAGTCCGCACAGTTGAACGTAGACCTCTCTGAAGTTGGAACAACTTACATGTTATATGATTATAGGCTAAAAAAATGTAACCTTGAGATAATAAGGTGAAGGTGGATCATTTAAAGTGGAGAAAAGCACAAAAATCCTCGTCCACGTCGTCGTTTCAGCCTATACAAGTCCACTGCTAAATATAAGCCTCCCCCATAGATTGCCACAAAAATTAGTAGCTCTCATTTTGGGGGAATTTTGCCAGTTGCCACGCTTGGCAGGCGGATCATCACGCGGCGGATCAGCAGGCGGAACATCTGAATAAATAAACTGCGGTTGCCAGTTTATTTATTCAGATGTTCCAGGAAGATGCTGCTCAATCTCCTGGTTTTTATTTTTCCTCTGTCGACTTTTACGACACCCACGGGATGAGATAGGGTGGTAGAAAATAAAAACAAGCATCCGAAACATAATAGCTTCGCTTCTTAAGTTAACAGCATGGTTCTGGGAAGGAGTGGAGTGGAATGGGAGTGGAGAGGAGAAACGGACATATTATTTGCCCCGGTCACAAAGCAGAATGTTTTTTTCACTAAATTGTATTTATTTATTAGCTAGGTGGTATATTTCTAATGCTGTTTTAATAATTAAAACGTTTATACAAAACCCTCCAACGTCTACACTACTATAAAATCATACAGACTATATATGCTGCAATGGATTCAACTTGCAAATTGGTTATTGATCTGCAGTATAATTTAGATAAAAATATATACGCAAACTCAAATGTAAGTTGTATTTATAATGAGACATAGTTAGACTGTATTTTTTTTTATTTTCAAATAATATTTCGAAGCATTAAGCTAGTAAATACATATACGAGTATGCTTTCAAAAATATTTCTGCGTGAAAACAATGTACTATAATATGTAATACTATATTAATTGTTTTTATTTTGTAATATATCCCGCCCCTTGTCAGAAACTTCTTGATCGGGGTTTCCCAAACTATGTTCCGCGAAACATAAGTGTTCAATTGAATCTAAATTAATTACAATTAATAAAGCTTAAATTAAGAAGCATAATAAAATTAAAATAATGTTTATTTATGCCACTTTAAAATATTTTCTTTTTTTTTTACATAATAGGGGCAAACGAACAAACGGCTCACCTGGTGGTAACTGGCGGCGGTACGCCCATGAGCTTTACTAGAAGGAACTACAGGTGCGTTGCCGGCCTTTTAGAAAAAAATACAAACCGCTAGATTTTTTTTTTAATATTTTAATAGTTCTATTCGCAGTATAATTTATTTTCAAAATAGACTCACTTTTTATCATTTGATATTATTTTTTTAATTAGATATAACGTTAAAATATATTAATCGAAAAGTTAACGGTATTGATCATTATAAGACTAAAAGCTATTCTAATTTCAGAACGGCGGAAAAGGCGAACGAGAGCCATGTTATTTACGGATCGGCTGACGGGAAAAGCAATAAACTGAAAGGGATCTGAAAAAATGCTCTATTTTCTAAAAAGAAATCGATGCTTGTTAAGATAAAAAATATTGTAATTAATATCTTAAATATGCTATATATCATTTTTTGTATTAATTTCTATTTTTTCCTAAGAAATTTTCATAAGTTTACAGCAATAAAACCTTAAATTCGAATATATTATTGGGTGATTGCACCTACGTGCCATCAAACCATTATACTTACGGAATTGTGATATTCGATAGAAATCTGTATATTGACGAAACTTCTATTTTAAAATCCAATACACTTAGGTCTTTACCAAAATGGCCAGTATTATATAATTCTTGTTGTGATCTTCGGTAAAAGGATTAAAATTAAGAAACGAAGAAGGCGTATCAGTACTTACATGAAAATGTACGTAGGTATATATATAAATCAAATTAAATTATGTGACATAATATCGTAAAGCTTATGGTAAACCTGGACTGGATACTTCATAAAGTGTAACTACTGAAATGCAACTAAATATGCTTCAGGGAATATCTTAATGTATTTTCAGAGTTAGAGTTCAGTGGGTGCTGTAACTTTGACGTTTCTAACAGTAATTAAGAAGTTTACGTACATCTATTGCTTTGTAACTCTCCGAGGTAGGTTTTAATAGTTCATTAGTTTTAGTAGTTTCATCTGATATTATAGCGGGTAACTTAGGCTACTTGGCTTTTAGACAAATAATTAGCCTTCCGCGCAAAAATATTAAAACCCCAAAAGGATTAGGATTCAAATAAGGAAGTATATGTTTATCTTCGATCGGGTCGGCTTTTTTATGCGGGTGAAACTGCGGGGCACAGCTAGTTTGAAATAAACGACGGAAAACAGTATCAAAGGTGCGTGTTGTCTAATACTGGGGTATCCAATACACCTTCGAATTGCAATTTTAGCAAATCTTCTGCGTGTAAAACACGTATTTGTCTATCAGAGAAGTGGCTAAGGGCTCACGAAGATGATACTTAGTGAAATCAAGGAAATTACTTTAATACCTGATACTACTTTTGAGATCATTACTGGCATTATACCTCTTTGAAAAGTTAATTTACTAAAAGTAGAATACAACTGTATATTTTACCTAAATTAAAAAAATATCGGCTATGTGCATCTCGAACCACATACAGTGAAGATTAGCCGAAAATATCTCATAAACACTACCTCATAAAAAACTTCACGACATATTTTATTCAAAATAATTTACGTTCGGACAGAAATCTATGCGGTGGAGAATTCCGAAAACTAAATCAGAATTCTCCACCGCATAGTTATTAAACCAATTATTGGCTTGTGGTAAATCATTACTCAAATGACCCGAAAACAATTTGTACATAAAACAAAATTTTTTGATTTTCAGGTTTTGGTTGCATTGTAATTTTCCACATGTTTCTGACCATGCGACTTAACCTTATAGCATGAGCAGACGCTGATAGATAGGTGCCTCTGTGATTACGCGTACACTTGTGGCACTTTAAGATCTCCGTTGTTTAGTTATATAGCTTAGCTCCGTTGTATAGCTTTCGACAGTATTCGTAAGTTTTTCAGAAAACCAACCTAGATGATATATACCATTATGTCACATTGTTATATTAACAAACAAATGAGCAAAAAATGTAACAAAACAACAGTTATTTATAACGTTTATGCCAGATAAATTATTTAATTAAAAAACTCACTATTGTTATTAACAATAAAAGAATTAAATCACCTAATATACTCGTATGTAGCTATGATATGTACCTATATTTTTCCATAAACCCTGATTTCCAGTGGCTTCTTTCCGTCAGTTTTTTTTACAGAAATTCTACAATTTGTAACCCATATCTGTAATTCCGTTACTATATTAGAAATTAGAATGAGTCTTTTAATTTTTTGATTTAACAGTTTATTTAATACGAATGAATTATGTAGCTTCTTGTCTTTTGAAACTTTGCCTAATTCGCAATTTGGAATAATGATTATTTACTAAAATAAATAACGTAGATAATTTATTTAGATAAGAAACATTCTATCTTCAAATATTTTATCTTCGGATATGAAAAATTAAATACTCTCACCATTTTAAAGTTATAAGCTATAAATTTCCGGACGGCTTAATGGCTTAATTATACTGTAGAACTACTAGTCAACTTGCCTAAAATTAAGCCTTTTCGTAACAAAACGTTTATGATTACGTTAGAATGAGTTAACATTTATAATGATAAAACAGTTATTCTGCCGTGGAATTGTTGTGTGGAAACATTACTGTGTTTCAGTTTGCTGTACACTGATAGCTCTAGTGTCATTACAGGGAATGTGAGGCTTAAGAACTGATGTCTCTGAATTTTCTAAATTATTATTATTATTATTTATTAATGGAAATAGTGATAAATTATTTTCCAGTGTCAAGCAGTACAATCTTCAAGCAGCAAGACTTCAAAATTTTGATCACATTAAAATTATAGTTGACTTTTACTGAAGATTTGCTGGACTGATGGAGACAAAACGAAAAGCACAATTTTGGTCTTGAATTGAATTTTTCAATCACAGTTCACTCTCAGGAGCACTTGCTGCATAATAAAATATCAATATTAAACATCAAAACTCCAAACATACACAGAAATTAAAAAAAATACACTATTGCCAATTTTCAATTGGTACCAAAAGCCGTTAATTATTTAAGCATTAACATAATGGTGATAAATAGATAAACAAGTAACGTATAAAATGAGATCTTTGCTTTTTTATTTCCTGATTTGTACGCGACGGGTATCAGGTTCGAACCAACATTTTGTGCAGAAGCTCAAATCATTGTTTTTTTTTGGTCTGGTTGCGTTGTAATTGTCTCCGTGTCTCTGACAGTGATGCCTAGCCTACCTCTGATCTTAGCGCATTAGCGATAAGATCAGAGGTAGGCTACGGACGCAGGTAGGTTAAAATGAACTGGTTGCCTCTATTTTTGCGCATTCGTTTATGTCACTATAATATCTCCTGCTCAGTTAATAATTTTTAGGAGGTTGTCATGATTGACAATCAGTCAGGATGACATCATTATAATCATCATGCCATCGTGGACCTGGACGATAACTCTCTTACATGTTGATTTTGTATCGAAGATAAATGTGTTTGTTGGCCATAATAGCCACTTAAGGCCTCTCAAGTAAATCAGTGTAATCAGAGCTCACAAACGTTTCTGAAATTAAAGAAACAGTATAGTCCCCTGCTCACCAGTTCCTTTTTTTGGATTGTTTTTTTTTATTTGTCAATTGTCGATTAATTCAAAAATTTAAATTAATTAACTATTGTAACAGAAGAGAAATAAAACACGTACGAACACTAGTAATAGTCTTAACTTATTTATTCTCCACGTAATTTGTACAGAGTAACAACGCATCAGAGTGCGCACAACGTAAGATAATCAAAGTGAGTGCTCTTCGGTTTATATAGCGTCATCCCCTCCATATCGAGCGCGTTAGGATGTGACGTCACCAAAGGTCATTGATAGACTTATTTATTGGATCGGCGTGGATCGGCGTGGCACACCGTGGCAGGGCATGGCATGGCATGGCATGGCGTGGCATGGCATGGAATGGCGTGGCGTGGCGTGGCGTGGCGTTACAGTCGGCCATCCTGTAACAATTGCTCCCGCAATGGGACACAAGGTTTCGGTTAGCTTTCCAGTAGATCAATAAGGTCTTCAGTTTCTAGTTGGTCATCAGAGCTGCTGGCACTGTCAGATACTGGAACCACACTACGATAGGGTCGCAATGAATCAGCGGAGACAAGTCCAGTGAAACTTTTATATCCCCTTAAACCCTTTATACTCCTGATTCGATATCTGTCATTACCAACAACTTTAATTATAATATACGGGCCCGAATACATGTCATCTAGCTTTGTTTTAACCCTGGCAGCACTACTTGTAGGTGCCTGCCGCCACAGAACAAAGTCTCCCTTCTGGTATATATGACTGTTTTTGCGGCGTTTGTCAAAATTAAGTTTCATCTTAGCGCTAGCTTTTTTAATACGTACACTAGCCTTATCGCGTTTAGACTGGGTTGGTTCAGTAACACGTTCCGAAATAGTTACGTCGCATACTGATCTGCCACTACGTGCAAACATCAAATCGTATGGTTTAAAACCAGTAGTGTCATTGAAAGTATTATTAATACCCCAAATAACATCGGGAAGGCAATTAGACCAGTTATTAGCAGCTTCGCTGGGATCAGTGGCTCGCAAAGCATTCAGTATGGTACGATTAGTACGTTCAACTTGTCCATTAGAACGAGGGCACGCAATTGCGTTCAATGTATGTTTGAACTGCTTGTCGGAAGCAAATTTTTTAAAATACCTACTAGTGAACGCTTTTCCGTGGTCTGTTACTACTCTGTCTGGGTAACCGAACAAGGCAAAAATTTTTTTGAGAATTCTAATTGTTTCTACCGAATTAACTGTCCGAGTAGACTCCGCTATTACAAATTTTGAAAATGCGTCGGTTATTACTAACATATACTCATGACCTTTTTTTTGTCCTACAGAATGGTCCTAAATGGTCGACGTGGACCATTCGAAAAGGTTCATTTGGTTTAGGAATAGGGTGCAGCTTGCCTTCCTTCTTACCATATTCACCCTTTCCATAAGCACAGTGTAAACAGGATGTTACATACTTTCTTATGACCCGTGTCATTTTGGGGAACCAGAAATCGCTTTTAATTAAATCTGTAGTACGCTTCAGCCCTATGTGCCCTATATCGTCATGATGCATTTGAACAATTTTCCATCTAGCCGGTTCGGGAACTACGAGTCTGTTTCCCAGGAGAGTCTTTCTATATAACCTATCATCTATCAGCGCATAATTGTTTATAATATCAGGTACGGCTGAGCCTTTTTTTAATTGATCGATTATATTTTTACTTTTTTCATCCTGACACTGAACCGTATAAAACCAATCAGTGACTTCAAGACGATTAATATTTATAGCATCAACTGGATTTCTACTTAGTGCATCGACATGTCTCATACGCTCCCCGGGTCTATACTCCACACTTATATCGTACTCTTGTATTAACAGCCACCATCTTGCGATACGTGGAATAATATCACGTTTCGTAAGAGTCGCGCGAACGGCGGTACAGTCTGTGACCACCTTTACGTGTTTACCTACGACGTACACCCGAAATTTACGTAACGATTCTACTACTGCTAATGTTTCGAGTTCGTAGCTGTGGTACATACTTTCTTCCCTAGATGTCACTCGACTAAAATATATAACAGGTCGCAAGGTCCCGTCGGACTGTTGCTGTAATAATATACCCGCTACCCCCGCTTTGCACGCATCGGTATGTATTTCTGTTGGTAAAATCGAGTCATACAAAGCTAACACCGGTTTAGAGCATAGACACTTTTTCAATTCTTCAAAGCTATTTGCCTGTTTAATACCCCATAGCCATGGTACGTTCTTCTTAGTTAAGTCAGTTAGGGGGTGAGCAATAAGTGCGAATTTATAAATAAATTTACGAAAATAACTGCAAAGGCCTATAAATTGGCGCACTTCGTGAACATTGCTAGGCACAGGAAATTTAGAAACTGCGATTAGTTTTGACTCTGCAGGTTGCACGCCCTCATGAGAAATTTCATGCCCTAAATAGGTAATTTTTATTTTGTAAAAATGAACACTTTTTCATATTTAATTTTAAGTTTTCTGACTGAAATTTTTGCAACACAGTTTCTAAAATTTCTATACCAGAATAAAAATCTACAGAGGGTAGTAGCAAATCATCTAAAAATGCAAGAATTTCATTAGGGGAACTGTCAGACTGTGTGTAATGCATGGAATTAACGATTCTGTTAACGAAACGCTTAACAACCGACGGGGCGTTCGCCAAACCAAACGGGACGCGCAAGTATTCATAATGACCTTGAGGCGTAATGAAAGCAGTTTTATGAGTGTCTTCAGGTAAAATTGGCAGCTGATGGTAGCTTTGAGCCATATCAAGAATAGTGAAATATCTCTTGCCGGCCAATTTTGAAACCTTATCATCTATATTAGGTAATGGGTATCGGTCTTTTATAGTTATTGCGTTAAGCGCACGATAATCAACGCACAACCTACTATCACCGTTTTTTTTCTTGACTAAGATTACGGGAAAGGCATACTCTGACTCAGATTCTTTAATAATACCGGCGTCTAATAAATCGCGAACTTTGGATTTAACTATCTCTTGTTCCGCATGAGATAACCTATAAGGTTGACGGTATATCGGCTGCTGAGTAGTAAGTTTAATCTTCATGTATAATAAGTCGGTACAACCCAGATCTTTTGTACTATTTGCGAAGGTGTGTTTATAACGTAATAATAAATAGATTAAACCGTCACGTTCGTTTTTAGTTAAATTGCCTATCCTTATTTCGGTTATTGGTACTCCACCTATGCTACTGTCAATGATTCGATTCACGGTAAAAATAGGGGCAGACGGAATTGGCAAATCACACAAATTAAGAAATTCAGTCACTAAAGAGTTAGACATTTTTGGCAATCTAGACATTGGCTTGGCATGGTAACTAACCTGGCATGGCTGTCTGGTTGACTCGCAGCAACTCTCTGCGCGTACTAGAGTTTTTCCAGCTTCCCAACTAAGGTTATTGGCTCCAGTGTTGATGATCTTCATGTAGCCCTCGCAGCCTCGAAGTAACGTGGCTGGTAAGGAATAAGAGATTCCTTGTAGTTCGAAGTGACGCGGCGCAGTACAAACATCATTTCCCTCTGTATTCTCCAGCACCCTGACCTTTATTATTGAGGTGCCGGGTGGTAAGGATTCTTTGCTTGACGTTACCACTTTAAATTTCTGAACACTCTCTACGACACTAAATTCTGTCGAAGCATTAGGATCCTGTCTTAATGTAGTAGTTCCATTGCTCACCACAAGTGACACATGATCAGCATTTATGTTTTGGGCTGGCCAATCAATAAATGAATACCCTCCATGTCAATATCAGTAATATGTGCTTTACATCGAACTTCAATGTTATCAATTTCTAGGTCTAATTCTACTTCACCGCGGCTAGTTAACAAGCCACCAGAAAAACCCTTTAAGATAGTCCTTGTTGGTTTAACCGTGAGTGCTAAAAGCTTAACAATTTGAATATTTATAACATTGACTTGACTTCCAGTATCGATATAAGACTTCAGAAAATCTCCGTTTACCCTCACAGTCTTCTTGTAAATCTCGTTGTAATTCTGAACTAATTTTATTTCCTTGATGTTGCTATATGCGTCAGAAGAGCTTTTAGTATGGGTTGATGGGCTAGAACAGCGGGTGGCAATGTGACCTTGTACACCACATTTAAAACAAAAACGTTTGTCGGGTAGTGTACAATTTCGTAAAATATGTCCCATCCGTGAATGTCCCCCAGCTGATCGATCTTTTTCAACCACGCAAACACCGTGCAATCCTCTGCATCGGGGTCAAATTCTGGGATTAGTGACGCCGAATGGTGATCTTTGAAACGTCCGAGTGATGGGGTTTCTTGATTGAGTTCGCGTATCGCCCTGTCAACTTCATTTTCCAGCAAATTTTTAAGTAGTTTTCGGGCAGGAGGTGATGAACAATCCTCACCTTCGCTGTCTTGGTGTTGTTCTTGCTCAATAAATCCTGGTGGACGGACTCCGTGGCCAGCATCGCTAGGACGATTACGCTTCATATCCCACTTCCGAGTGTAACAGAAGAGAAATAAAACACGTACGAACACTAGTAATAGTCTTAACTTATTTATTCTCCACGTAATTTGTACAGAGTAACAACGCATCAGAGTGCGCACAACGTAAGATAATCAAAGTGAATGCTCTTCGGTTTATATAGCGTCATCCCCTCCATATCGAGCGCGTTAGGATGTGACGTCACCAAAGGTCATTGATAGACTTATTTATTGGATCGGCGTGGATCGGCGTGACACACCGTGGCAGTGCGTGGCATGGCATGGCATGGCGTGGCATGGCGTGGCATGGCATGGCATGGCGTGGCGTGGCGTTACACTATTGAAAAACGCAATTTAAAAAGGAAATTTCATTTCCTCGTGTAAATTAAAATGTATGGATTATATATGCGGACACATAAATTAAGATATTAAATTATTTATGTTAGAATTTTTTTACCATCATTATCTAAATGCTGCTAAACCTAAACCTCCCTATTCACGGAAAGCACCGTCCTATGCAACTAACATTTATCTAAACAAACTTTGTCAGTCTTTCGATCGTTTCAGCAACTTTAAGTATAGCTGTCGTTGTAGTACGGAAAGTCACGCTTGCACGAGCTTGCTACTCGTAGTAAGGCACGCAGTGGTAAACCACATCTTGGCTCTGTGTATCATAATTTATTCAACTCTATCGACCCTAAACTTCGAGATAAAGACGAGAAGAAAAATTTCTTAATTTTCTGAACGTTGCCCAAACAAGTTGGAATTCTCTAGTAGTTTTCTTGTCGAAACTGGACGAAACTTACTAAATTCAAAATGAAGATATCTACGACGAATGAAGATTTCTGGTTTGTGAAATGTATTGTTGGCGGTGCTTTACCTAGGAATCTGCATTATAAAGCTGTCGATCAAGCTTTTTTCTTTTGCAGTACCTATAGTTCTGAAATAAACAGTACCCTAAAAAGGTTTTGGAAGACAGAAGAAGTACCGGAAATATTTAATGAAAAATTGCCGGAAACAGAGCTGTTTCAAGAAATATTTAAAATCTCAATTCAGACAGATGACTCTCAGTTTCAAGTTGATTTACCGCTCAAAGCACCTCTAGGGGAAATTAATTACCATTTAGGTGATTCTTTTAACCTCTCTCTCAACAGATTTAAAAAAAATCAGATGTATAAAATTAAATCCATTACATGCTTCCTAACATAACATTTTGTGGAAAGAAAGTCCTAATGAAAAGTTACATTTAATAGAGTAGTTTATAAAGTACACACTATTTTTTGTTTTATTGATGTAATAATTATTGAATGGATTCCTTTATATTTCGTTCTGTATTATTTTTTTTATTTTACGTTAATTTTACTCAAAATACATATTTTTGTTGATTAATTGTGACCACCAGCTGTGTGTACAAAAATCGTTATTAAAATGGTGCATTATTTAATGTTTTTATGTATCTATTCTATTCAAGTTGTTATTATTCTTTTAGTTATTAATCTACATAAATGCAAAAAAACATAAAAGTTTTAAATTATTATCAGTTTTTACATAAAAGGATACGACTTAGGGACCTTCAAGAAAAGAGCCTATTCCTTCCTCAAAGGCCGGCAACGCACCCGCGATTCCTCTGGTATTGCGGTTGTTCATGGGCGGTGGTGATCACTTACCATCAGGTGAGCCATTTGCTCGTTTGCTCCCTCTCCTATAAAAAAAGGTCAAAGACAATTTTCGGTACTTATTTTTGAAATTTGGTTTTTTATTGTTTATGATATATTTTAATGCCAATCTCTCAAATGCATTATGTTAATTGAATAAATAAACACTGTAATAGATTACTATAACTCTCAGTGCCCTACAAACCGAAACACAGTAATGTTTGCACACTACTGCTTCACGGCAGAATAACTAGCCCCAGACGGATTCCTGCATAGGAATCCTACCACCAGTCTACAGCGTCTTCGCAGCTTATTCTGTTTCTGAAGGTGTTGCGCGCTGCAAAGTAACAGTCTATAAAGTTAAGAGTTAGGGCTAACGATTATCATTTTAATGACAAAACATAAAATATATAAAATTTAATTAAATCTAATTTAATTTTGTATGAAGTAATCATTTTGGAAAAGGGGCTTACAACTAAACTTAACATACACAAGTAAAGAACTCTGAATGTTATACGAGTATATAAGTCTTTCTGGATTTAATTAAACTAATTACGTTGAGTAGTTTAACATTTGTTTAAAATTTTGACGATCCAAACTGAGACTTATTACCGGCAGTGTTACGTTATGATTTTGAGATGAACACATGATCTCATGGTGTTTCGTTTTTACAGTCAGATCTGTAGTTTTAATGAAAAAGTAAAGCTCACTGTAGTGGAAAGGATTACGAATGTGACGTTATGATAATTCCTTTGACGACACTGGTTAACCAAACACTGTTAGGGCATAGCTATGCTTTTTTATAACAATAACCTATGACAGGCACATAATAGAGCCCTAGTAGTTCAGAGGCTGGAGCCCTAGTACTTGCATTAAATTTCACAGTACGCGAGTGACTTACCGGGGTTTGAGTCCTATCCATCACTAAAATTGTTAATTTTTATGTGCCAATTTAGCATGTGCTCGACGCTGAAGGAAAATATAGTAAGAACCTCAATGTATTATAAATAAAAATATTTCGAAGATATGAGAAATTCGCTAGCTCGCCAACCCACGGCGAAATCCAACCACCAGTTATAAAACCAACGAACTGTGAAATTATGGGTTTTAATGTCTTAATAAATAGTAATTAACTTAGTAGAAGAGAACATATGGTAGCTGTTGAACGTTAAGCCATGGTCCGAATCGGCTATAATCCTTATTATTATTATCATATTGTTCCTAAAGCCGCATCTGTTTTTTTTAATATTAAATCGACGAATACAGCCTTATAGCTCGTTGAACCGACAACCGTTGCGGAAGAAAGGATCTCGAGTTTCAATATCGTACCGGCAAATGCAGTGTACACGGCAAATGTAGTGTAAAAAAACTGTAGTCGATGGATGCAGGTAGCTGAGGAGGCCTATGTTCAACAGTGGGCTTGTGACGAGCTGAAATAATGATGATATTGATGATGAGTACAGCGTTCAAGAAAATAATATTGGTGAAGCTAAAATAAATATTTAAACACACTATAAATTAACGTGTATTTATATAGCAAGGCCATTTGCCAGTGCTAGACACTGTAATAAATTATTTTGTCACGTGATGCTGAAACAAATACATCACAACAGCTGCAATGTCTTCCGTAGATCTTATTTTAATGTAGCGACTGAAACTTTTACAATTGCGGCCGTGTTGTTAACAACGTAAAACAAATATTACGTTATTTTTTTTCACAAATGAATCTATGTTTACGTGACCTGTGTCTAAATTACAAGAAGCGAGAGCATACGTAATTTAAATATAGTTATAGTAATGTATTGTTATAGTAAATAAGGTCAACTGCGATAAGGGTCAGCCCTAAAGGGTTTTGTTCCGCTATATCATATTATTCTTGTGAATGAGTATTTAAACGTGATTTTGTAAGGCCGCTTTTAATTGCATTGAGTCAGAACCTTTTCATAATATTATTTGATATTAATTTCAACTGATATCTTTCCTGTGCCGTGTGGTGGCGCCTAAAAGAGAAACTACCACCCCATCTCATTGCGTGATTGTCGTGGCCTGATTCATTAAAACTTTTGCCGTTTTTTACGACTGTCTGATGAGTTTGAAATTTACTAAAAAGTAGATGCAAAATTTGAAATAAAAACCACAAAAAGTAAAAGAAAGATAGCTATTTACTTAAAATGTAAATCGTACTATGTGGAAATATTGTCTGTATGATCAAAATATATACGACATCCGAATATTGTCGGGAGCTATCAAATGCGCAGAAGATATTACAGTGCAACAAGAGTCACGCCACGCGGTCGTCATAAATTATCAAAATATATATAACATTTATTTGACATTAGCCAAAGTCTTGTGCACTTGTTATTATATAATAACAAGATAATCACATTAATATTATAACCGATTGAAAACCATATCAATGCGTTTCGATACTATACCGATTGAAAACCATATGGTTTTCAATCGGTATAGTATCGAAACGCATTTCACTTGCGTGTAATGTAGCACGACTAAAGCCTAATCAAGTATGAAGTACATAGTTAATTACCTACGGACGGTTAAGCCTTTAACGACTATTGTTGGTAAGTGAAGGGTTATTATGCATTCGAATTCTGAAATTAGATCCGCGATAACCTATAACCTCAAATATGTGAACGTTGCACATATTAGTATACGCATGGTCCAAGAAATGTATATTGTTATTAATTTCAGCAGACTACAAGTTCGTTTAAATTAACCAACACCGGCTCTATTGAAAAGCTTTGCATTTTACTTCAGTATAAAATATGTGTGTGAGTGTGTTCTCTTATGTTACTTCACAGCGGAGAGAATCTACCACCCCATCTCATCACGTGGGTATCGTAAAACCCGACAGAGGGAAAATTAAAACCAGAAGAAGGGCAGAAGCATGTTCCTGTAACATCTGAATAAATAAACTGCGTTCGCCAACCCGCCTGCCAAGCGTGTCAACTACGGCAAAATCCTCTCAAAATGAGAGCTACAATTTTTTTTGGCATTCTATATAGGCCTATGTTTAGCTGCGGAGTAGTGATAGGCTGATCTGATCATGACAATGATGACAATATTGAAAGGAAAGCGTACATAAAACGTAGGTCAGTTTCTTCAAACAATTTGAACAACAATTTGATTTGAATGACAATTTGAAAAAGACATTTTCTAAAGGATTTTTTGCATTATATAGCCCAAAACGGATTAGTATTTCTTGAGATTACCGTGCTGAAAAATACAAACTCTCCAGCTTTATTATAACGATAAGATAAGATAATGATGTAAAAAAAGTGCCATGAATTTTCGACGAGAGACCACTTACTAAAATATTAAAATAAAATATTTACACTGCCATGAACCATAATTATAATGACAAAAAAGCAAAATAAAGCCGCGGGTAAAAGTTTCCCCCTAATTTCTTCAGTTTTTCAGATTTACTCTGGAACCTTAAATATTTCCGAAATAAAAAGTAGTTTAGATTACTCTCTGAAACGTCCTCTAACTATCAATGAAAGTCCCGTCAAAATCAATTAAGCCGTTTTGGTGATTAGCCCGGACAGACAGACAAACAAACAGAATTTATAAAAACGTGGGTATGACTTTTAGTGCCCTACAAATTACCATAATAGAATTAAGAAAAAACCTTTATTGCGAAATCACAGACATGCGAAATCACACTGAGATATAGACTACATTGTGACTACTTATTTTTATAATAAGTATTATACTCGTATTAAGGTAGCATTGTATTTAAATTATTTCTTATAGGTTTATTTATGTAGTATAATGTAGTATAATCGTATAGTATGCAGACAGGTGTCCGGCAGAGTAGAGTAGCAACTAACTCTTTCCCACCGAGGTTACGTGAGAGGCGACTAAGGTATTATACGGACAGCCTTTATTAATGCAAAATAACACCGTAATATGTAATGCTGTCACTATACAGCTCGTAGAAACGCAATGGGTAAGAAAAAGGTCTTTTTTACTCTTGGTATGATAAACTTTTAGTTGCAGTAACTATTTAGACTCAATATAATGCAATGACAATCTGAGTGTGTTTCAAACTTTGAGTTTACCGGGTGCTGTAGCTTTGAAGTTTCTAACAGTAATTAAGAAGTTCGCGTACTCCCATTGATTTGTGACTCTCTGTGGTTCACTATTGTCATAGATTTACGGTCGAAATTTATTGACTAGCGGAACTACTTTCCATTAAATTCGGTATGACAGCAAGAAGAGAACGGGTCGTATGCCATAATGGCCAATCCGCCTGCCAGAAAAACTTCGTAACTTAAATAGGCTGTTTACGCATTGATGAAGATCATTTAGGTGCTGGAACTGTGTGACGAAACAGTCAGAACGGTGTAACGAAAAGCATAAAGATTTTAGTTAGATAGTTAAAGCGACATAGGCTAGGGAATTTTTAAAGCGTGAAAAACCTTACTCATAGTAGGAAAATTGGATATAAAAAAATGAAGGCGAAGCTGTCGAAGCGGCGCAACGGCCAAAAATCGAATGATTTTAGCACAGATTATTGAAGTATGAAATACCAATAGACGTATACAGGGGTATACTATAGTGTTGTAATTAAAGAAATCACGAAAGTTAAATAATTTCTTAATATACCACATTTTTTTTTATTTTATATTTATATTTTTATTGTAAATGAGACGGTCAACTGAGATAAGGGGAACCCTGATTATCATCTCGACAAATACCTACATGTATACGTATACCTATAAGTATGATTAATTAAATTATGCATAATTAACTATAGTTTATTCTAGCAACTTATTAAGGGAGAAGTTGGTGCTATTCTACTCTGCCTGCAAATTAAAGATAAAATAAACATTATTTTAAAGTTCATCTTTGGTTTTTTTATTGGAGAAAGAGGCAAGACGAGCGAAACGTTTACCTAACGGTAAGTGCAACATCCGCCCATAACAAATGTCACCCAGAGCATTTCTATGTGGCACCACACTGCGGCCGTCACCATTAGACATCAGTTTTTAAGTATCATATGCCCCATAATTACACTAGTTATCAGTGTCATTTAGACCGAAACACAGTAATATTTGCACACTACTGCTTCAGAATAACTGGTTCTGCAGTGGTACCTACCTAGATGGATTCCTGCGTATAAATCCTACCACCAGTAAAAGTGCTGAACAAAGTTACTAATAACTTCGTCCAAAATGATGATGATGATGTGAATATTCTATATCAGAGGCATCAGTAATAAGGCGATATTTGTTTTGTCGACTACACTTACAAACAGAAACAATATACTATACAGTATACAAGTAGAAGTTTCGCAGTAAACGCGAACAAAATTCGTATCAAAGGAAAAAATAAATATTTCGCCAAATTTATAACTCGAGTCCACAAAGCTTTGTTGTTATATTTCGCCTTGTTCATTTTTTAATATAAAGTCAGTTAAAAATAGTATTACACGCATTGTAAAACGAACTGAGGAACTTATAATTCAATTTTATCCTATTGAACAGACAAGCTGCATTGTGAAGTCAAAATTAATATTATGATGCTATAAATTTATGTTGAATGGTGACCGGATAGATCTCCCAGTGTATGAGGCAAGACCAACGCAACTTCAATACGGGTTGTATTTATGAAGCGATAGAGCGTAATCAGGGCTCCAAGGTCTTTGCCAGGGATTTGTCTGTCGGAAAGAGCCAACTGACTAAGTCGGGGACAGAGAGCTGCGCAGTGATTTCCGCTGGACCAGAGATTTTGAGAGAGATCGAGAGATTTTTTGGACAGCTGTACACATCGTCGTTGGAGCCATAGACTAATGTGGGTAACGACCAAAACACAGAACTCGTCCGCCACTATTCCGATGATATCCCATACTTTAGTCTATGCGAGATTAGTATGGCTCTCAAACAGCTAGCAAAGCGCCGGGTGAGGACAATATTACAGCGGAGCTTCTGAAGGCGAGTGGAAAACCGGTGCTTATAGTCCTTCAGAAGCTCTTTAAGTCCATCATCCGCGGCAGAGCAACTTCGGAAGCGTGAAGTAGAAGAGTGGTACGCCCTCTTGAAGAACTTAAGACCTATACAGCTACTTAGCCGCTTCTACGGGCTGTTTTAGAGAGTCATTACGAATCGTCTCTCAAGCAGAGTTGACGACTTCCACAACAAACCGGATTCCGAAAAGGCTCTTCACCCCGCGGCAGATTGTACAGAAGACCGAAGAGTACAATCTACCGCAATGTCTGACGGATGTGAACTATGAAAAAGCCTTTGATTGCGTTGGAATTTGGACGGTGCTACGTTCACTTCAGCGGTGTCGGATTAACTGTCGTTACACCGAACCTGAATCAAATGAAATTTCTGTTTGAAGAAACTGACCTACGTTTTATGTACGCTTTCCTTTCAATATTGTCATCATTGTCATGATCAGATCAGCCTATCACTACTCCGCAGCTAAACATAGGCCTATATAGAATGCCAAAAAAAATTGTAGCTCTCATTTTGAGAGGATTTTGCCGTAGTTGACACGCTTGGCAGGCGGGTTGGCGAACGCAGTTTATTTATTCAGATGTTACAGGAACATGCTTCTGCCCTTCTTCTGGTTTTAATTTTCCCTCTGTCGGGTTTTACGATACCCACGTGATGAGATGGGGTGGTAGATTCTCTCCGCTGTGAAGTAACATAAGAGAACACACTCACACACATATTTTATACTGAAGTAAAATGCAAAGCTTTTCCATAGAGCCGGTGTTGGTTTATTTAAACGAACTTGTAGTCTGCTAAAATTAACAACAATATACATTTCTTGGACCATGCGTATACTAATATGTGCAACGGTCACATATTTAAGGTTATAGGTTATCGCGGATCTCATTTCAGAATTTGAATGCATAATAACCCTTCACTTACCAACAATAGTCGTTAAAGGCTTAACCGTCCGTAGGTAATTAACTATGCACTTCATACTTGATTAGGCTTTAGTCGTGCTACATTATACGCAAGTGAGATGCGTTTCGATACTATACCGATTGAAAACCATATAATAACAAGTGCACAAGACTTTGTTTTTGCACAAGGCTAATGTCAAATAAATGTTATATATATTTTGATAATTTATGACGACCGCGTGGCGTGACTCTTGTTGCACTGTAATATCTTCTGCGCATTTGATAGCTCCCGACAATATTCGGATGTCGTATATATTTTGATCATACAGACAATATTTCCACATTGAAACTCGAGATCCTTTCTTCCGCAACGGTTGTCGGTTCAACGAGCTATAAGGCTGTATTCGTCGATTTAATATTAAAAAAAACAGATGCGGCTTTAGGAACAATATGATAATAATAATAAGGATTATAGCCGATTCGGACCATAGCTTAACGTTCAACAGCTACCATATGTTCTCTTCTACTAAGTTAATTACTGTTTATTAAGACATTAAAACCCATAATTTCACAGTTCGTTGGTTTTATAACTGGTGGTTGGATTTCGCCGTGGGTTGGCGAGCTAGCGAATTTCTCATATCTTCGAAATATTTTTATTTATAATACATTGAGGTTCTTACTATATTTTCCTTCAGCGTCGAGCACATGCTAAATTGGCACATAAAAATTAACAATTTTAGTGATGGATAGGACTCAAACCCCGGTAAGTCACTCGCGTACTGTGAAATTTAATGCAAGTACTAGGGCTCTATTATGTGCCTGTCATAGGTTATTGTTATAAAAGTTTGGATCGTCAAAATTTTAAACAAATGTTAAACTATTCAACGTAATTAGTTTAATTAAATCCAGAAAGACTTATATATAACATTCAGAGTTCTTTACTTGTGTATGTTAAGTTTAGTTGTAAGCCCCTTTTCCAAAATGATTACTTTATACAAAATGAAATAAGATTTAATTAAATTTTATATATTTCATGTTTTGTCATGAAAATGATAATCGTTAGCCCCTAAATCTTAACTTTATAGACTGTTACTTTTCAGCGCGCAACACCTCAGAAACAGAATAAGCTGCGAAGACGCTGTAGACTGGTGGTAGGATTCCTATACAGGAATCCGTCTAGGTAGGTACCACCCCAGGGCCAGTTATTCTGCCGCGAAGTAGTAGTGTGCAAGCATTACTGTGTTTCGGTTTGAAGGGCACTCTGAGCTAGCGTAATCACTGGGCATTTGAGACTTAAGAACTTATGTCTCAGGGAGACGCGCGCAGTATGGTGTCACACAGAAATATCCTGGGTGACACAGCATTTGTTGTGGGCGGACGTTGCTCTTACCATCAGGTGAACGTTTTGCTCGTTTCGTCACTAAATACAATTAAAAAAAAACATCAATCAGCAATTATGTGCAGGTAACAAAAGAACTAATGAAATTCTGTGGTAATTCGGTACCACAATACTGAGGTTAGCATGGAATACAATGGCATAGGAATATAATTCATCTTCGCTACGGCAGTATACGTTACTTTACTTTTTCATAAATTAATAAAAATTATTTATAAATTACCGAAACCAAGAACTTTTACATTTTTATCCAAAACTGCTTTTTTAAGTCGGCAGGAGTGTAAGTAATTTTATATTTCATATTTCTTCTTAAAGTAACTGCCTTTAAAAATCTTACCGCGCTGCAGCAGACCTAGGGAAGGGAATAATCCCTTTTAAAAATTAGAGGAATTTTTAAAAGGGATTATTCACGAAGGAACCGGGAATCACATGTTCGTGAAATACATACATACTAACTGATGCACGCGACTTCGTCCGCGTGGATTTAGGTTTTTAAATCCCTTGGAAATTCATAACTTTTCCGGGATGAATAATTCTATGTTCCAATGAACACAACCGATGAAAAGTTAACAAACAGACAGGGAAGGGAAATACTTGCCTGCGACTTCGTCCGCTTGGATATAGGTTTTTAAAGATCCCTGTGAACTATTTTAATTTCCGGGATGAAACGTATGCTATCTCCATTTCCTGGATGGAAGCTATCTCTGTGCCAAATTTCGTCAAGATCGGTTCAACGATTGAACCGTTAAAGGTAACAAACAGACAGAGAGGTTATTTTCGCATTTATGTTATTAGTATGGATTCTATGGATTTATTTCTGAGACATACACGCTTCTTCACGATGTTTTCCCTCAACGTGTTCGACGTGGAAAATCAGCACTTAAAGTTGTAAATAACAGTTCTATAAGTGCCGGTACCGGGTACCAAATTCATGTACTCGTGTATTATCAATTTTCTTCCATCGGCATCTGCACGGCTTACTTAAAAGTGAAAAAAAAATTACAATCTTAAAGTAACTTTCAACGGATTCTCGGGCTCTTTCTAAAAGACACTTCGTAATGATTTAATGCAAGTAAATGAGTATTTGATGACTCAGCGGTGGTCTTTAAAGATCATAATTATCGTTAATTTGACTCATTTATCATATCTTCACTCTTTTATTATCTTACAGAATAGTACTTCATATGTTGTTCACTTAAATCTCTTTGGTTATTACTCTGTTACAGTTCTTAGAAGTAGATCACGTTTACAACTTTTTTTTTTATTGGATAAAGTAACGAGGCGAGCAAAACGTCTGCCCATGATGATTCTCTCAGCCGATTTCGACCACGGCGACAAATTCCGAATCCGAATGTCGAGAGCCATCCACTGCGCAAGAGATATTATAGTACCACCAGTGTACGCGCAAACACAGTGGCTCTCACTCGTCCCAACCTACCCGCGCCCGATGTAACGCACAAGCCCAGTCTGGATGCGAAAAGGTGGACTGCTGGGGGGAGCAGTACACTGCCCTCCGCAGCGGAGGTGGAGTCGCGGATGAAGAGGAGTGTAGGTGTATCGTTGCCTCTCTCCCTATCCATCCCGACTCTGGCAGGGCCGTAGCGTGGATGCGGTGATAGTGGGCTGCTGGGGGGAGGAGTGAGTCGGCACTGTTGACCCTACCCTTCGCAGCGCCGAGGTAGTGTCGAGGGAGAATAGGAGTGTAAGTGTTGCGTTGCCTCACTGCCTGTCCCCTGTGACTTTGGCGGGGCCGCACCGTAGATTCAGCGGTGGTGGCGCCGCGGGGGAATAGGAGTGTTGATGTATCGTTGGCTCTCTCTCTATCCTCCGCGGCCGTAAATTGAGATAATTAATGTGGTTGGCGGCGGAGCCACAGACCAGATCCGTCGCCGGGGCCAGGAAGACTAGTGCTTTCGAGTTTGCAAGTTTCCTGGCCACGTGGCGTCCGCGTAGCGGGGGCCGTGTTGGAAGGCGCGTCGCGTGTTTCGGCGCGTTCTTCCCCCCGTGAAGGCGGGTATGCGTTAGGCATACAGTGTCAGAAACACGGGGACAATCACAACACAACCAGACCCCAAAACCAACATTTTGTAATTTAGCATAAATGATGGCTCCGGCTGGGATTCGAACCCAGTACCCGCGGCGTAGAAGTCAGGTACTCTGACCACTAGACTCATAACCATAACAGATACTATGTCACCCGGAATATTCCTGTGTGGCACCACACTGCGCCCGTCAGTCTGAGACATCGCCTTTTAAGTAATCAACGGTATATTTTTAAATAAATATTGCCAAAGTTTTAATCTCTATTTTAGTTGTTATTATTATATTTGTACATTGATATACATTGAACCGTGACCGACTTAATCTGAGTCCGTTTTATTTACATTTTTTAAAATTTTGATTTACTTAATAAAATAATATGGCATTTAAATGTTTAAGCGATGTTTAAATAATCATTGTCGAGACATTAAATTTAAAGGAATTTTTTAAACTTTAACTCTAAAGTTACATCCCACAAAAGATGTGTACCATTAAAGTAAAGCTTTACTTTATCATTCCAAGCGAAGAAACTTTATATCAAAGCGATGAACTTTGTAATAACTTCATAATTGCTACAAGTCCTTTGCTTCGTGACTACCGATTTAAATAAGTTAAGCAAAGATTTGCTGTGAAATTTGTTTCGTATGACGTTAATTTTCAAATTAACAAGTCTCTTCTTACAATTAAAAATAGGCCGTTTCGTTATGTTCTAAGAAAATTTTAAATTAACATATTATTCTGTAAATAAACAATTATTCAGTCAAAAAATGTCGAACTTAGATATTACTGTCACAATTGCAGACCGCCGTTTGTTTACTGCTGAACACGGAATGGTATCTCGTATAGATTGCCATCAAGCACAACCCTAACTTTCGAGCATCAATCGGCTTCCTGCAAACTTGTTCAGTTTATCACACTATCTAGTAGCGTTTGACTTAATATGTATTTACCGGCAGAATGTTGCCCATCAAGAAGTATTTTCAACAATTATTAGTCACTGTCGACATTGAATCGCTTTTCAGCATTTGCTTCCCTTTTCTGTGTTCCCACCTTTGCAACATCATCTGACAAGCTTCGACTAACTTTTCATGTCAGACTTGGTTATACGAAGATTTTCTTTTTACAGATTCCATCACGCAGTAAAATTCCGGCCTAGCACACTGAATAACTATGAAGTACTTCAGACAGCCCGAAGTATCGATACCATATTTCACCATTAGCAGCATACATACACTGCCTAGCCGAGTTGGAATTATGAGTTACATCCGACAAATAATTTAAATTAACATACATTAATTTCGAGTGTAAGTAATAGTAACATAGCCGTTTAAATTTAAAAAAAGATGTTTAAGAACGTAGGAGGATATTATTAGTAGTGGATATTACTATACCTATACATTTACGTCTTTACCATAACCAAGGGCCATGCGCGCTCCGTACTTCATCTGTTCAGCCTAGACTTTGTAGATTTTGTGAAAATGGTCATAGTTCTACAATATCCAACTTAAACCACAGTCATTGTTATCATCATTATTAATATTTATTTACTTCCACTGCTGAACATGGACCTCCCCCTTATATATTATATTATATGAAGATGGCTGAGGACGGCTGCTCAGCAGTGGACTTGTGATGGGCTTTCGCTGAGTGTTTGAGTGTTGCTTTGCTGTCATTAAAAGTCCACAGCTTTAAAGTTCTCTCATGTGGGAAAAAAATTACTCAGCAAATATGTACCATTTCCGAGTAAAGAATTATTTTTAAGATGTATTATGCTAAAGGTTATAGGTTATATATATATACTAATAAATGTCACATTTTAATGAACCTAGTTCCAGCAACGAGCATCAGGCGGCAAAAAAAATGTATCTAGGCATAATAACATATTAATTTGTCAACATGTGATTGTATTATATATAGCGACAGTTCATTTAATATTCGCTTACATTCACAGAAATTTCTAGTAATATTATTATAGGTTCCCTTCCAGTGCACGGAAAAAAAATATCGCAGCGTTAAAACCTCACTATCCGTACCTGTAGGTGTCATTAAAACCGACTTAGGAAAAAATACCAGAATAATCTCGTAATGCCCAACATTTCAGGGACATTATCATAATTTGGTTCTTTCGCTATGAAAGAAAAAAATGATGATAGCGTCCTCCTGGCCGATATCCGACCACGACGACAATTTCCCAACACTGTCGAAAGTAAAAACTGCGCTAGAGCTTTTGAACTGCCACAAGTGTAAGCGCAAGCACAAAGACACTGACTTTTTTTTAATATGGGGATCCTATCGCTTACTCACACCGACTAAAACCTTCGGGTGTTCAGTCATCGCCGCGCGTTGGCAAGGCCACGGGAACGCTTACGCACAAATATCTGCAGCATCACCGGCGCCGGCCGCCTACCATTGGCGGCCCCTACTAGGTAGTGGACAGCTTCTGTCCTCTTTCCCTCCCAGCAACGGGCCGCAACTCACGACGCGCCTGCAACAGACTGTCGCGATTACACCAAGCGGAGGCCACGCGGGCCGGGGAAAGTAATACTCGAAAGCATCAGCCTTCCCAGCCCCAGCGGCGGATCCACAATTCGGCCGTGTAGAGTAGGGAGAACAGCATGTAATACTGTCACTGCTATGCTTCCGCGAAACCATCACTGCCGCATCGACGATGCGGACCCGCTAAACCCCGTAACGTAGAAGTTACTTTGGCGACAAGACCACGCGGTCGTCAAATATGGAAGACTTATACGGAATAAGTCATAACAGACGGGCTGCATCATCTAAGTGCGAAGTACTACTATTACTATTATATACGGTTTGGCTACCGCCTGCCATTACAGCAAACGCCAAACTTGAGTGATACCTTTAATGATGATGACAGACATAATTAAACTTAACACGCAATATGTAATAACGTATTTCATAAGAGAAATGTATAAAAAAAGAAATTCACTTATTTATAAAGCTTATTCTAACACTCACGTATTACTGATTCAAAAGTACAATTCCATGCAACAAAAGGGAGAGATTTAGGGTAAATATCGGAAGCGGAAAAACCGCATCCGAGCGTGAATTGCGCAACTCTCGGTTCAAAAAATAACCAACAACTAGGTCAGTGTACTAACTGAAATACAAAGTAAACCACAACGTGTTCTCTGCGTTATTTTAAAAATTCAAAAGAATGTGTATTTTGTCTGCTATAGTCTTGCGTAGACATGTAAATTCCAAACAATTTAAATTTGAAAAATACTAAATTGTGTTATATTTAAGGCATTCTTTATAATAATCAAATAAGACATCAAAAATCGTTTGGAAATACGTCTATTCTGTGCCAAATCACAAACTATAAGAGCATGTTAGTGTAATGAGTATTTTAAAAGTAACTAAATCTGTAATGTAAATTTAACTGGAAATCATCAATTTTCCTTACACACATGTTTCTAGTTGTATATGAGTTTTTGTTATATGTGTTTATTAACTTTTTTTTAAATATTAATCAGAGTTTTTATTTTTTTGTTTGTGCAAAAAAAGCACAATTTATATGCGTAAGCCTTATAATAGCAATAGCCATTTTACTAGTTATGAAGTTATTTGTCGTTAAGCCTACCTAAAAAATATAACAATAATAAAATTAAATTAAATTGAAATTTGGTGTCGAGTGTGAATAAGAGAACCAATAGCAACTGGCCAAGGTTACTGTACGTGACTTTTTCTTCGAATGTCTAATAAGTGACTTATTTTCTTGATGTACAAAATATTTTGGTTACACTGAGCATACATTAGTAAAAGTAACAGTCTATAAATGCCCCACTGCTGAGTATACGCCTCCTCTCATTTCTGAGACGGTTTAAGAGCTAGGAAGAATTCGCCACGCTGCTCCAATGCGGGTTGGCGGACTTCACATGTCATCGTCATCATTTTATTCCTCAGACACGCAGGTTTTCTCGAGATGTTTTTTGTTTTACCGCTGAGCACGTGGTAAATCAGTGGCCGGGCGCTGGCCTTAAATTTCATAGCACGCAAGGGACCTACGTTCGATTCCCAGTGCCAGCACCTCTAAAATTGATCTCAAATTGTAGCGATTTACCACATACATTAGTACAATACATAAATATATAATACACGATTTCCACCTTTTTTTTAATTTTCAATGCAAATACAATAGTTGAATTATTTAGCTTATGAATTAGCAATGGAAAGAAAATTATCTTGCTTCTATAATGTTGCAAAAAAGAGAAGAGCAGAAAAAATCTCAACAGCTGTACTATTCCGTGCTTACCTAGAATAGGTGTTCATAAAGGACTTTTTAAATAGTTACATATCAATTAATCACAGTTTCATCATGTTTTTTTTTAAATCCGACGATCTACACTACAGATCGATTACTGATGCAGAATAACAGCTGACAATAAATCAACGCAGAGCCATTTTCATGTAGTTTCTTCTACATACTATTTATAAAACATTTTCTCCCCTTCCTTTTTCTTTATTTTACGAATTCTCATTTTTTTCTTTTTCATCTTTGCACTTTGCACTTTTCTTTGTAACTGGTTTTAGAGCATGTTTAGAACATGCAATTTTGTACTATTTTTTCCTTCGCCACTAAACGGGTGATAATCAATACATAAAATTTCCATTAAAATTTTAGTAGTCCTTGCACCGTTTAGAGAAATTTTAAAGCCATCCCCTTTTGGTTTATACACTCGGCGTCAAAAAAATCGCACATCCGAAAAAAATAATTTAAATACTATTTTAACACAACAGGCCAATGGCAATGTGTTTGAGGGTATCATTCGAAAGGTAATTTCATTAGCTTTCAGGAATTTTAATTGAAATTTACTTTTATAACGAGACGAAAGAGAAATTAAAGAAAAAGACAGGGTAGGTACAAATTTGCAATTTTTAAATTTTTTCAAATTTGCAAATTAATAATTTTAAAAAAACTTAATAAATACAAAAAAAGTTCTTAAAACCTAGTGTTACCCCCCCTTGCCTTGATAACGGCTTCCATGCGATCTTTCATGGACCTTACAAAGATCGCAACAGCCTCTTGGGGTATTTGTTCCCACTCTTCAAGTACCGCATCTTGGAGCTCTTGAAGAGTGGCTGGAACTGGATCTCGAGCTCGCACGCGCCGTTTTAGGTCATCCCAGAGATGTTCTATTTGGTTAAAGTCTGGACTTCGTGCTGGCCAATGCATAACAGGGATATCGACCTCCTGTAAATAATCCCGTACAATAGCCGCGGTGTGGCGACGAGCATTATCATGCATTACAGGAATCCCTCACCGACATAACCAGCATACGGGACCACATGTTCCTCCAGGATTTCAGTAATGTACCGACCAGCATTTAATGACCCTTGCCCACGGCCACCCCGAGTCCGGGAAACGCACACAAGTTCCGTTTTCCCGTCGACGGAAATGCCGCCCCAAAACATTCACGAGCCACCCCCGTATTCGACGGATTCTTCGAAGCAGGGTTGTGTGAACCTCTCCCCCTGTCTTCTGTAGACCCTTCTACGTCTGTCATTGCAGAAGAGACAGACCCTCGTCTCATCAGAGAAGAGTACGGTCCGCCACTGTTCTAGAGTCCACTCGCAATGATTGCGAGCAAACTCTAGGCGATCTCTGCGATGCTGTGCAGTAAGTTTTGGACCTTTAGCAGGTCTATGGGCTGTTAAACTCTTTTCGTGTAACCTTCTTCTTATTGTAGAAACACTCACAGATGTTCTCCGAGTTGATCGAAGCTGTTGTTGCAACTCAACAGCATTTGTAAAACGGTTTCGTAAAGATGTCGTAACGATGAAACATCATCATCATCATCATGGTCATCTCTTTCTGATGTGCACCGTTTTCTTCCAGATCCCGGTTTTCTAACATAACCACCAGTCTGCTGAAAACGTTGAAACACCCGTCGAACTGAAAAACGGGACAGGTTCAACTGTCGAGCAACGTCACACAGCCGCATCCCCGACTGCAATAGGGCAATCACTTGAGCGGCTTCTTCAGAGCTGGTGTCCATCTTTACTGGTTCTTACTTGGGTTACTTGTTCACGTGTGTTCACTGCAAAGTCTAAATTACGACTGGCCCATATTTCATCCAGATCGACCCTTTGATACCCTTTTTAGGTGGTGTAACTAGCGTCCTTACTAACGAGCATTTGACAGTGTTTATTTTTGACGCTCTATAATGATAAATGTTTTAATGATTTCATGATTTTTTATTAATAATGTAAAGCTATTCAAATACCCATTTCAAACATACCAATATTTATATAAATATAATTCGTTACTAGCCATTACAGCCATTTTTCGCGCAAACTCAGAGAGGTGCGATTTTTGTGACGCTGAGTGTACTACCACAGATTCTTGCGTGTATATCCTAAAAAAATACTTTAATTAACAAGCTATAATATTTTAAATATAATGACCTTCTTCGAATCGAATAAGATTATCATCTTATCATAAAATAATTTCGTTTTTTTTTTAATGATTATGTGCACATTTTATTATGGTGGCCAAACACTTTTTGTATAATGTGAAAGAAAATTATAAAGAAACACAAAAAGCGAAAGAATTCTTCCTTATTAGCTTTGTAAAGAAACATATAATAAGGCTGCACATTTTAAATTCATTGTTATGTTAAAGTGTTGTGAAGAAAAACAAAAGACAAAGCCTTTTACCTTAACTAAAGAAAACCTCTGAATGAATATTAAATTAAAGCTCACGAGAGAGCCCTACTTAAGACTTTTATCCTACATATAAGACTAAACGTTTCAAACAAAATAAGTGTAAATAATGCGATCAGGGATGCTCGGATTATATGAGTACCCCACGTTCGCAAGTCATAAGTGGGGTACTCACATAATCCAAGCATAGCCTTCCACATTCACAAATTAATTTAATATTTAGTTTTAAAAACGCAAAAGACGACTGCGAAAAACGTGGCGAGACAGTTACATTTAAGCCAATTATCATTATAATATGTTGAAAACCACTTCCACAAAACACATTGTCATTAATCATGGAAACTCAGTCACTCAGTCAGTCAACCTCGAAGTCATTTTAAGTTCATCATTTGAAAATAACTGCCAACCCATAAACGTGATATTTTCTGCCCGATGTAACAATATTAGGCAGTCCATAGATAGAAGCTAAAACGGAAGAAATTAGAAATAGACACCAGCATTCGTCTTGTCAGAGAGTACTATACTATAATTTTGCCCACCGACCTGCTATAAACAGGTACTTCCTGCTTATAGAAGGTCCGTTGGCAAATGGGGAAGGCTCTTCTTCAACATTGAACTTATTACTGACACTGCCGTTGTGGTAGAGACGCTGACCACATCTGGTTCAACACTGCCTAGCATGCCAGCGTAGCGCTGGTCGTATCCCTCGACATACCTCTGACAATGACGTTATCCGTCAGGTCCTAACAAGCACCAGTGTACCTATCGTTTTGGACCCAAATGGCACAGCACCGGACAAAGGCAAACGGGCTAACGTAATATCGCTCATTCCCTGGAAAAACGAGTGCACCTTGTTTTGGGATGCGACTCTATAATTTAACGGAGTCTATAATTTTTGCCGTGTCACACAGGCACAATTCTAGTGGGATAACTCGGGCCATGGGGACCAGATGAGAGATGTTTGTATAGAGAAATAAAATGAAAGCTTTTTAATTTATTTATTTTATTTTCCACGTTTATTGCTTCCTTTACAATGAAACGAAAACAAGGGCAGACTTAATGCCTTGAGAAATTTTCTCCTAGTCATTATAATCCTATGAAGTGGTGACATTTTAATGAAGTGCAGCAATAAAGACTAGCAGAAGAAAAAAAACCTAAGGTACTCATAAATAAGGATAATGTAAATATACTTATTACACATATATATATATATATATAACAAACATATAAATACATATGTTATAAACTTGTAAACACATATAAGTATAACCACAGAATGTCCTTTCAAATACATGTAAATGACATGCACACTTGTAACGGTGACCAAGTGCTTACAATTTATGTTCTCATGATTCTTTACTAAATAATCACGAACTAACTTCTTAAAGGAATATTTATTGGGCGCTTTTCTGATGTCATCAGGCAAGGAGTTCCAAAGAAGTGCAGCTCGAATAGTGTAGGAGTACCTAAGGAACCCGGAGAAATGTGTAGGAATGCAAATCGAAATTAAAGGATGAACGAAGAACCCTATCATGTGATGTAGAGAGATCCTGAAATTTGTCCTCGAGATATGAAGGCGAAAATGTATCACATACGAGTATTAGGTGCGAAATTAACATGGGATAGGATGGAAAGGAGGATGTTATGATCGACTGTGTTAATTTATTAGAAAAATCAACTAGCACTGCCACTGTAATCTTTCTTCCATGCCTTGTCTAATGTCATCAGTAACTTTTGATTAATTCAATTACAACTAATGCTTTTGGTTGTTATGCAAATTGTATATACATAACAACCTTTATGAGAAAAATGGTTAGGTTAAACGACGTTTTACCTAATTGAACAACCACTCACGATGTGTCTATGGCAGATAAATACATTGTATATATGTTAATATAATAGATTTTAAAGAACTTTAATGAGGATGGTCATAAAAACTATAAGCTGTATTAGAATACTTAAAATACATATTAAAATCCAAGCTTGCAACTTATATGAAGTATGAAGTGCAGTCCACTAGTTCGTTGGCAAATATTTAAATGTATTTTAAAACTATGCAATTGTTCAGAAAGCTTTCTTTGTTTCTATTTAAGTTGTTATGATAAAAGAAGAACGATTGCAGAATGATGAGGCAAAAATATAAAAAAAATCTATTTAGTATAATAGATAAACTGATTTTCAGTGTATAACGGAATATATTATTTTCAATAAAATAAACCACCAACCGCTTGAAGGGACATTCTGTGGTTCTAGTTTTGAATGCAGTATTCATTGTAATTTTACAATTCGTTTTTAAACAATAAACAATCGATGTAAATTCAAATTCCGTTAATAACCATAAATAAAATAGTGTACCTCACTCATCGATGGGCGGAGGCAGTCGAGAGTAAGGGGGAGGCCCTGGCAGTTAGCTTGGACATAGCGAAGGCCTTTGATCGGGTCTGGCACAAAGCGCTTCTTTCGAAGCTGCCTTCTTACGGGCTTCCCGAGAAATTTTGTAATTGGGTCACCAGTTTTCTCACAGACCGGAGCATCAAGGTCGTAGTTGACGGTGCATGCTCGGACTCTAAGTCTGTGAATGCTGGTGTCCCACAAGGCTGTGTGCTATCACCAACCCTGTTTCTTCTGCATATCAATGATATGTTGCAAATTAGTAACATTCATTGCTATGCAGATGACAGCACTGGTGATGCCGTATACACCGGCCGTGCTAATATTTCTCGGGAACACGTTGACGAGTACCGGAACAAACTTGTGTCGGAAGTCGAGTTTTTGTTAGACAAAATCTCGAATTGGGGCCGACTAAATCTAGTCCAGTTCAACCCCAAGAAGACACAGGTTTGCGCGTTTACCGCTAAAAAGAAACCCTTCGTCGTATCACCTAATTTTGAGAGCACTCCCCTCGTTGCCGCAGCCAGTATCGGTATTCTTGGCGTCGACATATCGAGTGACGTTCAGTTTCGCGGTCACCTGGAAGGGAAGGCCAAATTGGCTTCCAAAAAGCTTGGCGTCCTCAGTAGAGCGCGACAATACTTCATGCCGACCCAACGCTTGCAACTTTATAAGGCGCAGGTTCGGCCGCACATGGAGTACTGTTCTCATCTCTGGGCGGGGGCGCCCCAGTGTCAGCTACTTCCATTTGACCGCATTCAACGGAGAGCGGCTCGAATCGTCGACGACCATGTTCTATCAGATCGGCTTGATCCACTGGCTTTGCGAAGAGATGTTGCATCCCTTTGCATTTTTTATAAGATCTACCATGGGGAGTGTTCCGAAGAATTGTTCGGATTAATTCCAGCCGCTGATTTTCACCATCGCACATTGCGGCATAGCGCGAAATGTCATCGTCACCACCTTGATGGTTGGCATTCCAGCACAGTGCGTTTTTCGCGCAATTTTCTGCCCCGCACAAGCACCATATGGAATCTGCTGCCGCCAGCGGTTTTTCCGGACCGATACGACTTAGGGACCTTCAAGAAAAGAGCCTATTCCTTCCTCAAAGGCCGGCAACGCATCTGCTATTCCTCTGGTGTTGTAGATGTTCATGGGCGGCGGTGATCACTTACCATCAGGTGAGCCGCTTGCTCGTTTGCCTCCTCTAACATAAAAAAAAAAAAAAAAAAAAAAAAAATAAGAACCGGGGAGCCATTTCAAAAATTTGCTGAAAATATTTCTAATTGGAAAATTCGCGTCGCATGTTGGAAAAATGATAAATGTTTATTGAATAAATAATTATTTAAGTAGGTTACGTTAATTGTAGCAACTAGGTTGTTTTATATTGACGAGATTTTTAAAGCAATACTTATTTCAGAAACTTCAATGAAAACATAAAGTTTTAATTCCTATATTTTTATTTCCACGTTTTTTACGTTAAGTAGTAATTAACTTTATTATTACAGCAAAAATAGAGAACGTCGTTTACATTTAAAAATAAAAATGGGCCATAATTCGTATAAAAAATTTAATCTGGATTTTATACAAGTACGTAAACTTACGCTTTCGTTAAAATATGATAAAGTATGTATATAACGCAAAAGCATGGCCTAGTATCAGAGTACCTGTCTTGGGTTTGAATTCGTGTACCGACACTGCATTCTGGCCTACCTGGACTTTATCGCGTGAGGAATACACTGAACGTGTAGTATAGTAATAGTAGTATTTGGAAGTGGCCGTGGTCGACAATCGGCAAGGAGGATATCAAATGTAGCTTCAATACTTTGCAATCAATAATACACAAGTCGAAACTACATTTATAAGAAAAAGTATACACGGACCACATCAATTTATAAGCCAGGGGGTATATGGTGTAACTCTGATGTTTCGTGATCGGTTTTATTTTATACTATTAATCAATGAATGAAGTTCAAACGCCAAAATAAAACCGATCCCGAAACCTACCAGAGTTACACAAAAGACCTCTAGATCCTAGTCGCTACTAGTAGCTTCCGCTTTAGCCGGTTTGGGATTCCAAGCATACTGCAAGACTTCAAGACACAATTAGCTCTTTCTGCGTAGATCTGACGAAAATAATATTTAAAAGGTGAAGGTGCTCCGAGTTAACTGTGACATCAGTACATCGGTCACCTTAGTCCTCCCGTGACCATGGGTGGTGCAATGTGTTCGAAACGTCGGGTTATAAAAAGTGGGTACCTCATGAATTGAGTTAAGCAAACCAGCAAACACGCGTCGACTGCTGCGTTACATTGCTCAACCGGCACAATAATGAAGGGATTTTAAATAGGGTCATTACCTGTGATACAAAGTGGATCCTGTACGATATTCGGAAGCGCTCGTCGCAATGGCTGAAACCTGGAGAACCCGCCAAATGCTGCCCCAAACGAAAATTTACTCAGATTAAGTTACTTGTGAGTGTTTGGTGGACTATTGCCGGTGTCGTTCACTAAAGCTTTCTCAAATCTGGTCAAACGATTACGGAAGTGAGCACCAACCGCAAATCATGATGGAAGAACTAGCTGCTAAGCAAACGAGGCTGATCAATCGCTCTAGGCCACTGCTGCTTCAGGACAACGCTATACCACACATTGCATAACAAACGGCCGCTAAACTAGAGGCGCTGCAATTTGAATGTCTGCTAAATTCACCGTCCTCCCCGGACCTTGCTCCAACAGATTAAAACTTCTAACAAGGAAAATTTTTCTCCTATGTGGCAGTCCAAACCGCCTTCAGAGAGTTTATTGATTCTCGCCCCCATGGTTTGTTTAGTAAAGGGATAAATTAAGTACCTATGAGATGGCAAAAGTGCATAGATAACAATGGTACATACTTTGATTAATTAAATATATTTTACAAAAAAAACGACTTTGTATTCCTCCCATACAAAACGCCAATTTCATATGTAAGAACCTAATATATTATTTCCGACTGCCGACCTTTCGACTGATAATTTTTAAAATATAAAAAATGAAAATAACTTTAAGAATATTAAATTGCTCATAACAAACTAGAAGAATATAAAAGAATATTAATAATAGCCATGGTTAGATCCCCGGCGCCAGCACCTCTAAAATTGTTCTACAATTTTAAGTGCTGATTCACCACGTGCTCAGCGGTGAAATACAACATCGTGAGGAAACCTGCATGTCTGAGAAATAAAAAAAAACATCGTGAGATTTCCTCACGCATATCCGACGGAATAGAAATATTTCGAGGACATGTGAAGTCCGCCAACCCGCATTGGAGCAGCGTGGCGGACTATTCCCCGCTCCATAACCCTCTCAGAAATGAGAGGAGGCCTGTGCTCACCAGTGGGACATTTATTGGCTGTTACTTTCCTTTTTTTTTTAAGCCAGTGTTAAAGTAATATTAATAATAGTGGGTTACATTTTTACAGGTGTTTTATAAAGAATATTAACATAAATTAGTTTTACCGAAATCACATTGTAAGAACTTAGTCAAATTGTTCACTAAGGTGAGAATTTCTTCGCCATTTGCACAAAGACAGTTAATGTAACAAAGTACGAAAAATGCATAATTTGCAAATTTCTCTAAAATCAACATTTAAAAAGTTTCAAAAGAAGCATTTTTGAGAGAAATTTTATCATATCTATATACCCAGGTTATGCGGTCTAACTTCTAACTTTAAATGGTATGTTGCCAAGGTACTTAAAAAGGATGAATAAGTGATTTCGAAATTTAGTGACATTTATTATTTTGTCACTTCACAAGCGTCTACATTAATTATGTATATACAGTAAGTAAACGAGGTTAGGCAAAAATATGTTACTAGTCTGATATCGAAGAGAAAATCGATAAGCCGTGTAATGGTAGGGTAAAAGAATACATTATCTAATCTAGTCCTATGGGTGCCTTTTCATTCGACTTAGAAAAATGCCCGTAAAAAATACTGGCCTCTAACGGATGGAGAAATAATCATTTCAAGTATCCTTAAATACCAAGACAAATCACAAAAAGCAGTTTCTAAAGTGATCGATTACTGCAGATCCTGGGTTCAAGTACCGTCATTGCTTCTCCCAAGTTGAGAAAGGGCAATGTCCGATGGCCTGCTAGACTTTTAACAGGGTATAGAATACAATGACGTAAAGCTGAAATGTGACAAGTACCTAATAGGGATTATTAACCGATATCACTTCAGCGATTAACTAATAAACGCACATACGGTAATCAGCTTACGTGGCCGTAACCTTTTCAAGCCGAAGTAATTAGCATGCTCATAATTGCCGCCATAGGTTGACTGGGAGAAAATTTCTACAGGCATTAAGTCCGCCCTTTGTATCCTTTCTTTGTGAGGGAAACAATAAAGATTTATAAATAAATAAGTTGAACTGACGGCGACCACATTAAGAAAAATAATGTTCTTTCGTCTTATAAATTGCAAAGATAGAAATGTTGTCCTGTTTTAGTGGACTCTTCCCCATTATTTTTGTTTGTTGTGTTTTTAAAAAACGACAGCCCACGCTAGGATTTCTTCCGTGTCGTGGTTGCGATAAATTATACATGCACAACACAATTAAACCTGAAAATCAAACAGTTAGTGTTTTTGCACAAATGTTGGCCTCGGCTGGCATTCGACATTTTCATTAACTGTTACATTTTTTTTTATTTCAAGTGACGGAACGAGCAAAATGTTCACCTGATGGTAAGTGTAACGTCTGCCCATAACAAATGCTGTGTCACTCACAAAATTACTGTATGACACCACACTGCGCCCGTCACCCTGAGACATCAGTTCTTAAGTCTCATATGCCCAGTGATTACGCTAGCTCTTAGTGCCCTTCAAACCGAAACACAGTAATGTTTGCACAGTACTGCTTCACGGCAGAATAACTGGCCCTGGGGTGGTACCTACCTAGACGGAATCCTGCATAGGAATCCTACCACCAGTAAAATCCGCCTCCGCATTTATTCTGTGTTGCTGTTTTTTCTTTCAATAATCTATTTAATTTTAATTTTTTTCTTTATTGTGAGGTGGCAATAAGAGTCCCACCTTATCACATATCATGTGTCATAAAAGTAGACTAACGGTAATGTGAAGAAAAATCTCAAAGCTTTCGACAGATAGCAGCAGCTGCGCCTAAAGTACGAATTGTCTGGATCACCAATCCACTTGCCAAGCATGGCGATAACGGCAAATCCTCCCAACGAATAAAAAAAACAAAAGCGCGCAAATACACGTGACAGAAGTTAAAGGTATGTAAGTTAAAGGTACATAAATTACAAATTTGATTAAAATTAACATTTATAAACATGAATTAACAAAGATATTACTCACTGTAAAATAACTGATCTGTATAAAACAATATAAATTATTCGATAAATATTAATTGAAACGTTGCACGTAAACGGTTGCACTCAAGTTCAACCTGTAAATTTTACTCTCATTGCGACCAAAGTAACTTCAAATGTCAAATTGTAGTTAAACTTATTGTATTCGACAACTCGCGCTTGTTAACGCAATCATTCTGAACTAAATCTTGCAAGGAGGCATGCATTCATACATATACTCATATGCAACTATGAATTATTTGGCCAACGGAACAGTTCTTTTAGCTGTCCGTAGTTGTCTCATTGAATCATCTATTCTATTCTATTCTAAATAAATCCTCTAAACAAAATACACATTAAGTAAATTCAGACCACATCAATTTATTAATTATTATTGTTTAATATTTTACTGGAAGTTTATTACGGAACTACTAAATTAACTTGGCACTTGCATCCAAATCATTAATGTTATTTTTTATAATAAAAAGTGCTGAGAATCGCTCTTTAAATAGTTTAGTATGTAGTCACAAACAAAGTTAAAAAACAATTTCACGTATTCCAGAGACTGCTTTTGCACATTATATTTATGAGAATTGTGGTGACACCACAATTCTCATATGTATCGATCTCAAATGTATCCTTGATAATTTCGGTGATGTTATTGCTGTTAGCCTTTTTTGGCTTTTACAGCTTCATCGGATGATGTATCTTTGTAATTACTGTCGAGCTGCAACTTCATTATATTTTCCTGAACTTAATCAGGCACCTGGGATATGTTAAAGATAAAAGCGTTGTGGATGAGATTCCCTGACCTGAATTACCTGAGCTGCCTGTATCAACTTCACGCGATCATATTCTTTGCATATAAACGGATAGTGCGATAGCCAACCTACCCAATACTGAAGCCAGCGAATGGACTAGATGAAGATTCGTAAAGCTTTCTACATTTACTGAAAGAAATATAAATCTTATTTTTTATTTTTCGACAATTTTATTAAAAGTTATATCCGCAATTAGGACTTTACAAACAAATTTATTTAGACATTATTTTATTTATAGATAAGTAACATGCTTCACATGAAACGTGATTTTTATTATTTTCTACAGTTTTAATATTTTCTGAAATCCAACCAAATAACCAATTTATGGTTAATTTGTAAGTTTGCAAACTACTACCGTGTTTCGTTCTCAACGGTACTTTAATCTAGTGTTACTACAGCACAGATAACTCAGGGTGACGAGCACAGTGTAGTGCAATCGAATTTCGCAATCGAATGACCTGGCTGACACAGTAACTGTCACGGGCAGACATTGCATTTACCATCGGGCGAGCAATTTTCTTTTCTCGTCACTGTCTACCATAAAAAAGGTAGGGAAAATCGTTACAGAATAAAAATCTCTCGGTCAGAGAGACGAATCTCTCTAGTTTTAGGTGCTTTTAAACTCTCAACGTTTAAAAGCACCTAAAACTACCGCAGTGTGGTAGCGGCTTAAGAGAATCTACCATTCTATCTCATCCCGTGGGTGTCGTAACAGTCGACGGAGGGAAAAAAAAACTAGGAGATGGGCAGCAGTATTTACGTAGCATGGCAACTACGGCAAAATCCCTCCAGAATGCTACTAGTTTTTGTGGCAAGTTGGGGAGGCCTATGTTCAGTAGTGGACTAGTTATAGGTTGAACTGATGATGATGATGATGACCTAAAACTAAAACGTATATCATTCTGATTAAAACGTCTACTTAGACAAAAACAAATAATTTAAAAATCGTTTGATGTTTATTACCAATATTAAACACGGCTTCCCTATTTTGAATATACTTTTAAGTTAAAAAATGTTTTCCATTTCTGTTTAAATATCAATTAAAATCAGCAAACGATCAAACGATTCTTTTTATTCGTTAAATGCCATTTCACGCCTATGTGAATTAAAAGGTTTACACATAGGAAAAAGGTGGGTGGCGGAGTTGTTTACACTGGAAATGTGTTTGGAATCTTTCTACGGTAAATACTTCATAGCGATAAATATAGTGAGTGTTGTGATAGAAGTTACAAATAATGTATTTGTCAGATATGAGCAATGTTGAAAGTAAACAAGATCTAAAGAAGATTTATTAACGAGCACTCCGCACGGCGACCAGTAGGGATAGGTGTAATAGAAAAGCAAGAAGACAGCTCTTCTGACGCGAGTATCGACACTCGGTGGCCTCCTCACTCTCTACGCGGAATGAGGACGGAAAGTTTGTGCTAAGCTTCCAACGACACAGGGCCCGTAAAGGACTACCGCCGTCGATCCTGTTGCAGTGGGCGAAAGAGTTCTCATAGTTCAGACGAAAGACGAGGCAGGTAAAGGAAATTACATTAATAAGATTTATCTAACGATCTTATGAAATTTATCCTATATAAATGTCATGGGTAAAGGAAAGAAAGTTAATTTGCTAAGATCCGCATGCAAAATGTAAAATGGTGTGTATTACCTAGTTTTGAAAAGCACCGCCCGCCTTCCCACAACAGCGTGCACAAGAATACCAATACCGCCACCGGGAGCCGCCACCAGATACCCTCCATCACTACAACACTACCACTAGGCAATACACACCACTCAATATATTAACTATAAATGTCATGGGGTCATAGGATATATATTTATCCTATGACAGGCCAACGGCTTGTATGACGGAGTTTTTATTTAGATATAAGAATGGTTAATGTTAAAAGAATATGATTTAAGCTTCTTAATAAATGTCGCGCGTTTTATTGAACAACCAGTTACAAAACGCTTACCCGGTGATGTACATTTTAATATGAACAAAGAGCCGTGGTAGCTCAGTGGCCGGGTAAAGTAAAGTAAAGTAAAGTTTCAGCCTATAAACCTGTGCTCATCAGTAGGACATTTATAGGCTTTTACTTTACTTTAACTTTTTAATATGGACAGTTACTAAAACTCAACATTGTAAAAATTCTTATTTTGCAGTTGCAAGTCGTGTCCAACCTTTAGCTTGCACAAAAGAAGCCTGAATCTAATAAGAGAGTACGGAATCTAATACGAGGGTACGGAGTCCACTGTTTTATTCACTTAAAAATTTGAAAAGCATTTTACAAAGCCATGCAACTCTGCAAGATGTTTAAATAGTCATAGTCGACGATTTGTATAAAAAAAGGGAACAAAAGGCTTAAGAAAAAATTTTTAGAATCAATATAGATATTTTTGGAAACTGAACTAAAAACAGTATCATCATTCATCATCATCATTTCAGCTTGTTACTTATCCACTTCTGAACATAGTATTTATTGGGTATTTTGCCATAGTTACCAACTTGGTAGTAACCCGCCTGGGGTTGGCAACTGCAGTTCCCATTTCGACTCTTACGGTACCGAGGAGCGGAGGCAGATTTTCTTACGTCACTATCCTAAGGTAAAAATACCTTACACGTTTTGAATCGCAGACAGATTTATAAAGCAATAGCTGATGCCCACGACTTTGTCCGCGTGGATAAAGGTTTTTTAAATATCCTGTGGGAATATTTGATTTTCCGGAATAAAAAGTTTCCTATGTCCCAGTCTCCAGGATGCAAGCTAACTCTGTGCCAAATATCGTCAAGATCGGTTCTGCGGTTGAACCGTGAAAAGGTAACAAACACGACAGAGGGACAGAGGGAGACATCATGGACTTCCCATAGTCTCAAGTTTTCATTTAATAGTAATTTTTTTTCTTAAATAAGGAAGACTAACAAAAGTGCGATATTTTGTTACAAGCAAAACCTTAAAAGAAATATTACATGGATGTAGGCTGACAAACTTCTCATAAACTTTTGAAATCGTATTTCTTTGCTCCATATTTCTTTTGACAAGGGTTGCGAGAAGTGAGTCTTTGTAACAATAATCTTTCGTTCCGAAGAATTCTTGACATATACAGAATTTTTCAAAATATTAACGTATTTATATTCAAAATATAACGGAATTAACCTTAGTGTAAATAATCCGTAGATTAAAAAACAAATACTGTTATCATTATAGAGCAAATACTACAGAGTTCTTACATATGTTTCAACATATAGTTTTTTTTGTATAAAAAAGATAAATGAATATAACAGTCCCTAATTTTTTGAAATTAAATGAGACTGTGAGATGCGATATGTTAAAATACTTTATTACATAGATCGAGCGTCATTGATGACGGCGTTGCTAAATGGTTAGTTCTTGATAGCTGAGTCGCGGCAAACAAACGCGGAAACAGCAAAGCCAATGTTTTTGCAATACAATAATTATTGGTTTTCGGGTTTGGTCGTATTCAATGATAGTGCATCTAACTTAATCAATCAATCAATCTTATTGCAATGCAGATCGGATACAGGAAGGTGAAGACGAGTAAGTGACGCTCTAACACTTACTTCACAATAATATGTCCCGTGTAAGTAGAAGATATCGCTTTGGTCGAAATCAGAGCGTGATTGTGTAACCTAAAGATGAATTATCGTATATCGGAAGTTACCACATGACAGAAGTCGTGGCTAAAGAGCCCTGTAAGCTGAGCAGCCGGACAGGCCGTTAATTCATTAGGGAATTATTGTGCAAGCATTTCTTAAATTAAATAATTCCAACCTCTGAATTTCATCATCGTACATCGCGGCAAAGAACAAAATGCCAACCATCAAGGTCATGTGGATCGACCACATGCCCTTGATGGTTGGCATTACACCACTATGCGCTTTTCGCGGAATTTTCTGCCACGTAAAACCACACAGTGGAACACTAATAGATGATTAAACGAACTTACTTGGCGTGAACTTCGATCATTATTATATGAGTCGTTAGGGAGTTCGTTTAGTTAGAGAAAATAAAAGGAGTGTTATAATATCTTCTAATTAAGCAACTCCAATGCATAAAGCGTAATATACGTAACAACAAGCATAATATTAACATAACGGTTTTATTTACTATGTATAAATACCATTAGATCATCAGATAAACAAAACTGCATGCAATTGAATTCTTACATTAAAGAGTGTGCTTCGAGTGGTGTACGAGAATATGCCTTATAAATTTATTTAATTTAATTTTAAGAACTGATGTCTCAGGGGGACGAGTGCAGAGTGGTGTATTGCTGAGCATGAGTCAAAATAATTTGCTTATGACTTATATTGTCGTTTGTTTATATTATTTTATAAAACAAAGTATGCATAAACAATATTCAACGTACTTTATATAAAATAATATAATTTCCTCGATAAATACCGTTACGTGCTATTCATTTGCATGTTGTTCAATAACCGAAGAGAAGATACAGGATGTACAAGTGGGATTCAGGAGAGGAGTAGGATGCATGGATCAAGTCTATTCCTTACAAAGCATAGCCGAAAATTTCTTGGCTCAAAGTCAAAAGGTCTATTGCGCATTCGTAGACTTGGAAAAGATAAAAGAAAATGATTATTATTATCATAATAATAATAATAATTTTCTGTTCGTCTTCGTGGATTGTGGCAGTCATCTGTTTTTGCAGTGAGTGCCCAGTCTCTGACTACCCCTTATGGGATACAGTCGTGATCTTATGTATGTATCATTCATTCAGATCATTCATCCATAGTTGAGTTAGTAAAGGCTTAAAGACTATGTTAGTACACGACTTATAACTATAGGCTTGGAGCTTTTTGACACATGAACCTTTACCACCAACACGTTCAAGACGCTGCCGGTGCTACGTTGGAGATGGTGCATCAGACAAGCCATTTTCTTGCACGATGGCATGAAAGCCATCTGTGCGTGTCTCTGCGAACATTCCCGATGCACTGCAATGCCTCGGCAAGCCCAACAGAAACCTAAAAGCATTATCACACTAACGCCTAATCGAAAGCTTTTGACAAGTCGAGGAAGCACGCATGGTGTCCTCCTGAGGTTGTAGTACTGGACAGTCTGTTTTAGACAGATATTGGCAATTTTGTCGACATTCTAGCTCTAAAGCGAATACTGCGCCATATTATGATAGTGTGGTCAGGAATGAATTTTGGTCGTCATTGTCTACGTATGGGGTGAACAACAGCTTGATACAAACACTGAAATCTCAGTATAAGAATTCCAGAGCTTGTGTCAGGGTAAACCGGGGTTACACAGACTGGTTGAACATCGAAAAAAGTGTTAGACAGGTACTCGTATGTGTAGCGTCGCTGTGGCTGTTTAACCTATTTATAGACTATTGTTATTGTTTAAAAGATTTGAAAGAGAGTGCATGTGGATTAAGAATAAATGATCTGACCGTCAAATCAGGGATATATTAGCGTCATCGGAGGAGGAGTGGCAGGCGATGGTTAATACTATACATTGCGCCCTAAAAATCAAGGGGATGAAAGTAAATGCAAGTAAGACGAAAGTAATGGGTTTTGGAAAGAAAATAAAATATGGATTGCAAAGTTCTGATTGAAGTAGAAAGAGTTTAACAAGTGAAAGACTTTGTGTACTTGGGTTCAAGTTTACGAGAGACGGAAAGTATGACTGTAATATTGAGAGAAGAGTATTGGCAGGAAATTAAGTGAATGGGCCCTGTATAACTTTATGTAATATATAGTATCTTAAAAGGCACGAATGGCTGTACATAGGGGAGGTACTGGTCCCCACACTTATGTATGGTAGTGAATGCTGGATCAGGCAGAAGAAGCATGAAAAAAAGATGAATCCTGTGAAAATATTACGAAAAATTCTTGACCCATATTTAGTCAGTTTTGAGGATTATCTTAACCTTAGGCTTTGGCTTCACGCTTCATTAAACTTAAAAAGCCTTAGCCCTATCTTTCTAGAACTTTTTTACTTCTAAATGTTACAATTTCGATTATAAGTAATAGAACACAACTTAATTCACGTTTGTGATTATATGTCGAAAGCTATTTTTGTGTTTCAAACGGAACGAAAGCGAAAAAAGGCGGCTTTATTTACAAAACATGAAAAAGCAATAAACTTACGGGACGAAACTAGAAAATTTTCTTTCCATTTATTGAACGAAGGATGATCTTCTTTCATAAATATTTACGAATAGCAATTTTCTTATGATCGTTTTACTTCAGAGACTATCGTGGCGTGTTTCTTCTGAAGTCATTTACAAACTCTGATTGTTAGTTTTGACATTATTGCAATAGTTTTGAGATAAACACACACTTCTCAGTTTAAAAAAATGTTTTTTTTTTAAACTGTGATATATTAATCTGACTAGACTGTATAGATTAATCACTTTGTCGATGTCCTCCTGGTCAATTCAACCACCACAACCATTTCAGCCTACCATTAGTCCACTGCTGAACATAGGCCTCCCCCATAGAGTGCTACAAAAGTTTGTAGCTCTCATTTTGGGGGGATTTTGCCATAGTTGCCACGCTTGGCAGGCGGGTTGGCAACCGCAGTTTATTTATTATGACGTTCCAGGAAGATGCTGCTGCCCATCTTCTGCTTTTAATTTTCCCTCTGTCGACTTTTACGACACCCACGGGACGAGATGGGGTGGTAGATTCTCTTAAGCCGCTACCACACGGTTAGAAAAAATGATGTCATGATCATACTTTTTAAGATAATACGATGAATATAAGTTGATCCCCTGTGCAAATTTCTAATAAATAGCCTTGGCATTATAAACTTTTTTCCATGCATTATATTTATATATTTATAATGCGCCATAAAGTGACGAAACGAGCAAAAAATTCACCTGACGGCAAGTGCAGCGCAGTGGCGTAGCTACCTAGGGGCTAGGCGGGGCAGTGCCCCGGGGCCCTCAAGCTCAGGGGGCCCTCGAATCTTTACCAGAAATCTCGATCGAACAGAACTTTTGGAAATTTCTCCTATTTTCAAAATAAATATGACAGGTTGCAACCCCACTTTAATCATGACAACTCAGTTGAGAGAAATTAATTTTCATTCAAGTTATTCCTAGGGATAGTGATATGTGCGTTTTATTATTCATCGATGTGCGTTTTATTGTGAATTCGAATTAAGATTTTTTTTCAAGAACGGTTAAAAAATTAATGCTGTATCAGGAGTAAGTAAGCTAATGTCAATAAACTTTTTTGTACTGGTCAATATAGTGGTTCAATTTTATTTGATTTTACCACTCATATTGATGTCCGTTAAGTCAATAAATCGTGTCAAATCTATAGATTTTGGCTACAGCTCATTGTATAACGCGAAATATCGTGAAAAAATGCAAGTCACCTGCAGTAGGTACATTTATTCAGGTCCGCGGGCAGGAGATCCTCCATGGTCTCCGCCGTTAAATGTGGTAACACTAACGGTGATAAATTTTTTCCGGGGATTCCCCAACGACACTTGTAGCGTATCATTGTGTTTCTATTTCCTTTTATTTGACTTTTAACGTCGTCAATGAACAGTGAGTACCTACCTACTCGAGCACAATCTAATATTGTATTGTTTAAGTAAATTAGAAAACTAAAATTATGGATAAAAAGAAGAAACCCAGTGGTGCATTATAACGCAAACAACGCCAATAAAGAGAAGATAGTAAGCAAAAATTGCCCAAAATTGACAAGTCAGCCTTCTGCAAGTACATCTGGCCAAAATATTTCTATTGATAGTGACTCAAAAAATGTGGTAACTGCAGTGTTGGTTGAGAAGCCTACTGAAGAAGATTCGACAATTATTGCAGTTGGAGATACCTCCGCCGTCGATCATGTGAACGTGGATGATGTTTGCATGAAGAGCGGAGGGTTTGGAGGAACCACAAACCTCTACATTTTTCTAAAATGTGTACGACAAATCTTCTTATGACTTGGGAAACTTCACGAACAAAATATTAAGTGATATGGGGCCTTTACAGCTTTCTGGACCTTTTCCAACAGACATCAACCAGAACAATAAGTGTCGGTGTAGATTTAGTCAACCAAGTGACAACATTATTTATCGACAAAAATATTGATTTAAAAAAATGTGTGGGGCAAGGCTATGCTGGAGCCAATGTGATAAGTGGTGTGTATAATGGTGTACAATAACATATTAAGGATATCCAGCCTAACGCAGAGTACGTACATTGTGCCACTCATAATTTAAATTTGGTGATAAATGATGCCGTTAGCAGTTGTGCGGAAATACAGATTTTTTTCGCAACGCTGCAAGATTTGTATAACTTTTTCGGAAACAGCATCAAACGTTGGGATCTACTGTCAAAATTCACTGGCGAATCGGACACCACTCTAAAAAAACTTAATCCGACTAGATGGTCTATCTGGTAATATCTGCAATAAAACTTCGTTATTTTGATATTATCAAAGCATTATCAGAAATAGTTCTAAAGAGTCCTTATAAAGATGAGCGTAGTGAAGCAGACTGTATTAAAACAAAAATGCTAAATTTCGAGTTCGTGTTGCTTTGCGAATTCATACACAGTGTATTGAACGACATCAATTATGCATCCAAAACTTTACAAAAATGCGACATCAATTTGGGCGAGGCGAGTAAAGTTTTAGCAGAGACCAAAGCAAAGTAGCAAATTTATAGAAATGTTTTCGAATTATTCAAGTACAAAGCCAGTGAAACTGCAAGAAAATATGGTATTGATACCCATTTTCAAGAAAAAAGGCAAAGAAAAGTTAAAAAACATTTTGATGAATTAGCTGCTGATCGCCGATTTCCAAACCGAGAAAAAATATTTAAAATTGAGATTTTCAATAATGTACTAGACACAGTAATATCTCAATTAGATACACGTTTTATTGGAATGAGTGCAGTCTGTCATGTATTCGATTTCCTAACATCAAAATTTTTATTACATGTTGATGAAGCAACTTTGTTAAAAAAGTGTGACCAATTCCAAAAAAAATATTCAGATATAATAGGCCCTAGTTTTTCACTTCAATTTATTAATATTGACTACCTAGTTTTACCTCAACTAACTCAAGCATGGACTGTTCACCAATTATGTAAAGAAATAATGAGCAAATGCGGAGTGCTAGAAAGCGACCTAACGGAAGTATTTACAGCAATGTTATTATTCTTTACAATTCCTGTCACTTCTGCAGCAGCTGAAAGGTTATTTAGCAAATTAAAAATAATAAAAAAATATTTAAGAAATAATATGGGCCAAACTCGACGCCGACATTTATCGCTAGATTGTAGATTGTAGATTGCAACGGGCCGGTCTCCGCAACTCCACGTCTAGCACGTATTTTGCGTGTGGGCAGGAACGTTGTGCTACTCGAGCCATCCAAGCTCCTCCAGAAATCGCAGCAGGCCCTTGATGTTCCTCGCGACCTCAGGGAGCGGTCTCGGCGAGCCGAGATGCTTGACCCGGTATATGGCGACCGTAGGGCAGTCCAATAGGACATGGGCCGCCGTTTCGTCCGTCTCCATACAGGCTCTGCACAGAGGGCTGTCTGTAACACCTAAATTAAACAGATGTTTGTTAAATGATCCATGTCCAGTTATAGCACTACTGATCGTTCTGATTTGGGGTTTATTCAGACGAAGTAGCGCCTTGGAGATGCGACTGTTGATAACGGGCAAAGCTGTCTTTGCTTGTCTACACTCTGGGTGACTTGCCCAGATTTGTGCATGTTGGTTCCTAGTGCGTTTGCAGACTAGCGAGCGAACATACCTGAGGGGAAGTGGCAGTATAGGTTCTGGACCCACAGCACACTGGTTGGAGCCTCCTCGAGCAAGTTCGTCGGCCGCGTCGTTGCCCCTAGCTCCGCTGTGTCCCTTAATCCATTGTAGGGTTATTTCATTGAATTGACATACCTCATTTAATTTCTGGTAGCATTCGTAGATGAGCCCTGAATTCATAACATTGCTATTATGGGCCAGTAGTACCGCCATGCTGTCGGAGAGTATTCGGATGGAATAGTCTTTTACCTTCCTTTCAGCTATAGCCGATGCTGCGTGAATAATGCCCATACACTCTGCCTGAAACACTGTATTGTGGGCACCGAGTGGTGTGCTTATTTGTATATTTAGGTCCTCTGAAAAAGTTCCAGAGCCTGTACCTGACCCGGTTTTGGAACCATCTGTGAAGATTCTGAGTTCCCTTGGGTTTAGTCCTTCAGAACGTTGGTCTTCGTGTAATTGTATTTTGTACTTCTTATCGAATACAAATTGCTTTGGGATCCTATCATACACAGCCTGTAGAACGGGCATTTCTGCAAACAGTTCTGTAAGTATATTGGTATGTGGGATCTTGTTATTACTCCAGAGATTCAGTGTTTTGAGCCTTATGGCTGCCAAAGCTGCTTCCTGTTGGATGTGTAGGTGCAGCGGTGGCAGGTCTAGCATGGCTTCTAGGGCCACTGTGGGAGTAGTCCTCATGCATCCTGTCGTGGCCAGACATGCTAGCCTCTGACATCTTTGGAGTTTGTTAATAGCAGTAGTTAATCTTGTTCTTGGCCACCAAACTACTGCACCGTATGTAATCATTGGGCGGATAATCATCTTGTATAGCCACATGATGATTTTCGGTGACAGGCCCCAGCGATTGCCGATCATCCTTTTGCATTGCCAAAAGGTGATAGTCGCTTTTTTGATTTTGTTTTCAATGTGATTGTTCCAGTTCAGTTTGCTGTCCAGTATGATGCCTAGGTATTTTACCTCTGATGACAGCCGTAGTTCGGTACCGAATAAACTGGGAAGATGATATTTATTCAGTACCCGTTTGTGGGTGAACATTATCAGTTCAGTTTTGTTTGGGTTGACTGTTAGGTCGTATTCCTTGCACCAGCGTTCTACTATAAGTAGCGCCGCTTGTGCAAGGTCGCAGACTATACTAGCTTGCTTTCCTGAGAGTAGTATTGCTAGATCGTCCGCGTACCCTATTGTGTAGAAATGGTTTACATTTAGTTTTGTGATGAGGTCGTTGATGACTAGGTTCCACAGGAGCGGTGACAGCACACCACCCTGTGGACAACCTTTCGCTATCTTAACTATTTGACTCTCACCTGCGATGCGCACTATACGTTTGCTTAGTGCGTTTATAATCCAGTTCGTTAAGGTTGGTTCCACATCATGTTTGACGAGGGCATTACCTATGCTGGTGAAGTTGGTTTTGTCAAAGGCTCCTTCTATATCGATGAAGGTTCCTAGACAGATGTTTTTCTGGTTAAGGGCTAACTCGATCTGGGTGACTACCCGGTGGAGTGCCGATTCTGTTGATTTACCTGAGCTATAAGCATGCTGATTGCTATGCAAAGGTTTGTATAATAGTGCCCTTCCCCTCAGCTCCCTTTCACATACCTTTTCCAAGGCTTTCAGCATAAAGGATGTGAGGCTGATAGGTCTGAAGGATTTGGCATTAGTATAGTCACTTTTGCCCGGTTTGGGGATGAAGATTACTTTCACTTCCCTCCAGATTTTTGGGACGTATCTATGCGCTAGGCATGCTGTCATAATTACGGCAAGTACCTTTATAATCAGTGTCCCCCCCCCACTGAAGGAGAGCAGGGAAGATACCATCAGGTCCTGCCGCTTTGTAAGGTTGGAAACTGCTTATGGCCCATTGTAGTTTTTCAACTGTAACCACATGTTGGGCGTATTTCCAGTCTTGGTCACTTGGAATTATGTTTTCCTCTTGCCAGTCTACTTCCTGAACCAATCTGCATCCTGGAAAGTGTGTCTCCAGCAGGATGCGTTGGGCTTCAGCTGGCGAGGAGGTGTATGTGTTGTCGGGTTTGCGAAGAGTGTCAGGCCCTGAGATTGTTTGTTGGGCCAGAACTTTCCTTACCCGATTTGCTTGTTCACAGGATTCTATGTTACTGCAGAATTTGCGCCATCCCACAGTTCGTCGATACCTGATGCATTTTTTGTACTCATACTTGGCCTCTTTGTAGGAGTCCCAGTCTTCGTCAGTCGATGTGTTCATTGCCCTATTTAGGGTTTTCCTGACTTTTTTCCGTTTACGTTCTAGCTCAATCCCCCACCAGGATTGCTTGCTAGATTTCTTTACGGCGTCAGTTTCTGGACATGCATTGTGGTAGCTTTCTATCAGAGTATCTGTTAGAGCCGTTACCTGTTCTTCCACTTTGTATGTATCCTCCAATCTGTCGATTTCAGTAAGCCCCGCAAGCTTGGGTGCTAGCGTTTGTATATATTTCGCCCGATCCGTCTTGCGGGGGTTACGTTTCGGAGGTATTGAGGAAATATTCACCTGTAACTCGAATCGAATCCATCTGTGGTCTGAGCATGAAGCCTCATCGGAAACGTGCCAGCCCTGGATGGATTTGGCCACGCCTTCGGAAGCGAGCGTAAGGTCAATAATTGTGCGACTTCGTCTCGTTACGAATGTTGGTTCACAACCTATATTTATAAGTGTTAGGTTAGTTGTAAATAAATATTCAACCAAGGTCTTACCTCTGTCATTGCTTGTTTCCATACCCCATAATGGGTGGTGTGCATTGGAGTCGGTACCGATGACAACCTCCAGTCCGGTCTTTTCACAATGGTGAACCAGCCTGGTTAGGTCGTGTGGAGGTGGTGTGTCTGCCTCCGGCATGTATGCCGAGGCGACGACCACATTCAGTCCCGCTGTGTTTAGGATCCTTAAAGCAACCAGGTCTCTGGAACAGAAATCTGTTAAAGGTTGTGCACTAATGTTATTTGTGATGTAGATACACGCTCTAGGGTTGTGGTGATCGTAAGAGCAGTATAACTTACCTCCTGAATTAGAGAGGCCCCGTATGCGGCCTGCCCTGATCCACGGCTCTTGAATCAGGGCTATGGCCGTTTGCTTTGCCTCCACCCACTTGCGCATTTGAGCCGTCGCAGTTTCGCTGTGGTGGAGGTTTGCCTGTATGGTGTTAATCGGGTACGAAGGGCACGCCATCGCATGATGTGTCCCCTTCCCCCCCACCTATGTTAAGCCCTGCCAAAAGGCACTGAGTCTCCTCCTCCCCTACTGGGTCAGAGTTGAACAGCATACTGCAGTCCAACTCCTCCTCAGAGAGGCGATCTTCCGACTCAGGAACGGCAGGAGTCATCGCCCCGTCTGCGGGTGCCGTGCTCTCCTTGACCGTTTGGGCGCTTGTTGGTTTGTCCTCGGCGCCTAAGTCCGAGCTGCCCGCAGGGTCCTGATCCGGAGGGACTTCGACAAACTTGCCGCCTCGACCCTGAAACTTGACATAGACCGCACCGCATGCACAAGCAAGGCGGCGCTCTGCCTGCATCAGAGTCGGGATTTGGTCCTCCGGAATCGACACCACTACGAACCACCCGTCCTTTTGTTGTTCGGCGCCGAGTAGTAACCATTTAGGTACCGCGATCCACGGATTCTGGTAGGCCAACACACGTCCTATGTCGCGTGAGTCCTTCCAGATTCCCTGTTCGTTTGGTATGAGAATGCCACAGCGAATTCGCTTTGTCAACTCAGACTGCTTCTTAACCACCAGCTGGACACCGGGGACAAGGTTTGAGTCCGAGACATTCTCGTGTAACCACTGGAGTGCACCTTGGTTTTCACACCAAAGTTTGACTGCACCCTCAGTGTAGGTAGGTTTACCTCTGAACACGGGCCCTGATGTGCCGGGCTCCTTGGTGTTCCAGGCCTCACTGATGATTTTAATTTGAATACCAGCGAGGACCTTGTCTGCGTCCTCTTTAGACAAGTGGCCCGTGCGTGCGCATGTTACTGCGACGCACAGCTCCGACTTGGCAGCTGAGGCGTAGCTGACCGAGGTTCGTTTGGAGTGCTCCAGTCTCACTTTTTTGTGATCGCCTCGCGGCGTTGTGGACTCATCGAGCACTCGTTTGCTAGCCCTTTGGCTCTTACCAGGTCTTTTGGCAGCCTTCCCCTTCTTTGCCGCTGGACCTGTGCCGGTGCCAACCTGCGATCCTTCGGCTGGACGTTGGTTTGCACCACTTCCTGCTTTAGGACGCCGGTCGGCTCCCGCACCGGACCCCGACGCAGTAGACGGTGACTGGTTGGGAGACCTGGTCTTTGTTGTTGAAGCAGCCATTTCAGCTCTCATATAGGCTTTCATGCGCTGCTTCTTGTTTTTCCTTTTCGGCCTATTTTTGGCAGGAGTGGATACCCCAGAGGGCCCGACAGGCTGGCGCGGCGTCTTAATTGGCGCTTTGCCTTTGCCCTTACGGCTTACCACTTGCCAAGCGGCTGAGAAGGCGTCTACGGTGCGTAAAGGCTCCAGAGGATCCTTTGCAACCGAGGTGTGGGGACCAGTGCCGGTGTTACCCGTCACTGAACCACCATGTTTAGCGCTGGCTTTTTGGTCGCAACCTGCGGTTTTCACCGCTGGTGGACCTTCGGCACTGCGCGCTCCCTTCAATGGGTTTACGTCTCCGGTTTTACCCGAGGGACCACCAACGTTGGGAGTAGTTTTTGAAGTAGACGGGATTCCCAGCAAGCTGGTAAACACGTCTTTGTTTGTTTGGCATTTTTGGTTTACACCAGCGATGCCTGTGTGGGTTTTAGTATTTATGGGCCTTGAACCATCCATTGTTGTTTTGAGAATTCGTCCCCCCGGCTTCCCGCCCTCCATGGAGCCCGCACCTTTGGGAACGTCCTACTTTATAATTTCGGACGTTAGGACTACCGGGAGAATATAGGTGCGCAGGGCTGGCTTACAGCGCGACATCGGGTGCTCGATCCGGCTGGCAGATAGGTCTGAAAAATAGGCCCATCCCTACTGCCTACAAATAACCTTCACTTGCTCCGTCAGCATGGCCTTTGCCACCGCTCTGGTTACAATAGTAACCTAAGCGGACCCCACGCCCCTCACCTGTGGCCCTCTGACGGGACACGTGGCCATTTCCCCATCCGTGGTTAGCAGACAGGGCAACCGTTTCGCTTGAACTCGGGACCAAAGAGGGCGTGTTGCCTAACGCCACTTATAACCCCATGTGACGATCGGCTCAACCCTCCAGGACTCCGTCATCCCCGCTTACGGCGCTCTACTGCGCAGGTCCTAGCGCAGGTGGGCGTTATAGTCCGCCGGATACGCCCACACTCTTCGGCGGAACAGTGGGGAAGGTGTGGTTAGGGGATAGGAATGAGGAGGGTAGAGGAGGGTGTGGGTAAAGGGTAGGGGACAGCCTGTGGGTCGTCTGAGTGTTTCAGTTTTATCTGTTTCCTAGTGAACCAGATCAATAACGGGCAGCAACCACGGGAAGGACAACTCCTCAGACTTGTTTTGGGGATCATCACGACCTGCGCTCTCCCCCAAAACCATTCGCCATACTGCTCTCCGGACAGGTGAGCAGCATAGGCGTTGATCTATCTTGAGGTGTTCAAATATAGCGAATAATAAGATAGACAAACGCCCGCCCCATTTATCGCTAATAGCAATTGAAAACAAAACCGCATCAAGCATTGATTTAAACGAAGCCATTGATACTTTTGCGAAAACTAAAGCTAGGAAAAAATTATAAATATAATTGTTATTTAGTCAGGTGGTATTTAGCCCGCCTTTATATAATAAATACTTGAATCTTATCTATTTCGTTTTATTAGCCAAACCTACACCAAGTATTAATTGTAATTTATGTTGTTTGGTTGTTGCAGTGCACAAAAAAGAGCTTAAGTAGCTTAGCATTTTTAAAGTATTTGTATATTTCATATTTTTATTTGATGAAACCTAATCAGTTTACATAGCAGTGGGGCCCCCTTTTTTTAATTTGCCCCAGGGCCCTTGGTTACCTAGCTACGCCACTGGTGCAGCGTCTAAATAATGTGTTACCCAGAACATATCTGTGTGTCACCACACTGCACCCGTCACCCTTAGATATCAGTTCTCAAGTCTCATATGCCCAGTGATTACGCTAGCTTTCAGTGCCCTTCAAACCAAAACACAGTAATGTTTGCACACTAATGCTTCACGGACGAATAACTGACCCAAGTGTGGTACCTACCTAGACGCATTTCTGCACAGGAATCCTACCACCAGTGTTGTGAGTGACTCTGATTATGTCACTGCGTCGTAGGCTAAATCCGTTCTTATCACATAAGTGCGACATCTGACAAGTTGGTATATAGTAAATGTCAGCTCCGGATCTACCTTTTTTCCGAACCGGGGCAGGAATTTGACATTGGTACTCCGGTTGAAAAAAAAAAACAAAGATGTCAATATACACAGTATACAGTTTATAGCTTCTGATAATATTCGAAAGTTGTTACCGTGGTCTAAAATCTGATATCATCAAAAGTTAAACTAGTAAAATATACAGAACATTCAAAGTAAAAAACCAAAACCAAAAAAATCTGTTATTAATTCCTCCCAACATGTACTTTTACGATCTCGCAATCAATCAGCTAACACAGTGACACAGCGCGATTAATTTGAACCACACTTCATCAAAGCGACAATAAATTAACTTAATAACTTGACTGTTTTTGCCTATAATTAGACGTATGTTCGTTATACGTTTACATTCGAACATTGATTAAAGCCATAATGAGTAACGAATATCGTGAAAACTTTATAATTTTTCATCATCATTTCAATCTATAACTATTCCACTGCTGAACAAAGGTCTCCCCCAAAAAATCGGCACAAAAGTTTGTAGCTCTCATTTTGGAAGGATTTTGCCATAGTTGCCACTCCTGGCAGGCGGGTTGGCAACCGCAGTTTATTTTTTAAAAAAATATTTAGTAAAAAAGTCTCAAAAGTTACTAAAAAATCTTTCACCCTCATTACACAAAGACTTTCTGTGTAGTGAGGGTAAACTTTTTTTAATATTATAATATCATAAGAAGCTATGTTGCGAATTTCTATTAAACAAATACATTCTTGCGCATAACGAAAAATGAAAGACAACTTACATCGAAAAATACATCGATCTTAAATACGCGAATGTGTTTTTAAGTTTCATTTTAAGCGCTTCGGCCCGGACAGCATTTCCGAATAAGCTTTTGACGGATATATTCATACTCGACTGAGTTTTTCATTTTCGACGTTTACTTTCCGTATTCTGTTTTTAGCAATATTGTCGAATTTTCATTTCACTGTATAAACTCTTTCAACAATGAATTCAGAAGCCCATAAGTTTAATGAATATTTTGTTACATAAAATTTTAGTATAACCGTCATCGTCATCAACCTCATTAAAGCCTCTCACAACTTGGGATTGAGATAAACAACACGGGAGACCTATGTAAAAAAAAAGTAAAGTTTCAGCCTATAAATGTCCCACTACTGAGCACAGGCCTCCTCTCATTTCTGAGAGAGTTTTGGAGCTAGGAAGAATCCGCCACGCTGCTCCAATGCGGGTTGGCGGACTTCACATGTCTTCGAAATATTTTTTATTCCTCAGACATGCAGGTTTCCTCACGATGTTTTCCTTCACCGCCGAGCACGTGGTAAATCGGCACATAAAATTGCAATTAACAATTTTAGTGGTGCCGGCACCGGGAATCGAACCCAGGTCACTCGCGTACTATGAAATTTAAAGCGAGCGCCTAGCCCCTGAGCTACCACGGCTCTCCTGAGCTACCACGGTCCAGGTGTGAAATTGCCGTAATCACCACACTTGGGAAGTGCATTGGGGATATAATATGATGTGCACTAAATAAGTTAAACGGTTTTATAGTAAAGAAATATAACATTAATGCAGATAATATACTAAAAGCCAAAAGATAATTAGGTAGGTATCAGGTACACCATTACCGTCATCGATCTGGAGCATTGATCAGACTAAAATAAAATTGTGGGGGGTAACATCAGCGCTAACCTTTTACCTTAACTTGGGTGGTGTACCGCTAACGATGTATCAGGTTTAGCCACCATGACATCACACAGACCTCGACATAATACGCAATCTTGACTTGGGTGGGGAATGCATGCTTAAATCACGATTGACAAAGTCCTTTGTTTTAATTAGATACCTAGATTTCAGTTTTGATGTATTTACAATCTAAACTCTGTGATCCACCAATTTGTTTCAGACGCCATTTTGAATAAGGATTTTTTCTCTAAAGTGTACTGTGTTATACTTATCAAATCCTTTCATTTGATATTGAAAAGGAATAAAAAAAGGAAACCGCCATTTTGCGGTTGCGGCATCTTGAATTTTTCATAATGTACTGTATGCTTATAATGAAGCCCTTACATTTGATACCACATATTGAAGGGGTTGAAAAATAATGTAATCTGCAATTTTATGGCAGACACAAGGGCCAGGCCAGGGGCTATTTTAGGTACTTTTCAAAATGTAATAAGCAAACATATAAGCAAGTGTTATAAATTAAAATGAAAAAATAGATAAGTGTTTGCTTTCGATTACGCATTTTTGTTATTTTCATGCATTATACTATTCGTTAATTCATGCATAACAGAGAACAAAGTATTTTCAAGCTATTGTTAAGTATTAACAAACTGTTTATATATTAGCTAACAGTTGTTTAAGGCTAAGGGTGGATAGAATGCAAGTTTAAATATGATCGACAAATGACATGTTACTCGCAAAATTCAAATTACTTGAACTAGTCCCACAACACTGTTCATTTTACTAGTATCTCCGGACTGGTTTTATCCATTTAAGGCACCTTGATAATGTCATGTGAAGTTTTATTATAATGTTATGTAATGGCATTTATATCAATATGCCAAGTGGGTTTTAAAAATATAGAATCAAAATAATAAAAAATAAACAAATTATAAAAAGTATAACACATAATCATAATATACTCCAGAAACATTGACGTACTTAATAATATCATTTCATAGTACATAATTCTTTTAGATTTTTTGAATACTGGTTAAAAAAAACTATATTATATTAAGTTTGAAGCATAAAAGATTATATAAACTGTAGAATAAATAGCAGTTATTCCTTGATCGCTGTTTTATTTCAAACGGTCCGAGTTTTTAACACGCGAATACAACTCATTGTTGGAATTTAAATAGTCTGCAATTTCAAAACAAAAGCTGTTAAAATGCTTGCTATCAACATAAAGTATGCATTGCGCTGCCAGTACACTGTTGGAAATGTCAAAGATACGTCATTCTTCAAAAAATAATTATTTATTTATTTAAACTTTATTGTTTACCATAAAAGGATACAATGGGCGGACTTAATGCCAGTTGGCATTCTCTGCCAGACAACCCAGGGCGTAGTGAATCATTGTGACAGGTGTAAAATTCAACGAACTGAATAGTTGAATGTTTACAGCTACTAATAAATATAAAATACAAGGTAAAAAAATTCTCAAAATACATATTAAATAAATACATAGCAATATATTATTATGATAACTATACAAATATGCACATTTATATCAACTAACATACATACACACATACATGTACAGAAATACACGTAATGGTTCGACATAAATTTGTAGAAAAAAATCCACAAAATTTTTTATATGCAATCTTTAAAATAATGCTCCCGTACAAACCTCTTAAAGCAGATCTTATTTTGAGCTTTTCTAATGTCATTCCAGTTCAGCCAGTTCCAGAGCAATGCAGCCTGAACGATAAATGAGTTTCCAACGAATTTGTAGATGTGTAGAGGAATTGCAATCTTATAATTAGAAGCGGAACGTAAAACTCTTTCATGAGTTAAAGAAATGTATTGAAATTTGTCCTGAAGATATGTAGGACAAGTGAAATCATTTAAGAAGGAGTAGAGAATATAGAGAATTCTAGAGTTGCGCCTCTGCTTGACCGATATTCAGAAATATGGTCCTACTTGCGAAGACCAAAGACAAACCGGATACAGTTAGTAAGAAAGCGTTCTAGTTTATTAAGCAGCAGTTGGTTCAAATCTGGATAACATACATCGGCATAATAATCGGCACAATAATGGGTACAACAAGTGAATGCACAAGCATAAGCTTGGTCTGAAAATTGCAAGAGTTCCTCAGACGGTAGAGGGATTGTAAGGTGGCAGTGACTCCGGCTTATATGGGTAACCCGTATCCCCCAGGTTAACAAATTGTCCATATATAACCCGAGATTCCGTACCGAGGTTGAGAACGGGATCAATACGCCGTTATAATATACAGAGGGTAAGCCAGTAATATCAATGTTGCCTATCAATCTAGAGCTACCTACTAGAATTGCTTGGCATTTATTCGTGTTTATAGATACTCCAAAATGCGACGACCAGTCAGACACGGCTATCAAATAGGTATTCAGTTTGGCAATCGCGTTATGGAGATCGTCAATACTGAAATGCACATACATTTGTAGATCGTCTGCATACAGATGGTACGAACAATCGAAAATCGAGGTGTTTATAAAAACAGAAAATAATATTGGAGATAGTATACCGCCTTGCGGGTCGCCAGATCTCAGATCAACATACTGTGAGAAATCATGACCTACACGCACTGACTGTTGGCGCTCGCGAAGATAGGAAGATTTTTACTGGTGGTAGGATTCCTATGCAGGAATCCGTCTAGGTAGGCACCACCCCAGGGCCAGTTATTCTGCCGTGAAGCAGTAGTGTGCAAACATTGCTGTGTTTCGGTTTGAAGGGCACTCAGAGCTAGCGTAATCACTGGGCATTTGAGACTTAAGAACTGATGTCTCAGGGTGACGGGCGCAGTGTGGTGTCACACAGAATTTTTCTGGGTCACACAGCATTTGTTATGGGCAGACGTTGCACTTATCATCAGGTGAACGTTTTGCTCGTTCCGTCACTTTTATGAAATAAAAAAAAAACATTCCGAGGCCGAGGGTGCGAATCTAAGATGAGAAAGGATGGAAAGAAGGATATCATGGTCGACTGTGCTAAAAGCATTAGAAAAGTCTAGAAGTACCATCACAGTTACTTTATTATTTTCCATACCTTGTCTTATGTCTTAAATGATTCTCTTGAATGATAACTAGTAAACATTAATTATTAAATATAATGGAAGAGTAGATAAATAAAATATAATAATTATCGGGATAATAAACTGAAACTTAGACTTGCTTAAATGGTTTCTTTCTTCCAGCCACGTTAGGTGTATTATAATTCTGCGAATTACATACGATGCATGCACTCTAGAACACTTGATAAGCAAATTTCGGTACTTGAATTTTAGATCCTATAATACTACTTTATGTATTCTTTTTTGGCTTTCCTAAGTATTAAGAAACTGACTTCTGTAACTTTTTTAAAGTAACGATTTGTAATCTCTACTTTTCTACGGACAGCAAGCAGATCAATAAAATATTTCCTTTTCTTCCTTTCTGTCGGTATTATTTATATTTTCATCATCTAATCCAATCTTCGGCTTAACGCATTCAGTTACTGCCAGCCGCGGTGCTCAGATCGTTGCTGGTTTTGCCTGAACACGGTTTCCACTCTAGGATTCGCCTACTCTAACGGTTGTCACTTCAGTGACTGATGTCTCCAGCCCAATCTTATCCACGAGTGTAACTCCAAGCATAAATCTTTCCATTGCTCTCTGAGTGACTTTCGTATACCTTCAGGCTTTGCGGTATGGGCGACGAGAAAACGAGATGAAGCTTACCAAACGCTGCTCAGCTTAACGCTTATTAGCTTCTTTTTTGAAATTGTTTATACCTAATTGCACTATCTGCTCGAGGTAGACGTAGTCCTGAGCAACTTCGAGAATTTTGCCAACGAAAGATATTGGAGCTGATATGACATGGTCGTTCACTTTCGTCTTGTTCAGATTTATACACAGACCAACACGTCGGGAGGAGTAATTTAGGCGGTTCAGCATTTCTTGCAGTTCCTGCTGCGATTATGTATCGATGACGATATCATCGGCAAAGCGTTGGTGTGAGATGCGCTCACTGTTGACGTCGATGTCCTGTCCTTTCCAGTTTAGCATCTTAAAAACATCTTCCGGCGCATTGGTACGGTTTCGTGCCACTGTCTCACTCCTCGATGCATCAGGATTTATTTATATTATATAATATAATATAGGTGGCCGATAGCGAATGCCCGAATGCGAAATACAGTTCTTCATATCAATAAATGGGTAATAAAAAGGGAACACCACACTCATATGAACGTTAAAAAAATTTAAGAAACTTTAATTTCATTCATTTTGTTAATTATTGTAATCCCTTAGGAACATATATTTTATATACATTACTACGATCTCTACAGTTGCACCAAGTTATCCGTTGCGTCAGAAAACTCATATCATATGACCGAAATTCTTCTCCGCAACATTATAATATTTTTCAAGCTGCTGCTGCTGCTGGACTATAACTTATAAAGATTTAACATTAATGATGTTTCATCTTTGATTTGCCGATGACATAATGGTAAAGACAGATCAGTAAGAGCCCCATACCAAAAGAAATTTAATATATCATTCAATAATTGACACTCTTCTATTAGTTTTTTTTTATTGAGACACTTTATTTGCAGTAATGATAGCGAACGTATTCGCCAACGACAAGTTCTCAGCCGTCCCCTTCTTCTTAGTAAGTCTAACTTTGGCAAATTAATCAAAAAAACTTTGAGGGGCCATCTGAATGGACTTAGGAAGAAGAAACGAATCTTCTTATCAAAAAATACTGGGCCTATGAAAATGGTCAAAGTCGGTCAGTTAACTACAGAAAGAGCTATGCTCATAGTTTATCTGCGTTATAGAATTCAAATCAAGGACAACAGCCTAGATGCTTACAGGGCTAAAGAAAATATTTATTTTAAAATGTATTCAAAATCTAATTATTTATTTATTAAACCAGCTTTTAGTGTTCATAAAGAATAATGTGTGGAGACCGCCTATGACTCCCGTTTTAGTTTGTCTAAAGTTTTCGGTGTTCCATTTACAAAAATTTGAAAAGTTTGGAATTGTATACGGCTGTCCAATTTTTGTGATATTTTCATTTTTATAATCTACTAGTGACCCGCCCGGCTTCACACGGGTGCAATTAATTAAATTAAATGAGTAATGCACTTCAAAAAATATATATTAAGTATTATTTTATAACATCTATACAAATATACTATCAAGACTTCTGGTGGATTCTCCAAAATTTTAATTTCATACAATCTTTGTCTTGCAATTACGAACACTACAAAAAATCATCCAATTCCGAGCCGTTTCAAGTGATGAACTTTCTTATATATGCAGCAATTGATTATTTATTTATAAAGATTATCTATTGCATATAATAAAACTGTAGGAAAGTGAATTCTTTAAATTACATATATTTTGGAATAAATTATGTGGGGGACTAATATACACCAGTAGATACCACAAACTACCGTATTTGGAATTTTTGTCTATCTGCCTGTCGCCCTTTGCACACATCACGTTAAAACTACCGAACGGACTTTTATGCGATTAGGTACAGTTATAGCCTGCACTTCGGAGGAACATTTAGGGTACTTATTATTTTGGTTTCTATGGGATTTGTAACAAACTATGTATTTAGTAAAGGAGTTAAAATGTGGATTATATTGCATTATTTTTCACCATTCTCCTCAAATGAAGTCCCCAATCCTGTCTTTTAATAATGGTCGCCGTTATCTGCAGTTAAAGTCTTACGAGCTGTTCGAGTACGTACAAGCTAATAAAATCCTAACCCACCTAATTCACTGCGGCCTGTTCTTTAGTGGAATGGATAAACGTTTACTTACAGCGACATTCTACAGATTTTATAACCTTTTATAGGTTATCATCCGACAATAGAGTTCGGTGAGGATAATTATTTCTTTTAACATTTTCCTTAATTATGACTTTTAAAATGCTTTTGAAACACTAAGTGTATTTATTTGCATTTTAAAAACAATTTCATGTCTCCATATTAATACTAACATTTTGAACATGAGTTATAGGTTTATATAATTTTAAATTACCTCGCAACAGCAACCATTAGTAAATTTATATCAAAATTCACAGAGCTATATCGAACTGTAGAATATACAGTAACTCGGGTGCGTGGTCAAAATGGAATCTGATAAGTTGAACATAACAAAGGCTCTCAGAGTTTCGACGAGACAGGTAACAATACAAATTACATAATATACCGACGAAACGAATTGTAACGTGTAAAAACCCTATCCCTAAATAATACATGACAATCAGACATGAATATACTTCTAAACATACAAAAATATATGAAAAATTATTAATAGTGCATTATTTGTCGTATCAACGTATTACTAACACTTACATTGATATAATACTGGTTGTAGGATTCCTATGCAAGTATCCGTCTAGGTAGGTACCACCACAGGGTCAATTATTCGGCCGTGAAACAGTAGTGTGCACGTTACTGACTGAGACTGAAGAACTGATGTGTCAGAGGGACGGGCGCTGTGTGGTGCCACGCAGAAATGTTCTGGATGCGTCACATCTTCTCGTCGAGTACACCTGAATGTCTGAAAATTGAACGACCAGTTTTATCAGTCATTGTTGTCACATACGGAAACGAGGCGTGGTCTTTCACCGCAGGCCGCTTGAGGAAGCTCAGAGACGCTCAGCAAGCAAAAGGGCTATGCTCAGTGTTTCTCTGCAAGGTAAAATCTGTACGACGTTTTTTGCGGGAAGTCGATGTATGCAGGTGGCTCAGTACCGTGTTATCTGGCAATCTATGGGGGAGGTCTGTTTTCAACAGTGGACTAAGATGGGCAGTGGATGATGATGATGATGAAATACCACGCTTGGCAGGCAGATTGACGATTGCAGTACCAGACTCCTCTGACCTTATAGGTTGCTGCCCATTTCGACATTTATCGAAAGCCATAAGATTTTCTAGGTATTGCTCTCTGTATACTCAAATGACTCTAAAAAACACACACACACACATTTTAATAAACACACACACACATTTTAATAATAAACACATTTTAAAAACGATTAATATTGTGGCAATTTCGGTTTTTCATTAATTCAGAGACCAATGGATGAAAATAATTTATGTAATAGTAACTATGTGAACGTATTAACGTAATACCTGTAGTCATAATTAATAATATATCAGATAATTATTTGCTAACCAGTGTAGAGAATTAAATAAATTTATATTCGAATTGCTGTAAAATAATGCTCCAATGTCCACCATAATTAAAAACACATAAAATAGAATTAGTTTTGAATTTCCCGTTAGTCTTTAGCACAATGACAGAAGTACTTATTCATCAATACGGTCCGATGTTGCGTTGCGCTTATGGCATTGAAACGATATTCAGATCAGAGCAGCACAAAACAATCATAGAATTAAATGACACGAAGTACCTCCGCTGTTAGCTATATTGTCCGATAGTGTTCGGCAGAGTAGAATAGTACCTACCTCTTTCCTACCGAGGTGTCATAACAGCCGACTAAGGTATTGTACGGACACCATATTATGCTATGCTGTCATTATACTTCTCATGGGAAAGCAATAGTGAGTAAGAATTTTTGGACTCGTACTAAAATGGCAGTGACGTGGTTTGCCATCCGTCACGTCTCGATTCCCGCGAGGGTGAAAAGTGGGTTACATGAGTGGCCTCTGCCTACCCTTTATATGGGAAAAAGGTGTGATTGTATGTATGTATGTAAAAATATTTTTCATAAGCAATATTGCTTATGATAATGAGCTCCTTCTCGTCAATTTCGACACCGGCGATTACTTTCGTTTACTATGGAAAAATATCAATTGTACAAGAAATATGGTGCCGGAAAACTATGTGCAATAACAAAGGGACTCATTCGACCTCACTTTTCGTGTCCGATGTAACGCTTATTGGATAAGATCGGGAATACATCCAATGCAGTGACAGAATGTCGGGGACAATTACAATATATCCAGACGGGGATTGGGAGAGGGACAGGGGGAGTTTCTGTGTTGCACATATTTCATGTTGGGTCCGACCAGGATTCGAACTGAGGATCTACTTTAGCAGCTAGGTATGCAGGCCACTAAGCAAGGCGATCTTAAATATAATAACAAATTTAAAAGAGGTCGCTTCTTCATAAAAAATATTTGCAATAAAGAACATCAAACAATGCTTTTCTGTGTAACTTGCCTAAGCTTCGTAATTAAAAATTACATAGTAATTTTTATAGTGACGCACATTTTCAAGTCCGAACACCGGGACAGATGAGGTGTAATTTTAAAAAGACATATTTTGTTGCTGCATAATATAAAATTTGGAAGGACATTTAAAAACCCTTTCTATCGCACGGCCACGTCAATTTAATGCTCGATCGTGCGAGACAGCTGCCAAACTTAAATCAGCGAACGGATCTTTTTATCCGATGAATGTCATTTCACGCTTTTGCGGTTTGTGCTTTAAAACGGAAAACATAGAACAACAAACGGCAGGGAAATTTACCCTTATTTAAATGCTTTCGCATCTGAAATAATTCCTCATCACGGTATTTTAGCGACACACAATTTGATATAATTATTAAAATTTTGCCGTACATTTTAGCCGTGTGGTGACGACTTATTAGAATCTACCACCAACTCATCCCGAGGTGTTGATAAAAGTCCACAGAGGAAAAATGAAAACCAGGAGATGAGCAGCAGGCTCTTCCTGGTAGTAGGTAAATTGCAGTTTATTTATATTATTTTATTGCCAACCCGTCTGCCAAGCGCGGCAACTATGGCAAAATTCCCCAAAATGAGCGCTACAAACTCTTGTGGCGGTCTATGGGTAGGCCTGTTTTCAGCAGTGGACTAGTGATGGGCTGAAATGTTTAAAAATTTATAGACAGTAGGCTAACACGCTTTGTAATGCATAGAAAATGTATCGTGTAGCTCCCCTCGGATTATTGAGAGGATTATGGAGCCGGAAAGATTCACTACGTCGCTTTTAAATAAGTTATACAAACGGAATTCCATTGTGCATACGGAACGGATACCAGGCAAACACTTGCGACACTATATGTTAATAACAATTGTGTTGCCATGAACACTTACATACTGCACTATAATATTGATAAGAATTTCTGTTGCCAATTCATAGTTTACTGGTGGTAGGATTCCTATGCAGGAATCCGTCTAGGTAGGTACCACCCCAGGGCCAGTTATTCTGCCGTGAAGCAGTAGTGTGCAAACATTACTGTGTTTCGGTTTGAAGGGCACTGAGAGCTAGCGTAATCACTGGGCATATGAGACTTAAGAACTGATGTCTCAGGGTGACGGGCGCATTGTGGTGTCACACTGTTCTGGGTGACATAGCATTTGTTATGGGCACACGTTGCACTTACCATCAGGTGAACGTTTTGCTCGTTCCGTCACTTTTATGAAATAAAAAAAAAATAGTATTAATAATAAAAGTTGGACAAATAAGCCGACATTTTCAATTGCTCTGTTTTATTTTCTTCTTAACTTCATATGTTAAGAAGAAAATAAAACAGAGATTAAAAAAGAGAAGAAAATTAAATCTTTTAAAATTCATTTTATAAATCAGAAAAAACGTTACATAATAGCACAAAGCTTAGTAAGTATGTGAAAGATTCATGTTTAATGTAAAAGGTGTTAATGCTGTGCTAGCGCTATAATGAAGGACGCGCGACAAAGCCCGGTGAAAAGAGACTTGAGTCGAACGCAATACAAAGAGAGACATAGAGGTATAATTTCACAAAATATATACGCCAGACGATCGCGATGGGACGCCGCGAATGCGGATTAAGTAGCTCATTTATATTTATTACGTTAATAAACAGTACACAAGCATGGATGCAGGATATTTTACTTAAGAAAATAATTCCTTTTTCATAAAACAAAACAAATATATACGTTATTCAGTATTTGATATATGCTTTAGTAACATTTGAAAATGTTTTCTTTGGTCTTTGTCCCAATCGTGCCTTAAGAGATTTGATGAGCTTATCCTTTGTTTTATAAAGCATTTTGGGAAAGTGAGATACGATTTCAATCCGTTTTTATCTATTTTATAATGATTGAGCTTAGTGATCAAACTATCAGGGTTCAAATCTCAACCGTGACCAATATTTGTGCAACATCCAAATAAGGGATTTTTGGAATCTGGATAGGTTTCAACAAGTGACTGCCTCAGCGTTTTCGAGTTCATATAAAAGTAATTGCCTATAAAAAAAGCCTGCTGGGCAAGCGGTCACCAATGACACTGGTGACCGCAGATTCCCCTCCGTTTTGGAAACGGAAGAACTCATCAAGCCGCTACAGTGCAGGATAACGGACTTCATGTGTTACGAATTTTTTCTTCAAGTTTCTTCAGGTTTTATCTTACACTTCTGAGTACATAGTAAATCAGCACTTGAAATAGCAGTTATCAATTTTGTGGTACCTTCTCAGGGGATAAGAGGCAGGTCACCATTTCCCAAAGTTTTCTCTTGGTCCCTGAGCTACTTGAACCTCATATATATGTACACGCATATATGACTAGTAGCTCAGGGGCTAGGCGCTCGCTTTAAATTTCATACTACGTGAGTGACCTGGGTTCGATTCCCGGTGCCGGCACCACTAAAATTGTTAATTGCAATTTTAAGTGCTGATTTACCACGTGCTCGGCGGTGAAGGAAAACATCGTGAGGAAACCTGCATGTCTCAGAAATAAAAAATATTTCGAAGACATGTGAAGTCCGCCAACCCGCATTGGAGCAGCGTGGCGGATTCTTCCTAGCTCCAAAACCCTCTCAGAAATTAGAGGAGGCCTGTGCTCAGCAGTGGGACATTTATAGGCTGAAACTTTACTTTACTTACTTTTATATATGACGCACTTTAATATATACAATATTATAGTGTCGCGCTCAGTTGACAAATTCTGTAAGTAATAGGAGTTTATAACCGCGGTAATTTTCGGTCGCAAGGCTTATCATCATTAAAATTCATTGAACAGAAAGCACAATGCAAATTGAACCTACGTTCAAAATCAGTGGTCGACAAAAAAAGTGAATACAAAACAGTAGTAGGTATTAACAAAATTAAAAGTTGAGTCTTACTTTTAGTTGTTCTCAGATATTTATAAGGCGACTTTTAAACTAAAAATAGCCTATTATTTATTATAATAATTTGGTTACTTTTATTCTTACTCACCTATGGAATAATGGGTTCGAATCCTAATCGCAGCCAATATTTCCAACCTTAATTATAAAATTTATTTTGCATAGTCAATAGACATTTTTGTTTATCGTATATTCAAAATCGGTTTAACATTTTCCGATAGAACATGTTAGATAACAGTAATTTAAATGAAAATTTAAAAATACTGACATTATATTTACGAGATGTAGCCTCATATCAAGTACGCTATTGTACATATACGAGAATATGTACAATAGCGTACTCAGGGCTGGGCGGTATTTGAATTACTTGTACTTGAAATACATATTTGGTATTTGCATTTCAATTAATTCCTAAAAATGTAATTTGTAATTGGTATTTCAAATAACTTATACCGATGTATTTTGTGATTAGTATTATAAATACTTTGGCTTCAAAATATATTTTCACATAAATACATTTAGCGTCAACATTGTACAATTTTCCATAGAAAAAGATTTAAATTTTGTCAAATTGTACGCTTGTGAAGAAGTTTTGGCACAGAGCTCTGTACCTAGTACTTGCAGCGTATTCCAAATATGGTATCATATTGCTTATGTAAATTATGAAACGTTAAAGTCGGTCTTAGATTAATTTATTGCAATCAAATGTTTTTTTATTATTGGATAAAGTGATGAAACGAGCAAAATGTTCACCTGATGGTAAGTGCACCGTTTGCCCATAACAAATGCTGTGCTACCCAGAACATTTCTGTGTGACACCACACTACGCCCGAAACCCTGAGACATCAGTTCCTAAGTCTCATATGCCCAGTGATTACGCTAATGCCCTTAAAACCGAAACATAGTAATGCTTGCACACTATTCACGGCAGAATAACTAGCTCTGCGTTGATACTATACAACAAACACATTTAATAAATGTTTTAGGTTACAATTATGCCTTGCTAAATGCACAGTTTGCTACAAATCCTATAAAAACCACACGATGAATGTAAAAAAGTATATTGTAACAAATTTCATAAAAATTCGTTCAATGGTTTTTTCGTGATGCCTGCACAGGGAGGACAAAAAATCCTAAAAAATTAGTTTTGGTTTATTCTGGTCTAAATTAGTTTTCTCAAATATTTTATCCGTAACATTTTTAATGTACAAAATTAACTATCCTGCAGTTAATTTATGTTCAGTTATAATGTCATTAACAGTGAAGTAAAAAAATATATTTATTATTTAAATATATACGGTGAAAAAGGTCGATTATTTAGCAAATTTCTAGAGACGAAAATCAAAACCATAAAACTAATTTTAAATAAACGACATCTTGCGGAATATTATAAAACTCCCAAGAGAACAGCGACCTGGCTAAAGCTACCGTGAGAAACACTTATAATCGTATCTGTATCTTACCGCCAATTTAAATATGGCGCTTAACTCGCATTCTAGTTTTGCTGTATAAATTTCTATACAATTTTTAAATTGCGATTAAAATATATAGACTTTTCGTTTACTGTAATTTAATTTAAGTCACAAAAGAAAACGAAATAAATGACCGGCAAACACCATTAAAGTATAACTTCTAATAATAATAATGCTTATTTTTGATATCATAATTGTCGGCTAAGAATCTCGAAGCCTTTGACCATATACTAGACCTAAAATAACCAGTAAAGTAGGAACGCTTTAATATAGTTCAGTAAATAGTAGTTATAGTTCATTTTTACGTTTTGGAGATTGGATAAACAATTGAAACGACATAAATAAGATACGTAATAAACAATATTTAGACCATAGTTAATAGAATCAGGCGTTACTTTTCGGAAATCTATTATAATGAAGGAAAGTAAGTTAATTTGCTAAGATCCGCATGCAAAATATAAAATGGTGTATATTACTAGGTAACTAGGTAATATTTAGACCATTTTTTTACTTCTTTCTTTTCATCCTTATAATATTATATACCGAAAACCTTTGGGGAAGAAAGGTTCTCGAGTGGCAACCTCGTATCTCGGCAAACGCAGTGTAGATGGAGCGTCGACCTGCATGGTTTTGCGGGAAATCGATGGATGCAGGTGGTTCATGACCGTGTTTTGTGGCAATCCATGGGGGAGGCCTATGTTCAACAGTGGACTAAAATAGGCTGAAATTATGATGATGATGTTGATCCTTATATCCGCCACGGACTGAGCGATGAAGAAAAACATCGTAATAAAATGTGTATATCCGTCAAATAATATTAAATCGAGAACATAGACTCCGACCCGCACTAGAGCAGCTAGTTTTTTGATCTTTGTAGTGAAAATAAGTCTTGTGTAAACAAATTTATCTGGAAACAGCACTCCTCTTCTCCTTTTGAATTTGGCCTCTTTAAATAAAACAGCACTCTTTTATTAACAAGCTGATTGATAGTAAAAATGGCGGATATAACCAGACCGATGACAAAATGTCACATTTAAACGGAAAATGTTCGTCATAACTGTACTCTATAATTTGGTAGTATTAAAATGCGATCCAACTTTGAAAACATTGTTTATGCTTGTACTAATTCAGAAACCATCGCAGACGTGCGAACCACAACTCAGCAAAGTTTCGTCGCAACGGGCATCGTATAGCGCATACGGGGCAAACAAAGAATCATTCTCTTTCATTTACTCGTATATCAGATTAGAAAGACATCAATAAAAGTAAAGAACGGTACCAGCCTATCAATGTTCCATTGTTGAGTATACACAACCTCATTTCTGTATGAGTTTAGGAGTCATCAGGAATCTGCTACGCTGTTTCGGTGCGCGTATGGCACTTCATGTGTACTAAAAATATTTCCTTTCAGTTGGTTTACTCCGGATGTATTCCTTTACCGCCGAGAACTTGCCAAAAACACTAGCAGTTCAGGAGCCAAGGTTAAGCGCACGCTTTACATTTCATAGAACGCGAGTGACCTAGTTTTCTACGCATTTCTTTTAAATGTTTACTATGCATTTGTTTGTGTTTTATTAGGTTACTACATCTAGTTCTTCTCATATCACGAAAATAATTAATAGCTTTTTATATAATTTGGCGTTGCATTACGGATCCATTACAAGAAAAAAAAGACCTGGTGCAACTCAGTACACGCCACAGAATGAAACTTATATACAGACTAGCTGATGCCCGTGACTTCTTTCGCGTTTCTTTAAATATCCCGTGGAAATTGTTTGATTTACCGGAACAAAAAGTATCCTATGTCCGTTTCCTGGATGCTAGCTACTCTGTACCAAATTTCAGATCGGTTCTGCGTTTAGACCATTGGTTCCCAAAGTGGTCCAGGTGGACACTCGACGGGGGTCTACGTTGGCGTGACAAAAATGGGTTAGTTAGTTACAGTTTTGGGAATATGGTAGAAATGTAGCTGCAAGGGATAGTAGAAATTTAGTAAAAATAAAATAAATAAACTTGAATTAACAAAATATTACTCGCTGTAAAGTACTGTAAACTGCTCGCTATATAAACAATTATTAATTAATCGATAAATATTAATTAAAAACAACAGTACCGTTGCACGAAAACGTTGCAATTTCGACCTTGAAATTTTACTATCACCGCGCCCAATGAAGATTTACTTTAAAACAAATAATTACACACAACTTACTTTTTATTGCGACATTGAAGTAATTATTTAACTTATTTATTTTTATAAATAATAGCTTATTATAAAAAAATACCACTTAAATTAAATATTTTTAATATAATTTAAATTGTCTTTAAATTGCTTTGATCATTAACCTACCCACTAAAATGATCCTCAAAATAGAGTAACTTAAATATTATACGAGTACTATATCTTATTCTTCTTAACATTATACAAAAAAAATCTAATTTATTAACAACTGTAGGATCAAATTTTCAATTAGGAAGCGGTACTGTTTGCAGAGGGTATATTAATTGATCGGGTTAAGATTAACGATGCGTACCGACAAGTTGAGAAAATAACCATAGGTAATAGCATTAATTGGACACCAATTTAGTCAATGAAAAAACATGAGTGAATGATTATAAATTGCAAAATATATACTCAGTTAAAATTACCGGTCAATTGGTAGCCTGTTTTATACGGAAACTGCGTTGAAGGTGCGTTGTAAAGTAAAAAAAGTAAAGTAACAGCCTATAAATGTCACACTGCTGAGCACAGGCCTCCTATCATTTCTGAGAGGGTTTTGGAGCCGGGAAGAATCCGCCACGCTGCTCCAATGCGGGTTGGCGGACTTCACATGTCCTGAAATATTTCTATTCCTCGGATATGCAGGTTTCCTCACGATGTTTTCCTTCACAGCTGAGCACGTGGTAAATCAGCACTTAAAAATTTAGAACAATTTTGGAGGTGCTGGCACCGGGGATCGAACCCAGGTTACTCGCGTATTTTGAAATTAAAGTCGAGCACCATGCCCCTGAGCTAACCACGCGTTGACCAAGACTAATTTTAAGTGCAGACGAACAACTAACTGTTAAATGTCTTTACCTCCTAATTCCCACCAAATCAAGAGCTTGTCTGCCCTATTACACCCGACAAAGTCTTAAAGTCTAGAAACTCGCTTATTTTCGCCGCATGAAACACAGGTCTTGATAACGTTCCGATAGAGGTGTAGAAAAGGTTGGATTTTTTTGGTGTAGACGTACTTACAAGTATTTACAACTGTATTCTGAACAGTCGAAAGATACGGCTAAGCATCAATATACGCCCGTATACAAAAGCAGAGACATTGTACAGGACTGCAATAATTATCGCCGTGGAAAGATCATGTCACAACTCCGGCAGGAGTGTACTGTTTTAAAAGTATCCGATGAAGCTGTAAAAGCCAAAAAGGCTAACAGCGATTACATCACCGAAATAATATATACTATTTTAATTGTCAATATGGCTTTCGCCTAGGCCGTGGTACCATGAATCCAACCGCCGTGATATATAACTAGCCGTGACGAATATGGGAAAGCTGCAGCTAATTATTCAGTTGTATTTAATTGTAACCAAATCAATGCAACGTACATAAGAATGCTCTTGTTGAGTATTAAGATAAGTAAGATTCCTACGCAAGAATCCGTCTAGTGTCGCCGTGGTGGTGGCGGCTTAAGAGAATCTACCACCCCATCTCAACCCGTGGGTGTCGTAAAAGTCGACACAGAGAAAATTAAAACCAGAAGATAGGCAGCAGCACCTTCTAGGAACATATGAATTAATAAAGTACGGTTGCCAACCCGCCTGCCAAGCGTGGTAACTAAATCCTCCCAAAATAAGAGCTACAAACTTTTGTGGAAATCTATGGGGAAGACCTAGGTTCATAAGTGGACTAGTAATATGCTGAAATATAGATTATGATGGTCAATCCGTATAGGTAGGTACCACCCCAGGGCCAGTTATTCTGCCGTGAAGCACATTGCTGTGTTTCGGTTTGAAGGGCACTGATAGCTAGTGTAATCACTGGGCATATGAGTCTTAAGAACTGATGTCTCGGGTTGACGGGCGCAGTGTTATGTCACACAGTAATGTTCAGGGTGACACAGCATTTGTTATGGGCAGACGTTGCACTTACCATCGTTTCGCGCGTTTCGTCGATTATCCAATCCATCCAAAAATACAAATACGAACACGCCCTGATGTTCATAGGAGAGCTCCACACACCAACGTAAATACTATAACATAGTATTGTTAATAATTAACGAATACTGTTATTTGATATACATAACCAAGCTGCTGCATAATATTACCAACTAACTGTACAATGTTAAGCTGTAAGTTAATTGTAAGCGAACAAACGTCAAAGCACATACACACTACAGTGTGTATGTGCTTTGACGTTTGTTTAACTTACAGCTACTACTTAACGGAAACTCTCTGATCAAACAACGCGCACGTCGCTAAGTAACAAACAGTGTACGTTGGTATGATACCGATGTACAACGTATATCTGCTTCTAATTATCGACCAAAATCCAGCAATGCCACTGGGGAATGGACTAATATATTTATATTCTATTGGAAACATTAGTTTTTTTTGTATATGGTACATACGCAATTTTATGGCGTGTGGTAGCGGCTTAAGAGAATCTACCACCCCCTCTTCTCATGGGTGTTGGAATAGTTGACACAGGGAAAATGGAAACCATGAGATGGGCAGCAGTATCTTCCTGGGACATCTGGATAAATGAAACTGCGGTTGCCAATTCGCCAACCAAGCATGGCAACTATGGCAAAATCCTCCGTAAATGAAAGCTACAAACTTTTGTGGCAGTCTATGAGGGAGGTCTATGTTCAGCAGCTGACTAGAGATAGACCGAAATGATAATGACGATGATCCAGCAAGATTTTCATCTGCATAGTTTAGTTGCAACTAATTTTAAGGAAACCTAAAACATCGTAGGTACATAAGAATGCTCTCGTTGATTATTCACGAAGATGTTAAGAGTTATTGGTGGTAGAATTCTTTAAATTACAGTCAAGTAGGTATCACCGCAGTGGCAGATATTCTGCCGCCAAACAGTAGTATGCAAACCCTACTGTGAACGGCACTCATAACTAGTGTAGTGTAGTAAATAGATTGCGGCCTTCAACATCACGGTGTTTATTGTTAATGTACGAATTGCGTTATGATGATTATTAAGTAAACTGCTCTGATAAATGTGATAGCTACTGAATAACATATATAAACGAAATTCGTCATGTACATATATGGTTAAATTTAAAGCTAACTGTGATGACATATTCAAACTCTCTAGCCTTTTAGACGTTTTAGTAATTCGGTATTCGAATAACACGCTTCGGGTCACGCGCCTAAATCACAGGAACCGAGTGAAACATATACTGCATGTTGGCAGGGCCACGGGGACACCAGAAGAACACTCCTCCCCACTCTCCCTCCCAGAACAGGACAGTGGAAGGACGCGCCTTCCAACAAGTCCTCCCACTAGAGCCCTCGCCCGGCATGGAAGCCTCTCCCCGGCAGCCGAAGAGCCATGAAAACGATACCAAAAATAAATTACAAAAAAAAATTACAAAAAAAAAATTAACTTTATTTAAAAGTCAAATCGGGTGTGAAATGCTAACATTGTCATCTTATAGGGCAACGACCCGGCGACCCGTAGTGATATTGAGCCACCTGGTTACTTTCAGTAATAATTACCATTAGCAGTCTGAAACAATAATACATTAGCACAACACCATCTTACCAGTTTATCGAGACACAACAACTTTTTTTTATTTGGTAAAGGGACGTTATTTGGTGAGTGAGAGACGAGCAAAACTTTCAGCTGATGGCAAGTGCAACGTCTGCCCATAACAGATGCTGTGTTACTCAGAATATTTCTGTGGAGCACCACACTGCACCCGCCACCCTGAGACATATAAGTTCTTAAGTCTCATATGCCCAGTGATTACACTAGCTCTCAGTGTCCTTCAGACCAAAGACACAGTAATGTTTCCACACTACTGCTTCACAGCAGAATAACTGGCCCTGGGGTGGTACCTACCTAGACGGATTCCTGCATAGGAATCCTCCCACCAGTAAAGTTGGTTGGTGTTGCCATACTGAAAAACGTATATACACATACATATATTTATTACGTATTTCGACAACGTTATGCCCCTAAAAGTAACGTCTATTAAAGGAAACGGTAAATTGGTGTCATTTCATGTTTAGGTAAGTAATCTGCTGTTCTACATATAGACGTATTAGTATGGCACTGATAATACAGCAATCAGCTAAATCTAACCGTCTATTTCCGTTGCCACGATTGATAAATCCTTCATCTACAATTTATTGTTATCACTCCCAGAGAGAAAAACGGTCAAATGGATAATGGATACACGTAGGATCGCTTACATATTTATTTTGTTTTCAAAACAAACTGTGGTCGGCAAAAAATTTAACTTATCTTCTCGAAAGTGCACAGACACTGGAAGCAGCTAAAAAAGGCAATCAATAAATAAGTAATCAGAGAGCACATTGCCTTTACAAATTAAAACGAAACAAATTTCTTTTAGTGATTTAAATACACATTCATCAAATTAAGAAACCAACGACTCGGGCAATATATTTTCTGAAAGCAATGAAACCCATACATTTTAATTTAAACTTCTTACGTATTCTTTAAAACATATTAAAAGACTAGACGTGCTCGTGAATTCGTTCACGACTACTTAAAGAATTTTTAGATGTATAGATAGAAGTAAAGATGTGTAGCGACATACGTATATGTCACTAAATGAGGGGCTCATATGTCCTACATCGCGCTATTGAAGTTTCATCGATGCTAACTATACATACAGGATCTAAATATTACTGATTATTCGTGGACCCTATGCTCGCGAGTTTTCCGGCACAGCTTTCGATGCCGCCTAGCTAACTATGGACTATACATAAAAAATACTGGTTGGATGAAAAGTCCTCCCGAGATCAGACCACCCGATCTGGCGAAGTTAGAGCTGTCCTCTTGGTACATCATCTACCAAAGATATTTGTAAGTATATAGTAAAAATATCTACGTATGTATGTTTTTTATAAGAATTAGGGACGAGACGAGCAAAACATTCACCTGGTAAGTGCAACGTCTGGCCATAACAAATGCTCTGTCACCCAGAACATTTCTGTATATGTATTTTCGGTGATGCAACTACTGTTAGACTTCTCGGCCTTTACAGCTTCATCGGATACTGTACTCGCGGGCTAGGGGCCCGCGTGCCAGGTTTGGTTTGACCCAAACATAAATAAATAAATAAAAATCAAAAAAACATTTCTGTGTGGCACTACTCTGCGCCCGTCCCTCTGAAACATCAGTTCTTAAGTATTATATACCCAGTGATTACACAGCTCACAGTGCATTTCGACCGAAATATGTTATTGTTTGCACACTACTTCTTCACGGCAGAATAGCTGTCCCTGCGGTAGTATAGGTACCACTAGACGGATTCCTGCATAGAAATCCCACCATCAGTATATGAACAAACGATTGAATGTACTTACATACGAATTTAAAACCCTCAAAAGCCAAAACTTCTTCTACAAAGTTTCTTCGTTAATAAAATTAGAATATGTATAAGGATACTCCAGCTGTGTGGGCCAGCACTGAAATCCTGAGGACCCTAAGAAAAAGTTTCTTCACTTTATCGATAGAAAACATTTTTTTTACATCTATATAAATAAATTATTTTCTCATAGTTGCAATACAGTATAAAAAAATATTTTAGACTTGTTTATAACTCACCGTGTGGTGGCGGCTCGTTAAAAGAATACTACCACTCCATCTCATCCAATGGATCTCGTAAAAGGCGAGCAAGGAACTGCACTGTTCACCCAATAGCGCATGGTGGCGATGGGCTCACCACCTATCACACCAAGTGCATTATATTGTTTTGGTGAATCGGGGATTGTGGCAGTCATCTGCTTTTGCAGTGAGTACCCAGTCTCTGACTACCCCTTATGGGATACAGTCGTGATCTTATGTATGTATGTATGTATAACTCACATGAATTTATTGTTCAAGACATTGAGTGGGTGTGGAAGGAAGACGTTGAAATTAATTGTGTTGCTGTTCGCAGCGTACATTTATATAAAATACCACTAGCGAGAAGGGCTTCAAATTAAAACGCCTTTGTATTTTAACAAGCTGCTGTCTAGGCTTATTAATGTCATCACAGATCAATACAAGAAGAGTGATACCTCTTCAGTAACTGTAACTGAAAACCTATCCAGTAACACTCGTTCAAATTTTATAATGTTTTGGTAAATTCTCTACCCCCGACTCTTATTTTATTTCAATACATTTCAGATACATCGTAAATAAGAAAATAGGTACCAAATTTTGACACAACTTGTTTTTTTTTGACAGCGCTATATATATTCATAGGTATGCATTATATTTCTACCATTATAGATAACCGTAATATTTATTACATAACAAAATATTTAAATAATTTGAACAGTTCAAAATCTTATCCGGTCACAAAAATATGGTAGCTTAAGTCGGCAGCTTGCCCGAGGGCTCAATCTACCAACACTACTTTACCAACAATGTATGCAACCAAAACAGAATATTGTTTGCGATAGTCAGGACACTGAAGCCTACCAGAGCTCCAGAGTCAGTAAAAATAAATTCTGTGTCTAATAATTCTCAAAGGATGCAGGTAACTACAAACAAAGCTAACAGTTAAAGATAAGGTACTAAACACACTCCAAACATTGTTCCACTCTATTCCTGTCGATACAAATAAAAATATACAAAGTTTCTACATACTCGTAGCACATCAGACCATACCATGAATAGTCCACTGCTCACCAAATCCATCTTACAAGTTGGGAGGTTTTGATGAACGGGAATAATATGTAAACAGTTTAACACTTAAATACTTTATAATAATATTTAAACACTTTATTAAAATTGCAGCAAAATATAAATTAGTTAAGATTTAATGTCATTTAATGTTAAATGTTATGCTCCTTTTCATAATATTATAAATGCCAATGAGTTCACAACCGTCGCAGTTAAGGTTAAAAGCTGGTAGAAGTAAGCCTGATATTAATTAAATAAAAAAACTAGATAAAATTTTTACTATTGACGAACTAGTGATCTCTGCGTTAATTTTAGTTTTTTTCTATGAGTCAAATGGAACACACGAAAATTTCTGTTTCAATCCCTAACATTTTCATTGATCCATTAAACCATTTCGATGCCTATACGAAACTAACTGTCTGGGAGATAGAGAAACAGACAAAAATTCTTAAAACGGTAATTCTTGATTAGGCACCATACACTGACACTTTAGTTTTATTATTGGAATAGATTCAACGATGTACAAATTCAAACATAAACCAAGAAATATAAATTTTAATGAAGTTTCCAATTATGTAACAAAAGGCTTTATAAATAAAGCGGCATAAGATTAGCAACGTGTATGTCGCAACCGACAAATTGACGCAATTAGCATAATAGTCTAAATAAAGATCAATTGACATTGTTGATGTATTATTAGTGACATTTATATGAAGACATATCAAACCCTACTGTTATTTTATTATAGACATTCCTATGATCTATTGCTTTTGAAAACGTTGAGCTAGTTTCATATGGAAAAATGAGAGTACCTACTCCAATAATTTGAAATTGGCGTTTTCAATAACGTAAGTTTCGACAACAGTAAACATCTAGAATTGTTAAATCTTCTTATTCAGCCTACCTTTAACCACTACGCTTGGCAGGCGCAATGCCAGATCCCTCGCACCAGACCATAGAAATCATAAAAAAGTAACAGCCTATAAAAGTCCCACTGCCGAGCACAGGCCACCGCAGAAGTCCGCCACGCTGCTCTGACGCCGGTTGGCAGACTTCGCATGTCCACGAATTATTTTTTTTTTCACAAATATGCAGGTTTCCTCACGATGTTTTCGGTTACCGCTGACTACGTGGTAAATCAGCCCTTAAAATTATAGAACAATTAGGTGACACGCATACTATGAAATTTAAGGCGGCCCCTGAGCTGGTAGCTTAATTTCTACTACTACTACTCGTAGCAGCTCAAGGTCAAAATTAGTGGAGAAGAAATATATTTATAGGTAGCAGTCAGAAAATAAGCTGTGTATGACAAAAAATTTATCTATTCTCTTACTTACTAATTTACATTTCCAATTCAATTGTAAAGTTGAAACAACTACATTCCGCAGTTACATTAAGTTAAAGCATTCTGCGCCGTGAGGTACCGGGCGCCGTGTGATGGCGGTTTAAGATAATCTACCACCCCATCTCATCCCGTGGGTGTCGTAAGAGTCGACACAGGAAAAATGAAAACCAGGAGCTGTACAGCATCTTCCTGAAACATCTGAATTAATAAACTGCGGTTGTGAACCCGCTTGCTAAGCGTGGCAACTTTGGCAAAATCGTCTCGAAATGAGAGCTACAAACTTTTGTGGCAATCTATGAGGGAGGCCTATGATTAGCAATGGACTAGTGATAGGCTGAAATGATGATGATGATGAGTGACATTTCAAAGATTGCGTGGCTTAATGGACAGAACACCTGTCAATAGCGCCGCAGGCCCTAGGAACAAATCCCAGCCGGACCAAAAATAAAACCTACATATGCCTAAATGTATCCCTAAGGGATATAAGCAAGTCAAAGTAAGGGAAGCAGTCGTATTAGACTTAAATTTTCTTAAATAATAAATGCAATTTTGACTTGAAAATTGACAAGAAAGCATACTCTAGGTATGAAATATGGTTTCTATGTATTATTTACTAAGTATTTACGCTATACGAAAGTTTGATCATTGGTAATTGGTATTACACTAGGGTCTTAAAAATGGTCTTACACTAGGGAATGCACTTATATATTCATATTCTATTAGAAACATTAGTTTTATTTTGAAGAACATTGTATATTACAATCATATTCTTTTTACAATCGTTAACAATATATTAGTCATAGAATTAGAATATATAGACGAACACAGTGTGAGAAAGGGAAGAAAGTCCTTACGTCAAAAGAGAAAGTTAAAAAAGAAAACGGAATCTAATAACACTGTAATCCGTTTTGAATGACGGATTAGCACAAGTTAGCACGCCCAGAATTAGCTTCCCAGTTTTTTTGCATTTATTGTAATAAATAATTATAGCAAAAACAGTTGCCTTCAATCAAAGAAATAATTCTGATAAGTGCACATCTCAGAGGTCCTCCGGACGTCATCCCTGCTATGACCCGTTTATTTTTGGTGAATTTCTGTTATATTCTATTTAAAATATAGAATAATTTCATGTAATTTGCTTAATTTTGATCGATACATTTTTCAGAAAAATAATTTTCATGTACGCTAGAGCTTGACTCTAATTTATCGACTTTCTTAATTATCGATATTAATCCTCAATATTTATTCTTATTGAGACTAGATTTGTGTTTTTCATTTTCAATATCTGACAAATTTTGTCAAAAAAGAAAATTTTAATTGCCATTTTGTCCAAAACTAGAAGACAGACTGAAAAAATTGTCACAATGCAAGATGTGTTTAAAAAAATTAACTTACGACCGGGATTGAAAGATCACTACTGTCTCGGCCGTTTGCTAGACTATTGAGAAGGTATCAAACGCCCGGGGGTGTTGGCCTACTGTAGCTGGAATCTTACCTACCAAAACAAATATAAGCAAAGCTCACCCACTTGTTCTATAGCGCCTGTGTGTCCAAGCAAGGGCAGGCAGCTCCGTCGGGATATCTTCACAGCATCCAGAAACATTCACCGGAGTCCGAAACGTATCACCCGTCAATAAAGCGTGCGGTTTAAACATAAAAGCACACCGATTGCAGTCTAAACAATACCAACGGCACAAGGAATGCAGGAACAAACAGTCTATGAAGCACAATATTAAGTTATTTATAATAATAAAATAAATTATCGGCATTCACTCCGTAAAGCGCGGCTGTTCGGTTTCAATTCTGCATTGATTCCCGCCAAAAATGCTACTTTTTTAATTAGTAATATTATATATTTTTTTTATTTTGTTTCATAGCGGCCAGTCTCATGTCATATTGCTACCCTTGCTAATGACGCGTGAGGTTAAGCGTACTTATGCTTTGTATTAGAATGGAATTATCCAGCAACAGTTTTTAACTGGCCAAGACAACTACAGTGATATCTCTGTGGCATGTAACAGTGAATTGTTACAGAATCATATGAACGGGTTTATGGCGACTTTTTTATGTTAAGAGCGCCAGACTTATGACCAAGGTGTTTTAAGTGCTCATATGAATTTATTAATAAAATACATTATCGAAATTTACTTTGACATACGGCTTAAATATGAATTAAAACTTTTTTTTTATTGTATAAAGTGACGAAACGACCAAACGTTCACCTGATGGTAAGTGTAACGTCCGCCCACAACTAATGCTGTGTCACCCAGAATATTTCTGTGTGACACCACACAGCGCCCGTCACCCTGAGACATCAGTTCTTAAATCTCAAATGCCCAGTGATTACGCTAGCTCACAGTGCCCTTCAAACCGAAACACAGTAATGTTTGCACACTACTGCTTCACGGCAGAATAACTGGCCCTGGGGTGGTACCTACCTAGATGGATTCCTGCATAGGAATTCTACCATCAGTAAAACTTAACAATTTATGTAAGGAAACTGGGGAAATCAGTTAAATAAAATTGTTCTGTTTAGAGAGCAATAATAAAATTATTTTAAAAATAAAATTTGAACGGACACCGTACAACGAACGTAAAATGAAGATCACTACTTAACGCACACAATGACAAATCAAAATTTCTCATGCGTTTTCGGGCTGTCAGTTCGTCTATACCAGGGATTTCCAAACTATTTTTTATTTATTACCTAAAAAAATCCGATATTGTTCACTATGAAATATCTCACATAATACTATATTATTAATATTAATGTTCCAAGAATTATCAAAAACATTACTAAAAAAAAAGAAAGCACTTATTGAAAAACTAAACTAGATAAAAAATATAAATAAAACTATTTTGGGCAAGAGACCCCTTTTCCAAAATGAACTGATTTCTCAGACCCCCATAGCCCAATTTAATTTAAAAATCCTATCTCCAGTTTTTTTTCTATTGATTCAAAATACTTACCAATTTAAAAACTTTACGGCTTATCGACTTGTTGAGTTTATTAAAAGTACAACAATGTTAGTTCCTAATAAAATATTAGTCATTTTTATAACAAGTTGGTACACGTAACACAACTTATACAGTATCTTGAAAGTTTCAAATAAGAACTTGTGTCAATTAATACCTGTCGATATTTACACCTCTTCGACCCCAAAATCTGTTTTTGTTAATGTCAACAGAAGTATGAGTCGAAGGGGTCGATGAAGGAGTAAATGTTCTGTCATTCCTCACTTGTCTTCCGAGACAGATCGATCCAATACAAATGTTAAGTACGCAAAATAATTGGTTCGCAAGCGTTAGGTAATATCTATAATACTAATATAAGATACTCATATGAAACAGTAAAAATATAATATACTATAGATGCTTGACAATTATCTATGTTTATATAAACACGTATATATGTACATTACAACAGCATGTGTTGCGGAATATTTTTTTTAGTTAGTATCAATTATATGTCGCTTAGAACCTATGTTTTCTAATAAAACACTGAGCCTATTTCTTAAATTATTATATACCCGGCTTCGCACGGGTGCAATTTACTAATGAAAGATTGTGAAGTGCGATTGTGTAACTGAATGTCGTTTTTTAATTGAGATTTCAATACAAAAATACTATGCAAATTTTCGACTTTTCCGGTGGATTTTCCAAGAACTTTCTTCTTAACACCAGACTATAACTTAGGTTTATTCATAAATTAAATAAATATTAAACTACCTCATATCATGCTTATCCAAGTACATCTGCTAGCACGAAGGTAGCCTTAGTCTGTAGGGGTTCTGTCTGATTCCTTTTAATGGACATTCCAGGATCAATAGACAATTATGTTAGTGTAAATTTGTTTTATGAAGGTACAAAGGAGGAAAGGGGCTGCGAGACTTGAATTGCCTAGGGGCCAGTCAGATTACTTAAGGTCTTTAACCAGAATAAAATTTTAAGTTTGATATAATAGGTCGGGGAAAAAGTCTTTTCGCATATAGTATGTATAAACTTGTAATAAAATCTCTTTGGCTGTACTATTTGTATCTGGCTGGTTTTGATGATGTTAAAAAGATTACATTTCATTCATTTATTTTTCTTTCTGTCAAAATAAGTGAATTTATTGAAGAAATTCGATTCATTTTAATATTTTATAACAAAAAAGGAAAAATGCAACGCAGCCGCAGAAAAAATGTGTGACGTTTATGGACCTCATGCAGTCTCAGTAAGAGGAGCACAAAGTTGGTTTAAGCGTTTTCAATCCGGGAATTTTGATGTCAAAGATGCACCTCGCGCTGATCGCCTGTTACGGATAAAATGGATGCCATTTTAGAAAAAGTGGGGAAGATTGGCATATCAGTAGTTACGATTTAGCTGAAGAATTATATATGCATGCGGTTTTATTGTATGTAATTAATTGATATTTCTACGTGATGCATTCTCTGAACGATGCATGTACACTGTACAGCTATGAAGCACCTGGACGGGTCGGGTGTGCCGCTGAACTATCATGCTCTGATAGAATACCAGACTAAATTAGCAGCTTAGTGCTGCTACGCTTTGTACGGTGGGAAATGAGAACCAGTGATCTAATTGTTTTTATGTATCTCAATGACTAGATTAGCAAGACGTTCACCTGATTGAGGGGCATATCCATAACACTTGCGGTATCACCCAGAACACAGCGTTGAAAAGTTCACTTCTTGTTCTGTAATAAAATTATCGATATATTTTTAGTAGCTTTATTGATTGCATACTTAATTGTTTTAACAAAATAATTCTACTCTTGAAATTAATACATATTTTTGTAGCGGATGGATAGAGGTGTGGCCACTTACCATCTAATGGACTGTCTGCTCGTGGCGTTAGCCTTAGGCACTTTCATAAAAACTTCTACTTTAACGGTGCAGTCCTATTACATACGTTTTATTCCACACGCACGTTTACTTAGCTCTATTAGAATGAAATAGAACCATTTATTAACTTAATCAAAACTTTTAAATCTAACTAAACTTCATATATAATAATAAAATTAATTTGATCATAGTTTACAAAAACTTCAAGTTAATCTTGACAGTGAATAATATAAACGTATTAATGATTTACAACGTATTTTGGGCTTATGAATAAGCTAGGCTGAACTCCTTTGCTCTCCAAATTTACAAAGCACTTGTCTTGTATCAAAACGTAAATAAAACAATTCACAGCTCCCATTATATATTAGTGCCTAGACCTAGACGACCGAACTACGCTCTGCATCTTTCGATTTTGCTTATATTCATTTCCAATAATAGATATTTAGATAAATTGTATACAAGATTTCACAATGTTATTGTTAGAGAAGTTTGACTTGTAAGACTGAAGGCTGTGGCCTACTAGTTAGTTGCAAAAAGTCTGAATATAAGCATTGCAGATTCTCTGGTAACAACAACACCCATGCAGTACCTACTATCGATAGAACTCCTTCAAATCAAGTAGAGGAATTCAAGTACCTTAGATGCATAATAAACGTCAAAGCAAACACGGAAAGATATTTAGAAATAAGAATCAAGACAGACTGTCAAAAGCGCTCTCTGGGATCCTCTGTGATGCAAAACTGCCTATTAGAATTAAAGGCACCGTGTATAAACGAGCTGTTAGACCGATTTGCTCCCCAAGTTTTAGGGGATTAGTAAATGCGAATAGCAAAAAATACATGTCACGGAGATGAAAATGTGCGCGATAGGCAGGTTGTGTTCCGAGACTTGATAAAATTCCAAACAAATACATCCGAGGACCTTTAAAGAAACTGATTTCCAGCAAAAGATACAAGGAAGGTTGAACATGTAATGCGCCTAAGTGCAAAATATGTCCCGACAGGTTTTAGCCATAAAAGAAGACAAAAAAGGCAGAGGCCGCCCACCTGCTACCTGGACGCGAGCCATCCATTATTGCTGATATGCTGATTGCTTAATGATATGCTGACGATGGGCTTAACGCTGGAATGACACAAAATCGCCAAAAATGATGTAAAAGTATCTGAAGGGCTGACCCCAAATAGGGAACAAGCCACAAGATTGATTCGCTAAAAATGAATTATATACGAGAGTCGCTCGTTTAATTGTATATTAGCTAGATGTTTATACAGTGACTGTACAGCTAAAAAAGTCACAATAGATTTGCATTCGACTGTTGGTGGCTCCCAATAATAGTCTAATATCACAAATACAGATATTGTATGTAGCCAATACAAACAGTGAATTTTACAAAATGTTCAGTATGCCCCTGGCTGTTCATCAATATGAACCTTTTATATGTGCTAAATCGTGTTAACTTTATACTGGTAGGATTCCTATGCAGGAGTCCGTCTAGGTAGGTACCACCCCAGGGCCAGTTATTCTACCGTGAAGCAGTAGTGTGCAAACATTACTGTGTTTCGGTTTGAAGGGCACTGTGAGCTAGCGTAATCACTGGGCATAGGAGACTTAAGAACCTATGTCTCAGGGTGATGGGCACAGTGTAGTGTCACACAGAAATTTTCTGGGTGACACAACATTTGTTATGGGCAGAGGTTGCACTTACAATCAGGTGAACGTTTTGCTCTTTCATCACTTTATGCAATAAAAAAAAACTTTATTTTCTCTTTGTTTGGGATAACAAACAGGCAGTACACTATTGTGGTACAAAAATAAATTAGTTAATAGAATCAGGCGTTACTTTGCGGAAATCCATTATAATGAAGAAAAGTAAGTTACTTTGCTAAGATCCGCATGCAAAATATAAAAATGGTGTATATTACCTAGTTTTTTGAAGTGCACCACCCGCCCTCCCTCAGTAGCGTGCACAAGCAAACTAACACCGCCACCAGGAACCGCCACCAGGTACCCTCCACCAACCACTACAATACCACCACTAGATAATATACACCACTGAAGTCGAGAACACGACACGTGTTTCGCCCCAAAACGAGGCATTATCAAGCGTAATAGACTCTACGACAGACGGCGGCCGTCCGCTACTGAGGGAGGGCGGGTGGTGCACTTCAAAAAACTAGGTAATATACACCATTTTTATATTTTGCATGCGGATCTTAGCAAAGTAACTTACTTTTCTTCATTAAAAATAAATTACATTATAAGCATTCAATCAGTGTATGGACCACTACATTATCCATAATTTAGACTTACAATTAATAATAAAAATCGAGTCAGAAGCTTATTTTATAAAATAAAAATAAACTTATATGTCCATACGTATAATTTTTTTTATTGTTTATATTAGTTTATGACTCCATTTTTTTTAATTAATACATACATACACAAATGAAAAATAAATATCCATGTACTGTATCAGTAACTAATTTATGACAGCGATCAATCAACTTAATAAGCTACTATAACAATCGGGAGAGATTTAGCTAAAAGCGAGCCAATTTAATCTAATTTAAGTATGGGGTCCGAAACGGCCCCATGGGGACGCTCACTGAAACCACGGCAATGGAATGATCTATACGTCTAGATCTTGATTACCTTTTTGCAAAGCAGTTCAAGAACTCGTAGGAACAACACGCAAAAACTAGAGGTTATAAAGAAGTGAGACCATGAAAGTTATTTTCTTGTTGGCAATTTCGATTGCGATAATATTGGGCATTTTAAGTAATTTCGACCTCACAAATCAAGTACCAGATACAAAATTATCAAATGAGGTGAATTTTTCTTCTATGCTTCGAATAAAAAGACATAACCAATTGATAAACTACACTGCAGATGAAACCGAGCCCCAATTAATGATGGATGAGACGAAAAACATTTCAGTTTTAAATGGGACTCTTGCAAAGAAACATGCTTTATTGATTGCTCAGTTCAAGAAAACATGGCCAGTATGGAAATGGCGTGAATATGGTTTTTTCTCTGACGATTATTTAGAAATAATAAACGAACACTGGCTTCAGTTCCCGCCGCCTGACGAGACGTGGCAAAAAGTATTAGCGAGTATGTACGTCTTGTTTTGTACGGTCGGCAGCTGGGGCAACATCATTGTATTATTGATGTATCTAAAGTAAGTTTTTTCATTGTTATTTTAATGTTAATTTGCCTTAATACTTATTTTGTTGATCAATTTAGTAGTAACAAAATTATATCTTTGAACATACATATATTTTTTCGAATTGGCATAATACTTTTAAACTTGTCACTAGATTTCAGTGTGCAAATAAGGTCTGTGTGTCTATTTAACTACAGATTGATCTGGTTGTAAAGGTTAATAAGTTAGTTTGTTCGAACAAGAGACATTACATAATAATCAACAGCTAATTTTATTTGTCGATATTACTTTTGCTTAATATATGTGTAGTGACCTTGTGCCTTGGCCAAAACCTACGACCAATAAATACGCTGCTCGTTTAGCATAACCCAGGTGTCAGTAATTACCTTTGAACTTGAGCAGCTCAATCCGGTATAAATAATAAGTACTTTGCGATCATAAAAAATAATGTAATTAAGAATCGATTTATGTAAAAAGACGTTATTTTCCGTCATTATTTACGGTATTCAAGTAAAATTAAATTTTCTGATGATGATGAAGATGTCGTCATAACTGATTTTAATGCAACATTAACGCTAAATATATTGAAGTGAAAATACACACATACAAGCACACTCGTACGCACTTTAAAGGCGCGCACTGAAAAACACAGATATTCAGGTATTTTACAAATATTAGCTTTAACTAGGATTTAAACCCAACGCCCACCAACATTATTTTTTTATTTATTTTATTAAAACTTTATTGAACACCTTAATTAAAAGGGTAACAATGGGCGGACTTAATGCCTATTGGCATTCTCTACCAGTCAACCCGTGGGCGTGGAGAAAGTTGTGAAGGGTGCAATAAATAAATATGTGAAAAATACCATAAATAACCAGCCGAAGGAAATAAAAAAATGTATTATAATAATATGGTATACATAAACATACAAAAACATAAATACACACATAAATATATATATATATATATATATATATATATATACAAAATAAACATACACACATATTCATACATACTTAAATATACGATACATATACTTAAAAATGCAATGATCAAGGAAGACGAATACAAATTAAGTACTCGTATCAACAGAAGATGCCTTCAGGCAATATTCCCGCACCAACCTTTTAAAAGTATATTTGTTGGATACTTTTCTAATATCTTCGGGCAGGGTGTTCCAGAGCAGTGTAGCCTGAACAGTAAAGAAGTTACCGACGAAACCGGTGGAATGTTGAGGTACACTAATCTTATGATTAGATGAGGAACGAAGAACCCTTTCATGAGTTAAATAAATATACTGGAATTTATCCTTAAGATATGACGGAGTGAAGGGATTGTTTAAAATAGTGAAGAGAACAAGGAGAATTCTAGAGTTACGCCTTTGTTGAATAGGAAGCCATTTAAGGCGAGAACGATATTCAGAGATATGGTCATACTTACGAAGGCCGAAAATATACCTGATACAATTGTTTAGAAGGCGCTCTACCTTATAAAGAAGATCTTTGTTCAAGTCTGTGTAACACACATCTGCATAGTCAATAAATGGAAGTATGAGTGACTGCACAAGCATGACCTTAGTCTTAACGGGCAGAAAGTTTTTAAGGCGGTAGAGTGAGCATAATGCCCCGGTCACTTTCCGGGAGACTTCAGTGACGTGTTTCCTCCAGTCCATAGTCGTATCGATATACAGCCCCAGGTTTTTCACCGAGTTAGAGAACGTATTATGTTATCGTTGTAATGCACGGAAGGCAGACTTGAGAAATCAATTTTACCTAGCATTTTCGGGCTACCTACCAGCATAGCTTGGCATTTTGTGGTATTTACAGTAATTCCAAAGCGTAATGACCAATCGTATATGGACTTAAGATTGTTATTAATATTATTAATCGCGTTATGCAGAGTATAGATATCAGATTGCACGTAGATCTGTATATGTATCTTCAAACGACGCGTCGTCAAGCGGTCGTAAGCTAAAACAATAAAAGGTTTATGCCACAGCGTATCTGCAATAGAAAGAGTAATCAAAAACAATTGTTGATACAATAGTAGCAATGAATATATTACAGCATAGTAACGTGCTTTATCTAGACAACGCTTTAACACTCGTAATTCCTTACTCAAAATATTTCTTTTGCGAAAGTAGTTATTATATACATCGAAAATATTATATTTCTTTGGAGTTTGGAACAGTAGTCAGAGCCTATGAAGAATATGTAAGTCGAAGTACAGACTAACTCTTTTTCGAAAAGAACCATGCTCTTAGAGAATAACAGTAAAGTTATACGACCGCGGGTTATGTACGCTACTATATATATAACTTTAAAGAAAAAAACAAATATTAGAAATGTAATAACATAAATGAAACAAGAAAGATTTGTACCAAATTGAGGAAGAGAAAGGGGTTAAGCTTAAACTGCTTTCTAGCAGTTTAAGATTAAAATCAAAGTCAAAATGTTTTTATTCAATTTAGGCTTATTTAAAGCTCTTATGAATGTCAAAATCTACACCGGTTAAAAAAACGACCTTCTCAGAGAAGAACCGGTAAGAAACTCTGGGGTCTTTCTTTTTTTTAGATTATAAAATTCATTTATAGATTATAAAAAAATTAATTTAGTAGCCCCTGGCTACTACATTTATGATGTAACTTTTACATCTCATAATCTGCACTTGCAAAAAGATTAGTTTTTGCAAATGCAGAGTATGAGTTATTTCCACACATGTTTGTTCTTATAAATAATGATCTATTTTATTTAATCTAATAATGTCTTTCTTTAGCTTTATCTAATAGAGTCTTCTGGATAAATTTTTAAAAATCCATGTCCGATTTTTGTATTACATTTTTAGGAATTTTGTTATAAAACTTTATACATCTACTAAGAAAAGACTTTCTAGTTTTAGCCAACCTAAACATAGGAACCTCTAGCGTGTCACCTCGAACCATTCTACAGGATACAGTCATTTTTTTGATAAATAAATTAATGTTTTTCCGTACATATATTATGTACATATGTTCAAAAATAAACAACGACATAAGTGTTAAAATATTGGTCTCCCTGAATAGTTCTCGTAGCGAATCGCGAGGTCCCAAGTTAAAGATTGCCCGAAATTTCTTATTGCAGAAATGGCTGAACTTAACTTCCCACTGTAACTTGGAATCAATAGTGATTTTGTTTTGCCTGCATTTAAAACTAAATAGTTTGCCGCAAACCATTTGGAAACAATATCTAAAGTTTCATTGGGCTGTTTCAGCGTACACTCATTTCTGTTAACTTTAAACAACAATGATGTATAATCGGCAAACAGCACTATTCATACATTTTTGTACCAAATATGGTAGATCATCAATTTACACCAAGAACAGGATGGACCAAGGATTGATCCCTGTGAAACACCCATTTTTACTGCACAACCTGATGACATAACACCGTTGATGGCAACTTTGTGAGTTCTATTTGTAAGGTAGGAAGATAAAAGATCCAGTAAAGCTTCCGTAGTATTTGAGTTTATTTATTAAATTTTTATGTTCCACGCAGTCAAATGCCTTTGAGAGATCCCAAAAAAAAAACACCGTGTCATGAAAATCGTCCCAGGCTTGTAGAACATGTAAGGCTAGTTTAACGCCGGCCTTAGTTTTTGACCTACCTTTAGTAACGCCGAATTGCTTGTGTATTTTTTCAAATATATCACTAAAGCTGGCAACACAGAAATAGGACAGTAATTTGAAGAAATTTCTCTGCTACCCGATTTAAAAAGTGGTGCAACTTTAGTATGTTTCATAAGTTCAGGGAAGACACCAAAGTCCACACAGAGATTAAAAATCATCGCCAATATTGGGGCTATATCGATAATAATTATATCAATTGCACAGATCGAGAGCCCTCAGACATCTTCCGTTTTCTTTTTATTTGATTTGCTAAATGCTTTTACGATATCTGTAGGGCTAATGTGACTAAAACGAAAGTTTGTAATTTCAATATTTACATGTTCCCTTAGATATGACTCTGAAACTACAGCACTTGACTGCAAATGGTAAGTAATTTCAACAAGTAAATTTGAAAAAACTTCAAGAAACTCATTTGCAATATTGTATTTATCTTTTACTACATTACCAAATTTAAAGCAAATTCTTCTTTTTTAGTATTATGCCTGCCAGTTTCTAAATTAATTATATTCCATGTGGCTTTAATTTTATCAGAAAAAAACTTAATTTTATTGCTTAAAAAATCAGCTTTTGCTTTCAAACAAACATTTAAAAAAAATTGAATTCTGTTTAGCATACTGATGAAATTGTAGGATGAAATTGTGGATTTTGCCATAGAGATCATATAGATTGTCTCCACTCTTTTTAATTCCTTTAGTTGCCTACTCACTAAAGCATATTTTTTTACGAATATTAACTACATTTCTAGTAAATACTTTATTATATTCGTAAGAAATTGCATAAAAAAGGTGTTAAATGTACTATCAGGGTCATTCAAAGAAAAAGTTAACTCAGAAAGTTTAAACTTAACATTGTGTTTGAATCGGTCAATTCTGTTCCTGTCTCAGGTCTGCATTCAATTGATATACTGTCAGTAATATTTTTGAAGTCCAACTGTACTTTCAGTTAGTACCTCCTTATATACCTCTTTGTCTTGCTCAATTTGCATTGCAAGATCAAAAGCAAAGTCGTTTTTTATTTTATTTTAGTTACGAGTATTCACCACATCCATGAATTAGATGTTCTTTAAAAAATAAGTTACAATCAAAACGACGATCTCATGGCTCAAGAGTCAGTTTACAATGGAAATGTATTGCACTTCACTAGAATATGCGCAATGCGAATTTGATCAGGATTTTTGCTGTTCCCTTCTTTCTGTCACAGCATCTGATGTTTCTACGATCATAAAAACTATTACAAGCGTAGTCACGAGATTTTTGCTAGTGAATTTCACTGTCATATATCTCGATACACAAAGTATAACATTGGGTTCCTTACGTCAATCTTGCGAATACATTCAGTGGCAAATACAGGTAAAAAAGCACAGCAAAAACAACCTAAAATTTCCGGGTTTTAGAACTAGGAAGAATCCGCTACGCTGCTTCTATGCGGGTTGGAGGACTTCACATGCACTCATTATATTTTCTATTGTATTTTTCTTCACCGCCGAGTACGTGGTAAATCGGCAGGTTAAAATCGCAAATAACAATTTTAGTGGTGCCAGCACCGGGAATCGAACCTAAGTCACTCGCGTACTATGAAATTTAAAGTGAGCGCCTAGCCTAGCCTGAGCTATCACGGCTCAAAAATAATGCTTAATTGAGGAAGCTATCTAATAAGTCTTAATACGTCTATCCAAACTAACATGACTTATGATGGGGAACTGGATTACGGAAACCTAGCGTCACTGCGCTTATCAACCCGCTTATCCTAAGAGTTGAACAAAGAAAAATCTTCTAAGAAATGCATGCCTATTGTACTTTCTTAGAAGGGCCGATCTCCAGAAGTGGACATGGAAGCTTTACGACGACGATGCGCTAAAATACGAAAGTTCGATACACATAATACACACAATATTCAAAGTATGGAACAAATACGGAAATCTTTCCAAGGTAAGCCAAAAGCGTTCAGTGCAAGAATAAGGATTCCTTGAAATATTTTATTAAAAGTAAATCACATACGCTAAATCGAGATCGCAAGGCCTCGTACCAACAATAACTTTATATTTGTGTACCACTATTAATGAGTAGCCAACATCTTTATTTTTATCACAGTAGAGTAAAAGTAGCTAAATAATAAATTCCAAACTTTTCACCTGTTGATATTCCAATGTATTTTGATACTCTGTTTAGCAGATTATAATAATAAGTGATTAAATTTAAACTTTGGCCTTCAAATGTGTAATAGGTAAGTAAGTTTTTTGATACCAAATGCGTCTTATAATGAAAAAGAAACATAACTTATTTAAGTTGATACTAATAATCAAGGTAAACAATTTGTATGCAATGTGCATACAAATTTTAAATATTGTTTAATATTGATAGAAATGTGTGTCTTATTACTGGTAGAAATAAATTACATATTACGTAATGCTACAATATTTTTTTATTGAATAAAGTCACGGAACGAGTTAAACATTTACCTGATGGTAAGTGCAACGTCTACTAATATGAAGTACCGTTTCACTCAGAACATTTCTGTGTGGCACTGCACTGCGCCCACCACCCCGAGACATCAGTTCCTAAGTCTCGTATGCCCAGCGATCACACTAGCTCTCACTGCCCTTCATATTCATAGTAAAAAGCTTTATTAATCTTGGGAAATGGTATTATTTTATATAAAGTACGTTGAATATTGTGTATGCATACTTTGTTTTATAAAATAATATAAACAAACAACAAAATTAGCCATAAGGAAATTATTTTGACCCATGCAATATAATTGGCTGTTAAGACTTTCATCATATCTGCTAAAAGTACAAACAAACATCATTCATAAAAAATAATTTCATTTATGTATTTACGTTGGGTAGGTTGTCCTACCAAAACAAGCTCGCGGGCCCCTGGCCCACAAACTCAGTTGTCCGATGAAGCTGTAAAAGAAATCGATAAGTTTAAATAATCCGGGGGACGGACAACCTCCTCTTCAGTCAAAACATTTAGCGATTGCCTACCCATCTTCCAAGTATAACAACTGTTACTTTAATTTTCAAACATCAATGAGAAAGACAGTGTTTGTACAGCGGCTGCCATTACAGGAGGCAATTATGCGAAAATATGCGCAAATAAAAAGATGTGTATTGTAACTTCGATTCACTTAATCACTGTATTTTTCTTGTTCATTAATTACTGTCTAAGTTATATTATGTAATAGAATAGAAAAGAAGTGAAACATCGGAGAAGTTAATACAAATCAAACATAGATATATCATTACGTAATTATACATGTTTCATTTAGAGACAATTAAATTTCATAAGTTTTGGGCTATTATACTACTATTACTGTTTATCTGTATTGAAAACTGTTCAAAACTTTCTATCTCTCGATTAGTGTTACGGGTATATAATAAAAAGATTCGTTAGTCGCATCACATCTGATTCGCATATATTGATTAATATAAAATACAAAATTAATATGAATGTAGTACAAGTCGTTAGTTTCTAAGACGAAAATAAATTAAGGAGTAATTGCCTTTAGAAGTATTTATCTGAGTATCATAAAACTCGATTAAGAGAAATGCCCGAAGACTCGTTACTTTCGACAGATGTCGAATTTGAAAAATACCTTACCTCAAATACTCAAGTTTATGGTGGGCAAAGGCATATTGCCAAACTTTTAGGAGGACTTACCGCAATTGCCATTATTGTGGCCAATACTTCCAACTCTGGCAAGATAGAAGAAATATAGCAACTTATCAAGTATTAAAAGACTCAAAAAATATAAATTACTTTTACATATTTAAATAAAACTAGATTTTACGGATCTTATTGCGTTTAATTTACTATTTATAACCCGACGTTTCTAGCGCTATAAAGCACCGATGGTTACGGGAGGACAGAGGTGACAGATGTTCTGTTGTCATACTCGTATATATAATTTCGGTGATATAATTGCTGTTAGCCTTTTTGGCTTTTACAGCTTCATCGGATACTGTGCTCACGAGCCAGGGGCCCGCGTTTTTTTTTATTTCACTAAAGTGACGGAACGAGCAAAATGCTCACCTGATAGTAAGTGTAACGTCTGCCCATAACAAATGCTGTGTCACCCACAAAATTACTGTGTGACACCACAATGCGCCCGACACCCTGAGACATCAGTTCTTAAGTCTCATATACCCAGTGATTACGCTAGCTCTCAGTGCCCTTCAAACCGAAAAACAGTAATGTTTGCACAGGACTGCTTCACGGCAGAATAACTGGCCCTGGGGTGGTACCTACCTAGACGGAATCCTGCATAGGAATCCTACCACCAGTAAAAGCCACCAGCCTTCCAGGTTTGGTTTGACCCAAACATAAATACTTAAATAAACTCTTGCAAAAACATGATCCAGAACATGGTCACAGACTGCAGACTTCCTAGAGCGTCGATGCTTCACATCAGCTATGTGTTCTTTAACGCGGGTTTTAATGGTTTTAATGGATAACCCGCGTTAAAGAACACATACCTGATGTGAAGCATCGACGCTCTAGGAAGTCTGCAGTCTGTGACCATGTTCTGGATCATCCCAACCATTACATCAGATTTGATAGACCACAAATCCTTGCAAAAGAACACCGATTCCTACCAAGGATGATTCGTGAGGCTATTGAAATTAAAAAACATCCTAATTTCAATAGGGAAGATGGTTGGGTATTACCACCGGCTTGGGATCCTATTATTAATAAAATTAAATCAAAAACCAAGCATACCACTGCAAGGCTTCAAGACACAGTAAGCTCTTTCTGCGTAGATCGGACTAAAAATAATAATTAAAAGCTGAAGGTACTCCGGGTTAACTATGACATCGGGACAACTGTCACCTCAGTCCCCCCGTGACCATGGGTGCTGTAAAGTGTCCGAAACGTCGGGTAAAAATAGTTCAAAATTAAACGCGATAAAATCCGTAAAAAAGTAGTTTTATTTAAATGTGTAATATTCGCGTAAATAAAAGAAAACATCTTGCAAAAACATCGAAATTCGGACTGTATCGTGTGTACGCGGTGTGATTGTCGACTGCTGCGCGCCGCACTCTACGGCGGTCGCGAGTCCTGGTGCGTGTTATATTAAAGCTATTGACTGTGTGTACAGTGTGGCCTGGATCGTGACTGACCGTATCGTGGTCAGGGAGTGCTGAGACGTCCGTGTCGTCTAGCACGTTTCGCGGGCGACGTTTGCGTACGGTCACGTTTCTGACTTGTCGGTAATTTTCTGCTTTAACCACCAGCGGGTTTGGATGAACCGCGGATTTTTCGACAAACCGCCGTGATACTTCTCGGAAGTGTTCAGAGATTGTGAAGAATTGTGAAGGTCTACGTTGCGTTGATACCAACCGGCTCCGGTGGCAGTTCGCAAGAATCGATTTTGAACGCTCTGTAACTTTTTTAATTGATTGCCCGTCGCGTGAGCGAAAGCGACGCAAGCATAGGCCATTACGGGTCTTATGCAAGTCTTATAGAGGCGAAGTTTGTGTCTTAAGCATATTTTGCTTGAAGAGCAAGTTAACGGATATAGTCGGCTTGAGATAAAAGCCGCTCTATTTCGAACGTTTTTTATGTGTACAGCGAACGACATCGCTGCGTCTAAAGTGACCCCAAGGTATTTGACGCTCTTTTCCCAGGGAATAGGGCGTCCGAACAGGGTGATCGTGCCTAGCTAATTGTTGCCGATTGTGTGAATTCGTCTAGCGGGCTTTGGCGTGCCCCTCGAGAAGTATATCGCTACGCTTTTCTCGGGGTTTACCTCTATTCTCCATTTCCGGAACCATTCGCCTAAGCGATCGGCTGCGGCTTGGAGTTGAATCGTTATCGTTATCGTGCGGCCCTTGTGCTTGTCGGAATAGTACAGGGCCGTGTCATCTGCGAAAAGCGCAAGATTGACTTTCGGGTCTCTAGGAATGTCGCTAGTATATAGCGAGAAAAGTAGTGGGGAGAGGCAGGAGCCTTGAGGGACACCCGCTCGGAGAGTGCGGCTTGAAGAGCGCGTTCCCTCTACCTGGAATTGAAATAGGCGGTTGGACAAGAAGGCTCGTATGATGCTCACGAGTCTGTCCTGCACTTTAGTGTGATACAACTTGTAATGCAAGCCGTCGTGCCAGACTTTGGCAAATGCCTTTACGTCATCGAAAAATAAGGCCCCTGTGCCTACAGGCTAAGGGCGGTCGTTTAAATTCTCTAAAATGTGCTCCGTTAAGCGGTGCACTTAATGAGTACACGAGTGTTCGGGGCGAAAGCCGAACTGCTCGTCGGGAAGAATGTTATTAGTAAGAACATAGTCTTTTATTCGACTGAGTATAATTCGCTCATAAATCTTAGCCATCGAGTTGAGGAGACTTATTAGGCGATTATTGGACGGAATGTTCCTAGGCTTGTTAGGTTTTGGAATGCCTATAACGTCAGCTTCCTTCCAATCGTCCGGAAAAGAGCAGCTGGAGAAGAGCGCGTTAAAAATAGTAACTAACATACACAATAGCGGCGTAGTTAGACATTTCATCACTCTGTGGTTTATGCCGTCGAGGCCGGTCTGATGTCATAGTTAACTTGGGGTACCTTCAGCTTTTATATATTATTGTAGTCCGATCTACGCAGAATGAGTTTACAATGTCTTGAAGTATTGCAATGGTATGCTTTGTGCAAGCATCGACGCTCTAGGAAGTAAAGAACTTATAGCTGATGTGAAGCATTGACGCAGTCTGTGACCGTGACCAAACCATAACCAATGACCAGATTAAAAAATTTCAATAGGTGGGTACTACCACCGGCTTGCGATCCAAGCATACCACTGCAAGACTTCAAGACACAGTAAGCTCACTGTGCGTAGATCGGACTAAAAATAATAATTAAAATCTGAAGGTACCCCGGGTTAACTTTGACAGTAGGGCATCTTTCACCTTAGTCCTCCCCTGACCATGGGTGCTGTAAAACGCTCGAAACGTCGGGTTATAAATAGTAAATAAAACGCGATGAAATCCGTAAAATCTAGTTTTATTTAAATGTGTAGTATTCGCGTAAATATAATAAATAATTATACTTTTACATATTTTTCATAGAAAGGATAATATATTCGAATGGCAATTTACTCAAGAAACACGCTCTTCAAGTGAGTTGTTGTTTTGGTTTTGTTTAATAAATATAAACAAATGATAATTTACTGCTATTACAGTGGCAATGCAATCCGTGAAATGCATTACAATTCATGTTAATTTCAATGAGAGTTGATTCATTAAGTACATGTGTTAGAAATTCTACGAAAATGGAAGAACAACAATACTATCTAGGAACTTAATTTGCGTATTTAGTCTGGAGTATTTAAATTATCAAGAATGTTTTGATACGTACTAAAACAAGATAGTTAAGGCAACATATGCATTTAGAAAATTAGTCTGTTTTCATATCAATGCACGAAAATGTAAAATAACAAAAAGTATAATTTTGCCGCATCCACAGACATTGTACGTGAGTCTGAGACTATCACAGTATTTTGTTGTGGAAAGCACCGCGGACGGTTGTGTTCCTGTTTTTCTCTCCGTTCCACTAAATTTAGATCAAGAAACCAAAATAACATGTCACTGGCATTAAAAGTCGTCCTAATAACTTTTTCTATGATCGTGCGATGCGTGAATTTGAATACTCATCCTCGCGTGAAAGATACCAATGAATTAAGTGAAGATTACGATGTAAACAATTTAAGGCACGTGGTGCAATTAGTAAACTTAAAACCATTTAAGTGTCAGAGTGATTTTTGGTGGCATTATTTGGATAAATTAAAGCAGTGGAAAAAACGGAGAAGAATGAAGAAAGTGAAACATTACTTTATTAAAGATAATTTTGAAAAATTACGTATGAAGAGGAGTCTCAACGAAACAAATGAAACGTTTATTCTACATGCCTCAAGTACGCCGAATATAAGTACAGACTCTAACAAAAGTACATCTTTAGTTGCAAGATTCAAAGAGCAGTGGCCGGTACAATTATGGCGGCGATGTGGATGGTTCACTGATGATTACCTGCTACTGATAAATCCTCATTGGTTGCAATTTACCCCACCTCCGCCCGCGGTCCACTATACACTGGGAAGCATCTACATTGCCATGTTAGCTGCTGGCTGTTCAGGAAATGTGATGGTCCTTTACATGTATTGTAGGTCAGTAAAAATATTATTAAAATTATTAATACTTAGTGTGACCTTAGCGAGAATTGTTTTTATAAATACGTACAATTTAAGCAACGATTCGTGTTTCGTGTTTTGAGAGGATTTTAAAGCTGGAAAGAATCTGCCACATTGCTATAGTGCTGGCTGACAGACTTAACATGTTGTCGAACACTATTTCTCAAATTTTCTAGTTTCCTCACGATGTTTTCCTTCACCGCCGAGAACGTAGTAAATGAACACTTAAAACTGAAATTATCAGTTTTAGAAGTGCCGGCCTTGGGGTTTAAACCCAAGTCACTCGTTTGCTACGATTACTCTCGAGGTACGAGGTATACATGTAATGCGATTTGCATTACATAGTAAGTATATAATTGACATAGTAATATAATTTCCTGAATATTTATAAATTTTTATTCCTTTTACTTTTCATAATATAATGCATACAATTCCTTGTAAAGTAAGCATAGTCTCAGAAACCGAAATCCCTTCGTTTTAAAAATCTGACAAGTGCGAGCTTAACTCGCATGGTTCGTTCCGTACATTGTATACCCACCACGTTTTCTTAAATCAAAAGTTGGTACGCGAAAATATTGAGAAATTTATTATGATATTTTATATTCATAGACCTCTTATAGATTTTCCTGTAATCTATTAGTAAAGTACTTTTTTCAATATTTTAAATTTTTTCTCGTCCTAACCTACTCGCGCCCGATGTAACACTGATGCGATGAGATCGGAAGAAGGCTACGATGCAGTGTCAGAAACAGGGGACAATCACAACACTACCAGAGTCGAAAACCAACTTCAGCTCCGCCTGGGATTCGAGCCCAGGATCCGCGGCGAAGAGGTCAGCTACTCTGACCACTAGGCCACGCGATCGCTTAGTATTAATTGTAAGAATTACAATTATAGCATACTTATTCTTTCTAATTTCAAAGGTAATTTTGCATAGAAAATAAGCTGCTTAAGAGAATCTACCACCCCATCTCATCCCGTGGGTGTCGTAAATCTCGACAGAGGGAAATCAAAACCAGGAGATTGGAACTCAGGAGAGAGAAAAGCGGTTGCCAACCCGCCTGCCAAGCGTGGCCACTATGGCAAAATCCCTGCAAAACGAGAGCTACAAACTTTTGTAACATGCTATGGAGGAAGCCTTTGTTCATCAGTGGACTAGTGATAGGCTAAAACGACGACGACGAAGCTGGTTTTAAATCTCATAGTGGTTCTTTTACGACGATAGTGGATCTATTATCGCCAACATAAACCACTGCGGTCCTTAAAAAAATATGTGATTATGGTATGATTCCAAAAATAATAAAGTTAATAGAATCAGGCGTTACTTTGCGGAAATCCATTATAATGAAGAAAAGTAAGTTACTTTGCTAAGATCCGCATGCAAAATATAAAATATAAAAATGGTGTATATTACCTAGTTTTTTGAAGTGCACCACCCGCCCTCCCTCAGTAGCGTGCACAAGCAAACTAACACCGCCACCAGGAACCGCCACCAGGTACCCTCCACCAACCACTACAATACCACCACTAGATAATATACACCACCGAAGCCGAGAACACGACACGTGTTTCGCCCCAAAACGAGGCATTATCAAGCGTAATAGACTCTACGACAGGCGGCCGCCGAGTGAGCGGCGCGGTCAAAGAGCTGCCTATTTATACTACAGGTGACGCAAACGGCCCCCACCTACGACATTGCGATTACAATATCGTGATAGCGGCCGCTTGCTCACACAATCCACCACCCGAATTACATAAGCAGCCGTTTGCGACCGAATTGATAGCAAACGACTACTTCGAGTATATTTAAACTTTAAGTACTGGATTTAAAGATATTTAAAAGTGGTGAATTCGAGACGTTTGTTTGTTCATTCAGCAGTGCAATGTTATTATTTTTATTTTTTATTATTTCTAATTGCTCCAGCACACACAGCCGAAGCCCCTTGTCGCAAATATGTAGGACTTTAAATGTGTGGTCGCTAGTTAGGTTATGCCCAGTTTCCAAAAGATGTTTTGCGAAGTGTGATCTGTCGGGATTGCAATTTCTGTACGCGGCCAAATGCTCCTTGTATCGGGTCCCGAAATTGCGACCAGTCTGACCCACGTAAACGGCGCTGCATTCACTGCAAACAAGTCTATAAACGCCGGATTTTTGGCGTTCATCAATTTTGTCTTTGACGTTACAAGCCCCACTCAGCGAATTGCTTGTCCTGAACGCAACGTAAATATCGTTACGCCTAAGAGTCCTTGCTATTCTCTCAGATACAGGACCCAAGTAGGTCAAACTGCTCACATATCGTCGAAAATTGATGAACGCCAAAAATCCGGCGTTTATAGACTTGTTTGCAGTGAATGCAGCGCCGTTTACGTGGGTCAGACTGGTCGCAATTTCGGGACCCGATACAAGGAGCATTTGGCCGCGTACAGAAATTGCAATCCCGACAGATCACACTTCGCAAAACATCTTTTGGAAACTGGGCATAACCTAACTAGCGACCACACATTTAAAGTCCTACATATTTGCGACAAGGGGCTTCGGCTGTGTGTGCTGGAGCAATTAGAAATAATAAAAAATAAAAATAATAACATTGCACTGCTGAATGAACAAACAAACGTCTCGAATTCACCACTTTTAAATATCTTTAAATCCAGTACTTAAAGTTTAAATATACTCGAAGTAGTCGTTTGCTATCAATTCGGTCGCAAACGGCTGCTTATGTAATTCGGGTGGTGGATTGTGTGAGCAAGCGGCCGCTATCACGATATTGTAATCGCAATGTCGTAGGTGGGGGCCGTTTGCGTCACCTCTAGTATAAATAGGCAGCTCTTTGACCGCGCCGCTCACTCGGCGGCCGCCTGTCGTAGAGTCTATTACGCTTGATAATGCCTCGTTTTGGGGCGAAACACGTGTCGTGTTCTCGGCTTCGGTGGTGTATATTATCTAGTGGTGGTATTGTAGTGGTTGGTGGAGGGTACCTGGTGGCGGTTCCTGGTGGCGGTGTTAGTTTGCTTGTGCACGCTACTGAGGGAGGGCGGGTGGTGCACTTCAAAAAACTAGGTAATATACACCATTTTTATATTTTATATTTTGCATGCGGATCTTAGCAAAGTAACTTACTTTTCTTCATTAAAAATAATAAACACAAAAATGCTTCCTTTATGAAAGTTTATCTAATATATAATATTATTTAATATAGCCAATTTCTTACATAATTAGTATTTTGTTATTAAGTTTTATTATTAGAATAAATTTTATCGCATATAATTTGTTTAAATGTTTGATATAATGTTTAAAATATAAATTTGAGAATTATGTAGACTGCTGAAAATTAAGAATATTGGTTTGGGGATGTCATGTATTGTGACTGTCCTTGTGTATTGTTCAACACAGCCCTCGACCTTCCTCCAATTATGTCGTCCAAGCTCTCCGTCGATTACAAAAAAGAAATAAGGTAGAAATAGCCTCTCTATTTAGAATCACTTTAGTCACTCTATCTTTTCTGATGTGGCCGGAAGATCGACATTTTTCGACTTACTTATAGATTATAGACATATTAGATAATGCTGGAAAAAATTGAAAATGTGAAATCAATGATAATTTTTATTCATATTTATTTTGTAAGCTTAGAGTTGCCCCTGACAGTCATAGTGGGCGCTCATGTTGGATCCCTCAGATATAAAAAAAATTCAGAGTGCTTTGTAATTGGACATTTTAGGCAGTTACGTTTTTTACTCTACACAATAGACGCCTTTGACGAGCAGGTGTACTAGCATAGTCTTATAGCTTTGCCTTATTTTAAATTACTAAGTACTTCAAAAATAGAAATAACCTGGAATTTTGCTTGAAAGCAATCGGAAAGTAATTTATGTTGACCATAACTATAGAGTTTCTAGTTCATCGTTATAAATACCCAATGCATGCAAACATTTCAGCAAATGTTGCGATTTCATTAAGCGAAACAAATACAACGAGCACTGGAAATCTATATAATATACGATATAATAAATTGGCATGAGTATTCTATTTTAATAACTCCTTTTATTATAAAATCACAATTAATTATAATAACTACGAGTTTCTTAAAAATATTCCATTATTACCGTAATCTTTGTAATTGGTTATTATTAATCGAGTATTGCTTATATGCTAAACAGACTCATATAGAGTCTGTTTTTATATGTGAATAATATTTTTATAATTCAGTTTTTTTAATAATATGCCCCACAGTAGGATTTCTCGCGTATTGTAGGTGCAATTTACAGAAATATATTTCACATGCACATCAGGTGGTCGTTTTTGCTCGTTTCGACACTTTATCCAATAAAAAAGAATAAAATACGAAATTGCAAGCTATCCGATTGCGAATGAAAATCTTCACGACGAAGTTGGCCTAATTTACATAATTTAACCATTGTAATGCTTTTTACGTTATACATCGTTGAATTTACGGCTATAACCCGTCGCTTAACAAGAGCAACAATTTCATTTGTCTGGATATACTACACTTAGTCGAATGTCGTTTGAGACACCTGATACATTTGTTCCGCCTCTGCAATTTTATTACCATAAAAGAATGAAACAAATTTCTATCATAGATCAGCATAGTCATCATCATTGCAGTCTGTCACCCGTCCACTGCTGAACAAAATTTTTAAAATTCTTGTCTGTTTGTCCGGGCTGATGTCCGAAACATTTGAATCGATTTTAAAGGGACTTTCATTGGCAGGCAGAGCATTTTTCATAGAGCATTAGATTGCTCTCTGAAAAATGCTTGTTATTTTTAATCTCTGCTTTTTATTTTCGAAATATTTAGGGTTCCTGCGTAATCTGGAAAACTGAAAAATTTGGGGCTATCCGGATAGACGTGTTCCGTGCGGCTTTTATTTGCATTTTACTCAACATTATTTTTAGTTCATGACAGTTTACATCTTTTTTTTTTTAATATTTTAATAAGTAAATTTATTTATAGTTCTTTTTTTACGTGTTTAATTTATACCGTATCTATACAAATAAATTAAATTCGTGCGTCTGATTGTTTAAGATCCGCAATTTGCTAAGATGCAAAATATGAAATGGTGTATATTACCTACTTTTTTAAAAGTGCCGCCCGCCCTCCCTCAGTAGCGTGCACAAGCAAACTTACACCGCCACCAGGAACCGTACCAGATACTCTCAACCACTACAATACTGCCACTAGGGGTAATATACACCACTGAAGTCGAGTACACAACACATGTTACGCCGAGTAACTCGGCGGCTGTCTGTCTTTTTTTTTTTTTTTTTTTATTGTATAAAGTGACGAAACGAGCAAAACGTTCACCTGATGGTAAGTGCAACGTCCGCCCACAGCAAATGCTGTGTCACCCAGAATATTTCTGTGTGACACCACACTGCGCTCGTCACCCTGAGACATCAGTTCTTAAGTCTCAAATGCCCAGTGATTACGCTAGCTCACAGTGCCCTTCAAACCGAAACACAGTAATGATTGCACACTACTGCTTCACGGCAGAATAACTGGCCCTGGGGTGGTACCTACCTAGACGGATTCCTGCATAGGAATCCTACCACCAGTAAAGGTCTGTCTGTCGTGGTCTCCTTGACAATCCCACGTTTTCGCTTCGCGGTGCTCTTCAAAAACTAGATAATATATACCATGTTATATTTCGCATGCGGATCTTAGCAAATTAACTTCTTTTCCTTCATTATAATAAATTTCCGCAAAGTAACGCCTGATTCTATTAACTATTTCGTAAATATTTTAGGGTTCCTACGTAAAATTTGGAAAACTAGAAATAAGGGGCTATACGGAAGGACGTGTTACACGCGGCTTTTAATTTGAATTTTAGTCGTCATTATTTTCATTCATGGCAGTTTAAAATTTTCTCTTAATCCATACTAAAATTCATGCTTCTGTACTATTATTATAAATGTAAAAGTAACTCTTCCCTGTCCCTCTGTCTGTTTGTTACCTTTTCACGGTTCAATCACTAAACCGATCTAGACGATATTTGGCACAGAGATAGCTTACATCCTAGAGACTAACATAAGATTTATTTCGGAAAATCAAATAGTTCCCACGGGATATTTAAAAAATCTACATCTACGCGGACGAAGTCGCGGACATCAGCTAGTCATGAATAAAGTAAGATTGAAGAAACCACAGCTGGGCACAGGCCTACTCTGAAAAAAGGTTTTGGAGGCAGTTATAGTCCGCCACAATACTCCAGTGCAAACAGGCGGTTTTCACATGTCGCCGAATTCTTAACAATGTTTATATTCACCGCCGAAGACGTAGTTTATCAGCAATAAATTAATAATATTATGGTGCCGGCACCAGGTTCTAACTAGGTCACTTGCGTATGTACTATGAGTCAGGTTATATTTAAAAAAGTTAAAATTAATAAATGAATGAATAAAAAGTATTTGGAAATTATAAGTAAAAATTCTTAAACATATTTATTTTAAGCTTACCTTTTCATTTATGAGATTTATTGGTTCGATGGACGTGCTGTATCTGTACCTGCTTACTTACTTACCTCAGCCTGCAGTTTTCATAAAAGTTGACAAGACAAAGAATGTCAAATCTCATTGCTTCCGAACGATGGCAGAAGAACCAACTCAAGTTTACCCGACAAATTTGGCAAATACAGGCCCCAAACTACTATATTTATTAAAAAACAATAAAAATCAATTAAGGTCTATTTAATGATTATTATTACTATGATTATTATTATAAAATACTTAATAGAAAATTACCTTTACTTAAACACTTGAAGAAAATAATGTTATTTTATTACGCAGCAATAAATCATAACATAAGCGTTCACTGGGAATATGCGAAACATGTGAGCTTAATATTAACTTTCGAAATTTTGTTTCCCAAGGTAAGGACTAATTGTATTATCAAGATTAATTCCAAATACAAGTCTTAAGGCAATTTATCGAAGCCCCGATAACGAACATTTTTATTAGAATAAAAAAAATGATTGTAAACGTCATTGTAATTCTTGCAAATCTTTTTCAAGTGATACTTCCTTGAGCGCGATGAGAGTAAAGTCGAATTTGAGTGCAGCGTTTTCGTGCATCGTTTCTTTTATTCGTATCAATATTTATCGATTAATTAATAACTGTGATACACTGAGTAGTTATTTTACAAGTTGTAATATTTTTGTTAATTCATGTTTTTGAAGTGAAAACTTCTTTAGAATCATTGTGTTTTGAAACAGAGAACACATCTTTCCACTTGCTACGATCCTGACATACGTCTTTAGCATCTTCTACTTTCATTAGCGTTTTCATACAAGCTCGTCCGATGCGGGTACTTTCGACGTGGCTTTCCCCTTAAACGACTTCGATCTGATCGACTTCGATTCTCAACAAGAATACAAAAATTCAAATTGTTACTTTACTTTATTATTGTAAATCATTTTCCTGTTTATGCATACTGCATACTTGACAAAAATGTTAACATGTTTTCTCGGGTTCTTTAACCGTCTTGAATTATTTTTAACATTAAATTTGCACACATTATGCGTAGTAATTCCGGGGCCAATTTAGTTGATGTTTCATCATTATATCTCGAACAGTTTGTAAATTTATTGCAGGCATAACATGTTTATAATTTTTAAAGTACATTTAATACCCTTGATGACCGCGTGGCCCAGTGGTGAGACTAAGTCTATGTATTTATGTATCTTGTTGTTTTCTTTCACCACCGAGCTACTTCTACTAAGTACTTAAAGTTGCAATCAGTTGATTAGTGATAAGAACTTTTTTGGCTTACGACGCCCTGGTAACATTTAATCCATACTACGAGTAATATAAATGCGAAAGTATCACTCTCTGTCCCCTGTCGGTTCAATCACTGAACCGATCTTAACGAAATTTGGCACAGAGACTGACATCCTGGTCACGGACATAGATTACTTCATATACCGGAAAATCAAATAGTTCCCGCGGGATATTCATCTTATCAAAAACTTTGTTTAAAACCCATTTCCACGCGGACGAAGTTACAGATATCAGATAGTACTTAATAAAAATAAAATTAAAAAGGATACTTTCAGAGTTTCTTCCGTGTTTTTCTCCAGGACCTCATTAAGGAAAGGCGATAAATTGTAAAAAAAGACATTTGACTAACGAACTCTTAACCGACCGATGACCGCTTGATTTAGTGTTTAGAGTACCTGACTTCTCCGAGTCATGAGTTTGAATCCCAACCGGAGCCAAAGATTTGTGTATAAACACGAGTCAATTGATTTTCGGATCTGGTTGTGTTTTTTGTCCTCGCTACCGAAGTCGTTAATTTTGATATACATATCTGTATAACTTAACTTTTTAATCTATTTTTAAAATGATTTTTGATTACGTGGATAACTGCGTATTTTCTTCTCCGACACACAAAAATTCGTGAATCGGCAGTTCTTACGTCGAAAAATAAAGAAAGTAATTAATTTCAAAATAATGTTAAATAAAATATCTTAATCTTAACATTAATCTTTGCGGAAACAACTAAAATATAATACTTGTGAATGTTCCGCATTTATCGTTCGCTGGTGAAGTACATATTTACAACTTTACAAATTATTTTATTTACACTAAAAATATAATTTTAAATTATACTGCGTCATCATTCAAGGCACTTCCTGCACCGAGTAATGTTTGAAGTTAATATATTTTATAATTCCTAGTCCCGCGCTACCCAACCATTATCGTCCAATTTCAATTCTGTCATTTCTCACAAAAGTTCTAGAAGCTTGTGTTCATAAGCAAATCTCTGTGTTCCTAACTAAACATCACCTGCTGACGGTGTTTCAATCGGGGTTTCGTCCTGGTCACAGCACCACTACTGCACTGCTTAAAGTCACCGATGATATAAGGAAAAGAATGGATGAGCAAAAACTATCGGTGGTGGTGCTTGTTGAGTTTTCAAATGCTTTTAACACAGTCGATCGTGATATCCTTCTTTCCCTCCTGACATATTTATGATTCTTCACCCCAGCCATGGAATGGTTTTCATCATATCGTCTCATCTCTCTCATCGTATCATCTTCGTGGCTGCCAGCAGTCAGTCCGCGTAGGGAAACTTTTTTCTGCATGGGCTGACATCGAATCTGGTGTGCCGTAATGCGGTATTCTTTCTCCTATTATGTTTTTTTTATGGAAGAGGGGGCAAACGAGCAAGCGGCTTACCTGATGGTAAGTGATACCGCCGCCCATGAACATCTACAATACCAGAGGAATAGCAGATGCGTTGCCGGCCTTTGAGAAAGGAATAGGTTCTTTTCTTGAAGGTCCCTAAGTCGTATCGGTCGTGAAAAACCGCTGGCGGCAGCAGATTCCATAAAGTGTTTGTGCGTGGCAAATTGCGCATAAAAGGTGGTGACGATGGAATTTTGCGCTGTGCCGCAATGTGCGATGGTGAAAATCAGCGGCTGGAATTAATCCGAACAATTCCTCGGAACATTCCCCATGGTAGATCTTATAAAAAATGCAAAGCCAGTGGATCAAGCCGATCAGATAGAACAGGAATTTTCTCCCAGATTTTTCTTAGAAAATATTGAAGCACGGTGTAAACAATAGCTTAACCAAAAGAATATCAGGATCGCATTTTTTCTTTTTAATTCTCGTGTGGGGTCTCGACTCTTTGTCAAGAAGATTGATTAAAAGGCAGAAATTTTAATTGTTATAGGTAAAACAAAACCTCAGTTTAAAATGAAAACGTACATACTATACTGTTCCATAATATTACTGTTAGTAAATACTGAACTTTTTGTAGTGTTTTTTGTTGTAAAGGCGTATTTACGTTCTATCTGTTTACTTGCAATGCACTTCTCAAGGCCTCTGTAATCGAAGTTTTCCATTAAGATATCTATAACTATGAAGGACATTGGATCCTAAATGCAATGCCTTCGGTCTGAAATAAATACCACAATGCAACTAAGCATTTGCACTATTTCTGTACTAATTTTCTCATATACATCCCATACTCATAATATACGTTTTAATAGATCTAGAAAAGGAAACATCTTCGAAAAATTTCCAGAAAGGCAATGAATTTTATATTTAAATAGTGAAAGGTACCAGTATCATAATATTTAAATTATATTAATTTCTTAACTACACTCCCAGCTTTTGTTTGTGAGAAATTAGTCCAAAGAACTGTCGTCGAAGTAATTGTTGTCTATGGCGAAAAGTATAGAGTCGAATGACGAATAATCGTTTATAAGTTCGCCTAGTGTATATATTTTTATAAAGAACGAAAATATTCACAAACACGGGTTGACATTTCGAAGATTTAACACCAATGCTTGAATTTTATAGATAATTTAATTTTGTTGATATGCGTAGGCTTAAAACACACTGGATGTTTATTTTCTTTAAAAGTGATACACAAATTATATATTTACGTGTACACGTACTATTGTCTACGTGTGCATTTATTGTCTCTTTTTTAACTAATGAAAAAGAACTGTTAATGTGACTACGAATCAATGATAAATTTATATTGTTTAGTGTAAATGTTTACCGATTTTGAAAACTTATTAGCCTTAACATAGCGGTCGATTCCGGTCATCAATGTCGACGTTCTCTTGTCCAATTCGACCATGGCATCAACTTCCGTATGTAGTCAGAAGCTTTCATAAGGAAGATACTCGTATTATATTGCCCCAATTGTACACGTGAACAGAGGGACTCTCTCTTTCTTACCTACCCGCGACTAGAACCGAAAGCCAATATATAAACATAAGAACATAGGAGTACACAAACATTTAACGGAATACAAGAGCTAAGAACAAGGATATCTACTGTCGAATGATCAATTAAAGTAAACTTTATTACCTTTGTTCACCACCAGTATGTTTGTGTCTTATGAATCTTATCTCACAGCGATGAATGTATGCAATAGATTACCCAATGTCCTAAGAGCTGATTAAAACCAAAATGTATTTTTATATATGTATGTTTTTTATTTATAATTAAGCTTAACTTATTCAAAAATTACTATAATTTAAATGAATTGTATGATGACATAAAGACATATCGATATTAATACTTACCGTAAATAAAACTAATCTTAACATGTTATATATTACTAAAGAATACTCGGAAATGTATGTACATTGGAGCAGTGTGGCGAACTCTTCCCGGCTCCAAAACTCTCTCAGAAATGAGAGGAGGCCCGAGCTCAGCAGTGGGACATCTATAGGCTTTTAGGTCTTTTTTTATTTATGTTTTAAAACAGATATTACATAATAATTAATAATAGTCGTTTCAGCCTATCATTAATCCACTGTTGAACATAGGCCTCCCCCATAGATTGCTACAAAAGTTAGTAGCTCTTATTTTGGGGGGCTTTTGCCATAGTTGCCTCGCTTGGCAGGCGGGTTGGCAACCGCAGTTTATTTATTCAGATATTCCAGGAAGATGCTGCTGCCCATCTCCTGGTTTTTCTTTCCCTCTGTCGACTTCTGCGACACCCACGGGATGAGACGAGGTGGTAGATTCTCTTAAGCCGCTACCACACGTAATAGTTAGTAGCAAGTTATATAAAACTTTAATGTTTTTATGACTAAATTAGTACGATGTTGGACATAGAATAATAAACATTACAACGCCACTTTGCAACAAGCACCTTTTCGCACATTTTATCCTAAAATGAGTAAACAAATTCCCAGAATCATAGGCAGACGAATAGATGCCATTTTGACAGATAATTCTTAAAATTTATTTAATTCTTTTGTGAATTGACTGTTTTTAATTTCGCTTCGGTGTTAACTTAACACAATCGCGAATCTAGTGAACAGTTGTTGTAAAATATGAGTGTTTTTTTCCACGTAGAATTATGAATTACCGTCATAATCTTGAATACTTTTATCCTCTGTTTATTGAAAAGTTTATTGCGTTAGAGTAATGTAAAACCTATAAAGTTCAGTATATTATTATCTTTTCTTTTAGCCCAAAACATTTTTAATACCTAGATTTAACTATTATCAAATTAAAATACTCTAAATTAAATACTATAAATAATATTAATCCAACTTTGAAACAAACTACTTTCCTCCAGTGATCATTGAATCTTGTATTATTTCATTAAGGACTTAAACGTAATCTCAAGGTATTAAATTAGCAATCTACTTCATAAATTTATAAAGCAAAGTTTTCTCTGTCTTGTCTTGTTGACTTCTTTTCTCACAGATAACAAATTCGTATCATCAGAAACTGGATTATTTTTTAATTACAATAACCTTCTTACAATGCGAAGATTTCAAAGATTTTTACACAATAAAAGGGATTGAAATGTAAATTAAAAAGAAATGATGTATTGAAGAAAATGCCGTCAGGGCCAGCAATTCTGCCGTGAAACGGTAGCGTGCAAATATTACCGTGTTTCGGTATGAATGGCAAATAAAAAAAGGTCTAAGGTGCGACTGCAAGCTGTCTGATACTGCAGTCGCAAAGTCGTTGAAAGAGAACTCGTTTATGATAAATCGCATTGAAATCATATTATTAGGGATTTCATTTTAATTTCATTTCATTTTGAGAAAGAGAAAGTTACTTATTAAAAGCGATTTCTTCAGCCGGTATCCAAAATTGGTTGTCAAGCACTTTCTTTTGTTACATAGCTTCCATTATCCCTTTGGTATAATATAATATATTTCATCAGCAAAAAGGTAACTTTGTGAGGTAAACAATATATTATGCTCGTTCATAATTTATTTAAATAATATAATATATAAATATACCTTTCATAAATTTTTAATGACACTTAAGACAAAAGCCTAATGTTACGAGTATTATGTAACAGTATTATAGAAAAGACAACGTTTCTTTGCTAAGATTCTCATGTAGGAATAAAAAGAGTGTTTATTATCTAGATTTTAAAGAGTGTCACCCTCCAATAATAGCGCGCACAACACAAGGGAACTGCTTCCGCAACCGGAAATTGCCACCACATCCCCTACACCACACCACTACAGCGCTAATGCCAGAAAATACACTCGACTTCGATTGTTTGTTTTGTTTTATATTACAGACCGTTTTAATTTTGCAAGCGGATAAAAGCAACTTAACTTTTGTTTCGAAATGTCGTCATATCTGCTTGGTTGGCGCAAAGATTGGCTTCAGGACTGTGGGTACGGATTCAATTCCCGAACCGTACACAAATTAATATTGCCTTCACCCAAGGCTGTGTGCTATCACCAACCCTGTTTCTTCTGCATATCAATGATATGTTACAGATTAGTAACATTCATTGCTATGCAGATGACAGTACTGGTGATGCCGTATACACCGGCCGTGCTCATATTTCTCGGGAACACGTGGACGAGTACCGGAACAAACTTGTGTCTGAAGACTAAATTTAGTTCAGTTCAACCCTAAAAAGACACAGGTTTGCGCGTTTACCGCTAAAAAGAAACCATTCGTCGTATCACCTCATTTTGAGAGCACTCCCCTCATTGCCTCAGCCAGTATCAGTATTCTTGGCGTCGACATATCGAGTGACGTTCAGTTTCGCGGTCACCTGGAAGGGAAAGCCAAATTGGCTTCCAAAAATCTTGTCGTGCTCAGTAGAGCGCGACAGTACTTCATGCCGGCCCAACGCTTGCAACTTTATAAGGTGCAGGTTCGGCCGCACATGGAGTACTGTTCTCATCACTGGGCGGGGGCGCCTCAGTGTCAGCTACTTCCATTTGACCACATTCAACGAAGAGCGGCTCGAATTGTCGACGACCATGTTCTATCTGATCGGCTTGATCCCCTGGCTTTGCGAAGAGATGTTGCATCCCTTTGCATTTTTTATAGGATCTACCATGGGGAGTGTTCCGAGGAATTGTTCGGATTAATTTCAGCCGCTGATTTTCACCATCGCACATTGCGGCACAGCGCAAAATTCCATCGTCACCACCTTGATGGTTGGCATTCCAGCACCGTGCGTTTTTCGCGCAATTTTTTGCCACGCACAAGCACTTTATGGAATCTGCTGCCGCCAGCGGATTTTCCGGACCGATATGACTTAGGGACCTTCAAGAAATAAGCCTATTCCTTTCTCAAAGGCCGGCAACGCATCTGCTATTCCTCTGGTATTGTAGATGTTCATGGGCAGCGGTGACCACTTACCATCAGGTAAGCGGCTTGCTCGTTTGCCCCCTATTCCATAAAAAAAAAGATTGGAGTCTGCGTGTTTGTGCATCTGCATACAAAATATTTATATTCCTAATATTCTTAGTGAAATTCTTGCACATACTGTAAAGAATTTCCTCAATTAGTCCACATGTAAAATATTGTAAGAGTAATTAGTATGGAGATTTTCTGGTTGTCTTCTTTTTTAAAATGTAAACAATTGCACAATCATAAAGTGAACAAAATGTAAAAGGATACTTTCTTTATTAATTTTTAAAACTGTATTATATCTATATACACAATCGTTTTCGATTATACTACTAAGGTACTTTCTTCTAGATCTCTATTCTGAAAGTAATCACCACCTTTACGGTATCTGGAAATCTAACTTCTCTAAATTTTCCTTCTATTTAGTTTTTTATATACTTTAAGACAAATTCCCGATCAAACGGGAATATATCTTAAATTATATGAGATGGAGGATGCTTAGGCATTATTGTGACGGAGGATGATTCTACTACGAGAGCGTTGCTTTTGAACACTTTCTTGAATACGACGGACAAAGTTAACAAGTCTACAGTAACATTTTTTGCAGTAAAACTTCTTTGGTCGCGATGATAATAAAATGTCAAAGTCGAATTTGAGTGTAAGATATGTATTGCTAGCTGCGCCCCGCGGTTTTACTCACATAAAATAAGCAGACTTCATGACTGCGTCGTACGTTTGACCCTTCCCGGTAATTTCGGTACTCAGCGTGCGGTTTCAGCTTCAACTTCAGCTTCAGCGTAAGGTCGTAGTAAGAAATGTTATCGCCTATAACCTTATTTAATTAACTGGCTATCTCATCATCATCCTCATCATCATCCTCATCATTTCAGCCTATCTCTAGTCCACAGCTGAACATAGGCCTCCCTAGTAGATTGCCACAAGTTTGTAGCTCTCTTTTTAGGGGGATTTCGCCAAAGTTGCCACGCTTGGCAGGCAGGTTGGCAACCGCAGTTTATTTATTGAGATGTTCCAGGAAGATGCTGCTGCCTATCTCCTGGTTTTAATTTTCACTCTGTCCACTTTTACGTCACCCACGGGATGAGATGGGGTGGTAGATTCTCTTAAGCCGCTACCACATGGCTATCTAATGTAAACAATATAGAGTAATTAGTTAGTTTGCTTGTGCAAGCGCTTCTTTGCTCTTCAAAAACTAAGTAATGTACACCATTTTATATTTTACTTGCGGATCTTAGCAAAGTCACTTCTTATATTATTAAACCTCTTATATTAACTCTAATGCAAACAATTTAATCTAATCATTTTTCAAATCAGATTAGCATTTCCTAAGATAAGCACATTCAAACTTACTAACTTACCCCAGGTCCGTTTTAGTGGTAAGATGATTTCCTTCGCCGAAGCGCATGTGGCTCTGTGTGAGTAGCACTTACTAAAGACAACAATTTTAGTGTTGCCAGAATCAGGTATTGTAGGTACCACACTGGGGCCAGTTATTCTGCCGTGAAGCAGTAGTGTGCAAACGTTACCGTGTTACGGTCTGGAGGGCACTGAGAGCTAGTGTAATCACTGGGTATATGAAACTTAAGAACTGAGGCCTGAGGGTGACCGGCGCAGTGTGGTGTCACACAGAAGTGTTCCGGGTGACACAGCATTTGTTATGGGCAGATGTTGCACTTACCGTCACGTGAACGTTTTGCTCGTTTCGTCAATTTATCGAATAAAAAAAATATTTATAATTAAAAACGTACCATCACTTTAAAAGACGAAATACATTGATAATAAGATATTATGTACACTCTGCGAGGTATGTATCATGCCTATGACAAAGAATCCATGATACGGCCTCTCAAAGATTGAGGGACGAATTTTATGAAGAACACTAAAAGACACCCACGACACCTTCTCTTAATCTAATACTTGTTAATTGAGATGGCCCGGAAACAGATAAACGTATCTGTTTACCTTTTCAAAGTCAGCGTCCGTCAGCGTTTACCTTCAACAAAAACACGGAATCAAAATACACTTAATATCAACAATTAGATGGCACACACAAGGCCTGCTGAAAAATATTAATAACGACTCTCAATCAATAGTCAAAAAGTTCACCTCAACAATTATGATTGCAGTAAAAAAAAAGTAAAGTTTCAGCCTATAAATGTCCCACTGCTGAGCACAGACCTCCTCTCATTTCTGAGAGGGTTTTTTGGAGCTATGAAGAATCCGCCACGCTGCTCCAATGCGGGTTGGCGGACTTCACATGTCTTCGAAATATTTTTTATTTCTCAGACATGCAGGTTTCCTGACGATGTTTTCCTTCACCGCCGAGCACGTGGTAAATCAGCACTTTAAATTGCAATTAACAATTTAAGTGGTGCCGGCACCGGGAATCGAACCCAGGTCACTCGCATACTATGAAATTTAAAGCGAGCGCCTAGCCCCTGAGCTACCACGGCTGATGCAGATATATGATTGCAGGCAAAAAATAAAAGAGATAATTGTTTATGTTTCAGGTGTCGTACTCTACGGACACCGGGCAACATCCTCGTCGCCAACCTAGCTCTCAGCGATTTCATAATGCTTGCTAAAACGCCGATTTTTATTTTCAACTCGTTTAATTTCGGCCCTGCGTTAGGGAAAACTGGTAATATATTTTAATATTTACGTAAAAACGACCAATAGCTTTATTAATCATTATGTAATACCTACTAAAAACGACTATATCCTATTTTGCATATCTAGACAACTAAATAAATGTATAAAAATCTGAATAATCGTAATAATACAAAACCTCAATCGGATGTAATTATGCTTTTAATGTTTCCGCTTTCAAACATTAACCACAGAATTATCTCTTACTGTTACAGGTTGCGTAATATACGGATTTCTAGGCGGTTTAACTGGAACTACGTCAATCGCAACTCTAACGGCAATAGCACTAGATCGATACTGGGCAGTTGTACGTCCATTGGAACCTCTAAGGGCCCTTACAGCCATCCGTGCCCGGGTTCTCGCGGTTGGGGCATGGCTGTACGCTGCCCTGTTTTCCGCAATCCCTGCATTGGACATTGGATATGGGCACTACGTACCGGAAGGTTATTTAACCAGTTGCAGCTTCGACTATCTCACTGAAGAAACGGCACCTCGTTACTTTATCTTCACATTCTTTTGCGCTGCTTGGATTGCGCCATTTTGTACAATATCTTTTTGTTATACAAGCATTCTTCGAGTAGTTGTTTGTAAGAGGAACGTAGCGATGAAAAACGAAGATCAAAGACTCTCATCCAGGCACGTTAAAGAACAAGTGAAACGAAAGGCAGAAATTAAGCTAGCATTTTTAGTTATAATTGTTATAGCGTTATTTTTTATATCGTGGACTCCATACGCCATAGTAGCGCTTTTAGGAATATTTGGGCAGAAGCACCTAATAACCCCTACAGCTTCAATGATACCAGCATTATTCTGCAAAACTGCAGCGTGTATAAATCCTTTTATTTATATTATAACACATCCGAAATTCCGTAAAGAATTACAAAAAATATTATATAGAGATAAATCGAAACGTATGAGTGGCACGTTAAGGACTACTGGATATTACACTGATTCTAGTAAAATGCATAGACCTAGCAAGGACCTAAGCGATACTGATGTTGAAATTGTTGAAATGAAAGACATTCCCTTCCAATCTGGCTTGGCTAGAAAAACTAGTTCTAATTTAGAGACGGTATCGTCAAAGGTATCTGAACGCGATGGCTCACAGAGAAGTGTAAGTTTAAAAAGTTTAGAAGAAAGCGTGATCACTCCTCCTTCATGGTACAATAAACCACAGTTCGCAAAGAAAAAAAGTTTTCAACGACGATCAACAAAACAATCCACTTAGTAAATTAATATATTTTAAACGTTGAGCACATGCTGATCTTTATAAGATATAAGCATTACATAGAGATTTTGTAGACACTTCACTATTGTCAGACTTGTTGATAACATAAAATTAATATTGAATTAAATAACATTTTAATTAATGTCCATCCTTTAACGGGCTAAACTATTCACGATGTTTCGTAAATACAGCTTTAGAATTACAAATTAGTTTTATGGTTAAGCTGAAAAACAAATTAGTATTTCACTTATAAAAATTATTTTTGAAACGTTGAGATATCAAAATAAATTATATCAAAAGCACATAGGTAGTCTTAAGCACCTAGTATAATACAAATTGTATACAACTTTATAATAATTTTTACCGACATAATTTTACTATTTTAAAGTAAAGTTTATTTTTTAAATGTAACTTACTTTTTTATTGTCATAACCATATGTCACGTATAAAATTTATGGATATACATATTAGGGTTAGTCTCCACCATGAAAAATAAAACTGAATCATAATTTCTTTGTTTTATTACTATTTCACGGACAAACTATAAACGTACTCAACGTACGTACTTCGACGTCCCTAAATAAATACAAGCAAAACCACTTTACCATAATTATCCTTAATAAATTTATTGTTTGTCGTTGACTGTTTTTTTTTTTTTTTTTTTTTAAAAGAAACAAATTAGTACAATGTTTCCAGCTATTTTTCATTTGTTTTTTTTCTGCCAAAATGAATCATATGAAGAAATTTAATACATTTTAATTTTTATTACAAAAAGAGAAAAAAAAATTCAGCGCAACCGCATAAAAAAAATTGTGACGTTTATGGACCTAATGCAGTGTCGGTAAGAGTAGCAGAGTAGCACAAAGTTGGTTTAAGCGTTTTAAATTTTTTGTTTTGAATTTTGATGACAAAGGTGCACCTCGCTCTGGTCGCCCTGTTACGGATATAATGGACGCCATTTTTGAAAAAGTGGAGCATGATCGGCATATCAGTAGTTACGACATAGATGAAGAACTGGGAATTGACCACTAAAAAGTTTTGATCCATTTGAAAAAGGCTCGGTACGAAAAAAGCTCGATGTTTGGGTGCCACACGAGCTCACTGAAAGAAACCTTCTGAACTGTCTACTCATTTGCGATTCTTTATTGATACGTAATGAAACCGAACCATTTTTGAAGAGATTGATAACTGGTGATGAAAAGTGGATCACGTACGACAAGAACGTGTGAAAAAGGTCGTGGTCAAAGCTCGGTCAGGCTTCACAGACTGTGCCACAACCCGGGTTATCTCGCAATAAGTTGAGAGAAAGGGGCCGGAATTGATGAATAGAAAGGGTGTGGTCTTTCATCGCGACAATGATAGGCCACTTACATATTTAGCCTCTCAGCAAAAATTAAGAGTGTTTGGCTGGGAAGTGTTAATGCATCCGCCATATAACGGCACCTTGCACCTTCAGATTTCCAACTGTTTCGGTCTCTTCAGAATTCTTTAGGTAAAGTCAGGTTAACATCATTACAAAATTTACTTACATTAAAAGGAAGCGTCTACCGCTAAGCTATACTAACTTAGTTTAGCTTATATCTATAGCAACAGGTCTTTTTATACTTTAATTTTATCGCATTTTTTTTGTGGGGAAATTCTTCATGGATACCCCTCCGTCGCGGGGCAACGAAGAGGTTATGCCGGACTCCTACCGGCTAAAACCCCACGGTATTCTACTTTTTATCGGGATTACGGGAACGCTTTCGCATACTAGTAATTTTACCGCATGCTTCAACTTGTGTGCTTTTCAACTTATTATACAGCTCTTGAAGATAAGATAAAATTCTTTATATTTAATATTGTTGTATTCTTTGTAAAATAAACGTCTTTATATAAAATAAAATGCCTTTATATTTTTTTCTTGCCTTAGAGCCTTAACCTTAGAGACAGTTGCACACTTTTCAACAATCCTTATGTATAATGCCTCTTCTTTGACAAATTTTTGATAAGTGACCGGTACTCGCTGTATGCCACTACAACGCACACACTCGTTGTAAAGGCAGCTGACATATCGTTAACAGAACTAACATACAGCCATAGATTTTCAGAGCGATCTCTATGTTGTAATAAATATACTAATGTATAGCTTTGTGCTTTAAGGTTAACAGAAATATTAGTAATTATAATAGCATTGCTAGTATTCTTAAAAAAAATCTTCATTTGTGCATTCGCTTCACATAAAAAGTGCAAAAGAAAAAGGGCAAAAAAGACTACAGTAGAGTCGAGGTGTCTTAATACGATAAGACCTACTTAAAATCATATTTTTTGGGGATATTTGCACTACACGCATTCACTTTTTTATATGAAACCGATCACAAACGGCTCCGTTGAGTTGAAACTTGAACAATACTCACTAAACTGTAAACTGTTCTTCGTCTAAGAAATAATTTTCGAATATTATAATCTATTCGGTTTTAGACAAAGAAAATCGGTAAAAGACGCAGTAGCATCCCTAACCTCACTAGTAATAGAGCAACTTGATCAGAAAGGTAGATTTCCAACCCTTTCGTTGAATCTCAAAAAGGCCTTGGACAGCGTGTCTCTCCCAATATTTATATTTAAGCTAGGAAAAATTAGATTTAGATGAGTGCAGCTGGTCCCATAGGAGTCAACTATCTGACAGTCACGGTCAAAGTGAAAGGTCAAATTGGAACAGTAAACCAGCAAGTACGACGAAATATCATACGGCGTCCCACAAGGCAGCGTATTAGGACTAGCCTTATTTCTAGTATAAAAAAATAATTTATGCAATATGAAAATTAAAAATGCGAAAATTTTCTTGTATGCCGATAATACAGCCGTTGACTTCATTGGAGCATCGTGGGTACTACTATCAATCTGCTATCATTTCATTTCATTTCAACGGTGTCTCCTGGCACAGGTATTTATACATTTTAAAGCTTTTATGGATACTCCAATCACTGAAAGAAGATCAGCCTGTTTCATACAAGTTATGACCTGACTGTAAAATGTTGCAACCATAAATTATCTATGTTTTAATCGATTGTTTATAATTCAGGTTATCATATATAGTCAACATTTCACTTTTTTTGAAGACCAAGTATACCGGTATAATTGGCAGACATTTCAGTTGTAACTTGCTTGAAATGTTTCGTTTCATAACATTTTTACAACTAGTTTATTTGTCAGAAAACTACTGTAACTATCAAACTGTCAAGCAGCCGAAAGAAAAATAGTCACACGAAATGTCTGTAAATATTTTTTTGAACACGGCAAATATAATATAATTTAAAAATATTAGAGAATCCTAGAGGGAGCTAAAAATGTATATAATATTTGTTACAAATACATTAAATTTAATAAAATAAATCATTCATTATTTACGTGCATGCTGACATAATCAATCACTTATTAGTCTATCGTTTGTCTATTTCATACCAACTTCATACTGCTAAATTCAAAATATTATATGATCAAACAGTCGCACAGAGTATGTAGAGATTGTCGCTACGGAATTTTAAAATGTTGCCAACAAATAATTACTAAAACCTCAAATAGGTTTAAACCTAAAAAAAATATGAATTATGGTAGAATTTCAACCACATGGTGACCACTACTATTTATTTTTATTTATTTATATAAGGAAACCGATACACTATTTTATCATTAATATTGTCATTATAAACTTAAATAATCAATGTTTTTTTTATTCAATTTAATTTATTTGTAACACCTATTTTACATAAATTTTAGTTTCCTCGCTTCTCCATACAAACTTAATGCAAAATCTCACACTCCTTAGAAAGTTTTCTCTTCACAGATAAATAAATAATCCCATCTTGCTCTAATCTAATATTAGAAATCATTTTGACAGTTGTCTTCTGTCATGTAATAACAAATATGACTTTTAAAATTCATAACTTAACATCCCTCCTATTTAAATTTATTTCTAAAGAAAAACATTACAACACAAGACTTTATAGTAATAAAAACACATATAACGTTTTGTTTTTTGGGTCCGATGGTATAGCACTTAGTAGTTTAAAGAAAGTAAACGAATTCCGGTAAGTAACCAATTATTATGATTAAAAGTATTATGAAATTAAAATTTGATAAATTACAGTATATTATTTTCAGGAAAAAGGAAAAACTTATCAGTCGTATCGATCTGGTAACAGCAAATACTTCTAAAAATAAATCGGAAATAGAAAAATATGCTTATTCGGAAACTATAAACACTTTAACATGGCCTTTGCAAAATTTACGTACTGGAGAGTACGACATCGGTTTAATAGTAGCCTTTGGCCACCTGATTAAAGACAATATCCTTAAAAAATTTCCCTTGTAAGTAACATTCCATAATTTTATTTCATTTAATTTTTCCTTACAAATCAAATTTAAAGCAAATAATACAATTTCACTCAATAAAACAGTGGCATGGTAAATGTTCATCCAAGTGTACTACCTCGATGGCGGGGTGCGGCTCCTATTATTTATACACTTTTACATGGAGACCAAACATCTGGAGTCACACTCATGAAAATAAAACCAGATGTTTTTGATGTGGGTGAGTACTGTATGGTATTCTATACTATATTTAATTTTAGTATCAAACTTAACATATTTAAAAAAACAACCTCGTTTCAACAACAAGCCTGGTGTCAACAAACTAACACTGCCACTGGGAACTGGCAACAGATACCCTCCACCACTGCAAGACCTTATGTCCGACTTATTGCATATCCTTAGACCAATCAGGACCTGTTGGCACCTGACCTCTCTAGGTGACATTCTCTGTTGCAGTCAATAACAATAGTGTTTGAGGGTATCTGGTAGTGTTAGTTTTCTTGCACACGCTACTGTTGTATGGAAGATGGTGCTCTTAAAAACATAATTTTGCATGTGTCATGGTGTTAAGTGGCGTAAGATAGTGATTTATACCCAACATGTCAAGGTCATGCAATTAGGCAGTCTTAAAATGCCTCTATCACAATTATATTGCACTTATATGCTAATTTGAATAGACTAATGTCAAGAAAACATTTTAATTAAAACATTTCCCCAGGAGAAATAATAAGTCAACAAAAAGTGTCAGTTTCGGAAGATATTAAGTTGCCAGAGTTGACTGAACAGTTATCAAGAATAGGTGCTGAAATGCTTGTGGAATGTTTAAGAAATCTTCCGCAAAGCTTAGAAAACACTACACCTCAAAGTAATGAGGGAGTAACATATGGTAAAATTTGTCTTTGATTTTTCTTAAAAGCTTTGCTTTACCTTCCTTAATTTAAAAATAATTAAGCAATCTGTATATAATGAAAACATTATGTCTTATTCAATATTTAAAAAATTCTGTTGCATTTATTGCTACTTTTATAGTTTTATGATGATAAATTCTATTTTCTTAAGTGATTAATTTTAAAATTTTGCATATTTTAATGCTTGTTTCAGCTAAAAAAATAAATAAAAGTATAAGTGAAGTCAGATGGTCAAAAATGAGTGCCAGAGAAGTGTACAATTTATACCGGGCAATATGTGGACTCTACTCCCTTAAAACAAAATTTAGAGATAAAGAAATGAAACTATTCAATGCTTTTTTACATACAGTTGAAGTTGAACAGACTAATAAACCACCTGGTACTATAGAGTATTGTGAAAGAACTAATGCTGTAAGGATATTGTGCAGTGACAGGAAATATATTTATTTTAAATCACTTAGAATAGTAGGAAAAAGAGAGATAACTGCACTAGATTTTTATAATGGGTATATAAAAAATGTACCACCAGAGAAACGACATTTTATGGTTTGTTAGTGTACAGTTAGAAATTACAAAAACATTATTACCATATCATTATTTTATTTCCTATAAATATATTCACACAAAGAGTAATCTTTATGTAAGGACAATGTTGGGAAGACCGTCTACAAGGCAAGTCCATCTAGCATCTGAAACTTCCGTTTTTGAATACCTATACATCTTACAACTCAATCCATAAAAGAGTATTATGATGCTAATTCGAAGTAAAAATCATAGTTGTCACAGCAGATTTTTTCGTAAAAATCGACGGCCCTTTTTTCCTCTTTTTGAACTTGAACGATACATAATATATATGGAGAAATATATATAATAACACTATTATATATATGGAGAAAATGAGAGAATTTGTGTGTGACATTTTGGGGGAAAATAGAAAGTAATGTGGAAAATAATGGAATTTTCTACATTTGTAGTATTGAACATGGTATCACTTCATTAAATGATGATATGCGAAAGTGAGATGCTCATTGGTGAAGGAAAGTATCGTGAGAAAACCTGCATGTCGGATCATAAAATAGGTGGTAGGATTCCAATGCAGGAGTCCGTCTAAGTAGGTACCACCCCAGGGCCAGTTATTCTGATTTCTTATATTTACGCGAACACTACTCATTTAAATGAAACTAATTTTTACGGATTTTATCGCGTTTAATGTTTTACTATTTTTATTATTATTACCCGACGTTTCGGGCGCTGTAAAGCGTCGGGTTATAAATAATAAAACATTAAACGCGATAAAATCCGTAAAAATTAGTTTCATTTAAATAAGCCAGTTATTCTGCCACTAAAAGGCATTCGACTCAGCATTATGCTGCAGTGCTGTTTGTCATGTAATGTATTGTCAGTGCCCTTTACCGGAAAAACTGCATGCAAGAATCCGTCTAGGTAGGTACCACCCCATGACCAGTTATTCTACCATGAAGCAGTGGTGTGCAAACATTACTGTGTTTCGGTTTGAAGGGCGCTGTGAGCTAGCGTAATCACTGGGCATATGAGACTTAAGTCTCAGGGTGATGGGCACAGTGTGGTGTGTCGCACAGTAATATTTTGGGTTGTTGCTCGTTTCAATGAATTCAAAATAATTTTTATGTTTACATAGTTGTGAAATTGACAATGACAGATCTCTAAACGCGTTTAAAGAGTTGATCGTCGGAAATTGGGCGTTCTGAATATTAATCGCGTTTAGCTTTAACTGCGTTCATTTGATATTGATGAAATTCAAACTGTAGCATTGAACTCTTTTAAGCGCTTAAACTTTGTTTGGGGTTCAGGTTTATTTTCAACGGTGAAATCCGCCCTCAGAGTCATATAGGCAGAATAAACAGTATGGCGCATCTTCACGCACTAATTGGTCTCAGTATGCGCATAAAAATGTTCAAAAAGCGTACAAAATAGTGCCTCGCTAAATAAACGCTCTGCTAAAATATTTCATGAAATACAATAATAAAAAGAGGTTTAAAACAGCTTTAATTGACAACACACAAAAATATAATAACAACAATCCTGTACATTTTTAAAATCAAAATGAATAAAAATTTCAATTATTTTATTCTAAAATCAACATCCAGTTTTAATATCCTATCTATCCGTTATGAGGTATGTTGCCATAATGATTGTTACAATTTTTAAGGAAATTATCATATGGTCAATCAGTTGCTAGGTCACCAGTTCCAAATAATAGATAGATAGTTCATAGGGAACGGCTATTAGATACTTACGTATATGTCAATAAACATATGTATATCCCAATCATACGAGTAAATTATAGATACTCTGAGAAATTCACACTAAATATTAGTGTTTTCTTGAGTATATAGCAATAGTAATGTTTGATTATTCTCTTCTTAAGCCTGGAAGTGTTTACTAAGACAACATTTTGTAAGAAAAACTATCATAATCAATCTAACTACGACGATACCTAATTAATGACGATATTTTTTATTATCAACCACATATTTTAGGTATATTATAGTGACGTAGGTGTTATCCCAAACACTATAGTAAAATCTAATGTCAGATTTATAATTCATCAAGGCCAGAAAATCATAAATTTGTATTAGCTTTTCCTGTGACTCATACCTTATCCAAACAGGTACTGTGAATACTACGCAGTGTTGCCAACTCAATTTTTTAAAGATAGTTATGTGAGCAGTAAAATATTGCTAGAAAATAGCTAGATTCTTTGAAATGATAAAGCTGATATTTTTTTTTTAAATATTTATATACACACTTTATAATTCGAACATTATATCGTCATCGACATCTTCATCGGCAACAAAAACCGATTCTTATATGCCACTAGAACCAGCTTTAACTTCGGTGTTTTGCCTGTAGGTTAAGACAGTCCCAATTTTATTAAGAACTTCTTTGGGAAGTTCATAATTATCGCAGTATTTTTTTCATACTTCTCAATCCGAATCCGATTGTTAAAATGGCATTTACAATGGGTACCCCCAATCTGTTCCTCGATTTGGTTTTTGCTATTATCATATCTGTTGTTGTTGTAGTCTGTGGCTTTTTATATAAATAATGTTAACTCGCATGGTTTAGTATGAGACAAAGTGCAATTTTAAAAGAAAGCTAAAATTGTTGATAAAAATAGCTGAATAGCTAATTTCATTTAGTTGTAGCTGACGAAGCAATTTATAGCTAAATCTAGCTATAAAAACTCTGACTTGGCATTACTGATACTACGGCATTCGCTCCCTAAATACAGAATTACAGATTATACATACATAATTAGATACAGAATTGTAAATAAAACAGATAGTTAACATCACAAAGTAGCTAAGATTAAATCATACTGCCTAGATATGTCAGGACAATATAACATAAAAATAGTAAACTTAATTCTCTGACATTTACCGTTACGTAATTTAGATTTTTTTTTTGTAACTTATGGTGACACAAGCATACAGTCCTTCTGATGGTAACTGGTCACTATGTCCAATAGACACCCATCTTCTAGCCTTTATAACCCTTGAAGACTATGACCCAATTTCACCGATCGCTTTTGAAACAACGTTTTACTTAACTGGGTTCAAATGTATCATTTGATCTCGGTTTTCGCGTAACCGATTTCACTAGCTCCATTTGAATAGCGTTCAGAAAACGAAGTTTACATGAAATATCGTCACAATCTAAAACAAAAACTCGATGTAATTCGTATTTTGCAACATTATACACCCTGTTTTTATACATAGGTTAATTAGGTATGCGAACAATAAACAATACGAATTAAAAATAATTTTTGTTTACATAGTTGTGCAATTACCAGTGACAGCTCTATAAACGCGATAAAGTTGAACGTCAAGAGTTAAAAGTCAAAAATTGGTCGTTCTGACTATGAATCGCGTTTAGTTTTAACTGCGTTCATTTTATGTTGATGAAATGCAAACAGTAGCATTGAACTTAGTTAAACACTTAAACTTCGTTTAGCTTGAACTGATCGGGTTTATTTTTAACGGTGAAATCTGCCCTATGACTACCAGTACTCGGTCTAACTGGATCCCGGATTGTCGTTTCTCATCATACAAAAAACTGCAGCGTTAAAACAGATTTAAAGGCCAAGAGTGATTATTCTAAATATCTTTAAATTTACATAACAATATGGTATCTTTGGTTGCAAACCCGCCTGCCAAGAGTGGCAACTATAGAAAAATCCCTCTTATGTGAGAGCTACAAACTTTTGTGGCTATCTATTGGGGAGGCTTACTTCATCAGTGGACTTGTGATAGGCTGAAACGACGGTATCTTTCTATTTCAAGAATTTCTAAAGTTCACATAACTTATAAATAATCTATATGTAACTATACAATTTTAGAGATAAAGCTGCATATTACATAGTTTTCACCCCACAACTAGTGAACTTTTTTGTACTGTCAACGTCTTTAATACTTTTTAATAAATTGTTAAACTTTATTTCTACATCTGTATCATATCTATCATAGTTATATCTGTAGTTTAGACACACTTCTAATGTATTTTCTCAAATTTATTATGTAAAAATTTCTGTAAAATTATGAATTATAACTATGTAAGCCACATGTTAAAAACATGTGGTTTTTCTAAAGAAATTAGGAATTGAAAATCTACTTTTATGTTGCAACATTGAACATTTAAAAAAACGTTGTTATACCAAATCGTAGACAATTAACAATGTATAGAAACGATTCTGATTTCATCGCCTGAAATCATATTAAGATATTTTGAAGTAATGTCAAACTCAAAACTAATTTTACCACTCATGAGTCCCCTTATTTCGAGCCGGCTTTCACCCTGTAAAAAAAATCGAGTTAAAACAATATTTTTCACATCTTACTCTTTATTAATTCGACATTATATGTTTTTATGGTGACTTGGTAAATTTTAATAGCAGAATTTGTTTTGATTGCGAATTCACAAAATCACAAAGCTCAGTCCTCAGACTTCTGTAACGAATGAAGACATCAAGATTAAAAAATACTATACAAAAACACCGGGACGTTAACTCTTTTTTACAAAATCACGTTAAAGTCAGAAAGCTTTGTTCGAAATAAGTTCTCTATTCACCGACTGCTGAATAATAACCATTTGGCGGGACGTGACGCAACGAATTTATTGTAAAATCAGACAATGGACAGAACCTTCATTAAACATACAGACGACGAAATGTTTGGTCCACAATCGACAATTAGTGTCCCAAGAAGGATCAAATCGAATTATGGGCGAAAAAGGTGGCATTATCCTTTTTGGCGAACGGATAAATTTTAAATTGGAATTATTCCGATTTATCTCTTAAAATAAGACCTACCCAAAAGATTTTAAAAATGGATTTCTCTTCTAATATCCCTGTGTTACCTTCATGCGATTACAAAAGCGAAGGTTAAACTCCGTTAGAATTATTTTTAATAGTGAACGCTCGGAATACTTTCAACTGCAACCTCGCTGAAGTATAGCCAGGTCTTTAAATATTGATTTACAGATGGATGAATTGCATATCTGTACATCTCAAAATGTGCCTAGTCACCACTCAGTATAACAACAAAATGCATTAAATTTAAGTGATATATAAAAACTATTCATTGCCTACGAAACAAGTCTTTAGAGGTAGCGGAAAATGGGGATACGTGTAGTCGCTTGTTCGGAATTAATACTGCTGTACGTCTTTAAGATTGACTATGAGCAAAACATTCGTTGCATAATCATGCAATAATTTGTTACTGATAAAACGTTTTTAAGTAGCATTACTACTCAAAATTGGAGTGTCGGTTTATAAATATTAATTCTTATTCTATTTAATTAGCATATTTAGTGACAAAATGGTATACAAACTGGGTAATCACACACGACAATCCGTTCAGACGATATATTCAAAATCAAACTAGTTGACCAAAAAATTTATAAGATTTTCCTACCAAATATTTAGTTATGCCAGTAAACACCTTATAAATTCATAGTTCAACCCAAGTACGTTTACAACTTCAACCAACTTAGTTAAACTGTGCATGTCAAGAATCAGTTAAAATTATCATTAGTAAGTGAAAGTGGGTACTTACCGAAAGTGTTAATCGTATGTTCTAATCTAAAAACCGTGGCTTTGTAGTAGGTATGGTATGGTAGTATGGTTGGACATGGACATCCTCTGAATTCAGCAGCCAAACAGACATTATTGATTAATGTATCATTTCATTAAATGGTCAATTTTTTTATATCTCATATTATATCTATTTTTCATGAGTTTATACATACCAGATATTTATATTGTAACAAAGATGTAGCTATGTCGAAAACGACATCCACATTAAATATTCTTCAACAGGAACAAAGGAGAAAAAAAAATACCAGAATGGGTTTTTCCAAAATAATACACGTATTTTGAAAATGCGTTATAATCATAAAAATAATGACACTATACATACAATGTATAAAGTACAAAAACAGAAGCCCCTAATTTCATTCTTACCTCATGCCAATTTTAGCAAATACAGCAATGCGATTTTCTAACTATGCGTATCCTGAAAAGAATAACTTCAATATATCTTAAAATTAAAATTTAAGATACTACTTTAAACAATTTTGTAGGCTTCTGTTTTTATGGATATTTATCAAATGAAATGTAACGTATATGAATTATATTGAATAATTCACGATTGTCCCATCGTGAGAATTATAGAGCGAGTGATTCACCAATTCAGTCTATTGAAGTAATGCTAACCGGAATTATAGTAAATATATAGTATATAGTAAATATATTATGCTATGTATTTACTAGAAAACTGTTTTATTTTTATAATTCAAAATGTATAAATCAAATTGTAATGTATGCTAATCCTTTAAAACACTTAACATTTTTAATCAATAGAAATGACTATCAAAGCTTTAACTTGTGCAATATCCGCGCAAAAATGATTTGTAAAAAAAAGCAATACACGGATGTCAGCGACTGTACAAATTTAAAACTTAGCAAAATGATGTAAACATGCAAATGCAAAACATACACAGTAACGTACCAAAAGTTGTGTCATTGTCTATAACACATGTACATGAGTATTCTGGATACTGGGCTAAGTGAGTGGCCTCTTCCTACCCCTTATATGGTAAAAGAGCGTGACTGTATGTATATATATTCTGAATAGACATGTGCACGTATTCTAGATAGAATAGCGCAAGTTGCTAGTATAGGAAGAGATGACCATGCTGACATTTTTTGGTATCGAAGAGAAATACGTATAAATTATATACGATCCTGATAATACAACACTGCAAATTAAGCTTTAAAAATTGCCTACTTTTAAACCTGTATTCTTAATAAAAGATTTAATTTTGTTAATCCTGCCTTGGAAATTTAATTACATCACTTAAATTTTTTCTATATTTGTATTATAAATATACATTTACAACTTCTGAAAAATCGTAAACCATATCCTTTTTTGAACAAAATTGTTCCGTTAAAAATATTCATGCGGTAATGGTGTTAAGCTGTTTTACCAACACAAAAACGAAGAACACTGGCAGTTATTAAAAAATGTGAATTACACGCACGGACATTAATATTTGTGAATATGTAATAGTAAATATTAAAATTTAAAATATTATAGTAATGTAAGGAAAAAGAACTGTCAATGTCCTTCATACAAACAGTGACTAGATGCTGAAAATTAAAAAAAATATATTATGCCTTACGTCGCTACCTGAACTTACTGTACACTTAATCTAAGGTAGATTTAATCTACACATTCTAAGAAAAAGACCACAACGTCCAATCTTTAGTTATTTGGTAATTTTAAAGTCCAATTTTATGCCGTGCTTTGATGAATTTATCCAAACTATACTATATTAGAAATAGATAGAATTATTATAATGTTATGGGTGGGATGATATCGTGCCAAAATCCCTATCATGCTGTGCTATGATTGTAATTGAAAGAGTTGCCAATCACATATTGATATCGATGAAACACTAGTGCTGTGAAGGAAATGGCGTTGTTGACGTGAAATCTGTATGAATCTTCACTCAGGTCACAGAGAGCATTTGGTCGCCGGCTGTTTCCTAGAATATTAGTGAAAAACATTACTAAGCTATTACAATTTCGAATGAATGACGAGTTAAATGAATGAAAAAAAAACAATTATTGTTAACACAAACACCATTTGCCAATACTTAGTTATATATACTCAATAAATTATAGACAACCATTCACATAAATAGACTTTTATTAATATAAGGTTATGTAAAAAATAAATAATACAACAACATGCAGTTAAAATCGTTTTCACGTCGCGGAAAATATTGCTGGTAATACATTTAAGAATTTAAAAAATCATAAACTGTAACTATTTTCCGCGACTTAAAATATAAAAAAACATTCATGATTACAACAAAGCACAAGAATTAAATAGTTTTTATTATTATGTTGCAACATATTAATATATGCTTATATTCTTGGGAGCGAATCTGAAAAAGTTAAAAAGCATATTATGTAAACAATTAAAGTAATGTATGCATGCTTTTATCAGCACTACTAAGTTAGTATAGAGTTGATGAGAAAGTTCATTCGTATATTATAGTAGAAATAAAAGTAACAGGAAAGAACAGAAGAATGAAAGGAGTTTGTTATTTTAATAAATTTTAATCGATAATCAAATGAAGATTTTAAACAGAACTCGTATTTGCTAAAGGAACGTGCACAATAAAGGAAAAAATGTGCGTTATTGGAATATATTACACGAATCATTTGCATTATACTTTACGTCCAGATAAAACAGGATCGCACTTTCTTAGCAGCTTCGCTCAATACCTGTCATATTTGAAACGATTTGGTTTTCAAATCGTTAGTTTATCGAAAAAAAACATAGTTTTTGATTAAATACACTAAGTGAGAATTAATGATAAAAATCAATACTATATTTTTATATCAACATTCTAATCTTTCTACAATATTATATTGCATCTAAACAATTATTGTACGTAGATTAAACTTCATACAATTTTTGCACTGTTCACCCCAAAACAAGTTTTGCGCTGGTGATTTTTTGCTAATGTACCGTATAAAGTTTGGTTCGTATCGAATTTCGAAAGAAATTAAAAATAAGTATATGCATTTCTTAGTCTATGCCCTGGGTGGATAAAGGCATAACAAACTTGAAATAATTGACGAATGCGAAGCGTGATATTAGTTTTACAATCGCATTCGTACCTGGTGCACATTACTATGCTACCATACGATCTAAATATTGCACTGAGCGCCTACATTAGAATTAATAACGTCAATAATTTTTTATCTCATATACAACCACTTCAACACGTCTATTACAATGTAGCTACCAGTAAAAACGAGATAACAGACCCCTGCTGGATAAAATTGGAAGCTTATTTGACAGGATAATACTTCAGATATAGATTAAACGACTATCTCATATTCAATATTACCAACAGCATAATATAAAATGTTATTATTAGAATAACAGGTGTCATTTGGTGTAATTTACACAACGATGCTATAAATACATGCTTTGTTTTATTCACTACAAACAACAAACAAATAACACTGAGGACTAAATCACATATTATTCCCATACATTTATAATGTTATTTCAATTTCGAACAATATATCCAAATACAATCCCATCTTCCGCTAAGTACAAAGAATTTTTCAAATATCTTCTACAAATGCAATAAATGCCACATCCTTACATATACAGAACCAAAATCTAAGTACTAGCACCCTGTAAAATATACATAAATATAGTGTAAAAGAATAAACAAAGTTATTTACATATGTTATTGTGACTATTCTACATTATATATATATTATAGGCTCTAGATTATTCTATAAGCTAGGCAGAGGGAAACGGTTAGTGTGTTACACTCTTACATGTGTTCCGGATGGCTGCGAATGCAATCAATGAAGTCACTTGGCTTCAATTCACCTCGGCAGATGCGGAATACGGCAGTGAACAATGGGAATCTGTAATTATTAAATTATTTTTGATAATCTGTCGCAACAAAGTCCTATGTATTTTTTTTTACTGAATAAGGTGACGAGACGAGCAATACGTTCACCTGTTGGTAAGTACAACGTCTGTCCACAACAAACGCTATGTGAGTCAATGCGCCCGTCACCTTGAGACATCAGTTCTTAAGTCTCATATGTCCAGTGATTATACTAGCTCTCAGTGCCCTTCAGACCGAAACACAGTAATGATTGTACACCACTGCTTCACGGCAGAATACCTGACATTTGCTGGTACGGATTCCTGCATAGGAATTCTGACACCAGTAATACTTGCTTATAAATACAAGTGATATTCAATCAACTTTCTTTAGTTGTTAGGTCATAGCTTAACTAATAAAATAAAAAAGGAAAATCCTATCTATATTATAATGCTTTTATCAAGTTGGCTCTGATATTTTAAAAGCAGCCAATTAATGTTAACATTGACCTCTAATTAAACATGGATGAAAGCCAAGTGAAACTATTTCGATTCGTGCCATTATGTAACGCCACGGGCGAATTATCTGCGAGGTTAACAATATGGCACGTGTTTTTTCGTCCATTGTCTAGGTGTTGCGTGTTTTTTGTTACGGGCTTTCCTTTCTTTACAAAATTTTCAAAACTAAACATAAAATAGATTATATTTTTTTACAATATTTACTACATATTATCTATATGTTTTAAGTTTATATTTAAAGGGAATCTATTACACTAGTTACTGTATTACATACACATATATGTATATCATATGCAATAACCATTGCATATGCCGATAGATGTCCGGCAGATTAGAATAGCAACTACTTCTTTCCTGCCGAGATGTCGTAAGAGGCGACTAACGTACTGTACGGAGTACAGACAGCCTTCATTCGTGCAGAATAATACTATAATATGCAATGATCTGATCGTAAGAACGTAAGATTCTTTTAACATTCTCGGAGTAAGATTTCGTTTTGACTCGTACCAAAACGGTCTACCTACCCCTTACACCGGAAAAAGGCATGACTATATATATGTATGTATGTAATAACCATTGGAGTAATACGAGAAACATAAGATTTCCCGTGCCATAGATTAATACAAAGGTTGCCGCAGCGCTTAGTGTTTCAAGGTTGAGATCAGTAAATGAACAATTGCATTATATTTTTCAACCTTTAAATTCGTGTAATCACTACCTAAATAGCCGTAACCGGTTTATTGCAGTAAGTAACCCCTTTCAAAAATGATCAAGGTATTTTTAATCATTTACAACAAATTTTTTTATTGTTGGTAGGATTCCTATGCAAGAATTCGTCTAGGTAGGTACCAGGGCCAGTCATTCTGCCATGAAGCAGTAGTATGCAAACATTACTGTGTTTCGGTTAGAAGGGCACTGAGAGCTGGCGGAATCACTGGGCATTGGAGACTTAAGAACTGATGTCTCAGGGTGAAGGGAACAGTGTGGTGTCACACAGAAAGGTTCTGGGTGACACAGCATTTGTTATGGGCAGACGTTGCATTTACCATCAGGTGAACGATTCGCTCGTTCCGACACTTAAACCAAAAAAAATAGAGGCGTAGCTACCCAAGAGTATGTCGAATAATGCTCAGGAATCTTGGAATTCAGGTACCCTTTTCATTTTCACACTATCATAATTATTTCATATATTTTAAAAGATAACTTAGGTTTGGTATGATTTAAAGATCAAATTTGAATAGTTAACGAGACGTTGGAAAAATAAGAAAAACAATTTCTTCAGCAAAATTGTTTTTTAATTATCTGAGAAATACTACTGGAAGAACTGAGTACTGCTCAAGAATGTGGTAGATTTTATGTGGTATGGGAGTTAAAAGTGCAAATATAAAAAAAAATGTAATTTTATATAGCATATAACTAGTATTTTATTTTAAATGCTTGGATCGTCTTTGGCAATATGATGTAGAAATACTGGTTAACGGGGTCAAGTTATTTTTGCACATAAGCTAAATATAATAATGAAAAAGCAATTCAACTTAACGAATAGCAACAAAGGCCTATCGCTGGCATAACTCAAATAAGCAAAAAATGTAAGACCTAAAAACCATGGCCTTCTTTTTAGATTTAGGACAATTTGTAGAAATGGGTTAAATAGTTTAATAGATATATGGAATTATCATAAGATATTAAACATCGTGACCTACGTAACAGAGATAATAATAATATTCGCCATGAAAATTAGTATACATACAGTAATTTAAAAATATAAACAGCCGTGTGGTATCTGTCTAAGAGAATCTACTCACCCCATCCCATCCCGTAGAAGTCGTAAAAGTCGACAGCGGGAATTTAAAACCAAGAGATGGGTTTTTTTTTTATTATACAAAGTGACGAAACGAGCAAAACGTTCACCTGATGGTAAGTGCAAAGTCCGCCCACAACAAATGCTGTGTCACCCAGAATATTTCTGTGTGACACCACACCGCGCCCGTCACCCTGAGACATCAGTTCTTAAGTCTCAAATGCCCAGTGATTACGCTAGCTCACAGTGCCCTTCAGACCGAAACACAGTAATGTTTGCACACTACTTCTTCACGGCAGAATAACTGGCCCTGGGGTGGTACCTACCTAGACGGATTCCTGCATAGGAATCCTACCACCAGCAGAATCTTTCTAAAACATCTGAATAAATAAACTGCGGTTGCCAACCCGCCTGCCAAGCGTGGCAACTATGGTAAAATCCCTCCAATAGAGCTACTAACTAATGTGGCTATCTATGGGGGAGGCATATGTTCAGCAGTAGACTTGTGATAGGCTGAAACGACGATATAAACAATAACAGTTTGAAGAGCTGCTCATTGTTATGTAAATGACTACTAGTCGATCGCCGAATAAAAAAATAATGGAAAAGTCGATCGCCGATCAAAATGATATGGAAAAGTCGATCTTCAACTGAGAAAAGCTGACCACCCCTGCTCTATGCACTTGCGAGAGCACCGAAGATCGAAAGAACCGGTCAAATTCAACAGTCATGGTCGCTCATTAAGTCTAAAGTTTATTCAGTTGCGAATACTCACTTGTTTTCCATATTCTTGTTCGCAAGCATATGGTTGACCTCCTCCGCTGTGATAGGTCCCTGCAACTTCTGTCCGTTCAACATTTCATCTTCTAGCTCTTTTATAGAACGGCCCGTCTTAACGAAAGCTTCTGCAACTCTCCTATTTCTACCACCTGTAATATGATGGAAATTTGTATGAAAAGCCTACAAATATTATCCATTTCGTATTCCATTCGTTTGCGAGCAATGAAAAATGTTTCTAAACGTAAAGAAAATCTTTATTGTTTCAAACACACAAATTTGGGACTCTTAACATTACTGGTGATAGGATTCCTATGGAATCCGTCTAGGCAGGTACCACCGCAAGTACAGTTCTTATACCGTTGCACACTAATGCAAACATTACTGTGACTCGTTCTGTAAGGCACCTAAAACCTAGTCTAATTACTAGACATATGAGACTTAAGAACTGATGTATATGGGTGACGGGCGTAGTGTGGTGCCACACAGAAATGTTCTGGGTGACACAGCATTTGTTATGGGCAGATATTGCACTTACCATGACGTGAACGTTTTGCTCGTCACTTTCACCTATGAAAAAAGTTATTAGTCATCTAAACTCACAAAGAACAGTTATGAGTTACAATTCGCGAAGAGTACTTTAATATAAAAAGAAAGAAATCTTATTTAATTTTTAACGAACTGTTCGTGTAGACTTAAGAATTATGCAAATATGCTACATTTTCACATTTCAAGTCCAAGGCTAGTTGCTATCTACAGTCTGTGCAAATTGTCAATAGCTTTATCTGTTTTCAAGGAGAAGAGAACTATTAATATGTAACTAGGGGTGACAAACATGCACAGCCAATAATAGGTTACTTTGTCCCATAAACATCTATTCTCTCATTTAAGATATATTAGCGTTTAACACCCCTGAAGTACTATGATGGACTATGTCTCCGATTCTCGACAAAAAACACACCAAATGCAGCAGCGTAATACTTTATGCTGATATACAAATAAGAAGAAGATATATAAAATTTGAGAAATGTTTTAGTTATGTCCAGAAAGAAGTAACTTTTAAACACGTGGATACGGTTATCGCATCCCGCCGCCACGTGTTCAACACGCGCGCCAACAGACGCTCGCATTTCTCAACACCGCAATCACTATATCGTGAGAAAAATAGTTTCACAGAAAAACCCAGTTACATAACAAGAAAAAAGGAATATACCAAAAATTAACAAGGCTTTGGAATCTGTCAAGAACACATTTATACAAATGGAAATTTGTAAGAGATAAGACCGTCTGGACGAAATAACATTTAGTAAGACGTTGCCCTAACTATACCTACTACTACCCATACAACCAAAAAACCTATATTTTGAAAGGATATAATTAAAGGATATAATAATATCATGTTAAGAATGAATGTCCTATCGACAAAAGGTAATTATTATAGTGCAGTTAATTTCAACTAAGCATAGGTCAACTAACTTGTCCTCACCTATGCATATCCGATGGAATGTCTAAGCAATACAATAACCTTTTTTTTTACATGGGGAAATGCCTAACGCCTTCACGAGGGGAAAGACGGGTTATGTCGGACTTACACCGACTAAAACCCCATGGTGTCCGCCTTCGCCGCATGTTCGCAGGGCCACGGGAACGCTCACGCACACATCCGCGACCCCACCGGCGCCGGCCGCCTATCGTCGGCGGCCCTTCCTCGGAGGACAACTCCTCTCCTGTCTCCTTCCAAGCAATAAAATAACCTAACCTAACTCAAAAAACAAACATACATACAGCATTGAACAAAAATTTGTTCTGGTTGTGTATGAAACCCTAACCAACGACTAGAAACGCTGACTGACTGATAACCAATTATAAAAGGATATTTGCTGATTTAATCTCTATCGTAACAGGTAAATGACGTCGTCCAATCACTAGCAATACGTTTAAAACATATAATGCCTCTTTTATCAAATGCAAAACTTTTTATAACGAATTTAACTAAAAAACACTAAAGTTTTTGATTACAGCTGGCACATTATACATAGTAACCCTGAAAACTAGTTTGCTTCGTTTTGTTATCCATTTAGTTCCGCATGTTTTCAGAAAGCTACACCATAAAAGTAGCAGGCAGTCGTTACTACTGATAACTGTGTTATCGTACAAATCATATCTCATTATAAAATTGTTGTGTCGATTACATAATAAATCACAACAAATGATGAAATGATGTTTACGGTTATTATCGTTACATTGTATATATAAGGAAATTAGTTTTATCATATTTGTCATTTACGAAATAACTAACAAAATTAAATTTAGAAATGATATTTTTTTCAATTTTTCGTTAATTTAATCTACTCTAATGAGCTACTTCTTTCCTTTTTTATTTAGTGGGGGAGTGAAAATGAGGCCTAGTGCGCTGATGTTCGTGGCGCCCGCTACCCAGTGAAGAGAAGGGACGTTGCTCTCTAGCAGGACCGAGCGAAGCGAAGAAGACCCCGTTAAGCCTGCCTGCGGTTATGTGAGAAAGCGTTCCCGTAATTCCGGCAAATAGCAACGGTACAAAAATCGCAGGGTTTAACCCGCTACGCGTCCGTCTTAACTCCTCCGTAGCCCCCGCAGAAGCTGATCCATATAGATTCGCCATCATAAAAACTATGGTGACCCTTTGCATATTTATTTACTTGCTTGCCCGAACGCATGCTTTCATGCTTACTTGCATGCTAGCTAGCTTCCTCGCTTGCACGTTTGCTTAAATGTTTATGTTTGGTGCCAAACATTTATCTAATGTACGATAAAGGGCATGCATTTTGTGGTTTAGTAATTTTTTAAAGTTCCAAGTTTGCATTATCTAGCTGAAACCCGCGACTATTTCCGCGTAGATACAGGTTTTTTTTTTAAATACCGTGGGACCTCTTTGATTTTCCAGAATAAAAAGTATTATAACAGCAAGCTATCTCTGTGGAAAATTCGTCAAGATCAGTTAAACGGTTCAACCGTGAAAAGAATACAAACAGACAGAGGAACAGAGAGTTACAGTGGCATTTATAATAATTGATGAGTTTTACACTATAATATCGGCATTTAATTTTTTTTTTAAACGATGCTCTACACTAAGATTTTTCCTGTATCGTGGATGCGTATTACAGACGTACATTTCACATACACAACACAACCAGACTCGAAAACCAACAATTTGTGTTTTTCGCATGGCGACTCCGGCTGGGATTCGAACCCAGGACACGAGACGTAGAAGTCAGGTACGCTAACCACTAGGCCACGCGGTCGTAGAAATGGTTATTATATAAAACTTTAATCATTCTGGAAGAAATTATGTGTTCCCTAATTATATGTAACACAAACAATAATTGGTACATATATTGTTGTACCAATTATTTTTTGTACAAAATTAGATTACATAATTAACAGAAATCTGTATTTTATAAGCAAAGGTCATATTTTTTTTATATTTTCTATTACATATTCATTCAAACAATGTACACCGATTTTTTAAAGTGAAACTTTTGTGGGCGCGATGAGATTAAAATTTAAAGGTTTACTGCAGCGTTTTCGTGCAAAGCATGTCGTATTCCTCATTAATATTCATCCTTTAATTAATAATTGTTTATATACTGAGCAGTTAGTTTCCACTGAGTTTGTTTAAGTTAGATTTGTTAAGTGACTTGTTACTGGTGGTAGAATTTCTATGCCAGTTATTCTGCCGTGAAGCAGTAGTGTGCAGACATTACTGTGTTTCGGTTTGAAGGCCACTGAGAGCTAGTGTAATCACGGGGCATAGGAGACTTAAGAACTGACTTAAGGACTGATCTCAGGGTGATCGGCGCAGTGTGGTGTCATAAAGAATTGTTCTGGGTGACGCAGCATTTGTTATGGGCAAACGTTACACTTCCCATCAGGTGAACGTTATGCTCGTCTCGTCACCTTTTCCAATAGAAAAAATCATGTTTAGTTTTTTATTTTAATAAAATTTCTAATATGAAAGAGTTTCTTTTTACTAACTCTTTACATTTCATAAAGATACTATGATCATAAAGATGTATTGACGATTTAACAAAAAAAAATCTATTTATTTATCATTAATACAATTTTTTTTCTACCGACGCCATAATATGTTTTACATTGGAGGATACCTAAAAGAATAAGTGGTCGTTGACATGGCAACATACAGAATATTCATTCTTCGGTCAAGTAACTGTATGGAACAGTGACAAAGAAAAATAAGTATGTTCACATTCACACTTATGCTTACACACTTACACTTTTACTCGAGTGTGTGAACAATACTTCGTTAAAACAAAGAATTGGTCAACGATTCGTATGTTTCAGGCAACATAACCTTTGTCCGTTTAACGATATCATCAGTGAACTGAAAAGTGACGCAGAGGGCGGACAAATTATTTAGGTCGTAGCCTATTTCACAGAACTGCCCTTGCTCTGACAGCCACATATAAGAGCCCTCTCACATGCGAGCAAATAAGCGGCCGGGTCGACCACCTTTCACAAGATTTTATTTAACTTCACCTATTAGTATGTGTGGGTCAAATTATGCAACTGAATTTTAAAACAGTTTCACTAGTCGGATTGAGCTGAAATTTGACATACCTATGTAGCTTCGGTAACAAGGCAATAATAATTTGTTTTTATTCGATAATGTAACGAAACGAGTAAAACGTTCGCCTGATGGTAAGTGCAACGTCTGCCCATAACAAATGCTGTGTCACGCAGAATATTTCTGTTTGACGAAAAATGTTTCATTAAAACCTAAATAACTCCAACCTCTAAAGCACTTTTTATGATTAAGATAAAATAACACATACACGTGAATACTAATTATGTGGTAGATAGGTAGGTACTACATTATCCCATTAGTTTTTGCTTATACGCAAAAAAAAAATAAACGAATCCCACAGTTTATAAAAATAATGTTACAAACAATGTATATATATATACATTAGACGTGTTTATTTTTCATCGAGTAGCGGATCTACATGTTTTTGAAGCATAAGCCAATTGTTAAACACAATCCCGCCATTGGAAAAGTAAGAAAAAAACATAACTCATAAATTCACGGTAATTTGAAGTATATTTAAACAGCAAATATTGGAAAATCACAGACAGACACTTCTTTAATAGTGTACGCTTGCTTCGGAGAGCATTTTGTTATCTGTACAACGATTTAAAAGAATTTTTGGCTTCGTATAAAGTTATATTCTACAGCGATTGCGTTAAGCAGCCCAGGGACAAAATCGTATTTAAAAAATACTAAGAATGTAAATCCCTACCTCGTTCAACGCACTTTGCTTTCAAAATCCATTAAATAGCAACACTTTCATATGTGCTGCAAGACTCCTCCCGTGGATCTCTCCCAGACTGAGCTACAGTCTACCTCCACTGGTGGTAGGATTCCTAGATAAGAATTCTTACATAAGAATCCTACCACCAGTGTAATATTTGTTCCGTGCGGAAATTTTGCTGCGCTTTTCACATGAACAACACACCGTAAAAAACAATTTGAGCATTTGTCAAATGTTGGCCCCAGCAGGGTTCGAACCCAGGACAGCCGGCCCAGCCCAAGACTCAGGCACTCTGATCACTAGGCCACGCGGTCGTCGATGTTAGAGACGATATTCTCACCAGATATTTTTGACCAACTTCCCTAAAGAAGGAGGTTCTCAATTTGTCTGTACATACATTTTCGTTTTTTTCATGAACGTTGAAGTCGGTTTTTAGATTAAATAATTATTCTTTCGATTCGGTCGACGGTCAAAAGCAAATACTCCTTTCAGTGACTATGTAGTCACTAGGATTTGCTATTGGTGTGATTTGCCAGTGGAATATTAATCAATTAATGATATAACGTCCCGAGTTAACACTTACTCTTTTATTTTGTGATCTGTGCTCATTTATTTACCTCACTTAATAAAAAACACACTAACAATTGCAACTAATTAAAACCTTAAGTACATATAAAGACCTTATTAAAAATACTTTTGTAGAAAATGGTGTAAATATAAATGTTATAATTTTTTTGAAGTACGTACGTAACAAGGACAAAGGCTGTACTAGTTGTATCGTATCTAATATTATCGGAAAGTAATATATATTAAATAGGAACTTTTTATGTTCTAGGGCTTTAGCATAATCAATAACTTCCATAGATATCGCGTTATCTAAGCACTAACTGCAGTAATAACACTCGGTAACGTAGGCTATACATAACTATAGCAAAGGACTTTTGGCGCCAACTCGAAAAGTGGCAGTAGTGTTTTTATTAAATTTTGAAATTTCTGTGTATATTTGGAGTTTTGATGTTTAATATTGATAGTTCAAAGGCTGTACTAGTTGTATCGTACTAATATTATCGGAAAGTAATATATATTAAATAGGAACTTTTTATGTTCTAGGGCTTTAGCATAATCAATAACTTCCATAGATATCGCGTTATCTAAGCACTAACTGCAGTAATAACACTCGGTAACGTAGGCTATACATAACTATAGCAAAGGACTTTTGGCGCCAACTCGAAAAGTGGCAGTAGTGTTTTTATTAAATTTTGAAATTTCTGTGTATATTTGGAGTTTTGATGTTTAATATTGATAGTTTATTATGCAGCAAGTGCTCCTGAAAGTGTACAGTGATTGGAAAATTCAATTCAGGACCATAATTATGCTATTCGTTTTGTCTTCATCAGTCCAGAAAATCTTCAGTAAAAGTCAACTATCATTTTACTGTTGATCAAAATTTTGAAGTCTTGCTTGAAGATTGGATACTTTTATATGTTACTTGACACTGGAAAATAGTTTATGACAGTTTCCATTAATAAATAAATAATAATAACTATAGCAAAGTAGTGGAAGGATTCCTATGCCGCAATCCGTCTAAGTGGCTACAACCTCTGTACCAGTTATTATCGGAATAGGTTAACCATGGAGTCAATAAATTTTAATATAAGCCTTTACTTAATATGAATAGTAACTGGTTCAAAATTGACATACTTTACTTTACAAAGTATCGTAGATCTCCTTCATCAGCCTGTTAATTTTTTTTTATAGCAGAAAGTGACTAGACGAGCAATTCAAAATGCTGTGCCACTCAGAACATTTCTGTGTGGCACCACACTTCGCGCGTCACCCTGAGACAACAGTTCTTAAATCTCGTATGCCCGTGTAATTACACTAGGTCTCAATGCCCTTCAGACAGAAATACAGTAATGTTTGAACAATACTGCTTCACGGCAGAATAATTGGCCTTACGGTGAACCTACCTAGACGGATTCCTGCATGGAAACCTACCACAAGTAAAAAGTCTACTGCTGTACATCCCAACCGGGGAAATTTTGCAATAATCACTATACTTGGCAGGCAAATTGGTGGTGGCAGTACGTAACGCCTACCTATATACCCTTATATGGCAAAAAGGTGTTACTGTATTTACCATATAGTTATTCCACCCCGGTGCAAATTTTCTGGGCATTTTCCCTTAGTCGACTCTTATAACATCCCACATAATATGGGGTGGCAATATTCTTTTACTCCAATATAAAAGTTAGGAAACTAACTAAAAGCTTTTAAAAACTTAGTGGTGTCTTGTGTGATTAGTGAAAAGGATATAAAAACTAGAAAAAAATACTATGGAAACATACAGAAGAAACTCAAGAACTATGTATCCGTGTTCATACTCAGCGTGACAAAATTAAATTAAACCCCTACGGGATGCCGGTACATATTGAAATATAAAAATATTATGCTGCTCGGGTATTTACTTGGTAAATAGATCACAGAGAGCCCAAAGAAACTTACGAGTACTTGATTTTCTTCTTTTCTTTAATTAAAAACTTACCATAACACGTGGTAATAAGGTCGGCAACTCCACAGGATTCGAAGAAAGTGCTGAGCTTGCTGCCAGGGTAGAACACGTCAACGAACTTGATCATCTCCATCAGACCCAGTCGGATAACGGCCGCTTTCGTGTTGTCTCCGAAGCCCAGACCGTCTACGAAACCGGCGCCTACCGCGACTATGTTCTGTGTAAATATTTAATTTAATAATGAGCAAAGCGATACAAACCTAAAATAAATAATAATAAACCATAATGATTTCTTATATTTACGCGAGCACTGCACATTTAAATTTTACGGATTTTATCGCGATAAAATCCGAAAAATTCGTTTCGTTTAAATAATAAACCAACCAAGTGTGTGTCGGACCACGAACAGTGAAGGGTTCCGTAGTGGGGATAAGCGAGTAACCGAAATATCAAATACCTATTCAAAAATACGTCTAGGTAGGTTACTACCGCAAGTACCAGTTATTCTGCCTTGAAGCAGAAGTGTTCGTCGTCGTCGTCGTTTCAGCCTATTACTAGTCCACTGCTGAACATAGGCCTCCCCCAGAGAAAGCCACAAAAGTTTGTAGCTCTCATATTGGAGGGATTTTTCCATAGTTGACACGCTTGGCAGGCGGGTTGGCAACCGCAGTTTATTTATTCAGATGTTCCCGGAAGATGCTGCTGCCCATCTCCTGGTTTTAATTTCCCTCTGTCGACTTTTACGACACCCACGGGATGACATGGGGTGGTAGATTCTCTTAGGCCGCTACCACACGGCAAGAAGCACAAGCAGAAGTGTGTGCAAACATTACTGTTTCGGTTTGAAGGGCACTGAAAGCTAGTGTAATCACAAGGCATATGAGACTTAAGAACTTTTGTTATAGGGAGACGTTACACTTACCATCAAGTGAACGTTTTGCTCTATTCGTCACTTTACCCATTTTTGTTGAAAGTGTTTTCTTAGTTCTAACACCTCACATTTTTTCAGAATTATCCACCGCATAATTGAAAAGTTAGAGTGGGCACACTTTTTACGACTTTAGAAGCTCATATCTCACCAACTATTGGCTTAACTATTTCATTAGTTATTTTGAAATTTATTTATAATTTTTAAGACCTATCTAACGATACCTCACACGCTTACTAGTGTACAGAATTTTTTTTCAACTCATCGATGATGTCCCGCCCCTTTTTTTTTCTTAATTGTACTACATCATTATATTTTCAAAATTTCATCTTTATAGGATTTGATTAGATCACATTTTTGGTAAAATTGTTCTATGTATAATTCATCATTATGTAAAGTCTTTGGTTTAATAAATTATTATTATTATGTATATATATAATATTCATATGTGTGTTCGTATGTGTATATATAATATTCAGTTTCATTCAGGTTCATAGGCACTACATAATAATCACTAAGTAAAATGGCTGTGACATATTGACACCAATAATATCCCTAATATTTCCGTTTTTACTTCGGAAACCTAAAGGAGACAAAATGACTGGTTTCCCTTTAATTAAAAAAAAAATATTTTAAGCAAATCGCAAAATCAAACTAAATCAACTTTAAACTATAGTTGATATTTCGCGAAGTAAATACACAATTTTGTGAAACAAGTAAAAGTAAATCAGAAATTGAAAGGCAGAGTTATAAGTTAAGACTTCGTGTTGGACAAAGATTTGTCGAACGACAAAATAATTAAGAATACGAATAAAAAGAAACATTTTTAATAATTGTCCTAATAAATGACAACACACTGATTAAAATGAATTTGCCTATCAATTCATTATCATCATCATCATTTCGAGATTCAAGATTGTAGCTCTCATTTTGGGGAGATTTTGCCATAGTTGCCACGCTTGGCGGGAGTGTTGGCAACCGCAGTTTATTTATTGAGATGTTTCTGGATGATGCTGCAGCCCATCTCCTGGTTTTCATTTTCCCTCTGTTGACTTTTACGAAACCCACGGAATGAGATGGAGTGGTACATTCTCTTGAATCGTCACCACACGAACTATGATAAGGAAATCATTAGTATGTTTCGTACAGTGTTGCTTATCGATGATGAAACCACAACGCAAATGACGTCTTCAACACAAATGTAAATACGGTATTGTCGACGCTCATAGAATAGTCATTATATTACATACTAGCTAATGCCCGCGACTTCATCCGCGTGGATACGGGCTTTTTAAAATATCCCGTGGGAATAGTTTGATTTTCCGGGATTAACGTATCCTATGTCTGTCTTCGGGACACAAGTTATCTCTGTCAAATTTTGTCAAGATCGGTTTAGCGGTTGAGCCGTGAAAAAGTAACAAACAGACAGAGGGGCAGAGAGAGTTACTTTCGCATTCATAATATTAGTATGGATATATTAACTTGTCGATACAGTCGTGCTTGTTGCGACTCTACATGTTGAAACACACGTGAAAATAGGTATTAATGTGTGTAATTACGATAAGAACTAAGCTGTCAGTAGAACTAGTCAATGATTTAAGTAAAGATGAAAATAATAATATTTTATTTTGATAATAATTTATGTTTACTTGCTGTGGCCCACGGTATCTCCCGCAAAATATATGCCGACTATATGATTCTGCTGTATTGCGCTTACATATACTGCGCTCCAAATTAATTAAACCGTAGTGGAGATTAGCCCGGACAAAGAAACAGACAGACAGACAACATTTTTAAAAGCGCCTGATTTGGTTTTGGTATCCTGAAAATTACCATACGAGATTAAGAAAGTCTTTATTGGAAAATCACAGACAGAGAGAGGCCATTGTCAATCACCTTGGCTCAGCGGTCGAAGAGATTCGAACTCCGCCGAAAATTAGCTACTAAGACTTTACCGCGTCTTATGCTATAACACTATTCTGTTACCGCCGTGTGGTAGCGGCTTAAGAGAATCTACCACCCCATCTCATTCCGTGGGTGTCGTAAAAGACGTCAGAGGGATAATCAAATCAGAAGATGGGCAGCAGCATCTTTTTGGAACATCAGAATTTATAAACTGCGGTTGCCAACCCGCCTTCCAAAGGTGGCAAATATGGCAAAATTCCACCAAAAATGTGAGCTACAAGCTTTTGTTGCAAAATATGGGGGAGGCCTATGTTTAGCAGTGGACTAGTCATAGGCTGGAGTGATGATGGTGATGATTCTGTTACCGTATTAGTAAAGGTCGAGCGGGTTATGTTACGTTCGCACCTCTCCTGCCCTATTCTGAAATGCCGTATGCCTTTAACATGAAAATTCCAGAAAGTGCATATCTTATTAAAAATTTCAAAGGTTTATTATGATGCCCTCCTGGACAACTTTCGAAGACCGCGTCAACTTCCAAATAACGCCGGAAACTATCAACTGCGCAGGAGGTATTATAGTGCCACGAATGTAGGCGTGAACACAGGCACTCACTGGACATAATGTACCCAAGTCGGATGTAACGCTCATGAGATAAGCGTCATATCAGTCCGGATTGATGTCCGGATGATCTCAGGGTACAAAATTCAAAATTTTTTTATTACACGTTGACTCCGGCTGGGATTAGAACCCAAGACAGTAGTCAAGTACTACTCTGACCACTAAGCTGCGTGGCTGTAAGGCTATTATATTCAAGATTTTAATAGAATATCGTAAGCATATAAAACTTCTACTAACCACAGGAACCCATTGCTGTTACCAAAATTTACGAGATTTAGATACTTGTTAAATGCTGACCTTGAGAGCCCCGCATATTTCCACCGCGTCCTCATCGTCGACTACAACAACCCGGAAATACTCCGTCTGGATGATGTCACGCATCATTGGAGCCAGCATCACGTCACGGCAGCCGATCGTCGTCTCGCAGAACTTCTCTTCAGCTACCTATCAACAAAGAATTCGTGATCAATACGTCATAATCATCTGCTAGCCACAAGCCTCAAAACAAGATACAGCCACGCTGCTCCAATGCGGGTTGGCGGACTGCACATGTCCTCCAAATGTTTTTAATATTGCTGCTTCAGACAAGCCGATATCCTAACGACATTTCTCTTCACCGCTGAGCGCATTGTAAATCGCAGAACAAATTTAGTAGTGCCGGACCTTTAATCGAACTTATGTCACGCGCGTACGTTTGAAGGGCACTGAGAGTAATTACACTAATTTCTGGGCATGTAGCACTGATATCTTAGGGGGTGACGCAGTGTGATACCACACAGAAATGTTCTGAGTGACACAGCATTTATTATGGGCAGACTGCATTTGCCATCAGGTGAACGTTTTGCTCGTCTCGTTACTTTATCTAATAAATAAACCGGATCCGAAAACTATTTGTGTATTGCACAAATTTCGGCCCCGACCGGATTTCGAACTCAGGAACCGCCGCGTAAAAGTCAACTGCTCTGTCCACTAAGCCATACGTTTGTCCGCTCGACGGTTTTTATTATAATTATAATAATATTATAGTGTTAGCGCACAATCATCCGGAAAATTACTGGAATGCTAAAAGTTCTTACATTGTTCGGAAGCTTGCCAGTTATGCCGTGAAACAAGTGTTCTTTTTTTTATTGAAGAAAGTGACGAGACGCGCAAATCGTTGACCTCATGGTGAGTGCAACGTCTGCCCATAACAAATGAACCACTTCAAACTACACTGATGTGACATCAGTTGTTAAGTGTCATATGACCAGCAATTGCACTAACTATCAGTGCCATTTAGACCGAAACACAGTAATATTTGCACGCTAGACTGATTCTTGCATAGTAATTCTATCCACGAGTAAAGTTTGAAAGAGATTTTGCCATTCTGTGACATATTAAAAAAACAACACAGTTGCTATGCTACTACGAAAATATTGAAGTCGATCGTCACTGGCATTTATTTGTTATCAGAGCATAGTTAATAGATATTCATATTTAATAAAAACGCGCGGCGAGCATAAAATGAGTTATCTAGAATCGCTAATTTAAATGAGAACATAGTAAATATTTATAAACTTATACATAAAATAATTTATTATAAAAAAGGCGTCAGTTTCTAAACCGGCGATTCATATATAGAACAAGACGACAGTTCGAATTTTAACTATATATTTAAACTGTACATCATCATCTTGTCTGCAAAAAGTACACTGCTGGATTTCTCCCAGGTTGGAAGGATTTGCCATAATCTTCACGCTTGGCTACCCCTATTTTCTACCCCTATGCATGAATCCGTCTAGGTATATACCAACGCAGTGTCAGCTATTCTGCCATCAAGCAGTAGTGTGTAAACATTACTGTTTCAGTTTGAAAGGCACCGATTGCTGGTGTAATACTCGTAACTGGGCATGTGAGATTGGAACGAAGTGGGGTGCCACACAGAAATGTTCTGGGAAAGATAGAAGTTGTTATGGGCAGATGTTGCACTAACGTAATAAAAGAAGTAATAAAGCAATTGCAGCATTTTTTTTTATTGGTAGCCATACATTATATCTTCAATGTGTACTATCGGAGTATATTTTATATACAAACAAAACATTTAAAAGTAATGAAGGAAGTTATTGCTCAATTAAAATTATTAAAAAATGAATATTATAAATTTATTATAAATTAAGTAAACAACATTGACATAAAACTAATAAAAATATATGTTAATGTATTTTTCGAAATTAATCGTATATTCGAAAGCTTGTTGTATACTTGTATTAAAATACTTTGACATTCAGTTCTAATTTTTTTTGTTAAACAAGTTCTTAGAAGTTAAAGCGAAGATTTTATATTTGTAAATACTTACAGCTAACTAGCTCGTTGTTACTTAAAAAACTCTAAACGGTGAATACAATGTACAAACCATGAATAGCATGTACACAAAGACATCGAACCAAAAAAACATAAATCTGTAACACTGATCTATGATCTTGGCGTAAAATAATATGTAAGTATGTATATGGACTCACGGAAAGCCGAGGCGGACCACTATTCCTATTTATACTCTGGCTCTAGAGTACTTAGCGACTAGCGAAATAAAACGTAAAGTTGCTAATACACTAAACTATTAATTTAGCGCGAAAAAGCAATACTTTGTTTGTGGATAAAACACAAAAATGCATATGGAGTAAATTTGTTGATAAAGTAAAAGACGTTTACGATACGGGATATAGGCGCACTATGTACAATAAAAATCAACGCAATCGTTATGTTATACAACGTTATTCATAATTGGTATACCATCCCAGCACCTACCCATGCTACTTTGACCTGATAAACACAACGGTGAAGCTTTAATAACAAAATTTAATACAAAAAAAGTCCATACAAAACTTAAAAATAATTTGTTTTGTAAAACTTTACGCGACCCTAATTCAGAAAGTCGTTGCCCCGAACCAGACAAATTCAAAATACGTTTTCTTCTCCATGTAATTTATGTTACTTCGCAACTGATTTCCTTAAGCTTCATGTTATCCTAGTACTTGCGAGTTCTTTCGATGGCACCTTAATGGAAAAACGCCCAATTAAATTTATGAGTTCATTGCCTCGATCAGCTGTATAACAGGGTAGTCACCTATGACTGTGATGATGTGATATGAGTATTAAGCAAATTCTTTAAGTCGACATATCTCCTACAGGTATCACGCTACGAGGCTCTTATATTTTTGGGGCATATACACATCGCTCCTAAACCCAGCCTGCCGGAGTGTATAGGACATTACGAATGACCCTATATTTGACATATTTGACAAAATAATATTCATATTAATTTGTCAGAATAAAATTGCATTTTTTTTACGTGCACGTTCGAGCAAAATATTCTTTACTGATGATAACACTAGTTTATCTGCGGCTTAAATACTGTATTAACTCGGAATTAGCTATGAAGGTGAATCTGCATATAAAATACCTGTTGTTCTTAATGATTCACAGAAGATTATTGTTAAAACGTAGTGTATTTGTTTTATTTATTTTACGATTACTTCATTGATTTTATATTAACAACCCCATGAGCCACAGTTGGCAGGCGAGTTGACCGTAATTCAAGACGCCTCGCACATTACACACTGCTTGCGATCTCGGTATTATTAATATTAATATATATTAATATTTGGTTATTACGGGATTTTCTCGCCATATTTCCTTAGCCAACTTATATCTGCCTACGGGACACGAAGAGGGTTTCTCTAGCATCATACTCGCGCTATCTACCCTTATCATTGATTGATATAGGTCTGAGCCTTGGAGAAATTCTAATTTACTGGAAGTAGTTGTCAAAAATGGTTAAGCTGTCTATACATATTAGACTGTCTATACATATTTAGTAATCATTTTAAAGTATCATATCAATATTTTGAAAAAGATTCTTTTAATTTAGATTATTTAAATTTAATTTAATTACGATAATTTAAAATACGTGTGTGGTGAAGAGTAAGAATCAATGTTATCTTCAACTTATCTTTCCAAGTTGTCTATTAAGATTGTTAATTTTGTAGAAATTTGTTGAAGCCATTAACAAGAACACTAGTAATATACAGAACATTGCCACCGTTATTCTAAAAAAAACACTGGAAAAAATATTTCCACAACTAGACAACTACGTAAGCCTCGGTTTCAATGCCAGTGAGAGGGATTCATTGTTTTTAATGTTGACTGTTAAAAAGTCAAGGCAAACGGAGAGTGTCATGCAGATAGTCTATAATTGTTATAAAAGTTATTATGCTACATTTTTAGACATTACAAGAATTGAAAGTAACAAATACTTTCAACGGGAATCGTAATGTTTCTCACGCCCGCGTGTTGTAAATCGAAGCGCATTTGACGTTTCTTACGTATTAAAAATTAATATAACACAAATACATACAATCACGCCTTTTTCTTATATAAGGGGTAGGCAGACGCTACACACTTATTGACCCCGCAGGAACCCGGAGTGACAGGTGGCCAACCACGTCGTCACCATTTTGGTACAAAAGAAAGAGGCAAGAGGCTTTTGGAGGCAAAAGAAATTAGTACTCCCCATAACGTTCCCACGAGCAGTACGGCTGTAACGGCTGTCCGTAAAATACCATCGCCTCTTACGACACCTCGGTAGGAAAGAGGAATGGTGCTATTCTACTCTACCGGACACCTATCTACAGTATAACAAAAAGACATTAGAAAACTATACACACATACATACAGTCACTACTTTTTCCCATATAAGGGGTAGGCAGAGGTCACTCTTAGCTCTGGTGGGAAACGAGACGTGACTGGTGGTGAACACGTTGCCCCCATTAGGTACCAGTCAAAAAATTCTTACACCCCATTACGTTCCCACGAGCAGTATAGTGACAGCATTGCATATTATGGTGTTATTCTGCACGAATAAAGGCTGTCCGTAAAATACTTTAGTCGCCTCTTACGATACCTCGATAGGAAAAAGGAAAGGTAGGTGCTATTCTACTCTGCCGGACACCTATCTATAGTATAACAAAGAGAGATTAAAAAACGATGCTATTATATTATGTTACTTTATAACCGTTCAGTTTATATAACACAATTATCAGCTGTTGTAAAAGTAATATCACAAAATACATTCGCTATACTCACTTCGGAAGCAATGTTGGCACCCATTAACACTGCACAAGGAATCTTGAGGCACCTTGTAATGATGTGCGAGATGAGGTCAATGCCACCGCCTTCCGCTATGTCGAATCCCTGCCAAACGAGCGTTTAATTAATTATAAATATTTTTATGTGCACTTGGAATTGTGTCGTCAAATATGTATAGCGATTATTCTTCGATAGTATAAGGCCAAGCTTTATAATGCCTGTTCGTAACATTTATTATTATTAGCCAACGAAATTATGAAACCACAGGGACAATTTTTTGAATTTTTGATGTTGGTGTAATACCGCTATATTTGAAAACACTGAAATAAAAAAATACCTTTATTAGGGAAAGTGCTGCTGCTGTGGGCTTTATTTTGCCAAGCAATGTTGAACAGAGTGTCCTCACAAACTGATGGGGTACAACAAAAATTAGCAGATCGGCGTCTTTAGCCGCTTCCACCACATCGGGAACGGCAACCTTTTAAGATCAAAAAATTATATTAATTATATCTATCAATCAGTATTTTTATTGGTATTATGATTGCTTTGTTTTATTTGTAAAAGATTTTCGAAAGATAACTTATAAGTCACAGTCTGGGTACAGGCGTTCTTTCGCTTGGAGAAAGTTATAAAGCACTGTTTAGCATAATTTGACGTAATTTGAGTCCTAGTGACGTATAAAAAAGTGCCAAACTATTCCAATGCCGAATAACGGTTTCAATTATTCGGCATAGTTTTTTCAGACATTTTTTTTATTATTTCATTACAGTGATGAAACGAGCAAAACGTCTGCCCATAAGAAATGCTGTGTCACCCAGAACATTTCTCTGTGACACCTCACTGTGCCCATCCCCCTGAGACATCAGTTCTCAATTCTCATTTGCCCAGTGATTACTCTAGCTCACAGTGCCCTTCAAACCGAAACACAGTAATGTTTGCACACTACTGCTTCACGGCAGAATAACTGGCCCCGGGGTGGTACCTACTAGACGGATTCCTGGATAGAAATGCCTGTCTTTTCACATTTTTTAGTTAATTTAGTTTTCCTTTACCTCAGGTATTGTGAAAAGACGAAGAGAAGTAATAAATCAGTACTTAATATTTAACCTTTTAGAGGTGCTAGCAACGGAATTCAAGCTTCGGTTCGTATTTAATTCAAGGCAAGTGTTACTAGTTTCAATCTAAATGAGAGATTTTGTATCAATATTTCAAAAAAGGTGTATGTATACCAATTAATATCATCATCCTCATCACCAGACTGCAGAAAAAAAAGCCCACTGCTCCACATACCAACTTTATAAATCGGGAATATTTGCTATAGGTAGTGTGATTTCTATGTAGGTACTGCCATGAAGCAGTAGTGTACAAAAATTACTTTTTCGGTCTGAGAGACACTGAGAGTCAGTGTAACACAGAAACAACAAATGTTTCATGGGCAGATTGCATTTATCATCTGGTGAATGTTTTGCTCATCTCGTCACTTATATAAAAAACTCCATGGTAGATCAGAAACCGGTCAGCTTGTCTTAAATTTTAGCAACAGTGCCTTATTTAGTATGGGAGTTTCCTGGGTCTGTTTCCCTGTCCAACCCGTGCCAGAGCAGTGTGGCAGACTCCTGTTCTTATTGAGTTCACAAAAATTAGATTAGACATGTGCTCAGCAGTAGGACATTATTAATGTCTGGTTAAGTAGGATGTATCTTGCCATTTGTCACAGACCACAAGATTTTCCTAAATTTTTTTAATGGTCAGATACAATATTTCAATCAGGTCCGGTCACATCAGATAAAATATTTAATGTATTAATAATAGGAGACATGAATTGTATGGAATTTCATGATGAAAAATGTGAAATTAATATAGTGACCAAAACTACATAAAACACTTTTAACCATATTATTTTATATAAAAAAATTGCAATGAATCCTTTTATGTACATTATAGTCAATAAGAGTTAGCATCGCTGCTCTTGCCAAAACCCATATGTGGATTTTATTAACTTTTCAGTAGGCAGACAAAAAACTATCTTATCTCATAACTAATTGACATAAACTGTTTTATCTGACAACATACAAACTAATAAAATGCTAAACAAAATGCTGCCAAAGTATCTTATATTTATAGTGTAAGTAATACTAAGAAATTATTCTTATCACAGTATCAGATAAAACAGTTTTTTTCTGCCACCTGAAAATTTGATAAAATCCACATATGGGTTTTGACAAGCACACAGACAATATGTGTATGCATGTCTTATTAAGCATTTGAAAACCCTATAAATTAACAAACATTACTTTCATATCTTATGCAAATTAATTGACAATTACAAAATTAAAATATGTAAACAATATAAATTGTTTTATAGTTAAAAAATTTTAATTTGAGGTGCAGCTCAAGAAAAAAAAATTCTTAGTTATTGACTAGTATCATCAAAATCGGTCCAGCCATTTAGAAGGAGGTCACTGGTACACATACATACTGAAGAACTAAATATGTAAAGATAAAATTTACACAAAATCTGCCAGCAGTGCTGGACATGCCTCTCCTAAAGTAGGAAAAATCTTATAATCACATTTGGCTGCAGATTAGCAACTGCAATATCAAATATCTCTATTGTTTATTTATAAATAATTTGCAAGTAGAATATATCTATTACATAATTTATTGTTAAGTAACATGTGACATTGGCAGATGAATGGTATAGGTAGTAAGATTAAAATAGCATGGGTCTTATGAAAGAAGTGCCATGAAATGTTAACTAATGATTATTTTAAACTTTCTTGATTGATCTCAAGCACAAAAAATAATAAACTACAAATAAATTAAATGGAAAAAACAAAAATTTATTAAAAAATAATGCTGATAGCACTATTTTTTAATACCAATTTCCTCACTAACTTTATACTTATTGTAAAACTGTCCAGTTAATAAAGATAAAAGAAACTTACAACATTTGGTGGTAATTTGTGTCCAGGTAAATACTTGACATTTTCATGTGTTTCATTTATAATTTCAGTTAATTTCTTCCCATCAATCATCTCCTCATACACCCACATTGTAACTCTATCCTCAAAATTTGGGAGCCTTGCTGCATTGCGTCCAACGATTTTTGCAATTGCTGAACCCCTAAATACAAATTGCAACTAATAAACAATATGGACACTAGAACATAGGATAGGCCATAAAAACTTAAAATTATTGTGTGGTTAATACTCCGAACAAAAAATGCATTTTTTTCTAATTACTGATATTGTATAATGTAATTAACATAACAAAAAGTCACTAAAATTAACATTTTACCTAATATAATCATTTTTCTGACAAATGATTTGTGTAAAAAGATCAAACTTTTTGCTATAAATATTATGGTTTAATACATGTTCTCTTCAATTATTAATAATCAATTTTATAGTCATATACAGAACCGCTTAGTAAGTCATAATTCGGAAAAAGGAATAGTAGTTATTTCATTTGAATTGGTTAAAAGACATTAAAGGGCATTAAAATAGTATATCGTATAGATAGTTATGTCACAGTTCTGTAGTAAGGTCACGGTAAACAAAATTGATCTAAATAAGCTTTATGAAAAGAAGAAACCTTACCAGTTTCCAGAACCAACAATGCAGACTCTACTTTTAACTTGCTTATCTGCCATTTTATAATATTCACGTTTTAAAGATAAATTAAAGAAATATTTTTAGTTTCAGATCACTGTCAACTAATCGTTACCAGTATTGGATCTAGTCTGAGACGATTTGAGGTAACAGTAACAGAAGTTCGCAGACTGACGTTATCATATCACGATCACACCTATAGACACGAAGTCTTATCATCGCCAGTTATCGTCACACATGCCTACCAACCGACAAATAAACTGATATTTTATTTTTACTAAGTTCTTTTGAATTTGCGATTTCAAATTGGTAAAAACAATTTGTAAGAGGCTCCACCTAGTGTCACAATTGACAAGCATCAACAGCAACGATGCCAGATGCAATCTGAAATAACAATACAAAACTGTATAAAATATACAGATTCATTAGATTTCGGAAATTAATACAATTATAAAAATCATAATTTTTGACGGGCTTAATCAGCAGAACCGGAGTCATCAGTCCAATGCAGGAAACCAAGAACACAAGATTCTGTACATTTTTTTCATTTTATAATGGAATGGACCGGCCCAAGGAGTGCCAGTAGATGAGGCGCGCCTTGGGGATGAGACCGACATTTAGAAGTCGTGACGTCAATGTACAGCTCAAATTATAACGATAAATTGATAAATAAGTATATATAAGTAGTATATCATTATAATTTGGAGGAAACACAGGGGCTATAATTATCACGTATTTTTAATTTACATTCGATTTTAGAATTACATTGCACCAAAAAGTTTTTTTTTTACCAAAAGTAACTAAGTCAGAAGAAGTAAGTACTAGATCAAAACCGAACATATTACATGATTAACGAATACTAACTAGTTCTTCTTCGTCTTCTTTATGATCCTGGCTACCAAATAGAGCCATTTTTGCCAATGTTGAGTAATAATTTAATTATAACAAGATCTTCGTTTTGATCGCCAGTAAAATGATAGTTGAGTTTTACTGAAGGTTGCTGGACTGTTGAATGCTGATGGAGATGAAGATTTGTTGGACTGAAGAAGACAAAACGGAGAGTACAATTTTGTCTTGAATTGAATTTTCCAATTATTGTATACTTTTACGAGCACTTGCTGCATATTAAACTATCAACATAACATCAAAACTCAAAATGTACATGGAAATTACAAATTTAAATAAAAACACTAGACGAATTGGCGCCAAAATTCCTACTATTATAACTAGTTTAGTTAGCTATATACGAGATCAATAGATTTCTCTGTTTTCAATTAATTTATAACCGAAGACAAAAACCGTGCCTTTTTTCATTTGTTACGATTTTATGTTATAATTTGGCAACACAATATATGAATTTTCTTGAATGAAGCCTGATGCGAAGTATTTTTATTTCCCGTCGCGGAATAAATATATTTATTAGTTTACTTTAAATTATAAATTCTTTAAAAAGCAATAAATTTAGATGTTTCACATCTGCTGTGCTTTTTTTGTTTTTTTTTTCATCTCTTATTCGTAAGTAAATGCTGATTATAGCTGGGCGCAAGCCATTTAGACATAGGTATAAGGAAGGAATTATTGGTGTTTCAAAGAATGTTAATAAATAATCCTGCGTGTTTTTTTTATTTATTTAATAAAGTGACGAAACGAGCAAAACGTTCACCTGATGGTAAGTGTAACGTCTACCCATAACAAATGCTGTGTCATCCAGAATATTTCTGTGTGACACCACACTGCACACGCTCGTCACCCAGAGACATCAGTTCTTAAGTCTTATTTGCCCAGTGCTTACACTAGCTCTCAGTGTTCTGTGATTGGTAAGCTTTCTATATCACTTATGATAAAGTCAAGTGAATTAAGAATTTTTGCTATATTAGTAACGGATGGTGATCTATATATGCCTAAATTAGTAAGTTTGCCAGCTATTGTTGCAAGATAACATGTTGCATCGTTAATCTGAGGTTCCTTAACTATAATATCCTATGATTTCTTGGTGTATACCATAACGCCAGCACTTTCATTGATTTATTTTCAAGAATATGAAGAGGAGAATCCATTAAAGTTTTTTTTTATAATACCGTCGCGTAATATTCATATAATTATCGATTGTGCGCAAAACAAAAACCATTTTACCATATAAAAGGATTCATTCGCTTCATTCTGTCAATCACTTGCATATATAATTTCGGTAATGTTATTGCTGTTAGCCATTTTAGATTTTACAGCTAATCGGATGCTGCGCTCGCGGTCAGGGGCCCGTGTGCCAGGGGTACGGGGCCGGTAATAACCGCCCTGGAACGCGGGTGTATCGTGTGTACACGGTGTTATTACAGAATATTGCTCGCCGCTCTGTAATGCGGTCGCGCATCGTTGTGCGCATGATGTTATAGCTATTAACCGTGTACAGTGTAAGCCGGGTCGTGCAAGCATGGTGCATGGCGGGCGACGTTCGCTATCGGTCGCGTTTCTATTCGGTCAGTAGTTCTCTGCTTTAACCACCAGCGGATTCGTATGAATTGCGGCTTTTTATAAAAACCGCCGTAATAATTCTCTGAAGTATTCAGAGATTAAGGGCATTTCACAGTCGCTGACACTACCCGCCTCCGGTGGCACTGCGCAGGAATCGATTTTGAACGCTCTGTAATTTACATAATTGAAACCGACGCCCGCATAGGCCATTACGGCTCTTGTGCAAGTCTTGTAGAGGCGAAGTTTGTGTCTTAAGCACATACAATTACAATCGCATTTCGCACTGACACCACATAAAACTGAGTACGTCCTTCTACGCTCGGTGTTTTGGTTTCGCTTGGATATGCAGAACTATGGACCCGTTTATCGGACACCTCCGATTGGACCGATGTCGTTCAGTTCGCGAACATAGTTCATGGAAGTATTACGATCTAAGGTAAGAATTTTAAGTATTGCTTTTATTTATAGGTAATATTATATTACATTACCACTAGGTGCACTATACTTGGAATTGGCGCTGAAAGTCATATAATTTCTTATCCTTCTTTTTTGATCCTTTTTTTTATTGAATAGTGCGACGAAACGAGCAAAACGTTCACCTGATGTAAAGTGCAACGTCTACCCATAACAAATACTATGTTACCCAGAACATTTCTGTGTGACACTACACTCAGGTCTCATATGCCCAGTGATTACGCTAGCTCACAGTGCCCTTCAAACCGAAACACAGTAATGTTTGCACACTACTGCTTCACGGCAGAATAACTGGAACTACCTACCTAGACGGATGCAATAAACTATCAATATTAAACATCAAAACTCACAATATATGCAGAAATTACAAAATTCAATAAAAAACTACCGCCACTCTTTGAGTGGGTCCGTAAAGTCATCCGTCCTATAATTTATATATGATATTTAGCACGTTCCAAGCTTTGTTTTCTTTTTATCATTTAGTAGCTTCGAAATAATAACCGTCTCAAGTATAATTCTAGTGACTTCATACAAAAAGAAATAAAACATAGAAATAATATCAATTACATAACAAATATGTATTAAATAATTGCATTGAACATGCAGTGTTGCGATCTAGTGAATTAAATTATCGTAAAATGACCAATAGTATTCTAATACTATATTATGTATAAAGATAATATATTTTTAGTTTTTTTACAACACTGCATTTGCCTGAATGCGTAAAATGTGACGTTTTGTGGAATTTTCTGGAAAGAGAACATTTTGCGATCGACAAAATGACGACAAAGCTGATGTAGTTCTTGATTTCGATCCAATCCAAACGTCATTAGTTGTTCGTCCCTTCAGGTTGCGTCTTTTCTTTTACGCGTGGAATAATTGCAGTTTCGTTGCTTCTGGAATTTTACATCTACTCTATATTGAATATTTTTTTTGCAAATAAATAAAACTAAGGTAAGAATTTTAAACAATGCTTTCTATACATAAACGATTAGAGAACTCTCATTTTGATTCAGGAAATTTCTGTCCAATTCGATTATAGCTTGCCACCATGCTCTCATCTAGATTCTATGGTTTCTATAACATTTGCTTTTAAGAATAAAAGGTAAAATTACCTAAATCCGTTAAATTCATTTACAAAAATTTAGTTGCTAACACAGTCAATAATCCAAGGATAATTATACCGAAGAGATTATGAAAAACCACCATTATTACATCGTGTTCTCTTATTTTTAAAACTTAAATTACTTGGGTCGAGGAAGAAAACCAAAATAAATTGTTATTAACAGTATTAGTTACATTATTTTATACAATTGTAGGTAATATACCCTATTAATTTATTTCTATTTATTACATCGGGCGCGGGTAGGTTGGGACGAGTGAGTGCCTATGTTTGCGCGTACACTTGTAGCACTATAATATCTCCTGCGCAGATGATGGCTCTCGACAGTATTCGGAAGTTGTCGCCGTGGTCGAAATCGGCTAGGAGAACATCATCTCATTTATTAATTTACTATATTTCTATATATTAATTTACGCTTTTTCCTCTTTGTTATATTATTATTTGTTGGTTTATTTAGGAGCAAAAATGGTGAAGGAAACTACATATTATGATATTTTGGGAGTGAAACCTAGCTGCACTACAGATGAGCTCAAGAAAGCATATAGAAAGTTGGCCCTCAAATACCACCCTGACAAGAACCCAAATGAGGGTGAACGTTTTAAGCAGATTTCACAAGCATATGAAGTTCTTTCTAATGCTGATAAACGACGAATTTACGATCAAGGTATGTATTATTATGGTGATGGTGATGTGGTTCGCCACCATTCACGTCTCGTTTCTCTGCACGGCGAAACATGGGCTATGTGTGTGGCCTCTGCCTACCCCTTTATATGGCAAAAATGCGTAACTATGTATGAATGTTTATTTCAATGTGTTATTTACCACATGTGGAAGTAGATGTTCATATTACAATTAAATTATGTTAATGTTACTTTTGGTTTTAATGTAATTGTTTTGCTAAGTTAAATCTATTTTATCTTGACCTATTAAAGTAATTTATTGTTCATTCATTACACTTGTGTGATGGGTGTGAGTCCATGTTTATGCTTTGTCATGAATTAGTACAGGTGCTGTTGTAAGGATCATTTAATGTTTCAATTACAACCCAGTTACATTGAATCAGTTCTTAAATATGGTAACATTTTGCAACATATGCATTATAATATGTAAAAAACTGATCAATGGGTCATAATATTCCTTTTTTTTTCAAAGAAATAAAATACTACATTTAACACATGTATTAAACTAGTGGGAATTGTTTTACTAACATCTTGAACAATTTGGATAGTAATTATGGTCTTAATTGTTGGACAATTCTGTCTAATTGCAAACAAAACCATAGTATAGTCATAGCATAGGAGCCAGGCATCTGACTTAAATTTCATAGACTGCAGGTGATCTCGGTTCAATTCCCAGTGCCAGTACTTCTAAAATTGTTCTGTAGTTTTTAGTGCTGATTTTACACATGCATGGTGTAGGAAAACATTGTGTAACCTGCAACAATGGAAAACCTGCTTGTCTGTGGAATAAAAATATTTCAAGGATATGTGAAGACGGTCATACTCCATTGGAGTTGGCAGACTTCCAGGCCTCTGCTCACCAGTAGGACTTTTACAGGCTGTTACTTTACTTTTTATAAGAATCTGTTTTACTTTGTTTGGGTGATATAATCGAGTCTATCAAGACTTTGTGAATGTTACAAACAAAGTAATTTGTAATTGTTTGTCGAGTTCGAGCGAAAGACGTTTCCAAACATGTTGTAGCACTAGTGAGGGCTGTAGGCGTGTAGTAGGAAATCGAGAGTTGCGCAGCTCAAAAGACTAATTAGTGGGAACATTCAAAAATCTCTTAACTCCGGATTTGAGTAAAAGGGGAAGCATAAGTTGGGGTATTACTGTATGTTACTTGTGGGTCTGGAAATCTGTGAGGTTTTGATCCATTTTCATTCAAGCTAATTTAAGGGCTACTTACAGTATCTTTAAATAAAAGTGGGGTCAAAAATAATGGCCAATAGATTTCTGTATGTCTATACTAAATTAATTGCTTTTAGGAGGTGAGCAAGCACTGAAGGAAGGTGGAGGTGGCAGTGGCTTCTCATCACCAATGGACTTGTTTGACATGTTCTTTGGAGGTGGGTTTAGTGGTGGCCGCCGACGTGGACGAGAACGCAAAGGAAAAGATGTCATACATCAACTTTCTGTCACATTAGAAGAGTTGTATCGTGGTGCTGTAAGAAAGCTGGCTCTACAAAAGAATGTTATTTGTGAGAAATGTGAAGGAAGAGGTGGCAAAAAAGTATGTAATTGTTTTAAAAAATATATGGTGCTATATATGTTTTACAGTCTTAATTACATTTATTAATTATTATTATATGTATACCCTAAATTTATGTTAAAGATTTCATTTATACAGTTTACCAGACTCCTCTAACAGAACTCCTATAGGTATCCTCGGGTATGTTTATTTTAATACTATTATGTATTTATCTTTTTTCTTCTATTTTAGGGTGCTGTTCAAACCTGTCCAACTTGCCGAGGCTCTGGCATGCAGGTCCAAATCCAGCAACTTGCACCTGGTATGATTCAACAAATCCAGACTGTGTGTTCAGAATGTCGTGGACAGAGAGAAATCATTGATCCTAAAGATCGCTGCAAAGTGTGCCAGGTATTTATTTCATGTATTTTATGTTTGTTTTGATTTATTTTTAGCCAAAGATTATGAAAATTTAAATGATGTAACAGGAAAGTGTATCAGATCTACGGGTAACAAATCCTTCCATTATTAAATAAAAATTATAATTAAAGACAGTAATTTATATTGTTTTATATTAAAAAAAATCCATCGAAAAATTATGAATTTGTCTCCTTTGCTCTCTGCATATAGCTTTGATCTAGATTACCTTGTATTCTTATGCGCAGCTATACCTGGTTTCGAATCCCAGTCAGACCCAATATTTGTCCAAAAATATATTGTTTGTTAATATATATTGTTTGTTACCACTATATGTCCAAAGACCAGTAGTTGGTAGTCAAGTCTGGTTGTGTTGTGATTGTCCTCATGTCTCTGACACTGCATCCTAGCCTACCTCTGATCAGTCTTATAGCATGTATGCTATTTCAGGTGGAGTAGGTTAGGGCAAAATTTCTGTTTTCGCTCATTTTATTTATTCAGATGTTGGAGATTCTTAACTCTTTAGCTGCCACCACACAGTATATAAATTCAACGACAACTTCTATTGTAGTGTTCCCAACAATAGGTGTGACATGTACATTAGACATGTCAGTCCAAGTTCATTTCAATACCTACTCATTGGGAGACACTATTGAGGAGTGCTTGGTCTAGGAGATGCTCAATGACCTCGACTGACCTGAGATGGTTGACAACAATAGTCAAATGGCAGGCACAATCCTCCCGTCATGTTACGGATGTTACGCAGTCAGAATATGGACCAATCTATGACTTTATTCTATTACAATGATTATGATAGTTCTTGTTTAAACATTGATAAAACTTTTTTAATAAGTCCATTGCATGTTTACAAATTTTAATAATATGTAACCACTGTTGTAATTTTAGGGACGTAAAACTGTTCGCGACCGAAAGATTCTTGAAGTTCATGTTGACAAAGGCATGACAGATGGACAGAAGATTGTGTTTAGTGGAGAAGGTGACCAAGAGCCTGATTTGGAAGCAGGAGATCTTATTATTGTTTTAGATGAGAAAGAACATGAGGTAAGATGACATTATTATATTATATGAAATCATTTTTCTCTTCTATATAATATAATACTGATAATACTATATAAAATAATATGTTTACTGGTGGTAGGATTCCTGCAGGAATCCATCTAGGCAGGTACCACCCCAGGGCCAGTTATTCTGCCGTGAAGCAGTAGTGTGCAAGCATTGCTGTGTTTCGGTTTGAAGGGCACTGTGAGCTAGCGTAATCACTGGGCATTTGAGACTTAAGAACTGATGTCTCTGGGTGACGGGCGCAGTGTGGTGTCACACAGAAATATTCTGGGTGACACACCATTTGTTGTGGGCAAACGTTGCAGTTACCATCAGGTGAACCTTTTCCTTGTTTCGTCACTTTATACAGTAAAAAAAAAATTTTTACAATTACATAATTTAAAATACTTAGTACATAGTTGAATTAACATTATTCTATTCTAATTTGAATGAAATGTGCATGCTTTGTATGAGGTCTGTTTTTATCATCATGACTCGATAAGTTTTAATACACTTTAGGTGTACAGTATAGTGTAATCATATAAATATTCTATGTACATAAATGATTACCATTACAAATGAATTATATTTTATGTACCATTTAGAGTTTTAACAATATAATTACAACAGTTCCATGGATTATAAATTCCTTTTTAATGTCATTTTGTGCATAAAAAATCAAGGTGATTAAGAAATTCTTAACTGCACATTTATGCAAGTGCCCCAAGTATGAATTAATATTAGTTATTTTGTTTTTAGTATGTCAACACATTTGTTGATAATTTTTTAAGCTTTTTTAAAATATTTTTTGTTATAAATATATGTAAAATTTTCATATTATTTTTCTATTCTTCTGTTAAATGATGTTTATAAGTAATGTCTTTTTATTTATTATAAATGTCATGGATTTCTTACAGTTATTCAAGCGTTCCGGCAATGATCTCATTATCCGTCTGAATATTGAATTAGTTGAGTCACTATGTGGATTTCAGAAAGTGATTAGAACTTTAGATGATAGAGATATTGTGATAACTGTTTTGCCTGGTGAAGTCATTAAACATGGTGATGTGAAGTGTGTGCTGAATGAAGGTTCGTAAATAATAAATGTTCCAGTTTAATCTCTTCTCTCTGTTATCTGTTACAAATAAAGACTTATTTTGTTTATTTTTGGAATAAAACTGTTTCTGTGGCTGTAAACATTATTGTTAAAAGTTTGTAAGTTCAAAATCTTCATCATCATTTGAGTTCATATAGCCCCCCCCCCCCCCCCCCTAGACTGCGCCAAAATACAACTTCCTCCAAACCGTACAGGTTGCCAATCGTAAAAGTTTTGAATAAACTAAATTGAAAATGTTTCAGGAATCTCATTTAACCTGGTAGCTTAAAAAAATATTTTTGTTAATTTTGACTGCTTAATGTAAAAGTACTAGTTATGTGTAATTCGAAAATCAGTGACACACATCTATTTTTCTCATTTGTTTATATAATTATAACAGTTAATGTTTATTATTCTATAGGTAGCTAATAATACTAACATTAATTTTCAGGTATGCCAATGTACAAGAATCCGTTTGAAAAGGGGCAGCTTATTATACAATTCCTAGTTAATTTCCCAAATTGCATTCCACCTGAAGTCATTCCTGCATTGGAGAATTGTCTGCCTCCCAGACCAAGAGTAAGTTTAACTTAAAAACATGTTAAATAACTGGGGTCATAATTCTAAGACAATTAAAATAAGTTTTTTTTTTAATTGAAAATGATGAAACGAAAGAGCGCTAAAAAAAGACAAACATTTACATATATAGGATTTAGTCTGCGAGAGAATGGGATAGAATACAGTACATATAGTGTTTCCTTTTATAATTATATTTACGAATTTGTCCAAATCTTCGATTTCTTCTTTGATTTTGCCCTCATTAACTCAAAAATAGTAATTAACACTGCATTTCTAAGATATATTGATCAAATCCAAACCAAAGCATTTATTTCATACTTTAGTTACCTTACTATTACATTATACAATTTCATTTGTTTAAATTGAAAATTTGGAGTCTGTATAATATGTAAAATATATAATTTTAAGCTTGGTAACTTATTACTCTACATTTATCTCATTCTCTCATAGTTTTCTGAATTCACTTCTACTGCGTGTGAACACTGGACACATTTCTTTTCTGTTATATTGTTTAATTTTTATGAAAAATGTAACATCTAATAAATTTCCTATGGGCCTAATCTAAATTTTAGTAGTAGTTTTTGTTAATTCTGTTTTGTTTTTAAAGAATACTAATAATGGTATCCACTTCATAAATATTTCGGTTAACCACTCCAAAACTCAGTTTAAAGATTTGTTCTAAGAAATGGTACGACAATTTTCAAATGGCGGGCTCGATCGGTTAACCACTTCAAAACTTTAAAGCAGCAAATTACCGATCAAACAGAAACGCGACCGAACGCAAACGTCGCCCGCGAAATGTACTAGACGACACGGACGTCTCAGCTCTTCCTGACCACGATACTGTCAGTCACGATCCAGGCCACACTGTACACACAGTCAATAGCTTTAATATAACACGCACCACGACGCGCGACCGCCGTAGAGAGCGGCGCGCAATAGTCAATAATCACATCGCGTACACAAGATTCACCCGTGTTCCAGGGCGGTTCTCACCGCCCAGAGTTACCGACACACAAGTCGACAGTCCGAATGGACGCGCGCAGCCTCCTTCGGACGGTCAGTAGACGACTTAAAATGTTTAAGATTTTCGAAATCGCGAAAGCACGCAGCGAACGCGACGCAGTCCGAACTTCGAGGTTTTTGTAGGAGTTTTTATTTATTTATTTATGTTTGGGTCAAACCAAACCTGGCACGCGGGCCCCTGGCCCGCGAGCACAGTATCCGATGAAGCTGTAAAAGCCGAGAAGGCTAACAGCAATTACATCACCGAAAATATATATATATACTCCAAAACAGTGTTTAAAGATTTGTTCTAAGAAATGGTGAACGACAATAGTCAAATGGCGGGCTCGATCCTGCAACTTCATGTTTCGCAGTCCGTATCCTAATCTTTGATTAGATTTTGATATTTCTTGTTTAAACTTGTACACAAAAACCGAAGATACACAGTTCTATACAAGAATCACTTAGGCATCCTCTATCTATCAAAACATAAAAATAAAGACAAAAATCACAGATTCCGATTAAATAAACACAAATTTAATCTTATGCCCACAAAATAAAGTAGCTTTTTAAGCGAAATAAACTATCATTAAATTTATTGCTAATTCAATACAATCATATTTATATATTTCTAGACGTGGAGTTGCGGAAACCGGCCCGTTGCAATCTACAATCTACAATAAAATTTGAATTTAATGACGAGCGCATTGTTCATTATTTTTTAGGATGTTCTTGAGTTGCTATTTATCTATGTTATTTGAATATCAATGTTTAAGCCCTTGACTTTTGTCACAATATGACTAACTGCTGACTACTGTTTATTTTTCTCATTTAAAGGTGGATATACCTGAATTGGCTGAAGAATGTCAGTTAATGGATCTAGATCCAGAACAAGAGAATCGTAGACGGCGTGCCCATCATGCCAACGCTTATGATGAAGACGATGAACATCCAGGAATGAACCGAGTACAGTGCGCTACCAGCTAAGGCTGTGTGAGTTATGCAATTGCAAGGCACCACTGATGGACCTGAAACCACTATGTACACTATAAGCAGGCTTAGAGATGTTTTGATATTTCGATGCTATGAAGGATAGATAGAAGATATATATAAAATATGAATACTAATTCAGGATCAAGTTTAGCTAAAAAATGGGCTATAAATATTTAAGAGGTGGTTTATTGAACAAACTTTAAGATCAATTGATTAAAAAACATATCTATGTATTGCATAAGTACAACAACATTGGATGCTTGTCTCACAACTTCTATGGCATTACTAATTTAGCAATGTCAACATCAAAAGTATCTATATGAAAACATCCCAAAGCATGTTATATTAATTCACTTCAGTGCTTTCCTATAATCCATTGTTTACCGTTGACAGGAAGGATTTTTAAATATTCCAGAGATAGGTCTGAAATAATCCTTTAAGTAGATATGAAAGATTCATAAAACAAATTGTAGCTTATTTTTATTGTTTTCTTTAATATACTCACTACTCTTTCAATAATCGTTTATAAATATTAGAAACTGTTTGTTATAACTTATATTCCTCCTTTTTGAATACCATTGAACATCTGGTATAATTAAAAACGATAAAGAAATATTGATAATTTAAGGTTAGTTCATGTATTAATGAATAATATGCACGTTAAATAGTAGGTCCTTTACTTTAGCGTGCAATAGCATGTTTTATAAACATCCAATTTATTATTACTGTGATTTTTAGATTTCCAGGGGCTTGTTTCACCGCTTCCAACCAAAGCAATAAGTATTTTTTTGTGGTGTTTAAGTTGTTTTCTGCTCTGTTAGTTGTGAAACTGGCTCTTATACTTTTAGATTTATTTATGTGGTATCTCGTAGTATATGTGGTTGTAGTATCGTCGATTAATTCATGTTGACCTTATTATTGTATTGTTTACATATAAGAGCTAAAAATCGTTAAACAATAAATTTTGTTGGTACAAGGTGTGATACGACATAAAAGTTGCTGTATATGACACTCGGTGTGCTTTATGACTATTCCTGTAGAAAATTAAACAGCTTAAATTTTAGTCGTATTAATTATAATATGCATTGAAGAATTAAAGGTTTTGTCTCACACTTTTAGTTTTTTTTAATTTATATTTTATATATTTAGCATGCTATAAAAATAGAACAAATAGAAACTCATAGTATGATGTTAAATGTCAATAACAGATTTCTTTCATTGTGACTTCAATAACTTTAACTTGTGGTATAATCAATTAATTCATGATGAGGTGTTGATATTGATTTCTTTAACTAAATAATTATATCTACACTATTTTTTGCTGAAGAGGTCTCGTCAGGTGAACTTCACGCTCCGTCCACGTGCCCTTATCTAAACTCGACTGACGCATCGGCATATCGGCAACTGTACAAACAGACAATGCTAGGGTAAACCAAGGCTCTAAGGTTTTTGCCAGGGATCTGTCTGCCGGAAAGAGCCAACTGGCTGTCGAGGACCGAGAGCGGTGGCGTCATTTCTGCTGGACCAGAGATTTTGAATGAGATCGAGAGATTTTATAGACAGCTGTACACATAGTCGTCGGATGGCTCTCAAACTGCTAAGAATGGCAAAGCGCCGGGCCGAGGACTAAATTACAGCGGAGCTTCTGAATCACGATCATATGATGAAAAAAAAATTTCGGTGCCGAATTGACTATCAGTATATCAATGTGTTGCAGTACTTGTAAAGTAAATGGCTATCCGAGTACAGAACCAGAGAACGAAACTGATCCAATTGCAGAAAAGAGTAAGACGATGTTATATCCCCGAAACTCTTCACCTTCACCGGACCTTAGCAGTATTCTCAATGACTTCAATAGTCTATTTCAACAGGAAGTTCTTAGGATGAAATGAACAAGACGAAGGCTAAACCGCCTTATAAGCCGATTAATAAGAGAATCTACCACCCCATCTCATCCCAAGGGTGTCGTAAAAGTCGACAGAGGGAAAATAAAAACTAGGAGATGGGCAGCAGCATCATCCTGGAACATCTGAATAAATAAACTGCAGTTGCCAAGCATGAAACCATGGCAAAGTCCCCCCAAAATGAGAGCTACAAACTTTTGTGGCAATCTATGGGAGAAGCTTACGTTCAGGAATGGGCTAGTGATAGGTAGCAATGATGATGATCATGAACTGTTACTTAGCTTAATTTTTTTTAAAAGATTATTTGCTACGGTGGAAAATATTAATTGTAGAATAATCTTAATTTTATGTGTTCATTGTATGGTCAAATGACTAATCGATCATATTTTTATTTATTGTTACTGTAGACAACCAGTCTTACAGGTCCAACCCAATGCGATAGTATCCTCTTTTAAAAATCGTATGTCTAATAATAATTCAAAACATTTTTTTATGTTCCTTACAACAATAAAAAATTTACATATGAAATGCTTTAACCAAAAAAACATTATTTACAACACAACCCAGTTGGTAAAAAAGAATATTTATATGTATATGATTTGTGCCACGTGAAATAAACACCAGATGTCTCGTAATTTAGATGCTGCTCCCCTGTTTATGGTCCATTTGAGATGGTTACTCCCTTGTCATGGGACTTTTTTCGTAAAAACTTTGCAAATGAATGATCTGGATGACACAGCATTTATTATGGTTTCGCAAGTCTCGTTCACTTTCAAAACCGACTTAGTTGACCTGACCGTTGAGAGTTCAGCCCTGCTCGGTAATGTTCGTTGCGTGCAGCTCCTACAGGCCGTAGAATGCAGTTTAATAGCCTAACGTAACCTTTCTCATTAAATGAACTATCTGATAAAAAATAATTTATCAATTAATATTTAGTATTTCCTGAGATTAGCGCGTACAAACAAACAAACTCCAGCTTTATTATAGTTGTAAGGTTAAATGTGCCGACTGCGAGCCTAGTGGTCAAAGTCAAATAAAAGTCAAGGTCAAAAAAACTTTAATGGAAGGGGTTTGATCATAAGGCTTATCTGATAGTAAGTGATCACCGCCACTCCTGAACATCCGCATTATCAAAGTGATTGCGGATGTGTTTGCCGCGGTCCTTGCTTCGTCCTAGTCGGAGCCAAATTTTTGTGTAAAAACAATTGTTTATTTTCGAGTCCAGTGTTGTTTGAGTTTTTGACTCTCGTTAGTGTTTCTGACACTGTGTTGGCTACCTTGGACCTTATCCCATTATTGGTTCAATCAATGCATTCGTGAATAATCCGTAGATAGATCAGGCTGTTCCAGAAAGAAATACAATCTCAAAACAGTAAATAAAGAAATATTTTAGCATTAAGTATAGTTAACGTATTTGTATATGAAGCCAGATTTGGATTTCTAAAAATTATTTCTTATTTATGCATTACATTTGTGCTACTCCATAAATGAGATGGCATTTTTGTCTCCTCTTATGTATATACACAGAAGAAAATACAGGTAATGAAATTTTAGTTTTAAGAATTTATGATATCCCAGAAAATTTAGATGATGGTAATATATTCTCACAGATTCATTAAGCATTTAAAACTAAAGGTGAGAATGAAGTAAATAAAAATAAAAACTCCATAAAAATTAGTAATTCTTGTAATGTTTCAGCCTATAAAGATAAGCACATCCTTTATTATTACTCAGTGCCATATACCCACTGTTTGGAGAAAAATTTACCGTCTCCACTTGATACAAATTTGTTTGTGGTGGGAAATTATAGAATACATGGTAAGATGGTAGATGAACTAGCTTTACAGCATTTGGATAGTATCCCGAAGACAAGGCTAGGATTTCAGATGTTGAGTTAAACCTCATATTTGTAATTTTTGTTGTCAAGTTAGATATTGTTTTAACTGGCATAGGGTCTGATGCAGTTAGATTAGATGTCTCATAAACATTTACAATACCTTCCCCACTACCTGTTGCTAGTATTCTTCCACATGAACTGGTTGTTATCTGTGATGCTGTTACACAACCCTGATCATAAAACTTATTTAAAGCCTTGAATGTTGACATATCCCATATGGTAATTTCACCTTGTATTCCATAACAATATAACTTTTCACAATTTGCACTAAAGGCAACTGACTCAATGTTAGTGTTATGCTTTAATGATTGCAAGAGTTCCTTTGACTTAGCACATATAATATATACTTCATCCAAACAATCACTTACTGCAAGATATTTCCCATCTGAAGACAATTTAAAAATTACGGGTCTCTTCACAATTTTTGGCAACTCTATTAATTTAGGTTCAGCCTTAACCAGGTCATAGACACAATAGCTGTGGTTCTTTTTGGAAGCAATAAAAGCTACTGATCCATCAGGAGTAAACTGTGCGGCAGTGACTTTCCATTTCTTCAACTTAAAACTGTGTAGTTTATTGTTAAGATCTCCACCAATAGAAAACAAAGAAACTACACCAGACTGCCCGGCTACAAGAGCTACACTAATTTTTGGGTGAAACTCTAAACATGATATAATTGGTCCTTCATTCCCTGTTTCAGCATTGATTTTAGGAAACTTTTTAATTTCTAATAGGTCTTTGCGAAGACTAGTCAATTTCTGTTTCCGCAAATGACCAACAGTCCTTAATAACTCATTATCATCATCATCTTCTTTTTCGTTTTTCTTTAGACTTGCCCAACTTGGTGTGCCCATTAATGTTTCATATTTTTGCTTAAGTCTGTTTGCATACACATTTCTTTCTTTTGTATTAATACCAACATTTGCAACAAATTGCTCATCATCATCATCAACCCACACTGGCTTGCGTTCTTCATCTTGAAATGGTTCTGTGTCTGTTAAAAGTTTTTCATTAAACTTGGATTTACTGAACAGTAATGATGATAACCTACAAAAATAAAGTATATATCAATTATTTGACAAATTGATTTGCCTGAATACTCTTGATTCTTAAACATTATAATATGTAATAATAAATAGCATTCAAGTGGACATAAATGAATGGGTTATGTTTTATTGTATATAATCCATACTAATATTATAAATGCGAAAGAAACTCTTTGTACCACTGTCTGTTTGTTACCTTGTCACAGCTCAACCGCTGAACCAATCTTGATGAATTTTTTTACATAGTATAAAGGCACTAATGTATATTTTTCCCTATGTTTACGAATATGAGAGTTTATTGAAGAATGTGAGATTTAAGAATTGACGTCTCAGGGGGACGGGCACAGTGTGGTGCCACACAGAAATATTCTGGGTGACACAGCATTGCTATGGGCAGACGATGCACTTACCATCAGATGAACGTTTAGGTCGTCTCATCTCTTCCTCCAATAAAAAAAAAATACTTTAATAAAAGAACGAAATTTGTTACTAAAAGTAAAGTACCTGGATTCTTGTTCTTCAATACCGGAATATTTTCTTTTCATTTTCAAATTGATAATGCAATAATGTCTATTTTTTAAAAACTAAAAGGCGAAATAGAACTTAAAAAAGATTATTTTACCACGCGTGGTGTTACTTGTCAAATATGATTTGATTTTGTCAATGTCACTAAAACTTCAATTCTTGTTTGTGTTATTTGACATTTAGAACTTCGAGCAAACGTAGGTCAAAGAGTATATAAGTAGTATTTGAAAAACACAGCTTAGTACTTCTTCTTCTTTTTTTAGAACTGGCAATCGGCTACCCAATCGTACCATTTTTGCCAATTTTCGGTAATAATTTAATCAAAGTAGTGTTTTTTTCTTATCCTCCTGGTCGGGCAATATATACACAGATCTAAGATGGTTAATTTTGATAAGAAATATAATATACAAACTTTAAATAAACTATAGAGAAACATTATAGTATGCAATAAATTTATTTATCATTTCAGCCTATCACTAGTCCACTGCTGAACATAGGCCTCCCCCACAGATTGCCACAAAAATTTGGGGTGATTTTTGCCATAGTTGCCACGCCTCATCATTTTCAACATTTCAGTCTATCGCTAGTCCACTGCTGAACATAGGCAGTCCCCCACAGATTGCAACAAAAACTTGTAGATCTCATTTTGGGGACATTTTACCATAGTTGCCACTCTTGGCAGGCGGGTTGGCAACCGCAGTTTATTTATTCAGATGTTCCAGGAAGTTGCTGCTGCCCATCTCCTGGTTTTCATTTTCCCTTTTTCGGCTTTTACGACACCCATGGGTTGAGATGGGTTTTATAATAAATTCTAAGGATGAACTATGAGACTCAGTCGCAATTATTTCATTTATATTTTAGAAATAGAAGTAAGGGTGGAATATGATACTCTACCAACACGAGCAGCGACTGCATTAAAATTGTCATTATGAAATTAAGGTAAGCCAACTTGAAAAGTGGCTGTAGTATTTTTATTTAATTTTGTAACTTCCGACTTAAAAATTTTGAAATCTTGCAGCTTGAAGATTATATACTTGGATATGTTACTTGACACTGGAAAATAGTTTATGACTGTTTCCATTAATAAATAAATAATATGGTAACAAAGAAAATATATAATGTTTCTGATGAGTAGAGCAGAATCCCCCGAACCATTTGCCGTGTCATTTCATAAAGTGTTAAATCTAGACATTCTGAAAATTTAAACCTGGCTTCAACTAAGTTTGAGATGATGCAATAATTGTAAAATTAAATTTGTTAACAAAGTTAATTAATTCATGTTTTTTAGAGACTACATTTCTACAGTTCCACGGGAGAATGTGATCCTTGTTTGTAATAATCAAAAAGGCCAATAGAGGTGTTACCAAAAATATTACTGGCAACGGGGTCCGGTAATACAGCTTACGTAAAGAGTTGATAAAAAACTGACTTAGGTACTGGTTTATAGATCCATGCCAAAATGTTGCGTCGCTGGATTAAGATATATGGCTATCCTTGAAGAAATATATCGCTTATTTTGTGTTCTTATTGAAGCAGGAATTTAAACAAATTTTAGTAGGTGTTCCGTAGCATGATTCATTATATGCAAGAACTCGCGTTACTGTTGTCGGAAATGTTCCTATCCGGAAATTATATTACTGAACACGAAATTGTGTTAGCAAACACTAAATAACATTAATAGAAAAGCGGTTTATAAACGCTTGTTAGGATCTAACCACCCAACAAGTATGTTCGGAGAGAAATGTTGCTACTTAAAATACTTAAAACTTTTTTAATGATTCTTAAAAAAAATAATGTATATGCCACAAAAGTGTTTACGGATAATATTCAATTTTAACTGTTTACATTTTACGGCTTAAAATATTTAAAAAATTGGTGGTTTTGTTTTTTTAAGTAGTTCTTCGTAAAGTCACCAGGTAGCGTAAAATTTTAATTTACTGTCTCTTTCTACGCTTTCTCGTTTGTTTTCTTATTCGAAAATTTAGTTACGAGATTGTATCCTAGATAGTATTGTAGCCAATCACGAGTAAATTGTGCTCTGAGTCGAACGATATTATTGGTCATTCGTGCTGTTCAAAGTAGCCATAACCTCTATTATAATCCTACCAATCGCAAAACGTACATATGAGTACAATAAAGAAATATGCGTAACTGACTATATTTAATAGTCGAGTATTATATCGCAGGATCTTTCATTCGTTGTTCGTATTCGTAATGTTCGTTCGTAGTGTCACCTCGTAAGCATCGTTTATCATCTACAGAAAATAATTTTGGATAATATGTGTTAAAACAACATATTCGTGTTTCAGTTGATGGGTTTCCTAAGGGATGTTTATAAATAGTGTTAGTGAAAAGCATTAGTGTTTTAGGATGAAGGCACCGTTTTTCCTTTGACCTTTTTACGATTTGAAGTGTCAATATGGATCCTAGCCGAATGAAAAATACAGTAGCTTAAAGATACTGGCTACCTGTTTTATTGAGGGGTTTCACAATGGGGCCGAAAAGGGCTCCGCCATAAACTCATTTAGACCCTCATTTGTATAGCCCGTCATAAAATCATTATTTATACTATTCATGACATCTGTACATAAAAAGTGTTCAGTTGAGGATGGTGAAATGTTTGGATATCGCAGTGAGGCCGCGGAGCAATGATCGGAGGGTGGAAAGAGATGCGAGGTGGAATTTCATCGCCACCGTCGGTGGATCACCATTTGTCGCGTTCAGTTAGTGAGCAGCTGGCGTATGCGGAGTGTGATGAGTGTGCAAGATGTCAGGCAAGCCCGCGAGTGTGGCCGCGTCGCGAGCGGGCGTGGCGAGTGTGGCAGGCGTGGCGGGAGCGCCGCGCGTGCTGCTGTACGTGGCGGAGCGCCAGCTAGAGCCCGCCGCCGCGGGCTCCGACCAACCGCCCGCCACCGCGCCGTTTGACGCGCTCTACCTCCACGACAACATACCACATCAAGTCCCTTTGCCTCGGAACACACTGTACAGAGCTCAACCTGATCAGAATGATCAGAGGAACCCCTCTGGCAATTTATTCTACAAAAGTTTTAATGATAATGAAGGTAAATTAAGTGCATATGAAACAACAGAGAACATTGTTACACAGAGAACTGAGTTTTTCCCTGTTTCACAGCAGTTTCTGAAAGAGTCTCCTTTAAAAATTGAGGATATCAAAACAGTTGAGAGGCCAAATAATAGTAGTGTAAAACGGGACTGTGCAAATCCAGTCGCTACAGAGTATAGCAGTGTAGAGTCATTCCAAGCTCGGGTTCCAGTGGAGTCTGGGGAAATAGCAACATATCAGAGATGTCCTGTTAGTTCAGATAATATGCCCTCCATGCTTCCAAAAACACTCCGTCACACTCAAAATCAATTTAATGAAAGTGGTGCAGTGCAAGGTGATAGTGAAGGTACAAACTGTAGTGAGAGGGAGATTTCTATGAGTAAAGGTTATGTGAACTATCAGTTTCTAGAACAAAGTGCATCACATCAATCTATTGTAAATCAAAGTATAAATATACTGAATCAGCAAGTTGGAGTGAGTAGGACAATTGTTAGTGAAGGGGAGAGTGGAAGTGCTCCACAGCTTGTGCGCACTGCAGATGGTGTGGTACTAGCTGTGCTACCATCATCTGCTTTGTCTCATTCCGCTGAGACATTGGAGCACAGAACTGCACAGAGTGAATTTCCACAAACTGTAACTGTGCCATTAGGGTGGAGAAGGATTGTGAGTGGCACCTCAGTGTTGTATATTAGGTATGTATTCTTTTTAGTAATAATTTATTTTTCATATTTAATTTTATTCTTTTTAATGTTTTAGGGATATTAAAGGAAAGGTCTGTGACCAAATAAAGTAAACTTGATTTAAAATTTATGAAAGGGTCATTCATAGAAGATGAACTGTACCAGTTATTCAACAAGTCATAAAAATGTCTTCTCAAATAGTTGGTATTTTGCTGCCATAGATACATTTTTAAAATTGTTGTTCTGGCAGGTGGTTAATGCTGCTAGTTACCTAAGTTATACTTTAAAATTACATTGAAGGAAACTATGATAAAGATCATCAAGCTGAGGCCACAATGGGCTGACCATATAGTTAGTACAACCGATAACCGTTATGGAAGAAAGGTTCTTAAGTGGCACCCTCATACCGGCACTTGCTGTGTAGGATGACCCGCTACTAGATGAAGCAACAGCTTGCATTGTATTGTGGGAAGACAATGAATACAGGTGGCTCAGTACCATGTTATGTGCCGATCTGTGGGGGAAACCTATGTTCAGCAGTGGACGTATAATGGGCTGAAATGATGATAATGTACCAATGATAAACTGTCCACCACATAAGCAAAATATTAAAATGATTAATGGCTTGCTACTCTGATTTGTATAATGGCACTATTATTATTCTAGTTATAATTTTTAAGCAGAGGAATTAATATTCTTATATATTAAGGATTTATTTCATACAATTGTTTTCATCCTTTCTTATCATGCTGTGTATTCGCCTCACACAGCAGCTGTTCAGGTTGTTTATTTAAATTTTATCAACATTTCATTATTTTATGAAAATTGTATGTTAAAAAAGCCATACCAATAACACTGTTAACATAGCCTTCACATTTCATATTACCTTAGAGTAGTTTGGAAGTTCTAGGCATTTGGGATGGCAAACATACAGAATCTTTTAAGAGAAACAGATAAGATAACAGAAATATTTTACTGTTGCTAAAATTAGAAATTGAAAATAACAGTTATTTATTTAGTAACTATAATATATTAAGTAATTTTTTTACGGCTACTGATTGCCTTATAAAGGGTTCAGTGTTATGGGAAGTATGTAAAGCTCACCCAGAATACCTGTGAATATCACATGTTTTATATTGTGAGTAATGATGAATTAATTACTGACAATGAGGCATTCCTTAGTCCTTATGGATGATAATGCATTTACAACTGGACATTAGTTTACATAGTATGATGGTGCCTTAAGAGAATCTACCACCCCATCTCATCCCATGGGTGTCATAAAAATCGACAGAGGGAAAATCAAAACCAGGTGATGGGCAGGACCATTTTTCTGGAACATTTGAATAAATAAACTGTGGCTGCCAACCAGCCATGGTAAAATCACCCAAAATTAAACCTAGAAACTTGTGGCAACCTATGGGCCCTTGTTCAGCAATGGAGTGGTGATATTCTGAAATGATGACGATTTTAAAATTATCTGTATGTTTTATTTATTGATTTTTATAGTCCAGTCAGTGTAAAACATGTGTTTTTTGTTGTATTCTGACCACAGTTTTTAAGATTAAAGTTTTTGTTTTTATACATATTATATACAGTGGGTGGGATTTTACACTTCTGAAATGTTTCCTTTCTATAAAAGTTTACTGACAAATTACAAATGTTTGAAAAACATATTGAATTAATGTTTTGTTGACCAATATTGAGTTTGTCCTCACTTATAGCTGTAATATCAATGTCTATTGGGTAAATCCAAATATAATTCAAGTTATCCATTTTTTATTATTTCTGTGGTTTGCCTTCTGATACTTTTTTGCTTGTTATGTATATAATTGTACATATTTATTTTTAATACCATCTAATCATTCTTTATAATTTTTCCCATTATCTAACAGTAACTAAACTACAAAAGTAGCCCATTAAGATATGCAAGAACATGTGGAGAATTATTATGTACAGATTGTTTTAGCTAAATAACATTTATAATTAACTCATAAGTTCTGGGGTTTTCATATATGATTATAATCTTGTAAATACATACTACACACACATACATACATTCATAGCCCATAGTGGTCCTGCAGAGTATATTGGCACCTGCCTTTTTCCTACCAAGGTGTTGCATTAGGCAACTATGTACATGATATGTGGTATAATAATGCTTCTTGTGGGAATGCAATGGGGAGTAAGATTTTTTTTGACTCATGCGACTACCCGCGGATGCGAAAAGTGGGCCTCTTGTGTGCTTACCCCTTGTATGGGAAAAATGAATGTAAATACATATTGTGTACAACTAAACAAACAATAAGTTGAAGTACATTCAATTTATTGTTGTTTAATCAAAACATTTTATCTGAAATGAGGACTTTGATTACGTAAATCTAGATCGTAAATGAGATTAAGGATTTTAAATGTTATATTTCTAACCGCACCACATCTCCTCGATCTTATGCAATCGTAATCGTAAGCGGATGGTTTTCACTAGCGGACGGCTCAGTTGGCACACTGGAGGAGCGATTGGCTTCTGCGCTACAGGTCGCGGGTTAGATTCTCCCACGGAATTAATATTTATTTGGCGTCCGTTTCTTTTTTTATTGGATAAAGTAAAAATACGAGTAAAATGTTCACCTGATGGTAAGTGCAACATCTGCCAATAACAAATGCTTTGTCGCCCAGAAAATTTCTCTATGACACCACAATGCATCCGTCACCCTGAGACATCAGTGCTTAAGTCTCATGCCCAGTGATTACGTTAGCTCTCAGTGCCTTTAAAACCGAAACGCAGCAGTGTTTACACACTACTGCTTCACGACAGAATAACTGGCCCTAGGAGTACTACCTACCTAGACGGATTCCCGCATAGTAAGCAACCCTACCACCAATATAATAGTAAAGAAGCACCCACAGTATTTCTTTTCAACTGTATTACATATAACAATATATACTGTATGTTACATATAAAAACACAAATTGTTGTGCTGACAGTACCCTTCAGACCAAAACAGTAATTCACACAATTGCTTGATGGCAGAAGAACTGGCACTGGTGGCGAATCTAAACGAATGTCTGCGTATTAATCCTACCACTTGTCTAGTGTATAATGACTATAAATTATTGATTATCGTTACATATCCCATTGCTAATACCGAATTCTAATAACTAATAAAAAAAACTTGCATTATCTAATGTTAAATGTGCATTATCTACGTGTGTCCTATACCAACAAATAGCGTCAAGACAGTTTTTACTGAGTTAGAATCCTTAACAGATGACGGACATTTTCAAAATTTTTGATTCTCGAAAAAAATACTTTTGGAGTAACAACGGTTTTGTAACAGCGGTGCGATATATTAAAAATATTATAATCTAGCAACAGTATTGTAGCGACATCTATGTCGCCCCATGAAATATCCCATACATGACGCTATGAAAGTTCCTGAGATGCGAACTATATATACAACATCTAAAACATTGCTAGTATGAGGAGACGTCCTCCCCAGATCAGATCATTCGATCTGGCGGGTAGCTACCCTTTTCCTTGGCAATATAATCCGCATAAGTGCTTATGTTAAAAGTAAAGATTTAATACAAGCTACTCTTATACTATTTCGTCGCGTTTATTTACAATAACCGATAAATAGCAGCGCATAAACATCTGTAATATTAAACTCCTTAAGCAGAAATGAGTATAGTTAATCGATAATAAAGTACTGAGAAAGCATGAAGGCGAAGCAACAGCGCGGATCGTGCGTTTACGTTAAATCAATCCGGCAAGTGGACAAACCAGTCCGGCAGCTGTTCGGACGTGGTTACTGGGCGCAAGTGACAAGAAATGCGTGTATTCGAACGATGTGCAATGTACATATTTATCTTAAAATACCTACTCGGAATCGCATTATCGGCGTTACCCCAGCAATTTAAATATTTGTATTAACTAATACTTAATTAATTAATACAAAAGTACATGTATTATTTTTAAACTACCTGTTTCCCCTCCCGCTTCTATCGTTGTTAATTAAAATTTAGACATGATTCATTTATGTTAAAAAAAATGCTGTATAAATATCCTATAGCATCCATTGAAATCCCTTCAGCCGTTTGAGCGTGATTGCATAACAAATAAACATACAAACTTGTACACACTAGTGGTCGTCCTGTGGTCCAAATTCGAACGTAATGATTAAATTTTAAGTATGAACGTTATTGAGGGTTGACAAATTATTTGTTGGCAACATTTTGAAATTCTATGGCGACAATCTCTACTCTGTACGACAGTTTGACAACAGATTATTATGTTTTAGACATTGACAGTATGAACGTAAACAAACGACAGACTATTATGTGTTTAACATTGTCAATATGAACGTAAATGTTATTTATATTAATTTAACGAATTTGTAACGTAAGCTTTCTCGCTTCTTAGTTAAGTTTTCACCTTACTTATTAAACGCAATAAAGCTCAAGTTTATTTAAGATATATTACTTTGAGACTGGGAATAGTCAGTCACCAATTTCGACCATATTTTTATAAACTTCAAGTACCTTCGAATTCGAAGTCACATTCAATTAGCTGTACGTAACAATTGATCCAATAATCCTTATGTTGGATGTACCCTTAGAACCTATTTAATGTTATTTTTGGTTTAAAGTTGCAGCTATTGCAAACTAGTCTACACAACACTTTACAGTTCAGTGAACCAAAATACGAACGTTCATCTTCTACAAATACTCATAACGTATTCATCAGTTCCAAGACCGTTCTAAGATGAGTAGGTGTCTTTGAAACTGAAACACCCAGTATTCTGCAATGTATTCAGATAGAATCTGAATCTGTGCCGTGTGGTAGCGGCTGAACAGAATCTACCACCCCATCTAAACTCGTGGGCGTCGTAAAAGTCGACGGAGAAAACCAGGAGACAGGCAGCAGCATCTTCCTGGAATATATGAATAAAATAACTGCGGTTGCCAACTCGCCTGCCAAGCGTGGCAACTGAGTCAAGATCCTCCCAAAATGAGTGCTACAAATTTTTCTGGCAATCTGTGGAAGAGGCCTCCTAGTGATAGGCTGAATTGATTATGATGATTCTGATTCTGATAGACAAATCGTATCATTTTCCGTACATTAAACACTGAAATGTGTATTTAACTATGTCTGAACTCCGAGTAACACAGTTGACAACGTAATTCAGAAAAGCTATTAACTACTGTAGTAACGTAACAATGAAATATTTTTAATATAGATTCAAGTCTAATTGCAAGTCATAAATACGATGTTAGGAGCATATTACAACCAACCTTTGGGTGATAGATTTGAGGATTAGATAGTGGCATATTTAAGTATTATTAGTACTCAAACGCTAAGTTAGATAAAAAAATGTTTAGGTGTTTTGGTAAGCACCGTTCATTTTATAAACTTTTATAAAAGCTTTGTTGGTCTTGTTTATCAGTTATGAAGTAGAGTGTAACGTACATAAACAATAGCAATAGCTCCATTCAATTTCCGCATATCGGAGAGGCAGAGGCAATAATCGCTCAATCTGCGCGTTTGTAACTACCGGGATACAACACGGTATGTTATGTACGATAATTCTATCGGCCATCGATTGCCCGCCTGTATTTCTCGAGATTTGTATCGAGCGAACGCGGCTCGTTTCCTTTTTATTGTTCTCACGGAAATTGTGTGAATGTAATTTTGATACCTGTAGAAATAAATGCTTTTCTCTTTAAGTATTTGGTATTTTATCCAATATTACTGCATTGTTAAGACGTTCCTTAAATATTTAATCGTCCATTTTGGTATTTCGTATAATAAACGAACTTTGTATCGTTCTTGTATAAAATTCGTCGAGTTATATATTATGGACAGCTAAAATTTATTAAACGCGTTTATAGCAGCAAATTAATTCAAAGACTTCCATTTGTAAGTGTTGTCAAGTTTTTCTTTTTCTTTAAAGAAGTAATTTATTTAAAATAATCACGCAGTATTTTATAAATGAAATGGAAATGCAAACATTAGACGAAGAAAAGATTTAATGTATAAGAAATTTAGGAAATTTGTGGTTTTATTATCAACAGATTCACTTATGTATGTCATAATAGAAGTCAACGAAACTAACTTTAGTGAAAGGAAATTTGGAGGTCATTTATAATCTACCTAATCTGCACTCAATATAAAAAATCTTAGAATGAAAGTTCGGAAGTTTTCATGTGTTTGATCACATTGCGAAAAGGGATAAATAAAAGCCGCAGATAACCTATGGAATATATAAATTCTGCTTGACGTCGTTAAACACTGTCGAAATTGAAGTTTTGTGGAGAAAGTTACGCTGTGTACCAACGCCGTAGGCGTAACTACTACTCGTACATTTTGGACAAGATAATTTATTCGACATTTTCTGCTGCATTTTTGTTTTTTTTTTAAATGTAGATTAAGAATAAAATAGCCAGTATTCCAAAGTGTAGTAGAATCAAAATGAAGTGGAATGTTTACAAAGTTATGTATTTTTTGTACGTAAAAGAAATTGTGAAACATGGTAAGTCAATAAAGGAAGGGTAACCGTTTCACAATGTCTTTTATAAAAATCTTCGTTACTCGGGGAATTCATAATTGTATAATTATTAATATAAAATTAAAATAATAATTTTAAATTGTTACGCAGTTTCTTCGATCTAAAGATCGATAGTCAAATTGAAATAGAGTCCTCCTGTTAACATTGATGTTTAGACACAGCAAGCCATGTAGCTAGAAGGTCTTATAGGGAGCCATGGGTTTTAAAGCGTTATTAACTTGGGAAAGTTTGTGGGAGCGCCTTGTCTCCTAGGAGGCGTCCATTGTTATATGCTTGTTCATTACGCGCTTCTTATCTGTCATTGGCAGGACAATGCGCGCCCAAACAATACTGTTACTTACGTATCCTGAAAGGTACTTAATGGACATTACTGACTATTCAATGTTTTACGTTCGTGCTATACTAATAACTGTTCTGTTTTCTGCTTTTGTTCCTTCTCATATTCTGCCTATTCAATAACTTTAAGGAAAGTTTTGTTGTGAAGGTAGTTTCAAAATTATGAATAACGATGATATGCGATTTATAAATATTTAAAAAGATATTCTAATTATTTTAATGAGTGGTTTTAAATGAAAATTTAAATTATTAACGCTGTCCAAAATACGTTGGCGAAGTAGTTAATTTTAATTCCTGTGTCACATCATCGCACAGCTGACGACAGACAAAGGAAAAGCCGCTTGTCGCTTGACCTTATTGCTGACCATTGCCCAACTGATTTACGACGCCCGACGCAAAAAGCAGAGCCTACGTGTATTCTTTCGAAATTCGGATAAAGAAACTGCGGAATATCTTTGGCCTCTTTTGTGACGCGTTGCATGACGCTGGGGATCGACTGTATTGAATCGCATACAGCCTGCGTATTGTTTCTACGGATAGGATGGGCGTCGAACAGCGCTGTGATCCGATTTACGATTCGTTCCGACTTTCTTTACAAGCATCACAATAGATTGTATGCCTAGATGCATTGTGCGCCGTTGCCACCCGTGGTGCGAAATTCTTTAAAATGCTCCATTTTAATATTTGGGATTTGTGTTTGTTCCTATGTACCATTATTAAGGTTCTTATATTCGAACTTCGTTTGTAGTGTGAAGTCACTAGTTTATTTTTTATATTTTTGCGCGATGTCTGCTAAATTCAATTATAAAAGCATTTTAATCTGGATAGCTGAGTGGCTGACTCTTTTCCGTTTGAGTGGTGGCAATAGAATTAATATTTCAGTTTTCAAACATCAAACACACACGACGTTAAGCAATATTGCGTGTGTGCGTCCTTTCTTTTGGCAAGTTATTTAACTAAAGAGAAATATGAGTTCTACCTGAGGTTTGGAAGTCCATAAAACTTTACAATGTCTCTAATTTAAGATTTATAGTCTGCCCGAGTGATGAATGGCGATCGTGAAATACAATATCGGTTGTAAAACAAAGAAATGGGTATACGCAATTCGCTTAGCTTAGACCGAAATTGACTTTGTATATTTTCTCCTTACTTTGTCAGTTGTTTTTTTAACGTTACGTTTTAAGAGTATTTAATTCAGTAACTTTAGGTCCCCTCGTGTGCCTCTTGCATTGAAATTTACTTTCTGATTTAAATACGTTTACGTTTTCATTACACTTGTCTTTAATCAACTGATGGAAGCGACTTCGGTTTCAAGCCACGATTAACTTCTTATATGTACTATGTTCGTTGAGCGTTGTTACTTTTTGGGCACAAAAACTCAAGTCGTTTCTCTCATAAATCCTTTGCATATTTTAAATTTGTCTAGAACGCTTTCGATTTATATTTCACCTGGTAATTTAAATGCGGATTTATGATGTATTTCTTTTGTTTTGATAATACTTTTTAAATTAAATTCAGTCTAAACTTAATTCGGACATTCAGTCTAAAATTAAATTACTGGTGGTAGGATTCCTGTGCAGGAATCCGTCTAGGACCACCCCAGGGCCAGGTATTCTGCCGTGAAGCAGTAGTGTGGAAACATTATTGTATTTCGGTTTAAAGGGCACTGAGAGCTAGCGTAATCACTGGGCATATGAGACTTAAGAACTTATGTCTCAGGGTGATGGGCACAGTGTGGTGTCACACGGAAATTTTCTGGGTGATACAGCATTTGTTATGGACAGACGTTGCACTTACCATCAGGTGAATGTTTTATTCGTTTCATCACTTTATCCAATTAAAAAAAAAATCAGTCTAGTCATACGTCCTGTAACAGACGAGCATACAATCCAACTGTTAATGGATCATTGTGGTTTATGTACACCTAATCGAATCTTTAATGAATGTTCAATATCGTCGGGGATAGTGCAAATCCGCGTAACTAGCATTGGATAATTCCGCGTATCTGACAAATGTAGCCAATTTAAGTTTTCGCGGGCAGTGCACGCAAGATTCTGATTTCCAGTCACCTGTTTGACGCGATTTTTTTTCGGCCAATAGAAAGCAAATAATCGCCAAATAACAATACTGCGTATCTACTGTCGGCAAGTGTCAATACCGCGTATGTGGTCAGATGACATCAGATGACTCTGTTGCTGACCCAAATTACGTTCCGCTCTCTGAAATAACAAATGTTGCATCAATTACTTCAACATTGACGGACAGCAATAATTCCTTTTTTGACGTGTTTCCTGAAAGAGATTTGGAACCTGAAGTTGTAATCGAGTCTACAGCAAGGAAACGAAAATCAGATCAAATGTCTTCAAAAAGGTTTAGGAATACGAAGTTGAGAATGCTAGGACAAGAATACATAGGTTTTAGAAAGACTTGCGATGAAAAATTTTCACAAGACTCTATCAAAACTGCGCGAAAACTTGGAGAGGCTAAGAATTCAAGTAAATGCTTAAGGAGTAGTGTAATTAACTGCGAAAAGTTCACAGATAGTGTACGATTGAATATTTTTAATGAATTTTGGGAGATGAGCTGGATAGTGAAGAAAATGTTTGTTTCATCTTTGTAGATACAAATCCGACTAAAAGGAAAACCACTGAAAGGGCTGATACAAGACGAGGTATTACAAAAGTCTATTATTTAAAATGTAATAATCAAAAAATGAGAGTATGTTTAAAGACGTTCTTAGGAACATAGGAATTAAAGAGTGGACAGTAAGATATTGGCTAGGCGAAAAACTAAATAAAAAAAACAACTATAAACCGGACAGAAAATGCTGCGTTGCCTACGTTGAAAGTGTTAGTACAAACATTTTTAAGAGCCCTGCACAAATTGTCTTCTCATTACTGCAGAGAAGAAAGCACAAAATTATATCTAGAACCGATAATACAGTCAAAACGTGAACTCTATCGTATCTATGTTAAAGAGGTAACAAAAAATGGGCAAAAAGTGGCGTCCACAAAACTTTTTGAAGATGTCTTGAAAGATTAAAATATGGCTTTGTTTCAACCAAGAAAAGACGCATGTGATCTATGTTGTTCATTCAAAGTAGGCAATATTACAGAGGAAGAATATCAACAACATGTATCACGAAAAAATTTAGCTAGACAGGAAAAGACTATGGACAAAGGAGCTGCGAAAAATGGAACAATTCACGTAATAACTGCCGATTTACAAGCTGTGAAATTGTTTCCATTTTTGACAGCGCATTGTATTTTAAAACAAAATTGATGGTTCATAATTTTACAGTGTACAATCTAGGCACTAACAACGTAAAGTGTTATTGGTTTGATGACACTACAACAGATTTAAAAGCATCAAAGTATGCTTCATTTTTTGTCGATTATTTGAAGAAAATGATAGAAGAAAACCCTAATAATGTCGTAATTTTTACTGATGGATGTACACCACAAAATAGAAATGTTGTGGTTTCAAACGCTCTTCTGCGATTGGCGATGGAAAAAAACATTGTCATCACACAAATTTTTTTAGAAAAGGGACATACTCAAATGGAGGTCGATTCAGTTCACTCGATTGAAAGAAACACCGTGAAATATTTTTACCCAGTCAATACTCTTCGGTTACCAAAGAAGCTAGACTGAATCCATCTCCATATGAGGTAGTTACGATAGACCACACTTTTTTTAAAGACTATAATTAGTACTATTAAAAGTAATTTTATTTACGATTCAATCCGCCCTGGAAGAGGAACTGGTGCAAAGTGCGTGGTTGATATAAGAGTAATGAAGTATAATCGCAATGGCACAATTGAATAAAAGCTTAACTACAGTGACGAATTTCAACTATTACCACAAAGGCTAAAAAGGATGAAGCCAGTTATTCCACCACAGCTCTTTAATGATAGATTGCCAATCTCAAAATCAAAATATGAACATTTACAACAATTAAAAAGTGTTATACCCATGGATTGCCATGAGTTCTATGACAGTTCACCTTATAAGGATAATTAATTTACTTATATGAAACTACAACTAAATCTATAATTACAATATTTATTTTTTGGGTATCTGAAATCTGAATCATTTGATTTTTTTTAAATTTAAATGTATACGAGTGATATTATCCCTTTATTATTTAAAATACTGAGACATAGTTTATTTTAGTTAGCTAGGAAGCTCTTATTTTGGTTATTAAATTTTTAAGTTTAAAATGTGTGATACTATTCTTAATAAGGTAATTGAGAAGGCTGATACAGGCTGTATAATATAACGTAAGAGTTAATTAAACTGCTGTTGATATTATCTTGTCATCAATGTTTGTATTCCATAGACATTCCAGAAAAAAAGTTGTTTTTTGATTTTGTTTTTTTTTTAATTTAATCATGCTATTGTAAGAGATAAAGCTTATGAGCAGATTTTTGAAGTCATGTTTTGTTTTAGTTATTAAATATTATTTTGAAACATTATTACTTGATTGATTTCAATACCGCGGAAATTAATATATTATATCCATCTTAATAAGTTTGTGGTCAAATCAGATCCGCGTAATTGTCGTAGTGACTAAAATAATCACTTTAAAAGATATCTATTATTACCAATACTTGGAACACATAAATTAATACTCCCGGTGTAAAGATGAGCCCAATAGCCATTGAAATAAAAAACTTATAAAGTTATAACCTTCCCCTGTAAAACTAGGTCTATTGTAGATACGCGTCTTTTACTTGTGGTATATTCGCGGTTTTGCAGTATCCCCGACGATATGTAACTGCATTCTTCTTTATGAGGAATGAGAATAAAAAAATGCTTAGTAGTCAATTTTCCAAAAAAAATGTAGTCTCCGGTTCTCATCCTACCAGTGCAACTCTTTACAGGCGTCTGTGTTCTCATACTAGACATGGGTGTATTGGAAGTAAAATGAATAGGCATATTCGCATGTAGACAGACACGTTAGCCGAATATGCCTTTTCATTTCTCTGCTCTTTGAACTTTTGACTGCTTGACACCAGGTGGGATCCAACGTGCGGTCAAACGTTGGTCTATGCACTATAAAAAATATATAAAAAAGTTTGCGTTAGTATTCTGTGTCGCTAACTGAAGCCACGAGTTGTTCCTAGCGTTTTTCTTAACTTTTATGACATCCACGGGATAAGATTGGAGATCGCCTTCACCACACGGTAGCTTGGTGAAGTAACATATTAAAATGATAAAATATTAGTTTCTGTCAAGCTGCCTGCTGTATTTCTAAACGTCGCTTTGCTAAGTAAAAAACTGGCGCTATCCCCGTGTATGGGTATTGTTAATCTTTAAAAATAACAAGTTTATCGTCGAAAGATAAAATCTAACGCGCGTTGACCTCCGCAGCCGTCCCGATGCGGAAATAATACGGATTACGTAAGCGCAGTCGAAGATTTTTTATTGCTCCATTAAATGAGGCACACCGCCCACACCGGGTGGTGAGTCTCGACGGCAAATAAACGACTCGCGTTAACTTCACGGACGTTTGTCTTTTGTTAATTGCGAAATTTAAGGTGCGAGAGCTATCGCCGAGCGTTTCGTAAAACGGCTGACTTTGAACGGTGCCCTATCGCGCGTGAATGTAGCACTACCATATTAACTCTTTCATGCCGCAATAGCAGTGCTGAATGATGGTTTGAAGAGTTTTTATTTTCTACTTAAATGATTTATGTTTTGAATTTAATCTGTACGTTATCGTTTCCGTTTTGTTTCTACTTGTTAAGGCGTAGTTTTCGCTTTGCTTTCGATTTAGGAGTATGTTAAAGTGCGATTTTTTTTCGAGCGTTCGTCTGATGGTAAGTGCAACGACTGCCCATAATAAATGTTGTGTAACCCTAAACATTTCTGTGTCACACCACACTGCGCTCGACATTAGTTCTCTCAAGTCTCACGCCCAGTGATTACGCTAGCTCTCAGTGCCATCACATACTACTGATTCAAGGCACAATTACTGGCCCTGTGGTGATACCTACCTATACGGATTCCTGCATAGGAATCCTACCACCGGTAGATTTCGCCTGATTTTCGCAGTGAAAAGTGGATGTGAGTTTTGTCTGTAATATATAGTATACTAGATGCCCATCACTGGTTGAAATTCTGCGTAATTTTTTTAAGTTCGTACGGTATTGAGTTTTCAGAAATTATTTGATGGCAACATTTTCAAATTCTACGGCGAAAATCTCTACTCAGTGCGACTGTATGACCACAGATTACAATGTGTTTTGACATTGACAGTATGAAGGTAAATAAATAACAGTTTTTGTTAGACAGTTATGTGATTAACATTGTCAATATGAACTTAAATAATGAATGTTTAATGTTATTTAATTTCATGTATTTGTAACACACATTATATGTAAATTTTAGCTTCCTCGCTTCTTCTCTATACAAACTTTAACTATACCAAATCTCACACTTCTTCGTGCGCGCAATGTGCTTAAAAATGGACACAAAGTTTATCTCCGCGTATAAATATGTAGATAAATGTAAAGCTCACTTTCCTTTTTGATCTATACGGTTATATGCTAGTGAAGGGTTTAAGAGCTACTCATTTTAATTGAGTATATGCAAAATACCGCGACTGGTTAGATATAATAATTGCAGAGACTGATTAAAGTTTCCATAATGCGGTTTTAGTGTCTTTTTTGGGCCATCGTTTACCGCATGAGAAGAAGACTGGAGTGAATATATTATGCAAATCTTTGTTATGAACTTAAAAATTACTTCCTTTTTGAATATGCTTGATAAAAACAACTATCATGTCTTCTACTAAAATATTCGTATTACGGATTTTGGTCTTAAATTATCCTTACTTTCATGGCATTTTAAAAACCCTAATGTTAGTCTAAAATCAATAATAATAAGTCTTTTTAAAGTTGAACACGTTAAACTTTAAAAAGAGCCCGTTAGTGACCGTCCGAAGCGTTACAGACAATAACAAAATTGACCGCGGCATTTTATTCAAGCAATTGATCCACAAACGAATACCAATGTACAATAAACGTGATTAATGGTCGACACACACACAGAGCAATCGTTCTAAATTCAACAAGCAGTTAAACAAGTCTCGAAGAATAAGTCATTAGGTATTTAATTGATGCCATTGTTCTAAGGTTTTCTCGGTCATTATAATCAATGTGGTCGAATATTAATAAAACTCGATTGAGGTTCGAACGGGCAAATGGTGATTTATAAAACTGTCAAGGACCGAGTTGTTTGACGCTAAACACAAAAGTGTAAAACTGCGAATGAGTTGTTTCTCTGTGCGATCTGTGATATCTTTTCATTGTAACAAAGACTGATAAACACTAAAATCACGATATCAAGTTGTAAGCCATGTTTAAGTAGGGCTACCAACTGCAAAATTAGTTATTCGCATCAGGCACAATCGTTTTAGCAATATCAAAGATGCGCCATAAATTCATGTTATGTTCAAATGTAATCAAAGATGTAACGCAACTTTTATTATCTGCATAATACTAAAAACTACCTATTTTTTATTTTTTTTACATTTATAGTTGTATATAGCCTGTGCATACTAATCTTACAAAAAGTGAAAAGAAGGTGAATTACAATATATAGCACCTACGTGACTTCATTTAATAAAAACGAGGTCTCATCTGCAAGGTAATAAAAGTTGCGTTACATCTTTGATAAAAAATCTGCTTTTTTGGGGGCAAAATCATAGTCATTTTCTGATACTACGTTTTTTTCTCAAAACAAGTTTAGGTTTAGTAGATACTTCTAGCTCTCTAGTTCTGAATAATAATTAATTATCATAGGAATAATGAACAAATGTTTATGAGAAAATGGTAATTTCAACTGTTTTTCGATAAGAAATCGAGAGCAAAAGGATGATTGCATAAAAATTAATAACTGTTTTGTGTGCAAGAAAATGAAATGCATAATTTTGTTTAATTTTTTATTTATTTTTACGTTAGCCATTAAGATAAAAGGAAGAAATAAACAGTGAAGTGATTACAAAAAATATGTCAAGGAATATTAAATAAAAAAAAAACAAATGTGTCATTTATTTAATATTCCTATTGTGTTTTTTATATTGAGTTAAGAGACGAAACGAGCAAAACGTTCACCTCATGATGAGAAGTGCATAAGAAATGATAGTCACCTAGAACATTTCTCTGTAGCACCACACTACGCCCGTCCCCCTGAGACATCAGTACTTAAGTCTCATATGCCCAGTGATTAGTTATTTATTTATTTTTAAGAGGTGTTGTGGTGGCGCCTTTTGGTAGCAGGGTTAGAAATTGGTTAGTGGTGATCGTAAAAGTTAACCGAGGACTATGAAAATTCTTGTGGCCTCCATCTTATAGCGGAATAATCGTCTGCAATAAACCAGACCAGATTTATTCAGACTGGTGACGGACATCTCAGCTATTGCGCACCATCCAATATTTATCTACTTATCAGGAACTCTCCAATCTGCCTACCAAGCATAGAGCATTTATACTGTTTTTAATTTTGAAGTATGGTTTATAGACTTAACTGATGACTCAGGGTGACGGGTGCAGTGTGGAGCCACACAGAAATGTTCTGGATGACACAGCCTTTTTTATGTACAGACGTTACACTTACCATCAGGTGAACGTTTTGCTCGCCTCGTCACTTTATCCTTTAAGAATAATTGACATACTGAAGAAGTGTTTGACTGTGTTTTTGTCGGTGTCCATTAATTTTCGCTTACTTAAACCTAACTTGTTAAAAAATATCCGAACGTTTAATACTTTAAAGACTAATTATGTTACTTACTCGGAATTTACTCAGATTAAAGTACCCTAGAATAATTTTAATTTTTTGTTTTATCGTGATATCCAAAGATTTACATGGATTCTCAAAATCAACACGAAAAATGAGGTAGGTGTGTCAGCGAAAGGCCATGCTTTCAAAGTATATGCGTAAAGTGGCTGTAAAATGCTGCTACGTATGGCTAATGATAACATATGGTGGGTAACTAACTGTGCTCGGTTCTCACTCTGAGTACCATAATTTTTTGATCGACTTACATCTTGTTACTCGAGATTTTTTACATATAAGACTTAATTGTCGTAACGATGATGATCACTGCAACTTACTGGTGGACGGTGTAATTATTTGTCACGTTCTACATATAATTTGTATTGACACAGAGGAATTAAAAATGTAATCAAATTCCGACCGCCTGGAAGGTTATTTAAAGACATATCCAGTAAGACCAATCCGTTTGGTATCTCTACATGGAGCGAATACTCGAGCGGATGTAGCACGTCTGCTCCGCTCATATGCGCTCCAGACGCGAGAGCGGGGCGAAACGAAATGCCAGCTCTCGGCCGTTCCCACAGTTGCCGGGGGGATCCAGTCAAGGTTGCCAATCTGACAAAAAGACTTAAGTATGCTTAAGCAAACTTTGCGAACTTGATTGCGGTGATCTGTACCGTAATTCAATACGTGTGTATGTTTACAAGTTTAAAATTTCTTTGAAGTTAATTCCTTAGAAGTTAGAGATCACGATTAGGTTTGATGTAATTCTGGAACAACGTTGTCAATAAATGTAATGTCTATTTTTCACGATCTACATTTATCATTTTAGATATTTTTAATAATATATAAAAATTACTATAATAATATATATTTTCTTATCTAATTATATTATCTCTTATTTATATATTATAATAATATATATAAATAAGAGAATCTACCACCCATCTTATACCGTGGGTGTCGTAAAAGTCGACGGAGGGAAAAAAACCAGGATATGTGCAGCAGTATCTTCCTGGAACATCTGAATAAATAAACTGCGGTTGCCACCCTGCCTGCCAAGCGTGGCAACTATGGCAAAATCTCTAAAAATTAGAGGTACAAATTTTTGTGGCTGTCTATGGGGGAGGCCTATGTACAGCAGTGGACTTGTGATAAGCTGAAACGATGACAATGACGCTCTTAACTTTGCATGAAACATCCTAACTAAAAATACGAAGATACAACAAATACTGGTCATTCAAATCAACATTGAATGATTGAATGATTGAATTTCGTATTCATCATTCAGTTATGCGACATAATTAATACAAATGCTTAACTTCTTACTATCACTTAATTTATATATTCCAATGTTCAAGTGGTAGTAGTAAGGTAGGTTTAGCTAGGTAATAATAAATTACAGAATTTATATAAGGTAAGCTGATCAAAGATGCTTAGTGATGCGCCGTTTGACACGGTTGACAGGTGCAAAAATAGAACTTGGACTCGTCTTAGCAACATTTTGTTTTCCTTTTCTTACTTTGTTTTCTAAATATTTCAGTTCAGATTCTTGACAAAATATTTGTATAAATATAATAAATACTAGTAGTAGCTCAGGGACCGGGTACCTTGGTACACGAGATTCGAATCCCGGTGCCGGAGCAACTCTAAAATTGTTCTTGGAATTTTTTAGTTCAGGTGTTGAATTACTTCACCTTTGCTTACTTAATTAACAAACCCTTATATGGGAAAAAGGCGTGACTATTTGTCCCAAGAAGCATGGGTGGGTCTTCTCATGTGCTATGATATTACCGATTAATATTACTACTATAATAAGGTTGGATTCTAACTATAATAAATTTGTATGTTCGAATGCGCTTATCTCAGAAAATACAAATCCGATAAAAAAATATTTTTGCATTACATATCACATTTATTGAGGTAGGTTCTATGCTTTAAGACTTCATGCTATGGCCTTAGACGCCGCACTCTGAGAACCGAACATTATATTTTGTAACCCTGGTAAGTTTCGTGATCGGTTTTATTTTGGAGTATGAAGCTCATTCATTGGTTAATGGGATCAAATAAAACCGATCACGAAACCAACCAGAGTTACACAGTAGACCCCCAGGTCAGCGAGGTACCATGCCGTACGGAGCAGACACGTGGTCGGCGTATTTTCCGCGGGTGACACCGCGGGGCACAGCTAACGTAGCACAATAAGCAAGTTTTCTGTTATCTTTCCCGTAAAGCAACGGAAGACGCAAAAACTTAAACGCGAGTGTTTCGGGTTCGTAGCCAATTAAATATGTAAAATGATATTTACGCAGAACAGTTTTACTTAAATATTCTGTGATAAGGAAAAAATCGCGAGGAAACCTGCATATCTAAGAATAACGTTACATCTTGCAGGGATGTAAAGTCGTTAACCCATATTGGGGTTACGCGGCGACCTAAGATTTGTAGCCAGCCAGTCGTAATGAGGTTCGCTATATCATACCGTGTTCCACCGTAGAACGTTACTTAACGGTTCAGTTGACGCAGTGACTAAGCGATTGGCTTAAGCAAGTTTGATTCTCGAACTAAAAAAATATTTTCATGATCTGCAGATAGTTGTTCCTGGTCAAGGTAATTTGTGAATGCGCAATTGACGACCTCGTGTATTATCGGTCAGAGTACCTGACTTCTACGCCGTGGGCTTGGACTCGAATCTAAATTGTTTATCATAGAAAGAAAGTTAGTTTATTTGGCAAAAACCTCTGACGTAGAAAACATGCATAAGAATAAAAGCATAAAACAAAAATTTACCTAAAAGTTAAGAGTTTTGCGTATGAGAATTTATGACTGTAAAACGCACTCACGATACAGTAAAAATACTGTCAAAGTTTAAAAGCATGTGTAAATTGTACTAAAAATTATAACCTACTCTGCAAAGTCATCACCTCTTTTAATATATTATTAAAATGACCTTCGAAATTAATATAATCGCGGCGTATTTTGTCTTTATCACTGTAATCATTCATGAGAGAGACAGAGTTACATGTAAAAAGGCACTCTTTCATGCAACTATGTGTATCATCAATGAATTGCAATACCAACACATAAACAACACACAACACAAGGATCTACGTTCGGAATGAGTACATTTTTATATCACAGTACGCATGTAACAAACATGTAAACACATAATTATAACTAGTGGCCTTTAACTTTTTTTATTTAATTGAAAGTATTTGAAACACATATATATTTAAATTTAAGCTTTTTGCACTCTTTCTCCATATAAACTTTTAACTATATCACTCTCCTTAGTGCGTGTAGATAATACTTGAAGAGAACACTTTGGAGCAGAGAAGAAGTCAGCAAGCTAAGTACGATAATATGTGTTACAAATACATTAAATTGAGTATAATAAAACATTAATTATTTTCGTTCATACTGACCATGTAAATCTAACACACAGTAGTGTGTGTCTTGACCACAGACTACTGTGTGTCGCACGGAGTAGATTGTCGCCATAGAACTTTAAAATGTTTCAAACAACTATAAAGTTCAAACTAAAAAAAATATTATTTACGGAATTTCGACCGCAGGGCGACCATTAGTAATAGTAATTTTGTATTTCTTGCTAGACGTTTTACCTTGTCATTCATGTTAGATTTCAACACCATTGTAATTAGTGTGTTTTAAAGTTTATTTTCCATTCTCACACTGCGTCATGCAAAAAATTGTTTTTCCAATTAAGACGAAGCGGTAGGTATATAATTATGGAGATGTTAATCTTAATAATTTGTTTGCATCCCGTTTTATAATACGGTTATAAATGATTTGGAACTACTGGTTGAGTTTCAACATTTTTTTTTAATAACGTGGTTATTTGATAAGCATTAAAATATGTAAATCGAGGTTCTGAATTGTGTCCAAAGTTCAAATTATTGCATAATCCACTATCTGTGTACCTTACAAATAATTGGGTGTTTCGTTTTGTAAATGTGACTTGTTTGTATGTCTGAGATAGATATGTCTAGATATGTGCTTCGTGGACGATTTTGATTATGACTGAACGCTGTAACCCAACATAAATTCACCAGGGCGTCGTAATCAAATATCATTACGTCATGTTTGTCATTATATGATTAAACTCTAAAGAATTTGCAAACAAAGCAAATACACTGAGCGCACACCACGATACTTAATTTTGTATTCGAACGTCCTTGTTTCCACAGTCGCTGATTAGTTGGATCATTAGGAACATAGTTATTTACAAATCGGCGAGCGCAATATAGTAAGCGTTCCTCGCCGGTTCGGCCGTTCACCTGCCCATACTCATACTGGTATCTGCGAGGCCTGCGTAGGGCTGGTATGCGTAAGTTCTTGTACAGTATTTATGTTCTTTTACTTTTAAATTTATAATTTTATACGAGTAGTAATCTTAATAACGCTGATTGTGATACAGGGAATACGAAAAAGGAAGCGTAGAACGGTGGTGATTATCGTAAACAAGCACTATCGAAATATGTTGTATTAGCTGGTCTCCCCAGCTTTGATAGGCGTAAAAAATAATTTAGAAATGATTATATTTTTGAGATAAAAAAAGTTGTTATTAAAAGTATCCTATAACATTTTTCATGACAAAATGTACCTCTATGTCAAGTTTCATTAAATTCCCTTCAGCGTGATTGAATGACAAACCAGCAAACATTCCAAATTTTTACATAATTATATTATATATGGATTTACGATTTCACCTGGAGAAATCCTAAAAAGTGTATTGAGTGAGATCATATTGAAAAATGAATTTTGTTTTTTTACCAATCTATTGGTACAGTTGACATAAGAAAAATACTTAAAAAATTGTTGCGGTTTTAGAATTTACTAATTTTTATAATATATTTTTAAACATTACTCAATGTTTGTAGGTTTTTATGTGCTGAAACCTCGAACTCTATTTTCACTTTTCGTCAAAAAAATTAGACAATTTGAAAATTCTACGGAAATTCTAATATTATACCTTATATGGTAGCCCTACCTACACTTTAACATATCTTGAAAAGCACGCCTCTATACTGAATGAAAGCAGCAGCGACCATGTAATTATACCACTTTATTGCAGCAATTTTCGAACAAAACAACAATTTTTATACAAAAAAAATTACATTCTATTCACGTTTGAATTCCGATTCGAGATAAATTCGACACGGTTCGGGTGTAAACATTTGGAACGCGAGTATAAAATTAAATCCGTTGCTAAAATCTATACAACTTTTTTTGTTTTTATATTTTGCTATTATAATTTCGACCAGACCGCTTTCACCACGACAACTGTCAGTAATCGTCATCAGCCTGTATAAAGTCAACAACTGGATAAAGACATCCTAGGCTTAGAAACGTTAAAGACGTAATGAAGATTGCTACATAAACAGAAGGTGATTGAGACATTAAAGCATCATTTTAAAAATACGGTAAAGCTTAAGAAGTGTACTACTAGACCGTCAAAGATTAAATTGACCACATGTCCATCGAACCAGATTTGTTCTCCAATCACACAGATATATACATACATAAGCACGCACACCAAACACATATACACTCACACACACTGTGTCTTCCTCACACAACACACTGCACTCCAACATACACATTAAGGAGTCGGGGCGGGACTGAAAACCAGCGCAGCGCAGTTAGCACAGATAATTGTAGTCTGCTCAGCCTACCCCTACCGCTTTTACCAATCAACTCCTAAACATGATTTTCTATTTATTTTTTGGTAATTATTATTAATAAACAATGGTTAGTTTAATATTTTTAATTAAGAGTTATTCTTATGATATAACTATCATAAGAATAACTCTTAATTAATTTTTATGTTAGTTTTTGTGGGAAAAGCTGAGCGTCGTTTGTACCTCTGATTTCGAGGGGATTTTGTCGTAGTTGCCACACTTGGCAGGCGGGTTCGCAACCACAGCAGTACTTAGATGTTCTAGGAAGATGCTGCGCCCATTATGTGGTTGTTATTTTCCCTCGGTCGAGTTTCACGACACCCCCTGGATGAGATGGAGGGTAGATTCTCTTAAGCCGCAAACACACGGCGGTTTATTGATTTTATTCTTATGGTATTGTAAGTTATTAATTAAGACCAGATAAGTACATCACATTTTTACATTACCTGCACGAGTATTATGGACAAGTGGTTGATTTCATGTTGCTGTCTTAGGGTGATATGTGGTGATCTATACGCCATAGATAACTTTTTTTTATTGTAAAAAGTGACGAAACGAGCAAAACGTCACCTGATGGTTAGTGCAACGTCCGCCTACAACAAATGCTGTGTCACCCAGAATATTTCTGTGTGACACCACACTGCGCCCGTAACCCTGAGACATCAATTCTTAAGTCTCAAATGCCCAGTGATTACGCTAGCTCACAGTGCCCTTCAAACCGAAACACAGTAATGCTTGCAAACTACTGCTTCACGGCAGTATACCTGGCCCTGGGGTGGTACCTACCTAGACGGATTCCTGCATAGGAATTCTACCACTAGTAGACTATTTTAATCTGAAGCCTATTTAAAAATGTTTACAAAGTTAATGGACAAAAATAATTTTGAAATCAAATTTGAGACTGCGGGGCTTAAAGGTCGCAATACCTGACTTCTATACCGCAGGTCATAGGTTCGAATCCCTAACAGAGTTAACATTTTTGTGTAAAAGCATCTGTAAGATGCACTTACAGTACAGGAGAATTCCTAGTGTGGTTTAAAAACATTCTAGAACCCATTACTTAGTCAATATACATATATTTGTCTATTTATTAGTCCCACGCTTTGTAGTTGTTTGAATTTTTATTTGTATATTTTAAAATCAAGATCGGCTCATGCCGCGGCTATTGCAACACCGAGTCCGTAACGCGGTCAAGATGGCGATGTTAACTTTTAAAAGCCACTGCGAGATTTGAACACTTATTTAAATTGAGATCTGATTTCAAAACATTTAATTTAACCTAGGAAACGACTTTTTAAATAAATGTAGAACCGTTACCGCCAATATTGTTTACATAAAACGTTTAACAAACATTGGGGAATGTTAACCTATCAGTCAGTCAGTAATCACCTTTGTTGAAACAACATTGATACATTGAGTAAATAGAGTATTAGTATTGGATTATTCAGTCCCCTGACAGTTTATCCTGATACCGTACTACTAAAAGCACCGTTTGTTGACTACCGTAGTTTTTTGGTTGCAGTGGTGTCGCGTTGCGTGTTTTTAGTATGAGATTTAAATAAGACTTTCATTTTGTGACATTTCAAATAAATAAGTAATTCAAATACAATAATTCCAACTTTTATATTTTTTACTATTTTATTGTACATTAACAATTGGGAAATGAAATTTCGTTGTACTATTTGGTTGTAAGTCCGTATATATGGAAAAGCTTGATATACGATTGCCACATGTACTTACGGAAAGAAACTGAATGGACGGTATATTCATATGCGATTCTATTTTTAAGTAAACGTAACGGGACTATTTCTGAATATATTATTCACGGTTGGCAATGGATAACTTGCGACAAAAAGGCGCGAAAAATTATAATTATGACATCACGGTACTGCACGACGGCCTTCCCCCTGAGACGTCAGTTCTTCTCCTGTGGTACCAACCTAGACGGATTCTTTTATAGGAATCTTATCACCATTCTTAAATATATGCACAATACGAAGACATTTTTACCCCGATCTGATAGATATAGATGATTAGACGACGTTTTGAAGAACGCAACGATCACAATAAAATTAAAACCGTTATAGAAAATGATTATGCAAATAAGAACTAATTAACAACAAAGCAGAAAACTGAGATGGGAGATCTGTACAATGAATAGCCCGTAATCGGTAAATTGAAAGTAACATAGGTAGTGGAAGAGAATGGTAAAATATATGCCAGCTTGAGACAGCAAGCGGTTTGCGACAGCCTTTCCTACTGGATAATGCACGCTCCTCTCTTTTCCGCTGCGATAGAACTGTCAAGACTTATAAATTCAGAGAGTCATCGTGGTTCCTATCTCCTTGTCTCACCGTTTCGTTTCGGTCTATTTTCGAATCAGAAAAATAACGAACGTGTCATTTATTGCAGTTACAGTCCCAATGGAGTAAATGGCCACACGTGCTTCCGATTTTTTTATTCTATCTCAATAAGCGATGCGACTGTGAGTTTAAATGTTTAAATTGATTTTTCATTCAATATATGTATTTGATGAATGAAGTTGGCAATTGTAATTAAATTTTCATTCAGATTACTAGATATTGGCAAAATCCCCCCAAAATAACAGTTAAAAACTTTTGTGATAATCAACGGGGGTGGCAAATGCAGACAGCAGTGGACTAATGATTAGCTAAAATAATGATGATGATGATTTGAGATAAATGTAATGTTGTTTTACTTTTTCAGGCATACATTTTTTTAGGCAATGAAATCTGTTATGAAAGTTTTACTTCCCTTTAATCGCTTCAATTACTTAAAGATATCTCGGAAACTATTAAATTACGCCTCGGCAGGATGTTGTATCAACTTAACATCCGGGAAGACACCAGTTAAGACAAGGGCAGACCTAGTAAAGACATAGGGATGTTAGTTCCTGCAATTAAACGAAAATATTAAACTTTTCTTGATATATTGTATCAGCTTCACTTAAGAGTACGTCAATTACGGAATATTCGTAAGTTTTGTCTGACGAAAACGTGTTTACCATTTTTCGAAGTCAGAACTAGTCGTTAAACCAGCGCTACCGTTATTCCTTTTCAATTGGATCACACCCTTTACCTGGCCCTGATTAGTTTCTTAGTTCTCGGATTTTAAATTGGGTCCCTTTATTTATGTTTGATAAAACGGAAAGAAACTTAAGTCACGAATTTAAAAAAAAATAAAGATGATACTACTTGAAAATGTAAACAAATCTGCGCTGCTGCTGATGTCTTAGGGTGACGAGCGCAGCTGCCTCATGGGATTTTACAATTAAAGTTCTAAGTTTCAGTGCAACTGTTTCGGGCAAGCGTGGAATTTTACAATCAGTTGAACAACTGGTGAAAGCAAATCCATCTCAAAGTACGGCTGTCAGTAATAAAACAATATTGGTTAATTTTCATCGAATCGGTAGAAGATTTCGAAAAGATGAGATTACCGTTGGAACTGAGAACGGACGACATCGACAACGCGTGGAAGCATGCACTGTTTTGTTGAACCGTTACAAAATATTAGGAATTTTGAATCGCATCGTGACTTACGATATGTAATAGATTCTGTAAGATAACCGTAGGTGTTAATATATAGGTATATATGGTTATATCCAGGGGTTACAGCCAAACCATGTCCAAAACGGAAGATAACCACTAAAGGAATACTACTATTCGTGCGTGTGTTTGTTTGTCATTGGTTTGCGTTGGTGTCATTTGTTTCACTAAATAAAAAGCTTAAGACAAATTTCCAAAAAGCAGAGTTCATGGGAATAATTTCATACATGGCCATAATTATCATCGAAAAACAGAAGTCCCGAAGAACGAAGAAAGAGACGTCCAGGTCACGCCGTAACCTCATCCACCCCAGGATCCGATCCGGTGGGTCATCAAACAGTTGTTATAGATGTAGGGAATTACTAAATTGCAGACGATGCAGTCGTACAAGAAGTATGTTGGTGATAGTTTTGATATCGCAAAATCTTGATCCACCATACTCGCCGAAGTGTGCTTCAACAAATATCAGTTTATTTATGTTTTTGGACACCTTTTTCAAAGCAAAAGTCGATTCTATGTAGGTGCGAATATAAGGTCCTTAAAGAAATTTTTGATTCTCCTCCATAAGTCATCTGTACCTTTACTGTTGGTAGGATTCTTATGCAGGTTTCTGTGTGGGTAGGTACCACCCAGGTCCAGTTATTATGCCGGGAATCAGTAGTGTGCAAACATTACTGTGTTTCGGTTTGAAGGGCGCTGATTGCTAGTGTAATTACTGGACATATGAGACTTAAGAACTGATGGCTCAGGGTAATGGGCGCAGTGTGGTGGGTGGGTCAGAACATTTCTGTGTGACACAGCATTTGTTATAGACAGACGTTGCACTTACCATCAGGTGAACGTTTGCTCGTTTCGTCACTTTATCCAATGAAAAAAAAGCAGTAGCATTAACCATCTGCTCATGAGACGGTAAAAGTGTATTATCTACAACTGATAACTCAATATTTGGCCGAAATCAGTAAACATTTTACATTAACATTAATTATTATATTTGCATCTAACACATCTTTTTATACTATTTTAAAAATAAAAATTGTTACCGTGAAGCACAGCTATAGATAATCCTAGCTGATACGTCTATTCTTAACGAAGTGGAACCTGAATAAACATCGGCTACTTGAAATAGATTAATTTAAAAAACAGCGCTAATGGTTCACACGTTCCACCGCATGTTTATTGACTAGGGATTCGTCTCGCGTTGACCTGACGAGAAATGCTATACACAGTTCGTGTAGCCCGATACAATAATATTGTTACACATTGTGAGCAAACACAGTTACGTTTAAGTAACGATGTGATTGAGGTTGCGACGTGTTTATAGTAACATATGTTGATTATTTAAATAAGAGTGTTTTGTACCTATAACATAGAAGTATTTTATTTGACAAAACATTAACTCAATTTATAAACTGTCGGCTCTGCTTTTGTTGTGAGCCGCTCTACTCTCATACAGCTTATACTCTTAGTCCAAATTAACATAATCTATTTTTTTTTAATTCCCCTTCAGGGGCTATGGCTGAAGATTGTAAGTCTAGGTTACAAATTACCCTTTAATTACCTTTGATAGCTGACATAATTTAACAAAATAAAAGCAACTGTTATTTTATTATTATAAGTTGGAACGATATGGATTGCAAGTTTTGATTTATTTATTTATTTATTTATTCTTTATTGCATTCACCTAATTTTAATTAAAAAAAAAAGGATTACAAAGGGCGGACTTAATGCCTTTTGGCATTCTCTCCCAGTCAACCCAAGGCATAGAGAGACATTGTTATAGGTGCTTTACGAATTCATCATTTTAACTTCATGCTAATAAAAACAATACGCTAATTGTACTAGAATATTGATGATTAGATATCGATAAAAATAATATTTCAAATCATATTACACATAAATATTTACACAGATATATACACTTAAATAAACATACACGTAAAACTGATATATACGTACATATTACAGAATGACCGATGAAAGAAAGAAAAGATCAAAATTGATATAAACTTACGAAGATGATTTTAAAAAAGTTCTCGAATAAGTGTTTTGAACGTCAGCTTATTAGAAACCTTCCTAATGTCTTCGGGTAAGGAGTTCCAGAGGAGTGTAGCCTGTATTACAAAAGAGTTACCAAAGAAACCGGTGAAGTGTTGTGGAATACTAATCTTAAGGTTAGATGAGGAACGAAGAACCCTATCATGGGTTAAAGAAAGGTACTGAAATTTATCCTTAAGATACGAGGGGGTAGTAGGATCATTCAAAATAGAGAAGAGAACAAGTAAAATTCTAGAATTACGCCTCTGTCTGATAGTGAGCCAGTTAAGGCGAGATCGATAATAAGAGATATGGTCATACTTTCGAAGACTAAAAACGTATCTGATGCAGTTGTTGAAAAGGCGCTCTAGCTTGTTAAGAAGGTCATTGTTCAAGTCTATGTAACACACGTCTGCATAATCAAAAATCGGTAAAATAAGCGTTTGCACAAGCATGAGCTTGGTCTTAAAAGGAAGAAAATTTTTTAAACGGTAGAGTAATCGCAACTTGGCTGAAACTTTACGGCTGATTTCGGTAACCTGTCTACCCCAGTTCATATTGTTATCAATAATCAGCCCAAGATTCTTTACTGAGCTAGTAAACGGTATCACATTGTTATTATAATAGACGAAAGGCAAAGCGTCGAAGTCAATTTTACCTAACATTCTTGAGCTACCAACGAGCATTGCTTGGCATTTCATAGGATTGACCGAGACTCCAAAGCGCGACGACCAATTATAAACAGACTTCAGATTAGTATTCAAACAAGCAATCGCGCCGTGGAGTTCGTCAACACTAGAATGCACATAAAGTTGAAGGTCGTCTGCATAGAGATGGTACGAACAATCTTTACTAGAAGTGATAGAGTTAATAAAAACCGAGAAGATTATGGGAGAAAGTATTCCGCCTTGCGGTACGCCCGAAACGAGATCAGCCCACTGAGAGGTCTTTTGCCCCACGTGGACGGATTGTTGACGCCCGCGAAGATAAGAAGAGAACCACTCCAAGACTGTGGGAGCGAATTTAAGATGGGAAAAACAGCTAGGAGTAAATCGTGGTCGACTGTATTAAAAGCATTAGAAAAGTCCACGAGCACCATCACTGTAACTTTCTTATTTTCCATCCCTTCTCTAATATCATCTGTATTTTAAGTAGTGCAGTAGTGGTGCTGTGACCAGGGCGAAACCCAGACTGATAAGGACTAAGTAGGTTATGTTTATGTATAAATAAGGAAATTTGCTTATGAACACAGGCTTCCAGAACTTTAGAAAGAAAAGGCAAGATCGAAATGGGGCGAAAATGATTAGGAAGTATAGGATTAGGTACTTTGGAAAGGGGTCGTACATAGGCCTTTTTCCACAGAGTTGGATACTCACCTGAGTCTAGAGAATAGTTAATTATGTGAGTGACTGCAGGGAGAATGTACTCTATTATGTTGGAAATCATGAATCTACTGACATCATCGCAACCCACAGCCTTGGATTTGAGTGCCAGAATAGTCTTTTTAATCTCATCCTGATTCACAGGAGAGAAATGGAAGAAAGGAATGTGAGGAGGTGGGATAGAAGCTATGTAAGCTAAGGTTTGAGAACGGATTGTAGGGTCCATTGCAGCAGCAGAAGCAAAATGAAGGTTAACATCTTCGAGATCGTGGGAAGAACCACAATCCAGAATTGGTGAATTACCCACACCAATTGAACTCAGAAATTTCCACACATCGGCTGGCGAAGAATTACATATATTATTATGGAAATATCGGCGTTTAGCAGTACGTACCATCTGATTGCACCTATTCCTGGCCAACTTAAAAGACAGCCAGTTATCTTCTGTGCGTGCCTTCTTATAACGCACAAAGGCTCTATCACGCCTACACATTGCCCTTCGTACATCTACAGTCATCCAAGGAGCTGGCGGACGTTTTAGTTTAACCATATGAACTGGAGCATGGGTATCATATAGGGTCAGAATAGTGCTGTTAAGTAAGCTTACCTTTTTATCAATATTCGACGCCAATGCCAAAAACAAAATTTTTTCAGGCATATCAAAATCAAAAATTTTGATATGCCTGAAAAAATTGTTTAGCCTCATCGGCAGTTTTAGATTCCTAAATTGATGACATTGATTAACTACACCGCGCAACCCGGGATTACTTTAATGTTAAAGTTAGTGGAAAAGTTATTAGGCGACTAATAACTTATATAAATAAATAACTTATATAACTAATAACTTATATATATAACTTTGCCCTTCTTTTAACTTTCTAACTTATATTATAAAAAAGATAAAGAAACATCTTACTTAGCAAAAACTAAGTGGTTATTTTGCTGTATAAACATAATCGTTTTCAAATGAAACTAATTTTTACGGATTTTATCGCGTTTAATTTTATACTATTTATAACCCGACGTTTCGAGTGCTTTACAGCACCCATGGTCACGGGGGGACTGAGGTGACAGATGTCCTGATGTCATAGTTAACCCGGAGTACCTTCAGCTTTTAATTATTATTTTTTTTTTTTTTTTTTGTGGTCCGATCTACGCAGAAAGAGCTAACTGTGTCTTGAAGTCTTGCAGTGGTATGCTTGGTTTTTGACTTAATTTTATTAATTATAGGATCCCAAGCTGGTGGTAATACCCAACCATCTTCTCTATTAAAATTAGGATGTTTTTTAATTTCAATAGCCTCGCGAATCATCCTTGGTAGGAATCGGTGTTCTTTTGCGAGGATTTGTGGTTTATCAAATCTGATGTAATGGTTGGGATGATCCAGAACATGGTCACAGACTGCAGACTTCCTGGGGCGGCGATGCTTCACATCAGCTATATGTTCTTTTACGCGGGTTTTTACTGATCTTTTTGTTTGCCCTATGTAAGAGAGACCACATTCACAATCCAGCTTGTATACTCCTGCATCTTGTAGAGGGATGTTACACTTGACAGATGGTAAAAATTGACTTATCTTCTTCGGCGGCTTGAAAAATGTTTTTATGGAAGCCCGCTTCAAGATATAGCCAATCTTGTCCGTGACTCCTCTGACATATGGTAGGACTGCAGGTACACGCTCGACTGTGGCCGGCTTCACTCGGTCACTTCCTGTGCCAAACCACCAAAGTTGTATGGGTTACCCAAAATACACAAACTCAATGCTCCGCTACGTCCAATAGTGAGTCAAATCGATTCACCAACTTACAGATTGGCTCAACATGTGGCTAAAATACTCTCCCCACTAAGAGGACATACAAGAGCACATACAAAGGATTCCTACCATTTTGTCAGTGAGATAAAAGACCTACATCTTACTGACAATGAAACTATGGTCAGTTTTGATGTTCAGTCTTTATTTACATGTCTACCTGTTGAAGACTGCATCTCAATTGTGACTAGGAAGCTAACAGAGAACAACATGCCATTAGAACATGCAGAATTACTGAGACATTGCCTAACATCTGGCTATCTATTGTGGAAGGAACAATACTACCGGCAAGTAGATGGTGTGGCGATGGGCTCCCCAGTATCTCCCATTGTTGCTGACATTTTCATGGAAGACTTTGAGGAGAAAGCCCTCCGTACTTCTCCAGTAAAACCAAGGTTCTACAAGCGGTATGTAGATGATACTTTCACAATTCTACCTTCTAATAAAGTCACTGCATTTTTAGAACACCTTAACTCCATTAATTCTAAAATACAATTTACAATGGAGTTAGAGACAAATAACTCTTTAGCTTTTCTAGATGTTTTAGTAATTAGAAATCCTAATAACACCTTGAGTCACACTGTGTATAGGAAAAAGACCCATACCAACAGGTATTTAAACGGTGAATCTCACCACCATCCTTCACAGTTAGCTACCGTGGGCAAATCTTTGTTTCAGAGAGCACAAGGGATCTGTGACAGTAAACACCTGGCCGCCGAGCTTCAGCATGTCAAGCAAGTTTTGCAAGACAACAAGCTTCGGGTTCCGCGCCTTCGTCGCAGTGACCGAGTGAAGCCGGCCACAGTCGAGCGTGTACCTGCAGTCCTACCATATGTCAGAGGAGTCACGGACAAGATTGGCTATATCTTGAAGCGGGCTTCCATAAAAACATTTTTCAAGCCGCCGAAGAAGATAAGTCAATTTTTACCATCTGTCAAGTGTAACATCCCTCTACAAGATGCAGGAGTATACAAGCTGGATTGTGAATGTGGTCTCTCTTACATAGGGCAAACAAAAAGATCAGTAAAAACCCGCGTAAAAGAACATATAGCTGATGTGAAGCATCGCCGCCCCAGGAAGTCTGCAGTCTGTGACCATGTTCTGGATCATCCCAACCATTACATCAGATTTGATAAACCACAAATCCTCGCAAAAGAACACCGATTCCTACCAAGGATGATTCGCGAGGCTATTGAAATTAAAAAACATCCTAATTTTAATAGAGAAGATGGTTGGGTATTACCACCAGCTTGGGATCCTATAATTAATAAAATTAAGTCAAAAACCAAGCATACCACTGCAAGACTTCAAGACACAGTTAGCTCTTTCTGCGTAGATCGGACCACAAAAAAAAAAAAAAAATAATTAAAAGCTGAAGGTACTCCGGGTTAACTATGACATCAGGACATCTGTCACCTCAGTCCCCCCGTGACCATGGGTGCTGTAAAGCACTCGAAACGTCGGGTTATAAATAGTATAAAATTAAACGCGATAAAATCCGTAAAAATTAGTTTCATTTAAATGTGTAGTGTTCGCGTAAATATAAGAAATCATTATAATCGTTTTCATTAATGTAACATTCCTTCAAGGTTAAAACCATTAAAAATCGATTGTACATCGGTGATGTCTACCTAAAGTGTTTCTATAATATTGTACATAGCAAACACACATAAATTCATAATACTTTTAAGTAAAAAAATAAGGTATCTTTTTTATTTGATATGATTCACTTTTAAGCAGAGCCTTTGTTAAAGAGATGTAATTTTTAAAATTACTAGCAAATTATTCAATTATATTATTAACAACGTTAACCCCAAATTAAACAATTAAAAATTATTTTATTGTACTTCAGATTTAAGTAATGATATACTTAATGTTGATGTTTATAACTTTAATATGACGTCATTCGAGAGTACCATCATTTTATAACTGTTGTGTTCCAACGCGTCTATTATTCAAAATGGCCGGCTTTTCGTATGAGTGAAAATAACAATATTACAGGGCTATTTTCGATGTCGCGGTGCGATAACGAATATAGTCACGAAAGGGTTTCCCTTAATGAGTCAGTCGAAGTAGCGGTCCGATTAATCCCCCGCAAACAAATGATATATTTGTAGTGAAACACTCTACTAAAACAAACCTTCTCCGGTTACATTTACGTCACATCAGTGCCGTTGTTTGAATGGAGGGAAACAACATGCAGAGGGATATAATATAGAATAACTCAAATAGCAAATAAACTTATTTGTTAATGAACAATAGGGGGAAACTATATTTTTTGAATGCTATTTTAAAGCTTGTCATTATATGCGGTAGTAAAGAAGATTCGCAGACAGTTGATACTTTCATTACATGAATTATAATTTGATCAGACTTTGTGGAATAATGGAAAGTACAAGAAAAAATGTCCTATTAGTAAAAATAATTTTATAAAAAAATTAATATCGAAGTTAGTAGACCTAACAATATACGAATTTTGTCAATGTCTGGTTTTAGCTGGAGTTCGGGTTTTTTTTAAAACTACAATTAGTGTGCAAACATTACTGTATTTCGGTTTGAAGAGCACTGAGAGCTAGTGTAATTACTGGGCATATGAGACTAAATAACTGATGTATCGGAGTGACGAGCGCAGTGTCGTGTCACACATATTTTTTCTGGATGATACAGCATTTGTAATGAGGAGACGTTGCACTAACCATCAGGTGAGCGTTTTGCTCGTTTCGTCACTTTATCCAATCAAAAAAACAAATCTGGGTACACGTGTACGTAATGCTAAGTTTGAGGCACCAGCTATAAAAATATTTAATATTGTGGTTTACATTTTACGCGAAAATCTGATCTATTAACAGAATTGCGTTTTACGATCTCTATCTTTTTGCTGGCACACATAAGAAGTGTATAAACTCTTGAGATCGTGTTTCCGCTGTGGCTTCGTGTTTGCGATGGCTGATTTTTTTTGTAACAACGTCGGACAGTTGTGTAATAGAGGACAAGTTGTTTTGCTTATAACTTTTTTGCCTTCAGCTTCAGTCTAAGGAATAGAGATGAGATTTAAATGAAATTATCGATATAGCTATTATTACTCGTAGATTTTTTGAAATGAAAACTTATTTAGAATCGTTTTGATTCGAAACTAGATGAATCGAAAAAGCCACATTAAATGAGACAATTATATACACAAATCTATATGATTTAGCCTCCAAGGGAATGAGATATACTTAATACAGTTAACAGTGTTTCCTATTATTTATTAACATTTTCGAATTCGTCCATATCTTCGATTTCTTCGTAGATATTGTTCTCATTAGCTCAACAATAACATCAAACAGTAATTGACGCTGTATTTTAAATATACATTGATCAAATCTAAATGAAAGCATTAATACTACTTATTACCATAAACCATTCGTGTCATTTATTGAATTCAAAACTTGGGAGTCTATAATATGTAATGTAACATGTTGAATAAAATGTAAACTATTTTTCAAAATATGTAGATCCCCGGTGCCGGCACATCTAAAATTGTTCTGCAATTTTAAGTGCTGATTTATCATATGCTCAGAAGTGAAGGAAGGAAGGAAACCTGCATGTCCGAGGAATAGACATATTTCAAGGACATGTGAAGTGCGCCAACCCGCATTGGAGCAGCGTGGCGAACTCTTCCCAGCTCCAAAACCCTCTCAAAAATGAGAGGAGGAATGTGCTCAGCAGTGTGATATTTATAGGCTGTTACTTTTATGACAGAGTAGAATTGTTTTAATTCTATGTAGTTTTTTAAATAATACTTATTGAACGTAATTTTTGAAACTCCACTAGTTTGTAAAAAAACCCTCTATTTGATATATTTTTAGTCAATAATTTAAAAAGTACCATCTTTTGTAACAGTATAAAATAGTATATATAAATTTCTTCATTATAGGAGCCAAGATTATAAATTAACCTTTTGGTCCTCCTTTGCAATATAAAAATTACTTCTACGACAGTCGCATTTTCCAAAATGCCATAACACACTGGTCTGGAAAAACCTAAATCAAACCAATGTAGCTGTTTGTTAGGTTCAGTCAGTTCAGTTAAGTCTGCTTGCTTTAGATACGCTGCATGGTCCCAATAGAACCCAATTGGAGTTTTGCAACAAGAGTATTACAAGTAAAACTGTGCTAGACTACACAAGGCTCTACATTTACCCATTTACATGCACACTCTCATTTAGTCGTTTATAGTTTGTTGTTGTGAATTTAACACATTTTGTTTTATTACCGTTTGAAAGCGAGCTATTGTGGGAGAGCATCATTTAAAATTTTGCAATCGGATCTTATTTTTAAGCGTCAATAGCCTATTGGTCTAGGGTACGGACTGCGAAACATGACGTCGCAGGATCGAGCCCGCCATTCGACTATTGTAATGAACCATCTCCTAGCACCAGCTTTTACGCCTAGTTGGAGTGGTTAGAAGGAATATTAGTAATGTTAATATAGCATTGCCAGTATTCTTTTACAAAAAATTAATCGGAATTAACATTCTTTTCTTGCACCGTCTAATAACATTTGAAGATTTGAAATCCAAGACGTATCAGCAGCAAATATACTATATCATGATTATCCCCTACTAGGTCAGGTAAGTCATTAATATAAATAAGTATTAAAAATAGATCGAGAATCGAACCCTACGGAATGCCCTCTGTCGATACGCTACATAGGTTTGTTTTAGAGCCTAGGTGTTCTATCTGCTAATATACATAATGCTCTTAACGTACGAATAATGTCAGATTTTTTATTAATAAACGGTTTGTGTTGGCTTTTAAAAATTTCTTGTTAAAGAAGTCTTGTCAAACTTTAGTGAACAACGAGGGATACGTCATTGTTATTATATGTGAATTGTAAGTATCATAAAAAGCTTTTGTTATTTATAGAAAATTAATATTTGATATTGCTTTGAGTTTGGCAACTATGTAGTTTACAGCGGAGATGGATTTGAACTATGGATGGATGGATTTATTTTTTTCTAATATAACTAGTACAAAAATTGTACTCGTTAAACATTATTGTGATTTCCATAGTTGTAAAATTCATTAGGCTAATTGCGTGACTTTGAGAATTTGATGCAATAGTGTTTGTTCAATGACTAAGAAGACATTGAACAAACGAAAACGTTTTTTTGTTAATTTGAACGTACTGTTATACGGGTCTTAGATTTAGCCTTTTTAAAAAAAAGGTTTCATAAAGAACTAGAAATAATACACTGAGTTTAAGTTGGATATTGAGTCCTTAGGCAGCCCCGTCTGCGCGTCTTGGATGTTGGAAGCGGACTAACTCTAAGATAGCTAACAATGATTCTCAATCCTCTGTTATGCTGACTCTGCAACCTGGCGATAGACAGAGTTGCGTTTTGGCATATGTTCCTACATGTACGGGGTATAACAGCCCCCCGCAAAAGACTAAACTTCGGGGTCGATTCTCGAAGTTTATGTGAAGGAGATATAAAAGATTTTTTTTTTTTTTATAAAATATTAAGGTCGTATTCAATTAAGATATTACATTAATAAAATCAAATAATAATTATACAGAATTTTAAAGTGATGAATTATTTAAACTACTTCCCGTAATTTAGGTAGGGAAATATCGTCAATTGTTTGAGAATCATCATCTTTTTCCGCGGAAATGGTAACGGGTTTCTTTTTTTTGAGAAATTTGCGTAAGCTGCTGCCAGATTTCAATAGAGAATATATTTTAAAAGTAATAAAACATAAAAATAAACAAAATATAATAATATTAAAAATGGAATAGTGTGTCCCATATTTTATAATATGAGGTAATTCAATTAATTTTTCTACTTTATTTAACATTGTTTTTATTTCTTTATTTTTTGAGCTTAAGTTATCTAGATCTACATTAAGCAGTGGGATGGGTGACATACTTGATATGAATTTATTTGCGTTTTCTAAATTACAACAGGAGTCATTAATAATATTAAAATTAGAATAGTTTATACTTTTGGAGGTAACATTTAAAACGTTAATTTCAGATAGAAGTCTAGTGTTTTTACAATATGCTGTACAATGTTTCGGCACGGTAAGTATGCCTGTTCCTAAGATATCCGTCTCATAAAGTTCGGAGTTTAAACAATCTACGGAGAGTTTGCTTGAATGAGACTGAACAAAAAGCCACTTATTGTTCGATATTGATTTCCAAATGTCTATATTTCCGTGGATGAACTTGGTTTCGCACTGCACTGGTAGTTTTTTAATCACTTTTGTTATCAATTCACTTTCACAGGTTGGGTTTGCACTTGAAGGATACACGTTAATAATGTTACATATATAGTACTGTGAGTTAATTTCTTTACAGGTGTGTAAATCATTTAGATTACAATAATTTAGGTTGTCTTTGGTCATCGCTATGTACTTATTGGTAGGTATAATAGTGCTATAAGAGGATGGTTTTTCAGGGTCATGTGGCGTTGGCAACGGTATGTTATGATATAATCTATATTCTTTTGTATCTACTAATGGAATCTGTAGGACAAAAATTATTTTATTATTAATATAATAGCAAGTTAACCTAGATACATTTAGTATGACATGTATTAAATCTATGCTTAAAGTTATAGGTAATTCTATATTACTAGGTAGGTGCCTATAGTTATCGGCGAGCTCTTGGTAAAGTTGTTGCGGTGTTATCAACGACGGATGCAGGATGTTTTGATTACTGAATATCATAGCGTTTGTTATGTCTTCGAGTTGGAATGACAAAGTTAATAACGAAGTTTCTAAGCTGTTAAGAATAGAACTTAATTGTGATTTTAAAAGAAGTTTGTTAGAAATTACTGAAATATTTTTTATATTCACCGAGAGTTTGTCGATAACTTCGTTTAAGTTAGCTTCATTAATTTTAATTGTATGTAAAATTTTATTAAATTCAGATAACGAAGACGTGGTTACTAAAATATTTTCTTTTATTAATGAAGCTATCTTCTTCTCATCGTTCTGTACAGATTCGATGGCACTGTCATATTTTGAAGCGTCGTCCTCATCTAGAGTACCGAAAATGTGTTTAAATACAGTTCCTATACCACCGAACCAGGCTGCTCGCTTATTTCTTTTTGATGTTAAATATGATATGGATTCATACTCTTTTATAATGTCCTGATATCGGACGGATAGCGGTTCTAGCATGTTATGGCATTCTACGTAGTCTATTGCATTATTTTGTTTACATAGGTATTTTATGGTTACTAACACACTATTAATGTTTTGAATATGTGGACTTATGTAGGATATGTCGATAGGGGTGAGAACATTAAGGTAACCATTATGTATTTTTAGGGTTCCTATGTAATCGAAATAAAGGCCGGCGCTCGACGTTATGCGCTGGACATAATCTGGATGTGCTTGTGATCCGGCACTGTAATAGAGAAATACTATATTCATATTATATTTATTTAAGTTATATTATTTTAATAAAGTATATGTTTAACTATTCATATTTTATTCTTATATTTATATTTTAAGTAACTATGCATATGTTGCTTTATATTAACATATTAATTATATATGTTTCCTATGGTTTAGTATATATTATTTGATAATAGTGTGTATAAATTAATTTTGTAAAAGTGTTACTTTATTTATTTCATGTGTATTAATAAGGGTGTAGACAAAAGGTATAATGATTTGTGTTTATATATGTGCGTAAAATAAGTGTTGCACATTATGTTACGTGGTTGCTGGTTTAATTTCGTCGAAATGATGTTTGATATGGCGTCTGTTTATTAACAAGGATAAAGTGTTGTTTCCGTGCACTTTGACTATTTTATAGGGCCCTTTCCACAACGGGGATAAGGCTTTTCTAAGACGTAGGTGGTTTTTCAAATAAACTGATTCGCCCACTTTGTATTGCATAGGGCGTGAACTTGAGTCATAGTATGTTTTAGAATTTGTTTTAGAATTGCTTATATTTTCGATAGCTTTATCTCGACAATGTTTCAACCTATGTTGAAGCATTTTTATGTATTCGGGGTATGTTGTATCGGAACTTTGGTTATATATCGAGTCAGGGATATGAGGCTTATGACCGAATACTAATTCAAACGGAGTGAAATTCGTGGTACTGTGTACAGCGGAGTTATAAGAAATCATTGCAGTATAAATATAACGAGGCCAATTCGTTTGGTTTTCGTTAGTGAATGACTTAAGGTATTCCTTAAGAGTAGAATGACTACGTTCAAGTGCCCCTTGAGTTTGTGGATGGTAGGGCGTTGACCATAGTTGTTTGATTTTTAGTAAATCACAAGTCCTTTTAAAGAGATCTGCCGTAAAATTGGTTCCTTGGTCGGTTAGGATTGATTTAGGTATTCCGAATAGGGAAATAAAATGAACTAGGCAGTCGCTGGTTTCTTCAGCTGAGGTACTGCGTATTGGATATGCTGCAGAGAACTTGGTGAGGTCATCCTGCATGGTGAGAATGTATTTTAACTTGGCAGTACCGGATTCAGGAAGAGGCCCTACAATGTCGATTGCTAAACGTTGGAAAGGTACGGTGGATGTTGTTGTGATTTGCATCGGAGCGCGGTTAATTCTCCTTAATGCTTTGTTTTCTTGGCAAGACACACATTGTTTAACATAAGACTCGATATCATTACGCATTCCTTTCCAATAGTATTTTTCCTGAATCCTTTTAAGCATCCTTACGGAGCCTAAGTGACCGGCAATAGGTAGGTCATGGTTATCTCGTAAGATCTTTTTTATTTCACTTAAAGAAGGATAAATTATTTTGTTATGATAAATGTTTACTGAGATATTTGTATTATGAAATATGTATGTAAGGATATTGTAAATCTTCACAAACGAATGCTTTTCAAAGGGATTTTTAAAGTCTGATATAGCGATTTCATTTATATAGGTAGGCAGTAATATTTCATTTTTTAATTTTTCTAAACAGTTAAATAAATCTTTATATAGACATTCGTCAAAGTGATGGACCTTTATAAATAGTAGGTAATAATTTTTATTTTTGAATTCAATCTTTTTAAATGAATGTAGCTCCCTTTCGCATTGAATTAATTCATTAGGTTGGTCCATATTGCTTATTATTTCTTGGACATATGGGTTTGATTCGTCTAAGTCCAATGATGTTGGGATGATTATATTTTCGCATGAGGTTTTTAGTAAGTTTTCGTTGTGTTCTTTAAGGTAAGTGTTGAATATAGTGTTTTTGTCAGAGATAGATTTTAAGAACTTGGTGTAATTATTAGTATTTGTACATGTGTCTGGTTGTTGAATTTGTGTGTCAGTGCTTTCTGGTAGAGATGGTATGTCAGCACTGTTGAAATCGAGGTTCAAATCCTCGCTGTGTGGGCTAAGGTTAGGGAGATTAAGATCTAACAATTCATTTTCAGGATCTGGTAGGAAATGACTCGGATTTCCTTGTGGAATCTCGAGGTTCGCAGGTATTGGACTAGAAACAGCATAAGGATAGTCAGGATTTAGTAGGTTTTCCCAATTTATTTCAGAGGTTGGAGCTGAAGATGACGTGCTAGGTTGATGAGCAGGATCTATGCTTACGGGAATGTCGACAGGATTTTCAGGTAAGATGGGATTCACAGGAAATCTGGATAATGCATCAGCAGCTGCGTTAAGTGAGCCTTTACGGTAAGTAATCTCGTATTCATACTCTTCCAGTTTTAGGCGCCATCTTTGTAATTTGCTGCTAGGGTCTTTGTGATTAAAGAGCCATTTCAATGGACGATGATCGGTGACGATTATGAATTTACGACCGTATAGGTATGGACGAAACGTCTTGCAACCGAATAGTATGGCTAACAGCTCTTTTTCCGTAGTGCTATAGTTGCACTCGCTTTTGTTAAGAGTACGGGACGCAAAAGCTACAGGTTTATCTTTACCTATAGGTCCCTGTGATAAAACTGCGCCTACGGCGTGGTTTGATGCATCACTTGTTAGGATAAAAGGTTGTGTAAAATCAGGATAAATTAACACGGGTGCAGAAGTAAGTTTGTGTTTGAGTTCATCGAAGGCTAATTGTTGTTCGTTTTGCCAGTTGAACGTAACGTCCTTCTTTAGGAGTGACGTCAAGGGCTTAGAGATCTTGGAAAACTCGGGAATAAATCGGCGATAATAGGAAACGAGGCCTAGGAATGATTTTATATCTTTAGGGGAATTAGGCCTTGGAAATTCGGTAACGGCTTTGATTTTTTCCGGATTTGGACGCACTCCCTCTTTAGTGATTATATGGCCAAGATACGCAACTTCACGTCTTAGGAATTCACACTTGTCGGGTTGCAATTTTAGGTTGAAGTCTCGTAGTTTTTGGAAGACAGAAGATAGGTTTTCGACATGGGAATCTAAGTCGTGTGAATAAATTACAACGTCATCGAGATAGACAAAACAGCGGATGCCCTGGAGCCCGGAAAGAGCTGTGTTCATCAGCCTCTGGAAGGTAGATGGGGCATTTTTTAACCCGAACGGCATACGTGTGAACTGGTAGTGCCCTTGTGGTACACTGAAAGCTGTTTTGGAAGCATCTTCTTCATTTACCAAGATTTGGTGGAAACCCGAGGCTAGATCTAGGGTTGAAAAGTACTTACTATTTCCTAACTGGTCGAGAATCTCTGCTATTTGAGGAATAGGATACGTATCACCGATTGTGACGTCATTAAGTTTCCTATAATCAATGACGACACGCCATTTGCGTTGACCAGAGGCGTCGAGTTTTTTGGGTACCACCCATATTGGTGAGGACCATGGAGATATAGAAGGTGTGATTATGCCCTGTTCTAGCATCTGGTCAATTTGCTTATTGACTTCGGCCTTATGAACTTCAGGGAAACGGTAGGATTTCGTGTGAATAGGAGTGTCGGAAGTTGTTTTAATGGAATGTTTTACAGTGTTTGTATAACTAAGTTTTTCTCCAGGAAGATGGAAGATGTCTGAATAATGAGAACATAAGTCGTTGAGAGCTGTGGCTTCTTCGCGATTTAAGTGTGATGTTCTAAGTTGATTAAGTACTTCCTGAGTGCGATAGAATACGTTATTTTTATTTTCAGATGCGCGAAGGGTATTGACAGAGTATTCATCGTCTACGTGATTGCAGTCAATAGAGGTAAGTATTAGATTTAAGTTTGATTTCAGGGTGACTGGTGATTCGGAGATGTTTACGACTGAAATGTTAACTCTTCTATTTTCTTTTACTTTTACTATGCAATTTGCGATTAATATGTTCTCCGAAGGACTCTGGTCTAATATGAGTCCTTCCATTAATTTAGGATTAGAGACTGAACATTCTATCACCTTTTCCGTTCTAGGAGGAATAATGTATGTAGGTTCAGAAAAATGAAGTTTAATTTCGAATTTTCCTATTTTTAAACTGTCACGTGTATAGTCTATATTACAACCGAAGTGAGTGAGCAAGTCGCTGCCGATTATGCCATCATAAGGTAAGTTGATATTATTTACGACATGGAATTTGTTAGTTATATACTTTTCAGGATTAGTATCGGAAATAAACAGTTTTAGTTTAAAATGACCTAACGTTGGGGTAGACTCCTGGACGGGGTCTATACCCTTTAAGTGAATTGGTTCTTTTATAAGATCTGGTAATCGTAGTATGCTCGATTGTTTAATTAGGCTTATTGAGGATCCTGAATCAACTAACAGAGACAGAGGGACATCGGCTACTGGAGTATACACGAGGATATGTGGTAATAGTTTTTTAGATGGATCCGTAGTGATTTCGTAGATTTCAAGATTTGATTTAGTATTCACGTTTGACGTATTATTAATTTGCGAACTTGAATTATTTAGTTTAACCGTTTGAATCGATGAGTTAATTAGTTTTATGGCAGGATTTCCGTTTTGGGGCTGGTTACCCTGTTGTGTAATCTGCCTGAATTCAGAGACAGTAGAACTGTAACGTTTGACCGTTTGCAATGATGGTTTAATTAGTTTTGCGGCAAGATTTCCGTTTTGGGGCTGGTTACCCTGTTGTGTAATCTGCCTGGATTCAGAGACAGTCGAACTGTAAGGTTTGACCGTTTGCAATGACGGTTTAATTAGTTTTGCGGCAAGATTTCCGTTTTGGGGCTGGTTACCCTGTTGTGTAATCTGCCTGGATTCAGAGACAGTAGAACTGTAAGGTTTGACCGTTTGCAATGACGGTTTAATTAGTTTTACGGCAAGATTTCCGTTTTGGGGCTGGTTACCCTGTTGTGTAATCTGCCTTGGTTTATTCGAACATAAAGTACTGTTTTTAGGAAAAGAATTAGGATAGGCGTCGAATTTTTTTGAATTTAGGTGTCTCGCACGACACCGGGGCGAGACATTTATTCGTTTAAATGATCATTTACGGGTTGTTCGCAAGAATTATCAATTTCGTCGCGAGATTCGATTTCATTGGACGCTTCATTAATATAATTAACTCTTCTTGAGTTTTGTTCATAGCCCGACGATGAAGGTTGATTATAACTAGGTTGTGGATAGCGTCGGTTATTAAAGTTTCGTCTATGACAATTTTCGATTGAGTGACCCGTGAATTTACAATAACGACACACGATATTGTTAAATGATCTTTCTATTTTGGGTTGACGTGCAACCTGGGGTAAAGGACGCGCATGTGGTTTATTAAAAGAATCCCTGTTGGGAGTGTGACGAGGCTGATTAAATTGGTTTTGATTAAATGAGTACGACGCTTGCTTCCTATTGATACTCTGGAGTATCTTTTCCTCTGCTACAGCAAAATTGATAGCAGAATTTAAAGTTTCGGGATTACGACATCTTACAATCATAGAAAGCTTAGGATTAAGGCCTGTTATAAAAGTGTGTAGAGCGAGGTCTTCCATAGCAGCGATCCGGCCAGCCAGTTCGGTTTTCTTTTTAGTTGGGATTGAGAGATTGATTTCCGTCAATAATTTTGCTAGACAAGTCTCTACGTTAAGTGCGAACTGGTTAACCGACTCGTTACTATTTTGTTTACAATCTTGAAGATCAGACAAAAGATGACTGTAATGTTTTCTTTCCCCGAATTGGGTTTTTAAGAATTCAAGTTGGGACCAATCGTCAAATTCTTTGATTGCACATGCAGTCTCAGCTCTACCTTCTAATCGGCTTAGAATGTATTTGAAGAGGATATCTTTCTGTGCGGAGGAAGCTAGAGAGACCGCGTTGCGACAATTATTTAAAAACGGGTTTAGTTTTTCCCTTGTTCCGTCAAAGGTGCCAATAAATTTAATTAAAACATTTAAGTCGATAGCTGGCATTGTTTCTTCCCTCCGTACAGAGATGTCCTCTTTTGATTTGGACATTTTGAATAAAAGTTATTTAAAAGAAAACAACAACAAAAAAATAAAAAACAATTACAGTTGAATAGTTGTTACAATATTAAGACGAATATTATAATTAATTAATTTGTTGCATTTAAATGATCGCCTCTTTAATTAAGCATTTAAATTGTCCTAAGAAATAATATTATAGTACATAAAGTAGTGACCAAAGACTCACAGTACGGCGAGCACTAAGATAAGCTGCATTCTCGGAACCGATAAGGCGACTCGGAGTACTTGGTGACTCGTTGGCGTTGTGTCGGCTCGTCGTATGGAATTCTCAGGTTCGATGTACAGAATTTGAATTATTATGGCGATATTACACGCGTGGACTATTTTATTCGATTATTGTATTTTCGAATTGACGATTATTTAAATCGCAGAATCACTTATTTAGGTTTCAAAGTTCACTTTAAAGTTATTTTTTTTTCACTGGGATACTTCGGAAACGTCCCGAGGATTTTATTCAAAATCCCTTAAGCTGCCACCAAATGTTATACGGGTCTTAGATTTAGCCTTTTTAAAAAAAAGGTTTCATAAAGAACTAGAAATAATACACTGAGTTTAAGTTGGATATTGAGTCCTTAGGCAGCCCCGTCTGCGCGTCTTGGATGTTGGAAGCGGACTAACTCTAAGATAGCTAACAATGATTCTCAATCCTCTGTTATGCTGACTCTGCAACCTGGCGATAGACAGAGTTGCGTTTTGGCATATGTTCCTACATGTACGGGGTATAACAGTACCATACGTTCAAATTTAATTACATTTAGTGAATACGAATTAAGACGTCAAACGTTTAGAAATTTATTTTCAGTTAAGAAATGAGAAATGAGTTAGTAGCTACACGAAATATATAGTGTTATAAATCATCATAATCTGTCTGCAAGCGCCCCACTACTGGATATAACGAAAGTTGGTAGGCTTTGTCTTAATCGCTACACTTGACGGGTAAATGCGCATGTAAGTACCAAAAAATTTTAACGTTTTGGTATCTTAACATTAAAACCTTTTTTTCAATAAACATACTAATCCTTTTTCTCTTTTTAATAATGTTCATCGATTAAAGTTTATTCCAGTGATGAGAATCGTGATAAAGAAATCAATAATAAAAAGCGAATGACCTGTTATAAGGAACGTAATTTCCTACTAAATATTAAACAGCATTCATAATAAAGGCAATGCTGTCCCCACTCAATTCAATAAAGGGCCCTGAACAAGAGCGGGCAGCTTTTGTATGCGATTGGTTTTAACATAACCCGTTGACAGCGCAACCATTTTAAATGTACACTTAAGATACTAACACGCTCGTACTAGGGTTGCCAGGGGCTTTGTTTTATCACCCATATTTTTTATTATCTGAAGACTTGTGTCAATTAAATAATGATATATTACTGAATTAAGCGCGTTAGACTAGGCGGTATACTTTGTTGTCTTGCTGTACGATAGTGTCTGTCTAAAAACGCTTGTCCTGGGTCGTATTGATGCTTTAAAACTGTCGTGTATCTATCGGACCGATCCATTAAAGGCCGGTTTCAATATCCTATTTATTCGTTAGTCGAATGGTGATTGTTATATATATTATATGAATTCTGCGAGGTTGATAGCTTTCGACAGTATTCGGACGTTGTCGCCGTTGCCGAACATCGGCCAGGAGGACTTCATATGGATTATGACATATGGTCTACTAGTTGCGAGGTAGCCAATACGCAGACTAGGAATAGCTTAGCTTAGAGAACGGCCAATTTTTTTTACCTGCAGAAACAGACGAGACGAGCGAAACGGTCATGTGATGGTACGTGCAAGTGCAACGTCCGCCCATATCAATGCTGTGTCATCTAGAATTGTACCATTCTGAGCAGATGACAGCTTTTGGAGAAGTAGTTTAGCGTCATACTTTGTTTCTGTTTAAATGGGCTAGGAAGGCATATTTTGCTATCAGGAAAACTAAAATGCTTTTCAACATATCTCCAAAATTTCTAAGTAATTTACTCGTATGAACAAATTTTAATGAATACGAAAAAAAAGTAAACATAGTTCTTCCAATTGTAGCTCTTAGTTCGTTAGTAGTTTTTTTTTTAATGTATAAAGTGATGAAACGAGCAAAACGTTCACCTGATGGTAAGTGCAACGTCTGCCCATAACAAATGCTGTGTCAACCAGAACATTTCTGTGTGACACCTCACTGTGCCCATCACCCTGAGACATCAGTTCTTAAGTCTCATATGCCCAGTGATTACGCTAGCTCACAGTGCCCTTCAAACCGAAACACAGTAATGTTTGCACACTACTGCTTCACGGCAGAATAACTGGCCCTGGGGTGGTACCTACCTAGACGGATTTCTGCATAGCTAGCTGCTTATTCATGGAGAAATGTAAACTTTTTTACAACAAAACTCATTATTAACATTGTGTTGAACGCTGTTTTTATTGAACAGTCTATATAATCAGGGTTACTATTATAAAAAGGAATTCATGTATGAAAATAGCCCCTGGGAATGCTATTTCTATATCTGGTATAATTAGTAAAAGGTGTTTTATCACTTCTAATTAGATTTTTATTAACTCAGCCCAGCGGTTTATCTGATTCTTACCTGTATTCAGAACGTAGATATTTATGTCGAATCAATGCTAGAGACCAAAGGATATTAAATAGATATTTTCTTTTATTGGATTAAATGACGAAAAGAGAAAAACGTTTACCCGATGGTAAGTACTGCCTATGACAAATGCTGTGTCACCAAGAACATTACTGTTTGCATCAGTTCTAAGTCTCATATGCCCAGTGATTACACTGGCTCTCAGTACCCTTCAGACCGAAATACTGTTATGTTTGCACACTACTCGTTCACGGCAGCATAACTGTCCCTGGGGTCGTACCTACCTAGACGGATCGGTGCATAAGAATCCTACCACCTTTAAAAATCTATACTTACAAATAGATAATACCTTAATATAATAATCTATAATTAAAAAATATGCTATCAGTAGCCCTAACATTATCCCGTTTGTGTAGTGAAGTCGAGAGGGAATCGTGGAAGTTCATTTTAGAACGGAGACGTTTATATCGATGCGTCGGTTAAACGCGCGAGCAACAAATTGAGCTTTTATTTATTCATGCGAGGGGAGGTTGATATGGGTCGGGGTCGCTCGATAAAGGACACTGTTAAGGCCGCCGCTCGTCAAAGGATTCGCAGACCCGTGTTTATTATTCCTTAGTAAAGTATCAATTGACTAAATGAGCTGGATTGAACGCTTAGGATGGTTACTGGGAGCAATTCCATTATATTCTATGATATGACATTTGATAGAAATGATGTTGATATGACTTTATATATGGCTGATTTTCTTGACACTAGACAATGATATTGCATTAAATTAGTGAAAGGAAATCGAAATAAAGTGAAAAAAATAAACTTGCTAATTTGCGTAATGCCTTGCACGGTCGATATGCGAGTGAAAGCAGTACCGATTGTCTTCTTAAAGATGTGGTTTGGTTTAAGGCTTGTTGACATTTTGAAGTTATATAAATTAAGAATCTATAACTTGTGAAGGATAACGTGCTATTAATGTTTGCTCAGAGAAACAATTACCCACTTCTTCAATTTTCAATATCTGATGTCTTAGCGAAATGATCTGACGAAGGTCGGAGGCAAAGACATATTTACCTTAAAACTTTTTGTTTACGTGTTTTACAAACATTGACTTTGGCTTTTGTTTGGCTGGGCGATGCGTCTGTTAAGATAATTTGTGCCTAATTTGTAAGGTATAACATATTTAGAAGTCCCATATAAAGACATTAGAATGTGTTCTTCAGATAAGTCTCTAACATAAGGGCTGTTAACTTTAGACACTAAGAAGTTTATTTATTTATCTGACTTCTTCGTCGCGGGTCCTGGATCAATCCGGAATCCTGAATCCCAGCTGGAGTACAAAAACACAAATCGTTTTCGGGTCTTGTTATGTTATATTGTACATATGAAATTAATGTGTGTAAATGAACAGCAGAAATTCTAGTGCGGCATCTTTTTTTTTTATTTTAAACTAATAAAAACATTAGGCAAGATGAAAAGTAGGTAAGTTTCTTAAAAGTAAAGCTTTTTTACAACACAGACATTTTTTAAACTAATTAATAGCCGCCAGCTAACCGGAGCCAACCTTTGTGCAAAAACTTAATTTGTACGCTTTTTTCGGGTATGTTTGCGCTGTGAAGTCCCCGTGTCTCTGACACTAGATCCTAGCCCACACCCGATCTTATCGAATAAGCGCTACATCGGGCAAGGTAGGTAGGACGGGTGTGTGCCTGAGTTTGTGCGTATAATTGTGATACTAAAAATATTTCCTGCACTGTTGATAGCTCTCGACTAATCTAAAATTATCGCCATAGTTGAAAATCAACTTATTTAAAATTAATTTCGTTAACATCTGTTCAGTGGTTGAGCAGTGAAAAGATAAGAAACAGACAGAGGGACAGACAGAGTTACTTTTGTATTTATAATATTATTACGGATGTCAGCTTGATAGTCAAAAAATTAGTTGTCTTTCGTTCCGTTAATTAATCATGTTAAGAAGAAGGTATGCTTCGGGGCCTCGTCTACAAGCGTCAACGATAAAACAAGTTTTAGAATGTACAAGTACAAGTACGAGGCGATCGTAAACTTCATTCCCATAAATTTTGAGTCTTTGCTAACGTCCCTAACGATTGTAGATTGTTTCTGATCTAGTCGTTAACTTGTAACTTAATAGTTCCATTTCATACAGACGCACACGCGGTCGATGTTGTATTAATCTTCTCCACATTCTCCACATACACATTTCCACTAGTGATATCGTAAGACACGACAGCGTTTCTGAGCTTCTAATATCTTGTATACCGTAGGTGACAGTGTAATAACCTATGAGTATTAAACCTTTGACTTGGAGACGTATAACTCTAAAACCTATGAACAATAAAAAAATCACGTCGCGAAAACGCGTTACTTGTTAAAATCCATACTAATATAATAAATTCGAAAGTAACTCTCCCTGTCTCTTTGTCTATTTGTTACCTTTTCACGGTTCAACCACTGAACCGATCTTAACAAAATTTAGCACAGAGGGAGCTTGCATCCCGGAGGTGGACATAGGATATGTTTTATCCCGGAAAAATAAACAGTTCCCACGGGATATCTAAAATAACTTCATCCAAGCGGACGAAGTCGCGGGCATAAGCTAGTATTATTATAATTATCATCTGCGTATGACGTTTTTATAACTAATATGTGTTCACTAAGCTTTAAAAAGATCTTGGAAGGTGCGTCTCTCACTTAGCATATTGTATGACTTCATTTCCATAAAAGGGGAGGGCAGAGGCCACTCAAGTAGCTCACTTTTCGCCCTCGCGTGATACGAGACAACGGGTAGCAAAGCACGTCGCCGCTATTTTGGTACGAGTCAAGAAATTCTTTCTATCCGTTGTGTTCCCACTAAGAGTATAGTGACGGCATACTATGGTGTTATTGTTCACGAATAAAGTCTGTCCGTACAATACCTTAATCGCTTCTTACAGCACCTCGGTAGGAAAGAGGTAGTTGCTATTCTACTCTGCTGGACACCTATCGGCTAACAACTTCACTGATATAAAATTGGTATTAAGTATTAAAAATGTATCCTGCTTGTTGATGTGGCATACAAATGATGATGATATTCTCCTGGCCGATTTTCGGCTACGGCGACAACTAGCGAGTACTATCGGAAGTTATCAACTGCGCAGGACATATAATAGTGCCACAAGTGTACGCACAACCTACCCTCCTCTAAACCCACCCGTCTCCGATGTAACGTTCATGCGATAAGATCGGAGGTAGGCTAGGATGCAGTGTCAGAGACAAGGGCATTCTCAACACTACCAGACCCGAAACCAACAATTTGTGTTTTTGCACAAATGTTGGCTCCGTCTGGGATTCGAACCCACGACCCGCGTAGTGGTAATGTTAAGCTTTCCTTTGATACGCCACGGTTGTTAACATGTCGCTTACATTGTTCTCTTGTATACCTTAAGCACGCGGACTTGTACTACATAAAGATCTCAGTTTTTATTGTGAAAATCTTAAGCTTTGTTGGAAAGTCATATTTATTGGTCTCGTAACTGTACAACGCCTATTCTATAATTAAAATGTATCATTATTTAATTACAACCGAATGTTAACTAGCACCTAGTTCTTTTAATCAACTTTAAGTACTCGACATTTATTATTTCCACGTATTTCATTTTGGCGTTTGAACCTAATTCATTTTTGGAAAAATACATTTTGATGTTACTTTCGGATCAAAACTTTTGTTTACTGTATCATAGACAAAGATTATAGATATATCGGGGATTCCCCACTTGTCTTGAGATAACTTCCGTCATACTTACCTTTAGTGGCGTACGATATTATCCGGACTGTAAGGAGTACCTCAAATTTAGAAATGGCTTATTAGAAAAAAAAAAATTAATGTTACCTTCGGACCATAAGAGCATAATTTTTGTACATTTTTCTTCGTAATATATTCGTAATAGTCCGAAAAATACGGTATATGACATAATACAATGAGATTCCAATTCGATTTGGGACTCGTTGATAGAGAAAACAATCGTCATCTCGCATAGTCTGCGCTGGCGTAGCGCCAAAGTATTTCACCCATTACACAATGGCCGCCCGCGATCACAGGAAGCGAGATCAATCACTGAACGCCCGCCGATATTACCTGTCGCTAAACACACCCCACATTTATTTATACTCGTTGTGGAATCGTATTCGGGACCATGTCATTAATGTGAGTATTGACACGTTTATGTTTGGTTTGAATGTTCGCGAATCGATTCGTTGATTATCTTTTTTCATCTATTTTTGACAATGAGTAGTTTAATTACAGAATGTTACTTATATTTCGAAAAGATATTATTAAAAAATCAATAATATAAAAAAGTCAGACAGTTTGATAAAGTTAAGGAAATTTTCAGTTTCAAAGTTAATTCTGATTGGTAAAAGTCTCAATAGTGTCAATAGTGTAAAAGTCTTAAGTGCATTTATTGTGTATTTAAAGTATTTTGTTTATGATTTATTATTTGTAAATCTTATTTTGCTTTATTTTTTGTCCAATATATTGACGAAGTAAACGACGACGAGCACCTTCTGCACGAACAGCTTCAGCATCGGTTTTCATAAAGCTGTTGGATAAAAATAAGGATAAAGTTCACTTTATTACTCAATGCGAAAAAACGCGAAACAGTAGGCATAGTTTGTACCAGCATGGGTGATTCTCGAGACTTCGCTTTTCAAGGAATTACTGAAGTGACTCATAGTTCGTAATAGAATTTTAATCTCTTATTAGTCATGCGATATGAAGATTTGTGACAAATATCGCTGCAGAGGCAAAGGCTTCGTAAATGAATCAGAGACATTTCCTGAAAGTTGTTTAAAATCAAATTGGTTTGAACCATTGTTTCCTCAATTTATCAATTGTACACAGAAATTGTATGGATCGATATAGTTTCTTTATATGAATATTCTAGCAGATATATAGTTTTTATGTGACCCGAGCTACCTGAGAGAAGGGGGAGTGGCCAAAAGTTTGTGGAATTAAATGGGATACGTGCTTGGCAACGAAAATTTGTTTAAATTATAATACATAGATTAGAGCTGTCTCTGAGGTAAGTGCCCCAGTAAAATAGATATTTACAAGAAGCATACATGCAGTAATGCCTTTTTCCGATATAATGGGTGGACAGAGGTCGAACACGTTTGTAGAGACTTGATTGAACTTAGTAGAACACTGCAGCAATTGGATGTAGCACGTAAATGCGGACCCATTGGACCGTAGGAGGAGCTCACTCGCACAGAATTCCATTCCAAACCTGGTTAAGAGGTAATATACTTCCTATGCAGGAATATAATACATAGGTATCACCGCATGGCCAATAATACTGCCGTTAAGAATATATGAAATATTGTCATTTTTGATGTATTGAAATGGTTGTTAAGGCTTATGTTTACAGATAAAAGTCGTTGTAGCCTTTTTGGAAATTATTCCCCATAAGGGGCTAATATAAGGAACTAAAGTTTGTATGGGAAGTGCCTCATTTTTGGAGGTAGAAACGTGGAAGTTGGTATTTAGACTTTTGAAGAACTTCAAAAGTACCTAATAAAAATACGTTTTGACTATTTTAAGCGTTGATTTATCAAAAGGTAAATGTTACTGATTGACCAGAAAATAAAAGACTGAAACACGTTGCTAGTGGTAGGATTCCCCAGGATTACCCGATTTTCTGCCGTGAAGCAGCAGTTTGCAAACATTAATAGGTTTCGATATGAAGGTTACTGATAGCTAGTGTATATATTGGGCACAAGAGACGTAACAACTGATGTTACAGAGTGATGAGTGTTATGGCCAAACGTTGCACTTGCCACAACAGGTGAATGTTTTTGTCGCCTCGTCACTTTCTCCTATAAAAATAATAATTTTATGGGAGTAGAGCCACAAACTAGTACACAGATTACGTGATGCTTAGTGATCTGTAACCAATACCCGTCAGGGTGCTTTAATGAAAAATCAATATCAGTAGATGTTTTGTCAACACTTCGGATTATGACTGAAGGTCTTATTGTTAATGGATCTTCGGACACAACATTAAATAATGAACGCACGAATCTATATTTACATACATACATACATACATAAGATCACGACTGTATCCCATAAGGGGTAGTCAGAGACTGGGCACTCACTGCAAAAACAGATGACTGCCACAATCCACGTTTCACGAAAACAATACTCGTATAATGCACTTGGTGTGATAGGTGGTGAGCCCATCGCCACCATGCGCTGTTGGGTGCTCAGTGCAGTTTAATTCCTTACTCGCCTTTTACGAGATCCATTGGATGAGATGGAGTGGTAGAATTCTTTTAAAGAGCCGCCACCACGCGGCTATATATAATCTATCTAATGCTAAATATAATCTATATTTATTAATCATAATATTTGCTAGACTATTTACTATGATGTGATGAAGTCCTCCTGGCCGATTTCGACCACGGCGGCCACCTCCGAATATTGTCGGGAGCTATCAACTGCGCATGAGATATTATAGTACCACAAGCGTACGCGCAAACACAGAGACACTCACTCGCCCTAATCTACCCGTGCCCGATGTATGATGATCTACGCTGATGCGATAAGATCGGAGGTAGGCTAGGGCTACTAGGGACAACACGGACACAATCAGACCCGAAAACCAATAATACACTATACTTACTATCCTGCCTACACCTAACATTACGAAAATATGCACATGATCGTAGGACAGAAATTTTAAAATCACCCTAAATCTAAATTTTGCAAACTCTATCTTTGCTAAATTGCGTTAAGATCGGTTTATAGGTTGTGCCCTGAAAAGGTAACTAACAGACAGACAGATAGACACACTCTTACACAGTTATCTATCTATATATAAAAACAAAGTCGGGTTAGTTACACCGTTTATAACTCAAGTACGGCTGGACCGATTTTTATGATATTGGATTTGTTGTTATTATCGTCGCTTCGAATAGCAGAACGACTAACAACAGCAGAACAACTAATAAAAAATAGAAAAATGTCACTAAAAAACTATTATGACGAAAATTATTTTTTTCATACATTAGCCGAGTACAACGCCATCTGTAAAACGCCAAATGACATATGACAGAAACTTTGTATGAAATTTTGTATGCATGTCAGTTCTGTGACAATAAATACTTTTTCTTTCATTATCCTCTGACAGCTGATTTAACTGTGCGGTCCTTTCATTGCATACCATTGAGCTAGCTGTACTACAGACGGGCGCCACGATTGATTAACATTTTTTTGTGTTTTAACCAATTTTCATTCGGTTTTCCGCAGTTATTGCATTTGTAAATTAAACTGTAAGTTGTCTTTGAAGATGTTAACTTTTCCTTCAATATGTAATTTTGAATTGTGTGACTACCAATTTTCCAGTGGATTTTACAATGCCGAGAGCCAGAAGATCTAGTCGTTCACATCGAAGCCGTAATGCAATACGACTTCGCAATATTGAGAATCAATCCGTTGCAGATGAAAATTAATGCCTTGAATGTTTTGGAAAGAAGTGGCGAATACGGAACAATCCGAGTGTGGTTATCACAAAATCGTTTTCTTTCACTTTCGTTGTGATAGTTCTACCGTTATCACCGTGCATGATCGACGGCAAGTGTTCCTAGCGTTAAACATGAAATTCGACGGCGGCGACTATCACAGGCCATGATGGTTATCCAATGTATCGTCGTCGATATAACAGCAGAGAATCGTTAACCGCTGGTATCATTTATATATTTGTAAAATGTAAGTGGAAACCAAAAAAGAAAATACACAATCCGACCCGGTAGGTGGCGCTTTGATCGTGTGGCTGTTAAGTTTCATAACATGTAATTCAGAAATGAAACGGATCTCTTCACATACCGGAACGGGCAGGACAACGTCTGCCGGGCCAGCTACTAATATTATAAATGTCTAGATAGTGTAATATATAGACATTGAAAGAATGTTTACAACAAATATATTTTTTGTACATGGCTATCGTAGTTTAACGTTTTGAACTTAACAGTTTCAGGATTTGTTTTAAAAAATAGGGTGTTCTGTAGCGCCTACAATTTAGTGTTGTCAGAAATGAGCTACTAAATGGGAAGTAGGATAGTAGGCGTGCATGGTGCGAAAGGGTTCGCATGCTCAATAATTGATGCCGGCAGCTGGCTTCGTACAGTCCCCTCTGAAACTTGCATGTGATTGTAAAAAGCAAAAATTTCGTTTGTGCGTGCTATGCAAACACCCCGTAGTGGTCAAAGCCACAGAAGCCCTGGGTATAAAGCCCAACAAAAAAAAAATATTTTTTGTGGTCGCGGCTTACCTTTGCCGGGTGTACCAGACTGTGAACAATCACCGTGAATTATCATGTGGAGCGTTTATGAAAGAGCTGTTTGTAAAACGAATCGAGGTGTAATAATGTCAGCGCGGTATGCGCCGCTCTGTCCTCGGATTGTGTTGTTTGCAAATTATTCTTAATAATCCATTAAGGCTTGTTGCGAGCGTGGATTTTATCTCGTTTTTAAATTATACAGACTGCGGTGACGTTGCAAAATATGTGAACACATCACCGAGTTTAGTTCTTTCGTATTACAAATCTTGCGTGCGAATTCAAATGTTTAAGAAGGTCAACTATTTGGTAGGCTTTGTAATTAAATAAACGCGTAAATAACACACTTCCAGTTAAATTCTCTCAAAATACGATTGTAGTCAGTTTTTTAATCTTCGTTAGATAAAAAAAGGTTTTCGGCGCCATGACACCATTGCCTCATTGTAAAACTATGACACCATTTTTCTTGCTTTCTATATTCAAACAATAAATTAAATTAAAATACATTCAAATATCAACGTCCTTAACTCCCAGTAGTCATTTGGTAGATTTTATATGATTGTTTTTTTATGGTTGAAATAAAAAAATTTATAGCACATTATATTTTATAACTGAGGATTTTGATGATGATGATGATTTTTTGTGGATGAAATTGACGAGGCAAATACGATCAAGTGAACAAATCGTTTACTTGATCTTCTCATTATAAAATTAATGAACTAGTGAAACGTCCGTGTTATATAATTTCTTGTTCAGTGGTACTTGTAAATATAAATATCTTAAGCAACCTAATATGTTATGCAATAACAACGTTATATACAATATTCATAAAATTAACTACAAATTTTTGTTAGCAACGTTATTAATTAGTCCATTATCACATTTTATGTTGTACTAACATATGTAATGTACGTAAGTTCATATGTTGTCATGTAACATGTGCATCCGTCCATGTGATGCCCAATTACAATGTGTGTCTTCATTACTACATTTGTTGATAGTTTAGGGCTTCTATATTATACCATTACACATTTAATAAAAAAACTAAATGCTAACATCTTTAATACTTTAATCAGTTGGTGTTGCCAGTAAGGACTTACGGAACCGAGTCGTGGTCCTTCTATAATAGTCGTACAACTAAGCTTAACGTTGCCGAGCGTGTTGCGGAGAACACTATGCGCAGTAATCTGTAAAGGATATCACAGATTACAGATTTTACATGTACTCGAAATGATTCTTATTTCTAAGACGTTTCTTCACGATGTACATATTCTATCGACGCCGAAGACACGGTAAATCACATTGGTACCGGCATTGAGAATCGAACCCAAATAAACCTCGGCCTCTGTGGTATTGATGCGACTCGAGTAAGATTTTTGACTCGAGTCACTCGAGTAATTTTATTACGTTTTTTTATTGGATAAGGCGAAACGAGCAAAACGTTCACCTGATGGTAAGTGCAACGTCTATTTATTTATGTAATCTATATATATAAAATAAAACAAAGTGTGTGTTACACCATTTATAATTCAAGACCGGCTCGATGGATTATTATAATGTCTGATAAAAATTTCTGTTATGGATTTGTCTCCGCCCCGAATAGCAAAATAACTATTTAGACATCAAAAAATTAATCACAAAAACAAAATGATGAAGAAAATTTATTTTTTCATATATTTTCCCAAGTGAGGCACGACAAAAATAAAACTTATATTATTTTGTATGCTTGACAGTTCTCTGACAATAAGAACTAATCTAACCTAACCTAACCTAACAATTCAAGTGTTGTCGACCACTAAATCGTTTCCTTTCACTTTCGTTGTGATAGTTCTATCGTTATCACCGTACATGGTCGACGGCAAGTGTTCAAAGCGACCACAAAATTTGAAGGCGGAGACTATCACTGAGCATCGATGGTTATCCAATGTATCGATAACTGTAGAGAATCGTTAACCGCTAGCAGGTCGTTAATATAATTCTAAAATGTAAGTAGAAAACCGCTATGATCGTGTGACTTTTAAGTTTCATACTAAATGTAATTCAGGAATATCTATAAACATATATAAAAATAAATAAAAATAATATTATGTATATAATATAAACAGTAAAAGTGTTCGTGATAAAAACAATTAAACATTAACTGCTAAAAATAATTGAACGTAAATAAAAAGTGCAATTGGTCTATGGGAATTAAATATTTATTGACCGGCTGTCAGTTGCAGTGATTAACCTGAGTCAGATGGGTGAGGTTGTACGCTTGACTAGAAGCTTTTGCGCCGATCGCCTCTCACCGAACATGGTAGGTAGTGTTCACACGAATCAATGCACAGCTCCCCTGTCACTGCACATAGCTAAACAAAGGCCAGCACGGCAATTTATTGCTAAAGAAATATGCACACCTGCTAAATAATCATAGCACTATTTGTTGTGCAGTAACCGTGAGTCGTTAAAAACTTGACTTTCGTGTAATTTATATCTGGTGATCGTGCTGCATCGGTTTTTGCGATAAGTAACTTTCTTTTGATTTATAGTATCGTATGAACATTGCATTAGATCCAGATGTGAAATTACTTACTATACTTTGCTCTATAACTGTATAAGATTAGGGAGGAAGGCCATAGTTGATTAGTGACGAAGTGCGTAACAGAAATATGAAGTTATGGAAACTGATGGCTCTGCTATCTACACTTAGACGTCTCATTCGAGTAGTATTATTTACGCTTAGTTAAGTCCAGGTAAAGTGGAACCGAAGTTCAAGCTCCGGTGCCAGCAACACTATAATTGTTCATTACATTTTTAAGTGCTGATTTAGCACGTACTTGGCGGCGAAAGAAGGCATCGTGAAAGTATTTAGCGTATACTTTTTGTGCAATTCGCGATATAAAGTCCATCAACACGCACGGGATCAGTGTAGTAGACCATTCTCTGCTCTAAAAAAATTTTCAGATACCCATTAGTAGATAGTGGATTGTGTATATTACTAAATATGCTGTCACTCGTTATTAATGTATAGGATGTAACATGAAAGAACTAAAATAAATTCTAGGTTAGTTATAAATTTCTTTATTTTCTGGCGCCATTCTTTCGTCGAGTTAATAATTGTTGTGAAATGTTTTATGTATATTAACATGATTATCATTGTTGCAGCCCTAGTGGTACCGCACTGAGCACTCTACCTCAACTTCGGGAGTATCTGCAAACGACTGGGACGTGCAAGTGTGGTTTGCCCTGTCCTTTACGGCCGGAGACTGCATTTAGTTTTGATCCTAAGGTGAGACTACACTAAGATTAGACTTGAAATATTTTTAACATCTGAGCGATACATCTGAAAACTGAGTTTTTAGGGAATGGTCACTAATGAATTTTGTTAGCGCGCAGTAAGGAAAGTCACTCATATTTAAGTAAAATATTACTTATAGAAGTTATGAGTAAAATTAATTTTTCTTTATATTTTGCAATTTCCGTAATACTCATTTTACTTTACATTTAATTCGCCGTAAGGGAAATCTACTAGGTCCATCTTCAAATGGCAGTCGTAAATGTGGAAATGGTAGAAAATGTTGTGGTCTTGGACAGAACAATAAATAAACATTTCAAATATCATCATCAGCCTGCGTTATTTAGCACAACATTTGGCATCGCCCTTCTAATTGCTGCCAGCCGTCTTACGGCACTCCATAACAGCGACATCTCGGGAACCAATCGACTTTTCTCAAAGAAGGATGGCCAAATATGACCTGACAAAAAATAGAAGCGGACCGTTGATGAAAACTATTTGAAAATATAGTTGATTATAGGAGATTTCAATTACAACTATTATTTTATTTTATTTAAGCGAGGATAACTTATAAATTAAGTAATTGTAAAAAGCGTTATCTAATCATATTAATGTTTTTGAACGCAAATTGGAACATACCTTTTTTCATCAGTATTTCATAGCGTAGTGTAATGCGGTTACTAATCATTACTTTTATTTTACCTTTACCAATATTTTGTCATTAATTGCTGTGTCTGCACACATCAAATAATAGTCTATAGGAAAAGTCTTACCACATTTTGAGTCAAGACTTTGGAGGCAATCCATCTTTTATTCACGGAATCAAAAAACATAATTTTTCAAAACGACTCAAATTTGAAAGGCGACATAAATTTGATCATGTTTAAAAGCTGGAGCAGGGAGATACTGTCCGATTTTGTCAAAAGTCAGAACTTGGGTCTTCTTGATTGACATGACGAATGACGGCGTAATAGGAAATTGTCATTTTCATTCATTCAGTCATTTTTAGCCGGAATCGAAACTCAGCTTGGCTTGTGGCTAGATAACTCCGAAGATTGAACCCAGTATTCACCCAATGGTAAGTGAAACCTCAGCCCATTACAAATGCTGTGCCAACCAGAACATTTCTGTGTGGCACCACACTTCTTAAATCAGTTGACAAGTCTCATATGCTCTATAGGTAATTACAGTAGCTGTCAGTGACCGAAATACAGTAATATTTGACACCACGCAGTAGTGTGAAAACAAATACTGCGTCAAGGCAGAATAACTGGCCCGGCGGTGGTATCTACCTAGACGGATTCCTGCATAGTAATCCTACCACCAGTTAAAGTTAATACTTTAAATACTTTATTTAATTATATATGTTTCTACATACATTTGTGTCTCTTTATCTCTTTTTTCCGTTTTTTGTTGGATAAGTCCTGTGAGAGTAAGTGCAACGTGTACCCATAACAGTTGCTGAGTTAACCAGAATTTTCCTGTGTGATTACACTAGCTCTCAGTTCCCTTTAGTAATGTTTGAAAACTACTTCTTCACGGCAGAAAACTCCAAAAATTAGTTACTTCCCATACAAACTTTAGTCCCGTATTTAAGCCCCTTACGGGATGAATTTCCAAAAAGGACTAACTTTTTTATGTAAACTGAAGCCCGAACACCAATTTCAATACATCAAAAATGACGAATTGCTACACACACACACACACACAAATTCATCCCCTGTTTACCCTCATTAGTGTATGAATTTTCAAAAATCCTTTCTTAGTTCTCCACCTACTTTTATAAGGAACTTCTGTGCAAAATTTCATGCTTTTAGACTCATCGGTTTGGGCTGTGCGTTGGTTGTCTGATGTGAGAACTTGCGTTCTAGAATGTCATTTCTTAAAACTTGTATTTCAAGGCTCATTCGCGTTTTGCTAATTTGTCGACGTAGGATAAACGTCTAATAAGGAATTTATCGAATAACTATTACTAAATATAGATCTCTCGAAGAACTTTTTCTTTTACCGTGTATTATATATTACGATTTGATTGTTCTTGTGCATATTTAATGTTTTTAATGTCCCGTCAGCGAATGCTTTACGTTCAAATTATCAATACTCGCAAAAAAAATTCATCGCTTCGACGTTAATAAGACAATCTTCTGCTTAAATTATTTTTATTGGCCATTTTCGATAAATATGACGGCTTTTATACATATGTATGAATAATACATGTAGTATTAGTCATACATATGTATTAATAATTCTACTGGTGGTAGGATTCCTATGCAGGAATCCGTCTAGGTAGGTACCACCTCAGTGCCAGTTATTCTGCCGTGAAGCAGTAGTGTGCAAACATTACTGTGTTTCGGTTTGAAGGGCACTGTGAGCTAGCGTAATCACTGGGCATATGAGACTTAAGAAGGAAGGAGGATGATGAGCACAATGAGGTGTCACACAGAAATGTTCTGGGTGACACAGCATTTGTTATGGGCGGACGTTGCACTTACCATCAGGTGAACGTTTTGCTCGTTTCATCACTTTATACAATAAAAAAAAAAACAAAAAAAAATATTCGGGTAGCCTGTTCTTAAGTCTGGGATAATAAATATGACATAAGATATGTCTAAGAAAATTAACTCTTTATTGTAAAATATCTTTTGATCTACGGATGTTATTGTTTTAAGAACAAGTTTTTGTATTATATTTATTAGAATAAGTGAAGAGACGTGCATAACGTTAACCTAATGGTACGTGCACTGTCTGCCCATAACAAATGCTGTGTCACCCAGAACATTTCTGTGTGGCACCAAACTGCGCCCGTCACCCTGAGACGCCAGTTCTTAAGTCTCATATTGCTTCACGGCAGAATAACTGGCCCTGAAGTTGTACCTATCTAAACGGATTCCTGTATAGAATTCTTACCACCAGTAAAGCATATAGATATAATAATTTCAACGGAAAACAATTGCTTCAGAAAATAGTATTATTTGTGACGTCATCCATTAGAAAGTATCTTATCTTCTGCGAAGAGCCGCCTTAGGTCTTTCGACACGGTGTAAGAGGAAAACCATAATAAATGGTCAGCAAATGAATTTTCACTTGTGTACAATGAGGATACTTATGGGTTGACTTTGTTCATTATTCATTGGTATTATGATACAGTTTGAAAAAAAAATTATTGAAGATCATTATCGAACTTTACTGTTTGCAGTTTATCTTTCTGATAATTGCCGAAGAAAAGAGTTGTTTGTCACTATTTGTGAAATACGTCCAAAGTTGTCGATAAAAACTTGTATTCATGATATAACAGGTTCTGTTCTATAAAGCTACAACTATTTAAAACTTGTGCATACGTTTAAAATAACTAAGGTATTTTCATTATAATCAAGCGATACTTGGCAAATGGCCTATTTTTCTTGCTTTTAGTGCACAGAAAATATGTAAACAAATTTTTATTCACGTTAGCAGCAAAGTTATGTAACTAAACTCATTTTGATTGAAGTCTTCCGGATGGCCAGTGTTGTCATAAGTTACGTCAGATTTACAGAAGAAATCTTGCCAATATAGACTATTCGTCAGGTCTAATTGTTATTCCCGTTTTACAATTTTTTTTGTTTATTTATGTATACAAACTACTTACTAGCTGCTACGGTTGGTAGCTGGGTAAATTAAAATTTAACAATGATATTTTTTTTTATATATAATTAAATTCTCTTTAAACCATAACACACATTCTCTCATGTCATTTGAGTAAATTCACAAAAGAACGCCCAAATTGTACTGGAAACTGGTAAATTTGTGAAATAAATCCAAATGGAAACGTAGCCGAAAATGAAATGTCAAAGTTGAACCAGTTTATGACCACTTTGAATACGACGCGACATCGAAATAGTTTGAAAGCTCTTAGTATAAAAAGCGTACATTGATTAATGGTATTTAAATATAAAATTTATAATACGTTTGTAATTATTAAAATGGAAGATGGTGATGTGTTTTGGATTAGTAAGAACGTATCAATGGTAAGTTGTAACCAACCATAACCGGAAGCTGCTGTCAATAGTAACCTACTGGTTTTTCCACAATCTACAGAATACCATTGCTTAATGGCAGCAAGATGCTGTTCTTCCATGGTGACGAGAACCAGAGACTACACTAGCTCTCAGTGACCTTCAAATCTAAACACAGTAATAATTGCACACTACTTCCTCACGAGAAAATAACTGTCTCTGCCTACGCAGGAATCCAGAAATCCTGCATAGGAATCCTACCACCAGCGTCTTATTTGCGCCGAGGCTTTCTGTCTTTCTGCTCAGAGGTAACAAAGCATCTAAATCCTGAAACTTTATCGACGATTCAATCTTCTTTAGATATTATTTTAAGAAAACGATGCCCGATTTGATGCCATACTAGGATTCCTTCTGTATAATGGGTGTGTACCTAAATTGCATATCCACTAACAGCCAGACCACGAAAGATCATTAAGCCTAATATTTGTTCCGCGCTGGAATCGAACCCTCGAAACATACTGCATCAACTATATATGGGTCACAGTGACTATTTACAAGTATATGTACTTTCTCTAGTGTTTTCCCTAGTTTGTTTCTTCAGTTTGCCACCACCACCAACCACTTATACAAGATAACAAAACACGATGAATTCCTTTATTTACGTAATGACCATAATTTCCTTGTCAAAGAAATTACCACGTGTGCTTTCGTTAGATAGCATTTAACTTGAGTATTTCACACATATCCGAAGTAGACGGTGATCTCTAAGTTTCGCTAAAAGCCTTTGTGGGGCTGTAACTGGCCAGTGGTTTGGTCACCTAAGTGATTCAATAACTGTTAACCAGTCCGTGTGGTTGGATAATGCCCTTTAAAGATATACAACTAGAAGTACATATAGTTAGTACACGTAACCCGTTCACGAGTTAACATGCGTTTAAATGTAATGTGGATTGAAAGTTAACTAGTCTAGAATATATTTATCACAAGCAGAATGAACTAAATATTTTTGAACGGTCGGATATACTATAGTTCATAGAATCAGCCGTTACTTTGTGGAAATCCAATATAATGAAGGAACGTAAGTTAATTTGCTAAGGTCCGTATGTAAAATACAAGATGTTGTATATTTCCTACTTTTAAAGAGCACCGCCCGCCCTCCCACAGTAGAGTGCACGAACAAACTAACATCGCCACTGGGAACCGCCACCAGATACCCTCCACCACTACAACACTACCACTAAGCAATATACACCACTGAAGTCGAGATCACGACACGTGTTTCACCTCAAAACGAAGCATTATCAAGTGATATTGACTCTACGACAGTCAGCCGCCGAGTGATTGTGAGTCACATGCTTAGCAAATTAACTTACTTTCCTTCATTGTCGGATATACGATATAGCTTATAAAAATATGTATCATTTTATTAAGCATACTAAAACTGCGCTTATATATTAACGTATTACAGCGGATTCGTTAAAAATATTTCGAAAATGTAATTTGAGCTGTTTTTTTTTGCAATCGATTTATAAAAACATTTTGGTCTCTATTACGAATTAGTTCATTCGTAATAGAGACCAAAATATAGACATTTTTAATCTCTTCAGCTTATCTGTATGACAGTTGTACTTCGGGGTCCACGTGTCGTTGATAACAAAAGGAGCGTTGTACGGACGCTGCGACAGAGCTCGGCTCCTATAAGCGTTGCTTAGCGGTAGCCAATTGTTGATTTAATTTACGGACAGTCCTTTAGTTTTTAACTTACAATGTTTGTTGCTGTCATCTAAATTGGAGTATCTTAATTATACCAAACAAGTTGAGTCAATTACCAAGACATAAGAGTTTGAAAAACACACATACACTTAAAATTAGTAAGAGTATTAGTATAGTATTAAATACTCATGTGTGATACTTTTTAGTTAAAATTATTCTTCAGTAAATGTGACAGTACTTAATGTTGTTATCTTGCTTTCCATAGATATGCTTAATTTCCCTTCATTGGCAATTATACAAATTCATTATCAATGTTTTTAGATATAAAACGATGAATGACCGCACATTCGAAAATTGTCGAAATGCGAGTCAGGTCTGATTGAGGGCTTTTCTCCGTGTGGTGGACGTGGAGAACAGTTTCCTGACAAATAGTATACGACAAGTTTTAAGAGCAGTATTATTTCACAACAATTTGTAATGTATAATGATGCCGTTTGATTGTAAAGTCAAAAAAGTAAAGTAACAGCCTATAAAATGTCCCAATGCTAAACTCAGGTCTTCTCTCATTTCTGAGAGGGTTTTGAAGCCGGGAAGAGTCCGCCACGATGCTCTAGTGCGTGTTAGCAGACTTCATATGTTCTCCAAATTTTTTTTTGTATATTCTCATACATGCACGTGGTAAATCAGCACTTAAAATTGCAATTAACGATTTTAGTGGTGCCGGCACCGGGAATTGATCCCAGGAAACACGCGTACTATGAAACTTAAAGCGGGCGCCTAGCCCCTGAGCTACAACGGCTTCATTATTGTGTCCCAAAATTTTCTGCAGTACTTTGGCAAACCTTGCGTTACATAGTTATTCAGTACACACGCGCGTTGCCTAACAAGTGAATCGTTATAGTGTGCCCCAGTTTACTGTAGCCTGTGTTTACAATGATCTCACTGTGCAACACGACGGTTAGCGCGCTTTATTTGCTGACCTAAACCGCACTAATCATATATACAAATATCTTATGAATTTAAGCATGGTTTTATTGTCATGTATTTATATCAGGCCTCCGTGTAGTGGTAGCGGAGGAGAATCTATTATCCTATCTCGTCCCGTGGGTGTAGTAAAAGTCGACAGAGGGAAAATTAAAACCAGGAGCGGCATCTTCCCGGATCATCCAGACAAATAAACTACGGTTGACAAAGCTTGGCAACTATGGCAAAAACCCTAGAGGCCTATGTTCAGCAGTGGGCTTGTGATAGGCTGAAATTATTGTGATATAGATCAGGCATTGCGAGTGATTTACTTTAAAAACTATATTTTTTATTATAAACCAAACATATTTGTTACGATTTTGATAATTATTTTCTTGACTTTTCTTTTGTGGTATCTTGGGAAGCTCAGTAATGTTTGTACAAATTTTAGTTTTAGTTGTGTAAAACTTATTTGGCGTATTGATGTGGCGTTTTCACCTTTGGCATATCGTTGGACCAAAACCAAAACACCTACCCGTTGTGCACCCTTAAATATGTGTATTTAAATTTCCTCTTCCGGACCTTCCTCGGACTTTCTACTGGTGGCATAAAATTCTGTACTTCGATAAAAAAAAACGTTTTTTCTACACACCTTAACTTTCACCGCTATCGAATAGAATGAAAATCTAGTGCAGGATTTAAAAAAAATGCAACGAATAATGTGTTAGCTATAAATTCTAACATATTCATTATAATATCTCTGTTTTATAAAATGTGCCTCTCGTTATAGTTTAAAGCTTTATATTACACACTAAGAAAGTTATGGTCGTCATAAGCAAGTCACATAGAATCACATAAAAGCTTGCACTAGAGAATTGCGCTTCAGAATTGCAACCACAAAGCGTTGAAATATGCCTTTAAATGCAGTCCCATTCGTCTGCGTAATTCAATAAAGGTGAGACTCGTCGAGTAACAGTTGTGCGACGGACAAGTTAATTCTGTCAAAGCTCACAGCGACCTCGCCTTGCCTTTGTGCGCACTTGAAATGTACAAATTGCATCGCGGCCCGCTGGGGGGAGGTCGGTGCACTCGTCTCCTGTCCTCCCCTCTCCGCCCCTCTCATCGATTCCTCTTTGTCCTGAGCATTCGTCTTGAGATGCACTCGGCGAGATCTCGATTTCACATTCAGTCGGAGCGTTGCATCGATCCACTCGTATCTCTACTGTTGTCGACGCTGGATGAGATTCCATAGACGTAACTAGTTCTCGAGCGTCGCCGTGATACGAGACGGGACTTGAATAAGAAATAATGTTATTCGCCCGCGTCGCTGTTTCATTATGATGTATTTATAAACTCTTTTGTTAGGAAATAACAAAATGTGAGCGCACATTCTTGATCTACTCTTTATCTTTTTTGTTCTTTGTCACTGTTATTATTTTTATCATTGTATTTATTAATGTCGTCTGTTTTATGTATTTGTGATAAGGCGTATTAGAAAAGCTTTTGGAATATCTTCTTTCTTCTAGTCTTTATTTTGTTTTCTGTTCGTGTTGGTTTCTTAACGTTATTGTTCGAGTAATTAAATCATTACGAATTATAATGAATCTGATCTTATCGGATCTTGGTAGACCAGAAGAAGTGCTTTTAGTAGCCTTCCTTCCTTCCTTCCTTCCTAACTTCAGGTTTAATAGCACGTTGGGTTTACTTAACAAGTTTTAATCAACAACATAAGGTCAATATATCGGAAGGCACTGATGTTTGAAATAAATAACGTACCTATTCAACTGTGGAAAGGACCCCAACAAATTATGCATAATATATTTCTGTCCGTTTCACATCGTCGAGAAGAATGCTATACCAATTCAATAATCACCATGTTATCGCGGTTTTATAAAGCTCTTCGTTATTTCCGAACAAAGTGAGTAATTTAAGTTATGTGAAATTGTATTCGTAAAACACATCTTCCACTCTTTTTATGAGTTTTAGGAGTGGGGCAATGAGATTATATTTACAATAATATTTTTACTTTTATTTCATTGCAGAGCACGCGCTACAATTTTACCCAAAACATTGTTGTTCCAAATTTGAGTATTAATGGGGTAACCGTCATTGGATGTCCTTGTGCACTTGGGCTAGCTACACAGATCAAAAATGTTTAGCTTAATTTAATTATGTCTATAATATTTTATATCTATTTACTGGTGGTAGGATTCCTATGCAAAAATCCTTCTTTGTAGGTACAACCCTAGGCCAGTTATTCTGCCGTGGAGCAGTAGTTTGCAAATATTACTGTGTTTCGGTCTAAAGGGCACTGAGCGCCAGTGTAATCACTTGGCATATGAGACTTAAGAACTGTTGTCTCAGGGTGACGGGCGCAGTGTGGTGTCACACAGACATGTTCTGGGTCATTTGTTATGGGCAGACGTTGCATGGTGAGCGTTTTGCTCGTCTCGTCACTTAATCCTATTAAAATATACATGGACTTTATCGAAAAATGTACCTCTTTAAACATAATATAATTGAATGTTTTCTTTTATTTACGCGAATATTACACATTTAAATAAAACTACTTTTTTACGGATTTTATCGCGTTTAATTTTGAACTATTTTTACCCGACGTTTCGGACGCTTTACAGCACCCATGGTCACGGGGGGACTGAGGTGACAGTTGTCCCGATGTCATAGTTAACCCGGAGTACCTTCAGCTTTTAATTATTATTTGTAGTCCGATCTACGCAGAAAGAGCTTACTGTGTCTTGAAGCCTTGCAGTGGTATGCTTGGTTTTTGATTTAATTTTATTAATAATAGGATCCCAAGCCGGTGGTAATACTCAACCATCTTCCCTATTGAAATTAGGATGTTTTTTAATTTCAATAGCCTCGCGAATCATCCTTGGTAGGAATCGGTGTTCTTTTGCAAGGATTTGTGGTCTATCATGATCCAGAGGATGATCCAGAACATGGTCGCAGACTGCAGACTTCTTAGAGCGTCGATGCTTCACATCAGCTATGTGTTCTTTAACGCGGGTTTTAATGGATCTTTTAGTTTGCCCTATGTAAGAGAGACCACATTCACAATCCAACTTGTATACTCCTGCATCTTGTAGAGCAGACAACATCTACAAGATGCAGGAGTATACAAGCTAAAACACTGCAAGGCTTCAAGACACAGTAAGCTCTTTCTGCGTAGATCGGACTACAAATAATAATTAAAAGCTGAAGGTACTCCGGGTTAACTATGACATCGGGACAACTGTCACCTCAGTCCCCCCGTGACCATGGGTGCTGTAAAGCGTCCGAAACGTCGGGTAAAAATAGTTCAAAATTAAACGCGATAAAATCCGTAAAAAGTAGTTTTATTTAAATACTCGTAATATAATTTGCTTTTTATTGACATGATTTAGACATCATTTGAATGTCTCGAATGACTTTGTAACGGTCAGTATTTAATTATAATAATCAATAAATCGATCGGATTTTAAATTAATCACGTTCAGAAGTCGAAAACTAGTTTCACGCTCATCAAGGTTAACAAAATAGACTGGCACTTGGCCCGTGAACATGGTGCTAGTTTTTGTTCGCGGATTCGCCGTCTTGGAATGGTAATACTGTCAGGTGGTTCTTGCAACTGTAATATGTTGTGTTATGTTTCGATCTCATATGAGCCGGAATTTTAAAGGTTTAATAAAAATTGCTTACACGCTTCAATGATATTTGTTTTTATTAAGAGTACTTTTTTAGAGTAAGTTGGTGCAGGGCTTTCAATGCGGACTAATTGTGGAATTTTATCACCGATTTAAATTTAGTGCTGACCGCATAAATAATTTATGTTATGAAGTTACATAATGAAATTAAAGATAATTTTATGTATATATACGTTACTTAACCCTTTCATTATAAACTTGTAAATTGTAATGTGCGTTTATTTATGAATATGAAACCTTGCTACGGCTAGAATACAAATTATCAATATTAGTTATATTATTATACTAAACTTATAAACGATTAACCTACTAAAAAAATTGTTATAGTCTTGAATATTTATGTACACATTAATACACACTGCAATTCAGTAACTTAATTTTTCCTTATTTCTATGCAATTAAAGTAAGAACTAAATATAGCAGATAGAAATGTCTATTTGTTGGCTCAAGGGTAAACTCTGACTCGTTGTACGTTAGAGTTAACTTCATGATTATCATGGAAGCCGTTATGCATATTGATGTCACGGGAATCCGACCCGTGTATTAGGTAATACATACATACAGTCACGCCTTTTTCGCATTTAAAGGATAGGCAGAGACCATATCCTTAGCCAAGTTTTCGCGCCCGCAGGAAACGAGACACGTCTCGTCAGGTGGCGAACCACTGTGAGAAGAAGTTGTGTTGAGGTTTACCTGGTCACTTTTGACTATATCCACATATTCTTTTATTTGGAAAAACAATCACACATTTGTTATGGGCAGTCGACCTACCATCAGGTGAACATTTAGCTCTACACGTCATTTTCTCCTTTGAAAAGAACCTAAATATTGTATGAAAAAAAATTAGAGAGAAAAAATGACGTTAGGTTAGATTGGTGTCGAAAAGAATCTACCACGCATATCCAATTCGGATTGACTATACATGCAGGTTTGCTCGTGATTTATTTCTTTTCGTCGTGCACGTGGTAAATCAGCCCAAAAACTACAACAACTATTCTAGAAGTGCTGGCACCAAGAAATATACTTATTTCAATTGCTGTAAAATATCTCGCTTAACGAAATGTAACTGTAGAAAATTTCGAGTACTACATACAGTCACTCACGCAGCCCACTTTTCGCCCTCGCGGGACACGAGACGTGACTGGTGGCGAACCACGTCGCCGCCATTTCGGTACAAGTCAAAAAATTCTTACTCCCCATTGCGGATTTCAAGTACTACGTACTTAATACACAAAAAATATTGTTTAATCTTTGGAATCTTGTTAACTACATTCAGCGTCACAAAAATCGCACCTCTCTGAGTTTGCGCGAAAAATGGCTGTAATGGCTAGAAACGAATTATATTTATATAAATATTGGTATGTTTGAAATGGGTATTTGAATAGCTTTACATTATTAATAAAAAAATCATGAAATCATTAAAACATTTATCATTATAGAGCGTCAAAAATAAACACTGTCAAATGCTCGTTAGTAAGGACGCTAGTTACACCACCTAAAAAAGGTATAAAAGGGTCGATCTGGATGAAATATGGGCCAGTCGTAATTTAGACTTTGCAGTGAACACACGTGAACAAGTAACCCAAGTAAGAACAAGTAAAGGTGGACACCAGCTCTGAAGAAGCCGCTCAAGTGATTGCCCTATTGCAGTCGGGGATGCGGCAGTGTGACGTTGCTCGACAGTTGAACCTGTCCCGTTTTTCAGTTCGACGGGTGTTCCAACGTTTTCAGCAGACTGGTGGTTATGTTAGAAAACCGGGATCTGGAAGAAAACGGTGCACATCAGAAAGAGATGACCGTTTCATCGTTACGACATCTTTACGAAACCGTTTTACAAATGCTGTTGAGTTGCAACAACAGCTTCGATCAACTCGGAGAACATCTGTGAGTGTTTCTACGATAAGAAGAAGGTTACACGAAAAGAGTTTAACAGCTCATAGACCTGCTAAAGGTCCAAAACTTACTGCACAGCATCGCAGAGATCGCCTAGAGTTTGCTCGCAATCATTGCGAGTGGACTCTAGAACAGTGGCGGACCGTACTCTTCTCTGATGAGACGAGGGTCTGTCTCTTCTGCAATGACAGACGTAGAAGGGTCTACAGAAGACAGGGGGAGAGGTTCACACAACCCTGCTTCGAAGAATCCGTCGAATACGGGGGTGGCTCGTGTATGTTTTGGGGCGGCATTTCCGTCGACGGGAAAACGGAACTTGTGTGCGTTTCCCGGACTCGGGGTGGCCGTGGGCAAGGGTCATTAAATGCTGGTCGGTACATTACTGAAATCCTGGAGGAACATGTGCTCCCGTATGCTCGTTGCCACACCGCGGCTATTGTACGGGATTATTTGGGAGGTCGATATCCCTGTTATGCATTGGTCAGCACGAAGTCCAGACCTTATCCCAATAGAACATCTCTGGGGTGACCTAAAACGGCGCGTGCGAGCTCGAGATCCAGCTCCAGCCACTCTTCAAGAGCTCCAAGATGCGGTACTTGAAGAGTGGGAACAAATACCCCAAGAGGCTGTTGCGATCCTTGTAAGATCCATGAAAGATCGCATGGAAGCCGTTATCAAGGCAGGGGGTGGGGGGGTAACACTAGGTTTTAAGAACTTTTTTTGTATTTATTAAGTTTTTTTTTAAATTATTAATTTTTAAATTTGTACATACCCTGTCTTTTTCTTTAATTTCTCTTTCGTCTCGTTATAAAAGTAAAATTCAAATAAAATTCCTGAAAGCTAATGAAATTACCTTTCGAATGATACCCTCAAACCACAACATTGCCATTGGCCTGTTGTGTTAAAAAAGTATTTAAATAATTTTTTTCGGATGTGCGATTTTTTTGACGCCGAGCGTAAATAAGTGTTTCGTAAAACACTATTTTAACGTTATTTTATAACGATACGTAAACCATTGGCTTGTGGTTTAAAAGAAACCATGCACAAAACAGCAAAGGGTTGAGTAATTGCGGTCGGCGGAATCGTATTCACATAACAAAAGGATTCCCAGCGGATACGGAGCCTTTATTTGCTAACTATGGCCTCGTAACCTGCCATTACTTAAGTAAATAATCATTATTCATGGCACTACTGTCAAATCTGAACAGTTGACTAAAAGTAAAAACGGCGTCTGAAGTGCCATGTATTCTCATTTTTAAAGGGTTTCGTAGTCTGAAATATTTCGTAAGGCTGCAATGCTTGTGAGAAGACTTCGCATGTCTTGAAACATTTTAATTTCGATAGGGCTATGCAAAAATCCGCTTTGGTATGTAGTATAAACACGACCAGATCCGGAAAAAAGTTATTCGTGTTTTTGCACTAATGTGTTGGCTCCGGCTGGGATTCGAACCCAGGACCCGCGGCGTAGAAGTCAGGTACTCTGACCATTAGGCCACGCGGTCGTCTAAATGTAGGAACCAACGTGTGCAAACACCACTGCTTTTCGTTACGACAGGCAATAAAGCTAGTGTATATATTGTATTTGAGACTGAAGAATGAATGTGTGATGAATGCGTTCATCACACATTCATTCTTACATAGAACTTTCCAGCGAAAGGTTCGCGACGTTTTTTTTTACTGGATAAAGAGTTCCCCTGATGATAAGTTTATCGTCGGTTCAAGTTTATAATGAAAGGGTTAAGTAACGTATATATACATAAAATTATCTTTAATTTCATTATGTAACTTTATAACATAAATTATTTTATGCGGTCAGCACTAAATTTAAATCGGTGATAAAATTCCACAATTAGTCCGCATTGAAAGCCCTGCACCAACTTACTCTAAAAAAGTACTCTTAATAAAAACAAATATCATTGAAGCGTGTAAGCAATTTTTATTAAACCTTTAAAATTCCGGCTCATATGAGATCGAAACATAACACAACATATTACAGTTGCAAGAACCACCTGACAGTATTACCATTCCAAGACGGCGAATCCGCGAACAAAAACTAGCACCATGTTCACGGGCCAAGTGCCAGTCTATTTTGTTAACCTTGATGAGCGTGAAACTAGTTTTCGACTTCTGAACGTGATTAATTTAAAATCCGATCGATTTATTGATTATTATAATTAAATACTGACCGTTACAAAGTCATTCGAGACATTCAAATGATGTCTAAATCATGTCAATAAAAAGCAAATTATATTATGTTTAAAGAGGTACATTTTTCGATAAAGTCCATGTATATTTTAATAGGATTAAGTGACGAGACGAGCAAAACGCTCACCATGCAACGTCTGCCCATAACAAATGACCCAGAACATGTCTGTGTGACACCACACTGCGCCCGTCACCCTGAGATATCAGTTTTTTTATCTCATTTATGCCCCGTGAATACTCTAGCTCTCAGTGCCCGAACACAGTAATGTTTACACACGACTGCTTCAAAAACTGTTAGCAGGCATGGTCCTTTAGGTGAACTTCTTGCTCGTTCCGTCACTTACTTCCATACATTATTTTTACACACAGTTATTCTCACGACGTTTTATTCACCGCTGATTTACGTAGTAAATGATCATTTAAAATATCTTTTGCATAACATCCTTTGCGTTAAAGTTTTTTTTTAATTACACTTCAGGCACATCGTTTTGAATTTCGTTTATTCTTTCCGTTAAGGATCGTTAGTATGTACTATACTTTAGCGGATAGGTGTCCGGCAGAGTAGAATAGCACCTACCTCTTTCCTACCGATATTATACGGGCAGTCTTTATTCGTGCGAAGTAATACCATTATATGCAATGCTGTCCACTATACTGGTCGTCAGTACGTAATGGAGAGTGATAATTTTCTGATTCTTACCAAAATGGCGGCGACAGGGTTCACCATCCGTCATGTCTCGTTTCCTGCGAGGGCGAAAAGTGGGCTATGTGAGTGGCCTCTGCCTACACCTTATATGGGAAAACGGGTGACTATATGCATGTATGTATGTATATTTTAAACCTTTTATGAGCTTTATCCGAGTCTTCGTTCGCGTGGGCTTTTAGATTTGTTCAGATAGGTTCAAAAATCTTAGCTAAGTACAAACATATATTACGGGTTATATAAAAGGAATGTACTGCTACTATACGATAGGTGGATACTATAGAAAAAAATGTTCATAATTTCGAAACGGATTAAATAAATACGATGAATCATGTCTATGTTGGTCCCAGGGCTAAAATAGCTTTAGTAGATCTCGACTTAAATCCGTGCGTACAGACAGGCAGACAAGAAAGTACATATATTTTATATATCTGTATGATTTATATATAAATATCTTTTTGCCCGCAACTTGTTTTTACAATTATATAACAAGATATTTTGTAGCAAACTTGTACCTATATGTAATAGCGAGGTCGTCAGCCAGGCGGAACTAACGATCGCTACAATAAATAATAGCGGCCTATAAACGTTGTATTGCAATAGCAGGCTTCCTCTCGTTATGAGACGGATTACAGAGCTAAAATTCAAAGATCAACCGACAATCAAACTCGGATAAAAATCAGATACGATCATGAAAATTTATACAAATGAATAAAATCGAAGTGTCTGTTTGTAATAACAAAATAACAGTTTTTCACTCAATTCTTATGAAAGTACGAGGGGTGATCCAAAAGTAATGATAATCAGTTATTTCTAGTGCACACAAAAATACAAAAAAATTTCAGTCACTTACTCAGTTAACCACTAGTTCAGGGAAAAAAAATCATATAAATAGGCCACGATTCCCGGGAGCTACATTCATTTGAATACGGACTGTCAAGGAGTGAACATCAAAATGGAAAAACACGAAATCAGAGCTGTCATTAAATACCTCTGCTTGAAAAAAATGTCTACCAAAGACATACACAGCGACTTGGTGGAAACATTAGGGGACTCTTCTCCTCCATATTCCACAGTTGCACGCTGGGCTAAGGAGTTTAAGTTGGGAAGAACATCGACGGAAGACGAACACCGCGAAGGACGCCCATCGACGTCCCTCACTGAAGAAAATGTGAAAAAAGTTGAAGAAGTTGTATTGGAAGATCGAAGAGTGACTATCAGGCATGTAGCTGAGGTCACAGGGATCTCATATGGCAGCATTCAAAGAATCCTTGCGAACGAATTGCATATGAGAAAGGTCTCCGCGCGTTGGGTACCGAAAATGTTAAACGACGAGCAAAAGAAGAAACGAGTCGACATGTCAAGAGCAAATCTCGAAAAGTTCCAGGCAGACAAGGATAATTTTTTGTCACGTTTTGTGACCATGGACGAGACCTGGATCCACCATTTTGATCCTGAAACAAAACAACAATCGATGACATGGAAACGATCCGATGAACCGACGCCGAAGAAATTCAAAGTGTCAAGCTCAGCAGGGAAGGTTAGGGCGTCTGTTTTTTGGGACGCTGAAGGAATAATCATGGTGGACTACTTGGAAAAGGGGGCCACTATTACAGGCTCCTACTATGCAGAACAAATAAGAAGATTGCGGGAGGCTATTAAGGAGAAAAGGCGAGGCAAACTGCGGGCTGGAGTGCTGTTCCATCAAGACAACGCACCGGTTCACAAAGCTGCAATTGCCATGGCTGCCATTCAGGAAGCGGGCTTTGAGCTGGTGGAACACCCCCCCTATTCACCAGATCTAGCCCCCAGCGACTTCTATCTCTTTCCACGACTCAAGGAACACCTCCGAGGCAAGAAATTTGACGATGATAGCGACGTGATGGCCGCGGTTGAGGACTTTTTTGAGAGTCAAGATAAAGATTTTTTTTCTAAGGGAATTTTAGGATTAGAAAAGAGATGGACTAAATGTATAGACTTGCTAGGAGACTATGTTGAGAAATAAATTTATTTATTTATTTTATTCATTGTGTTTATTATTGATTATCATTACTTTTGGATCACCCCTCGTATATATTATGGTACTTATTAGAGAAGAACTATTTTCAAAATTTTTATCTCTCTGTCTGTCTGTCTGTTTAAAGTAAAAAAAGTAAAGTTTCAGCCTATAAAAGTCCCACCCGCTTCCTCATATTTCGGAGAGGGTTTTGGAGCTAGGAAGAATCCGCCACGCTACTCCAATGCGGGTTGGCGGACTTCTCATGTCTTCGAAATATTTTTAATTACTCAGACATGCAGGTTTCCTCACGATGTTTTCCTTCACCGCCGAGCACGTGGTAAGTCAGCACTTAAAATTGCAATTAACAATTTTAGTGGTGCCGGCACCGGGAATCGAACCCAGGTCACTCGTGTACTATGAAATTTAAAGCGAGCGCCTAGCCCCTGAGCTACCACGGCTCTGTCTGTTTGTTCCGGCTAATCTCCTAAACGGCTGGACAGATGTTGACGGGACTTTCGCTGACAGACAGCTGATATTATAGCGGTTAACTTAGGCTACTTTAATTTTAGTAAAATAATTGGGGTTCTGCGCAAAAAAAATAACACCCCAAATCCGATTCAAATAAGGAAGTATATATGTATATCATCGATCGTGGTCGGCTTTTTTAGGCGGGTGAAACCGCGGGGCACAGCTAGTAATAACGCGTGATCTAGAAGCTACCAACTTTTGTTCTTTATAAGATTTTATCTTTAATATTTTGAGGGCATCGAAAACTATTCTTCTCCTGCAGACGTTATAAGCTCACTGCTGGTCTTGAGCCTCTCCCATAAGGGGGCAATGGGGCAGGCATGGTATACTGTTATTAATCCAAGACAATGCTGTTGTATATCTGGTTTACTAATTTATTGTTTAAGATGTAGGCCTGATGTGAATGTCAATAAGTAAAATTACTATAAATGTGCCGCTTCTATTTAATGTTTCAAAGGGTTTTTTTGCCGAGAAGAGTCTGCCACATAGCTCCAGTCGAATTGGCGAACTTCACACGTCGACATTTTTTTTTATCAGAGAAATGAAAGTTTCTTTACTTTTGCATTTTTCTAAAATAACTCGTATTGTTAAAAAAAATTACTACAGAAATACACTCAGCGTCACAAAAATCGCACCTCTCTGAGTTTGCGCGAAAAATGGCTGTAATGGCTAGAAACGAATTATATTTATATAAATATTGGTATGTTTGAAATGGGTCTTTGAATAGCTTTACATTATTAATAAAAAAATCATGAAATCATTAAAACATTTATCATTATAGAGCGTCAAAAATAAACACTGTCAAATGCTCGTTAGTAAGGACGCTAGTTACACCACCTAAAAAAGGTATAAAAGGGTCGATCTGGATGAAATATGGGCCAGTCGTAATTTAGACTTTACAGTGAACACACGTGAACAAGTAACCCAAGTAAGAACAAGTAAAGGTGGACACCAGCTCTGAAGAAGCCGCTCAAGTGATTGCCCTATTGCAGTCGGGGATGCGGCAGTGTGACGTTGCTCGACAGTTGAACCTGTCCCGTTTTTCAGTTCGACGGGTGTTCCAACGTTTTCAGCAGACTGGTGGTTATAAAACCGGGATCTGGAAGAAAACGGTGCACATCAGAAAGAGATGACCGTTTCATCGTTACGACATCTTTACGAAACCGTTTTACAAATGCTGTTGAGTTGCAACAACAGCTTCGATCAACTCGGAGAACATCTGTGAGTGTTTCTACGATAAGAAGAAGGTTACACGAAAAGAGTTTAACAGCCCATAGACCTGCTAAAGGTCCAAAACTTACTGCACAGCATCGCAGAGGTCGCCTAGAGTTTGCTCGCAATCATTGCGAGTGGACTCTAGAACAGTGGCGGACCGTACTCTTCTCTGATGAGACGAGGGTCTGTCTCTTCTGCAATGACAGACGTAGAAGGGTCTACAGAAGACAGGGGGAGAGGTTCATACAACCCTGCTTCGAAGAATCCGTCGAATACGGGGGTGGCTCGTGTATGTTTTGGGGCGGCATTTCCGTCGACGGGAAAACGGAACTTGTGTGCGTTTCCCGGACTCGGGGTGGCCGTGGGCAAGGGTCATTAAATGCTGGTCGGTACATTACTGAAATCCTGGAGGAACATGTGCTCCCGTATGCTGGTTATGTCGGTGATGGATTCATGTTAATGCATGATAATGCTCGTTGCCACACCGCGGCTATTGTATGGGATTATTTACAGGAGGTCGATATCCCTGTTATGCATTGGACAGCACGAAGTCCAGACCTTAACTAAATAGAACATCTCTGGGATGACCTAAAACGGCGCGTGCGAGCGCGAGATCCAGCTCCAGCCACTCTTCAAGAGCTCCAAGATGCGGTACTTGAAGAGTGGGAACAAATACCCCAAGAGGCTGTTGCGATCCTTGTAAGGTCCATGAAAGATCGCATGGAAGCCGTTATCAAGGCAAGGGGGGGTAACACTAGGTTTTAAGAACTTTTTTTGTATTTATTAAGTTTTTTTTTTAAATTATTAATTTGCAAATTTGTACAAACCCTGTCTTTTTCTTTAATTTCTCTTTCGTCTCGTTATAAAAGTAAAATTCAATTAAAATTCCTGAAAGCTAATGAAATTACCTTTCGAATGATACCCTCAAACCACAACATTGCCATTGGCCTGTTGTGTTAAAATAGTATTTAAATTATTTTTTTCGGATGTGCGATTTTTTTGACGCCGAGTGTATAACATGTTACGTGCGTGATATGGTTTTGATATTGTAGCTTACATACTCCTTGCGTATCAAGCATCCGTCGTGTCAGCTATAGGCGTCGTGTCGTGGTTGTAAGTCGTGAGCTAGTCGTCACCCCTCCGGCGTTGAATACGATATCTTCGCAGCCACACTTTCAGTTGCCGTTCTGACGTTTATAGTCCATTACAGGACTATTTACGACTTTGACTGGTCTGTGCTGTGGCTTATAATCTGAAAGCCTCTGAGGGTTTTTGTTATTTAAACGTCGATGTGATTCAAACGCTTACGTACAATCTGTACTGGTTCGATGAAAATAAATGTTCACAATATGACCTGTGTGATGATTTTTGTGAATATAACTTTTTCCATTGATTTAAAACATACATATTCGTTTGCTTTTGCTAAGATAAGGAGCTCTTATGTAACTTATAAACAATTTTTATCTAGATGTATCAGCTAGGGAGATTATTTTTCGTTTACTGTTTACACTATTCATTGCATATTAATTTGCTATTCATGTTTAATACGTATATCTGCATATTCATTTTGTGGCTATACAAACGAGTAAATACTACCATAGCGCAAAAATTAATTAGTAAATATTTGATACCGGTGTAAGAAGTGAGATAGACCAGAGTACATACAGGCCTTAATTTTACTTTTACATACTTTATTCGATAATTCGACTTTCAGGGTGAGATAAAATTTAAAATCGCTATTTTTGTAAGCTCTTTTGTCAAAAACCAAATTGGTGAAAGTCAATTCCCCCCTCTCGATAACTGCACAACGACTCATTGAAGAAATTAATACAAACGTTTGAATTCATTTGTGTTCGATTAAATTTGTTTTGTTTTTCTTTATGATCCACGTTAATATAATACACAGAATTTCATCAATTAAATTACAGCTTGTAATGAAATAATTTTCGTTCCTTTTGATAAAGCTGCAGATCAACTCAAATTTAGAAACTGAGCAACTCGAATGTTCAGGTGAGCCGCTTGCTCCTTTGTCCCCTCTTCTATGAAAAAAAAAAAAACTATGACAAATGGATTTCGACTGTTAGTTTTTGTGTTAAGTAACACTTGCAGGTTTGAATCTATTTCAATACAATCTACTGAATCCACTAACTTCCTACATAATTTACCTCGACAAAACAGTAACGTTTCAATATCTTTATCTCTATGATTTAGAACCGGGGTCGGTTCAAATTCATTTAATTTATTCACCGCTTTATAATATAAACACATTAACGTAGTTGTAAGCTGTAATTAACAAAATAAAAAACGTATCCAATTGTGGCGTGTGTTACTTGTCATGCCTCGGTAAAGGTGACGGATTTTTTCAAATGAAAATGTAATGTGCGTAACAGCTGTAGTGAACAGTAGGTGTATGTAATGTTTATGAAATATTTGTATTGAGCTTCTTTCCTTTGTACGCGTAGAAATTAACAATCTTTTGGAAAATTTTAGAAAAAACTTATTAGATTTAGTTGACTAATTATCCTAAGATTAAGAGAGTCTCACTCTCAGTAATGTTTTGAATGACACAGCATTTGTAATGGGCAGACTTTGCTTACCATCAGATTTGCTCGAATCGTCATTTTCTTCAAGAAAAACAACTATCGAAATGTGAGCAAATTTCATGTCAATATATTCATGTCTTGTTAATATAACGCTAGTCGTTGCTAGGATGTAGGAGAGCCCACGAAAGGAGGTTTCGGTGTAATTTCTCACGTTCGGTACGCAGCGTGGCGATTGCAGTACAAGACGAGACCTTTGTCTTTAATCTGGCGGTCACCCACGGTATAGACCAGTTTGATGAGATTTTCTTAGGCAACGTTAATTATTGAACGCTTATTGAAGAAAGTGATGAGACTAGCAAATCTTCACCTGATGGTAAGTGCCCATAACAACTGTGTTGTACCTCACCGTGCCTGTCACCCTGAGACAACAGTTATTAAAAGTCCCAAATGCCCAGTGGCACACTAGCTCACAGTGCCCTTTAGACCGAAACACAATAATATTTGCACACCACTGCTTTATGGCAGAATATGCCTTGCCTACCTAGACGGATTCCTGCATAGAAATTCTAGCACCAGTAACTTCGAGAGAATCGCTTCATGTCAGACTTGATCGACGGTAGACTAGAAGATCACCAGAAGTGCGAACCGATCACGACAGAATTCACACTGGGAAGACAATTATTGTCGTGAGGGTTTATATTTTCAAACGTCGCGTATTGATTTATATTTTATTTAGCTTAACTCTCTTTTTAAGTTAGCTGTAAATAGGTCAATGGAAAAATATGTTATCCACCCATGGAAACTTAATTAATTAAGTTACTTGGTGGCGGCTCGTTAAAAGAATACTACCACTCCATCTCATCCAATGGCTCTCGTAAAAGGCGAGTAAGGAATTAAACTGCACTGTGCAACCAAAAGCGCATGTTGGCGATGGGCTCACCACCTATCATACCAAGTGCGTTATATTGTTGGTGAAACGTGGATTGTGGCAGTCATCTGTTTTTGCAATGAGTGCCCAGTCTCTGACTACTCCTTATGGGATACAGTCGTGATCTTTTGTTTGTATGTATGAAACCTCAATACTAATATTATCATATGGCTCCAATTAACTTTCAGCTTATAAATAAACAGACAAGTTTCACTTCCTCAACCGAGTATTTGCGTAGTAATTGCGGTTTAATATTTATAAAATGATAATTCAACCTCGAGATTTTAAATTGCGATGTGAATCAATGCGAAAGGATCTTGCATTGTTGCCATGGGATTTCATTGTCTCGGCTTTCGCAGAACAAAGGTGCGGCTTCCGCATGGCAACTCTGTGAGTGACATTTAAACGTACCAAGGTCTGAAAACCTTGTATTTTAAATATCGCGATTTCGATCAGTGCATTTATTTCGCTATATGCGAGGCCGAATTATTAATGAAAGAGGGAGAGGATACAGTTTTTTTTCTGTGACGCTGTAGTTGATGTCGATGAATTGTCCATAAAATATGTTTATATACATGATTATGGTTGGAAATAGTTAACAATGGAGATGACGAATTGTTTTTGAGTAGTAAGAATTACTAGCTAACCCGTGTCAATACTTCGCACAGTGTCATGATCATGAACAGATGGCGCATCTACCGTCTTTAAAGAATGTGAACAACTCCAACCCACAGTTGTCGTGCATGTTAGATGAACGAATTGTCAACAAATGGCGCTTTCTATTAAATTAATTAATCAACCCCTTTTATCATTTGTTTTAACGTAAACATTAATTTTAACGTATTTTTCGTCATTTGATGGAAAATTAATCTTCATAATGCCGTATCAAACATACCTGAATACAGTCTTAAATGAGAAATTTCATTTCAAATAAAAAACCAAAAAAATCTTTATTTATTAAATTTGACCCGTGGTAGCTCAGTGGCCAGGCGTTCGCTATAAATTTCATCATCATCATTTCAGCCTATTACTAGTCCACAGCTGAACATAGGCCTTCCCAATAAATTCCCACGAAAGTTAGTAGCTCTCATTTTGGAGGGATTTTGCTATAGTTGCCACGCTTGGCAGGCGGGTTGGCAACCGCAGTTTATTTATTCAGATGTCTCAAGCTGCCCATCTTCGGGTTTTTATTTTCCCTCTGTCGACTTTTACGACATCCGCAGGATGAGATGGGGTGGTAGATTCTAAGCATGTCTAAAAGGCAGGCAGGAATAAAAATATTTCGATGACATGTGAAGTCCGCCAAACCGCATTGGAGCAGTGTGGTGGATTCTTCCGGAGTTCTGTGCTCAGCAGTGGGACATTTGTAGAGTTTTACTTTTTATTAAATATTTTTAGGATTATATTAAATGAATTGCTCTTTGTGTATTGTGATAAGTTATTTATTCTGAAAATTCGTTAATTGTTCAAATTTCATTTAAAATATTACTCAATTAATTTGAGCAAAGTGATAAAGTAACATTACAAATAATCGTTATCAGTATTATTATATATTAATTATATTATGTTTTCATTGCCATTTAAATTAAAAATTATTTTACCCGTTTTAAAGGTGGTACAAACCAGTTGGCCCCAAACAAATGTGTTGTGAAATGAGCGCCGAGGCGGTTTCTAAGCGCTGGCAACTTTCTCAGCACGCGGTGAAAGTGGCGACCGCCCGGAGCCGTACGTAACATTCCGTATTGATAGGAGGCTCCGCTTAGAATATAATGTACAATATTATTGTGTGTCTCGAGATAAATCACGGCCCTTTTACATTCCTTTCCCGGAATACATAACAATAAAGCATCGCTATAGGTACTGTACATCTGTATTGTGCTTTACTCGATGCGATCTGAAATTACTCGGATGCTTATTCAGCTTTGTCTATTTCAATTCATAATTTTACGCCTGCTTTATTTATTGTACAGTGAACACAATAATAGTGATGTGTCTCATTTGGATGACTAAATTTTGTAATGACGCCTATTTCAGATATTTTACATTTGACCAATAAAATACTAAAGCAAACTCTCCCAATTCTTTTTATCCCCAAAATAGAACGAATTAAAAGTAGTAAAATTGTTATAGATGGAAAGAGTAAGTTGGGAACGTGTAAGGTCATGAACATTTATCGCTCACACCCTTAATGGGTGTGTGCTTTTTAGGCATGTATTTGATTAGGTTATTTTTGTAAAGTTAGCTGCCAAAGAAACATTAAGAAAATTTAAGATTAAAGTCATTTTAAAGAACCGAAGGGCCTGTTCTGTTCATAGAATAGAATTGAATAGAATATAATAATTTTTATTCAACATAGATTATTTAAATAATACTTATTCAAAGTCTTTTTTAAACTACACTGGTTCACAAAAAAAGTCTGTCCTGGGAAGAACCAGCAAAAACCCAGCGGGCAATTTTTTTTTCTTAAAGTCATTTTAAAAATTATGTACAATTAATGTATTATAAAGATGTAGAAATAGCTTGGCAACGATCACCTCATTCCCAGGGGTTATCATCATCTATGTATTCTTTAATATTATAATAACTATACAATTATACACGTATCAATACATATAAACATACATACATCTAAATCTAAACTAATATTTTAAATAGGAAAGATTTGAATTTTTTTGTATGTTTGTTTGTAATGAATAAACTCAAAAACTACCGAACCGATTTTAAAAATTCTTTGACCTATATACAACTACATTATCACCGACTAACATGAGTACTTAATTAAAAAAAAAACTGAGATCCTTACGAAAAATGCTATGATGTTATGTAACTCAAGGTATCATAATTTTACTGATAAAAGTCATTATTTGGCGTGCGCTGAAAAAACTATTGATGATAAATAAAATAATGTACTACATTTTCATAGTACTCATCATTACTCACAAAAAAGTCCGCGAGGCTATATGTCTAACTATTATAGTTAAGTCACAATATCCGCGTTTTGTTCAAATTAGTCTATCAGAACACGGGTAGAATCGAAAGATCGAAGAAGAAGAAAGATTCGTATCATGATATTAAACTACAAAATAGTTTCATAGCCAAGGTTGATTATGTACATGTAAAGTCCTCTTTAAATTATTCGAATCGGACCTATCGTTTAGAAGTTACGATAGGTATGAAAATGCTAAAAGTAAGAAAAATGCCGCGGTGTAAGCGAACAGCCCTGCGCTCGCCGGCGTTACTCGCGAATAGACTAAGATCTATTAATTACTTACCTACTCATATTTTTTTTGTAAACTAGAAACAATTGAATAGTGGTTTGTAATTTTAATTATATTTTTTTTATTTATTTAAAACTTTGAAATGCTCTATAAGAAATACAGCGGCCACGGTGTCTCTCGAACGCCGCGCCGCCGTCCGGCATCATGCAACTTGAGCATCATCAAGATGCGCGGCTCCCTTTGCGCAGCGGTCGAGAGCGGTCGTTTTATTTTACTACCACGACATAAAATATTGGCTATATTTCATGGCCTATTTTCCCATAAATAAAACATTATTTTGGTAAAATAACGTAATCTTATCTGACCAGCTGCAGAGCCGCCGATGAGAATAGTCGCTACAAAAAATGTTAGCGTAAGGAATTGTGGCTGTTCTATTTGTTCAAATAAAGTTCTAATTTATCTTTCTCATATCTATCTACCCGTGCGAAGTCGGGGCGGATCGTAGTCCGTCTAGGTAAGTAGGCCAGGATACCTAGAGTGGACAAGATTATTCCATTATGATAATTTTTAGTCCGGAAAATCAAAAAGTTCCCACAGTATGTTTAAAACAACCAAAATCCACGCGGGACGTAGTCGCGGACTTCAGCTAGTTATGAATACATACGACAAATTATATTAATTACAGAAAAAGAAGAGAATTATAAGACGGTCGCTCGCCCTATAAATATATTGCATTGCAGTACACTGTGCCATCACAACTTAAATCGTTACATACTATTTTAAATGCTGATTTAAAAAAAATCGACTAGAAAACAAGGAGGAAAGTTTCCTCACGAAGTTTTTACAGTGCCTGAAACATACAAAATATACAACGATATATGAAGTCCCCCAACCCGCTCTGTTACAGCGCGGCGGTATCTTCCCGCCTCCACAATCCTCTCAGAAATGACACTGTGCTTATCTGTGGGGTATTGATACGCTATTACTTAACTTTTGCAAGAAAATGTTTATATTGAATCTCGTCAAAAACCGTTGTGTATCCCTATAATGCAATTATCCTCTGTCTTCTACATTAAAAACAAGTGGACATGACCATTTTTGAAATGCTATTACGCGCGCGATGTAGTCTAACAAAACCTGACCGTTTCAGTACTCATTAAACTGGAATCTCTTATAGAAAACATGATATTAGTGCCACTGTATTTGATTAAATATATCATTGCTATTTATAATTTATAACACATGTTTATAAGCAGCATTCGTAATATAATTTGCACATTTATTTTCTTAAGGACGTAGGGTTAAGTGGTTAAAAATAAAAATAGGACAATTGAGATTAATTCTGTTTCATCCGGTGTTGAACTTCACTTACTTTTTATATACATATAGTCACGCCTCTTTCCCATTGGGGTAAACAGAGACCACATTGAACTACTACAACTTTTTGTCTGCTTTAAATACATTTTAATGTAATTTAATAGGAAAAACGTAATTTCTACATTTTATTTAAATACGGAGAGTTGGTTGTTAAATAAATAAATGAGATAACGCTTGAGATTAGTTTCGTCTGGTGTGCAATACTTTTTTATGGCGAGTTTTAAAAAATATTGTCATGAATATTTTGTATTGTTGATATTCTCCTTGAGGTATTCAACGACGATAAATGTTGTCAGCTCTGGGAGTGAGAGCAATGCGTAATTTGGTTTCAAAAATTGGATTGTATGTTAAGACAAAGAGTAATAAGTGTAGGTGTAAAACGGCTAAGTACGATTCTATATTAAGACGGTAAGAATCGAGGACATCAAGTCGACATTTTTTAAAGATACAGCCTTATTGACTGAGCGCCGTTGTTGCACGTGTTGCGCCGGCTCCTTCTAACCGTCACAAGGTATGTATGTCACTTCCCCACTTTAGCTGTGAATAGAATACCTTTAGGGATCCAAGTTATGTTACTTATATCGAAGGAGCTGCCTGCACGATCTTTCAATGTGCATTCAGATTACCATTGGTTTATGCCATTTAGATTGATCCGCGGTTAATCTTTGCTAGTTTTAGTTGTTGCATTATTTTGATGCACTCGTATTTTAAAGCCTGTGATGATTGCAAGTAGGTGGAGTAAGTGTCCCAGAAGAAGTCCACTTGCATATTTTCCAGTTAAGAAGAGAAAGAATTACAAGAGAAGACATCAAAACTTATTTTAAATTTAGAGTAACACCATTCCATTGCGGTCAGGTATGGTGTTTATTAAATGATTAAATATTGCTTAAGATTGCACGCCACATGAAGTTAATTTTAATGTTAGATCTGATCGCAGAGGTTGCGTTCGGAAATGCGACGTGGGCAATTTATCGCATAATGTGCTATAATAAAACGATACATACTCGTTTTATTTCAAAGCTGTTTTCGTGTTTATTAACTGCCAACTTGGTTACTGCATAGTGTGCAAATGATTTGTTATATTAGGATCTGGATACTTTTTGACCCAGACACGGATTTGGGACTGAAGTTTAAGGCAGGTCGGATTTAAGTTAGGGATTGGGTGGTAGGGTTGTGGTGGTGGGAAATAGTAACCCGACTACGATTTCACAGAATAGCAGCTTAATGTAGTAGCATGATGCTGCTACGTTTTGTATAGTGAGTGAAATGAAAAGGTGACTCAATTACTGGAAACATGGCATTATGCACTTACGGTAAATAGCCAATGTCAAGACTCAAGATGTTTTAAATTGGCTATTTGATGTGTTCTTAGTATCAAATATACCCTCAGAATTTGCTATCTTCCAGGTGATTCGGAATTTTAAACTTCGTAAAAGTTATAACATTTATTAATAATCACTTTCTGCAAATTCACTTCGCAGTACTTCGAATTTCAATAAAAATCTGGTTTAATTGCATTGCCTTTTTTAAGTTATTTGTGAACTCAGAGATTTCCCTACGTTTTTCCTTATGGACGAACATATATTGTAGTTCAATTTTAAAAATTATATTAAGAGTTTTATTGTTTGCCTTTGTTAAGCTAAACTATTTTTGCATATGATTTGTATAGACACAGTGTGGTAGTTTAGTGGCTAACTTGTTCTCTTTTCTATGACCCTAAAATGGCACTCACTTTGTCATTATGTTCCGTGAAAATAGAGAGTAAGGATTTTGAAAGGCAAGTGTAAACCGTCCTGCTGCGTGACCCGTAGCCAGTATAAAATAATCGCATAATCGTGAATATTGATAAAATTATTTACTATCAAAATTAATAGCACCTGTGTGTATTTATGACCAAGAATTTAGTAATAAAAAATCTTATTAATACAAATATCCTTCCAATGAGTACTTAAAGAAACTTTTTTGTTACTTTCTGTAGACTAAGCAGCCAGTCAGCAGCGTCATCGTCATTTCAGTCTATCACTACTCCACTGCTGAACATAGGCCTCCCTCATTGATTTTTTAAATTAAAAAAGGTGTCATGTTGCCACGCTTGGCAGGCGAGTTGGCAACCGCAGTTTATTTATTGAGATGTTCCAGGAAGATGCTGCTGCCCGTCTCCTGGTTTTCACTTTGCCTCTGTCGACTCTTACGACACCCACAGAATGAGATGGGGCGGTTGATTCTCTTAAGCCGCCACCACACGGCGACAGTCAGTCAGAGACAGCCAATCATATTTAATTAAATTTCATTCGTGATAGTATTTACCTAAAAGTCGGCAAATCCAACACGCATCGGCAACACCATGTTGCGTTAGGAGGTTAGTTGACAGCAGCAGACCGTTATGTTTATTCTAGATCTCGCCGGAAAGCTTTGTTTATTGACTATTGTGAGGCTCGAGATCGGGCCCGATGTAGGATGGAGTCGTACACAATGACACAGGCAAGCGGTGTGAGACAAGGTGATGCATGTGGTGTTTAGTGCTGTGTTGTGCTGTACTGGCCTATGTTTGTTTGTTGACTTTTGTAGTTTGATTGTATCGTTATTCCGAGTTAGTCAAACTTTTAAGTATAGATAGAGCCTTAATGTTATAGCCTGGTGGTAGTATGTGTTCCTATGCAGGAATCCGTCTAGGGAGGAACCAACCCAGGGTCAGTAGTTCTGCCGTGAAGCAGTAGTGTGCAAACATAACGGTGTTCCGGTTTGAAGGACACTGAGAGCTAGCTAGACTTAAGAACTGTTGTCTCAGGGTTATGGGCGCAGGGCAGTTGTTGTAGGAGACACAGTATTTGTTATGGACAGACGTTGCACTTACCATCAGGTGAACGTTTTGCTCGTTTTGTCACATTAACCTATAATTTTTTTATATATTTGTTTATACATAGAACGACTATGCTGCACAGGTTCCGGGTGCAAATCCCAGCCGGAGTCAACTTTGTGCGAAAACACTAATTGTTCGTTTCACAATCACGACACAACGAGAACAACAGAAAGTCTAGTTGTATTGTGATTGTAATATCTTCTGCACAGTTAATAGCTTGCGACGGGATTCTGAAGTGTTGAAATACTGTGTGTGTCACCGTGTGTGAATTTTGGCCAGGAGAACGTCAAACATATGAATTCATGAATTGTAACATATTTAAAAACAAAAGTTGCATTTGTGTAAAATTAAATATCTCGATTGATTTTCTGTTTTAATTTAGCTATACAAAATTATTCACAAAGATTCAGACATTCTGGCAATTTTAAATTTTTTTAAATGGAAAATTTTGTATATAAAGACCTTTTCATTTAGCTACTTGAACACATTTAATTAAGTTAGATATCTTATCGTCGTTTGCACAAGTCGAGTCCATAATTTAACGATTGCATTTAAACTGGACGCCGACGCCAACTTTGGAGGGAATGCGTCGCATATCACGCCACGTGAGGGGGGAGGGTTGGGGGCAGGTGGATCATATAGGCAGGTTTGGGAGCCAATGTCCACGTTAATTAGTGGCAAGAGAGCGACACTCCGGCGACAAATTGCGCTACATTCATTGCCGTGCGCAAATAAAACGATATTTGCTCCCTTGTCTTTACAAATTGATACACGCTAACGATACGAGGCGTTATTGCTTCAATGCTGTTGTCACATGGCACAGTTATGCTGATCGTTTATTAATAATTATCAGTGTATTTGCTCCTCAAAATTAAAGATAGGCGATTTTATGTGACTACGTTATATACTCGTTTTCGTTAATATTATACACGTAACACGCATAACAAAACGCATATATTTTATATTTAATAAAATTAATTCTACGGATTTTATCGCTTTTATTTGTATCTACTTTTAACCAGACGTTATATTGTTTTATTATATGTACTCGTTGTCAATTTTAGTCCTATAAATATATGTTATTTCCATCAACTGATATAATCAACATAGAAGTGCACTGGACAAAATGTATCAGCATACGCTTTTTAAACATCTTTAGAAAATATTGATGTATACATATTTTAATTCTCTTTTTATATTTATTTCTTTGTATATTCAACTTACGCGTGTTATACTTTTTAGTATAAGGCTTTTGCTGTCTCAAATAAAGAAAATTATTATTATTTTTTTTTATTTTTTTATTGCATTAAGTGATGAAACGAGCAAAACTTTCACCTGATGGTAAGTGCGACGTCTGCCCATAACAAATGCTGTGTCACCCAGAAAATTTCTGTGTGACACGACACTGTGCCCATCACCTTGAGACATAGGTTCTTAAGTCTCATATGCCCAGTGATTACCCTAGCTCACAGTGCCCTTCGAACCGAAACACAGTAATGTTTGGACACTACTGCTTCACGGTAGAATAACTGGCCCTGGGGTGGTACCTACCTAGACGGACTCCTGCATAGGAATCCTACCACCAGTAGGCAGAGGTGCAGACACTTTTGATTGTAGAGTTCGGTGTCATTCGTGTCAAAAAAACATGCTGGTACTTACAAAATGTACCATAACAAATATGTCTGTAAAAGCGTATATGCAAGTTTCGGAATATACATCAATTTGGATAAAAGAATTGCAATTAGAGAAATTGAAGTAATTAGATATAAGGGTAAACGGGATAGATGGCTAAGCAAACTTTCGTCTGTTTTCTGTGGCAGATCTTTGTCGTTAGCTAAAACGACAACATGCATATTATGTAGAAAAAGATTATTTAAAGGAACAAAAATAACATTTACTAATAACTTTTAATATTTTTTAATAACAGAATCATGTATGTACTTTTCTTGTCGACTTCGATCTTACTGGTACTATAACTAATGTCGAAATATCTTTGATCATGCCTGAGGCTATTTGAATTTCAAACTAAATAGAATTGTCTATTGTTTGAGATATTAAGCAAATAGGCGCGTTTTAATTAGCGTAAAGTCATTAGTTAGTCTGACACGTTCAATACAATGCTGAATGCAGGGCGTGTCTGTCGCTGCGAGCCGTCGCGTACATCACGTTGATTGGTTTCATATTGGAAACGTCCGATTGCGTTGTGCGCAGCGGTTTATTTAGTTCCAGACGGACAACCTATTAATGCAGATTTGCTTTCGATAAAGGTTTTTGATAGGCAACGTTATTATAGGCCACGTTGCAGTTACAATATTTACTCGCGGGACCTTTGGTCGCGAGTCTCTCCCGACGGTGTTCAAAAGCCGCCGGGCAATTAGAAAACAAAAGCTACGTTGTGTGAAGATTCGACCAGAAAACCTGAAAAGGTACACGTTTGTACCTACTGGTACCACCACAGTAACAGTTATTCTGTCATCAAGTACTGTTTTGCGAACGCGACTGTGTTTCGGTTTCAATGTCATTGAAGTTAGTATAATTACAGAGAATAGTTAAGTTATATTGTTGTTTTATAAAACAAAAAGAAACTAGTTATGTGCTGAACTATGTATGTTGTGGCGATATTATTATCTCCTATATTATAAGCTTCTTAGCTTGCGCTGGTATAATCTGTAGTCCAGTTGTTCCGTAAAGCAGTGTGCAAACATTACTGTGTTTCGGTCTGAAGGGCACTGAGAGCTAGTGTAATTACTGGGCATGAGACTTAAGAACTGACTTCTCAGGGAGTCAGACGTAGTGTGGTGCCACACACAGATTTTCTGGCACAACAATTGCTATGGACAGACATTGCAGTAACATCAGATGAACGTTCTGCTCGTTCCGTTACTTTCTCCTTTAAAAAAAGTGTCAGTATTTAATTAATACAGTAACCTCGCTTTCTTATTGTCTCATCTCTATCTAGCAGCTATTTTTCAGAAGTAGTAAGGTCGTTTCTATTTATTCATATTTTGCAGTGATAATGATGTAGCATGTAGACGTAAGAATATTTGCCACCTAGTCTCGTGGTCGTCGTGAGAATCGGCAAAGGGAAAACGAAAGTCTTATAGCTTTCCACGGAATAACCATCTTAAAAAATGCTAGAACGAAACTACACAGACCGGTGATGTAGTTGCGATCATCAAACCGACTGACTCTTGGTGATTACGGAAAATTACCCTCTAGGGCGATGCTAAGAATAGACATTGGACGACTGACATACTGATGATGATGAATGTAGCATCAAAAACTTAACATGTCCCGTCGTGGAACTCTGTCTCCTCTATGTTATTATCTTGCTTATATGAAATGAACTGAAGTAAAGTAAAGTAAAGTTTCAGCCTATAAATGTCCTACTACTGAGCACAGGCCTCCTCTCATTTCTGAGAGGGTTTTGGAGCTAGGAAGAATCCGCCACGCTGCTCCAATGCGGGTTGGCGGACTTCACATGTCTTCGAAATATTTTTTTATTCCTCAGACATGCAGGTTTCCTCACGATGTTTTCCTTCACCGCCGAGCACGTGGTAAATCAGCACTTAAAATTGCAATTAACAATTTTAGTGGTGCCGGCACCGGGAATCGAACCCAGGTCACTCGCGTACTATGAAATTTAAAGCGAGCGCTTAGCCCCTGAGCTACCACGGCTCACTTGAACTGAAGATACTAGGTGTATCTATATTTCCATTTTTTTTTAAAACGACGCCGCACTATGGTTTCCTCTTTATCAACATAAACGACAACAGAACACAACCCGAAAACCAAAAATTTGTGTTTTCGCACAAATGTTGGCTACGGCTGGCATTCGAACCAAGTTCCTGCGGTGTAAAAGTCAGGTTTGAGATAAATAAATCTTCATAAAAGGCCATGTCTTTTATCAAATTGCACATAGTCGTTGTAAATGCCTCGCACTAAGACTACCTCCTTAGTCCTTAGTAGGAAAAGCAACTTATTAGGTGCAAGTAGGATCTAAGGTTAAGGTGAAGTCCTACTCGCACGTAATACTTTGTCTTTCCTGCCCGTTGCCAACTACTTTAACTACGTCCGCGGGACGAGGTGTGTTGGATACAATTGCGATAGCGCCACAAATTCACGTACAAATACGGTGAAATAATTATAATATGTAATGTTCTTAAACGAGACAGCTGAAGCCAATGTTATCATATTAATTAACATATGCGCAGCCAATCGTAACGATATCCACGCGACCACATGATGAAAGTCGCGCACAAATTACAATAGCAATTGAATGTCAAGTCATAAATTACTCGGTTTTTTTATGAGTATGCGAAGTAGGTCATGAGGAATTTTATTGTCCTGCTTAAAAGGGGAATTATACAATTAAAACGTCATTTACGTATTCTCATTTCTCTTATTCATTTTGTAATGTAATGAGATATTGTATGCATAATTACTGTAGCTATGTTTAGTAAAAATACAATATTATAAATAGCCGAAGCTACTAGTTTTTTTTTATATAGAAGAGGGGCCAAACGAGCAAGCGGCTCACCTGATATTAAGTGATCGATATGATATTTTTTGTTATTTAATTCTGTCTTGACCCGTCCCATGCTTGATACACATTTTATATTAAAGTGTCCTTTGTTATGACGCAAACAAGTACCATTCGTACTCACTTTTCCATAACCAATGGAAAAGTGAGTACGAATGCACTGTAGGAGTTACGCCAGAATCGCTATATATCCAGGCCCGAAAACTACAAATATTGCCATTAGCTGCAAGTTAAAACATGTGTATTTTTGTTTTATAATTTGTTTACATGACTATTACTAAGTTTATTTTGTGATTATTGCGACGTAAATATGGAATTCTGAAAAAAGTATAAAATTCATCCAAGAACCATTGTCTTGTCTACAAACGTTTTCTTTTAATGCTTCTCTTTCGTCTATCATACTTGATAAAATAATGTTTTGACTGCAGTGTTCCATTCCGAACGGATATCGTGTCACTATTACCTTTCTCTAATTCCAAAGTGTTAAAGGATACTTCTCACTGGCCTCTAAGCAGGTTACCCAACATGTTAGGCACAAGACGTAAATTATTAAGCGTAAACTATGCATAATGCACGACGTAACGAAATAATTGTACAAACCGCACTGCTCAAGGCCATCCGATCTAAAGAAGTAGCTCATAAGAATATTGCATATAGTCATAGCAAATAATGAAGAAAAAGACTAAAGATAATTATATCTTAAGGCTTTTGTAAACACTAACACTAGATTCCCTCTCGACCTTCTTTCAAAGATGGGGAGTTTTAATTGCATTGTTCGGATAGTTATAGCCGAGAATCTTGGCATGTTAAGGTTTAGACATATTATTATTCTATTATTGTATTTTTGTGCAGTTACTTATTTTGTATACTTATGGCGTAACTCTTGTCATAATTTGACGTTTGACTGCTAATGTACGCTGACTGGCACAAGGACGAATGTTAGCGTGGTGCGTGATCATGTGTCGTTTAAAACATAATTTTAACCGCGCAATATACTAAAGACGATTTGTTATTAGAATTACAGCGCCTATTTTTTTGCATAATAACTTAATTTGATATATCAGTGTTTATGTGGTTTGAAGATTCAGTGCCTTAAAATAATTGAGTTCACAATTTAATTATTTCGTTTTCGTTTGAAAGTGGTAAATATTTTTTCATATGTCGTATTTTATGAAAGAAGCGAAAACATCGACGTTGTCACAATTTGCACTGTCGTTGCTAAGTTAATCAATACACCGAACACAATGCCTATATCAGTTATGTTTTTTTTGTTACAATTTGCGTTGCGTTGCCAAGTTGATCAACACACCAAACGCAACTATCATTTATGATGAAAGATTTCGCAACTATTAACATATGGCAAGCTTTCATTATTCATTGCATGTAAGAGGAGTCGCCAAAAGCTTTACTGGTGGGGGCATTCCTATACGGGAATCCGTCTAGGTAGGTACTACCCCAAGGCCAGTTATTCTACCGTGAAGCAGTCGTGTGAAAACATTACTGTATTTCTGTCTTAAGGGCATTGAGAGCTGGTGTAATCATTGGGCATATGAGACTTAAGAAGTTATGTCTCAGGGTGACGGGCGCAGTGTGGTGCTACACATAAATATTGAGTTGAGTTATGATTGAGAGAGATGAGTTAAACAGCATCTGTTATGGGCAGACGTTCTACTTACCATCAGGTAAACGTTTTGGTCGTCTCGTCAAAAATGTCTATCAAATAAAAAAAGGGCCGGAATCTGCGAGTATATACTATCCTTCTCTTTTTTACCTAGGATCTTGATATGGTTGTTGTTATTGTTCATAACGGCTCGGTCGCCGCAGTGATTAAGCGATTGCCTTATGCGCGGGTCCTGCACGGAACAAATATTTGTGTAGTCTACAGATAGTTGCTTCGGGTCGGAGTTTTTGTATATGTGCGATTTGTCTTGTTCTCATCCATGATGTAGAAGAAATCCTATTATGCGTCAGCATTTCTTTTTGGAAAAATCCTGAAAATGTATATGTAAATTGAAACTTGGTTGACCACTTATTAGGTAACCAGTAGTAGAAAAGGATATCTAGATTACAATAATCTGCAGTAAATTTTACGAGGCAAAAAATAGACAATATTTCGTTTCCTTAAAATATTTCATACAATAACCTTATTTACAAGTCATGTGTACGGAAAGTGATAAAATTAGCAATCATTACATGCAGCCTTGGCGATTTTGAAAAGGGGGAAAACCTGCTTATTGACATGTGATAATACACTCTCCTGTTGTAAATTGAGCGTCTATTACCGGGGGCGCGCTAACGCACCAGTTACTTAGTGCGCGCGGAACGGCAATTTCCTTGTTTTGTCCAAACACGGAGCACGCTAGGGTTGCCACTTTCACTGAACCGATTAACAGATTTGAAATCAGAAATTCAGAGTTTCATAATTTGTGATATAGCACCATCTGTATGATCGTTTAATAGCGTTATTAACTGTGTAATTATGACGACGAAATACAAATAAATATGAATTTAGAACCTGTTTGTTGTAAACGGGGAGCTTTCCTCCTCTCCGGTCACTTCATATAAATCAAGGGTAACTATTACATGCGTTGTTAATTGTTAACAGAATAAAACTGTTATTATTTTAAATAATAATTAAAAAAAATCGATATTAATATTTTAACTTATCTACATATGTATATGGAGATAGACATGCTTATTAGATTAATAAGACAATTAAGATGAGTATAAAGTTATTTCTAATTTCGTCTCTAGAAATTTCCTCTTTTGCACTTTGCGTTGATATGTACGTAGTACTTCGGGTCGGAAACTTCTCTTAAATTTCATAATACTAACGTGACCTGGATTCGACCCCGGTGCAGGTCGTAAAATTGTTAATTGCAATTTTTAGCGCCGGTTTATATGCTCTATGGTGAAGGAGAATATCGTAAGAAAACGTGCATGTCTAAAAATTTAAAGCATTTCGACGACATCGAAGTCCGCCAATCCGCAAAGGAAAATGTCCATGAGCAGTGGGTCATTAATAGGCTGTTACTTCACTTTTTATATCCGCGCAGATAACGCAAATGTTTTATTTTATAATTCTATCGTGACCATACACTATTAATTCCATTTTTAGAAAATATTTATCAATTGAATTCGCATAATTATTCTTGCTGTATGTACTTTGAATTATAGATATAACGTTAAGCACCCAGATAATTCAGCCTTTCCGGATAATTGGCAACCTTAGTGCCGTGTGCAGTAGTCTCAGCGAGCGGGGCAATTTGCGTGCGCGGCCATGCGGAGTGCGCGACCGTCCGGAATAGATGACGGGCTGTTTGCAAATTCTGCACAACACTAGTTCCCGTTGCAGCGCGCATTAATATAGATTGTCTGTCTGGTAGTGGATCTCATAGGGCTTATCGATCATGTGTACATGACACTGAAGTAATGTATGGAGATTAATGAGAATGGCTCGATCATGACGACCTACTCGTAGGTTGCTATGAATTTATACGAGTACATTCGTAAGAAGCAAATGACAATGATTTTTGTTAATCTAGCACTTTGGCTATTGATGTCTCCGTTTTATTTAAAGCTGTACCCGCGAATTTGTTCACGTGGACTTTTGAATGTGTTTATGCAGGTTCAAAAAAAATCTAAGAGAAGTAAAACGTGAAGGTATTATTTTTTAAACTATGCTCCACACTTGCCGTATCGTGGGTGCGTTTTACAGAAATACATTTCACATGGAAAACAAAACCAGACCCGAGAACCAACTATTTGTGTTTTTTATGTAGAAGTAGGGTACTCTAACCACTAGGCCACGTGGTCGTCAACATTTTGTAATTATTAGAGAACGTTTTAATTAATTTTATAAGCAACGTTTTTACTGTTCAAGGGTTCTACACACTTGATGGCGGACTGTGATATATTGCCGAAAAATTGTTGATATCTTCTGAACCGGTACATAAACACGATGATTCATAGTCTAAGTTGGTCAGAGTTGGTCTATAACCTGTGTAAAATTCATGTCAATAGCTTTGGTAGTTTTCGCGTTCAATCTGTTCGTACATACAGAAAAGTACCTTCTATCTTATATTACATGTATTATGATTTTATGATTGTTTGTGACACATTGTGTAGGGTCGTAAAACTGAACGTATATTAGACGGATTAGGATTAATATTGTATTGATATTTTATAATAAGTGGTATAATGTAAAAAGTGTATAGATATGAAAAGAAGAAACAAGAAGCCAATGACAGCAATAAGCATGCGGTGAGTATTATGCTAGATATGAGTAAAGCCTACAATAGGGTATCGCATAAAATTCTCCTCAGAAAATTGTATGGCATAGGCGTACGCGGAAATGCATATAAATGGGTTGAGTCCTATTTAGAAAACCGAAATCAGTTTGTAGATATTGAATACTATGATTTAGAAAAACGTACCTTAAATAATATTAGATCCCAAAGATTAAAGATAGAAAATTCAATTCCTCAGGGAAGTGTACTAGGTAGTATTCTGTTTTTGATATATATTAATGATATGCCAAAAACTATAGACCAAAAGTGCATCCTATATGCAGACGATATCTCAGTTATTTTTCCATGTAACTGTTATGACGATTTAAAAGATCATTAAACACTACATTGGATACTATATTTCAATGGTTGAAAGAACACAATTTACAATTAAATTTGTCTAAAACTAAATTAATGCAGTTCAGACCGCATCAAAGACAACCATTAACAGTAAATTTCGTTTATAACAATACCAAAATAGAATCCGTCAACACATGCAACCTTTTAGGATTGGAAATAGATACATGTATTAATTGGAAGCCACATGTTGAGAAAATAGCCGGGAAAGTATCTAAGTTCACATATGCGCTTTAATGTACAGACACTAAAACAGCAGTCTGTGCGTATTACGCATATGCACATGCCTGGCTTAATTATTGAATAATTATATGGGTACAGTACTATTAGTACTGACACTCAACAATTATTTATCCTTCAGAAAAGATGCGTTAGGATTTTAGCAAATATAAAGGAATATGAGAGTTGCAGACTGCATTTCACTCATCTAAAAATACTTACGTTAACATCATTATATATATTTGAAATATGTAAATTTGTAAGGACACACTCAGATTTATACCTAAAGGCGAACGAAACACCACACCCGAAACCAAAACAGGCTAACACTTCCATTTACCAAATTACAACTTGTAAAGGAAAGAAAGTTAATTTGCTAAGATCCGCATGCAAAATGTAACTCGGCGGTTGACAGTCGTAAATTACAACTTGTTAAATCAGGCTCTCACCACATGTCTGTTAAAATTTATAATCATTTACGAGGGGTGATCCAAAAGTAATGATAATCAATAATAAACACAATGAATAAAATAAATAAATAAATTTATTTCTCAACATAGTCTCCTAGCAAGTCTATACATTTAGTCCATCTCTTTTCTAATCCTAAAATTCCCTTAGAAAAAAAATCTTTATCTTGACTCTCAAAAAAGTCCTCAACCGCGGCCATCACGTCGCTATCATCGTCAAATTTCTTGCCTCGGAGGTGTTCCTTGAGTCGTGGAAAGAGATAGAAGTCGCTGGGGGCTAGATCTGGTGAATAGGGGGGGTGTTCCACCAGCTCAAAGCCCGCTTCCTGAATGGCAGCCATGGCAATTGCAGCTTTGTGAACCGGTGCGTTGTCTTGATGGAACAGCACTCCAGCCCGCAGTTTGCCTCGCCTTTTCTCCTTAATAGCCTCCCGCAATCTTCTTATTTGTTCTGCATAGTAGGAGCCTGTAATAGTGGCCCCCTTTTCCAAGTAGTCCACCATGATTATTCCTTCAGCGTCCCAAAAAACAGACGCCATAACCTTCCCTGCTGAGCTTGACACTTTGAATTTCTTCGGCGTCGGTTCATCGGATCGTTTCCATGTCATCGATTGTTGTTTTGTTTCAGGATCAAAATGGTGGATCCAGGTCTCGTCCATGGTCACAAAACGTGACAAAAAATTATCCTTGTCTGCCTGGAACTTTTCGAGATTTGCTCTTGACATGTCGACTCGTTTCTTCTTTTGCTCGTCGTTTAACATTTTCGGTACCCAACGCGCGGAGACCTTTCTCATATGCAATTCGTTCGCAAGGATTCTTTGAATGCTGCCATATGAGATCCCTGTGACCTCAGCTACATGCCTGATAGTCACTCTTCGATCTTCCAATACAACTTCTTCAACTTTTTTCACATTTTCTTCAGTGAGGGACGTCGATGGGCGTCCTTCGCGGTGTTCGTCTTCCGTCGATGTTCTTCCCAACTTAAACTCCTTAGCCCAGCGTGCAACTGTGGAATATGGAGGAGAAGAGTCCCCTAATGTTTCCACCAAGTCGCTGTGTATGTCTTTGGTAGACATTTTTTTCAAGCAGAGGTATTTAATGACAGCTCTGATTTCGTGTTTTTCCATTTTGATGTTCACTCCTTGACAGTCCGTATTCAAATGAATGTAGCTCCCGGGAATCGTGGCCTATTTATATGATTTTTTTTCCCTGAACTAGTGGTTAACTGAGTAAGTGACTGAAATTTTTTTGTATTTTTGTGTGCACTAGAAATAACTGATTATCATTACTTTTGGATCACCCCTCGTACCAAAAACCATAGAAGAAATTAAAAAAAACTCCATATTTTACAACAAATTAAAAGAATTCCTCATATATGCAAGAGTATTTTGATAATAAAGGCTGAATAAATAATATTTTTTAATTATTTAATTATTAGCATTATTATTATTTTGTGCAATTTTCAATTTTATTTAGTGATAGCCACTTAATTATCTAGTACTTATATAAGTTTTTCATATTTTAATACCGTCTCATTTTTATTAATTCTGTCTGCTTTTTTGTATTGTTTTTACAATTTATTATAATTTTGTGCAATTTTCGTTATTATTTAGTACATAAGTTTTCTGTATTTTTAATAATTTCTCTTTATTTAATTGAGACATACTCATTTTATTTAAAATTTGCATTTCCCGTAACAGGGTTCATGTCGTGTAAAAAATATATTTTAAAACCACATGAAGCAATAAACGATATGACTATGACTATGACTATTGTAGGTCGGGCGCTCGCTTTAAATTTAATAGTAAGCGAGTGACCTGGGTTTCGATCTCCGGTGCCGACACCTCTAAAATTGTTTTACAATTTTAAGTGCTGATTTACCACGTGCTCAGCAGCGAAGGAAAACATGGTGAGGAAATCTGCATGTGTGAGGAAGATAAATATTTGAGGACATGTGAAGTCCGTAAACCCTCTTTGGAATAGCGTGGCGGACTATTCCCGGCTCCAAAACCCTCTCAGAAATGCGAGGAGGCTTGTGCTCAGCAGTGGGACATTAATAGGCTGTTACTTTACGAAGTATGAAAAGATGATAAATTGTGGATAAAGAAGGCCGAGAAAGTCCGATGTCCTTGTGACTCTGCTGTTCATGCTTTAAATACTTTAAGGATTCAGTTCTTACTTTTTTTCTTTACAGTACATGCCCAGTGGGAAGGCACGCTAACCGCTGAGCGATATGAATGTGTTGAAAAAGTAACAAATGATGAACTTTAGTAAATTAAGCGGAAACTTCGCAACGACAGAATATTTTCCTTTGAGTTTGTCGACAAGGCCGTTTAAATAATTCAGCTTGTTTATATATATTTGTAAAGCTACAAAAACTTTTTATTGCAGCTGCTCGGACACAAAGGCTTGTTAATTTATTTTAAATAATGAAGTAGATGTTATGCAGTTAATTAAAGGTGTTTATTTTATTTTACGTCTAAATGGGTGCCCTACATGGTCGTGAATGTAAAACGGTTGAAATGTTTGCCTTGTTAATACATTTCTATCCTGTTAAATAGTTCTCAAAGTATCATCTAATAAATATACATTGGACTATGCTTTAGAAGCTATGAGTAGTGTAGTATAGCTATATGAACGATCACCTGGCCAGTGGTCAGAGTACCTGACTTCTACACCGCGGGTCCTGGGTTAGATTCATAATCGGAGCCAACATTTGTGCTAAAAACAAATTGTTGGTGTCGGGTCTGGTCTGTGTCGCCGCCGCGACGTCCCTGTGTCTCTGACACTGCATTCTAGCTTTCTCGCAATCTTATCGACCCCACGGTACCCCCTTTCTAATAAATAAAAAGATTCATTAAAATCGGATCGTAAACGAAGAAGTTATGCCCGCACACAGATAAATAATATACAGACGAATTGAGATCTTTCGTTACTTTTTTGAAGTCGGTTAAAAACAAGTTTATCAGCTTGACTTTTTGTATCCTATAATTAACGTGATTTTACAGGCTATCTACAATGAGCGTCGTAACAATTGTTCCAGGCTTTGTTACAGACAGGGCGAGTCGTATTACCTTACATTGAATCTAAGCTAAAGATAATATTATCACTACACCATAAACTAACGGTTTTCAGATCCGGATATATAAAGATTTTCGGTGTCATTCAGATGTGTAGTAAATCCCACCGGGCACTGCATCTCATATTCCTTAAGCGTTATAAGGATATGGAAATGTCTTTATGTTTGTTCGAATACTTACGGTGAAGTCCGTGTGCGTGCATGTCCATATGTCCGGCGCAGATAAAAACCAAAGGACTATTTTTTTTATTAAAAAAACATTGCCCACACCAGCATTTCTCCTGTATTCTAAGTTTTACAACACTCAAAACGCGAACACAACCAAACCGGGCCACGCCGTCGTCACAGTAGTTGTAATCGACGTCATCATCATCATCATGATCATCCTTGTGTTTTACTTTTAGTGACCACTTATGATTATGATCTTAATGAATACCTTAAAAAAAACATGCCCCACAGTGGGATTTCTCTTGTATCTTCACGCATTTTACAGACATACATTTCACATGCACAACACAACTTTACCCGAAAACCGACAATTTTTGTTTTGCACAAATGTCAAAAATGAGATCCGAACCCACGACCCGCGCTGTAGAGGTCAGGTACGCTAACCACTAGACCACGCGGTCGTCATGTCTATGATTCATCCTGTGAAAATGATTTTAGATGATCGGAAACGTTACTCGGTTTTCATTGATCATATGCATTGAATAGAATGTAACAAATGAAACTTGATTGTCCCAACATTGTAACATTTGTTTGTCTAAAGGTGGTGAGCAAGCAGTACCAGGCGGCGTCGGGACCGGAGCTGACCAAGTTGTGCAACCACAAGCGGAAACTGCTGGCGACTCTGCAGGCCCGAGCGCAGTCACCCGCCACGCCGCCGCCGCCGCACAACTTCGAACAAAAGAAAGGTACCGTATCCGATATTAAATATGTTCACATCAATCTGTAATAGATATACATACATACAAGCACGCATTTTTTCCATATAAGGGGTAGGCAGAGGCCACACACATGGCCCACTTTTAGCCACTGTAGTACAATACTCGTACCTTAGTCGCCTCCTACGACACCTCGGTAGGAAAGAGGTAGGTGCTATTCTACTCTGCTGGACACCTATCGGCTATGTAATAGATATCTCACGAATATATTAAAAAATAATTAACTTTGAAAGGCATATTTCGAATAATTAAGCCATTTCATTCGACGCCGTGTGGCGGCTTAAGAGAACCGCCCCAAAATTAAAATCAGAAGACGAGCAGCATATTTCTGATGGCATATTTCTGAATTAATACACTGTGGTTGCCAACCGACCCGCCAAACGTGGCAACTACTGCAAAATATCCCCAAAATGAGATCTAGAAACTTACGTGTTTTGTGGCAATTGGCCAAGTTCAGCAATGGACTAGTGATATGCTGAAAGTGATGATGATTTGATGACTTTTTATGGGACGAAGTCATGGAATTTCACATTATTACTACAAAATTGATGTTCTATTAATTACTATATAGTAAGAAATAAGAGTAAAAAGACCTAAATTTATGTGATATGGGAGCCGTTGCATTTACCATCAGGTAAACGAATTACTCGTCTCGTCACTTCCTTCCTAAAAAAAAATTATACAGAAGTGTAAGAGATTTCTTAGACATGCAAATTTCCTCCCATTGTTTTACTTCACCGCGGTCACGTCATGATGTGATAGAATTATTATTATCTCGTAATAAAATGATGCATATATAAGAAACGGCGCTCTTTCGTTTGATTAAATCGCCATGTATAACTAGTCTACGAATTTTCTAAACACATTTCTTTTTACTTGTCGAAACAAATCCCAAGCCCAAATATGACTAAGAGCTATCTTGCTTAGTAGAGGAGTTCCTATGATCAACTTCTCATCATATCATCATCATACTGTCTCCACGGTACCATATTATTGCATTGTCACCAAAGCTACGTAGGTATGCCAATAATTCACTGCAACGGACATCGGAAAGTAGGCCAAACTGGGCTTGCAAAATTTGAACTTCACATATATTATAAATTAAATAAAAGCTTGTAAAAAGTAGTGAAGTGAGCATGAGTCATGCTTCTAACCCTTTATTATTTTGCTGTTCTTTTATTTTTTACATACCGTAGTGATAAATGTGTCATTGATACAATAATATCATGAATAACGAATATCTTTTTAATTTTATTACTAAAACAAAAGTTAACGATCACGTTTATTGCATACTTTACACAATTATGTATTAATGTAATTAAATAATGTGTGTTGCAAGTCGAAAACTTTTTTAACATTATTTACTCGTAAATTTAGCCATCGACATCCATCTAGATTAGTGTACAGTGCTGTCTATATAATATTTTTTAAGATCGATCTCGTAGTTTTTAGGACCACGACTTCGAAGAGTCGACTGAGGTAATCTCAGACCTGGACAATCTCATTGTTTTGGACAGGACGCGAAATAACCATCTCGTAAATTGCCCGACCGAAAATACACACACAGAAAGTGGCATCGGGTACTGTGCTTACTAATTCGCCTGCCAAGCCTGGTCAAATCTTACTGATCATGATGAGGAAAAGAGGTCTTAGATAATGCTTTACTTATTCAATTACTGATATGCGACGTGAATATCAGAGTAGGACAAGCAGAACAGGCGCACTTTGGCTTAATTATATTTAAAATCAGTAAGGTGAAGTGACAGTGGGCTGAGCGCTTAGATTGTAGAACCGATTACCGTCAGAGATGGAAGTTGTCGAGTGGAAACTTTGAACCAAAAAAACGCAGACTTCTCACATGTAGGATTTTCTTCATTCTGCGTAGAGAGTTAATGCATTCAGTTAGCTCAGAACCGTTCTTTAGAGTCTATAGGGCATGCCTATGGACAGCAAAAAGCTGTAATGTTGAATGACTGATTAAAGCTTCATCTAATTTAAATAAAATAATGAACTAAACTACTTTTAAAAAAAATATGCAAATAATTGAAGATAACGCGTTATCCAATTCTGCTGGTACTAGCATTTAGCTTGGCTATGTACTTAATATTGACTAATTTTAGCATCAGAAACAACACAATTTATAATATTACCGTGTCAAAATGTACGATCGGGAATACGACTCAAAATTTAACTAGGGCGATCTGTCCTTGACAATAAATCACTTAAGGAAACTCAATCTCAAATTTGAAGAGTAAACAAGGCGAAATGAGATAACAATAAACAAATTATTATTCATGCCATAAGGAGGGAAGCGAGGAATGAGAGGAAAATTGCCGGCGACGTTACGAGGGGCGGGTAAATTGTGTTTAGTGGATATACAAATACTGCGCCGTCGGCGTTTGTACGTCACGGGACGGAGTATTCTAAGTTTTATTTCGCCTCCGCTAATGTCGTTGTTTTCTCTGTTATACTAAAAATCTGTTGCTTTCTTTGTGCCTTTCAGTAATTTTTATTTCGCCTTTTTTTGATTTTGTGGCTTAAGTTATGTTAACAATGTGTTTAGATAATGTTAATGCTAATAAAATAAATCAAAGTTTTTATTAGGACCATGTCTTCGGTCATAGACCGTTGACGGAAGCAGCGTCCAAAGTGTCAGGTCTCAGGTATTGTGATCACCAATCCGCCAGGTGTGGTGATAATGTCAAATCTTACTGATGATGATGAAGAAGAAAGTGTTAGGATGTAAGCAAGGCAAGGAATGAGTATAATAATAGGTATAATAGGTTAAAGGCAAAAGAGGTTGTGGGAAGACAAGGGAGTTCATAAGATCAACCAGAGATAAAAATACAACCACGCAAGTGAACAAAATAGACAAAAACTGGGGTGGAAGTATTGTGAGAGGAGAGAAATGCATTCTAAAGAGATGGAAGGAATATTTCGAAAACTCATTTGAGAAAGAGGATATGCAAGTACAGGTCCCATCCGGGGACATAAATGCAGGTTTTTTATAGGACAAAGGGACGAGACGAGTAAAACGTTTACCTGATGGTAAGTGCAACGTCCGCCGATAGCAATGCTGTGTCACCCAGAATATTTCTGTGTGGCACCACACTGCGCCCGTCCCTCTAAGAAGTTAGTTCGTAAGTTTTATATGCCCTGTGATTACGCTAGCCCTCAGTGCCCTTCAAACCGAAACAAAGTAACGTTTGCACACTACTGCTTCACGGCAGAATAACTGTTCTTGGGGTGGTACCTACCTAGACCGATTCCTGTGTAGGAATCTTACCACCAAGTTGCGATGAAAGTGATAAATGTACTGAAGATATTGTGGTATAAGCGATAAGCGTTGAATAGTATGAAATTGGGCAAAGCTGCAAAGTATGACAGAATTACGGTAGAACTAAAAAGTAAAAAAAAGTAGGCTCAAAAGCTGGACAGGGCGCGGTAGCTAGTCAGCTGTACCGCCTTTTTTTCTTTGCTGGAGATGCGGCAATGTACCAGACTCGTGTAAAGCCATCATCGTAACGCTTTACAAAGGCAAAGGGTCGCTGTGTGTGTGTTTCTGCAAAAACTACCGAGGCATTAGCTTCGTCTTCATCGCCGGCAAACTTTATGCAAAGGTTTTGATTAAGAGAGTGATGAATAAAACTGAAAAGAAGATATGGGATGTACAAGCGGGATTCAGGAAAGGAGTGGGATGCATGGATCAGATCTATTCCTTACGAAACATAGCCGCTAAAACTTACTCGCTAACTACTAATTTCTCTCAAAGTACAAAGGTTTTTTGCGCATTTGTAGACTTTTTTTTATTGGATAAAGTGATGAAACGAGCAAACGTTCACCTGATGGTAAGTGCAACGTCCGCCCATAACAAATGTGTTGTAATGTAAGCTGTTGTAATGTGATGTAAGCTGTGTCACCCAGAACATTTCTGAGTGTGTGTGACACCACACTGCGCCCATAACCATGAGACAGAAGTCTCATATGCCGCAGTGATTACGTTAGCTCACAGTGCCCTTCAAACCGATACACAGCAATGCTTGCACACCACTGCTTCAAGGTTGAATAACTGGCACTGGGGTGGTACCTACCTAGACGGATTCCGGCATAGGAATCCTACCACCAGTGAAAAGGGCCTACGACAGAGTGATGAGGAATGAATTGTGGTCGACATCTATGTATGGGGTGAACGACAGCTAGCACTAAAATCACTCTATGAGGATTCCAGTGCAGGGTAAACGAGGCTTACAGATATTGGTTTAACATCGTGAAAGGTGTTACACAGGACTGTGTAGCTTCGCCGGGGCTGTTTATTATAAATATAGACAATTGTTTGAAAGGTTTCAAAGACGAAGGCAGTCGACAGAAAATCAAGTATATGGGGCCTTGCATAATTTTAAGTGTCGCCAGAACTAAAAAGGCACGACTGGCCGTACATAAATGAGTACTGGTCCCCACACTTATGTATGGTAGTGAATGTTGGGTATGGCAGAAGAAGCTCGAAAGTAAGATTAATGGGGGGGGGGGGGGGGGAAGAGGAGCTGAGGAATGTGGTCTCTGGCTACCCCAATGGGAAAGAGGCGTGACTCTATGTACGTATGGATTCTGCAACATTCTTTATTAGTATTAGAAATCAGTTTTTTTGAATAATTCTTACCGCTGCTTAGTATTTGTCATAAAAATACCAAAGTAACGGTACCGTGTCTTCTTAACCTTAATCGTTTCATATATGTCGTTGAACATCGCTTTCTCTTTAACATTGAAATCAGTTACAGTCTTCGTGCCTTTCTTTTTCTTTTGTTTATTTTACTTGTTGACAATTACTTACCTGTTTTTTTCTGATTGCTTTTTAGTGTTAATTTGAAGTCACTAAGACTATGCGATTTGGTACGATATGGTCATTATAGGGACATAAATTAAAAGTGTACTGGTTAAAAAGCTTTACATATTTTTTTTTATAATTATACGTTCATTATTCAAAAATGTCTTAGTGTCTGATGACAATTTGCTTTATTATTTCTTATTTTCTATTTTATTATTTCTTTTTAACCATTGGTATCATAAATACGTAGAACTCGAGTATACGTATTACATTTTAAAATGTAGCTTTTACGACATACACTTTTTGGATTTTTTGACGGCTCGGTTGGCTTCTGTGTGTTGCGGTTAGATTCCCGAACAGGATAAATTGTTATATGGTCCACAGATATTATATCCGTAAATTAATAATTTATTATTTTATGTCCGTAAAACGCATTAACGATAAAGGAGTAATACTAGAATAAACCTGTGGGACATCGCGTTTTTAAACAAAAGAAAAAATAAGTTGTATATGTGCGTCAAGTCCCTTTAACCGTAGACAATCTAACACAACGTAAAGCAACAAACCATAGTACTACAATAAACGGTTTGTTTAAGTTAACAAATAATCATAGCGCGATTAAGAAACTTTTATAATGAAGCTCTTTATCCGCAACGTCCGCAGCAAAGCTTGGGAAACATCGACTCGGATGCACACTTGCAAAGGGAGTAATATTATCCGATTAGCGGGCGGGTGTTCCGGGCGCAATCTCCGCGCTCGGCCCTCCTTCATCCAATTACGCGAGTGTGAACCCAACGGGATTAGCCGGGAAACGCCGGAAAATGTCCGGTACGGGACTGTCGATACCAATGCGATGGAGCTTTCCCGTATCTTCTCCGATACTTTGATTAGTTTACGTTTAGCGAGTGCGCCCGCCACTTTGTTCTCGTTGACTTTGGGATTCATGTCACCTTTTGATAACCATTATCATAAAGCTAATAAGTTAGTGGCCGTGTGGTGGTACCATAAGAAAAACTTCCATTCAGTCTCATTCTGTTTCCTCGGATGAACACCAGTGTTGCTAATAAATAATAGGCTAATAGAAAAAGTCCGGATAGAAAGAAATAGGAAGCTTTCTATAGGTAATAAACGCACGTATCTGTTAATGTCTGCGCCTGCAGGTCGCTTATTTGAACATTTCGGACTCCAGTGAGGCTTTCGCAGGTAGGCATTTCATACCGTACCAAGGTTTAGGCTATGTGGTAAATAGCAGAACAAAAAAATCTATCACGCTCATACGGCTGAGGGGATTTTAATGAAATTTGGCATTTTTTCATGGAAAATGTTGTGGGTGCAAAACCCATCAATGTCGTGTTCGTTGTTCTCGATTGCCGATAAATAAAAATCATGATAGATTTAACTCACTGTATAATTTATGGCTAGTCTGGAAAGTACACAAGATACAGTTTATAAGTTACACATCTACAACACTTTTATTATCTTTCCTCCGGCAAAGCTGAATTGATTCTCCTGTTGAAATCGAACTGTACGAAAAACAATACATTTGAAACAAAATAGGAGCAAAGAAAACGAAATACAAAATTACAAAAGAGATTTAAACGTAAATAGTGCCAGTATCAAATGTGCCTAATGGCCAATCCGCTACAATGTTATAGAATACTTTAGGGCTTGTTTCACAATCACCGGATAACAACTCTTTTTTTTCTGAAATAAATATGCTAGTATAACAGATTTTCTGTTGAGAAACTTTCAAACCGCGATTTTTAATCTCTCAGTTAAGACTTACCCGACGAAAAAAAAATCGTTATAGACTTTTTTTATCATAAAAAATTCAATCATTTCTAAATTAAAATTTACGCCGATCGATCGGTGTAAGCACATTTGATACCTACTGGCTCTATTTACGCTTAAACTTTCTATTTAAATGCTATACCGAGTTGTTCAGACCGGTGACGGCCATCAGCATCTCATTTTTTATTTTTTTTTAAGAGAATGACGAGACGAGCAAAACGTTCACCTCATTTTAAGTGTAACATTTGCCTATAACAAATGCTGCGTCACTCAGAACATGTCTGTGTGGCACGGCACTGCGCTCGTCACCCTGAGACATAATTTCTTATGTCTCATATGCCCAGTAATTACGAGTACATTAGCTGTCAGTGCCGTTCAGCGAAATTACACTATTTTTGCACACTACTGCTTCACGTCAGAAAAACTGACCCTGCGGTGGTACCTTTCCAGACGGATTCCTGTATAGCAATTCTACACCACGAGCAAAATGTAGGTGAATAGATTTGAACCCCCTTTAGTTCTTTACAATGACTATATTTTAACAGGTTTCTTTGGCAGATAACGTTACAAAAATAATGTAATCATCATAATCACACAAGGGTGTGAGCGATAAAAATTCAGGAGCTTACACTTCACTTTCCCAACTGACTCTTTCTATTTATACACATTTGCACATCACTGATTTTCGATAGAATAACTGGTCCGAGGGTGGTACCTACCTAGACGGATTCCTGTATACAAATCCTACCACAAGTAAAACAATGTTTTGAGGTGTCTGGTGATTATGACAAATCATCCCTTCGTAGGGAGGCCTATGTTCAGGAGTGAACAATAATTAGTATTACGATGATGATTGTGATGATGAGCAATTTTGTCCCAGTTTTACTACTGTCTATATTCCCTGTAAATTCAATTAGTCTGTTTGAAGCTTACAAGGTTTTACGTTAAATACGTTCGGACAAACGTATACGTAACATTAAATTAATGCTTAAAAAAAATCATTTGCCGCATTTATGAAAGGTCATCACTTGAGAACAAAGTCGGAAATTTGGATGGTATTTTGAATTAAAATCTGATTAAAAAAAGTGACGTTCAATTTAACAGTTCTGGAGTCACATGTTTCCATAACAACAAATTCCGCATTGAATGTTGATGTTTTGCGAATAATAATTGAATTGAAAGCGATATTTGGGTGTTTTATCGGATGTGCTCATATCTTTGGTGCACTCAAAACTGTAAAATTCAACAATTTGCTGTGTTGCAAACATTCACTTGATTTCAGTTCGTGGTTTATTTTTTTGGAAAAACTGCCACGAAGATTGAGACATGTTAAAAAAGAAATATATTTAATATTTTTCGCTAAGCGCTATTCTCATTATCTTCATTAGTAAATTGCACCCGTGCGAGGCCGGGGCCAGTCGCTAGTAGAAATAAATATATTGCAGTTTATGTTGGATTGCAGCAACGAACAGGACTCAGGATGATGCTTCACTACAGCAGTCTTGTTGTACATATTTGTGGATAAATATTTTTATTTTGTGGTTATTTTGACATTAAGTAATAATAGGTCATATGTCTTCATATGTTTGTCGTGTGATGGCCGGCTTCAGAGTATCTACCATTAAATCAACGAAAATTAAAACCAGATAGGCAGCAGCATCTTCCTGGAACGGCTAAATAAATAAACTGCGGTTGCTAAACCGCCTGCCAAGCGTGACAACTATGGCAAACCCCCCCCCCCCCCCCCAATCTATGGGGGCCTATGTTTAGTGGACTTGTGGACAGGCTCAAGTGAGGTATATATGCAGGAAAAACTGAGCTTTTTAATAAGCGCTGAATAAGTTAAATTTCAAAATACATTCGCCGCATGTCATTAAACAAACAAAGAACTAAAAATATAACATTGGGAAAGCTCGGAGCGAGTTAAATTGTCACTATCTATTTCTAAGGAGCAAAGAAAAGTGGTCGCTTGGAGGAGCGAGTTGTTTCTTATAACAAAGAGGGTAGAGTCGGTCTCTTTGTTGTTAAGTGGCAGCGGGGGCTGGCGCGCGGGGATGCATTTAGTATGGCATGAATAGCTTGCAACTGCACTTCGTCAGTCCGGGAGTAACAACCTGGACGCCCAACTCCGTTCCTCCAGCCCCTCGCCCCCATCCGCTGCCTCCCCCCCCCCCCCCCCGCCTGCAATAACAGTTTTTAATATGCAAATCGCTTCACGTTTCGCGTGTTTTACCTTGCATTACCCCTTGTAGTACAACGCAAACACGGGGCACTTGAACTGTGACACGGCGTCGTGCGGAGCAGCGATTCGCCCCCCTTTTTTGCGTTTGGATGACGGAGTTTGAGATTACGAATTTGTTAAGATTTTTTAACGATTCTACAATCTGCTTTGCATAGTTTTGCATTGCCATGTGTTATCATGAATTTTGTCCACTGTGTTCAATGATCACTAATTCGCAAAAATATTGTATCCAGCTTGATGTTTTATTATTTGGTTATTAATTATTATACATCTTTAGTCAATGATTGATACAGCTCATATTCTCAATTATTTTTTCTTAAGTACCAAGGCAGGCATTCACGTATAACATTATACGTAATCTTCTGCATTGCAGATTGCGATCCCGCCACTTGACTCAATTAAACCGTTCATAAACAGCGGTCACTGATTGCTCTACCTCGATTCTCTTATTACTGACAACTGGAAATAGGTCATCCACTACGATTACGTGACGTCAGCACTTCACTTTATTATTATTATTTTATTTATATTATTATTATTTTATAAGTTCTATTTAATAAGTTGCGATAATTAGATAATTGAATATAGCTTCGCTCTTGGTATTAAAACTTTCGTAATTATTTGAAAGTTACTCTTAATAATATTAACAGCGTTATAAAATACTACAACTAATAAATGAGCAAAAACTTCAATACAGTATGTTATGTAATAGCCACAACAACCCTTAAGTACCATGTAAGGAGGTCCGTTAAGAAGATAATGCCTGCAAAGAAGATTAAGTGTTGAGAGCGGAGCGACTGAACGGGAAATCCCGGAGCCGCAGTATTGCGTAATTACCGTAAAGGAAGTCGGCCGTTTAGAGTAAACAAAAACGCTGGCGACTCGATCAGCGGCGGGAACAAAGGGCGGGTGTAATATGAAACAATCGGTGGTGCGGAGCGAGCTTGGGCGCGCACCCCGACGACTATTGATCTGACGAGTCGCGGCCGTGCCTCCCCTTCTCCCTTCATCCCCCAACAACCCCCACAGCCGCCCACTCGCCATCCTCCGACACCCCGGCGCCTCCGAGACCACCCTCGACTCGCACACAACCAGTATTGTAATTGCAAATCTGCCAGATAATGTGCAAATAGATAACGGCATTATACTCGGCTCGCTAACTAATTATGGAGCGCTATCGAATTAAGCCCGGCATACTTTCGAGCTTTATGAAGTTCTTGTGGACGGACCAGACGATTGCATACCGAACGAATGAAAGTAACGCGTACAGTCGAGTGATGACTTCGAATTTTTTGTTTGGGGTTGCGAAAGTGGTGTTTATTCTTAATTTACATTCGTAGCAATCGAGCCTACATTGATTTTTTTTCGTTCTATAGCAAATCAGCATTTTTTAAATTAAAGGGAAACCAAAATAATAAAATAAACCAAATAATAATAATAATATATTTTAAATATTTTTAGAAAAATATTTACACAGATTTTTTTCCTTACGTATGACATTAGGAACATAATTATTAATAAACAAGTCGAAACTTCGGTTTGACGTTATGACACCGAAACCAATTTGAAAAAAAAATCTGAAATACAAAGTTTCATTGTATTGGTGGCGGGACTTCTTTTGATATGACTGTGATTTATGTAGGTTATTTTTCTTACGTTTTGTTCCTTCGCATAAGTCTTTAAGGGTTACTTTGCGCAGAGCACAATGTGGCCATTAATAGGTTTTTAATGTAATATATTTTTGTTACATTTAATTGCACAGAAGTAAGTGTTTTTAATATTAATACATTAAATGTTTTTACTTTATGGTAAAAGGGGTATTCTAAAATTTATGATTTATTTATTAATTTATTTATTTGCATTCACATGAAATATGGTATATTAAGTGGTGGGAAATTATTCAAATAGTATCACATATTTCGCCATTATTGGCATGTAAGTGTTTATCAGTTTTAATTAATATAATATGTCAGAGGAAATAGTAGTAACAGGTCAACAAATAATCGTGATCGACTAAACTTTATCAATTTACTTAGAATTTAAATGTTTAGTGGTTTTTTAAACAGATAAAACGCAACTGATAGCTAAATTGATAATATCTGGTTAAATGTTTTTCAGACTTATCTGAAAAACATCTCTCATCGCTTTAAGTAATATGAACGTCTGGAGAGCGGTCCAAAGTCATACGGCCCGTCGATGCTCGACCTTTGTTTTACTTATCGAATACATTATTCGGCAACTCGTCCTTTGTCCAATTTTTATCCATCGAGATTTGAGCAGTATGACTCTCACGATTTTAATTTTTTTTTTCAATTACTAAATGTTTTAAGACAAATTGGTTTTGCGTAAAAGAGTTAGGATATATTGTAACAAATTTTGTTCCCATTTATTAAGTCAATGATGTGGAGAAAAAACTAAAGTGATGTTTAACATGTGTTTGCCTTTACATCGATAATATTAAAATAGGCAACAAGTGATTTATTTAAGTTTTACAGAAAAGATTACTGAAATTGTAGGAAATGTCGCAAGGATTATGTTATTAACTTGTGGAAGTCACTGTTTACTATTTATAAGTGATGATCATTTAGGAACACATTCAGATTTAACGGAAGACTTGTGATCCGTGGTAGCACAGGGGCTAGGCGCTCGCTTTAAATTTCATAGTACGCGAGTGACCGGGGTTCGATTCCCGGTGCCGGCACCACTAAAATTGTTAGTTGCAATTTTAAGTGCTGATTTACCAGCTCGGCGGTGAAGGAAAAACATCGTGAGGAACTTGGAACACTTGCATGTCTGAGAAATAAAAAAATATTTCGAAGACATGTGCAGTCCGCCAACCCGCGTTGGAGCAGCGTGGCGGATTCTTCCTAGCTCCAAAACCTCTCAGAAATGAGAGGGGAGGCCTGTGCTCAGCAGTGGGACATTTATAGGCTGAAACTTTACTTTTTTACTTTTGTGATCCGGGGAATATTACTGGTGGTGGAATTCATATACAGGAATCCGTCTAGGTAGGTACCACTCTTGACCAATTATTCTGCTGTAAAGCAGTATTGTGCAAACAATCCTATTTCGTTCGTAAGGGCACTGGGAGCTAGTGTAATATATAGGCGCATATGAGACTTCAGAACTGATGTCTCAATGTGACGGGCGCAGAGTGGTGACATACAGAAATGTTCGGTATTGATACAGCATTATGTTACACGTTGCACTTACATCACGTGAAAGTTTTGCTCATCTTCGTCACCTATATATCTTACAAAAAAACATTGTTTGGGAACCCATGATCTACGGTAACGTTTAAATACAAAAACGACGACGACGACATCGAGTAGTAGTAGAATTTCAATTTACGTGTGTTAAACTATTCGCTACATCGATTTGATGATTGCGCACAGCTAGTGATTGAAACTCCTTGCTGGTGTCATTCTATCCGGACCAACATAACATTTGTCTTTTCTATGCTAGAGTGTATGATACACTACCGTTAACGTGACGATCATCTGCGACCGCAACGTTATTTACCACCACAAAGGTTTGCGGTCAAACAGTGTGACCCCATTAAACAGAAGTACCATCTAGCAATAATAGGCGATTATCGGTGGTAAATATTTTATGAACGTTCCCCCTTTTAAAGTTTAACCGCAAGGATGTTTAATTCATATAATCATTTTACCGCGGTCCCTTTCGTACTTAAAATTATCTGTAAGTCAACCACTTAATATTCATAAAGTATCGAGACAAGGTCCAAAATGATAGACCATTAAGAATTTCATTACGAAAAATAAAAATTAAATGTATTACATAATTCTACCAAGTTTTACCTTTTTTTAAATTTCTATTTAGACTTTACATGATTGGTTTTTATAATGTTGAAAATAAAGGCACTGGCTATAATTTTATCAGTCTCTGTCCCTGTACTATAGATATGTGGGAACCCTAATCACATAGCATTTGATTCCATTGGAATTACGCGTGTGAGTCAAATTGGATTTAATGGTCATACGCTGTTCTGTTTGAACGAACTAATTGTACTTTAGTTTAATTACTGTTTCTGGATGTAGCTCCATTTTGTAGAATAACATTAGGTAAATAAGAGTAAACAATTATGTTGTATCTTTAATTAATTCCTACGATTTAAATTTCGATAATCGAATTTCAGTTATCGATAAAAGCACATAGATAAGTGCTAGCTCATGGACCAGGCACTGGCCTTAAATATCATAGTTATTCATGGTGTCAAGACTTCTATTTCCGGTTTTAAGACCACTGAAATTGTTAATTGGAACTTCAATATTGAATAAATTAGAACTGTCAAAGAGAAAATAAAGAAATGGAAATAGTATAGTTATACATATACATACATTAGCAAGTTGTGTGGTGGCGGCTCGTTAAAAGAATACTACCACTCCATCTCATCCAATGGATCTCGTAAAAGGCGAGTAAGGAATTAAACAGCACTGTGCACCCAACAGCGCATAGTGGCGATGGGCTCACCACCTATCACACCAAGTGCATTATATTGTGGTGGTGAAACGTGGATTGTGGCAGTCATCTGCTTTTGCAGTGAGTGCCCAGTCTCTGACTACCCCATACGGGATACAGTCGTGATCTTATATGTCAATATTGATTTACCATATGCCACATCTATCCGCACTATAGCAGCGTGTCGGTATTGAGTCATTTATTGGCTGTTACTTTCCAAGAGCACATTTTATCCATGTTTAGAAAGTATATAAATTTTAGAGATTGTGCTATAATTCATTAGTTGCTTCAAAATTGCATACTTTATAAACTATAGTAATAGGAATATTATGGATATTCCTTCTTCGAAATAATATTTTAGAGTGAAAATGGCATTTAACTGATTTTTTCTGTGAATTACAGGTGCAGAAGTAGCAGCTAAAAAGAAAATGAAGAAAAGACCAGGTTATGTTTCGAATATAAACGTGTCCCCGTTAATGGTGCAGAAGGATAAGCCCCTCGGTGACTTCAAGGTAAACTTTTCTTCAATACAATAACGTATTCATAGACCTGAAAACAGTTAAACTATAGCCAGGTTAACTGCCTCCACATTCATAAAAATCGGCAGAATCCACATTATTTAAACCAATTTAATATTTGGACAGATTTTATCCATTCCCACTACAACATGTGACCACCATATTACATTCAAATACTATTATTGTTTTGTATACGTTTCAGAATCAAGAGATCGAGCCGAAACGCACCGTGTCTCCAGGAACATTGGTACAGCGTACCAATATGCAAACTTGTGCACCAGCATATCCCCTGCCACAAAACATGTTAAATATTGTTGCTCAAGAGAGCGACGTTAAACACGAAACTCTAATTCAGAGGAGCTCTCACTATCTCACTGTCAATAATGGCTGGATTACACAACAGCCAGAAAACATAGACGGGCATAAACAGAATCATGCTGCACAAAATTCTGTTAACACCTCGATTAACGTAGGCCTACCTGTGCTAGGGACTAACGGACAAATAATAGGAGTGAATACAGGGTTCAATAAACATGCGAATAATCTAAAAAATATTATTGGTCTTCCATCGCAGAATGTTATTGAACAAGAGCATAAAGAGGAAAAGAAAGATATGCACCTGAATTTCCAAGTTAAACACCACACTAAAGATGAAGAATCACAAATATTTTGCGGATTTAATCAAGCACTGACACCCGAAGTCATGCAGAAAATAAATGAACAGCAACAAATATTCATACAGCAGAATCAAAAGCAAATTGAAATGGCAATGAAGGGCTTCAAAACACAATTAGCTGAAAATGTCAATCAAAACAAGCAACAATCGCAATTTATTCCTCAAGCTCAACTTGTTATACAGAATGGCGCATTGGTAAAGACTAATTCAGCGAAAACACCCCCATGGCAAGTTAAAAGAAACGAGTCAAACCCTCCATTGACGAGTCCTAGCCCTAAACCCCAAAAAATAGAAAATGTAGAATATGAAGAACAGAATGCAAACATTTTGGAGGAATCTTCAAATGTATTTAATTCTTTTTCGGGTCAAGATAATATGAATCAAGCCATGTGTTCTCGTGTACCACCTTTACCTCAACATTACAATATGATGGGTCAACAATGGCCCGGAGTTGACCTTAATAAGAAAAAATCTAAAGGCAACAATAAGGCACCTAAGAAGAAATTCAGTTCGAGTGAAAACAAAGCTATGACATTCGGTAGCAATGGATTGCGATACATTCAAGATGCAAAAGGGAAAACCTGCGATGATATTCAAACAAATAATGTTCCTTCGTTTATGGACGACCCAAATGGATACTTAGCACAACAAACCGTTTTGCTTAATAATACTATTTCTAAGCAAGTAGGAATCAGCTCTTCGTACGATGTTAATCAATACGAACATCCGAATCATTGTTATAGCTCTCATAATCAAAGCGAAAAACCAGCTAAATCGATCAATAAATCTTGCGAAGGGATTAATATATTCAAAAACAACTTGGTACCAAATTCTTCACCCTCGCCAAACAATACTCCAGATAGCAGCTTAGTTCCAGAAAAGAGTGCAGAAAATCCCATGCCGCAGTGCTGCAAAGGTTGCAACATTCCTTATAAAGGAAATTGTTTAGATTACACCGAAAATCCAATGCGTGCGAAATATTTAAAACATAATTTATGTACGATTGAATTAGATGGAAATCCAAGCACATCTAGTCCCAAACACGGATTTGATGACAACCCAGTAACATCATCGACGTTCATTGAAAGGAATTTAATTATAAATGAAAACAGTGGCCCAATACAAGCCGGCATTGTAAGTACTAGTAACGTGTCACCTACTGAGACACTGCAGCCGCCGGAACCTTCGCCGACGCTGTCTAACAGCTCAAGAAGTACGGATACGCCTCACAGCTGTGGAAGTAACTCTCAGATGCATAATAACTGCACATTCCCTGTGCCAAGCCCGGCATACCACGGATCTTACAGAGACAATTCTGGTAGCAACCCATCAACTCCCGGTAGCAACCATGCATATCCGTACAACTCACCTGGACCACCCAATAGCCAATCGATGCTAGGAACGCAGATGATGCATTTCATATCAAATCATAATGTAAATAAGAATCTCATGGAAGTGGATAACATATCAATGGTAGGAGTGAAGCCCCACTTAAGAACTCCTCAAGACATGTTCAGATTGGAACAGAGGAAGCGTTTAGAGAATACTATGCCAGGTTACTGCCCGCCTCCACATTTAGGAGGAGGCCCAGCCCATTCACTGATTCAAGCATGCTATGTTCAAACGTTTGTTACTACTATGGCGAGTGGATTTTCTGTAACACGGGATACAGTAACTTCAGTATTAGCCGGAAAAGCTAATACAGCTACAACATCTATTAACGCGTCTCAAGCTAATTTCGTTAGACCTCCACCGCCCCCTAGTGTCAATTTGGCAACAACTTATGCAATACCTACCAACCAACCTGATCCATTTATAAATTCTGTCAATTTACCTACCAGTTATCCCTTACACATCGCTGGTACAACAGCGCAAAATATGATTTCAAAGTCTCCATTAGAAATGGTTCAAAACGTTATCAGTAGCCTGCCTTCAAAGTCGGAATTAAACAATACGCAGTCTACAACACTAACACAGATTGGCAGACGTAGTGGTCCTACCACCCCAGGTCAGATATTGATATCATCTACTGGACAAATTATTGTGTCCAATAACCATATGCCACCACCTCCGCCAAAAACTACAACTGCTATTTCACCCATACAAGGTTCTAATGCAGTAACGAATGTGACTACATCGGTAACACAAGTTGTACCGGCTGTTGGCAATGTTCAGCCCATTGTGAATCAACCTACAGTCGTTGTTAATACATTGCCGACACCGTTCGTCATCCAACCACCAATAATGGCTGTAGACGGGCAAGTGATGCAACAAAATACCGTACTACCTCAATTAGTGACTGGTGGAATTGTATCCGGGCAATCGTCGAACGAAAGCTCCCGACAGGTGGAAGTTAAGAATGGTCAAAGTTTCGTTCAAGGTGTTGCCATGCTTTCTCCAGAGAGCTTGAAAAAGAGGAACAAAAAGAAAAAGACGCAAGCGCCTAACATTACCAACGTGCTACAAATAACTGCGCCGCAACAAAATCCTAACAACATTATGGTGCACCATTCGTCGCCTCAGCACAATTCTAGTCCACAGTTCTCACCTCGCGGCTTCCAACTGTCGCCGACCAATAACATTTCACCTACTCCCATGTTGCAAGCGTTAACTATTGTGCCCGGGAAATCAGGTACACCAGCGCACATAGTTATGAATGGACAAGGAAACACAAATAGTTTCGGATCTCAACAGATAATTTCGAATACTTCGCCATCTCAGCAAATCAATCTGCTGCAGCCCGTCAATTTAATTAATAACACGACAAGCGTTATGTCGAATTTTCCCGCCTTCCAGCAATTCATTGTGCCAAATATCGGAGGTATGGTTATGACTGCCGATGGGACGGCCATTATCCAAGACAATTCAACAGGAATGCCAATGCAGTTGCAACTGCAAACTGTTAACGGGCAAAATGTTTTGACACCGGTACAGAATGCTGGGGTGTTTGCAGCTGGAGGTAATAGTGGCGTTGTGATTAGGGCGCAAAACCAACAAGGAAAGATAATCCAATCACAGCACAGCCCAGGCGCCCAGTTCCTATCACCGAACAGCCAAGTCATGATGAACAGTCCCAGTTTTAATGGTCAGCTAAGTCCACTACTTGCGAATTTAAGTCCAACAAACGTAACTTTTAATACGAGCCCACATCAAGTGAGAACTGGGAACGTCCAGACGCAAGAATTTATACAGACCAATCAGTTGGGGCAAACCTTGATGGTCCCATTATCGCCTAAACAAGTTTCACTAGCATCGGCGACGACTAATAGGAGCAATTCCACTTTTGTGCAGCAAAATACTACAATAGTTCAGCAGCAGACAACCTTAGTATCGAATTCACATAATTCGCAGATGTCTTGTCAGACCAATTTGCACGGTGGCAATCCATCTCGTCTGAGCATAGATCCCAATCTTCTTCTAGCACATAAACAGATCACAAATCAGAAAGGCAGAAGCTTCGTCCAAATATCAGCAGAGAACAATCACATTGAGGAAATTAAAGAGGATAAACACGCAGCGCCGGCATTCGGACAGTTGCAGTCAAGCGAGAACGAGAGAAAGATGGAGAATGAGGGATACGCTAAGTTTATGAATGAATTCAGTCCTTTACTCGGACAGGGGTCGTTTAATTCGCACGTGAGACACTCTGTGTCGACTCAGACTTTAGTAAATCAACAAAGGGGCAAGTCGCCGAACAGCCAAGCGGTGTCTGGCAGCAGTCCTCCCGACACTACAACGCACAGTCCTTTAGGCGCATTGGAAACCGCCTCGAGTCCGCGAGTGTACGGCGCAAGATGTATGTCGACGCAAGGAAACTACGCAGACACTACTACTAAGTCGCCGGAGCCAGCTGACGTGAACTCCTCGGTATGTAACAATAATGTATCCTTACTCAATGCAATGATATCTAATTCTAATTATGCGAACTGACAAAAATAAACTGGCAAAAAGTAGAATTCTGTATAATACCTTATCGCCTCTTACGGCGACTAAGGTATTATACAGAACATACCTAAACATATATATATTACCGACATACATAATATATATATTACCGACACCTCGGCAGGAGAGCAAGAGAGGAAAGAGGAGGGTGCTATTCTACTCTGTCCGACACTTAAATAAGCTCTTAAAATTACAATCAACAGTTTTAGTGGTATCTGCACTGGGGTTCGTACCCTCGATCACTCGCCTATAATTAATTTTACGGTAAGCGACCGCTACTTGAGCTACCCACGGTTACCCATACTAATATAATAAATTTGAAAGTAACTCTCTCTCTCTCTCTGTTTGTTACTGCTTTACGGTTCAACCGCTGGACCGAACTTTCCGCACAGAGATCTTTTATCAAATATTTCCCACATGATATTTATAAAACTGTATCTTCTTCAGCTTCTTTAATATAAATTTTGATTTTAGAAATGAATAGTTTCATGCATTATTGTCATAAATTAAATGTATTTCTCTTTAATGTTCTGCGATCTGCAACACTCATAGATCGACGTAAAACCTATGTTACGCGTAACAAATAGTGGGGTAAGAGCGAGACGCTTTTTATTAATATTATATCGCTCTCTTAAATAGATTTTGCACAATTATATTTTTTTAATAACCGGCTGGGTTTATATGTAATATATTATTACGTAATATATTTATGTATGGGACCTATACGTAGTATATTACCGCGTGGCTTAGCGGTTAGAGTATTCGATTTCTACGCCGCAGGTCCTGGGTTCGAATCCCAGCCGAAGCCAACATTTGTGCAAAAACATGAATTGTTGTTTTTCGGGTGTCGTTGTGTTGTTTGTGTTATCCTCGTGTTTCTGACACTGCATCCTAGCCTACCTCCGATCTTATCGCATCAGCGTTACATCGGACACGGGTAGGTTGGGACGAATATGTACCTCTGTGTTCGCGTGTACATCTGTGTTACTATAACATCTGCGAAGTTGATAGCTTTCGACAGTATTCGGTAGTTGTCGACGTAATCGGCTAGGAGGACAACATCATAATACGCATTATACAAGAAAACAAGTGTTATGTAAAATATGAATTATGATATTGTAAATCTACGCGACAATATCGATAATATATAGTCATGTAACGAAATGTTGTTGATTTCATATTTCAGGCCATGGTACAGTGCGTGTCGAGCAGCGAACAGGATATGGCCGAGTCCAGGGAACGCTCTTGGCCTACGCCGCGAAGCGAATTCAATTCCGACACCGAAGCGCCAAGTGAGTAAAGAAAAAATATTTTTTATACTTACATAGGCACAATCATTTTATATCCTTAAATAATTATAATGTAATAAATTGTCAAAAATACATTTAATCTTACGCTCTTACGCCAAAGAAAAAAAGAGGCATATCTTTGGCCTACTGTCGCAGGAATCTCCGCTACCAAAACAAAGATAAGCAAAGTTCACTCACTTGTTCTACAGCGACTGTATGTCCTAGTAAGGGCAGGCAGCTCGGTCTTGGATATCTTCACAGCATTCAGAAACATTCACCGGAGTCCGAAACTAATCACCGGTCAATAAAGCATGCGGTTAAAGCATAAAATCACATCGATTGCTGTCTAAACAATTACAACGGCACAAGGAATGCAGGAACAAACAGTCTATGAAGCACAATAATTAGTTATTTATAATAATAAAATAAATTATAGGACATTCACTCGGTAAAGCGCGGGCACTGTTCGGTTTCAATTATTGCATGGATTCCCGACAACTGCTCCTTTTTTAATTTGTAATATTTTTAGTTCATTTCGTTTTTATTTGGTTTTAAAGCGTCACATTTAAAAGTCACATGTCATATTGACCCTTGCTAATGACGCGTGAACTTAAGCGTACTCATGCTTTAATTTGGTATAGAATTATCCAGCAATAGTTTTTAACTGGCCAAGACAGTACACATGACAGAGCGAAACTTATGTATATTACAAATTGGATAAAAATAAAAATAAAGTCTTTTTTGGCGCCAACTCGAAAAATGCCAGTAGAGTTTTTATTTAATTTTGTAATTTCTGTGTATATTTGGAGTTTTGGTATTTAATAATGATAGTTAATTATGCAGCAAGTGCTCCTGAAAGTGTACAGTGATTGGAAAATTCAATTCAAGACCAAAATTGTGATTTTCGTTTTGTCCACCAAATCTTCAGTAAAAGTCAACATCAATTTACTGTCGATCAAAATTTTGAAGTCTTGCTGCTTGAAGATTGTGTACTTGGATATGTAACTTGACACCGGAATATAGTTTATGACTGTTTCCATAAATAAATAAATAAAAATAAATAAACATGAGTTAAAAAAATTATATTTACTGTCAAAATAACTGCTCAGTATATATAATTATTAATTAAACGATAAATATTAATAAGGAATAACAGCATCTTTGTACTCAATTTCGACCCAAGAACAAATCTCGTCTGACACTATTCCAGTGATATCCCGGAGGTCAGTCTGAGCAAGATTAGTATGGCTCTCAAACAGCTTTAGAATGGCAAAGTGTCGGGTGAGGACGGAATTATAGCGGAGCTTCTGAAAGCGAGTGAATCACCGGTACTAGTAGTCCTTCCAAATCTATTTAATTCCGTCGTCTGGGGTGGCGCTACGCAGGAAGCGTGGAGTAGAAGCGTGGTTGTCCTGTTTTTTAAAAAAGGCGATAACCCCCCTTTGAATAACCGATATCGCTTTTTAGCCGCGTCTATGTGATGACATACGGATCCGAGACATGGTCCTTCACTGCAGGCTGCACAAGGAAGCTCAGAGGAGTTCAGAAATCTATCGAAAAGGGCTATATTTCTTTGCTAGATAAAATCTGTAGCGATAATATCGGCAGCAGAACTCGAGTAACCGACATTCGTTTGACGTTGATGACTTAATCTCAAATAACAAACGGCTAGAATTTGTTCATAGAACTCGAACATTAGTGGTGGCAAGTGAAATGATCGGGTTCCAAATGAAGCACAAGTGTTCCACAACATTCGGATCACATTGAGGTTTCGGAACAGTGAACCGGTTCACTAGAACTACACACGTCTACGTCGGGCGGCCGGCCATACACACTTGCCTGTGACGGGCGCACCTCCGCCGCGCCGCATCGTCGAGTAATCCTCGAAAAGCGGGACTGAGTCTATCCCGCGCGCGATATTTAATTTTGGTCCAAAACTCATGATAAAATCGGGGCGTCTGACAACGCTGGTCCTGAGCCACCTGCATCCATCGACTTTCCGCAAAACTGTGCAGGTCATCGCTCCATCTATTGATGATAATGGAGATTGCCATTCCAGAACCTTTCTTGCTCAACATTTATCGGTTCCAAGAGCTATATAGCCGACCCCTGTGGCCTTCGACAGATGGCGGAACAGCCAACTCAAATATCACGATGGCTTGTCCGTTACATCGCTAGTGCCATGCGTGGCCATTACAGTAAATCGTCAATACTCCCAAATCCATCCTTTTTTTTTACGTGCGGAAATCCTGCATAGATACCCGACAAGCCAGGGACAAGACAAGGCAGCCGGGTTATGTCGGACTCTTACCGACTAAAACCCCACGGTGGTCTCCATCAGCGCTTAAGAGGGGCCACGGGATCTCCGTTCAGAACGCAACTGTGACCCCTCTAACGCTTTGCCATGTCCATAGCCCGACCCGGGGGCAGTATTCACCACCCCCAGCACTCTCTCGGTGCTAGTACGATGACTCGAGACCACTTCGAGTCATCGTCCTCCCCGGGGACGCTTTACTGGGCATTCGGGGTCCCTATCCCGAATGCCCGTGACCCCGAAGGCCCCGTTTCTGGTAGGGAATCACCGTTTCTGAAAATCCATCCTATGCCAAGTATAGTATGCAGTGACTTCTTACAAAGTGCAGCTTCTGGTGATTATGTAGGTGGAATACAACCATATAATATTTATTATGTAATAATTTGTTTTTCATTTATTCATAACCGTCATCATTTCAGCCCATCAAAAGACTCACTATTGAACCTAGGCCATAGATTGCTATAAATCACGGTCTTAAGCTACCATCATTCATTGACACCCGCAAAACGTGCTGGTCGTTGCTCCATCTAGTAGGGGTCGCGCGAGTACGAGGTTACCATTCGAACTCCTCATCATCATTATTTCAGCCTATCACTAGTCCACTGCTGAACATAGGCCTCCCCCATAGGTTGCCACAAAAGTTAGCACCTCTAATTTTGGGATGGAATTTAGGTCGGTGGGGGTCACCACGTTTATTTATTCAGATGTTCAAGGAAGATGCTGCTGCCCATCGCCGCATATTTCTTCGGAAGTTCGGAAACCTGAAAATCATTATTTCCATTTATTAACACAAAGCATGTTCATTTTTACAGATATGATGTCAAACGTGCCGATGATGCGCCCGACTCGCGCTCTCAACCCCGTGGAAACATCGGAGATGCATTACAACTCTAACATGGGCACACCTACAATAAACAATCAACATCTTATACCCATGTCGTCAAATTATTATGACAGAGCCCAAGGCTATAAAAGGAAAAACGAATTCGGCGACGGATCGTCCTATAGGACAGATAAAATTATGAGAACAAACTATGGTATGGTACATGGTATGCCTAAGGACCCCGAATACGAAGGCTTAGGAATTAATTCCCCGGATAAATCGCAAAGGCATTTCCCTACTTCAGGGTCTAGTTCGGATTCACCAACGATCCAGAAAGTATTTAATAGGCATAATTTAGGTTCGGGCGACGGTGAGTATTGCTCTTGATAGCTTCACACCTTTCACTTTAACGCTTTGGAGCCTTTGCTGCCTAATTCGAATCTTCTGATGCAATCGAAATGTGGGAACACTATTCATTAGCTTTATTGTGCTGACAACACTATCAATGTATAATATTTGTCATTTAATTCTAGATCAATAAATTATCACAGAATTAAAAGCTATAATTATGTAAATAGTCTCATGGAGAAGTAATATTTAACAATTAAATTATTTCAATTGACGATTTTGTTGCGTTTGCAATTCCATAATAAGTTGATTTTTTTTCAAGGTGTTGCTATTTGTATAAAAAAAATTATATATTGTATATAATAAATTATGCACTCTTCACAAAATGAGCTCTTTCCAATACGAATTAATAATTTTTATTGTCTACCTTGTTCACATCAAAAAGCTTTTAATATTTTCTCTGCCGTTACAGCAAATGTTGCCACTGTTAAAGAAATTTCTAACTTTCGTAAACTAATATCCAGAACCATCTCACGCTTTTGTCACATCTAACAAAATTCAAAATTTTATTACGATGTTGTGTCTTGTATTGGTTATGGATTGATTGCTACCGCAGCGGTTACACTAAATTGTATCCGACATGTAAACAGAGCTCGTTGTAAACGAATAAAATCACCCATACTGATGTGTATTGTGGTATATTTCAGCTTCTACATAATGCGATATTATTGGTCATTGGTTTTCTTTTGGTTGGGTTAATACAAGATACAGCTGTTAATAAATGGTGTACTGGAAACTAATCAGAGTGTAGCGATGTGCAGCGTACAAACGCTCCCCACTACGGCTTTCTGTCGCTTTCCATTGCACCACACTCGAAGTAACAAAATTGGCTCACAAATTGGGATCCCATTACTAACGCATCATTGTAAAGCCATCAATCATCATTCCATCTATTCATCGTTGTAAGTAAAGCACATTTTCATTTTAATGTAACTTCCTTCTTGGGTGCGGGGAAAAAGTACACTTGAGCTTTAACTACAAGGACATTGATATAACAAAAATTTGTATTTCATAATTCATCGGTGTGTTTTTTCCTCGTTCACCCGTATAACTAAGTTAATAAGCTGTCTCTTACCTTTTACTTGACTGTGTCAAACTTATTTTGTAAAATCTCATTTTACGCCCAAACGGAGTAATCGGCAATGTAACTACTTCTGAGCTTGCACTATAGAGTCACGTACACTGGCGCCGTGTTCGTCAATCGCTTCATTTTGGTGTCGGAAACGCGGTGATGGCATGCTACTTATTCAAGTCACAAACAATAAAATGATTATGGTGTGATAGATTCGAAGAGCGGTGACGAGTCGGACGAAAAGGGTGGTGAGGTATCTAGTGAGAAAACTACGCGCAAGTTCGAGGTCGGGGACCTTATTTGGGGACCGGTGAAAGGGTACACCTCCTGGCCAGGAAAGTTGGAAGCTCGCTGCGAAAACGGCAAATGGAGTGTTCGCTGGTTCGGTGCAGACAAGATGGCGGGCTGCGTGGAAGATTCTCGACTACTCACTCTCAGCGAGGGTCTGGAAGCTCACCACGCCGCGCGCACCAAACATAGGAAGTGAGTGCGAAGTCAGCGATGCTACGGAGCGGGGGGCGATTGTAAACTGGTTGTGAAATGTTTGTTAGTGAAGTGAAAACTTCTTTAGAATCGTTGTGATTTGAAACTCGATCAAACGAAAAAGCGACACTTAAAAGAGACAAACATATACATCTATAGGATGTAGTCTGCGAGAGAATGAGAAGTGTTTCCTATTTTATTTACATTTTCGAATTCATCCAAATCTTCGATTTCTTTGTAGATTTTGCTCTAATCAACTCGACAACAAGATCAAAACCAGTAATTGACGCTGTATTTCAAAGATTTATTTTTTACTTTCATGTCACTAGTGTCATTTATTGAAATTGAAAACTTGGAGTCTATAATATGTAATGTAGTATGTAGAATAAAACGTAAACTTGGTAAATATATTATAATAAATAAACCCTAAAATTATCCTACTCCTGATACTTTGCGTTCGTCTTATTCTCACAAAGTTGGTTTTCTGAAGGTTTCACTTGTACCGCGTGTGAACTGCACACATGTTTTTTTGCTATGTATTATGTAAACAATGAAAATCAAAACAAATTAAATATCAAAAACGAAAGTGATTTGAATAAAATTACGATACCTTTGCACGATTCAGACGAGTTTACAATCGCCCGTGTCTTCCCGCATAATGAATATAAAAATTGTGATACTGGTGTTAATTGACACCCAATGTTATTTGGTTAGTTCATTAACGATTTAATTTTTTTATTTAATAAAAAAAAATAGATGTAATATTAACCCAACCCAAAGAATGCAATTGAATTGCATTAGAAATTTTACGGCATTGTAGGAAGCTCGCTTTGATGATCTTTATATCTCTTTATGTTATTGTGCAGGAGTAGAAAATTGAATTCTCTGCTCGAAAATGCGATACAAGAGGCGATGGCCGAGCTCGATAAGAAGTGCGATAAAAATTTGGAACGTAAAAGCGAAGGCGAAGATTTGGATATCGGCACGTCGATAACGGAGACACCTAAGAAAAGCAAGAAACATGACAAGCTCAGAAACAAAGAGAGGCATAAAAAAGCTCCGGCTAAAGTTGACGGGACTAGATTGCGCAGTTCACGATGACATTCGTACGCTCAGTTTTATTATTGATGAGTGTTAGTTGCAGGGATACAGAGTAAGTCTTAATAATTCCTTTTAAAATAAATGTTGAATGGTACGTTTAGATGTGTTCTTTTCCTGAGACTGGGTGCTAACGAGGAACGATTATGCAGTAGAATATTTGACAGAAAACAAATCGCTTTTATAAAAATATTTGTATGTGTCATATAAAATGGAACGATCAATGATAAGAGTAATATCATTTTGATATTGTTTCGATTAGAACAATTGCGTTGTGTTATGATAAAAGATGTTTTATATATTGGGGCGTATATTGTGTAAATAATTATTACGCACTAATTTAGCATTCCGTTTTAATTGGGATTTTCGTCGGATAATTTGCTATTGATATAAATAAATTCTTAAAGAGATTACGGACCTAAAAAAATACTTTACATTTTACAATATCCACAATAGATTCATTATCATGATATATTACTGATAAAATGTAATAATTGTAGTGTTTAAGTGTAGCATTTGTGATTTTGAATCACTGTTGTTCCACTATTATTTATAAGTGTAAGAGAATGAGAAATAGGTCTGTCTCTTTATCGGATGTTTAAGGGCGTCATATAAATTGTTAAATTAGGTCATTGAAATTTCTAGACTGCTAACAGGAATAATTTCATTGTTTGAGCGTTGGTGATTGGTACGACGTTTTATAAACTAGTTTACAAATGGACTCAACATCGCGAATACCACAGTACATTACATTACATAAAAAGTATTACAACGGTCAGGTGGAAATAGTAGTGAAGCATTGTTGTCCATTGTCTCTTTAATATATAAAAAGTAGTGGTTTTGGTGTAAAACAAATCATTAAATATTGTGGTACAAATTTTTAACATTGAAATATGAAGTAAAACGTTAAAAATTCAATTAATTTTTGGTCGAAATTTAAAAATTTAGTTTGACGTCTCTTTAACTTTCATACATTTCATCGATGTTTGTACAATTTTATTGAACTGTAAATTGATAAGGAAAAAGATAACGCTGTATATCGTGTACATTTTGTTTTGTTAGAAAGTAAAAAAAAATATATGATTTCTAGTCAAAATATTGAGCATATTAAAGTGTAGATATTACGGACGAGGTAATTGACAATAACTCTGGCCTGGCGACCTGTCAACATTAACATTATCTATAAGTACAGTATTTGTACATTATTTATATTTATTACTTTCGACGTTGTGGTAACAGTTTACGATTGTAATTTCGTTAATAATTTTTATATATGCAATAGTTAAAAATATTAGGTTGCTATGAATTTAAGATAAGTCTCGAGTATTAGGTTTCGGGTAATGATTCTGCTGTCAATGTTTTTTTTTTAACTTTTAACGAGCATAGCATTTTATTGAGGCCTATTTTAAAATTAAACAGTCTTGACGATCGTAACCATTCTCATATATATTGGGTTACATATAATCCCTAACTGCCTTTAGCCTTTACTTAAAAAGCCGTCAAATCATTTTTAAAATACAAAAGTTACTTCGCTTTAGTGCCTTTACAATAATATTAAGTAATTATTAATTTAAAAAACTTTAATTAACAATAACTTTCAATTTGTAAAAGATAATTGCAAAGTAGTTTTAAAATAATTCTGGTAACTAATTATGTACTTACCCAAATTAATAGTTAATTAAAAAAAATGATCGTCAAGACCCGTTGTGTGGATTTAGAGTAGGCCAGGGAAATTGTAAATTTTTGAACAAAAAATCTTTTATTGTGATAAATAAAAAACTAATCATGGAAGACATTCGAGATTTATTTATCTTAGCCTTAAGCTGATATTATTAGTGACATCACATTTGAGTACCTTTAATTTTCTTTTTCTTTAAAATTAAGACTCACTATAAGTGTCGCTTAAATGATAAGTTTTCGATTTACGGTACAAGGGAGATTATTTTAAAACATTTCTAAAATGATTTTTATTCAAAATATTCTGATAATATCTAGATAAAACAAATTTCTAAAAATCGTAGGTAGAATGTTAACTATAGATCTTCTCATAAATACATTTTGTTAGGTAATTTGTTAATGACAGTCATTGTTAGATAATATTATCGATGTGTGAAATTAATTTATGTGATCTTTGAATATGTCCGGAAAATTATATATCAAGGATTTATCATAGCTTACTGTTTATATTATCGTATTTTAACCTTAGGGATTCAACTTAATTTCCTAAATAATTAATGTGACTCCAGATATCAACGTAATATAAATGTTAAATGGATATTGTTTATTAAATTAAAACAAATAGCACTTCCCTGTGAGATGGTATTATGTACATAATCTAATTGTAGTTATGTATAGTATTTTATTTCATTGGAATTAATGTTTTATAGACTAATATACAATATAAGATTATTTATTTGTTTTGCTGTGTACATATTTTTTTCAATAAAATGTACCTGTTTTATTTATGTTTTCTTTTAATTTTATTACTACATATTTCAGTCCATAATTCAAGTTTATCAACTGTAAAATATTTTTGTATATGATTGTGCTGTAACTATCCGTAAGATTTTTCATCTAAATTAAGAATCGTATCGGACTTGGGGACAACGCAACTGGAATTCTACTGGTATTGCGGATATTCGTGGCGGACCATTAGGTGAGTCGCTTGCCCACTCTTCTGTAAAAAATATCTAAATCGACCGTCGTCATGGTGCAGTGCTATTGTCAATCGGTATGACAGGCGTATAAAGTAATCCTCCCTAATTAGGAGCCAATGTCTTGCACTGGAGAGTTTTTGGATGACAATCGTGATGATGAAGTATCAGTTAAAAAAATGTCAGAAAAACAAAGTATTCGAAGATTATTTGATCACAAGTACATTGCATCTCGCATACATAGGGACCTCTACAATATATCTAAACATATCAGCCAATATTTTGTGTTGCACAAAATATTTGTGGTTTTAAAATCAGGATCCACGACGGCGCCTACTACGCGGTCGGAATGACAAGTAAAAAGTAATGATAGATCGTACTAATATAATCTGCGTTAGGTTGTCACTCTAGAACGTTTCCCCTCCCGTTGTATTTACGTGCAGCGAGCAGATGTGTGTTCCGGTTGCTGATCCTTGGGCTATTTATTTATATTCACATTAAATATGGTGGTATCATACATTTAGCCTCTATTGCAAGGTTTTGTCAGTTGGAATAAAATTTTAAAAATAGTTCTTATGACTAATTATAAAAAAGTAAAGTAACTGCAAATGTCCCACTGCTGAGCACGGGCCTCCTTTCATTGATGACAGTAGCAGGGAAGAGTCCGCCACGCTGCTCCAATGCGAGTCGGCGGACTTCACATGTCCTCGAAATATCATCACTAAAGTATTAATACACTTACATACAATATGTCATAGAAATTATAGGTCACAAGATGTTAGTTATCGATTACTCTAATTTCTACTACGCGTATGTATCGAATGAGATGCCGTCCATATTTTGCTGAGTGACTGAGTTTTAACCGTAAGGCCTGCAGTGAAGGAACACGTGGTTTTTGGTTCCGTCTGTCATAGCTAGCTATATGCACTTTGTTCAAGAGGGTATACTGGACGATAATATTTGAAGCTGTTTCCCGAACGCTGCCCAACAGAATTGGATCATGTCGGTTGACCTCGTGGTCGAAGTGGAATTACCTAGTCGGTAATCATTTGTTAATAGAATCAGGCGTTACTTTGCGGAGATCCATTAGAATGAAGAAAAGAAAGTTAATTTGCTAAGAATAAGAATATAAATTAACTTTTTTTCCTTCATGATAATTATTTGTGCTAAGTATACATATTCGTCGACAACTTATAGCTTAATATCTATCTAAAGTAGCATGCGTAGTTCTAAGGTCATCCAGCGATTCTTGCTATTACGACTTTGTCGTTGAGGAATCGAAGGTGATTGATACATTCACCATTGACTTTAATACCAAACTCTTTCCAGTTTAGAAACTTAAAAGTACTTTTCAATGCAGTAGCGGCGAAGTGTTTTTAAAATAGTGGGTTACAACATCATCATGTCTATATATGTAATATCTTTCTGCCAAAGTAAATGTAAGACAACTAATTTAGAAAAATAATTAAATACTTCAGACGTCCCACTGCTGAGCACAAGCCATTTCCCATTTTTATAGGTAATGGGATTGTGCCACACTTCTCTAGTTCGAAGAATCAAATTCGATTCGATCAAACAACATCAATACATTTTTGTTAAATTTGTAAAGATTGGTAGTTTATCAAAAAATATTAAAGTTTTGTTACTATTCTTTCAATCAATAATTAATTAGTCTTATTACATTCTTATATTAAGCAATCTAAGTAAAGCGCTATCTTTTTGTTATTACGACCAGAATATTAGAAATTTTAAATCCCATACAGAGTTTGTCATTCTAATTGACTCATCTCTATACAAATGGCGATATATTAACTCAACAACAAACGACATTGGCGTAATGTGATTGAGAGTTCAAGCCGTCTAAAATTTTGTAACCATGCGTAACTTATGTTGGGGCCACGTGTTCATCGTGAGCGCGACAGGACCGTCCGTGTTTATTTCCCATCCGAAAAATGATGCCTGGCTTAAAATCTAATATTTAATTACTCCCAAAGTAAATTAGTATTTTAGAAACTCCACTTTGAAATTATTAGATGAGGCTCCGCGTCTGCAACCAGTGCTTAATTTTTAATTTACCTAATTTTTTATACTTCTAGTGTATTATTTATTAAACAATATAAGTTTGTTTTTCAATTAAATTCGTCATTCATAATTATTAAATGACTTTAAATTACGTGTGCAGAACTAGTCCTTATATTTTCTCAAGTATTTTAAAATACAGTATTAGGTACCAAGATTGTTTACTTAAATATAGAAAAACGGTATGTATTACTTAATAATAAAAAAAGGGAATTATCTTGAAAATAATTTGACAAATAACGTAATTAGCGAAAAACTAATAAATGGGCGCAAATAAAATTCTACCAACAAAAATTTCAAAAGTAAAACGTACTTCGTAAATGTCATGCTTAAAAAGTGCATGAACACTGTTTCCAGTCCAGAAAACATTCAGTATAAACATGCAAAATATTCTAGAAAATAAGTCACCAGCAATATGTCGGGATTAAAAAATAATATCGCGGTTGTTTGCTGGCAAAATAGTAGCTGTTGGGTTTCCGAATACTCTTTATATGTTATCCGAAAGCTTTCGTTAGGGTGTATCTGAATAGCCCATCATCTATCAAATACGGATTATTTTTTTGTTATACTCCACCATACTTCCTAAAAACAAGCATTGACGTTGACTAAATGTTGTTGATTAAACAAAAAACATATAACAAATCTATATAAATCAAAATCAATTATCGCATGTATGAAAGATTTCACTTGAGAACGGCACGACCGATTGATGTTGATATTTTTCGTAATTGTGAGGACAAGCTATGTATGAAAGAAAATTTTTACCAAAGTCAAAAGAAAAGTAAGTCGACAGAGGGAAAATTAAAACCAGAAGATAGGCAGCAACTGCTGTAGATGAGTACATTATTCTTTATATTTTTATTAGGATTCCGCATCTTATATCAATTTCATACTGTGGGAAGGGTCTAAATTATAGTTTAAAAATCTTATCATTTTGGTTTTTTGAATCATTAATCTATGTTAATGTACCAATCTTCATTTTAACAGGAGGATCAGTGGGAGCATGGGAGGTTTGTGACATATTTTTTGGCCCACTCTATGATTTCTCCTGTACCGTATGTTCCTTTTTTTGTTATTCACAAACAATATTATATCTTAAACAACATATAGCCAAGAGATACATATACACCCTGCAGATTCTCACTTTAGCTTCCGTAGAAACTATTAGTTAATCTGCTCTAGTTCTGAAGTGGTTCGGCCCGACCGCGGTATGATTTCGCTCTTAGAGAATTCCAATGCAAATTAGCAGCATGACATTGCTATCTTGAAGATGTTTCGTAAACAGAACCGTACACTTAATTAATGTCAACTAGGCATTACATTGTAGCCCTTATCGCACCCACATCTTGATTCTTTATCGATGGTAAGGTTTATAGGCGGCAGCGAACTCTCGATTGGCGCAGCGGCTATGCCCCTTGGCTTCTGCGCCGCGGGTCGCGTGTTTGTTTCCCGCACGGAACAAATATTTGTATGGCCTACATGTAGTTGTTCCGGGTCTGGGTGTTTGTGCATGTGGAATTTGTGTCTGTAAAACGTACCCACGACACAGGCGAAATCTTACTGAGAGGCATCGTTTTTTAGCAAAAGAAAAGGAAGAAAGAAAGTTGGACTCTGTGCTGGTTTGCCAACTTTATTAGCATAGCATAAAAACTATAAGGGAAGCAAATATTTAATTTTTATTTTGCTGAAATATATAGAAAAAACTCGCAACTAGTATCCTAATAGAGATGAAAAATCCAATAATAGATATACTAGATGTTTGGTAAATAGTATAACAATCGAGGACGTACACGTGCAACATATATACTCGTACATGTAAATGTTTGGCGAAGTAACACTGAAATCGAAAAACAAAATCAGATGCTCCATATATTTAAGTAGTTTTAGCTTGGCAGGCGAAACGGTGTTCGTAGTACAAGAGCACGTCAGACGCTGCTGACCGTCACCGGTCTGATATTCTTCGAGGTAGATATTCCGTCACCTGTCCGAGCCATTACATTTTCCCGGCATTTCTCTCAGACGACTTTTGCGACAACCACAATAAGATTGGATGGCAGATTTTCTTAAGTCGCCAAGACACGGACTAACATTATTTATTGAGCCAACTCTCTCTGATGAGCATAACCCTGTTTCGTACCTCGTCGAGTATCTTCAGCTTTCTCATACAGCAAATAATAAATTACTACTTCTACAATGTATAATACTTAGTGTAACTAAATAACATGTATTAAAGGCTGCTTGAACCATTGTATTAAGCTGAAGGTTAAACTTTCAAATCTGATTTATTGTTATGACGATCAGTTTTGATGACATTTAGTGTTAACTAGCGACTCACGGCTTTGCACGGGTGCAATTTACTAATGAAGAAAATTAGAACGTTCAAACTAAACTTCACTTTTTTTATTGAGATCATAATACAAAAATACCATCCAAATGACAATGCCCATCCCTGGGGCTAGATTATGGCGATGTCCAGCGAAGTGATGTTATTAATTATTCTGCTATAATTAAATCAAGATTTATGATAATAATCCATAAAAATCAAAGGTGCAGTTTTAAATGAAGATAAATAAGATATTGAATAGATATTCCGGTTTCACACACGATTTATATTATTCTGAATGTGATATTCTGACCGGAAATTATGATGAACCGGTTTTAACTGCGATTTAAGTTTAACACGCTTTCGAAGATATACAATTCGCGTACTGTCAATCGAATTGCAAAATATAAATATAGCATATCTCATATAACGTATTTTTGTTTAACGGTTACAAAAAAAATAATGCGCCTCAATAAGTATGCAGTTAATTGATCATAAAGTTTATGATTTACTTGTACATTCAGCGAAGATATGCTGTCACATGTCATGCTTGCCGGAGAATAATGAATGGAAGTAACTACTAGTAGACTAATAAAACAAACCAACGAGACTGTTTTTCCACACGCTTGAGTGTTCTGTTTAAGGTTTAAAATAAATAATAGTTTGAAAACACTAAAAAATACGCTTTATATAGAAAACCAATTCTATTTTTTAGTTTAGTTTTCTATATAAAGCGTATTTTTTAGTTTTTTCAAATTATTATTTATTTAGTTGGATTTTCTATAAAAGCGTGTGTACATTTTTTAATCTATTATTTATTTTGTTACAAACTAATTTAAGACGATGACCTCTATAACAGGTAATATATTATTAGCGCCATCTATTGAGTAATTTAGTTGGATCTTCTATCAAAGCGTGTTTTTTTTTTAGTTTTTTTAAAACTATTATTTTTTATTTTTAAGTCGAATTATTGCATTGTCATCGGTCTTTGACAGGTGTGCATAATTTGAATTAAATCGGATCGTTCAAAGTAGGAGAAAATCGAGCCCTAAGGAGTCGGTTACAAACATACAAGTGAAGCTAATATAAAGCGTGTAAAAAGAGTGTGTCTCGAGGATAATTTCTTGTTGAATATTTTTCTATGGAGTATCACAAAGCAAAGGTACTTCGAATAAATTTGTTGTAATTTTCGTCTTTTTGAAATGAAGATGAATTCAATATTGCATACTGAAGTTTATATTACGATATTGCATTTTATAGTTGATATTTTTTTTGCAGGTCGTACTAAATCATCCATGTTGGTTGTGTGGAAATGGAACAAGATATACAAAGAACGAAACGAGCAAAACGTTCACCTGATGGTAAGTGCAACGTCTGCCCATAACAAATGGTGTGTTACTCAGAACATTTCTGTGTGACACCACACTGCGCCCGCCACCCTGAGACATCAGTTCTTAAGTCTCATATGCCCAGTGATTGCGCTAGCTCTCAGTGCCCTTCAAACCGCAACACAGTAATGTTTGCACATTACTGCATCATGGCAGAATAAATGCCCTGGTGTTGGTACCTACCTAGATGGATTCCTGCATGGGAATCCTACCACAAGTAAAAGTCCTTTTTATACAAAGCGGCGAGATGAGCAAATTCTCCACCAAATGGAAAGTGTAACGTGCAATAACAGTTGCGATAAAGCTTTGTATAGCACTGCCCGCTCCTGTTATCCTGAGATATCAGTTCATAAGTCGTATATACTATGATGCTATAGTGTAATTACAGGGTATATGCGACCTTAGAACTGATATCTCAGAGAAATGGGCGCAGTGTGGTGCCACAGAGAAATATTCTGGATGAACAGCATTTGTTATGGGTAGACGTTGGACTTACCATCAGGTTAACATATTGTATGTCTCGGCATTTTCTCCTATATAAAAAAAATGTTATAACACTTGTTACAGCGGCCTTCAAACCGAAACACAGTGATGTTGGCACATCAGTGCTTGTCGGCAGAATAACCGACAGAATTTAAGGCAAAAAGAAAGATCAGTCTACAATATAGGTCTTTTAAGCTTTTAAATGCACTACAACTCGATTCTGGACATGACGCACGCTCCCATACTGCCGTAGGCATAGGCATCATTTCGCAGTGGATTTTCCAAAAATATGCTGCCCAACTTCAGACCCGCCGACGCAATTGAATTTGCCTAGCGAGAGTTGTTTTCCAGTGACATGTGATCTTGGTTTGCAACTTGTAAGCAGGTTTGGTTAAACCTATCTCTATGAAAAAGTGTACTCAACTCTTATATGTTATAAAAAAATATCGTAACTCCTTAACTACGAAGTCTATTTCAGACTTAATTTTGCTTTCGACCTCCGATTTCAAACCGACCATTAATATATTTTTGCCTGAAAAACCTCTGTAAAGGTAGCATTAAAGCTAGATTTTACTGCGCCGTACTTTTTGCTCGGTTTTCTCTCAGCGTGGAGCTCCTTAAACCCTTAGAATAAAGTTTTATAGCCTGAAACATTTCTCAAAAACGGGCTATCTAATGCAAAAAAAATAACGCAAATCGGATAAGTATTGTATGAGATTGGTGCCTCCAAACATACAAACTTCCCAGCTTCATTATAGTATTATGATTATCAATGCAGTAGGACTTATCATCATAAGAGTGTTGGCCTGTCATCTGAAATGGAACAATAGTTATATCACGGCTGAAAAATAGATTTGGCGGCCCCGGCTTAAGCCACATTTCTCAGGAACCGTAAGACAAATTAATATCAAATGCTAAATTTCTGTAAATTCAAGTATAAAATTCGTACTTGAATTTAACAAAAATATACTTTCTTTTTAAGTTATAAATATTTTTTATTTACTTACGTTCGAACAAGAACATCAACTAAATATACCTCGTCTACCTGGAACCAAAATGTCTGCCTTGCTCTGATCAATAGCTAGAGCCATTTACTTGTAATGAAAAATATATCTACATTCCAAACATGTGAGCCGCTCCGAATGATAATATCTACGCTGTTTTCAAGAATCACGTATCCGATTTGCAAAGTGAATTGAATAGCTTTGTTACATTTGTATTTGATTTCTTTCCCAACAGAATGCAAAGGGATTTAAAAGAGCATGTACAAAATATTATTTAATAAAAGTTCAATCCCAACTACCTGATATGGTTAATGTGGGTAGCACTAATGCTGATCAGTAAGACACGATGTACATTTCTAAATTCTGTAAAACAAAAAAATACTAAATCGTAAATAATACTAATAGGTAAATCGTGATTTTTTAAAAAAACTTGTGTATGTAATTTGTTACCTTCTCAGTTCCACAATGCCATTTACTTGAGTGATGGTCTCGACTGGCGGAAGCAAATGTCAGACTTGCCGAATTTAATGATTATGTTTGTGTTCCTAATATCAAATTTGGAAAAGTTCTTACGCATTACACTGGTCTAACTAGAGAACATATAATACCGCTTACTTATAACATTTATGAATAAATTAGTTTCTAAACAACTTTCTATTTATTTCAATATAATCTTTAAATTCTTCTAATCTGTTTTCAAGGGTTTGAATATATTGTTTTTATTATAAACTAACTTTGCCCGGCGGTTTAACCCGCGCAAAATTAGCCGATCACTTGACTGCGTCGTTCCTGGTAATGTTCGGTTATGTGCGTGCGGCTGTTTAAGACCGTGATGAGGTTTATAGCCTAGAACAAGGTTGCCCAACCCCAGGCTCGATGACCACAGAGTGTCCTATCGAGGGTTTTGAATTTGCCCACCAAGAGTTGTTTCCGAGTGACATGTGACCTTGCTTCGCATCTTTTAAGAAAATGTGGTTGAAGGTATGTCTACGAACAAATGTACTCAACTCGTTGGAAACAAATATCGTAACTCCCTAATTGCGAAACATATTTCAGACTTGTTTTACATTAGACTTCCTATTTAAAATCGACCATTAATAAATAATAGCCTGAAAAACCTTTGCAAAGGTAGCATTAAAGCTAGATTTTGTAAATAAATCTGATTTGGTCAAATAAGCTGTGTAGCATGGTGGTTTATTTTCTTTATTAGAAGTGCCCCGACCACTTGATAGCGCTCTACGTTCTGCCCTGTTGTTTTCAGCGTGCGGCTTTTTAAGGCCGTAGCATGAAGTTTGATAGCCTAGAACGTTCCACAATCAACGGACAATCTAATGCAAAAATAATTCTTCAAATGGGATTAGTATTTCTTGAAATTGGCGCATCCAACTTTTCAGCCAATATATATAGCAAGATTGGAAAGATTCACACGCACACGCACAGGAAACACACGAATATTGAAAGTAAGAAAGTTATTTGACATACGTTCATACATTTTTATATCTTGTTGGAGATTTTTCTGCATGAGCGATGGCGTGATCAATGCGACTTGAAAAATTTTGTGACATCCCCGTCGTTTTGTTAGAAGGCAAACATTTAATGCACTCTTTTCTTTAACTTCATCCTTCGTATCAACGTCCTTTTGCCGATGTTTCTACAAGATATTTCTTTGGGTATGGGTAAGTATCTGAGTGACTTAAATTTCCGACGTGTGAAAATCTGACGGCGTAAGAATCGGCGTGAATCTATCATCTACCCGTGGGGATCGTAAGAGTGTAGCGAAATGTTTGGAACATCAAATGACTACTTACTACTACAAATTAATGCGATAAATATTTTTTGAGTTTCCGTCATCCAAAATCGAGGTCGGATTTTTCGCAACTTATGCAATTTTTGGCGAGGGCCGTAACCCTACAAACCCTGATATATATTTTTATGCATGATAGTATCTCGCGTACAAGCAATGTTCATGCAACAAAAAATGATTTCAACAACTTCTGTTGAATTTTGACAATTCCAGAGGAACTAAAATCAGCTAGTATTACTATTTGTATGTATAATATAAATGGGTATAGTCTTAAGTATATATAGAGATATTAAAGAGGCGACATATAACATGTGCGGATTTTTTGCAGAGAAGTTATGTGCGAGTTTATTGTTTTAAAACAAAATTGTTGGTTGTTTTATAAATCAGAATGTATGCTCTATAAACGGAAATTCAATTCAGCTGATAAAATATATCCTGTGCTAAATTCTGGACGTCTGTTACGAAGTAATATGTATTGCTAACATTTATCTCCTGGTTGGTTAGATTAATTGGTGGTACGAGATAGGCATTTTAATGTAACATCTAAACATCCTGATGTAATTGTATTGTTTTGTATGAGTTCGTATCGTAGTTCGTTCTTTTGCAGCAAAAATTTTCTTTTAAAGTATAATAAATAGTAGCTAACATAAAAAAATAATAAATAATAATAATTGAAGACAGTTGTTTTAGACATAATTTTTATTTATCATCTTCGGCTTTTAAATAGTCAACGGTTTGGCGATTGCAGAACCAGACACCTCGTAGACCAGACACTGTTTCCTGTCACTGCTCTGGATTATTTTGGTCCGCCACATTTGACAACTATTTTGAAATTGATAAGGGGGATAGGTATGTGTTCCGGACCGATATGTGTGGCGACGACGACAGCCGCGTTTACTATCTGTGTCGCACGATCGCACTTACCTACTGCGGCAGGCGCCTCTGACACACGCACTCCGCACTTTCAACCATAAAGCCAATGAAACAAATGTATTTTAGAATCAGGCGTTACTTTGCGGAATATCATTATAATGAAGGAAAGAAAGTCAATTTGCTAAGGTCCGCATGCAAAATATAAAATAGTGCATATTACGTAGTTTTGAAGAGCACCGCCCGCCCTCCCGCTGTGGCGAGCGGGCTGGCAAACGCAGTTTATTTATTCAGATGTTCCAGGAAGATGCTAGTCATCTTCTGTTTTTAATTTCCCTCTGTCGACTTTTACGACACCCACGGGATGACAAAGGGTGGTAGATTCTCTCAAGTCGCGAAAATGGAAATTGTAACAGGTAATCCATACATTACTCCCTCAGGTCAGGCTTTGCCTAGTGTCTGTTTTAATCTAGTAGCTGTAAATGTAAAAAAGGAAAAATAAGTTATAATAAAATTATTTGTGCCGTGATGTAGCGGCTTAAGAGAATCTACAACCCTATCTCATACCGTGGGTCTCGTAAAAGTCGACAGAGGGAAAATTAAAAACAGAAGATGAGCAGCATCTTCCTGGAACATCTGAATAAATAAACTGCGTTTGCCAGCCCGCTTGCCAAGCGTGGCAACTGTGGCAAAATTCCCCCTAAAATTCGAGCTACAAACTTTTGTAGCAATTTATGGGTAGACCTATGTTCAGCTGTGGACTATTGATAGACTGAAATGATGATCAATGATATAATTATTATTATCTGCCCCGGCTTTGCCCGGAAGTTATTGTTATGTTAGCCTGTATAGAGAAACAGCACCAACCCGATTACCCATTTAAGAGTAAATGTTTGTAAAATCCGTTGTTATTTGGTGTCTATGTCAGGAAATGAGTGTATGCCAAATTTCAAGTAAATAGTTCTTGTAGTGTCGGAGACATCGTGATGACTCATTGGTAAGTCGCTTTTATATACAGGGTCATTCGTAATGTCCTATACATCCCGGCAGGCCGGGCTTAGGGACGATGTGTATATGCCCCAAAAATATAATTAGCCCCGTAGCGTGATACCTGTATTGATGGTGACTGGTGAATTTGCTTAAAACTCATAGGTGACTACCCTGTTCAAAATGCGTGTGCCCGCTTTTGTTTCAAAATACCCCCACGTACACATGTAACACCTTACGTTAATAGCGCAAGAATGCTTAAAATGGACTACCGTTGGCAATTACATTTTGCTACGTTACTGTTTGGTACTATTAAATTTAGAACACCTCCCTATCTTTATCATAAATTACGATGGGCACGAGACAATGTGTCGAGTTCTACAAGACCTTCGGCATACTTGTTGTTGATACCGCTTCATCATACTGCTGCATTCCGAGGAAGTTTCCGGTACACTGCCACCAAGTGCTGGAATAACCTTCCACCGCCCTTTCGAAACCTGCAATCAGTGCACGATTTGTGCATGTATGTGTGTTTATGATCATATGTATATATGTGTATAAAAATATTGTGTAAGTATATAAATAATTATATAGGATGCCACTGAAAATCAGGGCGAGGTTGTGTTGGGCATCCTAGCATATCCTGAGTGGCATTCCTTTTTGAAGCATTTCACCATGTACAGATGGATATATAATTTTACCACTTTTTTTTTTGTTTCATTATTATTATTATTTTATTTTTTATTTTCCTTAAATTTAAGTTTTATGGCATTTGCCAAATTGTTGTTCCTTTTTTTTAATTATTAATTTTGTTTTGTATGTTTATTAATTGGAAAATTGTGACCTGTATTTTTTTTTTGTGATTGCTTCAAATAAATATCTCTTTCTTTCTTTCTTTCTTTCTTTCTTTCTGTTAAACATCTGATCGGGTCAATGAATTCATAAATTTAATTGGGCGTTTTTACATTGAGCTGCCATCGAATGAACTCGCAAATATTAGGATAATATGAAGCTTAAGAAAATCTGTTGCGAAGTAAATCTGTTAGTATTACGTAACATAAATTAAATGGAGAAGAAAACGTATTTTGTGTGGTTCGGGGCAACGACTTTCTGAGTTAGGGTCGCGTAAAGTCTTACAAAACAAATAATTTTAAAGTTTTGTATGGACATTTTTAGTATTCAATTTTGTCATTAAAGCTTCATCGTTGTGTTTATCAGATCATAGTAGCATGGGTCGGTGCCGGGATGTTATACCAATTATGAATAACGTTGTATATAGATGGTATATTACTGTTCTTTCTGTTATCCTGTATGGTGGCGGTGAATGAAACCCCTATTGTCCCATACCGTCCCGGAGCTGTCGCAAAAGTATAGTAAAGGATTTGCCGGATTTTTATGCGGTCTGAACAGTTTTTCTTTTGTTTAGTCCATAAAACCGTCCGCCGCAATTGAATTCGTTTCTTTATTTAAATAGGTCATTTCGTACCGAGTATGCCAACTGTGTCAAGAAGCATGATAAAAATAGCCCACAGGTCCCCTCTTGTAGCGGTATGAAGTGTGAGTGGAATCTTGTCTCGTTCGTGTTGAGGTCGCTCCTCGGGCGAATTACGTACCTACGGCCGTGAATATTAAGTACGTGAATGAAAAGTACGCCTTAAGATCACTTGTATAAAGTAACCTAATATATCTTATTAAGCTTATCTTCCTAGTAACATATTTATTTATTTTAAAACTTTATTGCACAGTAAATGTACAAATGGCGGACTTAATGCCATTGGGCATTCTCTACCAATCAACCATGAATTAAGCAGAAAATTTAGAAATTTATATTTTGGTTGAGCTCTGGACCAGAGACAATAAGTAACAAATTTATATTAACACACCCCGCGGTTTCACCCGTGGAAAAAATAGGCTGACATATGGACTGCGCCGTATAGCATGGTATCTTGCTCATATGAGCATTAGCGGTTTGATCTTTTTAGGAATTTCATAAAGTTTTATAGCCTAAAAACTTTTTACAATAAACTGGCTACCTAATGCAAAACAAATTTCTTAAATTGAATAAGTATTTCCTCAGATTAGAGCGATCAAACATCTTAACTCTATCTCAGATTCATTACAGTAGTTACGTAAGTTATAAGGAAAAAAACGTAAAAATTATTATTTAAACAAAAAAACTAAATTCCACGCAGTTACTCCAAACATGCTTATGCGAATTTAAGAGCATGAGTTCTCATGGATCCCATGATCAGAACTTGACGATATCTATTTAGAGAACTAGTACTATACTTCTTATTAAAAAAAATCTCGAAATCGATCCACGTGGTACAGACTTATCGCTGTACATACATAAAATTCATTCCAACATTCCGACGAAGTGAGAACCTCTTTCTTTTTTTTAAAGTGGATTAAAAAGAACTATGAATTTACTAAACCACTTATTAAGATATTAAAATGAACTTTTTAACTGCCGTGAACTAAAATAATAATGACCTAAATGCAAATTAAAACTGCGCCGGATATTTTTGAAGATAAAAACCACATGAGGTTGCGAAAAAATCTTTATCGAGAAATCGCGGACAGATACTCCAATTTATTTGTATAGATAAGCATATAAAAAGAGTTGAAAATGTTTTAGTAATTAAGTATGTATAAAACAGTGTTTGAACCCCCCAAAACCTACGGCCCTGATTATAACTAAAATTCTTGCTTTTCAAAGACACCTAAGTATGCTGCTAGTGCTTATCCGAATCCGAATGACATTTTTCTTGAATTTTAAAGCTTTTGGCGAAAAAATTTTAAAAGGGTATTTAATGTAAAAGAGTCGATTCATTCTCACGACTTCATTTATTATGTAACAAAACGAACGGTACGTGATTATTCGGACGCAGACCGATGTGCGCGGACGGGCCCTGACAGAATGTGAATCACGTTTAGGCAAGTCTGGAGATCATAAGTGGGGACTACATGCGAATGGTTGATAATTGGGTACAATGGTTATTAATAGGACTTACCTGTTGATAATGAAGATGTTAAATACCGTGACTTTGAATTGTTTTTAGCAATTTTAAGTAATAAATTACAAAATTTGTACTGTTAGGCTTACTACATACCTTTATATTTATAAGGAAACCTAAAATTAACGATTTTTCTCAGCAGTAATTACATGAGATCAGAGCAGGGATCTGATATTAGGTGTACTGTGTATTATGAATTTGAATATTCTATCTCATTACATCACAATGGCGAAATGTTCTTTTATAATATAACTCCAGCGCACAATTTTTTTATTTGATTACTTATATACCAGAAGCGTTATTAATAGTTATATACCTGCATATTTCGCGCAAACATTTTGCACTTGAAAAGTTTTAATTGAAGGATATGAAGTGCAGCTGTCGTTAGCAAATTTACCCTGCATATCTATAGACTCATAGAAAGTTTTAAAAGCAATTTGGCCACAGACGTCTGTAAAAGGTTATTTAACTTTCAGGCACGTACAAAAATAGTGATCGAAGTTATAACATTTCATTCCCAATCTTACGTACTACCCATAATCTTTATATAAAATATGTCAAGAGGACTTAGTAGATAAAAGGCTTCGAACCAAAACCATCGTTGTGAGGCATCAAACAAAGATGACCATTACAAATAGATCGTCTTATATAAGTAATGAAACATTCTTGCTTCTCCTTTTTTTAAATAAGCTTCTACGCTGGACCGCAAAGAAAAAGGGTCGGTTAGAAAATATTCAATACCATCAAAAGTACCTGACCTAGCTTTATGAAATTAAGACTAAATTAAGGAATATTTAATGCCACATAAAATAGTATATATAACATTATAATTTATTTTTGATAATTGTATAAAAACCTAAAATGTAAAATAATGTTCGTTTTTGAATTTAGTACCAAAATATTCAAATCAATAGTTTCGCGTTTGTTTTAGTTTTGCAATAAAAAAGTTATAATTACGGAGTCTCTGCCTCATAGATTTTATTATTCTGAAGTCATCGTGTCGTTAACCCCTGAAGAATGTACCAGGATCCTGACAATGCTTGAAGATGGACACAGTCAGCGAAATACAGCGAGAACTGTTGGTGTATATTGAAGATTTTCTAACCAACCCTTTTTCTTTGCGGTCCAGCGTAGTTGAATAGTACAATTGGGTTAATTTTATTATTTCTAAACATCAACTATATAACAGCCTTACTTTATCGATTAAAAATTAACAGATTTTCGCTAGGTATGGAAAGGTTATATAGTTGATGTTTAGAAATAATAAAATCAGTCAATACTGACAAAAAGTAAAATATATCCTCTTTCACTCGCATTGGGAACGAATATATGCGAAAGAATAATTTAATCGTATTCAATTATTCTATGATAAGGGTATAAATGTGAATCCGTCGATTTAGTTATTAAAGAGAAAACATCATTAGAAATATTAGCTATCTATTTTATTATAAGCACCTGTTAATGTAGTACAATACGAAGTACCTACACCCCTATGAGAACTAGGTATTTTTATTTGCTGGATAACTCCGTGCCCTTTAACCCCTAGAATAGTAGAGACGAGAAGAACCCATGAAGACCCGTGAAAGGAACTTTTCCTTACAAACAACTTTGAAGAGTGTCGCACCATCCGACGATTTCAAGTATTAATTGATTCATTGTCAAAACCTCTGCGAATTCGAAGTAAATATTATTATAAAATTAAATTTATTATATTGTACGACCCGTACAATATAATAAATTTACTACCACACGCTACCACACGGCGTCGACGTACGTACGATGCCGTGTGGTAGCGGCCTAAGAGAATCTACCACCCCATCTCATGGATCATCCCCAGGAGATGGGCAGCAGCATCTTGCTGGATTATCTGAATAAATAAACTGCGGTTGCCAACCCGTCTGCCAAGCGTGGCAACTATGGCAAAATCCCCCCAAAATGATAGCTACGATTTTTTGTGGCAAACTATGGGGGAGGCCTATGTTCAGCAGTGGACTATTGATAGGCTGAAACGACGATATTGTACGACCATTCATTTGATAAGCGTAATTTTTACTATTTATCACAATTTCATAATTTTCTTCTGACTAGACAAAAACAGCCTAAAGAAATTACGAAGAAAGTTAATAGTGTTAAATGAATAGAAAGTTAATAGTGATGGAAATAATTAGGATATCTCAATAGGTTGAACCGGTAATACTTTTACTATATTATTTGTAATTGTAGATTGTTAATGTAATTGTGATCTGTTCTGTAACCGTTAATTTTAACATATGAATATATTATTTTAGGAATTAAGTTATAGGCTACATATGGGTTGTCTGAATCGCATGTTTTGAAAGAATACGTTTTCTATTCAAGCCAGGGGTGAAACCTTAAGGTAAGAAAGACACTATATATGGTCAGGATCTACGTAGGTAGAGATAGGACACTTAAGTATGTTTTCTTTTATAGGAGGGGCAAATGTGTAAGCGGCTAACCTGATGGGAAGTGATCACCGCCGCCGAAGAACATCCGCAATATAAGAGGAATTACAGATGCTTCGTCGGCTTTTGAGAAAGGATGGTGCCAAGGAAAAGGGTAGCTACCCGCTGAGGCAGGAAGTCTTAGTGATCGAGGAGATCTTGAGATGTTAGGCGACTTTGTGCAGTCTGACGATGCGGAGAGGCTTTGTTCGGGTCTTCTGTTCGTCGCGATTTTTGGAGACAGTGGTGAAGCCACAAGTGTCAGCCTCGGAAGAGGGGCTCTCCGTTGATGATCCTCAGTACTCGAGAGACTTGGAAGCACGCGTTGTGCCGACAATAGTCGGGTACTGTGACTTGCTGTGGCTGCGATGGCTGCCCATGACGGTGTTGGTGGTGGACGGTATGGTTGGAAGAAGTTAGCTGCATTGTTCATATTACGTCTAGGTTACCATTTAGGCAGATGATATTGCCAAGGAAAAAGGGTAGTTATCCGCTCAGTGTTCTGATCTGGTCTCGTCTCCTCCACTTATTTTATTTATATGTTGAATATTAAGTTCGCATCTTAGAAACATCAATAACGCGATGTTTGACAGATGAGATATTTTTTGAGCTTCTCATGTGGCCAGATAGATGTCGCTACAGAAGTCATTTCATTTTCTCTGTAATACTTAGTTTATCCCTAAGAAACACTATCTTATTTATTCCTATTTGTTTCTGTCAATTGTTCAATGATTCTTTTTTCTCTGGTTTCAAATTTATAAACTATAAATAGAATTTGTATTTGAGTTCCAGATTCAACTTTATATCACATATTATTTGTGTACTGGCCATGTTATAACTTCGTTGCTAGATGCGGGTACAACATTAGTGTACACATCCAACTTTTGTTCCACAAATTGTCGAGTCTAGGTACAGAGTTAGTGCTAGGACCATGCATACCATTTGTGCTACACCGAGGTGTAGCGACAGCGCTGTGTCCAGGTGTAACAGATATGACTTTTATACGTTCCCGATAACTTTCTTCGTCAAAAGATTAGTTCCTACTGTGGATTTTACAAACTGCTTCTTCATCAGCTAATTCTCTGTGTGTTACGAATCAACATAGTCTGTAACTGCGCTGTTTGTACTCACGTTCGGTCTTGGTTTTACTTTAATGTTCTTTTTTCTGTTGGACATTTCAATACCTCCTATGCTCTAATGTTTCTTCTTTAACATCGGCATGCCAGTGGCTCCTGTAGCGTTTTTGTTGAAATTTTCGTCTAACCGTAAAGTGTTGTCAGAGAGTCTCTCTAATACTTTTTTGTTTATTGGACTTATTCCAGCTTTCATAAAACCTGCAAGTATATTTGACGTAGCGTTTTTTTCTAAACGCATTATCAGTTTTTTCAGCAAAGAGGAAAGTTTTTTTTTTCTATATAATAGGAGGCAAACGAGCAGGTGGCTCACGTGATGGTAAGTGATCACCGCCGCCCATGAACACCTACAATACCAGAGGAATAGCAGATGCGTTGCCGGCCTTTGAGAAAGGAATAGGCTCTTTTCTTGAAGGTCTCTAAGTCGTATCGGTCCGGAAAAACCGCTGACGGCAGAACATTCCATAAAGTGCAAGTGCGTGGCAGAAAATTCCGCGAAAAACGTACTGTGGTGGAATGCCAACCATCAAGGTGGTGACGATGGAATTTGAGGTTATGCCGTAAGGTGCGATGGTGAAATTCAGCGGCTGGAATTAATCCGAACAATTCCTCGGAACACTCCCCATGGTAGATCTTGTAAAAAATGCAAAGAGATGCAACATCTCTTCGCAAAGCCAGGGGATCAAGCCGATCAGATAGGACATGGTCGTCGACAATTCGAGCCGCTCTTCGCTGAATGCGGTCAAATGGAAGGAGCTGACACTGGGGTGCCCCCGCCCAGAGATGAGAACAGTACTCCATGTGCGGCCGAACCTGCGCCTTATAAAGTTGCAAGCGGTGAGCCGGCATGAAGTACTGTCGCGCTCTACTGAGCACGCCAAGCTTCTTGGAGGCCAATTTGGCCTTCCCTTCCAAGTGACCGCGAAATTGAACGTTGCTCGATATGTCGACGCCAAGGATTCCGATACTGGCTGAGGCAACAAGGGGAGTGCTTTCGAAATGAGGTGATACGACGAAGGGTTTCTTTTTTGCGGTAAACGCGCAAACTTGTAGGCAAACTAGTAACTTTTAGGCACAGTTGTTAGACTTAATCCATGCAAAAAGTATATCACGACAAGCATATTTGCCAAGGCCGACCAAATATGTTTGCTTGTCTTAAGTAGTTGGTTGGAAAAAACACAATATATCGTTTGCTTTGCGTGTCTTAAACTTGCGTATGTATATCGTAACATGTAGTCTCAATATTGAGACTCATGGATACAACAAAGGTCCTATGGGATGTAGGTACAACCACACGAGTTTCGGTTGATTCGATGTTATAACACTACTGCTTTGCTAATGATTTTCGCTATTTTTACAAACTTTAAAGACTTGCTCCGCGAAGATTACTTGTTTTTTGCACCTAATTTTCAAAGAGGAAGTCTCGCTACCTGCAGTTATATTTTGAACGCGTAGCACGCTGTTATCTCCAGATTGCTTTTTTCCCCTTAAAATTACACTTTATTGACATTGGCAGAAAACTTACGACTGTTGCCATAAATACAAGATTATTTTTTAATCAAATTGAAGTTCCCGGGTTTTCATACGTCAAATATAAAAATGTCAAAACAAAACAATTATCTCCTTTCGCTGCGCTGATCTTTAACTTAATTCGTTATAATTTTGTGTAATAAAGGAAAGTTGAATGACGTTATAAATTCAAGAAGAAAAAAGTAAAATTTGTGCTTTTGACTTTTTAGTTGTTACCATGAGTTCCCTCTTATCAGCTGAACTTTCTGCCACCTGTAATGCGTTAGGAGCACTGAATAAGAAAACAGGAAAGTACATGATAGATGAATTCACTCTTAACACAGTTAAAGATTTAATACGATATTTGAGACGTGATGGGGAAGACCATGAGATACGCAGACATTTTGGACAAACTAAAGTTTTACAAACTGACCTGTTGCCAATGTTAATTGATCACTGGGAAAATACTGAACTTTTCGATGTCACTTTGAGGTGAAGATTTTAATAATATTTTTGTATAAGCAATCTCATTTACGCGTATTTTCTATGGGCATTAAACTCTTACAGGCTAACAGTCAACTTAACAAATCCAGCTTTGTTACTATATAGAGAAGAGGTGCCAGTTGAACGCACAGCAAGACATAATTATCTGCAAATATTGACTAATTTACAATGTTACAAGGAAGAAGCATTCACTAAAGTTGAAACTTGGCAAGTCTTTGCTAAGAAACTAGCAAAAATATTAGAAATAGTAAGAAATATTTGTTCCATATTATAGTTAATACTGCAATAATTTTTAATGAAGAGTAATATCAGCTTTTAATTATGTGTATAGGACTGGTCAGAAAGAGATGAAGATACAGGACTAATTATTGAAAGGATCTTAATCCTGATAAGAAATGTGTTACATGTGCCCGCTGATCTTGACAAAGAAAAGAGACCTGAAAATGATGCCAGTGTTCATGATCAGGTTTGATTAGAATTTACATTACCTAAACCTCGAACAAGTCTTTTACATAAACCTTTAGAAGCCATGTTATATTGAGAAAAGCTCAGCTGGCCCTAGATTATATTCAGAAAAAAATATATACAATTTTTTTCTGTATCATGTTCAATATGTTAATAATTCTTGTTATTATAATTAATATGTTTACAATCTGGTTGGCTACTATGTACTAAATTAGTTATTTTAGATACGAAAATTGATTTTTAAAATTGATTTTTTAAAATGTAAATTGCATATTAAAAATATGTTTAGGTATTATGGGCATTGAATCAGTCTGGAATTCTGGACATAATTCTTTATATGTCATCTGAAAATGAAAAGCAATATTTTATGCATATTCTGGAGATAATTTCACATCTGTTGAGAGAACAAAACCCTACAAGTTTAGCCAATGCAGCGCTGCAGAGGAGTATGGATGAAAAACTCAGAGATGAACAAGAACTTCTTACAATCAGGATGACTGAAACAAAAGATCGGCTAAATAAGATTAAACAGTATTCTGCTACTAGGTATGTAAATGATGTTTTTTCATTAATGGTTTGTATAAATATAGAGTTTCTTATTGGTCTGGATGATAGACTCAGTGTATTAGTGGTAGTATTCCTCCTCTGCAGTGCTGTTTTTTCTGCTATCAAACATTAGACTGTAAACCTAAACTGTCAGTCTGAAGAGTCCTGTTATGTAGAGTAATTACTGGACATATAATGCTTAAGAATTGATGTCTCAGAGTGACTAGTGTAGTGCATTGTCACATAGTAATGTTATAATAAACACAGCATTTTTTATGGGTAGAAGTTGCACTTACCATCAGGTGAACAATTTGCTTGTCTTATTGCCATGCACATCGTGTTGATGTAATGTGGGAACATTAAGTATTTTAAGTATTTCTTCATATAACTTCCTGTGAGTTAGTTTTGTGGCTCTTTGTACACTTTCAAGGGCTCACACACTTAAAATGCTTATTCCAACAATGAACATGTATAAGTTTTGTGTATTTTTAAAAAAGTACTTGGTGTATGGTGTTGGAATGATCTTCTAACAGTATAAACATATGAATTAGATGACTGACTAAGCAGTCTATAGGCTCTGCCCGCTTTAAATAAGAGTTTATAATTACACCAAGATCAATATCAAGAGATTATTTTATTCAGTTCAATGTATTTGTATCAAATATAAATTTTACCTTCCTTTTTTTTAAATTTAAATCTCACTCCTTTGTGTGCACAACATCCATACATACATACATACATAAGATCACGACTGTATCCCATAAGGGGTAGTCAGAGACTGGACACTCACTGCAAAAACAGATGACTGCCACAATCCACATTTCACCAAAAAAATATAATGCACTTGGTGTGATAGGTGGTGAGCCCATCACCACCATGCGCTGTTGGGTGCATAGTGTGTGCACAATATACTTAAAAAGGTATAGCTATTAAATTAAATTGAACAGTCTTCAATTAGGTGATACTAATATTTATGTGAGTTATATAAGGGATAATATTTTTCATAGACCATGACTTCTGCATACCTTTCTCCTAATACTGTAGAAAACCTAGTAAAAATGAATGTGGAAAAAGGTTATGTCATATGAGACATGTGTACAATTTATCTTTAAAGAAGGTAAATTAACAGTATTGTAAGCAAACTATACACAGATTTCAATGTTTTAATTTCTTTGCAGGCATTCTCGATTTGGAGGCACATATGTGGTGCAGAACATGAAATCTATATCAGACAATGAAATGATTTGTCTGAAGCCTTTGAATAAAATATCTAGTTTAGATTTTAGTTCGGGAAATAAGAAGTCTAAATTTGTGAAACCTAAAAATAGAAGACCAGTAGAAAGTGGTGTTTTAGAGAGACGGTCAGCATTTGCGGTTAGGTAAGTAGTAATATACTTTAAGGGAAAAGGTGTAAAAACTTACTTTTAGGGATTCCAATAAGACTTGAGCAAGAGAAACCGTGGCCTTTGCCATGGCTCGGTCGCTGGCCATAAATTTCGTAGTATGCGAGTGACCAGAGTTCGATCCGCGATGCTGGCAACTCTAAAATTGTTAATTTAAGTGCTGATTTACCACATGCTCAGCAGTGAAGGAAAATATCGTGAGAAACCAGCATGTCAAAATATTTTGAAGACGTGAAGTTCGCCAACTCGCACTGGAGCAGTGTATCGGACTTTTCCCGGCTTCAAAACCTTCACAGAAATGAGAGGAAGCCTGTACTTAAACTTGTATTAAGCTTGTACTACTACAGTGGGACATTTATAGGCCGGAACATTACTTCTTTTATCAATGTATCAGGTAAAACTATAAGACAGTCTATTTTGCCTGTTAAAACAAAGAAAGTTTGTGAAAAAGAGCAAACTTCTTTGTGAATACTTTCGCCAATAGAAACCTTCATCTGTTGAAGTCGAGACATTGTTATAAGTATTGATAACTACAATGCCGTATTGCTTGTCATAGTTTCTCATTACACCGTCATTTTCCATACAAATGCTGCAGTACTATTGTAGTTAATGATTGTAATTGGCTGGTTTGAGCAACTCCATGCCTCTGCAAGTACTTTGCGTGTGAGCACAAATTTGTATTATTCGAGTTAACCAAGTTCCTGCAGGAAACTTTGAACCTTGGTCGGCAGTTGCCGGTGACATCGAAGAGATTATTAGCCCGTTATAATGAAACTATAAGACATGGGTCGCTATCGGTCTTCACGCAGTCTGCTGAGGGTTGTCCGTAACACCTAAAGTCAAAGTCAAAGTCAAATTTCTTTATTTAATTTAAGCAGCGCAGTGTTCCCGACGTAATCTAAGGCTTTCTCATAGTCCACATGCGCCATCATAGCTGTAGGTTGTACTCTTCGGTATTCTATATAATCAGACGAAGGGTATGTCACATACATACCCTACGTCTGTGACATACCCTTCGTCTGATTATATTCGTCTATGGTAGTAAAGCCTTTTTGGAATACGGCTTGTTCGGCAGGAAGAAGGCCGTCAAGTCGGTTCTAGTCGGTCCTCGGCGTGCGTTCCTTATAAGTCGCCAGGTCCAGTCTTCGTTGGCGGCAGCAAGATCTCCTCCTTCTCCTCAACCGCATTGTATTCATTTTTATGTTTCAGGAAGATGCTGCTGCCCATCTCGGCAATTTAATTTTCTTTTTCCTGGTTTTTATTTTCCCTCTGTTGACTTGTACGACACCCACGGTACGGGGATGGGGTGGTAGATTCTCTTACGTTTTTTTTTGTTTTATTGTTTGCACGCATTTAAATTCATAATTTAGTGTAATGGAAAAATTAAAACGTGAACTATTTATTACACAGGCTATTTTTAAAAGAGTTCTGCATAGAGTTCTTGAACAGCTCTTACAATCCTCTTATGCATTACGTGAAAGATGTACTAGTGAGAGCCAAAGCGCAGCAGAATGACGAATCTTACTACTTGTGGGCTGTGAAATTTTTCATGGAGTTCAATCGAGGCCACAAATTTCAAGTTGGACTTGTGAGGTAATGTATTAAAGAGATTTTTAATTGTTTATACTTTTTATGGTAGAAAGTGACGAGACGTGCAAATCGTTCACTCGATGGTAATTGCAACGTCTATCCATAGCAAATGCACACAGCACTCTGAATATTTCTGTATGACAACACACTGCGCTCGTCACCCTATAACGTCAGTTCTTAAGTCTCATATGTCCAGTTATTACACTAGCTTCAGTGTCCTTCAAACCGAAACAGTAATGTTTGCACACTACTGTTTTATGGCAGAATAACTGGCCCTGGTGGTAACTACCTAGGCGGATTCGTGTATAGGAATCCTACCGTCACTAACTATACGCTTAGAGTTAGTGGGAGAAATTACTAGTTAGAATATATCGAAATAGATTCGCGATCTCCTAGCGGCCTCCTGGAAGTGGTGAATATGTCACATCCTTCTTTCTAGTGAGAATACATATAGTTTTTTATAGCACATTGCACACTGCGCCTGTCACCCTGAGATATCAGCAGCTCGAGCACAAAAAAATCAGTTAAAGCATCGATGAATTTTGTATGAAAACGTGATCGGCGCTCGCGTGAACAAAACAAAATTTCGAAGCACGAATCGAATGCACGTATACGTTAAGTAAAACGTAACGCCGCCATGACGTCGTTGTCCAGGTTTTCTATGCAATCTCATTTGACGTTTGTTTTCAAAAGTTTACAAAACCTCGTACGAGTAGTTCCTATCGATAAATTTTTATTGTATCGCGCCAAGGTTTATGAAGTGACAGAGCTTGCGTTAAACACTTCAGATTCAAAAAGTTCGTGCTCGAGCGACTGTTCTTGAGTCTGATATGCCCAGTAATTAGGTACGCTAGTTCTCAGTGCCCTTCAGACCGAAACACAGTAATGTTCGCACACTATAGCTAGTTTATTTTGAAAATGCTGATTTTGCGGTGTTAAATTACATAGGAGCTTTAAAAATATGAAACAATTAATTGTCTTACATGTATGTGCCATAAAATACATGTCTATTTGCATATGATTAGCAATTTTTAACTATTTAAACCAATCTAGCCCCACCTAGTAGTTTACGTCTTTAATATATCGGAGGGGGGGGGGGGGGGGGGCAGTATTTGAACTAAAATAACAAGCAGGAACTTGTTAAATTTCCTGTTTCCCTACCCACCGCTATGTCAGCGATGCTTATTTAAAGGGCGCCCGAGTAGATGGGGGCTGAATTACCGCGACCTCATTGTAATAGTTTGGCGTCAACTTGGAAACTACCGAAACTGTAAATAAGATATTAAACACAGACATTAGATGTCATAAACGCCCGCCTACCCACAATTGCGTGCACAAGCTAACTTATTCCGCCACCGGGAACCGCCACTAGATACCCTTCACCTGATTTATTGGTGGTAGGATTCCTACGTTGGAATCCGTATAGGTAGGTACCGCCGCAGTGTCAGTTATTCTGGCGTAGAGCAGTAGTGACAAAACATTACTGTGTTTCGGTCTGTAGGGCACTAAGAGCTAGTGTAATCACTGGGCAAGGGTAACGGGCGCAGTGTGGTGCCACCCAGAAATGACGCTGAACCACTGAAGTCGAGAATACGACACGTGTTTCACCTCAAAACCAGGCATTATCAACTTTTGTGTATAAGTGTGTTATCTTTTTGTTCAGTGCTAATAAATGCTTTTTCTTTCTTTCTTTCTGATATTAACTCTACGGTAGTGATTTAAATTTTGCAAGGGCCCTTTGCAATTTTTTTTTCTTTCTGTACTATATTATAATGTATTTCTGCAAACCCTCTCAGAAATGAGAAGAGGCCTGTGCTCAGTAGTGGGACATTTATAGGCTGAAACTTTACTTTACTTACTGCAAAGTTACGCCGAATCCAATTAAGCTTCTATTATTTAAATGAAACTTAAAATATTTAGAAGATAAGTATAATATAAGAATATAAGTTAATACATGTTGCAATCCCTGTAGACCCAAACACGGACTATATATTTAAAAAAAAGTCGAAATAGATGTTCGTTACACAAACCACTACATTGGATGTTTATCATGTAAGATTGATGCATTTTTTCGAATAGAAAAGAATGACGTATAATAAGAACTACACTCGGGGTCAAAAAAATCGCACATTCCAAAAAAATAATTTAAATACTATTTTAACACAGGCCAATGGCAATGTTGTGGTTTGAGGGTATCATTCGAAAGGTAATTTCATTAGCTTTCAGGAATTTTAATTGAATTTTTCTTTTATAACGAGACGAAAGAAAAATTAAAGAAAAAGACAGGGTATGTACAAATTTGCAAATTAATAATTTAAAAAAAACTTAATAAATACAAAAAAGTTCTTAAAACCTAGTGTTACGCTCTATAATGATAAATGTTTTAATGATTTCATGATTTTTTTATTAATAATGTAAAGCTATTCAAATACCCATTTCAAACATACCAATATTTATATAAATATAATTCGTTTCTAGCCATTACAGCCATTTTTCGCGCAAACTCAGAGAGGTGCGATTTTTGTGACGCTGAGTGTATGTAAAACAATCAACGTTGAATAAATGTTTCTTTTTTTAACCAAAAGTATTTTCCTATTTATTTTCGTTGTTTACCAATTTTACACAAGGAGGTAACGAAATATTTTTGAAGTTAAAACTTTTTTAGGATCGTGACTAGAAACTAGATGAAACGCAAAGCGAGACAAAAAGGGACAAACTTATACATCTGTAGTATTTAGGCTGCGAGAGAATGAGATAGAATACAGTATACGGTGTTTTCTATTATATTTATATTTTCGAATTCGTCCAAATCTTAGACTTTGCTCTCATTAGCTCAACAACAAGATCCGAAACAGTAATTAACGCTGTATTTCAGAGATATATTGATAAATCCAAACCAAAGCAATTATTTCGTACTTTAATTGGCAGAAGCCACTCGTGTCATTTATTGAAATTGAAAACTTGGAGTCTGTATGTAGTGTAGTGGACTCTGTAATGTAATATATGTAGAATAAAATGTAAAATAATTTGTTAACTTGGTAACAATATTATTATAAATAAATCCTACAATTATCCTACTCCTGATACTCTGCATTCGTTTAGTTTTCGGAAGGTTTCACTTCTGCCGCGTGTCAACTGCACACATGTTTTTTTAGAATATCTTTCACTATTTCTATCATTATTATGTTTTTAGCGAAACAATGTCCGTTCCGATGTTTCATTACGTTCAGCAACAAATGGAGAAGTATTACGACATGATTAAAGTCGAGAAGAAGAAGTTTGCATCGTGGGTTCGTCGATTACATGTCGCGTTAAGAGCGTATAAGGAATTACTGAATACATTGCTGGCCATGGACAAAAGCACCGACCCTACAGTAAAGGAATCGGCCAAAGTATTAAAGAGCAACATTTTCTATGTGTTGGAATACAGAGAATTCATTTTAACGACCTTTCTTAATTATGACGATAACAAGATGCCACGGTTTGTATAATTTGTTGTGGTTAATATATTTTTTTAATCAGTCTTATAATTTTTACAATTTTATGTTGTGTTTCAGGTCCTATCTGGTAGACCTGATAGAAACCGTCCATTTGTATCTAAAAATGTTGGAGTACTATTGCAAGAAAACCGGCTTGGTAGTTCAAAAGAAAGTACGAAAGAAGTCGAAGGCGAAAAGTAAGTAACTTTCGCCTCACAGACCATTTCAAGACACGTTATCCGAGCTATTGCTTTTTCCTAATACGAAAACTTTACTTAAATTGCTAGGCGAGATGTTGATGGTGATTTACGAAATGGTCCAATATCGAGTTTTCCTTTTTATTTATTTTATAAGTACTAGTGGGTGGTAAATTGCAAAATTATTCAAATATAATATCTATGGAAATTATTATAATTATTAAAATTATTGCCTGAATAATTAATGTCTCAAATATGGTCCAAGACTAGGGTGGTAACAAGAAATCCAGTCCCACAAAATTTTGACTCATTCCACAAAATGATTTCTTATATTTACGCGAACTTAATTAGATTTCTTATATCTTATGACTTACGACCAAATATTTTTAAACATTTACCTCAAGTTGTATTTTTCCAGGAATCTAACGGCGAAAGTATACGTTTTAATGAAACACTGCTGTTCATTTCTGATTGTAGCACGTATATGGACTACTATACTCTTAGAGATCTTTCACAGAATACCATCGCAGCTGCGTTTCTTGTTGTTTGTCGGGTTCTGCATTTTTATTCCATCCATACATTATTCCATTTTAGTCCCTAGAGATGATAACGCACCTACGTGATTCCTCACTAAATATGAGTCCTGCTCGTGGCAACCTTTGTCGTGTTACGAAAAAAAATATTTATGGCAATATTCGTATATTTTTTGCCAGTGTCAAAGTAGCAAAGTAGATAAGTTCTAAGTTGAAATTAGTAGCAAAACTTCAGTCTGGAAGAACATCGACAGGAAACTAATACTTTTAGTGAACATTTGTTGTACTAATGAAAAAATAAACAAAAAGCACGACTTCGGTTTTGAATGGAATTTTCCAATCACTTAGTTACTCCTTTCACGAGCACTTGCTGCATAATGCACTATCAAAATTAAACATTTTGACTTGAAATATACATTAAATGATATGATTCAATTAAAAATACAGCTATCACTTTTCGAGTTAGTGCTATAAAGTAATTTCTTTTACATTTAGGGCCGAAGCAACGTTCACAGAAACCAAAGACCGTTAACATTGAAGTTCCTGCCTGGGAGGACCAACGACCTCAAATAGCGTGTGTACTCAGTTCCGGGCTGGAAGAGTACCCGCCGCCTTTCGATGCCGCTTCCGACGTGCCGATAGACCAGCAGAAGTCAGTCAATTTACTGTTTCATAATAATAATAATTTACACGTTACCCCCACGATCCACACATAAGTTATTGACAAATTGGCGCTTAGGCTAAGTTTGTCTCACAGAGAGTTTTATACCTTCGCAGATTATTCTGTTTTACTAATATATTATTTTAATAATGAGCACTGACGTTCATTTTGTTCATCGCATTGTATACTACAATTTGAAACTCTTTTTTTTTAAATGAAACCTACCTATATACCTTATATCAGACTCACATTTTCTATAACTACTCTTATTTTAAAATTGTAAGATGTCAGATGAAAAATAAAGATTAAGAAAGTGAATGCTTTTCAGAAGTTTCCCCCAAAGCCGAGGCCTTAATAATACCCTTAAGCTTTTGACTTAGTTATTATCGAATATAAATTAAAAAAGAGTACTTTTTTCGACGGCACCAAATTTCATTACTATAAAATTAAAATGAAACCTTATGAATTGACGTCCTTTGATGTCTGTTAATTTTTTTATCTGACATTTCCATTGATTAGTAAATCCCAAAGGTTAAATTGGGAAAGAAATTTTTGAATATTTAGCTCTCGTTATGTTTTTTCCCTTTTGTCTGTTTCTGTCTGCTCAGTAGCTCAACGATGGGTCACTGCCCTATGGATTGCGGGTTCGATTTCGGTATGGGATAAATATTTGTATGGACTATAGATGGTTGTTTGAATGTAGGAATGTGTGGTAGTGCAATTTAAGACTGTAAATGCACCTACTTTTATGATAAATAAGAGATATCCTGGCGTGGTTATAGATTAAAAAGTAAAGAAAACTCCGCTTCAAAAAAGGTTTTGATGGTTAGCTGTATGAATGTTTGTACATCTGTTTTCTCACAGACTTCGTAAACTATATGAACGTTTTTCATAAATGAATTATTATTTGATGCATCTTCGTATTTACTTACCACGGTTTTTGTGTTAGGTATAAAAATCAAGAGTTTTTTTCAAATCAATCTTAATCAAAACATTTTTGTAAGTTTTGTTGTATATACTCTGACTTTTTCTAAATACTCTACTGAATTTGGGGCGTACGTTAAAATGTTTATTGTTTTTACAGGGAAGATTGTATGAAAAAAATCCAGAAATTGATGCGCGAATGCCAGTACGAGGACGCTGTGGGAACTTTTAGGGCTGCCAGGTAGTAACACATTTTCTATGCAAGCGTAGAACGTAGTCCGCCTAATGGCTCTTCGCCAATACCGAGCAGGGAGGGCATTAACTTCTGTCGGAAAATATCATCTGAACAAGATGTATACCGCGTCACATACATTTGTTAGTGTAAATAATTTATCCGAATATAGTTGTCCATAATGCCACACAACTATTTTAACGCAAACTTTTATTCTTGCACATTTGATAATTTGACCTTTTACTTCAAGTTTTTACGCGTATATAAACAAAATGAGTATAGCATTACCACGTGCTTTAGTGGCCTAGTGGTCGAGGTACCTGACCACTGCACCGCAGGTCCTGGGTTCGAATCCAGCCGAAGCCAACATCTGACAGGGTAAAATTTTCGGGTCTGGTTTTTTTTGTTGGATAAAAGTGACGAAACGAGCAAAACGTTCACCCAATGGTGCAAAGTGCAACGCAAAGTCTGCCCATAACAATTGCTGTGTCGCCCAGAATATTTCTGTGGGAGCTAGCGTAATCACTGGGCATATGAGACTTAAGGACTGATGTCTCATGGTGCCGGGCGCAGTGTGGTGTCACACAGAAATATTCTGGGTGACACGTGAACGTTTTGTTCGTTTCGTCACTTTATACAAAAAAAAGTTATATAGTAATTATGGAATGGGACAGGATATCACACTGGTACCACATTCCTATGCAGGAATCCGTCTAGTTACGTACAACATCTCGTGAGTCATCGATCATCATCCGTCAATCAGTTGTGTGAAAACACTGCTGTGTTTCGGTTTGAAGCTGGTGTAATAAAAAACTAATTTCTCAGGGAGACGAGAGCAGTGTTGTGCCATACAGAAATGTTCTGAGTGACACAGCATTTGTTATGGAAAAGCGTTCACTTACCATCATGTGAAATTTGCTCGCCACGTAACTTCTTTCCATTAACAAACGTGTGAGCTACTTTGATTTTATTTATCGACGACTTTTATTAATTGACGATCGCGTGGCCTAGTGGTGGTTGACGAAGGCGCGTACACTTGCGGCACTATAATATCTCCTGCGCAGTTGATGGCTCTCGACAGTATTCGGAAGTTTTCGCCGTGGTCGAAATCGGCTAGGAGAACATTATTAATCGACTATCGTAAATTGTTTGTAAAAGATATGTAAATTAGGCGAAATAAAAATAAATCGTTACTAAAGGTCTGCAAAGAACACGTAAATTCATTACTGTATATACCGCCTGTCTCTTATATATTAGTGATTCTTTACTTGTGACTTGGTTGATGTAGTCTTGTCAGCTCAATCTTATATCACTGATGAAACTGACATTTTTGTACATGTATTTAGAGAGGTGTGGCCTGAAGAAGGAATATTCGGTGTCACTGGCATAGCTGAAGACGAGGAGCTCGATATGCTGCAGACTATTTACAATACAGATTTAGGAGTTGAAGTGAACGGTAAGTTGTTTCTTCGACTGATCGTTGTAATTATTAACTGTCCGCACTGTGTTGTTTGCTATTATCACACAAAAACAGCATCACTGTAGTGTACATATATACAGTTACGCCTCTTTCCAATTGCGGTAGGCGATCCTGATCCATCTTTTTTATTGTAGTGTATGTGTGTGACTGTAAGTAATGTCATTTTTCTTCGCAGATGTAGTTGTAAACGAAGATGACTCACGAGATGATTTGGACAATGAAGAAGAAGGTAATGTAAATAATTTTTATTTTTTTAACTAGCTGATGCCCGCGATTCGTCCGCGTGGATACAGGTTTTTTAAATATCCCATGGGAACTATTTCATTTTCGGGGTTAAAAAGTATCTCTGTACCAAATTTCGTTACGATCGGTTCAGCGGTTAAACATTGAAAAGGTAACAAACCGACAAAGAGGTAAAGAGTTTACATTCCCATTTATAATATTAGTATGGATTGAACTTATCATCTCTATTTGGAATAGTATAGCGTCATAACGTGAAATATTTTTTTGAAAATAGAAACTTATTACTCATAATCATAATGATCGGCCTCTCTTAAGGAGGATTTACCAGAATCATTACACTTGGAAGGCACCTTGCTGCTGACCGTCACCGAAATTACTTTCATCTGGCATTCCACGAGATGGTTATTTTTTTTTGCTGTCGGTATCATGATCTTTCTCAAGTGTGTCGTTTAGTCTATATTAATTTTTTTTCTTTTTTTTCATTAAGTCACATCATTAAGGCACAAACAGTCATTTAAGTGCATATAGCATCATGTTCTACTTTTACTTTAGTTTATATTACACAGACCGGAAGTGCCCATACACTGTATTCTAACATTATACCATTCTTCCTTTAATTGCGGGTTAGTGCATACGAAGGTAAAAAAGAAATAAAAAAAGAACTAGGAACAAAAAAAAAACAAACCGAACAAAATGGGTTACCCATACTAAAATTTATTAAACATTTCTTTAATATCACATTCTTAAAAGTTCTCAAAGAGTATTAAATTTTCTGTTATAAGTGTTTATACCATGAGCGAAAAAGTTTTTAGGTGTGTTGTTTTTCCGAAATCGGGGTGCTATGAAAATATTCATAGTTCGTGAAGAGCGAACGGGTACTTGTTAAAAAGTTTATTTTAGAAATTAGTGTAGGGGAAATCAATTTTGTTATTGAGAGTATCTTGTAAAAAGTAACTATATCAAATGGCTTACGGCGGTTTTCAAGAGAAAGTAGGTTAGGTTGAATTAGAGATTCGTTATAAGTAGAATATAGGACTAGACTTCGATAATTCAAAATTTTTGTAAGCCTCTTCTGTTAAACTTTTTTTTATTGGATAAAGTGACGAAACGAGCAAAACGTTCACCTGATGGTTAGTGCAACGTCTGCCCATAACAATTGCTGTGTTATACAGAACGTTTCTGCGTGACACCACACTGTGCCCGTCACCCTGAGACATCAGTTATTAAGTCTCATATACCTAGTGATTACGCTAGCTCACAGTGCCCTTCAAACTAACACACAGTAATGTTTGCACACCACTGCTTCACGGCAGTGTAACTGGCCCTTGGGTGGTATCTACCTAGACGGATTGATATATATATATATTCACTAAATTAACAGATAAATACATACATACAAATAATTAATATAATACACAAATAATACATATATAAACAAAATAATACGTGAAATTAGAGCATCAGTTTGCCTCCAAATAATGTTCTGTAAAAAGAGTTGAAGGAGTTTTTGTTGGGTGCATTCCTGATAGCATCGGGAAGGGCATTCCAGAGGAGTGTAGCCTGAACTTTGAAAGAAGAGTTGAAACATCCAGTATGATGCCAGTATATATCTGTATAATATATATATGAAGGTTCCAAATATTTCGTTACTTGCGAAAATGATAAAAGTATGTTATTTTTAGACGAAGAAGAGGAAGCCGAAAACAACACAGCTGTAGTTGAGACTGACTTCGACTTCCAGGATTTTGTTCAAAGGTAAAATTGCGTTGTATTTAGTTTGTTCTTTACTGTGGAACCACACTGCTCTCGTTACCCTGAGACATCAGTTCTTAAGTATTATCTGCTCAGTAATCATACCGGATCTCAGTGCCTTTCAGATCGCAACACAGTAATGTTTGCAAACAACTGCTTCACGACAGAGTAACTGGCACTTCGGTGGTACCTACCTAGACTGATTCCTTTATACTGATCCTACCACAAATTTTGAATTTCGGGAAGATTGAGTGAGTATTGTGTTGCAGGTTTTGCCACCAGCGAGCAGTGAGCGCCTGCTCGTCGGTGCTGGAGCGCTACGAGCGCAACTCTGCGCACACCAACCACTGCGTCGTCAAGTTGCTGCACCGCTTCGCCTGGGACTGCCAGCGACCTTCCATGATGTTCCAGGCCACGTTGTTCTTGACATTCCAGAAAATACTCCATAATCCCATGCCGCATTTTAAGGTTTGTCATTAAAGCTAATTCAAAATTTGATATTTACTCCTTGTTTATAACAAAAATCAATGAAGAATCACTAGAATTTCTTCTGAATAGTGCATTTTACAACCAGACGCGTAAACGAGCGATATGTTTTTGCACTAATGTTGGCAATCGAACCCAGGACTCGCGGCATAAAAGGTAATGTGACCACTAGGTAACGCGGTTGTCAAAGTACAATTCATTCGGTGTGTGATGACAGCGCTAGAAAATCAATTTTCTAGCGCTGTCATCACACACCGAATTAGGTTTCGTAATGTGGTGCAAAGGGGAATTTCAGGAAAATTTGTAGCCTCGATCACCTAACGGAATAACCACCTCAAATATCATCATCATCATCATTTCAGCTCATCACAAGTCCATAGCCGACATTGGCCTCCCATATAGATTGCCACATAACATGGTCCTAAGTCATCTGCATCCATCGACTTCAACCAGCAAAACCGTTCAGCGAGACTATTGCGTATCCAAAGTGAACATCTATACCAATATTATAAAGCTGAAGGGTTTGTTTGGTTAAACGTGCCAATCTCAGGAACTACTGGTTCCAACTGAAAAAATATTTTAGTGTTGGATAACACATTTATCGAGTAACGCTACGACCCTTTGAGCGTATTCTTTTAAATTAAACGGCGGTTGTATTCATACTGTCTATGATGAACAAAATTTAATCGGCCCTTTTCGGTAATGTTGAGTTGTCAGCGTGCAGCTCCTTAAGGTCATAGCACGAAGTGTGATAGATAGCCTAGAACATTCCGCAATAAACGGGCTATCTAATGCAAAAGTCAAATCGGATTAGTATATTGTGAGATTAGCACATTCGAACATACAAACTCTTTTAACTGGTGGTAGGATTCCTATGCAGGAATCCGTCTAGGTAGGTACCATTCCAGTGCCAGTTATTCTGCCGTGAAGCAGTAGTGTGCAAGCATTACTGTGTTTCGGTTTGAAGGGCACTGTGAGCTCATGTCTCAGGGTGATGGGCACAGTGTGGTGTCACATATACATTTTCTGGGTTATACAGCATTTGTTATGGGCACTTACTATCAGGTGAACGTTTTGCTTGTTTCATCACTTCATCGAATAAAAAAAATATTAAGTTATTAAGATAAATATTAAAACTGCCATGAACTCAAGTAGTAATGCCCTAAATGCAAATTAACCTTTAGTCACCCTGAGACATCAGCTCTTGTGATTACGCTAACTCTCTGTGCCCTTCAGACCGAAACACAGTAATGTTTGCAAACTACTGCTGCATGGCAAAACAACTGGCCGTGCGGTGATACCTACCTAGACGGATTCCTGCTTAGGAATCCTACCACCAGTATTAGCATACTGTCGGTTTCATATATAAAGCCGGATTGCGCCACATAATGACGCCAAAATGAGTTCTCCCATTCGTGTGTTAGATCAATAATTGTCTCAATAAACGCAGCTTACAACTCACAAAATTACGCTCGCTTCTATTCACCCTGACACTGACTTTTAGCGTTTGCGTTCAATTGGATTGTAAGAATTCTAGTATATTAATAAGTGAAGAAAAAACTTTGTTTTCCTCTTTAAGCATATTGCGAGTGAGATTTGGCATAGTTAAAGTTTGTATGGAGGATGGATTAAGCTGATGACCGCGACTTAGCCCGCGTGGATACAGGTTTTTTAAATAGCCCCGTCGGAACTATTGGATTTTCCGGGATAAAAAGTATACATATATCCGTGTCCAGAATGCAAGTTATCTCTGCGAAATTTCGTCAAGATCGGTTTAGCGGTGCAGCCGTGAAAAGGTAACAAACAGAGAGGGACATAGAGAGTTACTTTCGCATTTACAATATTAATATGGATATGTGTACATTAAATTGAATAATATAACATTCGTTATTGACGTTCATACAGACAATGCCAATCACATAATAGTGTATCGTTTGTTTACGTTCATACTGCCAATGACAAACACTTTTATAAATTTTAAAATGTTAACTACTAAATACTCAAACCTCTATCCCCATATCCATATAAACCCAGAAATTTTCTGGGTGACACCACACTGTGCCCATCACCCTGTGACATAAGCTCATAAGTCTCATATGCCCAGTGATTACGCTAGCTCACAGTGCCCTTCAAACCGAAACACAGTAATGTTTAAACACTACTGCTTCACGGCAGAATAACTGGCCCTGGGGTGGTACCTACCTAGACGGATTTCTGCATAGGAATCCTACCACCAGTAAAATATTAAATATATATTATGTTGAAGTAGACAAAGTTACTCTTAGGATTACTATCTATAATCTCAGAACCGCCAGTTCTAGTCAGATTAGCCGACTACAACAGTGCGGGGTTTAGTTTCTAATCCCAGTTGGAGTTAACCTTTGTAAAAAAAACCGAAATTGTTGGTTTTTGGGTCTGCTTATGTTGCGATTGTGTCTCTGACACTGCATTCCAGCGCTACTCGAATCTTATCACAAGGGCGTTATATCAGGTGCGGGTAGTTAAGGACGATAATGTCAGTGTTGGCTTGTGGACTTGTGGTATTGTAGTATCTCTTGCGCTGTTGGTAGTTTTCTTATATCCGACATCGATATCTGGTGGTAGGTTTCCTACGCAGAAATCCGTCTGTGTAGGTACCCCGCAGATCCAGTTATTCTGCTGTAAAGCAGTAGTGCGCGAACGTTACTGTGTTTCGGTCTGAAGGGCACCGACAGCTAGTGTAACCACTGGACATATGACAATTAAGAACTGACGTCTCAGGGTGACGGTGATGTGTTATGGGCAGACCTTGTACTTACAATAAAATGAACGTTTTGCTTGTCTCGTCACTTTATCTTATAAAAAAAAACCCATACTTTCCGTTTTTATTTTAATCGAAGTCAGTGACGAGACTTACCAGTGTCTGAAGGTGTAGCGGCTGCATAAAGCGGCATCATCGTCGTCGTTTCAGACTATCACAAGTCCACTGCTGAACAAAGGCCTCCACCATAGATAGCCACACTGCGCTACAAACTTTTGTGGCTATCTATGGTCGTCTCGTCACTGACTTCGATTAAAATAAAAACGGAAAGTATGGGTTTTTTTATTGGATAAAGTGACGAGACAAGCAAAACGTTCATTTTATTGTAAGTACAAGGTCTGCCCATAACACATCACCGTCACCTTGAGACGTCAGTTCTTAATTGTCATATGTCCAGTGGTTACACTAGCTGTCGGTGCCCTTCAGACCGAAACACAGTAACGTTCGCGCACTACTGCTTTACAGCAGAATAACTGGATCTGCGGGGTACCTACACAGACGGATTTCTGCGTAGGAAACCTACCAACAAAAGTTTGTAGCGCAGTGTGGTGCTACATAGAAATGTTCAGGGTGATACAGTACCATTGGGTGAAGGTTATGCTCGTCTCGTCACTTTCGTTAGTATATTTATTATTTTAAGGGTATATACCTATAGTTTTATTGTCTATTTGAAATATACTTATATTAATTATTGATATCAATTTACGAAACGTATCACAGTGTAAGCGTTTTGATTGAAAATAATATGAATTTGTTGTTAAAATATAGCTCCTCCCGTATTCAATAGGTTGTTATAAACTTCGTCGCTCGCAGACTTTGAAATGATCTTTGTGTTTGAACAGGAGTTGGAAAAGTTCGCGCTGTTCATCTTACGAAAGTTCACTCGGATCGCGTCGAAAAATCCCAAAGTGTTTATCGAACTTTTGTTCTGGAAGTCATCGAAGGACGCCATCGAAATAGAGCACGGCTACGACCTCTACAGCGACCAAAAGTAAGAACATTAAACTTGGGATTTATGCTAATGGGATTGAGGTGATATTGACTTTTTTTTGTTTTCTATCCGAACTTTTTTCAGGGTTCTGTAGGTAAGAAAAAATGTAGCATTTATAACTGACACTTGTGTACGTGACAACGTGGTAGCTCAGGGGCTAGGCGCTCGCTTTATATTTCATAGTACGCGAGTGGACTGGGTTCGATTCCCGGTGCCGGCACCACTAAAACTGTTAATTGCAATTTTAAGTGCTGATTTACCACGTGCTCGGCGGTGAAGGAAAACATCGTGAGGAAACCTGCATGTCTGAGGAATAAAAAATATTTCGAAGACATGTGAAGTCCGCCAACCCGCATTGGAGCAGCCTGGCGGATTTTTCCTAGCTCCAAAACCCTCTCAGAAATGAGAGGAGGCCTGTACTCAGTAGTGGGACTATTTATAGGCTGAAACTTTACTTTACCTTTTTTTACTTGTATTAAAAGAATTTTCTTATGTTATGACGTTGTCCCGTTAGATTTCTACCACAGCGATTACCCTCCAGTTAACAATCAGATGTCATCTACGAAGGATGCCATAGTGCCGACGACCGTGTGGCTTAATGGTTAGAGTACTTGACTTCTGTGTCGCGGGTCCTGGGTTCGATTCCCAGCCGGGGCCAACAATCGTTAAAAGAACACATATTGTACGTTTTCGGATCTGGTTGTGTTGTTTGATCCTGTGTCTTTGACACTGCATCATAGTCTAGTGCAAGATATCGTGTTTGCATGTCCACTTGTTACATTCGAACCCAGAAGTCACGGCGTAGAAGTATCTGGTACTCTGACCACTACCTACTCGTCACTGTCGTCTACTAAACTCGAAAACGAATAATTTGTATGTTGCAACTAATACTGGCTTCGGCGGGGACTCAGCAGGCACGTAGGTAGGCTGAGGAGTACCTCATCATATATAGTAATCAATGATGAAATGAATAATACATACATACATACAGTCACGCCTCTTTCCAATTAGGGGTAGGCAGAGACCACATCTTTCCACTTGCTACGATCCTGACACACATGTTTAGCTTCTTCTACTTTCATTAGCGTTTTAACACACGCTCGTCGGTTGCGGGTACTTTTAACGTGACCTTTCCACAGAAATGAATTATGGTTGAAAATATCAAATTAAGTATATACATGGTGGCATTGTGGCGGAAGGTGATCCATCACCTTATTTTCCCTGTGAGCATAGCAAGGGCCGATTAACAAACATACATTTTCCCATATAAGGTGTAGGTGAGACCTCACCCGTGACCCACTTTTAGCCACCGCGAGAAACGAGACGTGACGGGTGGCGAACCATGTCGCCGACGTCTTTGTACGATCTATAAAAACATCTTACTCTCCATTACATTTGCCACGAACAGTATAGTGACAGCATTGTGTAGTCACCACTAACAACACTTCGGTAGGAAAGAGATAGGTGCTACTATACTCTGCCGGACACCTATCGGCATATTAAAGATAAGATAAAAATAAAAATATACATACGAAATAACAAAAATATTATTCATTGTAAAATAATTGTTCAGTATGTATGTATGCATTCGCTTAAAACATGCACTAGCCTCAAATCCAGGGACGGAAGTCGTAAAGTATGCAACAACGTACTTGTTCACGTGTAATATTAAATTTACAGCAAAAACAAAACAGGTCTGCATGACGAGAAGCTTTTGAAGACAACGGATTCATTTATGAATTTGTTATTTTACGGCACGGAAAGTTTACACCTTGTTGCGTAATACCGCAAAGACTTACGCAACAACCCAATATTTTATTTTATTTTACTTGTTAATTGTCATAAGCTTTGCGCCAGCTTTTTTTATTGGATAAAGTTATGAAACGAGCAAAACGTTCACCTGATGGTAAGTGCAACGTCTGTCCTTATCAAATGCTGTGTCACCCAGAACATTTCTGTGTGACATCACACTGCGCCCATCACCCTGAGACATCGGTTCTTAAGTCTCATAGGTCCATCAGATTATACTAGCTCACAGTAATGTTTGCACACTACTGCTTCACGGCAGAATAACTGGCCCTGGGTTGGTACCTACCTAGACGGATTCCTGCATAGACATATTTAGGCATAAACATATCTATATATATTTTAGTAAAGTATCTTTACCTGAAAACCGGTAGTAGTAGACGTTGATGGAAACAAAAGCAAAAAACATGATTTCGGCTTTGAATTGAATTTTCAAATCACTGTACACTTTCACGAGCACTTTCTACATAATAAAATATTAATATTAAACATAAAAACTCGAAATATACTCAGAAATAAGAAAGTTTCATTAAAACACATTCTTTTCGAGTTGACGCCAAAAGTCTCATCACAATGGTAATTTTTCATAGAGACAAATTAGGCAAAGGCGTTTGGACCGAGGAGCAAGAAGACGAACTGCGCAACCTGTTCATGGAGAATCAGACAAATCCTTCTACAGATAAAGGTGATTTCAAACTAAAGTATCTTTTTTCCTCTATAATTTTTGAGTGTCCAATTATTTTTGCTAATTGATCTTGTTGAATCTGAATTTGAAATAAAAGTTTACGGCGTAAATCTTAACTTTGAAATCAGGTGCTAGGCATGTTCGACTATGAACTTGTTGAGCACCTTAGTAAGTTATTAGTTATAAGGTTCATTTTAAACTACATATATTGTAGACGTAATAATTTAAATGATGTATTAGTTAACTGTTGTAATTTCTCAGTATTTCCGCCATTACCAATATAACTTTCACGTACCCCCAATGGGACCCCGCGTACCCCCAGGGGTACGCGTATCCACAGGTTGGGAATCGCTGCCTAGATAGAGCTTTACTAACGGAAAAAAATTGATAACTTTTTATTTCACTTTCAATATTGTGATATCGATTTTAACATCGCGTAAGAATAATTTAATTACAACGTATTAAAAGAAAAATCCTAATATTGAAAATTTCTATGGCAATCCCCCAAAGTGAAAGCTACAAACTTTTGTGACAGTCTATGTGGGAGATTCTATATTCAAAAGTGGACTAGTGATAGGCTGAAATGACTGATGATGAATTATTGTATTAATATAATTAATTCTTCTTAATGTACTTTGTGGATAGATGTGATCGACTGGATTCTGGAGAATTTGATCGATCAAACCAGAACTCGACGCGGTGTAATCAAGAAGTTAAAGGACCTCAGGCTTGATTTTCAAGGCGCCTACAAAGCGAAGCAACAAAGAGAGGCTCAAAGAACGAGTGCCCAAGGAGTTCTCAGAAGAAGAGGATAATTTGCTGACGGAGCTTTGGAAACAGTACGGCGACTCGCCTGGTAAGTGATGGACGGTCGTGATGTTATCAATGCGAAGAGTTGATTTATGTTTTTTTTAGTGGTGACAGCCACTTTGGTTAGGTGTAACACGATTTTATTAACAAACTTCAAAAAATCAGAAGTTTCTTAATTCGTCTTTATATAGTTTTTAGTATAAGAGCCAACTGAAGTATTCTATGGACAGCTTTGATTCGTGCAGAATAGCACAATAATACGCAATGCTGTCGCTATACTGCTCGTGGGAACGCAATGGGGAGTAAAAATGTTTTGACTCGTCGAAATGGCGGCGATGTGGTTCGCCACCCGTCACGTCTCGATTCCCGCGAGGGCGAAAAGTGGGCTACGTGAGAGGCCATTGCCTACCCCTAATTTTAATGATTATTTTTTTATTAGAAAGTAATTATCCCGGAGAGTGGTAGCATATAATTTTAGTGAAGTTCTGATGAGAAAATCATGACACTTCTAAATTAGCATAACCACATTTGGAGCTGCTGGGTTGAAGTCGAGTTTTTGATTAAATAATTATTTAGTTAACGTCTTAATTTGTTATTGTTAGCATTTTAATGCATTTTATACCACGGTCCCAGTGACTGCAAGGGAGACGAATTGTGTGTAGGCGAGCCACATTGAAGGAACTCAACAAGGCCTAACTAATATAACAGACGTGTTAGTAGTTAAAAATTTAATACTTCCCATTTTAGAACCATTGTTTATCTTGTATCTCATACTGTCCTAGTAGAGTCTGTTTTAAGTGATGTTTAAAGTTTAGGCATCAAAGGTGACCGAGCTTCTATTTTAACGGAGGTGAAAGAAAAAATAATAATATAAACTTAAATTTAAGATTGACTTTATTTAGTCTGGGCGTTGTCAAAATAAATATTGTACTAAAACTTTAATTAATGGTTATTTATATTATGTGACATAAATCAGAAATGTACAGCTGACTGTTATCTCGATCTCATAATAATATCATAAGTAATTGAATTTACATTTGAACCATTCATATGTTGGCAATATTTATGCTCATTGATGATTAACATTCAAATTGTTATTATGCTTTCTCTGATTTTTGACACATTATTTTTTTAACAAAATGAAGATAAGAAACTGTTTTCTGCAATAATTATACTGTGCATCCTTCCATTAAGACTTACTGGTGGTAGGATTCCTATGCAGGAATCCATCTACTGCCGTCTAGCAGTAGTGTGCAAACATTACTGTTTCGGCCTGAAAGGCACTAAGAGCTAGTGTAATTACTTGGCATATGAGACTTAAGAACTAACGTCTCCGGGCGACGAGAACAGTGTGGTGCACAGAAATGTTCTTGGTGACACATCATTTGTAGACAGACATTAAACTAAGCATCAGATGAACAGTTTTGCTCGTCTCGTCACTTTCTCCAATAAAAATGTCATGTTTTTTTTTAAATACTGGCAACTATTAACATTACTAATATTCCTTGTCAACAACTCCAACTCAGCTTAGAAGCATAGGCGTATCTTCGAAATAGTTTAGGACCGTAGTTGAACGGTGGGCTCAATTCAGCGACGTCATATTTCTCAGTCTATGCCCTAAACGCTATATGCGCTTAAAGGGGCACAGACATTTTTTTTATTTTGAATCAACTCGAAAATTTTGATCACTTAGAGTTTTGGATTGCTCTGTACAGATCCCTTGGGGCTGATAATGCCCCGTATGCCGCGGAAACGTCCGAGACGTAGCTACGCGGAACGCCTCCTGGAGTTAGATCTCATACAGGACAAAAAGCAGTGCAGGAAAAAGAAACAAAAGCAAACGAATAGTAAAAGCACCGGTGGAGATGGCGAATCATCTGACGGTGAGTTACTGAAGAATACTTCTGCAACACCTTTATTTATTAACAGTCGATTTACGGGTATTGACAGATGGAACGGGACGAGTATATTACGAATAGGTAGTCAACATCTAGATATAACAAAATATAGGTGCTCCAGATAATAAATAAATAATCGCTAAAGAATAATATTTATTTGTTAACATTTTAAAGCATAAAATTGAAAACCCGTCAAATTGACGGGTTACGTAAATCTAGTGTTAAATGTAGTATTTCCGTTATTAGCTACCTGCATTCATCGACTTCCCGCAAAACCCTACAGGTTGTCGTCATGTCGTTTTAGACTTATGGAACATAGGTACATGACCTATACAGCAAAAGCTTGGAAATTTTATAATCTTACTTAAAATAATGAAGCTTACAAAAATACATATCCGATTTGAAAAAATATTTTAGTATCAGATAGAGCGTTTATGGACGATGGTTACAGGACAACATTTCATACTACGGCCTTAAGCAGCACTCTGTGAACCGAGTATTACCGAGGAGACCAAAACTGTGAATGGTCAGATCGGCGAGGTACCAAACCAAATTTGACACGCGTGAAACCGCGGGGCACAACTAGTTATAAAAGAGTATAATTTTTGTTACAGACTGTTCGTCGGAGTCCGAATCTTCAGGTCAAAGCGATTCCGATGGCAATATTAACGTACGATCGCCTCCAAAAACTAAGAAACCCATTAAGAAGCTGGAAAGGAAGAACCGTGAAGCAATCGTTAGTAAAAAACCAAAAAAGAAAATCGAGTTAAGCGCTAATGAAATCGGAAAGTTATTAGTGCAAGCGGTTAATAATGGTGAGTTATTATCGATAACGATTAATTTTTGCCCACGTCGGCACATACCGAATATTATTTGTTTATTTATTACTAAAGCAAAACCATGTACAATAACTAATAATCTAAATTACGAGTACTTATTTACTTAATACTTACTATACATTACTTATTTATTTATTACTAAAGCTAACCATATACAATAACTTATAATCTAAATGAGAATGAACGTGAGATTAGTATCGAAACATGCGCAACCTGATGAATGACATCGTTTGAAAAATTAAAATAAAATGATGTGATGTTCTCCTAGCCGATTTCGACCACGGCGACAACTTCCGACTACTGTCGAGAGCCATCAACTGCGCAGGAGATATTATAGTGCCACAAGTGTAGGCGCAAACACAGAGGCACTCACTCGTCCCAATCTACACGCGCCCGATGTAACGCTGATGCGATAAAATAGGAGGTAGGCTGGGATGCAGTGTCAGAAACACGGGGACAAACACAACACGACCAGACCCGAAAACCAACAATTTGTGTTTTAGCACAAATGTTGGCTCCGGCTGGGATTCGAACGCAGGACCCGCGGCTCAGAAGTCAGGTACTCTGACCACTAGGCCACGCGGTCGTCAACTACCTAACTATTTAACTATATTCTTAAATTTTAGATAAAGTTAAATTGTGGAAGCAACTGTCAAATCAATCCAACTGTCAGGGGATATTATAGTGCCACAAGTGTACGTACGCGCAAATTAAGCGGCACTCACTCGTCCATAATACCTACGTGTAACGGTAGTGCGATACGATTTGAGATAGGCTGGAATGCAGGGTCAGAGACGTGGTGACATACACAACACAATCAAACCCGAACACCAATAATTTGTGTTTTTGCACAATAATTGGCACCGGCTGGGATTCGAACCATGAACCACTAGGCCACGAGTTCGCCCATTGTAAGTTATTATAAATGTATAGTTATAAAAAAAATACAATAGAAGTGTCTGTTGACGAATTTAAACGTTAGTACATTTCAGGAATAATTATTTTGGTATGATGTTGAAGTTGGCAGAATCACTTTAGGATATGGCCATGGTAGCTCAGAGACCGGGACTTAATTTTTATAGTATAGACTTAGATTTTATAGAGTGACCTGAGTTCGAACCCTGGTGCCGGCACATCTAAAATTGTTCTGCATTTTTAAGTGCTGATTTACCTCGTGCTATGCGGGAACGAAAACATCGTGAGGAAACCTGCATGTCTGATGAATATACCATATCTCACCAGGGGCGACATGGTCAGGGTGACAGTGACAGTGACAGTGAGAGTTACTTTGACGTGAAGAAGTAGTGTGCAAACATTGCTGTGTTTCGGTTTGTAGCGTTTGAGCTAGTGTCTCAGGGTGAAGTGTACAGTGTGGTGACACATAGAAATGTTCTGGGTGTCACGGCATTTGTTATGTACAGAATTAGCATTTACCATCAAGTGATCGAACTTCTTATCTCTGGAAGAAAGAGATCTTCCATAACAATGCTATAAAAATTACTAATATCCTGTTACCCACTCTCTAAACTTTCTTCTGTCTTTATTTTATATGTGTTTCTCGGTTGTATATAAAATTGACAATGATATATTCATTACTAATATTCCTGATAATCACTGGCAACTAAGCTTAAAAGCTTGCACAAGAATAAAATATATATATTTTGTACAGGTTTCTCGGAGGCTCTAAGATGGCTAGCAGAGAATCTCGAGGAGGTTGCGTTAGATCAAGAAGCGGAAGGTTTCGATCCCACTGCAGAAGGAACTCCTCTAGTACCCATTACTCATGATTCCGTACAGGCCATGGAAAGTGAAATGTTTCTAAAGGTTTTAAAAGGGGTTGGAGTATCACCACCTGCTGATGAACAGGTAAAACTTACGTTCGTTATTACTTGTCTTTTTGTTCTATGAAATTTTTATACAGACATATTAATAATTCAAATTCGTTTAAAAAAAATGTAACCTATAGGAAACATACTGGAGAATACCTAGTGACCTTCATCACGAAACAATAAGGAAAAGACGAGAAATAATTGTGAAAGCAGTTAATAAGGAACTCATAATTGATGAGACTGCAGTAGCTGCTTCTGCTAGTGTAGCTGAAGATAAAACAGAAGAAGAACAAGGAAGTAAAGAATCAAGTGATGATGAAGATTTGTTTGATAGTTTACGTAAATTACGTGATAATAATCTAGATGTTAACAAAAGCGCTAATAACAATAGCAAATCAAGCAGTAGAAAACGCAGTCGAAGTATTGATGAAGATGATAGCAGGATAGAGAAGATGCAAAAAATAGATGAGGATGATGAACAGAACAGTGAAGATGGGGATGATATTTTGTCCTTCGCTAAGAAGACCCTTCAACGTGATGAGCCTGATACAGAAGACATTTTGAGTAATATACCCAGGCATAATACTGGTAAGATTTGTTGTTATTATTCCAGTAATAAAATGGCCCTTTTCTTACGATGATATTTGTGTCTAGAATTTAGATTATAATATGTGTAATGTATATTTAGTCTTTACTGGAGCCGTTTGACGGAGTTTACTCGGCTTCAAAGCAAAGGTTAATTTTAACCTTCATTTTATACGAGTATTATAACTATCTGGCCCCATAGACGTTGTCCTGCCCGTTCCGTTATTTGACGCGATAAGTTGGATTTCTTAATTACATTTAAGTATGAAACTTTACAGCTACGCGAGATCACAGCGCCACCCGCGTCGGATTTTGTAACTTTACTTTTTGGATTTTCACTTAAATTTTTGAATTATTTTACGATATGCTGGCGGTTAACGATTCTCTACAGTTATAGTTATATATGTCGACGGCGATACATTGGATAACCATCGTTGCCAGTGATAGTCTCAAGTCGTCTAATTTCGTGGATAACGCTTTGAACACTTGCCGTCGACCAATAACGATAACGGTAGAACTACCACAACGAAAGTGAAAGGAAACAATTTTTTTGGTCGACAACACTTGGATTGTTCCATAGTCGCTACTTCTTTCCAAAACTTTCTAGGCGCATTGTAACGTGGAGTGTTGTAATTGTACACTGCAGTACATTGTACACCGTACCCTGCAAATTTTTAATATTGCGAAGTCTAAATGCATTACGGCTTTGATGTGAAAGATTAGTTCTTCTGACTTGCGGCATTGTAAATAACACTGGAAAATTGGTCACAATAAAAAATTACATATTGAAACAATTAACAATTACAATTTAGATTTAGATAACCACAGAAAGTGAACATCTTTTGTTTCTGTTGTTAGGCGATGTTAGAGATGGCGTTGGATACGGTAAAATGTATGAAAAAATGAATTTTCTTCATAAATTTTTTTCGTGACTTTTTAACGATGTCTTAATAGTTATTCTGCTGTTCGGGACGGAGACAAATTGAACAAATGCAACATCATGAAAATCGCTTCCGCCGTTCTTGAGTTATAAATGAGTGTAACTAACACGTTTTATACATATAGATGTTAATGATTCCCTGAATGTAAAAGCTAGGGGTTTATCAAATTAATGTTTTAAAAAATTGCATGTAATTTGTAATTATAATGATTGTGTACTGATTATTGAGGTATTGTACGTTCATTAAGTTTGCAAATTTTACATTCTTCATATTTGAACACATTTGACTAATGGTCAAACATGTTGACTAAAAATATTTATTTAAAAAATTACTTACCCTCATTTTAAAATCTGAATTTGTATTCGGTAATCTTTGTCATTACATGTTCTGTGCAGATGAATAATTCAAAAACCTCTATTTTACCAACTTTAGTTTCATTTGTTATTTCTAAAAAAAAAGGCAGTTATACCTATTGATTTGTTTCAGATGACAGCGAAAATGAAGAGGACGAAGAAACAATCGTGCCGACTAAACGAAAGAAAGCAAGAGTCCTTATTGATGATGATTCTGATTAAAAAAGTACATTTACTTCTCATTTACAGTTTTGATCTTTAAATAGTTTTAAGATTGTCAAATAAAACTATGTAAATTATGTATTTTAGGCGTGTGGTGTTTTCTTTTTCCTTCATTATTTTTTGATTATTTGATTAATTTTAATTTTAAAAAGTGACGAAACGAGCAAAAGTTCACCTAATGGTAAGTGCAACGTCTACCCATAACAAATGCACCCAGAACATTTCGGTGTGACACCACTGCGCCCGTCACCCTGAGACATCAGTTCTTAAGTCTCATATGCCCAGTGTACTCAACTGAACAGTGTAAATAATTACGCTAGCTCACAGTGCCCTTCAAACCGAAACAGTAATGTTTTCACACAACTGCTTCACGGCGGAATAACTGGCCCTGGGGTGGTACCTACCCAGACGGCTTCCTGCATAGGGATCCTACCACCAATAATAAGTTCTTCAATTAGTTTGATTTTTAATTTGGGAGTTAAGAGAATTTAATGATTTATGTCTGGCAAAAAAATCACATCATATGTTGGCGTCTCGGGTTTGTATGAAATTAAAATTGATTTTTGTGTAGTCAACAATGAAGCCGATAGGTTTCCGGCAGAGTATAATAGCACCTACCTCTTTCCTACCGAGGTATCGTAAAAGGCGGTTAAGGTATTGTACGGACAGCCTTATGTTCGTGCAGAATAACACTAATAATATGCATGAGTATGAGTAAAAAAAAATTCGATTCATTCCAAAATTGCAGCGATATGGTGTCATGTCTCGTTTCCCGCGGGGGCTAAAAACGGTCTACGTGTGTGGCCTCTGCCTTCCCCTAATTTGGAAAAAGGCGTGAATGTATGTATGTCAATACATACATTCACGCCTTTCATTAAATGTCAGGCATACCTGTAAAAATTGATTACAACAATAATTAATGCGCCGCAAGGGTACACGCAAACACAAATCGTTTGTCGTTTCCTTTCTATTTACGATATAACACTTAGCGATAAGATCAGTCGAAGGAAGCGGATACAGTTTCAGAAACGTATACAATTGCAATATTCTTAGGCGTCTGGGCTCGAAAACCGTTTTACTGGTGGTACGATTCCTATGAAGGAATTCGTCTAGCTAGGTATCACGAGTTAGTTATTCTGCCGCTAAGCAATAGTGTGCAAACATTACTGTGTTTTGGTCTGAAGGGCGCTGAGAGTTAGTGTAATCACTGGGGATATGAGATTTAAGAACTGATGTATAAGGCTGACGGTGATGTGTTATGGACAGACCTTGCACTTACCATCAAGTAAACGTTGTGCTCGTCTCGTCACTTTATCCAATAAAAAAACCCATACTTACCTTTTAAATAAAAACTAATTTTTTACGGATTTTATTGCGTTTAATTTTAACTATTTTAATTTTAACCTATGGGTGCTGCAAAGCGAAACGTCGGGTTATAAATAGTTAAAAATTAACACGATAAAATCCGTAAAAAAAAATAGTTTTATTTAAATGTATAGTATTCGCGTAAATAAATGAAAACATGTGAACCATACTTATCTTTTTTGTTTTAATCGGTTCATAAGTCTAGATTCAGTTTAGGTTCCCTTCGAACCGAAACAGAAATGTTTCCACACCATTACTAGACGGCAGAATAACTGACACTGCGGTACTTACCTTTTTGGTGGAAGACAGACGAGCAAATCGTTCACTCCTGTGTTTTTCTGTGCTGTGGTTCACGCGATAGTAAGTGCAAGGTCTGCCCATAACTGTTGCTTTATCACCCAGAACATTTCTGTGTGACACTAAACTACGTCGGTTACCCTGAGACATCAGTTGTTGATTCCCAAATGCTCTGTCTTTTTTTATTTGATAAAGTGATGAAAAGAGTAAAACGTTCACCTGCTTATAAGTGCAACATCTGCCCATAACAAATGCTATGACACATGAGACAGGTGCTATTCTACTCTACTTCCGGACACCTATATAAGAACTTACTATACCTTGTTTTTACTGGCTTTTTTACATTTGTCTCCTGACAAAATCGTCTTATTTTTTTTCAACCGTATTAATGATAGCTATTCTAAACTCATATCAATTCCGTAGTTATTAACTTTAAATTTATCTCGAATATAATGTCTCTCTTAAAATAGCCGAGGTCTTTTAAGCGAGGAAATAGAAAAAAATATTAATGTAATGATTTGGGATTCGTTCGTAACAATCAATCTAAATTTAGAACAGTGTGCCAAGAGGCGCGATCCATTTTCATTTTGTTTCCCTGTCCGTGCTATGATTGCTGAGGCAATACCATAACGGTGAAATAGCCTTTCGACGTAAGCTTATAGCTTATGCTGATATATACACACATATGACATAGTTTTAACTTTCACCTATACCATCCCATCCCATCCCATTCCGTGGGTGTCGTAATAGTCGATAGAGGGAAATTAAAACCAGGACATGGGCAGCAGCATCTTCCTGCAACATCTGAATAAACAAACTGCGTTTGCCAACCCGCCTGCCGAGCGTGGCAACTACGGCGAAATCCCTCCAATAGGAGAGCTTTTGTGGCTATCTATGGGGGAGGCCTATGTTCAGCTGTGGACTTGTTATAGGCTGAAACGACGACGACGTCGAGGATTCCTATGCAGAAATCCGTCTAGGTAGGTACCACCTCCGGCCAGTTATTCTGCCGTGAATCAATAGTGTGCAAACATTACTTTGTATCGGTTTGAAGTGCAGTGCGAGCTACAGTAATCACTGGCAATATGAGACTCAAGAACTGATGTCTCAGGTTGACGGGCGCAGTATTTTTTATGGGCAGACGTTGTACTTTTCATCAGACGAACGTTTTGCTCGTTTCGTCACTAGATCCAATAAAAAAAAAACGCGAGCTACTTTGATTTTATTAATCGACCTCCGTAAATAGTTTGAAAAAGGAATGTAAATTAAGCGAATGAAAAAAGAAATGTTACTATCATCACTTATTGTATACACCGTCTGTCTCTTATGTATTAGTAATTCTTTACTTGTGACTTACTAATACTGTATTCCAGAAAAGTTCGTTTGATGTAGTCGTGACAGCTCAATCTTATTTTCTATTCGGCACCCCTCTCCATCCACTTTGAACTCAATAATGTTTTTCAACTTTTTAATATGTGTTCACCCGTTTACAATATATACCAATACTGTTATATACTAAGTCTATCGGCGTATTTTATTCAGTGAGAGTATAATTTCGGCATGTACTTTTTATATTTCTATAAAAATGGCCTGTTCTTATTCTTTACGTCTTAATGTTAGCAGTTTAGTAAAGTGAAATGATGCCCCACACTAGGATTTCTGCTGTATCGTGGGAGCGTTTTAAAGATATAAACTGTACACGCAGAATCACTCAGAACCAGCGCAACTGAATGTATGCCATACAAATATTTGTTCCCATGCGACCCATAGCGCAGAAATCAATTGCTTAGCCACTGCGACAAACATTATACAATTCCTGTTAACCACTCCACAATAGTGTCTGTCTTGCGTTAGGAGATGGTTTACGACAATTATCATCATCATCATTTCAGCTTATCACTAGTCGACTGCTGAACATGGACCTCCCGCATAGATTGCCAGAAAAGTATTGTAGCTTTCATTTTGGGGGGATTATGCCATAGTTGCTTCGCTTGGCAGGCGGGTTGGCAACCGTATGTCATTTATTCAAATGTTTCAGGCAGATGCTGCTGCCCATCTTCTGGTTTTAAGTTTCCCTCTGTCGACTTTTATGACATCCACGGGATGAGATGGAGTGGTAGATTCTCTTAAGCCGCCATCACACGGCGTCCAATAGTCCAATGGAATTCGAACATACCTACGATATTAAATTTCAACCAGTGTAAACCAAAATTTACAAAAGTAAAAAAAAACGTATGCAAAGTATTCATTAATTTCTAGCTGTACATCAAGAGTTAGGCAGAGACCACATCCGTAGCCCACTTTCCACTTCCACAGGAAACGAGATGTGGCAAACCGAAGTCGCCGCCATTTTGGTACGAGTTGGTTTAATTAATCAAGGAAAATAAAAAATCTAGAACTATAATAGAATAATGGTTTTTATATTGAGACTTAAATATAGTTTTTGCAGGTGCAGGTTGTTGCAATAGTTTGTAGCTTTGTAACTAAAACTGTTGTAATAAGTTGTGGAAAAAACAAATTACCGCGTTTTGTCACGCTTTCATATGCTTTTAAATATATTTGGGCGGCGGTGATCACTTACCATCTCGTGAGCCGTTTGCTCGTCTGCCCCTCATCTTTAAAAAAAATTAACTTCAGTTTTTTTTCAATGTTATACTGCTAAGTGGTAAGGGGTAATGTAAAAGATTCTCGCTATTTTTCACTTCCACCATTTACTGTATAAATATTTAAAAACGTAATTTTTCTTTTTCAGCACGCGACGAATCTTATGAAAGGAATGACAAATACGTTAAAATAGGGAGGGAAGCTTTTATTTTCTACACTTCTCAGTTGTTTAACAAAGCGTGTTTCATAAATGTTTTTTTAAAATTCTTTTGTTTAGTGCTTTTGTGACGGTTCTTAAAAGGTACATAATTTTTTTTGAAAATTATTTTAAATTTTCGCTTTGCATTTTATTAAAATGCCTTTTTTAATGGTAGCTACATTTGCATTGCTATAAAAGCTTGCTCTCAAAGAATTTAATAACTTTAATGCTAACGTATTCTTTATTGAATTGTTTTTCTTTTCCTGGAATTATTAACAAGCGATGTTTTTGGAAGAAAACTTCTTTCTTTGTTCTATGATTTGGTGTTTGGTGGTTGGAGTCTCATATCCTTTGTGATTGCTATAATGCCCTTCAAAAATACAGTTATCTTCACACCACGGCCCGACGTCAGAATAAATGTTCGTTCATATGTTAGTACGGAAAACTATATGTTATCAAGGATCACTTTTTGAATGTGCGAATAACTTTTTGTTCAGACCTTCACTCGTAGTTCAGTTGGTAAATATACGAATCAATTGCCTGTCCTACATATCTTAGATGGTTAGGTTATTTTAAAAAGATATCTTATAGGAGCTACTAAGAGGTTAGCCAATAGGTGCCCGGCAGAGTAGAATAGCACTTACCTCTTTTCTACCGAGGGGTCGTAAGAAGGGACTAAGGTATAGTACCGACAGCTTTCATTCGCGTAGAATAATACCATAACATGCAATGTGGTGGTGTGGCCTCTGCCTACCCCTCATGAAGAAAAAGCGTGATGTATGTATGTATGTATCTTATAGGATCATCCATCTCTTTACATATTAACTCCATACTTTTTTTTAATATTTGAGAAGGATTATGTGTTGGAAACCGAAGGGCAATTATTGATTAACATATAGTCAGAGTAACACAACTACCTAAGTAGCGTTGAGCGATATAGGTGTGATAGAATGTGTCCAAAAATGTGTCAAATATCACAATTACACATATAGTGTACCGAGATTAAATCGAGAAGCACATCGAGGCAATCAAGAACACACCAGAAAAGGTTTGGTATGCAAATCAAACAACAACACAGCTAATCCGAATGTATCGCGTTCACATCCAAACACGTGCTTGCGCCGTATCTACGAGTATACAAATAAATAAAATTGAAGTGTTTGTTTGTAATAACAGCTTTTTACTCAATGCTTATGAAAGTGTCTACGGTACTTATAAGACGAAAAACAATTTTTAAAATTTTTGTTTGTTTGCCTATCTGTCTGTCTTTCTGTTTGTTCTGACTAATCTTCTACTTTAATTTGAGAAAAATAATTAGGGTTCCGCGCAAAAAAATTAAAACCCCAAATTCCAATTCAAATAGGAATTATAGTATATCATCGATCCGGTTCGGCTTTTTTACGCTTGTGAAACCACGGGGCACAGCTAGTTATAAATATAGTACTCGAACGAGTAGTGCTATCGGGAACTGCCCTCACTTAATTATTTTTCCGACCGATTCATCTTCGATATATGTATATAATTATAAATAAACAACAGTTTCACGGTTGCCATACCATATTCAACGTCAACTATCAGTTCAGTCAAAATAATAAGACGTAGAAAGCAAATTTAGTTTTCTTTTACTTCAGAGAAATTTCTCTATAAAGGAGCATGAACGCTGATCCCTTTGACGTTATTTTTACGAGCACCCTGACGGCTGAGCCTATGTAAATAATATTGACTTTCACTTCGAAAAATTCAGTGGAAGGTCGTGGTATATTTAAGCTTTTTTATTGCACCTAGACAAATATATGGTAATCTTATAATACTCTGATGTATCATAATATGTTACTCAGCAGCAGACATCTAAAAGAAAATATTTTAACTAATTTTAAAAAAATTATAAAGGGTAATTTATCGCGGATATGCAATTTTACTTGTGATTCAAAAGAACACTGAATGCTGATTATGAAGCGTATATTTTTATAATTAAACCTTCACGAGAGTCGAGAAGGGCGGGAGCATTTAATATTGCCACGGAATACGATTGCGTTCATTAGCTATCCCCTCAGCATTTTGTTTTCAATATAGGGGTGAGTAAATGTTGTTTATAATGGAGGGAAATATATTTTTACGCTTGAGTTTTTGAATCAATATTAGTTGATAATATTCTTCTGGCCGATTTCGCATTGGTGACATTTATTTTATTGAAGTTGTTTTATTGTCCATTACTTTTGGTATGAGAGTATATTTAAGGACACAAAATAGAGCTCATGATACGAGTAGGATGTATAAGAATAAATGTAACAGGGATATTAAAGCCAGAGTTACGAAATATCTCAGACTCCAACAACAGCAGTAAACAACGTCCTATCTCCGAAACGGAGCGCCGCGAACGTTGCCAAATTGCCTGATTTGCCCTTGCCTATTCTCTTCGAATAATATTGTACCAAATAGTGCAATATACTAAAAATAATGATTTTTTGGTTATATGGATTTTTATTCAGCGAATGTTTAAAATAAATATAAAATTTAAAAAAAAAGTGTGCAAACAACGCTCATGTGTGTTAATTTTCCTGTCATTTTGTCATCGGGTATATCATTATTTCAGCTGATCACTAGTCCACTGCTGAATTCAAGGATTACCACAAAAGTTTGTAGCTCAAATTTTGGAGGGGATTTTGCCATAATTGCCACGCTTTGCTGTCGGGTTGGCAACCGCAGTTTATTTACATAAAAAGAAATAAATTTAATGTTTTGCGGGAAGTCGATGGATAAAGGTGGCTCAGAGCCGTGTTTTGTTGCAATCTATGGGGGAGGCCTATGTTCAAGTCAAAGTTCAAGAGTGTAAATAAATAGCAGTAAGAGAATTTACCTAACATATTCTAATACGTTATGAACTCCCATTCCTTATTTCCTTCTGACGATAAAATAAGCGCTTGAAACAAATACAGACATTTTTTGTTAGTTATATTTAATTTATAACTTCTGTAGACATAAAGTCGGCTTAAAATATATATGTCTTATATATGTATTTATATATGTATTATATTATTGTATGTTTTCAATGTAAACAGATGAAAGAGCTTTCTAATATTTTAAAGATTAAGAACAGTTCGAGATTTTCAATTAAAAGTTGAGCGAGTAAGTATTCTTATTTTTATTAGTTTCTGAAGAGTTTAGTTATGGTTGTCTCAATATTGACATGTACAGATTTAAAAAGATTTTTTTATAGAAGAAAGTAACGAGACGAGCAAAACGTTCTCATATGAATTGTGTTTACACTAGCTCTCTTAACTAGTGCCCTTCAGACCAGGGATGTTATAGATATAAAATTTCCGATCTGGATATGGATACGTATATATGAATCATGTTATACCAGTTTCAGTTACGGTTACGGAAATGAAATTATTTCGGATTATCCGACAGTTTCGGTTACGGATATTAATGTTTTAAGGACTTTTATAAGGAAAATACAAATAAATACACGATAAAGATTTGAATTTATTTCTACGAGTGATTAAGGTTTTTTTTTATTTATTGTTTGAAGTGATGAAACGAGCAAAACGTTCACCTGATGGTAAGTGCAACGTCCGCCCATAACAAATGCTGTGTCATCCGGAGTATTTCTGTGTCACTACACTGCATCCGTCACTCTGAGACATCAGTTCTTAAGTTTTAAATGCCCAGTGATTACGCTAGCTCACAGTGCCCTTCAAACGAAACACAGTAATGCTTGCACACTACTGCATCACGGCAGAATAACTGGCCTTGGGGTGGTACCTACCTAGACGGATTCCTGCATAGGAATCCTACCACAATTACCAAAGTACCAAATGGTGACCTACCATTTGGTACTATAATCACAGAAAAAAAATAGAAGTGATTATTATAGCAACTGCCCAAATTTAACTTGATCTACAACACGTTTTGCCCGGATATTATTAAACAATACTTTTTTATCTACACACTATCTACACACACTTTACGGCAGAATAACTAACTGGCCGTGTGGTGGTACCCACCTAGATGGAGTCCCACATTTAATTAAATACCAAAATTAAATCTAATTTACATAAGAATTTTAATATTAAATATCACGGTTAATATGTGAACTAGCAAATTGTAACTGCACCGTACATACATACAAGAGTCACGCCTGTTTCCCATTGGGGTGGGCAGAGATCGTATAGAACAATAAATTATTGTTATAGTGTTGTGTTGCAAGGCTATCATAATTAGTTAAATATAATTTAGCTTAGGCATGAACTCTAAAAACCGGCAAGTGAGTTTATATCTTCTCTAATCTCATCTCATCTTTACATGAACATATAAATTTTTTTTTACTCACTGAACGTCTTTTTTAAATCTTAATATATGAAACAAAATACAATGATTCTACAGTTATGGTAAAAATGTATTTATCAAAATATGTTAATTTATATAAGTATCAAATAAGTTGATGGAGAAAGGGTTGAGGCGGTACGAGATGTAAGTGTAAGTAGCTGTCGATCCTAAATATCTTTGTCTTTGAAATAAGTTTTATACGATGAACGAGAATATACGATGTGTTTTAAAATCAGATCAAATTTGCAGTCAGAAAAACAAGAGATTGTTCTTTATATTCTTCGTGTCATTTGTCAACGTCATTAGGCCACTGGTTTTTGTAGGGAGGGTGAAATGTTAATTTATAACCACTTCTTTTTAACCACATTTTATCCTAACAATGTTTTAATATATTTTCATAACATTAACTTAAAAATGTTTTACAAATGTTTTGATGACAGCAAAAGATAGGTTTAAAAAAACTTTAAAGCCAGAAAAATAAATTCGTGTTATAATGAAGAACAATCGATCCAGTAAATTATACACTATGTTGTAACTAGTCTGGCCATAAATACTGTTACATAAAAACTATTATTTTTTTCAACTTTTTAATTATTTTGAATTTGGAACACGTATATTATTTTAAAAACTTCTTTCGATTTTGCGCTATTTCACTTATTTTTTTGTGTTCATTATCAAATTACAATATGGAATGGGGTGTTAAAGAAAATAGGATTGCAGTGATCGCCTTGCATAAAGTGGGTATTGAGCCGTTGGTCATATTTCAGACACTTCAAAAGCTTGGTATCAGCCGTATGTTCGTATATCGTACTATCAACAGATACAACAACTCTTCCTCTGTCGAAAACCAGAACAGATCGGGGCGGCCGCGTGCTGTTAGAACAAGGGCTGTTACTGCTGTTAAAGCCAGAATTTGTCGAAACCCTATTAGGAAGCAAAAAATCTTATCGCGAAAAATGAAGATTCCAGCCTGACCTGAAGCTCGGTGTTTATCGTCGATATACAGGACATGCCCTAAATCAATCTTTACAATTTAAGAGAGTGGATCGATCAAAACGCCTTCTGTTGCGATATGCAGATGAATGCACAGAAATATCCTCTTTACCGATGAAAAAAATTTCACGATTGAAGAACACTACAATAAGCAAAATGATAAAGTGTACGCTCACAGTTCTAAAGAAACTGCTCAAGTGGTCGGAAAGGTACAACGTGGTCATCACCCTGCGTCAGTGATGGTTTGGTGGGGCGTGTCTTATCAAGGAGTCACAAAACTACATTTTTGTGAAAAAGGAGTGAAAACTTCAGCCAAAGTGTATCAAGATACAGTCTTAGATCATGTTGTGAAACCTCTCAGCAATACAATTTTTAAAAATATACCGTGGACTTTCCAGTAGGACTCTGCACCTGGTCACAAGGCACGAACTACCTAAGCTTGGCTTGAAACTAACGTTCCGGACTTTATAAGAGCTGAAGACTGGCCCTCATCTAGCCCAGACCTCAACCCTTTAGACTTCAAATTATGGCCAGTTTTAGAGGACATGGCCTGCTCTAAACGACACGGCGACATTGAGTCTCTTAAAAAATCTTTAGAGCAAGCAGTGGCGAAATTTCCCTTGGAAACAGTGTGTAAATCCATAGTCGTGGCCAAACAAATTAAAGGCCTGTATAAAAGCCAAAGGTGGCCATTTCGAATAGATTTATTTTTTTTATTTTTTGCTGAGACTAATAAATATGTAGGTATAAATTTTAATAGTATTACATTACTTCATTTAAAACAAAAAGGCATTTTCATTTGTAACAGAACTTATGGCCGGACTTGGTACCACTAAAATACGAGTGAGATTAACAAAGTCCTGCCAAAATATAACGAGTGCGGTTATAATTAAGGAAACATGAGAAACAGGAGGTAATTGAATTTACTATATGATTCTATTTAGAACTATTTCTCTTAGGGCGAAACGACTATTTCTCTTCAATATATAAGGATGATAATCAGTTATACCACATTAAAACAATGCAGATTAAAAAAACTATAAAATTTCACTGGGTTTAAATAATAAATAGTCAAAATTTATGACATTTTTATGGTTACGTAATATAAAATATGAATATTAAAAACAATTGAAAATTAATTATTTAGTTATGTAATAATTTAACAAAACATTTGTACGATAGGTGCTAGCAAAAAATTGAAATACATGTATACTGGTGTTAGGACTCCTATGCAGAAATCCGTCTAGGTAGGTACCACCGCAGTACTAATTATTTAGCCGTGGAGCAGCAGTGTGCAAACATTATCGTGTTTCGGTTTGAGGGGCACTGATCATCATCACCATCTTTTCAGTCTATCACTAGTCCACTGCAACATTTAAGGGGATTTTGCTACCGTTCCCACGCTTGGCAGGCGGGTTGGCAACAGCAGTTTATTTATTGCGATATTTCAGGAAGATGTTGCTGCCCATCTTTTGGTTTTAATTTTCCCTTTGTCAACTTTTACGACGCCCACGGGATGAGATCGGATGGTAGATTTTCTTCAGCCGCCACCACACGGCGAGGGCACTGAAAGCAAGTGTAATTACTGGGCATATGAAACTTTAGAACTGATGTCTCAGGGTGACGAGCTCAGTTCGGTGCCACACAGATATGTTCTGGCCAGCCCGACACATTAATGCTGTATCAGCATTTGTAATGGGCTGTCGCTGCACTTTTCCTCAGGTGAGCGATTTGCTGGTCTCGTTAGTTTTTCTATAAAAAAATAACAAATCAAACAAGGGGCCAAGTATACTAGTGAAATGAACACGTGGCTTACAATAGATGGTGGAATAACTATAAAGGAGAAGGCTGGATGTAAAGAAAGCCGGTGTGAAAGCTTTTTAAACTAGTGGTAGTAAACGAAGAATCGTGGGAGCATTGTTGGACTAACGAAAAATATTAAAAATCAATACAATCATTACACAGGTTACAAAAACCGGTTTCGATACTTTAAGTAAAAAATGCTCTGTATTAAAACATCGTTCACCACCTTGCATTGACGTTAGTGAACTAGATTTGCCTTTAAAGAACATTATCCTTAAACTTAGAGGTCTTACGTTGTATTCATCGTAAGGTATTGTAGTGAGAATTTCAGTTGTACAAGTTTTTGCACACGCGAATTACAAATTACACCGACTACTTGTACAAAAGTTCATATTTAGTTGTTATGAATATATATCATAACGTTATAAATTCTTTTATGTAAAGCCTAATAATAAGCTAAATTACCAACTGGCTCGCGGCCAGAGACATAAACTGCATCTACTTTCACTGCGCAATTTTAATTAGTGAACTGGATGGCTTAGTGTTTTGTGTGTACCGTAATGGGTTAGACCCTGGAGTATTTCGTGTCTTTTAAGTTAACTTAAAGCTTATTTTACTTATAAGTCATAACATTAAATATTACGTTGCATACAGTCTAAACAATTTTTTTAAAATACTTAGTGCTTTTTTCAAATACTATAATATAATGCTATGTTGAATATCTCAAATACGCATATTACCTACAGAATTTTCCACTTTTGATTACTCCGCGTTTCGAAATATTCAAGGACCATTCCTTAATAAATCGATGTGCAATTTACTGAATCTAAAGAGATGACAGTGTGTCTTTGCCATTCCAAAACGTTTTGCTATATTAACTCAAGTATGTTAATTTTTTGCTCTGCATAAGTATAAGAAGAGGTTCGGCTGATTTTCGACCATGGAGATAATTTCCGAATACTATCAGAAGCTGGCAACTGTACAGGATATATGTATTATATTGCCACAAATATTCATAGAGGCACTCACTCGTCCTGACATTGTCGTGCCCGATGTATCGCTCATGCGTTAAGATCGGCGGTAGTCTAGTATGCAGTGTAAGAGACACAGGGACAATCACCATACAACCAGATTCGAAAATCAACTATTTGTGTTTTTGCACACAAATGTATAGTCATGAAAAATAAAAGCTTCGGCTTGGAAAACATAACATGACTTTAAATAGTGGTGGCATGTACGTAATTTTACTGGTGGTAGGATTCCTATGCAGATATCCGTGTAGGTAGGTACAGGTGTCTAAGGGGGACGGGTGCAATGTATTGCCACACAAAAATGTTCTGGTTGACACAGCAATTGTTATGGGCAAGCATTGCACTTACCATCAGGTGAACGTTTTGTTCATCACGTCTCTTTCTCCTTTAAAAAAACAGTTTAATTCTCTAGCATGCACTCTTTCATAATTAACTGAAATTCTAAATTAACTGAAATGTTTCTATGTAAAAGTGTAAGCCAATAAATTTTACAATTAAATACCTAGTCCGGCCATAAGTTCTGTTACAAATGAAAATGCATTCTTTGAAATGAAGTAATGTAATACTATTAAAATTTATACCTACATATTTATTAGTCTCAGCCAAAAAATGAAAACAATATTCTATTCGAAATGACCACCTTTGGCTTTTATACAGGCCTTTAATCTGTTTGGCCACGACTCTATGGATGCTATGGATTTACGCACTGTTTCCTAGGGAAATTTCGCCACTGCTTCCTCCAAAGATTTTTTAAGAGACTCAATGTCGCCGTGTCGTTTAGAGCAGTCCATGTCCTCTAAAACTGACCATAATTTGAAGTCTAAAGGGTTGAGGTCTGGGCTAGATGAGGGCCAGTCTTCAGCTCTTATAAAGTCCGAAACGTTGGTTCTAAGCCAGGCCTGGGTAGTTCGTGCCTTGTGACCAGGTGCAGAGTCCTGCTGGAAAGTCCACGGTATATTTTTAAAAAGTGTATTGCTGAGAGGTTTCACAACATGATCCAAGACTGTATCTTAATACAATTTGGCTGAAGTTTTGACTCCTTTTTAACAAAAATGTAGTTTTGTGACTCCTTGATAAGACACGCCCCACCAAACCATCACCGACGCAAGATGATGACCACGTTGTACCTTTCCGACCACTTTAGCAGCTTCTTTAGAACTGTGAGCGTACACTTTATCATTTTGCTTATTGTAGTGTTCTTCAATCGTGAAAATTTTTTCATCGGTAAAGAGGATATTTCTGTGTCTTTCCTTACCTGCGTATCGCGACAGAAGGCGTTTTGATCGATCCACTCTCTTTAATTGTAAAGATTGATTTAGGGCATCTCCTGTATACCGACGATAAGCACCGAGCTTCAGGTATTGCAAGATTTATAATACGCAACAGAGTCCTAGCGGGAATCTTCGTTTCTCGCGTTAAGATTTTTTGCTTCCTAATGGGGTTTCGACGAATTCTGGCTTTAACCGCATTACCAGCCTTTGTAGTTCTAACAACACGCGGCCGCCCCGATCTTTTCTGGTCTTCGACCGAGGAAGTGTTGTTGTATCTGTTGATAGTACGATATACGAACATACGGTTGATACCAAGCTTATGGAGTGTCTGGAATATGACCGATGGCTCCATACCAACTTTGTGCAACGCGATCACTGCAATCCTATTTTCTTTAACACCCCATTCCATATTGTAATTTGATAATGAACGCGAAAATATATTTGAAATGGCGCAAAATCGAAAGAATTTTTTTTTAAATAATATACGTGTTCCAAATTCAAAATAATTAAAAACTTGAAAAAAAGAAAAGTTTTTATGTAACAATATTTATGGCCAGACTAGTTATACAATTATATAAACAACTGAAGAACGTAGTTTTCACTATATAAATAGGTATTACAATACCACAGTCATCTCACTCTACTAAAGTTTTTTCTGATTTAGTAACATGTGATTTTCTGCATGAATAGGAGGTACGTTCAAAAATAATTGTGTCAACAAGAAAACTCATGACGTTCTTGTGACGAAACAATCTACATAACTCGTGACACGAATGTTGTGGTTTCGCACCGCATCAAATTGAAGTAGAGAGTCAGTTTCTTTAAGCCAGTTTTCTAATCAGAATGACATTTTAGTAAAGAACCATGATAATAAATTCTACAATTAATGTATTCGTTAAATTGTACTTATTCTTGTAACACAACAGTGTGGTGGCTTAAGAGAATCAATCAGCCCATCTTATCCCGTAAGTGCCGTAAGTCGACAGAGTGCAAGTTCCTGGAACTTATGAATAAATAAACTGCGATTGCCAACCTGCTTGCCCAGCGTGGCAACTATGTCAAAATCCTCCAAATTGAGAGGTGCCAAATTTTTTGGCAATCTATGGGAGAGGCCTATGTTCAGCAGTGGATTATTTATAGGCATAAATGATGATGATAATGATGAACCATTCTTGCAATGGATAGGACTTTTTCACTGGTAGTAGGCTTTGTATGCAGGTCACCATCTGGGTAGGTACCACTACAGTACCAGTCATTCTGCAGTTAAGCACTATTCTGTAAGCATTACTTTTAACGGGAAATCTTTTCTGGTGGGATGAGTGCTATGCAGGAATCAAACTAGGTAAGTACCACCGCAGTGCCAGTTATTCTGCCGTCAAGCAGTAATGTACTAACATTATTGTGTTTCGGCCTGGAGGGATGTATGATCCTGGAGGGCACAATTATCTAACAGTGCCCTCCAGGATGTTACACCCCTATTAACTAGCTAGTTAGCTAACAGTGCCTTCCAGGATAATAAAGATGAAACTTCATTATTGGGCATTTGGAAATTAAGAACTGATTCCTTAAGGTGAAATGCACTTACCATCAGAAGTACGTTTTGCTGGTTTCGTGTATTTCTTAAAAAAAAAAATTGGAGGGCTTTAGGATGGTAGTAGTAGTAGCTAGTGAAATTTCTGGACACATGAGACTAAATAATTGACATCTCTAGGTAAACAAATCATAAAATAGATTTGATTCTCAAATTTGAATACTTCCAAGTTATGGAGTACAGTTTTTGCGATCATTTAAATGCGACGTTTTGTCATCGGCCAGGTTATATCATCACCATGTCTACTATCGATCAACTTGTTGATATAATAGTACTGTTAAGTACAAGATAAGTTTCTATAATTCTTATTATTCCATGGTTACTTTTGTTTGTTTTATTAAGTTTCTTGTTATATTTAGTTCTCAGTAAATTTATTCGTTTTTATTATTATATTTTGACGTTTTCGTGGTTAAAGACATGAGTGCACCCGAACCTCGCAGCGATTGTACTTTTTTTCGCCAAAGAAAAAGCGATAAAACAATACTCCGATGCATTAAACTGAAAAAGAGACTGTTATAGTATACGTTAAATAAAAAACAAAAGCGTTAAACAAACAACAAAAACAGTGAAAAGAAGATAAAGAAACTTTAACTCAAGCTGAAATGAATAGATTATAGGCGGTTTGAGAGTAGAACTTATATCCGCCTTATTTGTATTCAGCGGTCGTAGGTAATTCGCATGAGAGGAAAACCCAAGGTACGCGATTATGTTGTCTTCGTATTACCCGCATCGCTTAACACTGCACAGGGGAAATTTGTGTTGCGCTATTTACATATTTATTTTTAATACAGTTGTCTGGCAGTTATAGCTTCATCGTTATCTATTGTAATTATAAAATACTAGCTGACCCGCCCCGGTTTCGCACAGAAGTTATTGTTATGTTAAAGTCTGTGTAGAGAAAAACCACGGCCTGTTTTGGATCAACTGTTTAGGAGTAAATGTTCGTGAAATTCGTTCTAAGTGGGTGCATATGTTTGGAATATATATTTGTATACAAATTTCAAGTAAATAGGCCTTGTAGTTTCGGACATATCGTGGTAAGCCAATGGTAAGTCGCTTATATTATACTTATTATGATCTCAATCAATAAATGTTATATAGCCTCATATTTGGTTTTACGCATACAGTTGCTTTTCTGTCAGCTTGTACAGATCCCACAGTAGGGCATAGGCCTTTGTTCATTTCGTAAAGCTATTGAAACTTAGTTACCAAGCAGTATTTTGACTCGTATTTTTTTTTTAAAGCAACGCCTTACATTAGTATTTGCTTCTGTATCGTAAGTGCGTTTATAGACATAAATTTCACATGTACAAACATGCAAACTCAGGAATTGAACCAGTGACCCGTTACGCAAAAGACAATCGCTTTACGGTTGCACCAGCCGAGCCGTAAGCATTGTTAGTATTGGTTGATAAAAATTATTCATTTTGACACCTTGAACCTGCGTTCCATATGTGTTGTACGGTGTACAAGGATATGTTCAATACTCAAAAACGACATATTTCATCACTTTAGATAAAGTTACTCTTGAAAATATTTAATGCAATGATGATGTCCTCGTGGCTGATTTTCAACCACGGCCACAACTTTCGAATACTGTCGGAAGCTAGCAATCCCGCAGGAGATATTATAGTGCCAAAAGTGTACGCGCGAATATAGAGGCACCCCCCGTCCTAACCTACTTTACGCCCGAGGTAACGCTCATGCGATAAGACCGTAAGGACCGTAGGGTCTTATCACATGACGTTACATTACAACACACCGATCAAGAGCAGAAAATCAACTATTTGTATTTTTGCACAAAGGCTTCAGCTGCGATTCAAACCCAGGACTCGCGGCGTATAGCTTAGGTAGTTTGACCCCTACGCCATGCCGTCGTCATTTAATAATATAATGCAATATTATTCCACTGTGTTAAATATTAGAAGAGCTTTATTGTTATCTAGACTTAAATCGTCTGAATGACTTTACATTAAGTGAGATTTCCAGTTGCTGCAGTTAAATTGCAAATTGCTGCAATATTGGAACGAAATAAAATGCCAGGGCTTAAATGGTTTCTCTATTCATACCTGCGGAGTTCAATGTAAACCCTTATAACCTTTAGCATTATGAAATGAAAAATGGTAATCTCAATGGAATTATTATTTAAGCTAGTGAGAATTGGTTAATGGTGTTTTATATATTTGCTTATAAAAAACATGTTACACAGTCTGTGACAGATCAGACAGACAAATTAGGATCTGTCTGTCTGATCTGTCACAGACTGCAGACTTCCTGGGGCGGCGAAGCGAAGTCTGCAGTCTGTGACCATGTTCTGGATCATCCCAACCATTACATCAGATTTGATAAACCACAAATCCTCGCAAAAGAACACCGATTCCTACCAAGGATGATTCGCAAGGCTATTGAAATTAAAAAACATCCTAATTTTAATAGAGAAGATGGTTAGGTATTGCCACCAGCTTGGGATCCTATAATTAATAAAATTAAGTCAAAAACCAAGCATACCACTGCAAGACTTCAAGACACAGTTAGCTCTTTCTGCGTAGATCGGACCACAAATAATAATTAAAAGCTGAAGGTACTCCGGCTTAACTATGACATCAGGACATCTGTCACCTCAGTCCCCCCGTGACCATGGGTGCTGTAAAGCACTCGAAACGTCGGGTTATAAATAACAAAAATAAACGCGATAAAATTAGTTTAATTTAAATGTGTAGTGTTCGCGTAAATATAAGAAATCATTATACTTGTATTTGTAAATTTTGTGTGATTTTTCTTAAATAGGAGATCAAAAGTTAAGTTTTCCCCTTATTCGATGTTCCATCTCAGTTGAAAATCGTAACCCTTATCATTATGGCTTTACTTGGATTGTCGACTGTCACACTACGCGGTCTTACGCATCGATAACTCAAGATGAGGTCACAATATAATTCTACATATACACTAGAAAACTTCGTTTTCCTGCAATTTTAGTGCTCTCTGTATCTTGTCTTATTTCTTGAACATTCTGATTCCAAATGTTAAAGTTCTATTTCTAGTACACTGCTGAATATAAACCAGTCAATTCTTTTATCATTTATATTTTTTTGTGGTATTTACTGTCTTGTGCACCAATCCGACTACTCTGAGTACTTGTGATCAATCCGACTACGCTGTACACATAGCTCTGCATTATTACTAAATAACTGTAACTGTTCGTACAATAACGACACTAAAAAAAACTGTAATTAGATTAAAAAAAAGCTTTGAGTGAACGCCCATGACACAGAAATAAGTATTTTAATACTAACGTATAAAAATATTTCTATTGTTATAAGTGAGTAGTTTAACTTTATTTAAATACATAAATAATTATAATAACAAACGAAGTTTTTATACGCTTTATATTAGCTTCACTTGTATGTTTGTATGTTTGTAACCGACTCCTTAGGGCCCGATTTTCTCCTACTTTGAACGATCCGATTTAATTCAAATTTTGCACACTTGTCAAAGACCGATGACAATGCAATCATTCGACTAAAAATAAAAAATAATAGTTTAAAAATACTAAAAGAACACGTTTTTATAGAAGATCCAACTAAATTTCACAATAGATGCCCCTAATATATAATGGCCCTGTTATAGAGGCCATCGCTTTAAATTAGTTTGTAACAAAGTAAATAATACATTAAAAAACACGCTTTTACAAATAAACCAAACTAAAAAGTAGAATATAAATAATAGTTTGAAAAAACTAAAAAATACGCTTTATATAGAAAACCAAACTAAAAATAAGAAAATAAATTATAATAAATATTATTTATTTATTTATTTAATTTTATTATTCTGAAGTTTCTATTAAATTCTGACTTATCATCAACGAAAATGCCAACATTATTGATTATCGATACAATCAATGTGAGCAGCGTGGTGTAATAGTGCCTGAAATAGTGGGACATTTATAGGCTGTTACTTTAGTTGGTTTTTATAAATATTAAATGAGCAATAATATATTAGTTTTATGAAATATTACTGTGTGCATATCTTATGTTTAAATTACATATATTAAAATTCAGCAAATTATAACTATAGAAATACTTTAGTACCTGCTCTATCATTTCTTAGGCGCTTAATTGCTAGGAGATTTCTATTTAGGATAATTATTTTAATTGATTTACGTCTTGCAGTCCGTTGAAGGCGGTAAAGATTACAACCTTTCATTTTCAAGTAGCATTATATTTTTGTAAAACAACGCAATATTTGTATAAAAATATATATTCAAGTAAGTGTACCGTGTGGTGGCGGCTTAAGAGAATCTACAACTCCATTTCATCCCGCAGGAGTCGTAAACGTCGACAGAGGGAAAAATAAAACCAGGAGATGGCAGCAGCATCTTCCTGGGACATCTGAATAAAGTCAAGCATGGCAACTATGGCAAAATTACCCCAAAATGAGAGTTACAAACAAAAGTGTTTTATAGCAATCTATGGGGGAGGCCTATGTTCAGCAGTGGACTAGTGATAGGCAAAAAAAAAGGTTTCATCGGTCGGCTAAAAACTTTAAGTCCACTTCGCCTGTGCCGAGATACTGATGGAGTGGATACCTCAGAAAAGGAAAACGCTACTGATGTAAGTGTAACAACTAGCTATGGACGTGATAAACAATTTAAAAAAAACAGAAAATTTATTAAACACTGCGGATAATGTTGTTTGTTGATTACTTTCACAAAGTTATAATATTCATTAATAGATACTCGTATCATCACGTATATAGTTATATACAAATGTGTATAAAAATAGGTGTATATGTCTATTTAAGCAAATGTGCATATTAATATGTGATTCTATTTGCATCGTAACTTATATCTATACTTAATATTATGAAGCTGAAGAGTTGGTTTTTTAAACGTTAGGCTATTACATCATGCTACGACCCTAAGAGCAATTTCTTTTAAATTAAACGGCGGGTGAAACCGCGGGGCACAGCTAGTATATTATATATATTGTTAAGTATTTATTTGTACGTAAGTGTATCTTGACTATTTGATGTTTATCTATTGTATATAGTGATGAAACGAGAAAAATATTCACCTGATGGTAAGTGCAACGTCTGCCTATAACAAATGCTGTGTTACCCAGAAAATTTCTGTGTGACACCAAACTGCGCCCGTCACCCTGAGACATCAGTTCTTAAGTCAGTTCTCATATGCCCAGTGATTACGCTAGCTCACAGTGCCCTTCAAACCGAAACACAGTAATGTTTGCACACTACTGCTTCACGGCAGAATAACTGGCCCTGGGGTGGTACTTACCTAGACTGATTCCTGCATAGGAATCCTACCACCAGTAAATGTCATTGTTATGTTATTGTATTTATATTAGTTAATTTTAAGTTTTATAAAATTTATTTATGTTTAGCGTAAATATATATATATATATATGTATATATATATATACATACATAATATACAATGTGTCACTACTCCCTGGGCTGACTAGCAGAGAATGGCAACAGGCATTAAGTCCGCCCATTGTTTCCCTTTTTTGTTAACAATAAAGCATAGATCAATAAAAACACAGTGCTATATTTAAAAAAAAAAATTGTCGTTTTTATCTACATTTATTGAGAATTTATTTGAAACATGCTAACTTCGTCTTTACTTCAAAGTAGACTTAAAGTTATGTCTACATGGATTTACTTAAATTTATTTTATTAATCTAAACTGAAAAATATTAAAATGAGGACCGCAATGTCTGTTAAAATTGTTCTTGTCTTAGTGCCTTGCATTTCAACTTAAGTTTTAATTTATTGGTACTGGAGTTTCCTCCACTTACGTTCGTATAGAGCGTTGCTAGTGCGCAAGTACATAGGGAGCTATTAATCGATTATAAATTGCGGGTGTCCACTTTCTTCTTGGCATTCAGGCAGTTGCGTAGCTCAAGATTCAGAGTAGTAATTTACTAGTTGAGATAAACCAAGACGTATCTTCGCGTTAAAGTATATTATGACAGTATCTGTGTTTCCATTGTCGCATCTTAATAGATTAAGTTGTTACATCGAATACGGGAACGAAACGATGAGATCGCCACTAATGTGAAAATTTACCGCTGTATAACATACGCTGTCGTTGCCAATATAATTAAGTGCCTTAGTCAGTAGAAGCAGTTATATCTGATACTTAGTCAGTATTTATATCAGATATTTAGTAATATAAGCATGAATATCAAGTTTTTTAAAAAGTTCAAACTGTCATATGCACACAAAATGAATTTTAAATCCAAATGGTTTATGATAAAATTTCAGTACCAGGGCGACCGAGTTTCGCTCGACATATTTCGTCTTTGCCGAGGGAATGTGGTAGTTTCCCGTGGGAAAATTACTTATATTAATTTCCTATAATAAATATTTAGATACATAATTTGAAAATTTCATCAAAATCGTTACAGCCGTTTCTGAGAAAAAAATATCTGTATATAAGATTCGTTCGCTTAAATTTTTATGATTTATAAAGTTTGTTCTTTTAGAAAATACTTTTAAACTTTCAAGACAAATGTCTGAGGGCTGTTAAGCAAATAACATTTCGCATAAATTATTATTAATGCCTTTTCTGTCTTGGAATAAATGTTAATTATTCGTAAGATTGTTATGAAAATGGACATTATTAGTGATCCTTAAGAACGCAATGTTGTAATAATATAAAAAAAACTCTTTTTGTCAAGATTAGGTAGTATTGTAGAAGCACATACATCCATATTTAAAAACTAATCATTTGTTAATTGTACAAATATTGACTCTAGCTGGGATTCAAGTCCAGGATCTAAGCACAATTCGGCAAGTACAGTGATTGCCAGACGGTTGTAAATTTTTTTATCTGCGTATTCATTGAACCGTTATAATTACCTTTTACAAAAATTTACACAAGGCTAATCATGTCATCATCATCGTCGTTTCAGTCCAATACAAGACTATTGCTGAACATAAGCTTTTTTCATAGATTTCCACAAAATACGTTGAGACCGTGCAGGGACATTGCTCCATCTATTTGAGGGTCGCCCACTATGTGTTTGCCGGTATGAGGCGACCACTGGGGAACCTGGGGAAAATGATTATCGGTTGTATGATCTAACTGGACTGGACTTATAGGCCATAAGGGTTACTGCGTGGTAGTGATCAGAATAACTGGCGTCTACATCGCGGGTCATGGGTTTGAATCGAAGCTGAAGCCAACAATTGTGCTAAAGCATAAATTCAAGCACAATTGTGCTAAAGCATAAATTCAAGCACAATTGTGCTAAAGCATAAATTCAAGCACAATTGTGCTAAAGCAAAAAAGGTCTGGTCGTGTTGCCAAAGATCGTAGTCTTATCGCATGAGCGTTATATCGGACGCAGGCAGGTTAGGACGAGTGAGTGCCTCTGTGTTTGTGCGTAGACTTGTGAAAGTGTAGTAACTCCTGCGCAGATGTTGGTTGGATATTGATTGGGAAGTTTTTTTTTATAGGAGAGGGGGAAAACGAGCAAGCGGCTCACTTGTTGCCGCCAAAGTCGAAAATCGGCCAAGAGGACATCAATTAAGGACTAAGTCATTTTTAATAATACGTCAATTTTGCAATAAACGTAAGGAAAACTAGCAATGTTTTTAAAGTTCCGTTTTGTGTCGTATAAGCTCAAGTTTTGTTAATACGGTAGGTAAACATTTCATTTTACTGGTAGGATTCCTATGAATAGAATAGAATAGAATAAATTTTTATTCAATATAGACTATTTACATAGTACTTATTGAAAGTCATTTTTTTTTAAGCTACACTGGTTCGCAAAAATGCCTCTGTCCTGGGAAGAACCAGTAAGAAACCCAGCGGGCTTTTTTTTTTTAGTCATTTTTAAAATAATGTACAATAACTGTATTACAATAGCTGTATTATAAAGATGTAGAAATGGCTTGGCGGCGATCACCTCATTCCCAGGGGTTATCATCATCTATGTATTCTTTAATATTATAATAACCCTTTTTATGAAGTCTTTGTTTAATATAAAATTTAAACTTTTTGATTGAAAGACTTTTAGCACTTTCTGGGATTTTGTTGTAAAAACGTATACATTGCCCCATAAAAGAGTTACTGACTCTGTGAAGTCGGGTAACTGGCATAATTAATTTGTGCTTGTTCCTGGTATTCACATTATGAACATCACTTTTTTTAGTGAACTGGTTTATGTTCTTGTGTACATACAAAACGTTTTCAAATATATATTGAGAGGCCAAGGTTAAGATATTAATTTCTTTAAATTTATCCCTAAGAGACACTTTAGAGCCAAGATTATAAATAGCTCTTACGGCCCTCTTTTGCAAAACAAAAATCACTTCAACATCAGTTGCATTTCCCCATAGCAAAATACCATAAGACATTATGCTATGAAAATAACTAAAATAAACCAATCTAGCAGTTTCAACGTTAGTCAAATTCCTAATTTTTTTTACAGCATAAGCTGCAGAGCTAAGTCTACTTGCTAGTTTAGATATATGGGGGCTCCATTGAAGTTTTGCGTCAAGAGTTATTCCAAGAAAGACAGCAGTATCCACAAGGCTCAACTCTTCCCCACTCACAAGCACATTTACATCTAATTGTTTAACATTTGGTGTTGTGAATTTAATACATTTTGTTTTATTGCCGTTTAAAACCAAATTATTAACATTAAACCAATGTACTAATTTTGAAATAGCATTATTCACCTCGTCATATAATAAAAGTTGACGTTTTATCTTAAAAATCAAAGATGTATCATCAGCAAATAACACTATATCATGGTTGTCCCCTACTAGGTAAGGTAAGTCATTAATGTAAATAAGAAATAGAAATGGGCCGAGAATCGAACCCTGCGGGACACCCATAGACACTGCTGATCCGGAAGAACTCCTGCTATTGATAACTACTGTCTGCGTTCTATTACTCAAATATGAAATTAGAAGTTGAAGTGCAGAATTTCTTACACCGTAGTGATGTAGTTTCCTGATAAGTGTTTCATGATCAACGCAATCGAAGGCCTTAGAAAGATCACAGAAAACACCCAAGGCATCCCGTGAACTCTCCCAGGCTTCGAATATATTCTTAATAAGTTCAACACCTGCATCGGTTGTAGAACGACCCCTCGTAAAGCCAAATTGGTTTTTGTGAAACAATTTATTTAAATTGAAATGTTTTAACATTTGATTAAGTATAATTTTTTCAAAAATTTTACTTAATGTTGGTAGTACAGAAATATGTCTAAAGTTAGCAGGGTCCGATGTACTACCAGATTTAAATAAAGGTATGATTTTACTATGTTTCATCAAATCAGGAAACACACCAAATGCAATACCGGAATTAAAAATTATGGCTAATTGAGGTGCAATTATATCTATAATAGACGCACTAACTTCCACGGACATACCCCATAGATCCGCGGTTCTCTTACAATCAATACTTTTAAAAGTATTAAGAATGTCATTTCCATCTACCATATCGAATTTAAAATCTTTTGTACAAGAAGTTACATTTTGTTTGAGTAATGTCTCAGCGGCAGTAGGAGAAGAATTTAATGGCTTGGTTATGGAAATTGGAATATCACTAAAAAACTTTTCAAAGGCTGTAGCAACATCTTGATCAGATGTCACTAGCTTATTGTTAAAATTAATTTTGTAATCATGGTTTCGGTCCTTGACTTTCCCGGTTTCACTATTAATAATACTCCAAGTCATTTTGATTTTATCTGATGCTTTCTTTATTTTATTGCTCAAGTGTAATGACTTGGCTTCAGAGCATACTTTTTTAAATAGTTTTGAATAATTTTTAACATATTCCTTAAATGTGTTACTATGATTGTATGATCTTTCATTGTAAAGTTCATACAATCTTTGCCTACTTCTGTGGATTCCTACTGTCGCCCATTCATTAAACGTCTTGCGACTATTCAAGGAGATAGTTTTAGAAGTAAAAATAGAATTAAATTCCTTGCTCAGCAGGTTAAACAATACTTCATATAAATAGTCAGTATTATTATTAAAAGGAAGTAATAGTAGTTTTTTATTAACGTTACTTCTAAACTTCTCCAAACGATACTTATTTACAGGAACAAACACAATTTTTTTATTATTTGTTTTTTTACCTAATATGTAAGGTATGGATATTAACTGTCCGGAATGATCAGAACTTATTTTGTGAATTATGGATCGGTGCAAAGGCTTAACATCTGTAAAAATATTGTCTATACAAGTTGCACTAGATCCAGTAATACGCGTTGGTTCTAAAAACATGTTAACTAAATTGAATGATTGCAACAAAGAAATAAATTTAACAGTGATGGAAGAAGCTTCTAGGAGGTTGATGTTAAAGTCTCCGCATATGACAACAGGTTTGTTCTGTTTATTAAGTTTAATTAAAACTTCTTCCATATTTTTTTCAAAATCATCATATAAAGCACATGGGGGTCTGTAAACGCTGACAACTATGAGGTGCTCAAGCTCAACACAGGCCATTTCTATAGTTCTCTCAACAGAGAGGCTCACGATATCTTTACGTTCTTTGAATCGCAATGATTTATTTACTAGTATTAAAGAGCCACCACGTAAAACTTTTTCTCTATTGAAAGAACTAACCACCTGGTGGTTACTAAAATTAAACATTACATTATAATCTTTTAGCCAATGTTCAGTTATACACATAATATGAATATGATTGCTATTTAAAAATAATTCAATTTCTAATTCTTTGCCTAAAATTCCCTGTATATTTTGATGCACCAGGTGGATACAATCTTTATTATTAAGACTTTCTAAAGTGGTACAATTATTTACATATGACTGTCTTAATTTATTAATGTCAAAATTATTGCTAGAGATTTCCTCTATTGTCTTCTTACTTAATTTAAATTATTTGGAACTGATTCCAAATTTAATGTCAAACAATGAGACTGCTCAATAAAAGCAGATGTATTTATAGCCAAATTCTTGGCTGTATTCAAAAATAAACAATAATATAGCGCATTTGCTACCAGTCTTAATATATATTTGGATAGGTAATACCTATCATTAGTTAAAATATTTCTGAATAAATTATTTATGTCAATTAAATGGAATTTGTCATTATTAGAATTACATGTCAAATTTAAATTATTGTTACATATTATATTATTCCATAATAAATTTAATTCATATCTTATATTATTTTCATGTGCAGGAATTCGCCTAGGTGGGTGACACCGCAGTGCTTCTTATTCCGCTATCAAGCTGTTGTGTGCAAACACTATGTTTCGCTTTGAAAGGCACTAAAGCCAGTGTAATTATAATGTTTTTGAGACGAAAGAACCGATGTCTCGTGGTGACAAGTCCAGTGCGGTCCTACTCAGAATTTACCAAAACTGAAGTTTCTTAAAAGGCACTTATCTACAAAATATTTATTTAATGTGGAATACCACATAAAGTAAATACTGTCACAAATATTAGTGCCGAATTTAAGCATGTAAACCTTATGTTTAGTAGATTGTTAGAACGTCGTGTACGCTTTGAATATCTGTTTGAGATTACAATCTTCGTATTCTGTATAATAAGACACCATCCAATTGTTTAGTTGGATGTTATATATGGCTATAGACAATGATAAATGTGCGAGGGTCGGCGGGATTCTTTTTTTATCTAAACTGAAAATGAATTTCCCCTCTCTTAATAGAGCGATATGGAATTGATAAAATTCAATTCTGTTATCCATCTTAATGGAGAGGAAAATTAAAAAGAGAAAAGGAAAATGGAGGAATGAGAGTGATCTGGCGCGGTATAACTTTTTATCAATAGCACTGCATAAAAGTAAGAAGTTAAATTAACCTTATATCTTGAAAGTCAGTTCCGTAGCTTAGTTGTATAGAGCTCGCTATAAATTTCATCGTACTCGAGTGGCTTGGGTTCGATTACCGGTACTAACACCACTAATTGAAATTTAAGTGCTGATTTACAACGAGAAAAATATCGGGATTAATCCTGCATATCTGAAAAATAAAAAAAAATCGATGACGTGTGAAGCTAAGCCAGTCCAAACTGAAGCAATGCGACGCACTTTTCCCCTTCAAAAACGCTAAAAAATGAGAGGATGTTTGTCCTGATTTGACTTACAATAAAAATTGGAGGTAACAGAAAGGCAAAAAATCCAATTAAAAATTGTATCAGAAATAAAGCTACTAATACATATTACTCATCTACATTACGTAAAAACGGTTACTAGATTTAAGATTATTTATGTTATATAAATATAATATATAGATAACCAAAAGGCACATAATATATTTCCGAGTTTAAATTTAATTACAAATATTCAAGAAAATAATACTATAGAAGTTCCACATCCACAAATAAAACACCTGTTAAATCTTTTAATTCATTCGAAGCTGAATTAGAACAATACTATTTCCGTGTTCCTTTCTATTGTTTTGTCAGAGCCCCTTCCCACACATTCATTCCCGTCACTAGGCGGGAAGAGGTGAGGAGATTACCTACCGAGCATACGGGCTTATGTAAGTGTCACACAGACTCTTTCTGAGGCTTTGAACTAGGTGAGCGATTAAATGTATTTATTTTCAGACCTAGCATGTCTAGTATGTGCTTCGATATTGTGCTACTAGTAATGTGTTTAATATAAAATTTCGGTTTAATATAAAAAATTATATTAGTTGTATTTCGTCTGATAGTTATATTGCACATTGAACTTTTTTAATTTAATAAAGTGACGTAACGAGCAAAACTTTCACCTGATGGTAAGTGGAACGACTACCCATAACAAATGCTGTGCCATCCAGAACATTTCTGTATGACACCACACTGCGCTCGTCACCCAGAGACATCAGTTCATAAGTCTCATATGCCCAGTCATTACGCTAGCTCTCAGTGCCCTTCGAACCGAAACACAGTAATGTTATTTGTTGAATGACAATGATTAGATATTACTTATAAAATATTCTATTGTCTTATATCTATCAGCAGTGGACCGAATAAAAAATTATTTTGTTCAAAAATACACCGTTGTATTGTACTTTTTATATAACTATTTAATTTTAAAAAATCGACTTCCGCGCAGCACCTCGTGCCATGCGTTTGCGATTTTAAGAGTTTTCTAATTTATAAAATCTTTTAGGATCCTATTACCAGAACTCTAATAATTTTCTAATACAAAATCATCGAAATCGGTTCAAGAATTATCGCTAAACATGCATAAGCCCTTTCATTTAATACCCAACACAGCATCATTAAAAATATTGTATGTTCATGATTTTATGTCCGATAGAGGGCGCCATTTTCAATTTAACATGACGTCACATAGCCTACAACCAGCGGGCGATCAAGATGCTTCCAATGATACCTCATTTGTCAAATTATGGTAAGTAGTTTAGAAGGAACAGATGCACATACGTACCTACATAAATACCGGTCAAAATCATAACCTTCCTTTTTGCTTCGCCGTAGTCGGATAAAAAAAGATTCCGACCAACCTACTCCTTTTAATGAAGTTGGTTAAAAACAAAAATACTAGGCGTTCCCAACTGAGTCACTATCATCGTCTTTATCATCATCAACAGCCTGTAAATAGTCCAGTGCTGGAGACAGGCCTCCCTCAAATAAAACAAGGATTTGCTAAAATCATGGCGATCACAGTACCAGACACCTCACATTCATACATACGTACAATCAAGCTTTTTCCCTTAGAAAGGGTAGACAGAGATCACATCTGTGGTCCTGTTTTCGTCCCCGCAGGAAACGAGAATTCACGGGTGGAGAACCACGTCGCTGCCATTCTAGTACGAGTTGAAATTCCTGCTCCCCATTGCGTATTCACGAGTAGCTAACCGTCGACACGGCAATCACTGGTTTGCCGGAGAAGTCAAAAAGATTAGGTAGGAAATGAACTTGGGGTAGGGAATGGGAAGTTGTTAAAGAAACTATAATATAAGTTTTTATGCCGCCGTCACACAGAAAAACACTTATTAACTAGCTGTGGCCCCCGGTTTTACCCGGGTAAAATAAGTCTTTACGGCACGGTATGTAAATTATACCATTTGTAGTTAAGCTACTTATCCAAGTAACATGGAACGAGTAGTAACGTAGAAATTGTTATGATATATTAAAGTATACTCGTTACTACGTTTTTAATTAAAAAAATATTATCATTTTACAAACGCAAAAAAGATTTACCAAATTCTTATTTTACTTATTTTCTTTTTTCACTTGGGAAGTCGAAGTAAGGGGGACTAAGCTTATTGGAAAAACGCATTGACAATAGAACGTGGGAACGGCCCAGCTGCTAGCGACAGAATGCAACCACATCGCACAAATCTTCCAACTTTTGTTTACGGATACACGATTTGCCAATATTAAAATTACAATACGTATTTTACAGGCTTTAATGTACAAATTGAATTTGTCTTGTGTAAAAAATTAAACGCGATAAAATCCGTAAACTTAGTTTCATTTAAATGTGTAGTGTTCGCGTAAATATAAGAAATCATTATGAATTTGTCTTAGTTACTGTAGGCAGTTCATAGATACGAACGCTGTTTAAGAATATATGAACTAAAATTAAGATCGTTGTTTTGGTAAAAGCTTCGTTTAAACATTCTTAAGGCGATTACTTTGTATTTAGTGCTTTTATATCGATTAGCGCAATGGCTTTATTATGGAAGAAAGTGACGAGACGGACAAATCGTTCACCTGATGGTAATCGCAACGTCTGTTCGTTACCAATGCTGTGTCACCCAATCATTTCTGTGTGAGTACAAACCACACTACGCTCATCACTCTAAGACATCTCGACTAAAGTCTCATATACCCAGTACTTACAATAGCTATCAGTCCCCTATCTTTGTACAATACTGCTTCACGGCAAAGTAACTGACACTATGGTGGTACCTGTCAAGACGAATTTCCGTATCTTAAATCTTAACACCGGTGTGTTGGCCGATAGCTCAGGTTGAAAAATTAACTGGAGTTAAACTATAAACAACACAACCCCTAGAAAGTTTGGGCTTACTTACCCACCTCCTCAGACCAGCTCTGCGCCTGGGTTGAACTCGTGCGTCCCGGGACGGTCCAGTCGAGTGATATTAATTAGGTAGTAGGCTTTAGGGATCTTGCTGTGATGGAATTACTGCTGATTCTTGTGTTTTACATATTAACTTTACGGAGCGACTGACGGTTTCACTCAACGCATTTTGAATTACTTTTCGACTGACTACAGCGCCACCGCGGTGTGGCGGGCGCGTAAAGCATCGGAGCATGGTGAATTGGCGGGAATTTTAAATTGTTAGGCCCAAAACCCTACAACCGGAGAGTGCTAAGCGTTTGGTCCGGGTGTTTATCGTTGGCTGCGAGATTTTTCTGGTATTTCCTATTGTCGACATTTACGACACCCACAAAATGAGATGGGGTGGTACATTTTCTTACACAACCACCATATGGCGAATAATATCGATATCATAAATGGATTAATTGATAAATTAATTCAATGAGTACAGAATACACACCGTATTTTTTGGCATCGCATTTGATTGTAAGCTTCAGTGGGGTCCACATATTATTAATCTGTAATACCTTAGCTAATAAACTAAGTTCCTTAAAACTGCTTTTGCTGTGAGAAAGATACGGATAAGACAAGACATATTACGGATATAGCTACTGCAAGATTAGTTTACTTTAGCTATTTTCACAGCATTATTATGGGGACATGCGGCTGACATAAATACAATCTTTCCTTTGTCTAGGTAGGTACCACCCCAGGACCAGTTATTCTGCCGTGAAGCAGTAGTGTGCAAGCATTACTGTGTTTCGGTTTGAAGGGCACTGTGAGCTAGCGTAATCACTGGGCATATGAGACTTAAGAACTGATGTCTCAGAGTGACGGGCGCAGTGTAGTGTCACACAAAAATATTCTGGTTGACACAGCATTTGTTGTGGGCGGACGTAGCACTTACCATCAGGTGAACGTTTTGCTCGTTTCGTCACTTTATACTATAAAAAAAAATCTTTAATATTCGTTTTAATAACACAGTTTTTTTTCTAGTGATTACTATTTCCAAAAAATAGTGAAAAACATAATTTCAAATCAAGAAATAATAATAAACTAGAAAATTCAAAATTTAGACTGAATAAATCTTTACTTTTATATCCATAAAAGATTTTTTTACTTTTATAATCAAATTCCGGAAGATATAGTGAATCACACAGGGTCTAAATTTAAAACTTTTATTAAACAAGTCTGTTATAAAACAAGCTTATTACAAGTTGAACGATTACATTTAATTTAATTACATTATAAGTGTGTAAGGTACTCTGTAAAGTAAAGGACAATTTTCTATAGTAATGTTAATTTGTTATGTAGATTTGAGTATGTCATGCTCACTTTTAATGTCTCTGCTTTTCCTTTGAAATGATTGAGGAGGGCGATAGCTGCCACACGCGTCATACTTTTGAACAGGTGCTGTTGGTGGAGGCTGGCCTGCTCGAGTTTACAATATACTTATATATTAATTAAATTGTCTAAAATTTGAACAAGGAGCGTGCTTTGGTTTTCCCTTAAAACTTTTCTTTGTAAGTTTAATTATAATGTATTTTTGACTAAGATAAAAAAAGGATTTACGAAAAAAGAGGATACCTACGGAGTTTCTTTCGTTTGTTTCTTCTCCATAGAAACTCAATAGAAATGGCGGTAGATTGTAAATAAATGACGTGTCCCAAACGAAATTTATTTGTTACGTCCAAAAATAAAGAATTTAATTTAATTTTCATTTCATTTCACAGTTCACGGAACAAATAATATATTTAAATACATTTCTGTTATTGTCTATATCTGTTATATCTGTTATAATGTTAATCTTCAATTGAGCCATCATTATTGATTTTAAATCTTTATTTGACTATTTTCTTGTTATATGTTCTAGGACTCTTAATAATAGACATTAAGATGTAAAATACTAAAAAGCTCAGTATTTTATAATCGACACAACCAGCATCGTTTCGAATAACGTCATTAAAAAGTCATAAATATTGTGCTTTCATCTCCGAGACCCCGCGAGCTTTAGTAGGCACGTTACGCAGAACATGCAAAATTTAATAATCTACATTATTTAAAATAATACAGTTAAAATAAAATTAAAACCTATATTGTGACTGCAATTAATACTTTAAATTGTCAAATTCGTCATCAAAATTTTTTCCTCAATTTCTTTATTGTCCACCGTTCCGCAAAACATCGAATTTATGTCACTAGCGTACTATGAAATTTAAAACGAGCGCCCAACCAATGAGCTACCACGGCTCTTATAACAATAAATTAAACCTCGAAAAACCGATAATTTTATTTGTACAAGTATTCAGCTGGAATACGAATCCATGCCGGCACCTACTAGGCTATAAAATATAATAAGAAGTAAAATTAGATCGATGAAACACAATATTCTAGTTCCAATGTAATATTATAAATAGTAAAGTTATGTAAGTAACAGAGGATAAACAGTAGAATATACATATAACCGTGTGGTGTCGGCCTAAGAGAATCTACTATCCCATCTCATCCAGTGGCTGTCGTAAAAGTCGACAGAGGGAAAATAAAAAATCAAAAGAGATGGGCAGCAGCATCTTCTTGGAACATTTGAATAATTAAACTGCGGTTGCCAATCCGCACTCCCAAGAATCCCTCCAAAATGAGAGCTACAAAATTTTGTGGCTATCTATAGGGGAGGCCTACGTTCAGCAGTGGACTTGGGATAGGCTGAAACGATATGCATAATATGAGAATTTCCATATTTCCTTTCATCTGATAGTAAATATTGCGGTACAGTGCATTTGGTTCTCAGTGTTTCCTTTACATTGAACGAAGCCGTTTGTTTTACAAGTATGAATTCGTTTCGCATGTGTTGAATTTCATTCATATGAGGGTTGAAAAAAGTATAAATGATGAATTATAGATTTGTTATTGAAAAATTCCAAGGCATATTAAAATTTTGCTGGTAAAGTAATACATTAAAAAATTAAATAAAAGATATATATTATAATAAACGATAATATTTCAAACACGGACTTTTCGAGAATTGTCCAAATTCGCTTAAGAATCAAAATACGTTTGACATATACCATAATTCTTAGCTTATTTTATGGCCGTTATTCAGAATCTAGAATTCAACGGAAACTTCAGATTAATAAAAGAAAATTAAATAGCCGTTTCATTAATTACGACACTACCGTTCCCCGAAAAACATCTAAAATTATCGCTTCAGCTTTGGATCCGTAAATGAAGAAACAAGAACCAAAGCTGCTGAAAGCGCTAAGTGCCACACAAAAAGGCGGAGCTAAAAATCATTATAAAAATGACAATGTGACAGTGCGAGCGAGAAAGAAATATCTTAGCGTGAGAGTGAGAAAGATTACATTTTTTTGAATGTCAAATGACATTATAGTATTGACAAACATTAGATCGCTGAAAATCGCAGACAAACTGCAATCTTTGATTTGATTTTGTTTTTAAATGTAACTTTGACGATCTTTGTGTACTTAAATTTGTTAGGTGTTCTGAGTGTTTTTTTCGATTAGCTTTTCTACAGCCGCATTATAACCACTGATATTTTTAAATAAACCTAAAAAACCTCAAATTAGAAAATATTTTGGGTAATAAACCTATACTAGATGGATCCCAGCATAGGAATCTTACCACCAGTAACCATTGTTAATTCTATAAAATGTCCGAAAAGTATAAAAATGACTTAGTTGTACTTTAAGGATATAAAAAGTTTAACTATACCAAGTAAATAATTACTGTAATAATATTTCACTACATATGCATTTATTGTAAGTGACGAAACGAGTAAAACGTTCACCTGATGGTAAGTGCAATGTCTGCCCATATGCTGAAAACATTAATGTTCTCCTGGTCGATTGTTTGACCACGGCGACATTTTCCCAACAGTAGGAAGCTTTCAACTGCGCAGGTGACACTATAGTGCCACAACTGTACTTGCGCCAGATATATAATATCCATGTGATAAAATCGAAGTTAGGCGAGGATACAGTGACAAAAATTTGTGTTTTTGTGTAAATTTTGGCAGGGTTTGCACCCATGATCCGCAGTAATAAAGAACTCAAGCACAAGCACTAACATACAAGGCTTAAAATATTAAGTATGGGTAGGACGGGGCCTTTATTTTCTACCTTTTCAATTTAACATTCCAGTACCCTGAAGTTTTCGATAAGTCCCCGCGCATTCATAACGGCACACAAGGGTATATGTAAGCCCGTCTTAATATTTTTTGAGTACAAAGTTAGTAGCAAATATTTGTATGACACAGGAGAAATCCTACTGTGGGGCACCGTTATTTAAAAGAGAAAAAAAAGAAAAGAAAACCTTCAATGTAACTGATTTAACGTGACGTGACTTCTCGTGTCCTGTGTGGGCGAAAAGTGGGCCACGGATGTGTTCTCTGCCTACCCTAATGGGTGAAAGGCGTGGACGGACGTTCGTGCAGAATACCACTATAGTATGCAATGTTGTCACTATACCGCAATGAGGAGTAAGAACTTTTTTGAATAGTACCAAAATGGCAGCGACGTGGTTCGTCACCCGTCATGTGTCGTTTCTCCATCGCGACGAAAAGTGGCCCACGTGTGTGGGTTATGCCTACCCCATATATGGGAAAAAGGCGTGTCTGTATGATTTTATTTCATAAACCTTATTGCAACAGTACTACAGTACTTCCGCGATCGAACTTCATATATATGTACATACATATACTCGCATATAATATATATATGGGTACGTGATACTGCAAGTATGTTGCTAGCTCCCAATTGTTTTCATGTAATATGTTACATTTAGATTTCTTTTATATAATTGAACCCGGTGCCGGCAGATAGTAGCTGTGGTTTGTGTTTTTGTAGAGGCTTTTCGAACAACGTACAGTGAAATATACAAGCATTAAATTCTTAAAAGTAAAATCGCAAAGGAGTATTACCATTACGTAAAATTATTTTTAAGTAAAGCACCTGTCCATTTAAACTGAATAAATTGTCACTTGTTTCAATTTAATGTTACTTAATGATTTTGTATCATGATATTGTCGAAACTAAATTTTATTGTACTTAAAACATTTGCGTTGCTTTATATTACGTTAAAAAAATTTTTGCATTAAAGTTCGCAAAAAGTAGGATGATTAATTAGATATAAGCCTACGGGGCGATTTTCGACCACGGCGAGAGCTTTCACACGTCCTAACTTATCTGCGCCTTATGTAACGCCTATGCGATAATATCACAAAAAGGCTTAGATGCAGTGTCACTCATGGAGACAATTATAACTTAATACGATCCTAAAACCAACAATTTGTGATTTTTCACAAATGTTGGCTCCGGCTGAGATTCGAACCTAGGATCCGCGGCGCAGAAGTCAGGCACTCTGATCACTAGGTGCTCAGATATCGGTGCTGTATATTGAGAATTGCAAGTACATTATTATTTGAAACATTCAGAATTATGTATCGGACTATACCGCGAATCATTATTCACGAACGAACAATATAAGTTATTGGTTCGTACAGTTTAATTATTAATTTAATCACAGACTACGTAGACGAGAACGTTGCGGTCCCAGTCTACTAATAATTGTATTACATTTTACACGACGTTTTACGCTTGTGTCATAAATTTACAATTAAATTTGAGGAAATCACAGTAAGATTGTGTTTTAACTCAGACCTAACTATCGTATATTGATTTGCATGAAAGAATAATGTATAATAATAAATTAGCTTTAGCCAACACAACAAACAATCGGGACATCTTATTTTAATTTCACCAAAGCAAAACACTATCGGAGATGTAAAACGTAAAAGCCTGTGACAATGTCGTTGTAGGTGAATAGCGCTAAACAATCATGTTGTGATGTCACTTCAGTACTGTAGTGCGAGAACACATGTTATCGGTATATAATAGTTATCGCTACTTATAAAAATTTTCATTTATATAATGAAGTTAATTTCATCTGTATTTTTTTTCTATATTTAGTAGCTTTAGTAACAATAGGTAATCCATAAATTGCTCCTACATGATAGGCTTTGCATAGTGTGGGTCTGTTTTAATCCATTGTACATGTAAAAAAGAAAAAAAATGACTATACTCTTAAGTACTTTGCAAAGTAGTTTATGATGGTAATCAAGTATCTAAATTGTATAAGTTGAAGATATTAAATGTTGTATAAATGGTATGACGTTTGCCTTACAGTAACAATAAAATATACCAGCGTCAAATAGTATTCAATAAATCCAAGTTACGAAGAATTTACAAAATAAAAGATAAGCAAAATATACATGCAGTATTTAAGATAATTCAATACTTATACTTCTTACAGTTTTTTATTGCATTTGTGTATTGGTTATAACATAAATTAATTATGTCAGTTTCTAGTCTATAAAGTCCGTATCCTTTTCAGGAGGATATATGCTTTAGTTACAAATTCCGTAAAGAAGCGAAAGCCTCCCTCTAAAGAAATATAAATAACTAGCTGATGCCTGCGACTTCGTCCGCGTGAGTATAGAGTTTTCTAATATCCCGTGGAAACTATTTGATTTTCCGGCATAAACAGTATCCTATGCCTGTATCCAGGGAGCAAACTATGTCTGTGTCAAATTTCGTCGAGATCGGTTCAGCGGTTAAAGCGTGAAAAGGTAACAAACAGACAGAAGGACAGAGAAAGTTTCTTACGAATTTATAATATTAGTATGGATTATAAATAAAACTGTAAAAAAGATTAAACAGTATATACTATTTCTATTAATAATTATACATATTATTTCAGATCATGATCCATATTTTAATAGAAAACGCTATTTAAAATTATTCTTATAAATATGTTATGTTAGTATTGTTGGTTTTTAAATGTCTTGATAACATACATAATAAACAACGAAATAGACCAGACCGGAATAAATAGGCCGAAATAAGATACTCTTAGGAAATAAGACCGTATCGACACTACTAACCAACCCTAGTATCCAGCGCCTCCGCAAACATTCCAGACGAACTGCAGCGCCATGGCAGTCCCAAGAGCGGCCCGAATGCGCAGGACATTGTAGGCCTACCGCGAATATTCCGCCCACATGCCGCACGAGTAGAAAGTGTCACTTTAGCATTTCAAGTGCATAGACCAAACCTGCGATTGAACATATTTATTTATTAATTATAAACACAATATAATGGTTGACAGAGCAAGCTCCAACACACCACTACGTTAAAATATTACATGTCAATAGATTATTAATTAATATCATGTCAAAAAAATAGAACAAAAGAAAAACAGAAAAAACTATAGGTTATGTCAAATCAAATAAAATATTAAAAAGTGTCATTCAAAATAATGCATTGAAATATATAATAAGCAATTCCGATAAATAAACCTATTCGATCGGCAAATATGTCAACGTCATGGCACTGTACTAGTAAGTCGCCGAGCAATCGAGAGAGCGAGTCTTCCAAGCACCGTGGGCGCGTTACCGGCGCAGCGTGTGCACGTGCGCGGCCGCTGCAGAAGCCTGTGTGGCCGCTGTGTCCCTATCGATCACACACTGGCACACTGAGCTTAATTTACTTCAAACAGTCTGGTTCTCTGCATCAGCATATAGTAATGCACTACCTGGACCAATTTTCGCCTTAGCGCCAACGTATCTAAGCCGACCATACCAGATACAAATAACGAGGAATGCAGGTAACGATAATACCCCATGTAAACCCACCGCGCAAACTTTCGCTGTATCTTCTCGATCATAAAGATACTCACCGTCAACGCCTTGCAGCCTCTCTATGTCTTTATCTTTTCGTCATCCCTTAGGTCACTCATGACAACATGGCCTAGATATTTATATCTGTCCACCAGCTTCAGGGGTACACCGTTGAAAAATGCACGCGGTACACGCCGTGGCTGCTGCTTTCGTGCTTGAAATAAAACTGTCTCGCACTCGGTGGTGTTATATTTTAGGCCGTGTACGCTCGCTTATGTCTCGCAAGTGGATATCTAAGTATAATAATATAAATTTTTCTGGTTGGTTTTTGTCAGGGCCGAAACATTTTCGAACGAGTCATTGTTTCAGCCTATCACTAGTCCACTTCTGACCATAGGCCTCCCCCATAGATTGCCACAAAACACGTAAGTTTGTAGCTCTCGTTTTGGGAGGATTTTGCGATAGTTGCCTCGCTTGGCGTGCGGGTTGGCAACCGCAGTTTATTTATTCACATGTTCCATTAAGATGCTGCTGCCCATTTCCTGGTTTTCTTTTTTTACTTGTGTTGACTTTTACGACATCTACGGGACGAGATGGGGTGGTAGACTTTCTTAAGCCGCCACCACAAGGCGAACAAGTAAGAGTAACAAGAAGAGTTAAAATAAGGTCATTATTTTTTATAAATTATCAACATTGAATAAAAGTATTCTATTCGCTGATAAGAGAACAGACATAGAATAGTGAAACAGTACTTTGGAATCTATCTCAACTTTAAAATAAAGTCTTAAATTTCAACTTCCTGGCAGGCGTGATTAGCACTTCAATCTTTTAACGAAGTAAAATTAAATGTAGAAAAAGTTGATTCAACCTCCGCATGGAATTCAAGAGTCGAAATATAACACTTAAGTTAAAACATCCGACTTTAACCACAACGTGTTTAGACAATAAATAATATTCGATCAAATACGTCCTAGTAATAACAATCATTATCATCAATATTGTGCCTATCACGAGTCCACTGCTGAACATAGGTCTCGCCCATAGCTTGCTACAAAAGTTTGTAACTCTCATTTAGGGTTTTTGCCATAGCTGCCACGCTTGGCAGGTGAGTTGGCAACCGCATTTGATTTATTGAGATGATCCCGGAATATGCTGCTTGCCCTAATATATAACATTAAATAAAATATTAAGCGTCGAAGTGCATAAGTGCAGCAAAAAGCTCACTGTAGTAAGTTCATCATTCGGCCAGACGGATAATTCTTAAGACTAGGGCAGACCGGGGTTGGTTGGGGACTGAGGTAGGTAGACTAGATGCTCCTAGCTTCTTGCAGGTTTGACTGAGAGAATCAATGTTGCACTCAAAGAAAGCTCGATGCTTGACCGATCATTCGCACAGAACGCGAGACACGAGGAAATGAGTCACTGCCAGTGTCTTGGCCAGTTAAAAACAGTTGCTGGATAATTCCATTCTAATACAAAGCATAAGTACGCTTAACCTCACGCGTCATTAGCAAGGGTAGCAATATGATATGAGACTGGCCGCTACGAAACAAAATAAAAAAGAAATAAATATATAATATTACTAATTAAAAAAGGAGCATTTTGGCGGTAATCAATGCAACAATTGAAACCGGACAGTGCCCGCGCTCTACGGAGTGAATTCCGATAATTTATTTGATTATTTTAAATAACTTAATATTGTGCTTCATAGACTGTTTGTTCCTGCATTCCTTGTGCCGTTGGTGTTGTTTACACTGCAATCGGTGTGCTTTTATGTTTTAACCGCATGCATTATTGAAGGGTGACACGTTTCGGACTCCGGTGAATGTTTCTGGATGCTGTGAAGATATCCCGACGGAGCTGTCTGCCTTTGCTAGGACACACAGGCGCTATAGAACAAGTGAGTGAGCTTTGCTTATCTCTGTTTTGGTAGGGAAGATTCCAGCTACAGTAGGCCAACACCCCCGGGCGTTTGATACCTTCCCAATAGTCCTGCAAACGGCTGAGATATCGATTTAAGGTCCTTCGAACCTTATTGCTTTAATAACCATTGGTTTTATATGTAAAAAAAGATTTAAGATTAAACTTTGATTTTTACATTTTTTTTATTGTACTGCTATGTAATATTTATGATCGTTATATTTACTGAAAAATGAACATAAAATAATTATAATCATAAATTTACCAGTATTTACACTGTTAATAAAATATTATAATAATATTATTATAATTGTATTTTTGTTTGATATATTTTATTATCTTATAATTTTTACTCCGCCATTTTGGCGGGGTTAATTCCTTCGGTTATATTACTTTTGGTGGCTCGATAGCTTGAAACTAGAGGGCGTTATTGTTAAATTCATGACTGTTTATATATAACTATATAGTGATTTAAGTGCCTATATTGATAGAATTAGCCGTGGTAGCTCAGGGGCTAGGCGCTCGCTTTAAATTTCATAGTACGCGAGTGACCTGGGTTCGATTCCCGGTGCCAGCACCACTAAAATTGTTAATTGCAATTTTAAGTGCTGATTTACCACGTGCTCGGCGGTGAAGGAAAACATCGTGAGGAAACCTGCATGTCTGAGGAATAAAAAATATTTCGAAGATATGTGAAGTCCGCCAACCCGCATTGGAGCAGCGTGTATTATGACTATTATGCAAAGCATTATAGTTTAGTGAATTTTTGAAAGCAAAAGCTCCGGTCGGGGTTGGTAGGCCAATTGCGTATTGCAGTTTGTTGACTGTGATCCATATATTGCTGTTTTTCGTAAATATTTATGATTTACGAAAAATATCAAAGTTTGAGATAAAAATTAATCATTAAATTATAAATAAGCCCGTCTTTGAAGAATTCTGCAAAAATAATGATTTTTTTTGTTGGATAAAGTGACGAGACGAGCTAAACGTACAACGTAAAAGTGGAACGTCTGCCAATGAGAAATTGTGTGTGCGTGTCACCGAGAATATTTCGGTAAAATTTTTGTTACACATTAAATTTTGTCATCCTGTAATTCAAGCTAACTTGCTCCAGTTGACTAGTCTATCTACCTCAGCATTAGGGCAGGTTGACCCGGAGAGGTTTCCTAAAACTGAAAAAATTCCGATTTGATTTAATAATATCCTCGTACGTACCTCGTGCACGCATGGGTAAGAACGAGTGAGTGACTGTGTATTTTTGCTTACTCTTACGGCGCTATAATATTTTGCAGTTGACATATTTCGCCAGTATTCGGAATATGTCTAAGTGGTCAAAATCGGCATCGTGCTGTTAAACCGGTCTTGAAATCTTTTTTATATTCTCTTTTGGCAAAAAAAAGAGCAGGATTAAAACTACATATGATTTAAGACTAGATTGACGAGAGAACAGAAATAGGAAAGTTGCAGGAATAGTTCGTTGGAATCCATTCAAACTTTAAAATGAAAAGTTAAATTCCGACTTTCTGACAGGCGTGGTTCCACTTCGATCTTCTGCCGAAGTAAAATTAAATTAAATCCAGGAAAGATATTTTCAACCGCATAGATTTAAAGTTTCGAACTATACACTTAATTTGGATCATTCTATTTTAACGGTGACAATATTATCTATGTTTTCATAGTTAAAATGACCAAATTTAGTTACTGTTGGTAAGATTTACATCCAGGAGATGGATGTAGATTTCTATGCTCTACAGTGATAAAGAAGGGATCAGTGTGCTTGATTGTTAATTAAAATATGTTAATCATACCTTTGAAGTAAAACTGTTCCCACGGTATTTTTAAAAAACTTAAGTCCACGCGGACGTATGCGCGGGATTCAGCTAGTATCCCAAAACTAACAAAGGTGATTACCAACTACCACCACCAGCCACCCTACCACTACCACTAGAGGATCGCTTTTTGTAGTAACCAGTTTTTGTTCACGTCCTCAGTCAAGTTAGTCTAATGGAGACTGGTGTTAGGATTCCTATGCAGGAATCCGTCTAGGTAGGTACCACCTCAGGTGAAGCAGTAGTGTGCAAAGATTACAGTGTTTCGGTTTTAAGGGCACTATGAGCTAGTGTAATCACTGGGCATATGAGACTAAAGAACTGATATCTCAGAGTGTCGGGCGCAGTGTGGTGTCACACAGAAATTTTCTGGGTGACGTAGCATTTGTTATGGGCAAACGTTGCACTTACAATCAGGTGAACGTTTTGCTCGTCCCGTCACTTTTTCCAATAAAAAAAAGTACAGTTTCAAAAACAACCCCGTTTAACTGCGACTACATTAGTTCCTGTATACTAGTGGAAATCAAAATTATTATCAAAATAATTACCATGGATAGGTGTCAGGTAGAGCAGAATAGCACCTACGTCTTTCCTACCGATGTGTCGCAAGAGGCAACTAAGGTATTGTACTGACAGCCTTTATTCGTGCAGAATTACACCATAATACGAAATGCTGTCAGTATAATGTGCGGGCGAAAAGTGAAGTGTATGTATGTATGTAATAATATTATATATTTACGGTAATCGAACCCGGTGACCTCTAGCGCATAATCTTATAGCTGGGTCACTGCGCCCACTGCAGTCATTGTAATATATTTTTTTAAGCATGTTTTTAATTTGATTTCCTAACTTTTCATAACATGTATAAGTATGTTTATTACAAGGTGTTAAGATCTGAAATACAAAACAGCGGAGTATTTTGCAGTTCATACGGCGAACATCGTTTTGAGTAACGTTATTAAAAGTCGTAAATATTGTACTTTCATCTCCGAGACGACAAGTTTTCGTAGACACGGAACATGTAAAAATTTATAGTCTCCATAACATTTGATTTATATTTAAAAACGAAAACACACAAGCGATTCAATATATATACAATAAGCGATTTTGCGACAGTTATTAATTGCTAAATTCGTCATCATAATTTTCTTCATAGTTTACTGCTACACAAGAGGCTGATGGATGGAATGGAACGAAATGGTTTATAGATCACGTCCTTGGGTTATTTTTATGAAAAAGTAAAGTACTTAGTAAAGTAACAGCATTTTAATGTCCAATTGCTGAGCACAAGCCTCTTCTCATTTCTGAGACGGTTTTGGAGCCGATAGCTGCTTCAATGCGGGTTGGCGGACATCACATGTACTCGAAAAATTATTTTTTCTGAGATGTGCAGGTTTCCTCACGATGTTTTGCTTTGCCGCTTAGTACGCGGTAAATCTGTACTTATTTTTTTTTAAAATCACTTTTAGAGCTGCCGGTATCTGGGACCGAACTCAAGTCACTCGATTACTATGATACCATTGTTTCATTTGTGCGACATGATAATATCGTCTTGGCCGGTTTCGCCACTGCCACAACTTGAAGTTGTTATATGCGCACTTATGTTATAGACAATTACTCGTAATGTATCTCCCGAACGAAATGTTATACACACATCCACCGTCTCCGAACAGACCAGAGAAAAAGTCAAGTGCCATAAAAACTAGGCAATAATAATACATCCAAACAAGACAATCGATAATTTGCAAATATTTTGGTTTCGGTCGGCATTCGAACTCAGGACCCACGGCTTTGCGCTACGCCACGCGGTGGATGAAATTCAGGTTTTATCACGATGTTTTTCCTTTAGCCGATAGGTGTCTGGCAGAGTAAAATAGGTGTAGTAAGAGAAAACTAAGGTATTGTACGGACTGCCTTTATTTGTGCACAAATAACACCATAATATGCGATGCTGTTACTATACTCCTCGTGGGAACGCAATGGGGGAACTATCTTACAATAAGACACACATATCGGTTCGAGTCTACGTTTATCGCGGACTTGTATCGGTACGGAAGGTTTATGCAATACTATCTTAATAATTTTCAAGTCACAAGTTTATCATAATAATACTAACCTTACCATCCATACTTTGAGACTTTCGTTCAATGCAACTTTATTTCGGTACTGAGTTGCGATCGACCGCCATTCCAAACCTGTAATATGTAGTATAGACTGTATCTGAGTTTCCGCCTGCTAGTTAGACGAAAATTTTAACTGCTTGGATTTTGATCAAACTTTGTAAATGGGTTTTACCCGGTAATCTATTCTACGGAAAATTAATATTTTAATTCTTAGAGTAATACTTTCTAAATTATAGAGTTAGTAAGATTTATGCAGTAGAGGTCGTGCCACGCCTCTATTATAAGAAAACTTAGAATTTTTCATTGTTTTAAAACGATATTATAATATATTGAAATATTTGTAACTAATTTGTATTGTACTATTTATAATTGCTCTCCCCTGGATATATTAATACATTTTTGAATAATTTTTAGCAATTTTTAAATTTAGTATTCATTACCCATAAAGGGGTAGGCAGAGGCTATGCACGTTACCCAGTTTTCGTTCCCGCGGGAAACGAGACGAGAAGGGAGGCACTTCGCCGATCTTTTGGCGCGAGTCAAAAAATATCTTACTCCCCATTGCGTTCCATAGTGACAGCATTGCATATTATGGTGTTACTTTGCACGAAAAAATGCTGTCTGTAAAATACCTTAGTCGTCTCTTACGACACCTCGGCTGGAAAGAGGTAAGCTGTTCTGCTCTGCCGGACACCTATCGGCACTTAATGTACTGTATACATTATTGTACATTAATGTACAATAATGTCGAAAAATTAAAATATTATGACTTTCATTTAAAACCGTTTATTGTTTAATTAAATAATTTGAAAACGACGACCGCATGTATAATTTATTAATATTATTTATAATTAATAATAGGTCGTCACAGTAGCCTGTTTAACACATCTTAAGGAAAACGTCTTGTTTTGTGAATATGGGAACCTGACGTAGGCTACGCGGTCGTGATGTTATATTATTATTATGTTGTCGATCTGGGAAGACTGACGCCGGCGACGATTTCCAGAACTTTCTTTCCTTTATTATCTGGGGTTTCCGTCTGAATCTATGAACAATAAAACTTTATTGTGTGTAAATTACATATTATTGTCAGATGTTCATTCCGATGTGGGGACTCCACAGTAATCTTAACAAGTAAATTCGATTTCATAAATTTTCTTAATATTATAAGATGTCCCAAAACGGTAGCTAATAATGAAAAGAAAATTTAGCTTTCACGTTTAATATTTTTTTTATTGGATAAAGTGATGAAACGAGCAAAACGTTCACCTGATGGTAAGTATAACGTCTGTCCATAGCAAATGCTGTGTCACCCAGAACATTTCTGTGTGACACCACACAGCGCCCATCACCCTGGGACATCGGTTATTAAGTCTCATATGCCCAGTGATTACACTAGCTCACATTGCCCTTCAAACCGACACACAGTAATGTTTGCACACTACTGCTCCACGGCAGAATAACTGGCTTGGGGTACCACCCCTAGACGGATTCCTGCTTAAGGAATATTACCATCAGTAAAATAATGTTCTAGATTAATTTGAGATGTCTTAATTAGTAATAATTAATGTTCATTACACAAGATGCAATAAATTATTCAAGCGCCAATAACCCAATGGTGTAGAGTATAGAATGCGAAACGATACGTTGATGGTTCATGCTCAACATTTGAGCCCAAAAATAAAAAACAAACGAACATTCTGTCAATTTAGGGCTTGGAAATTAGATGAATAATCAGAATTAATAAAATACAGAAAAAATATTTAAAGATGAAAAAAATATGATGATGTCATGGAGCAGTCGGAAGATTATCGGGATCCGAACCCAGAATTCACGACTTAGTAGGCAAGTACGCCGAACGCTGATAACGAATCCAAAATAATATCCAAAATAATACAAGTAATTAAAAAAAAGGAAACTAGGTCATATATAAACTACGTTTGCACAAAATTAAAATTAATAAAATGTATGTACATAGTTAAATTAATTTAGTAATTTCTTAGGGTCGTAAACGTTTTAGATTTTTTTATATTTACAACCATAAAAATTCACATTTTCATGATTTAAATAAAAAATTAAAAGAAACATTAGAATTATTGTTAAATCGTTACTATAGTTAATGAAATGCGTAGAAATAAGTCTATTAAGATGTAGTAAAACAATATTACAGCAAATTAAATTAATTGTTATAATTAATTGTACTTTGAATATAATAATTAACTATACTCCTCCCACGTAAAGAATTATAGTTAAAATTCACATACATTACGAGTGAAAATACTTTCACGAATTAAGTTTTTCTTTGTATAACATTGTAATGTCAGTGTATAAGCTATATTCATATATTTTTATATAGCAATTTTTCTTTTCCTGCATGAGTTGAGCATTGTGATAGAAATGACAAATAGCTTACAACATTAAATAGCGAGAGAATGCAGCTTTTATTTTTTACCCTTCCAGTTTAACAATCCGGAACCCTAATGCTTCTTAAAAATGTCTGTACATGTACATTTTTATGACGTTTTACAAATGAGTTATACAATATATTTTTAGTTATTTTTTTCACTTTTGTTTTTATGTGTGTCCCGCGTTACAGACGTACCAAAAACTTGTTAAAACACAGTAAAATAAAACAAATAAGTCTCACATTATCAGAAAACTAATAGTTATGGAGCACGGACTTTGTATTATTTTGTTAAATGTCGCTTAGATTAATAAATTAAAGGAATATATCCAGGCTATGTTGTTTTAAATTGTTAATAAATATTTGTCATTCTTATTCTTCAGTCTGTCTCGAGTCGCTTGAGCATAGTATTTAATAAATAAAAGAAAATTAACGGAACGTGATCCGTTCGTTGTTCATAAGTTCTGTATAATTACAATCATTCTTTAGATTGTTGGCCAGGACATTTCTATAATAAGAATTTGTGTTTTGTAGAAGGTATCTCAAGTCAGTCAGTCTGTCAAAGATAGTGATTTAATCAAAGGAGCTCGTTAGCTAGAGACGTTTTTGTTTGAAGATTTTCTTGAATTCGTTTTAACACAGTGAGGTTTGCATGCCACTTTATGACGGCACGGCAGTAAAATGTGGTACTGCGGTGGTATTAACCTAGGCGGATTCCTACATAGGAATCCTACCACCGGTAACAATCTTAACCACCAGTAAAACATCTTGCTAAATAGTTTCGCACTTCCATATTTTCAAGATTAGGTAAATCGTGTTACCATACGTATTCCGGAATCCGTCTAGGGGTGGTACCCCAAAGCCAGTTATTCTGTCGTGAAGCAGTAGTGTGCAAGCATTACTGTGTTACGGTTTGAAGGGCACTGTGAGCTAGCGTAATCACTGGGCATTTGAGACTTAAGAATTGATGTCTCAGGGTGACGGACGCAGTGTGGTGTCACACAGAAATATTCTGGGTGACACAGCATTTGTTGTGGGCGGACGTTGCACTCACTATCAGGTGAACGTTTTACTCGTTTCGTCACTTTATACAATAAAAAAAAAAGTTTCAGATGGTTAGTTGTTTATCCCTATTATTTTAGAGTTTTTTAAACTTTATTATCGCATATTTATTTTTTTTTAATGTGAGGGGTTATAATATAACGTCTATGACCGGCCTACTTCAGTTACTTTTTAAGCAATAGTTTAGTAGTCAGGTTGCGGGGATTCACTGTACCATGAAAATGTTCCGAGATAGTCTAGGGTTAGATAAAACTTGTGGACAGGGACTTTGTTTTTTCACTGAGCCAAGGTTCTCTAGGGAATTCAGTATTATTTAATATGGTTTTTTAGAATTTCTACAAATCGACATTTATGACCGCGAGAGACGAGATAGGTAGATGGGTTCTTTTCTTCCTCTTCTCTCCCCTCGGCGGAAGGTAGCGATAGGGTTAATTGACTCTGTATTGTCAAGTTACGGATATTACCAGCTTTTTTTTTGTTGTGAACATCATATTTTTATGAAAAGTTTCTTATATTTCTATTCATACTTTTATATGGAAGAAAGTGAGTGTCTGCAACGGATAGTTAGTGCAATGTCTGTCTATTACAAATGCGGTGTCACCCAAAACATTTCCGTGTGGCACCACACCGCGCTCATCACCTTGAGGCACATACTGTACAGTGCGAACGTAGCGGTTTCACTTAGCGTGTGTGGCCTGTATAACGTTATAACCTACCAAAAGGTTTACATTCGCGGAATAACCACTTCGGTGAAAGGTCTATTTTGGCGGATAATGATAGATTGTCCAACATCGTGTCCTTTAACCGTATTTAGTTCTGTTTTGTCTTAACAGTACCCCGGCTTATTAAGAATTACAATTCGCTTTAAAGTTAAGGAATTATATATATATAAAGAGATAATATACAAAGAGTTTGATCACTGAACACGTATATTGTAAAATATTTTGTATTAAATAAAAAGGCTTTTCTATAAGGTTTTTCTATCTCGAATTGATTTCTTATAATTTCATACGAGTCTTTATATTACGAAAGAAAAGGGAAGGGGTCGTTTAAAATTTATTGTATTGTAAAGATCGTTTTCGTCGAAATTTGGGCGGTACTGCAGTCACTGCGTGTCGAATTGACTGTTGATATATCGATGTGTTGCAGTGCTTGTATACCAATGCCACGATGGATATCTGTGTACAGAACCAGATTACTAAACCAATACCAATCCAATTGCAGAAAGGTGTAAGACAGGACGATGTAATGTCCCCGAAAATTTTCACCGCTACGTTGGACGATGTCTTCTCTAATGCTGCTACTATACTGGAAAGAATACGGTAACAACATCAATGGCGAATACATCACTCACCATCGTTTTGCCGACGATATTGTCATAATGGTAGAATCGCTAGAGGACCTTAGCACTATGCTTAATAACCTCAATAGTGTATCCCAACGGGTAGGTCTTGAGATGAACATGGATAGGATGAAGATCATGTCTAACGTCCATGTCACCTATACCGGTTGTTTTTGGGACCACTACTATCGAAGTTGTCGACGAATATGTATACATAGATTGTCCGAATACGTAGGTCCAACTTCGAACTAGAGGTCAATTGACGGATCCAATTCGGCTGGGCCGCGTTCGGGAAACTGCGTCACATCTTCTTATCGAGTATACCTCAAAGCCTCAAAACAAAAGTATACAACCAGTGCGTGTTGCCTGTAATGTCATACGGAACGGTCCTTTTCTCAGCAGGCCGCATGAGAAAGCCCAGAGTCGCTCAGCAAAAATCATAAAAAAAAATCCGAGAATAGTCCTTTCCATAGCTGGAAAGGACTATTCTCGGATTTTTTTTTCACCATCACCCACCACCATTTCAGCCTATCACTAGTCCACAGCTGAACATAGGCCTCCCCATAGATTGCAACCAAAGTTTGCAGTTCTCATTTTGAGGGAATATTGTCACTCTTGGCAGGCGGGTTGGCAACCGCAGTTTATTCAGATGTTCTAGAAAAATGCTGCTGCCCATCTTGGTATTAATGGTTTTACGACACCCATGGGATAAGATGGGATGGTAGATAAGAGAATCTACCATCCCATCTTATGCCAACATACGCCGTTTCTCTGGAGATAAAATTCGTAACGATGATATCCGCAGCAGAACTAGAGTAACCGGCACAGCCTAAGAAAGGCTAAGAATTGGGAAGCCGAAGTGGCAATGTGCCATCCATATAGCTTGTAGAACCGATAACCGGCAATTCGTATTAGTAACAAACACAGTGTAGGGTGACCCTCCAATAGATGGAGCAACGACCTGCACGGTTTTGCGGGCAGTCGATGCATGGAGGTGGCTCAAGACCTTATGTTGTGGCAATCTATGGGGGAGGCCTATGTTCAACTGTGGACTATGATAAGCTGAAATTATGATGATGATCGCCAACGAAAAAAAAACTTTGCTTCTATAAAGCTGCTGTATATATTTTGGTGAGTGATACGAACCGGAGATATAAGTACTCAGTTCTTAAACACAATTATTTGTGTGGCTCAAAAGTCTATAACTTGAAAAAATAACCATATCATAAGTAATTTCGTCAGAAGAGAAACCCGACTTGATTTTCGTTTTAAGGCGAAAATTCACACTTTAAACTGGCCAGCACGAATCAGTGACTACAACCCATTTGAAAGGATATGAGACGAGCTTAAAAGAAGATTTACGGCTAGAAATTAGTATAAATAATACTCTCATTAACTTGTTTTGTGATAAATTTGATATATTCTAGCAACGTTTGAAAAGTTATTTTTTTGCTTCGTTACAATTTAATAATGTAATCATATCAATGGCAACATTTTACTATTTAGAGCAAAAATATATTTTTTTATAGAACGTTATCGTTTTTTCTTTGGAAACACATAGTAAAATAAACAATTTTCAATTTTTACCACAATATTCTTTAGACATATTTTAGATATTGGCGCAGTGGCTAAGCCCTTGGCTTCTTCGCCGCGGGTCGCGGGTTCGATTCCCGCACGGGACAAATATTTGTATGGCCTTCAAATAGTTGTTCCGGGTCTGTGTGTTTGTGCATGTTTTTTTTTAAAAAAAAAATTAAAAAAGATTAGATAAATGAAATCATCAAAGATATGCTCTCTACAACTCAATTTTATAGAAACTCAAAAATTTACTTTATTATTTATTAATAATCTTATTTTATTATATAGTTGGATGTGTAAAAGTAGTATTTAATTCTTCTGAAACAAATACATACATTTTGTTTTAATGGCCACCTGCGTCGTTTTATTCTGCATCGTATATTTGCGCTGCGAGTTTGGGAGGATTGGGGTTATTAAAACTACAAACAGAAAGGGGAAAATGCGCACTAGGCCTTGTCACTCAGGCCCAGAAGTGGACAATTAAATATTATAAATGTGTGTTTTTTTAGGTTCTCAAGGTATGTCCCATGAGTAAAAACAATCTTAAACGCCGCGAAGTTATAACAATGAACATAAATAAAAATTAAAAACCTTTGTGTTAACAATAATATTCGTTAAATCTGCATTGAATTGTTTGTGTGTGGCTATTGGTATTTATAACAAGAATCAGAAATTATGCATATGCTAGTGGGCAGATAATTATTATCAACTATCATTTTTAATAATGATTTCTTATATTTACGCGAACACTACACATTTAAATGAAACTAAGTTTACGGATTTTATCGCGTTTAATTTTTACTTTTTTACTATTTATAACCCGACGTTTCGAGTGCTTTACAGCACCCATGGTCACGGGAGGATTGAGGTGACAGATGTCCTGATGTCATAGTTAACCTGGGGTACCTTCAGCTTTTAATTATTATTTTTGGGTCCGATCTACTAGCTCTTTCTGCTTAGTTTCATTTAAATATCATTTTTAAGTTACGGTTATCATCTTCAAGATTTTCATTGGCATATAATATTAAAATAACGCCTAAGAAAGGAGTAGGATACATTATATTATTTTCAAATCTAACACCGCTGATATACCATTAACGGTCATTACACGGGAATAGCAACCAACCATGCATTTGCCGGCAATACAGTAACAGTATTGCTGCTGTTCAGTCCCAGAACGATTATTGTTTATTAATAAGTTTTCATCATCATCATTTCAGCCCACACCAGTCCACTGCTGAACATAGGCCTTGCCTATAGATTGCCACAAACACGGTTCTGAGCCACCTGCATCCATCAATTTCCCGCAAAACTGAGCAGATCTTTGCTCCGTCTAGGCGGAAGTCGCCCTACACTGGGTTTGTCAGTACCAGGTTGCCACTCGAGAACCTTTCTTCCCCAACAGTTATCAGCTACGAGCTATATGGCTGGCCCCACTTCAGCTTACTAATCCTAAATTATTTGCTTTTTTATGTTTTTTTCATTCAGACGACCTGCCAAATAATCCTTAATATCAATAGGCCAAGGCAAAGCGTCATCTATCATCGGTGTGAGGATCTTTGACAGAACCAGTAATAGACTCTTAACGGACTTATAACATAAGCCAAAAATCGTTTTTTTTTATCTAACTGAATGCATATTTCATAAAAGTCTTATTGTGATGTCCACAAGTAGGTCTAAGAATTAGTTTTCTACTTTTAAAGATACTTGGGAATAGCGATGAAGTGATATGTTATGTCACCCCTAGGCTGGTTGAATATTTGGCATGAGAAATGCGTGGTGATGAAACGAGTGCATGCCTAACATTTTCTTATACACAGTCATCCCGTTTTCCCATGTAAAGGGTAGGCAGTGGCCACTCACGTAGCCTACGTTTCGCCCTCGCGGGAAACGAGACGTGACGGGTAGTAGAAACCTGTAGCAGTAATTTTGGCCAAAAATTATACAAACTTCCAATATTCACAAAAATACTTTTTTTTTAAATAATCTCTTACTATTATTTTTACTATTAAGGTGAACAGAAAGATCATATCACTATTGACAACTTCGCAAAAATAATTATAAGGCATATGCTAAACCTAGCCAAAATTGCAAATCGCAACAGATTTTTGTTACTAAGTTCTTCCTCATTTTATAAAATCATTCACCTGTCTTTTTTTAAGTTATATAACATTTCAAAGTTTATGACAATCTTACTCATTTCTCTTCACTTACTGTAGCTTATATCTTATCTAGCATACCGTACTTTATAATAGCAAAAGTTATTCCACGAAAAATTAAAAGGGGACCGGCGCGAATGCTGATGTTCATGTTACAAAGTATAATCAGGTAAAACAAACAAGCAAATAAAGGCTGAAACGTATTTTATTTGTTGTGTTTATTACCCAGTATCACATATTTTTTCCCCTTTACTTTTATAGATTTGAATTGGTTTTAATTAACATCAATTTTACTGATATACGAGGAGGGATCAAAAAGTAGTGAGAACGACATACTCCTTGGTAAGAAAAATAATCAATACTAGCAGGCATAGCTCAAATACATATTTGTAATATTAATAAAGAAAAAAATCTTCGATTCTCTTTTGTTTTTTTCTAAATGTAGTCATTTGTTTGCTTCGTGTCGGAACGTGTTCTCGAAAATGGAGAAAAAAAAGAGCGAGCCGTTATTAAATACCTCTGTTTAAAAAAGTTAACGACCCAAGAGATTCATTATGATTTGGAGGCAACATTAGGAGAGTCTGCTCCGCCGTATTCCACTGTCGCAAGGTGGGCTTCTCAATTTCGAGTAGGGCGAACTAGCACGGAAGACAAACATCGTTGCGGCCGTCCATCGACTGTCAGTCACCCAAGAAAAGGTTGCGAAAGTCGAGAAAATTGTATTGAGCGATCGAAGAGTTCCATCCGATACTTAATTCAAGATACGGGCATTTCATATGGAAGTATTCAATCCATATTGAAACAATCTTTGAATATGAGAAAAGTCTCCGCAAGATGGGTGCCGAGAATGTTAACCGACAGTCAGAAACAAAATCGACTTGACATTCCGAAGATATTGTTGGAGAAGTTTCTAGAAGATTCTGAAAACTTTTTGTCTCGTTTCGTGCGTTATCCGCGCACAAGTCGGCAGTTGCGATGGCTGCCATTCAGCAAGCTGGCTTCGAATTGGTTGACCACCCCCCTTATTCACCAGATTTGGCGCCTAGCGATTTTTATCTGTTCCCAGAATTGAAAGAATACTTAAGGGGAAACGAGTACGAAGACGATAACGAGGTGATATATTTTCGGTGATGTAATTGCTGTTAGCCTTCTCGGCTTTTACAGCTTCATCGGATACTGAACGAGGTGATGGATGCCGTGGAGAGCTTTTTGCAGGACCAAGACAATTTTTTTTAAAGGGATTGAAGCCTTGGAAAAGCGCTGAACTCGGTGTGTAGGAGAGACTCGGAGACTTTGTAGAAAAATAAATTATTAAGTTATCAATAGTCATTATATTCTATCTCGTTCTCACTACTTTTTGATCCCTCCTCGTACATTTAAATACGCAAACCTCCGTAAACGATGTAGCTAGGGACAATTTTATAAATAAACATAAATTCTTCATTTCTTACGGGATCTGAAAATAAGTAGCAGAATTAATATAATTATACCAAAACCTCCTTTTTAACTTCTAAAATTTCTTCAAAGTATAGTTTTCTTAAAAATGCTATCTATACTTTAAAGGTAAGTTTATAGCCGTAAAGTTATAGTATGAAACAGAATTGAAATTTATCTGATCTATATCATTCTAACAGCAGAGGGGAAACTCAATTTCCCGCTAAGTGAAGGGGAACCCTCCAACAGTAGCTTATTCATCGCCATAGATATGCTTACTGAATAACATGGTTTGTCTTATTAGGAAAGTGATAATATTCAGATGCAATACAAAGTATTGTAGTTGTAAAATTTTGCTTATGTGAAATAAAGATATTTTGATTTATATTTTGATAAGTTATGGAGTATAATATTCGTAAATTGGGTCTCAACATAAATTCTGATTAACTGACAACAACATCTCGTCTGCCCAGCGTGGTGGGTATGGTCAAATGTTACAAGTAATGCATGTCAGACTTGTTGGCGCATTCTTGGAAAGACCTTTGTAGTGGACGTGGAAAGCCTGTTGATGATGATTAATGAATGACATAACTTTTATTACTTCTTCATTTTTTAACTTTTCTTACTAATTTTACTAATTTACCTGTAGAAACGACATGCCGATACAAACTAAGACATGTTCGTGTACAAAATTAGGGACGAGATACAAATATAGAAATATTTTAGTGTTGTACAGAAAAAACGCATGATGTGGGTAAACGAACTAAATTCTACTGCATACCTAAACTTCCGACTCAACTACCTGAATATGATTGATGATAACCTCAGCGATTTTCTTTAAACAAGTAAGTTACCTTTCATTCAACATTAATTAAAGATGGTTTAAGCTTTTACTATATAATACGCATATAAATTTCCGTGTCGCTGCACGTATACGTAAAATGCATATTCCTCCTAACTGGTATCGTTCGTAAATGTTTTCGTTAATAAGCAAAATTTCATTTTCTTCTATTAGATATTTGTAAAATATGAGCATGTAAATATATATATATATATATATATATATATATATATATATATATATATATATATATATATATATATATATATATATATATATATATATATATATCTATATATATATATATATATATATATATATATATATATATATATATATATATATATAAATGTAGATATAATTGATGATAAGACAAGATATTCATTTATTGTCAAAACTGTGTACAATTGATGTTACAAATGAAAATATTACAATTACTTTAGTACTATGTCATGGAGTTCTGGAAAAATATTCTTGGAGGTTATAGAAGCATTTACTCATCAACCATTCCTTAAATATTTTTGTAAACTGGGCTCCATGTAGTGATTTCGCAAATTCAGGGAATCCTTATAATTTATGTTGTATGATACGTTTATATACTCGTACATTATATTATATTTGTACATTACGTTATATTATATTGTCAACGATTGCTACTCCAACTAGTAATATTTAGATATTGTATATATTGTTCGCATCTCAGAAACATTTCATAGCGCGATTTAGGAATGTATGATATAAAGAAAATAGATACTATAAAACGTTTATAAACTTAAAAAAAGAGTTTATTTTCTGTTTATTGTTTAATGTGTACCATTATTGATTTTAAATTTCATTTAAAAATGTATAGTATTACAAATTTATAGGCTGCTCCAGTAATGTCGTCCGCTAAACTCTATTACAAGGTAAACATAAGTTGTAGAGAATGATTTATCTGAACAGAAATTAGATAGAATTTTATTACTAAGCTAGTCTTCAGAAGTCAAAGTTTTAATTCTCTCTATATATTTTTGTATTAGACGGTGAGATCTTTTCATTAATAAGAAGTTGTCAACTATGAAAGATAATTATAACTGCTGTAATATAAATAGCGAATACAAAAGCAAGGCGTATCTGATGGAAAGCCTGAACCTTAACGATTGGAGTAGAGTTTTAATGCTGTGTTGAAGATATTATTGAACTATTAAAATAAAAAAAATTGTTAAATTAAAAGCCACGTCGCAGCTCATAAAGTGGTTGAAAAAAAAACAATAGAAGACTGCCACACTGTCAAAGAACACAAGTTCAAAATATAACGCTTTTTTATTGAAATGACATGAGACCCAATTCTACCAGTATTGGGACTCCGGTTAATAAATATGTTTCATTAGAATCTTCAGAGGTGACAAGGCACCTTTAGCTATTTAACGACCACGTGCCGGATGGTTATGGTGATAATTTTGGCGACGTTTCCCGATTATACATATTGAACTGCGAGAGGATTCACAAAATACAATCACGGAACTATTTTTTTTATTTTTGTTTGTTTTATTGAGAACAGGCAACTTGACTGCAATTATAATTTAAATCAAAAGTGGTGATGAAGTCCAAGATGTTGAGAACGTTACCTTAGACGGGGCAAAATAAAGGAAATCGAAGAGGGAACAGTCAAATATACGGTAATTAAAAAAAAAATAGATGCTGAGTTTGATGAAAATATCAAAATGATAAATATATACAATAAATTTTTTTTTAATAAAAATTGTTACTGCCGTATATGAAAAATTGTAAAAATCGTCAAGTATTTAGAATTTTAGTTATAAATCTTATTAGAGACATAGTAGTACTTTTATAGTAATTTGTCAATAAAACGTTATATTAAATTTGATTTTTATCTAACTTATCATTTATTGGCAACTAAAACTTTTCCTGTATTAGTCTGTTACTCATTGTCATAGCTGCACCGATAAACTGAACGACTTATCTAAAGTTTGCCGCCGTTTTCTTCATAAATTTAAAAATTAATTTAACATTATGGTTTTGGTAATTTGCAAATACTAAATTTTATGCTTTTGTTTAGGCTCTATCCTTCTGATTATACTAATATTTCACGCATTTATATATTAATTATAAATATATATATATTATAAATGATGTTAATTCGCCTTAAATCTTGCCTTTTTCTCGCGGGAAACGAGACGTGACGGGTCGCCGCCATTTTGGTACGAGTAAAAAAATTCTTAATCCCCATTGCCACAGTTAAAATATATTAACTGTGCCATTGGGTTTCCACGGCAAGCCGGTAAGGGTCGGGGTAGGCGAACGTATTACGATCAGATCGAAATCGTTTTAAGGATAGGCCACGTCAAAAGCACCCGCAACCGACGAGCTTGTATGAAAACACTAATAAAAGTAGAGGAAGCTAAATATGTGTGTCAGGATCGTACTCGTAGCAATTGGAAAGATGTGGTCGTTGCCTACCCCTAGGGAAAGAGGCGTGACTCTAATGTATGTATGTATGTATGCGTTCCCACGAACAGTATAGTGACAGCTTTGCATATTATGGAGTTATTCTGCACGAATAAAGGCTGTCCGTACAATACCTTAGTCGCCTCTTCCGACAATTCGGTAGGAAAGAGGTAGGTGCTATTGTATTACGCCGGATACCCATCGGCTTTATAGTATGATTATTAAAAAAAGTAATATACGTTAGTTACGTAAATATTATATAGTATGATTATTAAAAGTAAAGTATATTAAGTAAAATAATTGTTAAATGAAGTAGCTAGTCAAAAATATAGTTTTCTTTACAAGTATGTACTAATAAAATGATTATCTTATCTTATACGTATGGGAATAAACATGAGCACAGGAAAGATTTCTTGTTATACTACGGTCGCCGACCCCCACTTACCTTATATGAGGGATAAGAAACAATGAAATTGCCCCTAGGGATGCGTGTAGGTTTGAAGGCTAAAAATCTCTTTGAATTTACAAAGGATGCCTACGGCCAACAGTACATTATAATGAGCTGAAATTATGAATATGTTGGAAGTACGTTTGCATTAATAATAAAGCGATTAATTCTAGAGCCACGCCAAAAAATAATAAGAAACACTTCAGTAAGTGTAATTTTTTATTAATTAAGCTGTAGATGTTACATTGTTTCATTATAAAAACGAAGGCATATTGTACAATCAATAAAATAATTTGTTTTATATATATGTAAAAATATTACAATTAGAAGCTGCGATATCCACCTATGCCATACAATTGGTTCTTTGGAATATAACACCCGTGTGGCTGATGGCGTATTAATCTCATATCATCTAGTGAGTGTGGTAAATTTCACTGAAGGGATTGCCATAAAAAGTTAGGGCCTACAAACCTATGCGGCACTGATTTCCGTTACATATGCAACTGCTCTTACATGGCTACACTCACACGAAGATAACTGTCGCCAAAAATTTCTTTGAAATAAAAATCATTGATTACATGTCGTCAAAATTCCATTTCGCTACTTTATTTACTAACATTTTAACACAATAATATATACATGCGATGTTTATCTAGAATTAGTTTTGTAAATTATATAAGTGTAACAACTGCTATTCACAGCAGTTGTTACACTTATATACTTATACCTTAAAAAATAACTAAAATTAAAAGAAATATTATCATCATCAACCTGGATATAGGCTTAACACTTCACGACCCACGTTGAATAAGCGGATTCACGATCGCAGTACCAGACGCCACGCATCTTAGACTTTTCTTGTCGTAACCAACTTATTCATTTCGGGTCTGGAAATTTTCGCGATGGAAACTCGGCAATTGGAAGCCATAATAACTGAATAAAATTTTCAATGTTATAAAATACTAATTAGAAAATGATTTGTTCTTAATAACTATGCATATTTGAGTAATCGTCATTTCATAACTTATGTTAATGTGACTCGTCTAAAACCCAGATAAATAATTGGTTCTAAAAACAATCTTAGCTACATAATTGGGTTAGCATAGATCTTAGCATAACTTTAATTAAAGAAAATCTGCTATCGTTATGGACTCGGACTTCATAAATATCGTTAATTTTTTAAATATTGATAATGTTTGACCTGTCCTTAAAGACATTATAACGGTAATACCAATAGAAATAAATAGGACAAATGACAACCATGAATTTAAACGAAGAAAACGTTTAAAGAAAACGACTGTAAGCGAAATCATTTTACTGTTTTTTAATAATCAATTCTGATCGCCCTCCGATTTTATGCCACCGGAAGTATTGACAATACAAACAAACAACCGGGCAGATACATTAACATGATACTTTTTCGTTCCATTTTCCCTTACACTTTAAATTTTCCATGTCAATGTTTTCGTTGACATTTGATATGTTAAAATTTAAAAGCCTTGTCTTTTCAGTACATATATTGAATTGATATTACTATATTATTGAAACTCCTATATTGAATTTAATTTCATAAAAAGTTGCGCAGGTCACAGATGAATAAGTTAAGTAGTACAGTACAAACAGGAATCGTCTAGAATCCTATAGAAACAAGGAACGCTTAGTTTTGTTGTGTTTAGCAAGACAGCGGTACAAGTGTTTACATAGAAAGAGGTCGGAGGTAAATAAAACCTTGACAACTCATCGCAAATGGTAAATTCATTAATATGATGCGTTAGATGTTTTAGTTAATAATATTTAAATTTATGTAATTTGGTACCAGTTTATCTTTTCATCAGTTTTTTCAAAATACATATAACTTTTTTAAAACAGACTTTTTTGAAACAGATTTTTCTGGCCTTTAATCTGTTTGGCCACAACTGTATGGATTTACGCACTGTTTCCAAGGGAAATTTCGCCACTGCTTGCTCCAAAGAAGTTTGAAAGTCTAAAGGGTTTAGGTCTGGGCCAGTCTTCAGCTCTTATAAAGTCCGGAACGTTAATTTCAAGCCAGGCTTGGGTAGTTCGTGCCATGTGACCAGGTGCAGAGTCCTGTTGGAAAGTCCACGGTATATTTTTAAAAAGTGTATTGCTGAGAGGTTTCACAACATGATCCAAGGTAACAAGATCCTTGACACACTTTCGCTGAAGGTTTCACTCTTTTTTCACAAAAATGTAGTTTTGAAACTCCTTGATAAGACACGCCCACCAAACCATTACTGACGCAGGAAGATGACCACGTTGTACCTTTACGACCACTTGAAGCAGCTTCTTTAGAACTGTGAGCACTTTATCATTTTGCTTATTGTAGTGTTCTTCAATCGTGAAATTTTTTTCATCGGTAAAGAGGATATTTCTGTGCCTTTCACCTGCGTATCGCGATATAAGGCGTTTTGATCGATCCACTCTCTTTAGTTGTAAAGATTGATTTAGGGCATGTCCTGTATATCGACGATAAGCACCGAGCTTCAGGCCTTGTTTTATAATACGCGACAGATTCCTAGCGGGAATCTTCATTTCCCGCGATAAGATTTTTTGCTTTCTATGTTGATAAAAAGAAAAGTTTTTATGTAACAGTATTTATGGCCAGACTAGTTATAAAATATATGATTCAATTGAAAAATATATTTATTTGAGTTTCCGTAATACTCGTATATTCGATCCAAGGTTCCGAATCTGATGCAAGCTATGCTTACGTATTTAAAATCGACGCGAGTTCGTGTACTCTCATATTTTTTTTTTAATAATATGTATTTACGAGTACTTGTTTTTAAAAAAAATAAAACATACCTGTACTTTATAGAGGTTATGTATATGTACGGTTCAGGAACTTTATTTCTCATCAAGTATTTATGTAATTCACTTACTAAGAAATATATGTTACATTGATTTTATTGCATATTATTAACAATTTTACTAACCGCGGAACATTAAAATCAATATTTTGAAGTTAATATTTCAACAAATAAATACACGGAATATTATAAAATAATATCAAAATGCTCCTCAGTGACTTTGTGGGGTGCGGATGATTCCGCTTATCGGTCGCAATGGTTCCTTTAAGTGTATTTTCGATTAAGGATCATTCAGTCTCTTAGGCAAAATATTTATGTTACGTCAGAAATTGTTGTTAAACATTAAAAATATATGTATATTAAATAATGGTATAATATTAATCTAAATTAAATCATGTCATTATATTATAACTGCTTTTCGAGTGTAACTATACTTATTTATACCTACTGCAACGTTTCATTTGAGTCACAGTAAATATATAGCTAAAGTAGAACGGAAAATACTTACAAACGTTCGAAATGAACGCACCCACACAGGACGCACGCCTCAACTATTATCTAAGCGAACGTCGCAGTGCTGACAGTAGCAGGTGCCGCCTCGAGACATTTTGCGTTTATCTGTACTTCTTGTGCCACAGACAGTCGGCGATCGTTATGCATCGCTATTTACCATCATAACATATCAGTAAATGTAAGGATTTATATAAATTAACATAATTTTTCTGGCTTTTTACCGAGTCAGAAATTTGCGACCGACCTGGCCGGAAATGTAACTTTTAATTGCTACAAAAATAGAGAGTGACAACCTTAGTGCTCCTAATGGAGAGTGTAGGTATTTATCTCAACAAATGGGCCTATTTTCCATACTGTTTTAGCTATTTTTTTTATTTACTGTGTTTAGGTAACCCTAAGTAACGTGCGTGCGCACACTATGCGTAATTGTCTGGAGCATGTATTAGGTCCAGAGAAAGGTGTTTATATAAGTGTTTCGTAAAAAACATCTATAGTCACCCTTAACTATGTTTTTTGTTTCAACTTGACTTAACATTTATCTTTTTGAGCCCTGAAAATGGTCATTACAATTGAGTCGGGAGCAATTATCTACACGAATAAAAGCATTTAAAGGTTGAAGATTTCTTCAATGGCTCTGTTTAACAACGTGATAAATTCTTTCAAAATGTTCATTACTGATTAATTTTACAAAATCTTTTAATACTTGTATGTACTCAGTATGTGTTTACTATTTTTAAATGTACGTGTAAAAGATGATCTTTCTGGAACATCTGAAACATTCCCTCAAAATGAGAGCTACAAACTTTTGTGGCAATCTTTGGGAGATGTCATGTACAGCAGTGGACTAGTGACAGGCTGAAATAATCATGATGATGATGTTTCATAAGGTCAGGAAATACAGCTTTATCAATACTAAATTAAATAATGAGGCCAAATGCTGAGAAAGAATGTAAATTATTGAACTTATTAACGTAACGACTTAAATGACTTAATTATGTCGCAGGCGTTAACTGTTTTGAACTGAAATGTCTCAGCTAGGGCATTAAAATTCTTAATTCACAGTTCGTGTGCACGTGTTAATGACTAATACCTATACGGCATGCCTTCTTGAAAATTTTTGAATATTTTTTTACATATTCTTTAAATAGTGTCGAATGAAAGTGTGAGCTTTACTTTTTTCTATGCACTGAGAGCTAGTGCAATCACTGGGCATGTGCGACTTAAGAACTGATGTCTCAGGGTTACGGGCGCAGTGTGGTGCCACACAGAAATGGTAGACGTGGTACTTACCATTAGGTGAACGTTTGCTCGAGTCGTTACTTTATCCAATAAAAAAAATCGGACCGAAGATTATTATGTATTAAAATAAATTAAATATAATATATAAGCCGTGTGGTAGCGGCTTAAGAGAATCTACCACCCCATCTCATCCCGTGGGTGTCGTAAAAGTCGACAGAGGGAAAATGAAAACCAGGAGATGGGCAGCAGCATTTTCCTGAAACATCTAAATAAATAAACTGCGGTTGCTAACCCGCCTGCCAAGCGTGGCAACTATGGCAAAATCCCCCCAAAATGGGAGCTACAAACTTTTGTAGCGATCTATGGGGGAGGCCTATGTTCAGCAGTGGACTTATGATAGGCTGAAACGACGACGACGACGACGACGACGAAATATAACATTTTTCATTAAAGTTTTGAAAGTAAAAAGCATAAATGGCCACACTTACGCAACTTTATCTGGATAACACACAACTGCACAATCGATAATGTACGGAATAAATACTGTACTAGTGTAAGATACGTTGGTAGTTTTTGAGACGGTATCTTAATTGAAAAGGAAATCAAGATGGTAACGTTAATTAATTTTAACAGTTAATTATCAACTGAGAGTCATTGTTGCGAATGAATTAATTTAAAGCCTTTACTAAAATCAAACGAAACTTTTCTTGTTAATTGTTTATAATGTCTTACTGGTGGGCACTGTCATAATGAGAAATTTGTCAAATCAACTTCGCTTTCCGTTATGGAATCATTTACTTTAAATATCTATTTGACATGTCTTTGTAAATATTTATTAACAAACTCTTTACTTCCGTTCTCATGAAATGAAATGAAAGACATAATTAAAAAAAATAACTTCGATGTGTATCTTTTATATTTTAATACCACCGACTATGAATTATTACATAATTAAATATTTATAGTTTGCGTAAAAGTATTTAAGCTAAACGCCTGTTTATAAATACTTATAAAATTATTGTGCCAATCTCAGGAGTACGTGAAATAGGACAAGGCAAGTAAAAGAGAAGAATAGAAAGAAAAACCAGTAAAAAGTTAGGACAATGAATGAAAAAAAAAATAAAGAAGGCGAATACAGCGTGAGCAGAAGTATTGCAAATAGGCAAATACCCATATCGCAATGGTACGCGCGCTGCGTAACGCGGGATGTAATCGGTTTTCGTTGTTTACTGCGATGGCTTCGCAAAAAAATGTTGTGATTGTTTATAATAATTGACGCCAAAATTATTTTATCTCTTTTATTTTTATTATATATATGCTGGTTGTATATGCTTTTACCTATATAATAATATTTATTTCAGTATATATAGTCAACAAGAGACAAGTAACGAGGTTCTTATTAATTTAGTGCGTTATTCAGAACTGCATGGCATTACCATTAGGTGGAATTGCAGTTAAGCACTAGGTTATTTATTAAAAAAATTACATTTTAAAGTATTATTTTTTATTTTCTTATGTTTTTATTTTATTAACAATATAACACTATAATGATGTAGAAAAACTACTATATTTTAATATTTTTAGCTTCTGATGAAACTGATTATAAAATATTATGCGTACGGCTAACGACTGATTTTTTATATTTCGGTTTAATGGGAATGGGTAGCTGTTAATTCCTTTTAATATTCATAGAGTTGGCGATCAAACGACCCGCGGCGGCTCATTTAAATTTTAAAGTTTTCAAAGAACAATTTAACTATCGCATAATGTGTACTTTTTCGAGTCCTCTTAATTTCAAAATTTTATTAAGATATGAATTTTTTCATAACTATGATTAAATTAACTTTATTACACCTATTTTTATATATTTTATTTCATTAAGTATGTAGCGGATCAGGGCTTCGTAGTAATCTTTACAGTGCACAGTTTTACCTCCACATCTAAAAAAGGCATCATCACAAGATGAGCAAGAGAAATATCTAATTTCTGTATATATTTTGAGTTTAGATGTTTAATATTGATGGTTTATTACTCGTATGTAGAAAGTGCATGTGAAAGTGTAAGGTGATAGGAAAATTCAATTTAAGACCAGAATTGAAACTGTCGATCATTTTGAATTATCTATTGTCACTCTCGTGACTGACTTGACATTGGCGGAATTCTATTGAAAGAGGCCAGAATTAAAAGAAGAAGAAGAAGAAGAACTGATGGTACTGCATATGTCTCATAGTGTAACCATGTTACAGAAGAAACCTGTATTTTTTTATTGGATAAGGTGACGAAACGAGCAAAACGTTCACCTGATGGTAAGTGCAACGTTTGCCCATAACAATGCTGTGTCACACGGAAAATTTCTGTGTGAAACCACAATGTGCCCGTCACCATGAGACATCAGTTCTTAAGTGTCATATGCCCAGCGATTACGCTAGCTCTCAGTGCCCTTCAAACCGAAACGCAGTAATGTTTGCACACTACTGCTTCACGGCAGAATAACTGGCCCTGGTGTGGTACCTAGCTAGACGGATTCCTGCATAGGAATCCTACCACTAGTAAATTCTTACTATTATTGTTTATAATAATTTGATAGTTTTTTTATTATTTAATAATAACATATAAACAAGGCTCTTTTTTGAATGGAAAATACATACTTATCGGGAATATTAATATTAATATAAGTAGTATTAATATTAGCGCATAGGTAAAATGAATTTATTTGACGTTACGCAAATTTAACTTTTAAAAGAACTTTCACAGTTTTATCCCTAAAGGCGAAACGTTTAACATCTTCTATGCTTCTGATTTATTGCAATGAGTTGGTAATCTTCTACTTATTTTTAATTTTAGCTAAATCTATTTAGTACATGCATGCATGCAGACACGCCTCTTTCCCATAAAAGGGTTCCCAAAAAGGGACACCTATCAGCTAGTTTATAAGCTAATGTAGTTAGTATACAAATATATATAGTAGCCCTAGTTTTTGAACTGTGGTCTGCTCTAGAACAATATGCTTTACCAAAACCATGAAGGGTTGAAGTTTTAGAAAGTGAATTATTAATATACGTTAATTTAAATAGCTTCGATGAATTTAACTTAGTAACTAATAATAATGAAAGTTCACTAACAGAGGAGCAAAAGTCAGTAAACTGCGAAATAATTGAATGTTTTTTTCTTGGATGCTCTAGTCATATTAAATGCGTCTTAGCAAATTAATCTTAGCAAAGGTAAGAAACACCCTCGGTATCGACTTAACCGTCTTGTCGTCTAGAATTGCCGCTACGTTATTGAAAGTATTGTGGGACTTCTCAGATGTTTCGCAACTGCCCCTTAACTTGACGAATGTATAGAGTAGAATGTGCAATATTTCAAAATAAAGTAATCTTTCCTAAGTATATCGTCAAGCCATAATAGTAGTCTGGGATGAAATCACTATGACATACAAGTAAGGCGTTTAAGTGTTAAATAAGTAACTGCAAGATATCATCATCACCATCATTAGTTTAGCTCATCCTAATACACTTTTGAACATGCCTCCCCCATAGATATAGTCAAGACATAGTCAACCTCAAACAACTTTACCAGTAGCCTCCAAAAGCAATACTCGCCAATTAAATTTAAGCATGTCTTTAAAGATCCTCTTTATAGCCTTCAGTTAAAATCATAAAACTAACTAGGAACATGAGAGTGCATCTGAGAGGGTAAGTGACTGCGAGGACGTTTTTCCGAACATCTACTTAAGTTGGGAAATGGCGAAAACCCGTAACTAGACGGCATGTTAGCTGTATCATACGAGTTATGCACAGATAGTAACTACACTCGAAGAGCTTATATAAAAAATCTAACCCGATATCTCTCATAGGGGATCAGAATGGTTACGTGAAAGGGCTATCTTGACAAAAATGTAATGGTACTAGGCTGCAAGTTAAGGAATTTAGTCGAAGCCACTATTTTCACTGAAAGTGTCTTTGTCGCATACACCGTTATTTTACAACAATTTGCCTTTTGAATTTAAGCGACTTCACTTCCTCCTGAAAGCGAGGGTTGACTTGCGGCATGGCCGTTGTTTTCACGGGCAGATTATTGTTGCGTGTTCGCCCTGTAAGCTCACATATTACTTAAGAAGAAATATAATAATGATTAATAAAACAACTATGATAAAACATCATCGTTGCAAATACAAATTGCCTTTTGCATAAATTGATTTCAAACAATTTTAATAGTTTTGAATTCATGAAATGATATTGTAACTATTCAACTTTCACGTTGATAAATTAATTTCGTGACCAGAAAATCAACTTAATCTTTTTCAAGATCATTTCTAAAGGTTATTTCATTCTAGGCCATTTGAATGATATATCTTAATTAATTGTGATCGTCATAGGTAGGACCCTTTTATCTACGTTGTGTTTATTTATAGTAACTTGTTCTTTTAGGTGTATCATGGAAAAAATGTTTATTCACTAGAGAAGCTGCAAGTCCAAGACAGTGTACTAATACTAATTAATTACTATTTCCTATACTCTTGTAAAGGGTTCACAATGTTTAATATCTATTGCAAGAAGATTTGTATTCCGCAGCCTGTATAAGATTAACTTTAAATTATTAATAACCCACTACAAGCTATCGCTCCCCCAACATTTTTATTAAAAAAAATGTGGGGAAGGCACACGGCTCCAACTCCCGCCGTGTGCGGTGAGCGCCTTCCAATCCATGCGCTCCCCCCCGACACAGGACAAGAAGTCGGGAATAAGGACCGTAGTCCACAGCAACACTGGCGAACCAGCAAAAAGAGGGCTTGGCCTCTTGCTAGTGCGTAAGCACAAACTTAGACCGAAGTCTCGCATGTCAATGCGTGTTTACATCATACAAGTATACAGCTAGTCCAGTCTTCGTGGATGTACGTCGCATGGAGTTGGCACACGTCGAGCAGTTATGAGCACTCGGCCCAATAAACTAGTAAAGCCTTCCGTACGCGCCATCACTTCGCCAGACCGCTGCAACTGCAGATGAATGTCGAGTGTGTGGCATCAACATCCAATACAAGGTCAGCACGGCAATTTGCCGCAGAGCACGTCGTGAGTCCACTGCTCACTTCAAGGGTATGGGGTCCCACGTTGTGCAGCTTTCGGCTGCAGCCTTGAGAGTCTCCTCCCGCCAGCTACCATCCGCATGAAGTAGACGCATTAGCTCCACCAACCATTGTAATGATGTATTTTGCCATTATTTATCATTTATAAAATTAATTATCATTCGGCCATCAGGCAATCAGCATTCTATTATATTCGTCAAATGGGTTTGTGTAATTGACGTTGAGTATTATGTATTTCGATCAAGTTTGTCAAACCCACTACCAAGTTTCCAGTTATCATTCATTTGTGGGAATTTACTGAGAGCTTTATTTAATATTGTTGTTATTCAACACATGGAGGGCAGACAGTCTGCAGTCTCGTTATAGAGAGACCCGACTTGGACAAAGCTAAAGAAAATGTGAGTCAGACCAAGTGCAAGACGCAACCATTATATTAACGACATCTAAGCAACTGTCACTAGGACGCATTGTCACAGGTGCAACAAGCATCATTACGACCATCGCTCAGACATACGCCAACACAAGGGCCTCTATACAGTCTTAGCAAACATCTACACTTCTGCAAAAAACCTCCGTCAACCCGAATCATAAGTTGTATTGAATCAGATGCGACTCATTCATATAACCGTCACTAAAAACACAATACCACAATAGCAGTAAGTATTATTGTGACTATCACATAGATGGTGCCTCCTCACAACACCCCTATATGATAATTATCGACTTTGGCAAAAGTTGTTTAATTATAAAAATTTACCAACGTGTCATAGTAGTAAGCCACTAAGACGCCGGTGTATGAACCATGTATCATAGAACTAATGCTCTAAGACATGGGGCGAAAGAGTAAGCTCCAGCACCGAAATGCTAAAAGCCTCACCCTCTCTAATGTGATTGTATGAAAGTCTAATGAATTCTCTATCTTAATAATTTTAAGTTCCAACTCATTTTTATAATATCATATCTTACAAGAGACCTTCAATGATAGACCATTTCATCATATACTTTACTTACATAGGATCTTTGTATGGAACATTAGCACTATGCAACTTGATACTATAGAGAGTCATGCTCGACCTCACACACGTCTATGTTGAGCTGTTGGTATGCCCCTCCGCACGGTACTCGCGCTTCGGACTTAATAGTATGGTATTAGCAATACACGAACACCTTCTAATTTTAAGATTGGTTTTGTAATTGACATTACACGAACACCTTCTGGTTTTAAGATTAGTTTGATTATATATATAGAAAGAAAATAGATAGATTAGTAGATTTAGGTTTTATAATTGGCATTACATGAACACTTTTCCTTATTATGAATAACTATATAGAGTATTTTCCATACAAATGAAGTAAATTTTATATTGTAATATTTTTAATTAACTTCTATAGTACTTCGAGAGATAAGGTCTCTTGGATATATTTTATATGTTTTAAAGTAATTTTTAGGCACTGATCTATGTAATATTATGCCAAAAAAAATTAAATTGAAAATAATGAAATTTCAGTATTGGGATTGGTCCTCATATATATTTTCCCAACTTTTTTGGACCACCATTTTTTTTTTTTTTTTATAATTTTTAATATTTTCTTAAATCTTTCTTAAACGTAAAAATACGTAATTAGAGATAGTATATCGTTACAATATCAAAATTATTTTTTATGCCCAGCGAAGCGGGCAGGTAACGGCTAGTTACTTTTAAAACTCTATCCTTGAACAGTCGCAAGACTTTTAATGAATGGGCTACAGTAGGAATCCACAGAAGTACGCAAACTATTCAAAATTATTTAAAACAGTATAGCCAAGTCATTACATTTAAACAATAAAATAAAGTAGCTTCGGATAAAATAAAAATGACTTGGAGTATTATTAACAGTGAAACGCGGAAAGAAGTCAAGGACCGCAACTTTGATTACAAATTAAATATTGACAACAAGCTTATGACATCTGATCAAGATGTTGCTACGGCTTTTGAAAAGTTTTTTACTGAAATTCCAATTTAAAATAGTAAAATCATACCTATATTTAAATCTGGCAGTGCATCGGACTCCTGTAACTTTAGAACTATTTCCGTACTACCAATACTAAACATTTTTTTTAAATATTCTTATTCAAATGTTAAAACATTTTAATTTATAAATTGTTTCTCAATACTAATTTGATTTGTACAACTGATTTGATCGTTCTACAACCGATGTCGGTGTTGAATTAATTAAGAATATGTTCGATGCCTGGAAAACTTCGGTCTCTGTGATCTTTCTAAGGCCTTCGATTGCGTTCACCATAAAACACTCATCAGGAAACAACATCATTACGGGATAAGAAATTCTGCTCTAAAACTTCTTACTTCATGTTTGAGCAATATAACGCAAAATATGAATAGTACGAGTTCTTTCGGGTCAGCAGTAGGGTGTCCCGCAGGGTTCGATTCTCGGCCCATTTCTATTCCATATTTACGTTAATGACTTACCGTAGTAGAGGATAACCGTGAAATATTATTATTTGTTGATGATATTTCATTGATTTTCAAAATAAAACGTCAACTTTTATTAGAGGTGAATACTGCTATTTCAAAAGTAGTGCATTGGTTAAACGTTAACAATTTGCTTTTAAATGGCAATGAAACAAAATGTATTAAATTCACAATACCAAATATTAAATGATTAAACGTAAATGTGCTCGTAAGTGGGAAAGAGTTGAGTCTTGTGGATACCACTGTTTTTCTTATAATAACTCTCGACGCGAAACTTCTATGGATCCCATATATATCTAAGCTAGCACGTAGACGTAGCTCTGTTACTTAAGCTGAAAAAAATAATTAGAAACATGACTTATGTTGAAACTGCGAGATTAATTAGTTTATTTTAGCTATTTTTATAGCATAAAGTCCTATGTTATTTTGCTATTGGGAAATGCGATTGATGTAGAGGTGATTTTTGTTTTGCAAAAGCGGGCCATAAGAGCTATTTACAATCATGGCTTTAAAGCGAAATTAATATCTTAACCTTGGCCTCTTAATAAGTATATGAAAACGTTATGTACACTCAGCGTCACAAAAATCGCACCTCTCTGAGTTTGCGCGAAAAATGGCTGTAATGGCTAGAAACGAATTATATTTATATAAATATTGGTATGTTTGAAATGAGTATTTGAATAGCTTTACATTATTAATAAAAAAATCATGAAATCATTAAAACATTTATCATTATAGAGCGTCAAAAATAAACACTGTCAAATGCTCGTTAGTAAGGACGCTAGTTACACCACCTAAAAAGGGTATAAAAGGGTCGATCTGGATGAAATATGGGCCCGTCGTAATTTAGACTTTGCAGTGAACACACGTGAACAAGTAACCCAAGTAAGAACAAGTAAAGATGGACACCAGCTCTGACGAAGCCGCTCAAGTGATTGCCCTATTGCAGTCGGGGATGCGGCAGTGTGACGTTGCTCGACAGTTGAACCTGTCCCGTTTTTCAGTTCGACGGGTGTTCCAACGTTTTCAGCAGACTGGTGGTTATGTTAGAAAACCGGGATCTGGAAGAAAACGGTGCACATCAGAAAGAGATGACCGTTTCATCGTTACGACATCTTTACGAAACCATTTTACAAATGCTGTGGAGTTGCAACAACAGCTTCGATCAACTCGGAGAACATCTGTGAGTATTTCTACGATAAGAAGAAGGTTACACGAAAAGAGTTTAACAGCCCATAGACCTGCTAAAGGTCCAAAACTTACTGCACAGCATCGCAGAGATCGCCTAGAGTTTGCTCGCAATCATTGCGAGTGGACTCTAGAACAGTGGCGGACCGTACTCTTCTCTGATGAGACGAGGGTCTGTCTCTTCTGCAATGACAGACGTAGAAGGGTCTACAGAAGACAGGGGGAGAGGTTCACACAACCCTGCTTCGAAGAATCCGTCGAATACGGGGGTGGCTCGTGTATGTTTTGGGGCGGCATTTCCGTCGACGGGAAAACGGAACTTGTGTGCGTTTCCCGGACTCGGGGTGGCCGTGGGCAAGGGTCATTAAATGCTGGTCGGTACATTACTGATATCCTGGAGGAACATGTGGTCCCGTATGCTGGTTATGTCGGTGATGGATTCATGTTAATGCATGATAATGCTCGTTGCCACACCGCGGCTATTGTACGGGATTATTTACAGGAGGTCGATATCCCTGTTATGCATTGGCCAGCACGAAGTCCAGACCTGAACCCAACAGAACATCTCTGGGATGACCTAAAACGGCGCGTGCGAGCTCGAGATCCAGCTCCAGCCACTCTTCAAGAGCTCCAAGATGCGGTACTTGAAGAGTGGGAACAAATACCCCAAGAGACTGTTGCGATCCTTGTAAGGTCCATGAAAGATCGCATGGAAGCCGTTATCAAGGCAATTTGTACATACCCTGTCTTTTTCTTTAATTTTTCTTTCGTCTCGTTATAAAAGAAAAATTCAATTAAAATTCCTGAAAGCTAATGAAATTACCTTTCGAATGATACACTCAAACCACAACATTGCCATTGGCCTGTTGTGTTAAAATAGTATTTAAATTATTTTTTTCGGATGTGCGATTTTTTTGACGCCGAGTGTATATACAGAAGAATTAAGTGCAGAAAAACTTTCAATACAAAAGTTAGGTTTTATTTCTGGTTCTTCCAAGGACAGAGGAATTTGTTTGCGAAAAAGTGTAGTTAAAAAAATATACGTTCAATGAATTTTATATAAATAATCTATAGTGGATAAAAAATATTCTATTCTATTCTAAGGAGGCAGATCAACCGTCGAAACCTACTATATTTTACCTGCAATGTTAAGTAGTTTTGTACTCCATTGATGTGATTCTTTAATTAAAATTCATGAAGTAAAATGTAAGATAAAAATGTTTGTGATATTTTGTATGCCAAAGGACAGCGTACGTTGGACGCTATGTATAGGGTAGTTATCGGTATATTTGTATAAGAAGTTATTCATCACTTATGAATAACTTGAACTTCTGGCGATCTACCTCAACATTTTTAGACTACGATCGATCGACTCTGACAGGCTGCAAGTATTTGTTATGCAGGATTGTCGTCTAGTAGGAAACTCCTATGCTTCTAACAAAAGTTAATAGCTATACCATTCATAATTTACTACATTTCATTAAGCCCAATATAATAGAATTTTATAACAGAACTTGATTATTAAGTTCCATTAAAAGTTTTGCTTTTACTGAATGTGTTTAAGGCGACCGCTTTTAATAATTATATTGTTCTTTAAGAAATTTAGAAGTATAGATTAAGGAATGTTGAGGAGAGATAAATTATAATTGAATTGAACATTACAATTGCTTGCTATTCACCGACACAATTATAACAAGTCAATTAAAACTTCAATTCGTCGGGAGCCGCAGGGACGCCTACAATATTGATTCTGTAAACTTTCTTAACGATATCAACCCCTTTCGTCATTATACAGACAAAGTTAACCCACCATCTTTTAGAATAATTTCATGAACAATGAAAGAACTACGACTTTTATCTTAAAGTTATATAAATTAAATTAGCTGTACTTATGTAGAATAACATTTGCATTTATAATTTTCTAACAGATTAAAGCACGATAGAATCAAGTGTTATATTTAAATTTAGGCAAATAAAGTTAGTTGTGGCTTTGGATAAAATAAATAGTTTCAAATGATAAACTAAAATAAACTTGAACCGTTATCAGCAATCTCATTATATACATACATACATAAGATCACGACTGTATCCCATAAGGGGTAAGCAGAGACTGGGTACTTACTGCAAAAGCAGATGACTGCCACAATCCACGTTTCACCAAAACAATATAATGCACTTGGTGTGATAGGTGGTGAGCCCATCGCCACCATGCGCTAAAAACGTATAATGAAAAATTTTGCTATTAATATATATAAATATACTAGCAAATATGAACAGAAAACCTTTTTTTAATATACAACGTTATTCATAATTGGTATAACATCCCGGCACCTACCCATGCTACTTTGATATCTGATAAATACAACAGTGAAGCTTTAATGACAAAATTGAATACTAAAAATGTCCATACAAAACTTTAAAACTATTTGTTTTGTAAAACTTTACGCAACCCTAACTCAGAAAGTCGCTGCCCCGAAGCAGACAAATTCAAAATACGTTTTCTTCTCCATTTAATTTATGTTACCCTACTACGGCGTCATACTAACAGTTTTACTTCGCAACAGATTTCCTAAAGCTTCATGTTATCCTAGTACTTGCAAGTTCTTTTGATGGCAGCTCAATGGAAAAATGCCTAGTTAAATTTATGAGTTCATTACCTCGATCAGCTGTATAATCGGGTAGTCACATATGAGTTTTAAGCAAATTCTTTAAGTCGACGTATCGATTGTAAATGTTTACCAAAAACTTTTGTCACTTTATTACAGGTGCGGCCAAAAACTTTTTATATCTTTCAGAATTTTTTACGACCATTTAACGGAAAATTCTTGTGAGAACTGATACCAAACTTAATATTATCGGCAAGTTAACAAATATTCAGCTTTATATATTATGTGACTGAAATAGTCACTATATAAATTATTACTTGGTCTGCATGATTACCCTATTGGTTAGCTATAAATAATACATAACATTAAGCACTCCGGCTCTACCCAGTCTTATCTGTCCTACCCCTATATATGATATAATAGAATGATAACGAAATTTTAAAATTAACTAAAACTTAAAATAAGTAAATGTTTAAGATTTACTTTTAGTGTATCTGTATTATATACTATTTTAGTTAAAAGTCTGCTCTCTTAAATATACAACAAGGTAAAACGACTGTAAAATGAAATATGCAATTCTGCTCGTACAGCGCCAGACTGCCGCTAATTACACTTGAGATCTTACTGCCAAAGCGTAATGAAATGGCTAAGGATTTATCACTTTTTAACAACTTTTATGCGAATTTTATATTATTTTAAAAAATAAGTTCGTTTAAAATTCTGGCGAATGACATGCCATATCTTAAACAATATCATTAACAAGGTGTTTCAAAATGTCCTTACTATCCCGACCGGCTGGGCTCAGGGTCGATGTGTATATGCCCCAAAAAATATAATAAGCCTCATAGCGTGATACTCGTGGGAGATGTGGGGACTACTATTATACAGTATACTAAGTACGGTAGATTTTAATAAAATACTTCGTTATTTTGACGTTATTATTGCAAATAGAATATAATGTTTGTTCACATGTCAGCCGAAGAAGATAATCAGTCAACCGAACAAGTTAGATCGACACCAATTCTTGTCCAGTGGCGCCAATCCACTTTCCTTTAACTCTGCCGTCTTTAGGAAAGATGAATGAAATAGAAAATCAAATAATTTATATTTATTTATAATTTATTATTACATTATATACTCCGGCACAAATAGCGGAACGTTAAAAAAGGCAGAGTATAGAAATAATAAAGTGTATATTAAAACAAATAGTAATCAGACATGAAGTAACAAACTGATAAACATCTTTTAACATCGACTTTCATCATTATCATTATCATTTCAGCCTATCACAGTCCACTGTTGAACATAGGTCTTCCCTATAGATTGCCACAAAACACGATCCTGAGCCACCTGCATCCATCGAATCGCAAAACCGTGCAGGTCGTCGCTCCATCTAGTGGGGTCGGCCTACACTTTTGCGCGTACGCGTTTATTATAAGGTTCCCGAGTGGCAACCTAGTACCCGCACGAGGTTGCAACTCGGGAACCTTTATTCTCCAACGGTTATCAGTTCTACGAGCTATATGGCCGGCTCATTACCACTTCAGCTTGCTAATCGACTTTAAGAAGTTTTTCATGAAATTTTATTAAAAATAATCAAAATTAAAAAAAAAACACTTTTCGTTATTTTGTGGGAACACAAACAATGTTGTTCATTAAAGATTGGTAAGATTTTCATAATTAATAAATGAAAGACTAATAACGTGTGTTTCCCCCTCGCGATCTAACTAACGTTTTCATCCCTCTGGGCATCTATTGTATCTTGGGACAACTTTTGCCACTCTTCAAGTAATGCGTTTTGCAGTTCTCTCAGGTTGTTCGGGGGTGGTATTCTAGATTTAACACTTTTCTTTAACAAGTCCCAAACATGCTCTATGGGATTCATATCCGGGGATCTTGCTGGCCACTGCATCACTGTCAACCACATGGTTTAGATATGCTTGGACTAAGCGAGCACTGTGAGCCCAAGCATCCTGCATCAGAATAAAGCCGTCTTTATTATAGGGGGTAAATGGCACAGCGTGTTATTCTAAAATATCCCTGATGTTCGTGTCAGCAGTCATATTCCCTCCATAGACCATCACTAAATCCGTACGAGCCCCGAAAGTTATCCCTCCCCACACCATAACGAAGCAGCGTCCACATGCTACAGTATTTTCAAAATTAGTCTGAATGTATTGTTCTCCTTTGCGTCTCCATATTCTCTGCCTTCCATCGATCTGGTTTAAGAGCACTCTGCACTCCATTTCAGTTAAAGATTACACTTTGTGTAGGTATCAAATTTGTGATTGATTAGTGTAATTTTTAATTCATTATGTAATTATGAATTGTGTGACCAATTTTCCAGTGTTATTTACAATCCCTCGAGCCATGAGATCTAATCTTGTAGGGACTAAAATAACTCATATCCACAAAATAAATATGTTAATTTTGCCAAAAAAGAAGTCCGACCCGGTAGGTGGCGCTTTGATAGTGTGGCTGAAAAATTTCATGCTTCAATGTAACTCAGAAATCGCGTCATATACCGGAACGGATAGAACAACGTCTGCCGGACCAACTATTAAATATATAAAATATAGAGTTTTACGAAACTTCGATCAATGTTTTATTTCACAGAGAAATACATTTTTTTTTTATTTGCTACTGTGTTTAATTTAATATAATATAATTTACGATTATATTGAAAACCTTACGATTTATTACGCACATCACTAAAAACGTTTTGTTATTCGGCGGTAGATGTTTCATGACTATTATATTTTTGTTAGATCTTAATCTAATAGTAATAGAGGTAATGTTAGAATAAAATTTCGCTTACGGAGACATCTATTATCGTATAGCGACAGTTTCTTACAATATAGAAGAGGTGGACTTAAAATATCTATAAATGAGGCATATTTTGATATTTTGCAAATAATATATTTTATGTAAAGATGTAATTTGATGTTTTCCATATTAAATATATAAAGTTACATATGCTAATGCTTTTGAAAATAGTGCACACAATATCTATAAGATAATACACACAATATTTACTCATAAATGGGGCGGTCAATAAGCACAATGATAATGCACCTCTGTTCACAATAATGATGTAGTAATTAAAAATCTGGAAATACACATATAAAGTAATAGTTACATGTAATAGGTTACATCGGTATTCGTTTTATTTTTCTTCCTTTTATAATGAATGTTACAGTTCGACATAATTACAATACAAACCAGGGACTATTTACTCGTCGCTGGTCAGAATGCGGCTGTCATATGCGATTGACACTCTACTCATCATAGTCTAAAAATTAGACTAACAACGGCTAGCCTGCCGTTGCGTATTATATTCGTCTATTGTTTTCTTATACCGATGGCTAACATAAATTAAATGGAAAACATATTTTGAATTTGTTCGGTTCGGAGCAAAAGATTTCTTTGAGTAAGGGTTATGTAAAGTTTATCATAAAATATAGTTTTAAAGTTTTGTATGGAAATTTATAGTATTTATTTTTGTTAAACCAGATCAAAGTAGCACGGGTAGGTGCCGCCATATTATATGAATTATGATGCTATAGTTAACAGGCACAATTGCTACTTTATGTGATGTTGAAATATGAGGAAGTCTGTCCTTAGCTTTGGGACCATAGGATCTTATATGTTTGTCTGATTTATACGTAGTACAACGTGTTTCATAATTCATATAATATGGCGGCACCTACCCGTGCTACTTTGATCTGGTTTAACAAAAATAAATACTATAAATTTCCATACAAAACTTTAAAACTATATTTTATGATAAACTTTACATAACCCTTACTCAAAGAAATCTTTTGCTCCGAACCGAACAAATTCAAAATATGTTTTCCATTTAATTTATGTTAGCCATCGGTATAAGAAAACAATAGACGAATATAATACGCAACGGCAGGCTAGCCGTTGTTAGTCTAATTTTTAGACTATGATGAGTAGAGTGTCAATCGCATATGACAGCCGCATTCTGACCAGCGACGAGTAAATAGTCCCTGGTTTGTATTGTAATTATGTCGAACTGTAACATTCATTATAAAAGGAAGAAAAATAAAACGAATACCGATGTAACCTATTACATGTAACTATTACTTTATATGTGTATTTCCAGATTTTTAATTATTACATCATTATTGTGAACAGAGGTGCATTATCATTGTGCTTATTGACCGCCCCATTTATGAGTAAATATTGTGTGTATTATCTTATAGATATTGTGTGCACTATTTTCAAAAGCATTAGCATATGTAACTTTATATTTTTAATATGGAAAACATCAAATTACGAGTACATCTTTACATAAAATATATTATTTGCAAAATATCAAAATATGCCTCATTTATAGATATTTTAAGTCCACCTCTTCTATATTGTAAGAAACTGTCGCTATACGATAATAGATGTCTCCGTAAGCGAAATTTTATTCTAACATTACCTCTATTACTATTAGATTAAGATCTAACAAAAATATAATAGTCATGAAACATCTACCGCCGAATAACAAAACGTTTTTAGTGATGTGCGTAATAAATCGTAAGGTTTTCAATATAATCGTAAATTATATTATATTAAATTAAACACAGTAGCAAATAAAAAAAAATTGTATTTCTCTGTGAAATAAAACATTGATCGAAGTTTCGTAAAACTCTATATTTTATATATTTAATAGTTGGTCCGGCAGACGTTGTTCTATCCGTTCCGGTATATGACGCGATTTCTGAGTTACATTGAAGCATGAAATTTTTCAGCCACACTATCAAAGCGCCACCTACCGGGTCGGACTTCTTTTTTGGCAAAATTAACATATTTATTTTGTGGATATGAGTTATTTTAGTCCCTACAAGATTAGATCTCATGGCTCGAGGGATTGTAAATAACACTGGAAAATTGGTCACACAATTCATAATTACATAATGAATTAAAAATTACACTAATCAATCACAAATTTGATACCTACACAAAGTGTAATCTTTAACTGAAATGGAGTGCAGAGTGCTCTTAAACCAGATCGATGGAAGGCAGAGAATATGGAGACGCAAAGGAGAACAATACATTCAGACTAATTTTGAAAATACTGTAGCATGTGGACGCTGCTTCGTTATGGTGTGGGGAGGGATAACTTTCGGGGCTCGTACGGATTTAGTGATGGTCTATGGAGGGAATATGACTGCTGACACGAACATCAGGGATATTTTAGAATAACACGCTGTGCCATTTACCCCCTATAATAAAGACGGCTTTATTCTGATGCAGGATGCTTGGGCTCACAGTGCTCGCTTAGTCCAAGCATATCTAAACCATGTGGTTGACAGTGATGCAGTGGCCAGCAAGATCCCCGGATATGAATCCCATAGAGCATGTTTGGGACTTGTTAAAGAAAAGTGTTAAATCTAGAATACCACCCCCGAACAACCTGAGAGAACTGCAAAACGCATTACTTGAAGAGTGGCAAAAGTTGTCCCAAGATACAATAGATGCCCAGAGGGATGAAAACGTTAGTTAGATCGCGAGGGGGAAACACACGTTATTAGTCTTTCATTTATTAATTATGAAAATCTTACCAATCTTTAATGAACAACATTGTTTGTGTTCCCACAAAATAACGAAAAGTGTTTTTTTTTTAATTTTGATTATTTTTAATAAAATTTCATGAAAAACTTCTTAAAGTCGATTAGCAAGCTGAAGTGGTAATGAGCCGGCCATATAGCTCGTAGAACTGATAACCGTTGGAGAATAAAGGTTCCCGAGTTGCAACCTCGTGCGGGTACTAGGTTGCCACTCGGGAACCTTATAATAAACGCGTACGCGCAAAAGTGTAGGCCGACCCCACTAGATGGAGCGACGACCTGCACGGTTTTGCGATTCGATGGATGCAGGTGGCTCAGGATCGTGTTTTGTGGCAATCTATAGGGAAGACCTATGTTCAACAGTGGACTGTGATAGGCTGAAATGATAATGATAATGATGAAAGTCGATGTTAAAAGATGTTTATCAGTTTGTTACTTCATGTCTGATTACTATTTGTTTTAATATACACTTTATTATTTCTATACTCTGCCTTTTTTAACGTTCCGCTATTTGTGCCGGAGTATATAATGTAATAATAAATTATAAATAAATATAAATTATTTGATTTTCTATTTCATTCATCTTTCCTAAAGACGGCAGAGTTAAAGGAAAGTGGATTGGCGCCACTGGACAAGAATTGGTGTCGATCTAACTTGTTCGGTTGACTGATTATCTTCTTCGGCTGACATGTGAACAAACATTATATTCTATTTGCAATAATAACGTCAAAATAACGAAGTATTTTATTAAAATCTACCGTACTTAGTATACTGTATAATAGTAGTCCCCACATCTCCCACGAGTATCACGCTATGAGGCTTATTATATTTTTTGGGGCATATACACATCGACCCTGAGCCCAGCCGGTCGGGATAGTAAGGACATTTTGAAACACCTTGTTAATGATATTGTTTAAGATATGGCATGTCATTCGCCAGAATTTTAAACGAACTTATTTTTAAAATAATATAAAATTCGCATAAAAGTTGTTAAAAAGTGATAAATCCTTAGCCATTTCATTACGCTTTGGCAGTAAGATCTCAAGTGTAATTAGCGGCAGTCTGGCGCTGTACGAGCAGAATTGCATATTTCATTTTACAGTCGTTTTACCTTGTTGTATATTTAAGAGAGCAGACTTTTAACTAAAATAGTATATAATACAGATACACTAAAAGTAAATCTTAAACATTTACTTATTTTAAGTTTTAGTTAATTTTAAAATTTCGTTATCATTCTATTATATCATATATAGGGGTAGGACAGATAAGACTGGGTAGAGCCGGAGTGCTTAATGTTATGTATTATTTATAGCTAACCAATTGGGTAATCATGCAGACCAAGTAATAATTTATATAGTGACTATTTCAGTCACATAATATATAAAGCTGAATATTTGTTAACTTGCCGATAATATTAAGTTTGGTATCAGTTCTCACAAGAATTTTCCGTTAAATGGTCGTAAAAAATTCTGAAAGATATAAAAAGTTTTTGGCCGCACCTGTAATAAAGTGACAAAAGTTTTTGGTAAACATTTACAATCGCGGCTTTTCCAAACCCGTTCCAATTTTTTTCTGACTATTGTTATTGCACCTATACATATGGGATATATAAATGGTATCCCAACTATTTGTCTGAATGAGTTGAAGCGTTCGAAGGTTCGACGAAGGAGACCAAAAAGCTGATGCTGCGGAGGCGAATTGCAGCGGCTGCCTAAGTAACACACAGGCTGAATATACAGCAACAAATCAGCCTATTAAAAGTATTAAGTTATATTAAAGATACCTAAGATATATAAGTTTAAGAGGATGTTTAAGACAGCACTACGGACATTTTTTGACTCTTTTACATCTTCGCTGGTTAAGAGCTGTAGAAGAGTGGTAAAAAGTACTAGAAGCATTACAGAAGTTATTTCGAAAAATATTGTTCAGACATTAGTCGTAACTTAGGTTCCTAGCTGGTTAAGAAGGCCTCAGCTTAATGAAGTAACTTATACCTCTTTTGCAGGTAGCTACCTGCTGTACAAGAGAATTTGCTACCGCTATAGGCTGCATTCATATGGTAGATCTACTCTCTTATAGCCATCCAATTAGGCTAGATAACGGCCAGTACAGAATTTCTTTAAAAACTTTGTTTACTACAAGACAGTAATATTATTTATGTAAATGTATAATGGTAAGAAGAAGAAAGGTTCTCGAGTGGCAACCTTGTACCGGCAAGCGCATAGTAAGGCGCCGTCCACTAGATGGCGCGACGACCTGCACGGTTTTGCGGGAAGTCGATGGATGCAGGTGGCTGAGGACCGTGTTTTGTGGCAATCTATGGGGGAGGCCTATGTCCAACAGTGGACTAAAACAGGATGAAGTGATGATATAAATCTAAAACTTATTTTACGTTTTAGTTAATTTTCAAATTTCGTTATCATTCTTTCATATCATATTTAGCGGTAGGACAGATAAGACTGAGTAGAGCCGGAGTGCTTAATGTAATGCATTATTTATAGCTAGCCAATTGGGTAATCTTGCAGACCAATGATGATGATGAAATGTATAATACTGTAGGTAAGTTCTGATTTAATGCCAATGCTTAAAGTGATTTTGTTAGCTTTATTAAAGCTTCAGGTGCTATAGCAGACTTCACGAAGGATATGATAATTATTATAGTATAATATTTGCCTTTTCTGAAGCTTATTGCTTTAGTCATAGACGTAATAATTCAGTAAAAGCTTTTAAGACAATGTTCTAAGCACGAAACAAATAAAAATAGCACAGGTACGTTATAAAATACCTTTTGATTCACTTTCCGCATATATAATTTTGTTCTCATTTTTCAACTAGGCGCGTTAAAATTTAGCAGCAATATAATAAGCACAAATACGCCATTTAGAATTTTTAAGAAATATTGACATTTAATTGTAGAAAATTATGTGGTAACTTTTTTAGGGCACAATATAACTAAACGATGTGTAAAAGTATTATAGATGCTGAATCGTATACAAGCTGTACAAACAAGCTGGTTAGTCACAAAACGCAGCTCTAAACCAACTCTTTCAAAAATTACATAAAACATTCAACAAACATAAGACAGCTGAAGACTAAATTGGGGCCTCTTTCAGCATTTCAAGGGTTGTATAGCCGACTGCTCAGCTCTTGTACAGTAGGTCTAAGCAGCCTTAAGTTTAGATTGTATTGTTCTTCTGTTATGCAGCTAATGTGTGTTACTTGGGTGCAGATGCCTGCACTTTGTTACGCAAGGGCGGAGTAGCAGCACTTTCCGTCCCGTCAGAGCAATCGCGATTCGAAATTCTGCCGATAAATTTAAAGCAAAGCAAAACAAATTTTTACTTAAGTATTTAACCTTTTTCCGGCGTGATTACCGTTTTCTTAACTAAATTTACAACTACAGCAGTAACAACTGCTGCTTTATACGATATTAACAGCTTTGAGACCAAAGGATCTTATACGATTAACTGATATATACGCGGAAAAAGATTGCATATTATAAGATAAGATGTGAATTATAGCTTGCAATATTCAAAATTGCTTTAAAAACATCGATTTAAAAACAGCTTATGCCATATGATCTGTGAATCAAATTCATACGGTATAACCGTAACCGTTGTCCACTTTTCATCAAATTTAAATGTACGAGTAGTAAACGACATTTAAAACTTAATTTTGAATTTGGATCGAAAACCTTAAAAAAGCTTTGTTAAAAGTGTTTTTGCTAAACACCTTACGAAATTTGTCTTTCGACATGTGAAAAGTGAATATGTGTGAACTATATATTTTGGAGGGCATAAAATAAACAACTGTTTACTTTTGCTAGTGCGCCTATTAAGATATACGCATTGCGTATTGAACCCTCGTCTTGTAGGACGGTTCGTTTTTTAGCCTTTTCCTTTTTATACAGCCTGAATGACTTGGGTGTTGGCCGTTCTGCGAATAAACGCTATTAATCACTTACTGACTTAATATGCATCAGATAAATAAGTAATGAAATGAAATAATGAAAATTTATTTTCGCTCGATGATCAGCTAGGCAAATCAGGATCTTGCAAACCAAAAATAATAATTGTCAGCATCTACTGTATTTTTTATTTCATTTTTATTTATTCCTATATTTATATTTGTGTAATTTTTATACATTATGGCTAACTACGAATAAACTGTATCCAATCAAAAACATTAAAATGTAAAAAATATATGCCAAGATTATCACAACTTACATACCGTAAAAAATTGTGAGATCCCATGTAGAGCCCAGTCTGTAATTTTTTTTAATCTTTGAATCGCCAGTTCAAACATTTTGTTAAAATTAAGTACATTTCCTAATTAATAACCAATATTTTGTGACCATCATTATAAGACATCTTTGTTCATATAAAAAATATCGTGACTTGGCAATTGCACATCAAAAGTAAAATAATATTAGCGAACTGAAGAGAAATATCCATGCAGTGGTGTGTTTCTGATGTGTACTTGCCGAGGCACGATATTATTTATATCAACAAAGATGTCTTATAATGATGGTCACAAAATATTGGTTATTAATTAGGAAATGTACTTAATTTTAACAAAATGTTTGAACTGGCGATTCAATGATTAAAAAAAATTAAAGACTTGGCTCTACATGGGATCTCACAATTTTTTACGGTATATAAGTTGTGATGAGAGGCTTGGCATATATTTTTTATATTTTAATGTTTTTGATTGGATCTCACTTCTTTTTGTAGGTAGTCCTCCTTTTTTTCTTTTGGGGATATTATTTCTTGCACGTCGGCTACGGATCTTCTCAAAGCCCACTCCCTATCTCTGTTGGTTTTTCTTAATTGTTTTGGTGTAACAATTTTTGTCAAGTCTGGACGGTAAATGCTTCGTAATCGATTATACTCCGCAATTACGGACTTCTGAGCTTTGATACTACCGAAGTCAACATTAATCACCAACAAACACGTGAACACCGAAGAACCAATGTCTATAAGTGCGCTGTTTAAACTTAGGCCTTGACTTTTGTGTATGGTTATAGCATACGCTATACATATAGGATATTGTTCGCGATGAACATAAGCCCTAGAAATAATTTCGAATTTCGTTTTTACTGGAGCAAGGTCGTAAAGATGTTCGTTATTAAATTTAATTTGTATTTTTTTAATTGTTTTTTTATCTTCATAATCAAATTTTACTCCTTGTATTATACCTATTGAACCGTTCACTAAGCCAAGGCTCACGTCAATATTTCTTCTTATCATCACTTTTGCTCCTATTTTAATAACAATACTTTCTTCTAGCTCTGCTGTTATAGAAGCATCATCTTCATCCTTTTTTATGCAGTCACGGGCCCTTTTTGAGAGATACTTGGGGCAATCTATGCTATCTACGGTTTTATACAGTTTTATTTCCGGATGAGGAAGAGATTTTAGCATTGCATTGTTTAATTGTTTGCACATGTTTTTTGAAGGTAATAAGCAAATTATTTTATAATATATAATAATGACTATAAACATATGTTGTCTGATGATCCGTCATATTCTTACTTTAAAAAAAAAACGATGCCCTACACTAGAATCTCTCTTGTATCGTAGGTGCATGCATTTTACAGGCATAATTTCACTTGCACAACACAACCAGATCCGAAACCAACTATTTTTAAGTTTCTTTGGACAGATGTTTGTTTCAGTTAGGATTCGAACCCGGGGCCTGGAGCGTAAAAGTCAAGTATTCTTTGTTTCTTCTCATAATCTTGACTTCTCATAATCATCTTACGACTACCCATATATGTATGTCTATAGAATGTTACTAGTACTAGTGTTAGTAGTGTAATGTTAATAGTGTTACTGTCACTAGTACTTATTAAAAATACCAACGCTATTTTTTTAAAGAATTCTATCAATGTGACAATCATTAGTAAATATTCCTGTTAACAACTGTTAAAAACTAAGCTAATATAGAAAATGGTCCACGGCAATAGACGAATGGCGGGCTCGATCCTGCTACGTTTTTGTGGCGTAGACCGTTAGGTTATTGGCGCTTTAAAACTAAACAATTTACAAATTTACTTTTGTGGCTGATAAAATTATTTGCCATGAACTTTGTAGGAAAAAGAAAGTTTACCAACCGCAATGCAAACCCTTAGTAGCTCTTATTTTGGAGAGATTTTGCCATAGTTGCCACGCTTGGCAGGCGGGTCGGCAACCGCAGCTTATTTTTCATATGTTCCAGGAAGATACTACTGCCCAACTTCTGGTTTTCATGTTCCCACAGTCGACTTTGATGACACCGACGGGATGAGATGCGATGGTAGATTCTCTTAAGCCGCCACCACACGGCAAGACTAGGATGCAGTGTCAGAAACCCGGGGAAGAATCACAACATAACCAGACCCGAAAACGAACAATTTGTGTTGCACAAACGTGGGCTTCGGCTGAGATTCGAACCCATGACTTGCGGCGTAGAAGTCAGGAATTCTCACAACAAAGCCACGTCAAATGTGTAGCACATATATGTACTTTTTAAACACACTTAAACGATTTACAAACTTACTTTTGCGGCTGATAAAATTATTTGTCATAGATTTTGTAGGAAAAATTAAGATTACCAACCGCAACAACAACGGTGCTGAAATTTCAAGATTTTTTAATTTTTGTGATATTTTGTAAACTATGATAGGTACAAACTTGTAATTTGGCAGTATAGATAGGTTCGGTGAGTACTCTAGATGACTGAAATTTCAGACTTCTAACTTTATCCACAACGAAGATACAGGGGGGTAAAAAGTGCCGCGAGTTGCTTCGAGAAAATAATGTGACGGCCGTCCCGCGTCGTTTGTTTGCTCGACTTGGCTGGGGGCACTGCCGTGCCCCCAGATTTTTTTTGTAGGCGACACTTGGGCGGGTGGGGATAGCTTTCCCATCCTTTTAAATCATGCGATAATTCTGAAAAAACTAATTTAATTTAAAGATATTAACAGTTTCAACCTCGTTAAAGTATCAAGAGTAGTTTTGGGAAAAATTAGTTATCAGGTAAAACTCTGAAATTAAGCGTACAAATATTCTAGATAAAGAATATTAAAAACAAGGTAAATACGCTTTATTCAACGCTGGTGAAGTGTTTTATATGCTTATAGTTTTCTATAGAGGGGGGGGGGGGGGGTTATCCGGTTGGTCTAAGAACCCTTCGTGGCTCCCACGGCAGTGAAGTATCTTTGTAGATTTCCCCACGATAAAGAAAAAGGTGGGTCAAAGCAGCAGCAAATAAACTTTTAATAAAACTAGATTTATGGATTTTATCGCGTTTTATTTTACTATTTATAACCCGACATTTTGAGTGCTTTACAGTACTGAGGTGACAGACCTTCAAATTTAAATATTATTTTCGGTACGATCTACGCAGAATAGGCTTACTGTATCTTGAAGACTTGCTCCGGTGGTATTCATGGTTTTTGATCCAAAGCCAGTGGTCTTACCCAACCATCTTCTCTATTGAAATTAGGATGTTTTTGAATTTCAATCGCCTCTCGAATCATCCATGGTAGGAAACGGTGTTCTTTTGCTAGGAATTGTGGTTTATCAAATCTGATGTAATGATTAGGATGATCCAGAACATGGTCACAGACGTCTTTTATGCGTATTAAATTAACTTTGTTTCTCTGCTTTAAATATATCCATAGGTTGGTTGTATCTATATGTCCATAAAATAACTCGATATATTTAAATATTGGTTAGTTAGTGTTGGTTTAAATGGAAGTGGTTGGTTAGGATAGTTCGTTATCCTTATTGAATATATTTAAACTAACCAACCAACTGCTAAAAAAGCTGTCGTCGCTTGAAGATAAAGATCTCTTTAGTCACCGCCAATATCCATTTTACTGAAATCAATCTGTTTCTTGGTATATTCGACACGGCTCAGCACGGGTGTTGAAATGTTTGAGCCGAGTCGTGTTTCAAGAGAAGAGTAGATAGTTGCTTTTACTTTTGCCATGTGATAGTAGCAGCTTAAGAGAATCTACCACCCCATCTCTTCTCGTGGGTGTCGTAAAAGTCGACAGAGAAAAAATCAAAACCAGCAGATGGGTAGCAGCATCTTCCTGGAACATCTGAATAAATAAACTGCGGTTGCCAACCCGCCTGCCAAGCGTGGCAACTATGGCAAAATCCCCTCAAAATGATAGCTACAAACTATTGTCGCAATCTCTGGGGGAGGCCTATGTTCAGCAGTGGACTTGTGATAGGCTTAAACGACGACGACGAACGACGACTTTTCTTTTATCGCCATTTACAAATAATTTAAATAACTATAAACATATACACAATATGTTTATAGTTATTTAAATTATTTGTAACCATTTTTATCATAGTTTTTGTATGTCTTGTGAAAGTATATTATTAACTCCTTTTTATTTAAATATACTTTTTATAAGCACCTGCTTATATTTATATCTTTTAGAGTCGTGGTTTACTGTAAGAGAGGCATTACTTTCGATATTTGTAAATTTGTTACTTTGATATAGAAAAATCTGTTTCTCGGTCACCCTGTATCGCGGGTGCATATTATAGACAACAATTTCATATGCAAAAGCACCTTGATCCGGAAGTACTATGAATAGAATAGAATATAATAGAATAAATTTTTATTCAATATAGATTATTTACATAATACTTATTGAAAGTCATTTTTTTCTTTTTTTAAACTACACTGGTTCGCAAAATGCCACTGTCCTGGGAAGAACCAGTAAGAAACCCAGCGGGCTATGTGTAGGCCGTACTAACAATTGTCCCTTGCGGGAACCGAAACACGCAACCCTTAGCGCACAACCCAATCGCTTAGACACTAGATCAATGGAACCTTAAAATAATTACAGAAAATAATAATGAAAGAATTATTATGTTACAAAAGTTATCTCGCTGTATGTTTCGTTTGCATTGCCATATTTCATACAATATTTCTGTTCAACATGTTACGATGCCACTATTAAGATAATAGATAGTAACCTATACACAGATTACTCTATATACATAAGATATACGTAAAAACAAACGATAAATATCATACATTTTAAAAAGCATAATATGTATAAAATTCATACGCATCAAATATTCATAGTACTTGCTTCATAACATTAAGTTCCATTAAGGACTATGATTTGGGTTTTTACGATAAAATTTGAGTGGAGTGCTCCTTGCATTGCTTCTGTACGAGATAATAAATTGCATTTTCTTTAGTCTCCCCAAGAATAAATAAAGTAGACGAGTTATCTAATGGTGCGTAGAATTAACTTTGCTGGAAGAAAATATTTTGATAATAAACATTTTGATTTTTGATAATTTTTTAAAAATAAATTTGTTATGAGTGAGTAGGGCTAATAGTTTTTCTTATAGAAATACTCTGCACTGCAAAGTTTTACGTGTTACGTCTGCCAAGTCACGAGAAGTGCTATTAAATTAATGAAAAGGTGGTATCGTACGGCCGCCTTACATATGACTTTTATTTATTCTGACATCGGCACTAATGGATTGTTACTACGAGTATAATTGAATATCAAAGGTACTATTATTATGGTACATATTCTTAATTGAGAGTTTTATTTTAATAAGAAATAAGGTGTGGCTATGTTATTTACCTAAACGCGTGCAATTATACGTGACATAAGTGAAACTTGTATATCTGAAATTTGATTAAAATAGAAATAAATAAACATGAATTAACAAAAATATTACTCACTGCAAGATAAATGCACAGTATATAAATAAGTATTAATTAATAGATAAATTTTAATTAAGAATAACAAAAACCAAATAACGTTGCACGAGAACGTGCACTCAAATTCCACCTTGAAATTTGACATCTCCGTTCAAAGAAGTTTCAGTCCACAATCATCCCAATTGTAACCGCGTAGATTGTACTGAACTGTATCCATACTAATATTATAAAAGCGAAAGTAACTCTCTCTCTGTCCCTCTGCCTGTTTGTTACGACTCAACCGCTGAACTGATCTTGACGAAATACGTCACAGAGACAGGAAGTTATCTCTGTGCCAAATTTTGTATGGCCTACCTGCCAAAGAAAGTCCCGTCAAAATAGATTGAGCCGTTCCGGAGATTATCCCTGACAAACAAACAGACAGAGAGACTTACAGAGAGCCAGAAGACCAAGAACCAGTGAGAATTACCACATAAGATTAAGAAAAAATCCTTATTGTATATAATATTAATCACAGACAAACACTATTATATTTTTTTCTTAAACTCATACAATACATATGAGACAAACACTTTATTGTGTAATCACTCCAATTTTATTTATTTGTATAGATTTACAACACAATTTAAAATAAGTATTTATTAGTAATGGTCAGCATATAAACCTAAACTAACTAACCTACAATAATAATTAATAACACTACAATTAATTAAATAAATAAACAAATTAAAAAAAAATAAAGATAAATTCCTATGAGTGACAATTGCTGAGTTCAATACAACATTCATCCAAACCATTCGATCAACTACACACAGAGTTTCAAGATAGCCCTAGCACTGTGGGTGCTATCTTAAACTTAACGACAACATTTGATAGAATTTTAGTAAAAACATCACAGTGTGTTTACTGTCAGCCGTTGTGGTTTATACAGCTGCATTGGATTCAGATAGCTGTGCTCGGGGGCCCAGCCAGGTTAGGTTTTATCGAAATTTATATACATAAATAGCTCCCTAACTTTGCCATCTAAATTCATGTCGACAAATATTTGATACATAATTTCAATGATGTTTTTGCTGTTAGCCTTTTTGGCTATTAGAGCTTTAAGGGATAGCTGTGCTCTCGGGCCAGGTTCAAATATTTTAAGAGATTGTGTCTCAACGTCATGTAACGGTGGAGAGTTTGGGGTTTGCGGTGTTAAGTGCTATTCATAAAAGGACATTATTGGCACATAGCCATCTATTGATAATGCTAATTAACTATTGTTGTACTTCGACAGCGGAAAATGCACAGAGAATAAAACACATTGACGCTCTAGGAAGTCTGCATACTGTTACAAAGTTCCAACCATTACATCAGATTTAATAGATCGCAAATCCTTGCAAAAGAACACCGATTCCTACCAAGGATGATTCGCGAGGCTATTGAAATTAAAAAACATCCTAATTTCAATAGGGAAGATGGTTGGGTACTACCACCGACTTGGGATCCTATTATTAATAAAATTCAATCCAAAACCTAGCATACCACTGTAAGGCTTCAAGGCACAGTAAGCTCTTTCTGCGTACATCGGACTAAAAATAATAATTAAAAGCTGAAGGTACTCCGGGTTAACTATGACATCAGGGCATCTGTCACTTCAGTCCCCCCGTGACTATGGGCGCTGTAAAACGCTCGAAATGTCGGGTTATAAATAGTTTAAATTAAATGCGGTAAAATAGGTTTATTTAAATTTATATTTCTTTTATGAATTGGAACAACCAATATAATACGACGAAAATTGCACGAAGTGTTCGTCGACCACGAAAATCTGAATATTCAACGCGTGTCGATATTTTAGGCTAAAATCTCAAAGTTAAATCTTTTGCCCAATGCCATCTTTTGTTAATACTAAAAGTTTAGCTTTTGTACTTTCCATAAATTATATTCTTTGTAAGAAACTATTTTATATTTTGTACATTTTCTGTGTTTCAGGTTATAGTTTAATATAAGAGAACCATATTTGACATCTTTTATAACCTAATATAACCTAAATATAATTTTATAACCTAATTTATAATTAAAATAAAGAGTAGAATAGCCTACCTCTTTCCTACCGAGGTGTCGTATAAGGCGACTAAGGTATTGTATGACAGCCTCTATTCGTGTAGAATAACAGCGTAATATGCATTGCTGTCACTATACTGCTCGTGAGAACGCAATGAGGAATAAGATTTTTTTTGACTCTTACCAAATGACGTGATTGGCCACCCGTCACGTCTCGTTTCCCACGAAAAGTGGGCTACTTTTGCGGCCTCTGCCAACCATTTATACGGGAAAAAGGCGTGTTTGTATGTTAGTACTTGACACATTGCTAGCATTGAAGAAATTAGTAGACTTCAAACACTCATAACTTTTGAAGAATAAGCTGATTTCAATATAACATAGACTAAATGTTACTGGAAGATTCGCTTAATGTTTTTCTTACCGAGTCATTTAAATAAATTTAGTACTTTAGACTTTAGACGTTCACAAATAAATAGACAGACAGACATTTCTAAAAATGATAGAAATGTATTTAGTTACTTATTTTTAGCCATCGCCAATCATTTATTTCGCAAAATTTTAAAATGTACAGACACGTGAAGCTTACTGTTTTATTATTTGTATAGATGTTATGAATGATTAGATCTGTTTGAGCGTGCTTCGATTGTCTATGGGACTATTCTTTGTAAATTTATATGTAATGTTTTATGAACGATACGGATTCTATGTTTGATTGATTAAAATCAGAAAGTCGTGATATAGGGAGTACCCCTATATCACGACTTTCTGATTTTAATGAAAAACTATGCCCCGCAGTAGGATTTCTCCTGCGTCGTGGGAGCGTTTTACCGACATATATTTCATATGTAAGACACAACTAGACCGGAAGACCAAAAATTTGTGTTTTTTCACAAATATTGGCCCGGAGCCAACTGGGATTTGTATCCAAAGTCCGCGGCGTAGAACTTAGCTACTCTGACCACTAGGCCATGCGATCGTTTCTGTATTATCGGATACTATTATAGTATTAACCTAACTTGTGATTTTGTTATCACGTTAGCTGGTAACAAGCACAGTAGAAGAGGCGGTAGAGCCGATAACTACAGAATCGAAAAAATGAAAATCTGTTAGAACATTTTTTTTAGTTATGTATTTTTGAGTATTTCATCTATACCTATAATTTGGCAATTTATTTATCATTATCATCATCATTTCAGCCTATCACTAGTCCACTACTGCACAAAGTATACCTCATAGATTGCCACAAAACACGTAAGTTTACGGATAGTTGCTACGCTTGGCTGGCGGGTTGGCAACCGCAATTTATTTACTCAGATCTGGTAAGAAGGTGCTGCTGCCCATCTTCTGGTTTTAATTTTCCTTCTGTCGACTTTTACGACACCCACGGGACGAGATGGCGTGGTAGATTCTCTTAAGCCGCCACCACACGGCACGGCAACTTATCGGTTGCACATATATATGTGCAACAAATATGTGCACATAAATTTATTTATTTTCTTTCGCTCCATATTTTATTGCGGCGCACCTATAGAATAAAAGCTCTTTTCAAGATGATAAGTATCACATTTATATAAATTCAGTTCCATGTAAAATGCCAACATTGAAAGTTACGCTTAACTTTAATATCTTATTGATACAACTACAACGCCGAAGTCACTCACATAAGTTATTGGAATTTCAGATATGATAAATATTGTACAGAATAAATTTTACTTACAAGTTTTGATACAGCGAGTATCATTTTTCATTCGCCCCTGTTGCCGTGATTTATGACGCGTGGAATCAGTTTTCTACTTACATCATTACGTACAAGTGTATATACTCGTACTCTCAACATTTGTTACCACTTGTACTTGTTAAATTGACATTATCAACATAGCATAAATGACTAATAAGACAAATTTGTTGAATTATTAGGCATAAAACGCTGTGTATATTACAAGTCAAAAGCATAATATTTTTTTTTACAGAGTAAATAAAAAAAGATATATAAAGATGACCGGGATAATGATTTGAGTGAATGACCTCAAATCATTATCCCACTAAACTCCCACGAAACTTGACTAATGTTGAAACAGCTAGATTAGTTTATTTTAGTTATTTATATAGACAGCATACTGTCTTATGGAATACTGTCTTATGTCTTATGGAATGAAAAGTGATGTTCATAATGTAAAAACCAGGAACAAGCACAAATTAATAATGCCAGTTACCCAACTTCACAGTCACTCTTTCATGTGGCAATGTATACGTTTTTACAACAAAATCCCAGAAAGTGCACAAAGTCTTTCAATCAAAAAGTTCAAACTATTTGAAAACAAAGACTTTTTAAGAAGGGTTGTTATAATATTAAGAAATATATGGATGATGATAACCCCTGGGTATGTATATGGGTGGTATGTGGTCGCTGCCATGCTTTTTCTGCATCTTTATAATACTGCTGTAATTGTATATTATTTTTAAAATAACTAAAAAAAAATTCTGCCGGATTTCTGAGTGGTTTTTCCCATAACAGAAGCATTTTTTTGCGAACCAGTGTAGCTAAAAATGACATTCAATGAGTATTATGTGAATGATCTATATTGAATAAAAAATATTCTATTCTATTTTATTCTATACATGTAACCATGCGCAGTAGAGTAGAGTGCACACATCAAAGAATCAGCTAAAGGACTTCACGACATTTTGTATCCAAACTTGGGAGCTAATATGGACTTGATTCACGGAATCCGCCACAAAAACAATGTTTGTGATGCACCTGACTCGAGAAAAGGCGACATAAATTTGACTATTTTCAAAATCTGGAGCTGGGAGACAAATTCGTCAAATGTTTGACCTTGGGACTTATTGATTTTCATGACGAACGACAGCCCAATAGGAAATTGTCGCTGGTCGTCGACTCGAAATAAGCAGTGGAGTCTCCTACAATAGGAACAACAGTCTGTAAGACATTTCATCAAAATTTCCACAACCATTTCAAATATAACTGATACGAAAGGAAAAAGAAACGAAACTATACGTGATATTATTTGAGTATTCTTAAATAACATCTTTTCGTATAGTTAATAGAATCAGGCGTTACTTGTCGGGAATCCATTATACTGAAGGAAAGGAAGTTAATTTGCTAATATCCACATCCAAAATATAAAATGGTGTATATTACCTAGGTTTTGAAGAACACCGCTTGTTCTTCTTCAGTGGCGTGCACAAGCAAACTAACATCGCTTCCAGGAACCGCCACCAGATACTCTCCACCACTACAATACTACCACTAGGTAACCCCAAAACTGATAATGCCTCGTTTTGGGGTAAAACTCGTTTCGTGGTCTCGACGTAGTATTGTCATTAATACCTTTTCAAGTTTAAAATAATTATAATACAAATAATTAACAACCGTTCGAAAACGCTGATACAACTGACTTTAATTTATTAAAAGATATCCAAACACAATTTCGATATTTATTACTTCAATCACACACACACTGGTGGTAGGAAGGATTCCTATACAGGAATCTGTCTAGGTAGGTCCCCAGGGCTAGTTATTCTGCCGTGAAGCAGTAGTGTGCAAACATTACCGTGTTTCGGTTTGTAGGGCATTGAGAGCTAGCATAATATGCAAGTATTCTGGGTAACAAAGCACTTGTTATGGGGGGACATTGTACTAACCATCAGGTTACACCTATAAAACACCTCCTATAAAACAATATTAACACAATGTATGTCAATATTTTACATGCATGCCATTAGTGGAGTTGACGTTTAGACTTTACCATTTGACACAGAACCGCGCGCTTGAGTCGCTTTTTTAGCTGCGACCTTCGTAATGTTCGATATTTCGACAAAATATAATCAAAAAGCACTAGCTTTTAGGTTTTTTTTAGTTCATCATTTTGGTTTGTATCAATTTCCACGTGTTAAAAATAATTTATCAAAATTAATGTTAAGATTTACCTTTTTAAAATCATAATCTAAGACGTGATTGATGTGAAAAGGTTAGTTTAGATTAATAAGTAAAGTAAAGTTTCAGCCTATAAACGTCCCACTGCTGAGCACAGGCCTCCTCTCATTTCTGAGTGGGTTTTTGGAGCTATGAAGAATCCGCCTCGCTGCTCCAATGCGGGTTGGCGGACTTCACATGTCTTTGTAATATTTCTATTCCACGGACATGCAGGTTTCCTCACGATGTTTTCCTTCACCGCTAAGCACGTGGTAAATCAGCACTTAAAATTGAAGAACAATTTTAGAGTTGCTGGCACCGGGGATCGAACCCAGGCACGTATTTTAATTGTAATACTAAAAGCACTGCTGAAGTTATATCCGTTAGCGTATCGCATGGTACGTATAGTCGTGGATTTGTGGATACCGGCCCAGCAGATGGATTGGTATTGTGAATTACTTTAATAAAACATTTACACATTTTTATTTCCACAGTCATACTCGTACGTAATTAATTTTAACTGAAACTGAACTTCGTGCCGCTGAAACAAAACTTGAGTATTTTTTTACGTTTTCAATTCCTAAAGAGAGAACACGAAAGATCCTTCTTTTGTCTGTCTACGTTTCCTTCCTTTCCGTATTTTAGACTTTTCAAGGTTTAAATTTCCCTCATCGATTTGGCGGCTGTTACATGGTTTTTAACGTTTCCATTACACTAAAAACGAAGTGTTTTTAATTTCTTTGGCTTCAAGAATAATTAGTTTTCCTAAAGTAATAACACTAAACTAAAAAAGGTTATATTGTGACCAACAAAATTTTATTTTTGTTTGCTATGCGTTTTTCTACTTTGGCCTAAATTCCTTTTATTTGGATAGCACAAACTTAAACTATCTGCTTTCACAACTTCCTCTACGATGGTGTTACATGGTAATAACTTTTAGTCATATTGAACAACGACTGGTGATGATCACAAAGAAGAAGTAATCGATCAGTAATTATACTTACTGTAGTTCCTTAGATAGCAGCATAACATGGAAAAAATAGCCCACTGTGTTTTGTAAATATTATGTCGACATTGCCGGCAATAGTTCGTTTTGTACGTAATGAAATGACTGCGCATACATGTACTCGTAATACGAGTTATTATATTTAGAAATGGGTGAAGTTCTCGGAGAACTTGACTGCTAGGCCCGAGTACTGGGTTCCAATTCCAGCCATCTTTTTTTAGTTATGTATTTTTGAGTATTTCATCTATACCTATAATTTGGCAATTTATTTATCATTATCATCATCATTTCAGCCTATCACTAGTCCACTACTGCACAAAGTATACCTCATAGATTGCCACAAAACACGTAAGTTTACGGATAGTTGCTACGCTTGGCTGGCGGGTTGGCAACCGCAATTTATTTACTCAGATCTGGTAAGAAGGTGCTGCTGCCCATCTTCTGGTTTTAATTTTCCTTCTGTCGACTTTTACGACACCCACGGGACGAGATGGCGTGGTAGATTCTCTTAAGCCGCCACCACACGGCACGGCAACTTATCGGTTGCACATATATATGTGCAACAAATATGTGCACATAAATTTATTTATTTTCTTTCGCTCCATATTTTATTGCGGCGCACCTATAGAATAAAAGCTCTTTTCAAGATGATAAGTATCACATTTATATAAATTCAGTTCCATGTAAAATGCCAACATTGAAAGTTACGCTTAACTTTAATATCTTATTGATACAACTACAACGCCGAAGTCACTCACATAAGTTATTGGAATTTCAGATATGATAAATATTGTACAGAATAAATTTTACTTACAAGTTTTGATACAGCGAGTATCATTTTTCATTCGCCCCTGTTGCCGTGATTTATGACGCGTGGAATCAGTTTTCTACTTACATCATTACGTACAAGTGTATATACTCGTACTCTCAACATTTGTTACCACTTGTACTTGTTAAATTGACATTATCAACATAGCATAAATGACTAATAAGACAAATTTGTTGAATTATTAGGCATAAAACGCTGTGTATATTACAAGTCAAAAGCATAATATTTTTTTTTACAGAGTAAATAAAAAAAGATATATAAAGATGACCGGGATAATGATTTGAGTGAATGACCTCAAATCATTATCCCACTAAACTCCCACGAAACTTGACTAATGTTGAAACAGCTAGATTAGTTTATTTTAGTTATTTATATAGACAGCATACTGTCTTATGGAATACTGTCTTATGTCTTATGGAATGAAAAGTGATGTTCATAATGTAAAAACCAGGAACAAGCACAAATTAATAATGCCAGTTACCCAACTTCACAGTCACTCTTTCATGTGGCAATGTATACGTTTTTACAACAAAATCCCAGAAAGTGCACAAAGTCTTTCAATCAAAAAGTTCAAACTATTTGAAAACAAAGACTTTTTAAGAAGGGTTGTTATAATATTAAGAAATATATGGATGATGATAACCCCTGGGTATGTATATGGGTGGTATGTGGTCGCTGCCATACTTTTTCTGCATCTTTATAATACTGCTGTAATTGTATATTATTTTTAAAATAACTCAAAAAAATTCTGTCGGATTTCTGACTGGTTTTTCCCATAACAGAAGCATTTTTTTGCGAACCAGTGTAGCTAAAAATGACATTCAATGAGTATTATGTGAATGATCTATATTGAATAAAAAATATTCTATTCTATTTTATTCTATACATGTAACCATGCGCAGTAGAGTAGAGTAGAGTGCACACATCAAAGAATCAGCTAAAGGACTTCACGACATTTTGTATCCAAACTTGGGAGCTAATATGGACTTGATTCACGGAATCCGCCACAAAAACAATGTTTGTGATGCACCTGACTCGAGAAAAGGCGACATAAATTTGACTATTTTCAAAATCTGGAGCTGGGAGACAAATTCGTCAAATGTTTGACCTTGGGACTTATTGATTTTCATGACGAACGACAGCCCAATAGGAAATTGTCGCTGGTCGTCGACTCGAAATAAGCAGTGGAGTCTCCTACAATAGGAACAACAGTCTGTAAGACATTTCATCAAAATTTCCACAACCATTTCAAATATAACTGATACGAAAGGAAAAAGAAACGAAACTATACGTGATATTATTTGAGTATTCTTAAATAACATCTTTTCGTATAGTTAATAGAATCAGGCGTTACTTGTCGGGAATCCATTATACTGAAGGAAAGGAAGTTAATTTGCTAATATCCACATCCAAAATATAAAATGGTGTATATTACCTAGGTTTTGAAGAACACCGCTTGTTCTTCTTCAGTGGCGTGCACAAGCAAACTAACATCGCTTCCAGGAACCGCCACCAGATACTCTCCACCACTACAATACTACCACTAGGTAACCCCAAAACTGATAATGCCTCGTTTTGGGGTAAAACTCGTTTCGTGGTCTCGACGTAGTATTGTCATTAATACCTTTTCAAGTTTAAAATAATTATAATACAAATAATTAACAACCGTTCGAAAACGCTGATACAACTGACTTTAATTTATTAAAAGATATCCAAACACAATTTCGATATTTATTACTTCAATCACACACACACTGGTGGTAGGAAGGATTCCTATACAGGAATCTGTCTAGGTAGGTCCCCAGGGCTAGTTATTCTGCCGTGAAGCAGTAGTGTGCAAACATTACCGTGTTTCGGTTTGTAGGGCATTGAGAGCTAGCATAATATGCAAGTATTCTGGGTAACAAAGCACTTGTTATGGGGGGACATTGTACTAACCATCAGGTTACACCTATAAAACACCTCCTATAAAACAATATTAACACAATGTATGTCAATATTTTACATGCATGCCATTAGTGGAGTTGACGTTTAGACTTTACCATTTGACACAGAACCGCGCGCTTGAGTCGCTTTTTTAGCTGCGACCTTCGTAATGTTCGATATTTCGACAAAATATAATCAAAAAGCACTAGCTTTTAGGTTTTTTTTAGTTCATCATTTTGGTTTGTATCAATTTCCACGTGTTAAAAATAATTTATCAAAATTAATGTTAAGATTTACCTTTTTAAAATCATAATCTAAGACGTGATTGATGTGAAAAGGTTAGTTTAGATTAATAAGTAAAGTAAAGTTTCAGCCTATAAACGTCCCACTGCTGAGCACAGGCCTCCTCTCATTTCTGAGTGGGTTTTTGGAGCTATGAAGAATCCGCCTCGCTGCTCCAATGCGGGTTGGCGGACTTCACATGTCTTTGTAATATTTCTATTCCACGGACATGCAGGTTTCCTCACGATGTTTTCCTTCACCGCTAAGCACGTGGTAAATCAGCACTTAAAATTGAAGAACAATTTTAGAGTTGCTGGCACCGGGGATCGAACCCAGGCACGTATTTTAATTGTAATACTAAAAGCACTGCTGAAGTTATATCCGTTAGCGTATCGCATGGTACGTATAGTCGTGGATTTGTGGATACCGGCCCAGCAGATGGATTGGTATTGTGAATTACTTTAATAAAACATTTACACATTTTTATTTCCACAGTCATACTCGTACGTAATTAATTTTAACTGAAACTGAACTTCGTGCCGCTGAAACAAAACTTGAGTATTTTTTTACGTTTTCAATTCCTAAAGAGAGAACACGAAAGATCCTTCTTTTGTCTGTCTACGTTTCCTTCCTTTCCGTATTTTAGACTTTTCAAGGTTTAAATTTCCCTCATCGATTTGGCGGCTGTTACATGGTTTTTAACGTTTCCATTACACTAAAAACGAAGTGTTTTTAATTTCTTTGGCTTCAAGAATAATTAGTTTTCCTAAAGTAATAACACTAAACTAAAAAAGGTTATATTGTGACCAACAAAATTTTATTTTTGTTTGCTATGCGTTTTTCTACTTTGGCCTAAATTCCTTTTATTTGGATAGCACAAACTTAAACTATCTGCTTTCACAACTTCCTCTACGATGGTGTTACATGGTAATAACTTTTAGTCATATTGAACAACGACTGGTGATGATCACAAAGAAGAAGTAATCGATCAGTAATTATACTTACTGTAGTTCCTTAGATAGCAGCATAACATGGAAAAAATAGCCCACTGTGTTTTGTAAATATTATGTCGACATTGCCGGCAATAGTTCGTTTTGTACGTAATGAAATGACTGCGCATACATGTACTCGTAATACGAGTTATTATATTTAGAAATGGGTGAAGTTCTCGGAGAACTTGACTGCTAGGCCCGAGTACTGGGTTCCAATTCCAGCCATCTTTTTTTAGTTATGTATTTTTGAGTATTTCATCTATACCTATAATTTGGCAATTTATTTATCATTATCATCATCATTTCAGCCTATCACTAGTCCACTACTGCACAAAGTATACCTCATAGATTGCCACAAAACACGTAAGTTTACGGATAGTTGCTACGCTTGGCTGGCGGGTTGGCAACCGCAATTTATTTACTCAGATCTGGTAAGAAGGTGCTGCTGCCCATCTTCTGGTTTTAATTTTCCTTCTGTCGACTTTTACGACACCCACGGGACGAGATGGCGTGGTAGATTCTCTTAAGCCGCCACCACACGGCACGGCAACTTATCGGTTGCACATATATATGTGCAACAAATATGTGCACATAAATTTATTTATTTTCTTTCGCTCCATATTTTATTGCGGCGCACCTATAGAATAAAAGCTCTTTTCAAGATGATAAGTATCACATTTATATAAATTCAGTTCCATGTAAAATGCCAACATTGAAAGTTACGCTTAACTTTAATATCTTATTGATACAACTACAACGCCGAAGTCACTCACATAAGTTATTGGAATTTCAGATATGATAAATATTGTACAGAATAAATTTTACTTACAAGTTTTGATACAGCGAGTATCATTTTTCATTCGCCCCTGTTGCCGTGATTTATGACGCGTGGAATCAGTTTTCTACTTACATCATTACGTACAAGTGTATATACTCGTACTCTCAACATTTGTTACCACTTGTACTTGTTAAATTGACATTATCAACATAGCATAAATGACTAATAAGACAAATTTGTTGAATTATTAGGCATAAAACGCTGTGTATATTACAAGTCAAAAGCATAATATTTTTTTTTACAGAGTAAATAAAAAAAGATATATAAAGATGACCGGGATAATGATTTGAGTGAATGACCTCAAATCATTATCCCACTAAACTCCCACGAAACTTGACTAATGTTGAAACAGCTAGATTAGTTTATTTTAGTTATTTATATAGACAGCATACTGTCTTATGGAATACTGTCTTATGTCTTATGGAATGAAAAGTGATGTTCATAATGTAAAAACCAGGAACAAGCACAAATTAATAATGCCAGTTACCCAACTTCACAGTCACTCTTTCATGTGGCAATGTATACGTTTTTACAACAAAATCCCAGAAAGTGCACAAAGTCTTTCAATCAAAAAGTTCAAACTATTTGAAAACAAAGACTTTTTAAGAAGGGTTGTTATAATATTAAGAAATATATGGATGATGATAACCCCTGGGTATGTATATGGGTGGTATGTGGTCGCTGCCATACTTTTTCTGCATCTTTATAATACTGCTGTAATTGTATATTATTTTTAAAATAACTCAAAAAAATTCTGTCGGATTTCTGACTGGTTTTTCCCATAACAGAAGCATTTTTTTGCGAACCAGTGTAGCTAAAAATGACATTCAATGAGTATTATGTGAATGATCTATATTGAATAAAAAATATTCTATTCTATTTTATTCTATACATGTAACCATGCGCAGTAGAGTAGAGTAGAGTGCACACATCAAAGAATCAGCTAAAGGACTTCACGACATTTTGTATCCAAACTTGGGAGCTAATATGGACTTGATTCACGGAATCCGCCACAAAAACAATGTTTGTGATGCACCTGACTCGAGAAAAGGCGACATAAATTTGACTATTTTCAAAATCTGGAGCTGGGAGACAAATTCGTCAAATGTTTGACCTTGGGACTTATTGATTTTCATGACGAACGACAGCCCAATAGGAAATTGTCGCTGGTCGTCGACTCGAAATAAGCAGTGGAGTCTCCTACAATAGGAACAACAGTCTGTAAGACATTTCATCAAAATTTCCACAACCATTTCAAATATAACTGATACGAAAGGAAAAAGAAACGAAACTATACGTGATATTATTTGAGTATTCTTAAATAACATCTTTTCGTATAGTTAATAGAATCAGGCGTTACTTGTCGGGAATCCATTATACTGAAGGAAAGGAAGTTAATTTGCTAATATCCACATCCAAAATATAAAATGGTGTATATTACCTAGGTTTTGAAGAACACCGCTTGTTCTTCTTCAGTGGCGTGCACAAGCAAACTAACATCGCTTCCAGGAACCGCCACCAGATACTCTCCACCACTACAATACTACCACTAGGTAACCCCAAAACTGATAATGCCTCGTTTTGGGGTAAAACTCGTTTCGTGGTCTCGACGTAGTATTGTCATTAATACCTTTTCAAGTTTAAAATAATTATAATACAAATAATTAACAACCGTTCGAAAACGCTGATACAACTGACTTTAATTTATTAAAAGATATCCAAACACAATTTCGATATTTATTACTTCAATCACACACACACTGGTGGTAGGAAGGATTCCTATACAGGAATCTGTCTAGGTAGGTCCCCAGGGCTAGTTATTCTGCCGTGAAGCAGTAGTGTGCAAACATTACCGTGTTTCGGTTTGTAGGGCATTGAGAGCTAGCATAATATGCAAGTATTCTGGGTAACAAAGCACTTGTTATGGGGGGACATTGTACTAACCATCAGGTTACACCTATAAAACACCTCCTATAAAACAATATTAACACAATGTATGTCAATATTTTACATGCATGCCATTAGTGGAGTTGACGTTTAGACTTTACCATTTGACACAGAACCGCGCGCTTGAGTCGCTTTTTTAGCTGCGACCTTCGTAATGTTCGATATTTCGACAAAATATAATCAAAAAGCACTAGCTTTTAGGTTTTTTTTAGTTCATCATTTTGGTTTGTATCAATTTCCACGTGTTAAAAATAATTTATCAAAATTAATGTTAAGATTTACCTTTTTAAAATCATAATCTAAGACGTGATTGATGTGAAAAGGTTAGTTTAGATTAATAAGTAAAGTAAAGTTTCAGCCTATAAACGTCCCACTGCTGAGCACAGGCCTCCTCTCATTTCTGAGTGGGTTTTTGGAGCTATGAAGAATCCGCCTCGCTGCTCCAATGCGGGTTGGCGGACTTCACATGTCTTTGTAATATTTCTATTCCACGGACATGCAGGTTTCCTCACGATGTTTTCCTTCACCGCTAAGCACGTGGTAAATCAGCACTTAAAATTGAAGAACAATTTTAGAGTTGCTGGCACCGGGGATCGAACCCAGGCACGTATTTTAATTGTAATACTAAAAGCACTGCTGAAGTTATATCCGTTAGCGTATCGCATGGTACGTATAGTCGTGGATTTGTGGATACCGGCCCAGCAGATGGATTGGTATTGTGAATTACTTTAATAAAACATTTACACATTTTTATTTCCACAGTCATACTCGTACGTAATTAATTTTAACTGAAACTGAACTTCGTGCCGCTGAAACAAAACTTGAGTATTTTTTTACGTTTTCAATTCCTAAAGAGAGAACACGAAAGATCCTTCTTTTGTCTGTCTACGTTTCCTTCCTTTCCGTATTTTAGACTTTTCAAGGTTTAAATTTCCCTCATCGATTTGGCGGCTGTTACATGGTTTTTAACGTTTCCATTACACTAAAAACGAAGTGTTTTTAATTTCTTTGGCTTCAAGAATAATTAGTTTTCCTAAAGTAATAACACTAAACTAAAAAAGGTTATATTGTGACCAACAAAATTTTATTTTTGTTTGCTATGCGTTTTTCTACTTTGGCCTAAATTCCTTTTATTTGGATAGCACAAACTTAAACTATCTGCTTTCACAACTTCCTCTACGATGGTGTTACATGGTAATAACTTTTAGTCATATTGAACAACGACTGGTGATGATCACAAAGAAGAAGTAATCGATCAGTAATTATACTTACTGTAGTTCCTTAGATAGCAGCATAACATGGAAAAAATAGCCCACTGTGTTTTGTAAATATTATGTCGACATTGCCGGCAATAGTTCGTTTTGTACGTAATGAAATGACTGCGCATACATGTACTCGTAATACGAGTTATTATATTTAGAAATGGGTGAAGTTCTCGGAGAACTTGACTGCTAGGCCCGAGTACTGGGTTCCAATTCCAGCCATCTTTTGTGCGAAAAGACAATGTTGATTTTCGGGTCTCGTTTGTGATTGTCTCCGTGTTCGACACTGCATTCTAACCTAGGATCTTATCGCATGATACTACGAGTCGAGGTCAAACGAGTGGAGGCGATAATTCTTGCGAAGTTGATAGCTTTTTCAGTTTCAAATAAAATCAGGAGGAAATCTTGCTTTGTCGCGGGTTTATTGCACCTAATATAATATTCATACATGGTTGTATGTAGCAGTGATAAATCTTAAAGTAATATTTTGCATAGCTTCTTTAAGTTTTCAGTATACCCTTAACAAACAATGTTTTGTTAACAAAAATATAACATGAAGGGGACGCTATCTAGCTAACGAGCGCAATCTCATTCCGCAAGAAGATTGAACGTTTTCCCTCTAGACTTAATTATGTAAAACTATTAAATTAGTTTTCTGCAATCTTATTTACATCAAAAGTATCTGTTTCCATTATTACTTTAACACAAAAAAATTGTAAAAAATAGACATAATTTCTAAGATTTTTTTTGTTTTTGGACGTAAATGTTATTGTTGATAAATTTCAAATTATAAGTAGTTAAATTGATATGTGCCTGCCAAATTAAATCTAGCAAGTAAAAAGCGACTATTTTCAAGTGGCCGATTTTATTGGGATATAATGGGAAATTTAGATAAAACCAAATTATAACTAAGCTAATCAAAGCCAAGTGCACAAAGGTGTTTATTGGCTACTAATCCACAATTGATTATTGATATCATGAACTTTCTTTTTTCGGGCAGTGATTGATGCCACTCCCGTGACAATTCCATGGACGGGAATCAATAAATTTATATAAATTTTAACACATTTAATGTATGGAGTTCCCATTTGGGTACAACATGAAAAGAAACACTTTTACTTGTTCGTGGAGTGACATTACAATAATACAGATAAATTATCCGTTTAAATCTTAAATTAAATTAAGTCTGCAGATATTTCCAGGGAATTTTCGTTTATTTGAAAGGAATGTAATTATTGTGCATGGATTGTAATTATTGTTCTAGAACTTATAATTTTTTTGTAAGTCTACAGAAATGTAAAGTTCCGAATTGATAATGGTGGAAATGTTATGGTATGAAATAGAAACTCTTCAATGAACGAGTCTTTTAAACTAATATATAAAGTAATATATTAGAGGCATAAAGATTTAAAAAAAAAATCGAATATAAATATTGTAAATTAAAACAATATATTAACACGATTTAAAACAATAATTCACTGATTCTTGTGATTTAATTTTTGTTTTTTCTATACTTGTGTTTTGAGGAACTATTAATAAAACTGTATAAAATAAAATATTCTGTGCGAGCCATTTCTCGTCCATACGTAAGTGAAATAGAATTTTTACGCTTTCATTTCCCGACGGGGCAAAATTAACGACCCTTCTTTTGCCTATAACGTTTTCGCTTTGTTTTCAATTTATTATACGATTAATTCAGCTCAGCAATTTAACTGCCATAAAATGTACAAACTGCGATTTTATATTTCAAACAAAACGGTTTAATTAAGTTTTTTTTTACTTGCTTTTTGGTAATGACATGGTTATCTTGTGCAGGTATTTCATATTTATTTGTTCATACTTTTTAAACATAAATATAAATATCATTACTTCAAAATTTAAGTTTTTAAAATAAATTCATGGTATATTTTTGGGTATTTTGAAATTAATACAGAATAATGTTCCACTGGTGAGCACAAGCTCCTCTCAATTCTGTGAGGGTTTTGGACACGGGAAGAGACAGCCGTACTGATCCAATTTGTGTTAGCGGACTTCACATGTCTTCGAAATATTTTTTTTCCTCAAACATACAGGATTGCTCAAGGCAAGCGCTCGGCCCTCAAGCTACCGCGGCTCATTGTAAACCTTCTTATGAAACTTTAAAATATTTCCTATAGATGGCCTTCTTATTTGTTAGAGGCAGAGTGATAAATTTCACAATGTGCGTCAACCTGCGTTCTTATTTATTTTGTACTAGCAGATGCCTGCGATTTCGTCCGCGTGGATATAGGTTTTTAAATATCCCGTGGGAATTATTTGATTATCCGGGATAAAAAGTATCCTATGTCCGTCTCCAGGACGCAGGCTATCTCTGTGCTGATTTTCGATAAGTTCGGTTCTTTAAATAGTTGGGATGTGAAAAGGTAACAGTCAGATAGCGAGACAGAGAGTTACTTTCGAATAAATAATATTAGTATAGAGAGAGTATAGATTTTAGATAAGAACCAAGTGTCTCAGAAGTAAAACTAAAAAAAAATATCGAAATCTATCTAGTAGTTTTTGCGCGATGTGCGCATAACGGCACGCATTTTTTTTTGAAATGGATGCGTAATAAATGAAGTGTTTATGGGAAGGTCTGCACATATCACACTTCGAAGTCATGCAAGTCAGAGTTGTAGTTCGGTTTTTCGAATATATTTTCGGCGAATGCAACGGAAAAGAAAATTGGCGGAGTTGACGCATAGCCTTTTCTATTTCACACAGAACATCGAAAGGTTAGATGTTTTCGGTAAAAAATAATAAAAAAGCTCCAGCTTTTTGCTTTTGTTTGTTAATCATTTTAGTTTTTATCTATTTTAACGTGTTAAAAATAATTTATCAAAATTAATGTCATGATTTACTCTTAGTACCTTTTACTTTTTGTAATGTCAATTAAAGATAAAGGTTAAAATATTTGATGAGATACTATTAAAAAGATTACTTTAGATACAACTTAAATAATTAAATATATGATTTATATTATGAGACGTGTTTTAATTGTAAAACTAAAAGTACCGCTGAAGTTATATCAGTCAGCGCATTAAAGACATACCACCTATGATGACCCACGGAATCTAGACAAAGTCCTTCAATGCAGTCCGAATAACTAAAATTAAAGTAGCTGAGCGATCTTCGAATAAGGCTTTAAGGATCTTTTTATTTTAATTTTTGAGTTACTGAGTGTCCACGGGCCGGCTAATCAAAAATCATAGTAAAAAGTAACAGACTATAAATGTCCCACTGCTGAGCCTGTGCTCCTCTCATTTCTGAGACGGTTTTGGAGTTCGGAAGAATCCGCCACGCTACTCCAATGCGGGTTGGCCGACTTCACATGTCTTCGGAATATTGTTATTCCTAGGACATGCAGGTTTCCTAACGATGTTTATGTTGAGGGGGTACTCCGGGTTAACTATGACATCAGGACATCTGTCACCTCAGTGCCTCCGTGACTTTCCATATTTTAAAAAGTACTCTGTGCCTGTGACTATGGGTGCTGTAAAGTGCCCGAAACGTTGGGCTATAGTTTAAATTAAAAGCGATAAAATCCGTAAAAATAATTTTATTTAAATTGTTTATTCTTTGTTGGCTTTTTTAAAGCAAAAATGTATAACGAATGTTAAAAAGTGAGATAAATCTTAATTATTACATTCGTAATAGGTTTATTATAGTAAAGTTTCATTTTAATTTTGCCTGTAATGTAAATGTAGTACGCTTACATTACAGGGAAAAAGTAACAAGAAACTCGTAACGTTTTTTCTTCTTTTTTTTATTGTTTAAAGAGACGAAACGAGCAAAACGTTCACCTGATGGTAAGTGCAACGTCCGCCCACAACAAATGCTGTGTCACCCAGAACCTGTATTTCTGTGTGACACCACACTGCGGACGTCACCCTTAGACATCAGTTCTTAAGTCTCAAATGCCCAGTGATTACGCTAGCTCACAGTGCCCTTCAAACCAAAACACAGTAATGCTTTCACACTACTGCTTCACGGCAGAATAACTGGCCCTAGGGTGGTACCTACCTAGACAGATTCCTGCATAGGAATCCTAACACCAGTACTGTACACCAGTATTTCTGTACCGTTTGTATCTTATTTTTATTTTAGTCAAGATCCTCGATTAAAATATTATCTATGTACTCGTATTTATGTCCATATGTATTAATTACTATGGGGGTGAAGTGTACGAGTTGTTCTCAACTATTTTCTGTTGTTAACTATTTTGTGATTTGTGTTAATCTTTGTTTAATCACTTTTATCTACTATAACGCTAAAGCAATTATGATCAAAACTCTTCTTAATAATCAGTCTAAATAAAAGCATTGCAAATAAATGATGTTCTCCTCCTAGCCGATTTCGACCACGGCGACAACTTCCAAATACTGTCGAGAGCCATCAACTGCGCAGGAGATATCATAGTGCCACAAGTGTACGCGCAAACACAGAGGCACTCACTCGTCCCAAACTACCCGCGTCCGATGTAACGCTGATGCGGTAAGATCGGAGGTAGGCTAGGATGTAGTGTCAGAAACACGGGGACAATCACAACACAACCAGACCCGAAAACCAACAATTTGTGTTTTAGCACAAATGTTGGCTCCGGCTGAGAATCGAACCCAGGACCCGCGGCGTAGAAGTCAGGTATTCTAACCACTAGGCCACGCGGTCGTCACATTGAAAAAATTGAATTGTCACATTGAAAATAGTTCGTAATATGGCGAAGGTAGGAGAAATTCTACGTCGGGCGCTAAAACCTAAGTGATTTTTTTGAACATTATTAGTAATGGTTATTCTATAACAACTTTGAAGGATCGACGCTTTAGAAAGCCTACTAGTTTGTATCTATGCTCTGGATCATCCCAATCATTAGAATTGATAGACTACAAATCCTTCCAAAAGAACCGATTGCTACCAAGGATGATACCTAATTTCAATTGAGGAGATGGTTGGGTACCACCGTCTTTAAATCCTATAATTACTACGATGAAATCAAATACCACGCTTTTTACTGCAAAACTGCAAGACACTGTAAGCTCATTTTGCGTAAATCGGACCAACATTAACAATTAAAGAGCTGAATATACCCCGAATTAACTAATGACATCAGGACGTCTGACATTAATTCCTCACACACCCATGGGTGTGTGAAAAAATGGGTAAAATAAGCTTTATTTAATTTAGTTAAAGCTCATATGAATGTCTAGATCTACATCGGTTCGAAAAGTTTTTTTTTATTGGATAAAGTGACAAAACAAGCAAAACGTTCACTCGATGGTAAGTACAACGTCAGCCCACACAAATGAACACACAAATGCTGTGTCACAGAGAACATTTGTATGTGACACCAAACTGCGTCCGTCACCCTGAGATCTGATACGAGTATCTTAAGGTGACGGACGTTCTTAAATCTGATATGTTGATTACACTAGCTCACAAAGCCCTTGAAAACGAAATACAGTAATGCTTGCACACCACCGCTTCGCGGCACAAAAACGGCCCTGGATACCAACCCACCTTGACGAATTTCCGCACAGGAACTTCTAGCGTATCGCCTCGATCTATTCTACAAAATAAAGTAACTTTGTTGTTAAATAAATTCATGTAAGTTCATAATATTTTCAAAAATAAACAACTACATTTTTTTTATATCTTAACCTCTTTGAACAGTTCTCGTAGCGACTAGCAAGGTTTTAAGTTAAAGATTGCCCGAAATGCTTGTTTATGTAAAATTAACTACTACTAATATGTTTATTTTTGCAAAACGTGCTACCGTATTGAATCGTTTAGAAAGAAAATTTTGCGGATGGCTATATCGTACCAACAGATGTATCATAGGATGAATCATCCTTTGATGGAATGACAACCTGTTTAGTTTTGCGGGGAGAAGCGGCTCACCTTATGGTAAGTGATCACTGCCGCCCAGGAACATCCGCAATATCAGAGAAAGCTTCTTGAGTGATGGATTTAGGCATAGGCCCTCTAGGCCCGGGCGTAGGGCGGCAATACTTAAAGATCAATATTGATTGACTTTGTCGGTCGATGTTATGTTTAAAAGATAAGAACTATTAAAAATATATACATATAGTAACGCCTTTTTCTCATATAAAGGGTAGGCAGAGTCCATACATGATACACTTTTCACCCCTGTGGGAAATAAGACTTAATGAGCCCCACCATTTCAGTAAGAGTCAAAAAAGTTCTTACTCCCTACTGCGTTCCCACAAGCAGTATAGTGACATCATTAAATATTATGGTATTGTTCTGCACGAATAAAGGCCGTCCGTACAATACCTTACTCGTCTCTTACGACACCTCGGTAGGAAAGAGGAAGGTGCTATTCTACCCTGCCGGACACCTATCGGCAACTATTAAATATGCATCACAAAAACTACTTAAAATAATACCAGCACATAACAAGAAGGGCGCTTTATCGAAATGGGCCTAGGGCGTTTATTTGACAATGGGCCTACGGCGCAAACCGAAACACAGTAATGTTTGCACACTACTGCTTCACGGCAGACTAACTGACCCTGGGGTGGTACCTACCTAGACGGATCTTTGCCAGGGATATGTTTACCGAAAAGAGTCAGCTAAGTTAAAGACCGAGAGCGGCGCAGTCATTGCCATTGGACCAGATATTATGAGTGTCATCAGGGGTATCAGATTGACTGTCGTTGTATGGAAGTTCCAAAGTTCTGAAATGACAAACAAATTCGTTCATAAAATATAACTTAGAAAACAACCGAACTGAAAAGTTTGTGTATAAATTGGAATACTAACGACCACAAACTTATTTTATTTAGGTAAGAACGAAAAATGTGTAATTAAATTAACATAGTTTATTATTCTGAAAAGTATACCTACACATACTTTATGTCCTTAATGTACGTGTGTACGTTTTGACAAAAAATAAACCATTGCTTTATTTTCAGGATAGGACTGAATTTGATTGAGTACACTTTTGAGAAATAGATATTTTAATTACATATATTTTTTGGTAACTGCGACTCTATATTATTATACTATATATTGGTATCATTATTGTGGGATTCGAGGAGACGAAATCATTTTACATAAATTATTTCTCGTATTAATATAATTTTGGTCCTTTAAGGTATTTTTTAAGGTTATCCCAAAACGATTACAGTTATACTATGCGCTGGTATAACTTATGCATGTAAGATGCGAACTGAGATGATTTATCGATACACTAGTAATTTTGAACTGAGGTTGCAAGAGTTTCGTCATTATTGCAGTTTACTATAAATGATGGATGTAGCGCCATATCTTAGCCATCGACTTTTATTTAAAAAAAAAATAAGTGAATTTTTTTATTAAATTCCTGTAATAAAAATAATCGACTTCAATTTTGTAAATTTCATAGTCATTAAGTGATGAGCCTTGCAAATAACGAGAAGGAAATTTTAAGTGGGATCAAATTCTCAATATCTCATAATAGAACAATTTAATAATTTGGAACTTTTATTGGGATTATTATGTACCTGAAATTATCCTGCGTAGGCTGTCGCTCAATATATGAGTATAATAAATTTCAAAACGTAAATAAGTAAAACCATAATATTCATGTAAATTAAATCTTCATATACTATGAAGGTACTTTCGTCGAGATTTAATTCAATGGAATGAAATAGTAAGGAATTTCCGTTATTATAAACTGTGTTAAAAAATCCGAAATAATTGACGATGATATGGCACAAGCACCGTGACACGAATTTTCTGTTAGTTTTCATAAAATTCTTGGAAAACATATAGAGACATCCTGCTAAAAGAGATGGTCAGCGTAACTTGTCAATTTTAGATCAATTGGTTTCATCAATAACAGTATAAGAGAAAACGCTTATGCAACAAGTTTGTCTTTGACCGGAATAATAAATTACTATGAGAACAAAGTTGTCATGTCAAGAATGGCTTGGTCATTTAAAACGATTATAGAAATTGAAATTCAAATATAGTGCATATGAACGAATGAATAAAGAAAATCTACATATGTTTGCCGACACGAAGAAAAGAGAGTATTTAATTAACATTCTAAAGACTCGGAGAGCTTAACTACGATTAGCACTAATGTATGTCGATTGTCAGTTACGTAATTAAAATGCTTATAATAAAAATGCGTATGGCAATCTGAACGAAAAATTTGCAGTTGATTGAAAAGTAGTCCAAACTGTACTTGACTGAGCAATCTATAGGTTTCTTCACTATACAGATTTCTGCATATCTAGTTAAAATCTATATAGTGAAGAAACTTATAGAGTGCTCGGTTATAGTTGAAAATGAGTATTTGTACACTTTCTTATTTAATAGGCCCACATTACCCTTCGACAGTCTCTCATGACCTCCTCTTTAATAATATTTAGACTCGTTGCGACTATGTTTGTTCCATCTTAAATAATTAGCAGTAAATACTACTATTTTGTTAGGATACTTTAACGAATTATAGTACCTATCCTTAGCTAAAATTATTACAAAAATTCCTAAAAAATATACCAAAACCTTACAAACTTGAAATTTTAAATTTACATAAAAGGTTTTTGTGTCGGCGCGTTTGTTATTTAAACGTATGTACGTTTATTTAACCACTTTTTAGATTAATTTTCATATGTTTAAAAAAATATATAAAATGAACACGCACTATACAATCTTGCACAACTGAGTATAAGTTAAAACAGGTTAACTTAAGCTAACTTTTGTAAAAACTACTCGTATTTACTATAGATAATAGACTCAGGCGTTACTTTGCGGAAATCAATTATAATGAAGGAAAGTAAGCTTGAAACTTTGCTAAGATCCGCATGCAAACATTAACGTTTTAAAATTGCCTAACAAAGTATTTCAAAAATTATTAATCCCCAAAAATATTCTTAAACAATTGCTTTTAAACAAGTGAAAAAATAATGAAGAAATTTTCAACTGTCAAGGGCTCTGATTTTGGTGGGATTTTGCCATAGTTGCCACGCTTGATTGAGTTAAGAACCGCAGTTTGTTTATGTTATGTAACAGATGTAACAAGAAGATGCTGCTGCCCATCTTCTGGTTTTAATTTTCCCTCTGTCGACTTTTACGACCCCCACGGGATGAGATGGGATGGTAGATTCTCTTAAGCCACCAACACAGCTCAAATATTTAAGATACGAGTAATATATTCAATTAAAAATTTATGTCGAAACTTAGTTGTTCTCGAGTTAAATCCTTTCGTATAGATAGATAATAAAGGAACTTCGTTTTTATTTATATGACGGATATATAAGTTATTAGTTTCACGTATGAGGTCTTCGAAAACTTAATTGTACCGGTAGAGGAGTGGGCAGAGCCATTGTAGTGGTGATGCTGAGCTGATCTGCTGAGGGTACGATTTTCGTGATCTTTGCAGTTATTCTTATTCAGTGCTACGACCTATCTTCGGTTTCGTCGGAAAATTCTCAGATTAAAGTCCAACTGCAACGACGCATTTTTCATTTTAAGTTATTGTTAAGCGAGAAAGAGAGCGACTCAAGTTCTGCACCTATTCGCTTTTGGCGACCGCGTGACCCAGCGTGAACAGATCGTATTCCAGCCAGAGCCGGGCTGTTGTGGATGTGAAATTTATGTCAAGATTTTGAATACAGGAGAAATCCTACTGTGGGCATCGTTTAATAAAAAATGCTATGCGAAGATTTACGTGTGTACAAAGCCAGGAAATATCATCAAGAATCACAAGATTATGTACATTTAATTTTACGCTTGAATATTTCTTAGTATAAGAGTTGTCGTGTTGTCTTTTTTTTTACTTTTACATATTTACGACTATAAGATCCAGTTTATGGTTAGGTCTGGTATTACTTGAAATAGAGATAAACACATTAATTTTAGAAATTAGCTGTGATGTACCTTTTGTCCGGGAAATTGTTAGTTATTTTCTTTTAAAGGGCAATTTGTACGACCTTTACTTTTCAAATAGCAACATAAAACATTATACAAAAATATTCGGTATTATGTTGTGAACTTTTGATTGAATGTTCTATCATTTTTGTTTCAGCCAATACACCTATGGCATTTTATTTTCGATTTATAGGCACAGTGAAACAAGTTTTCGATTCAATTTATGTGACTGTTCAATTCGACAGGCGGAAAATTTTATTTGCCTTATAGAGTGGGTTGTTTTGTTTCTGTATATTATTTTATTATTATCTAAACACATCAAAGTATATTTAAAATTTGTTCTGCAATTTAAAGAGCTGATTTACCTGGTGCTTAGTGGTGAAAGATATCATCATGAGGAAACCTGCATGTCTGAAGAAATGTAATATTTTCGAGGACATCTGAAGTCCGACAACCCGCTTTGGAGCAGCGTGGCGGACTCTTCCCATCTCCAAAACCCTCTAGGAAATGAGAGGAGGCTTGTGTCCAGCAGTGGGTCATTTATAGACAGTTGATTTACTTTTTTATATACATTCTTGTTCGGCATTCGTACATTCAAACATACGATATGAAAATCTTAAACAACATTTTGTTTTGACTACGTCTATTTTTGCACGATACAAATATTTGTATGGCTCACAGACAGTTTTGAGTCACGTTTTTATGCAAGTGGAATTTATGCCTGTAAAACGCACCTATGATACAGGAGAAATCCTAGTGCGGGGCATCGTAAAAACAAATTGTACAAGATTTTAATAAATGATTTAAATTTCAATTGTGTTACATTAAGTGTATCTTATGAAATTTTATTATTTTTATTCATTATGTCATTTGATGATGTTGATTATATATATCTAGTGTGCTGAGAAAAGTCCCGTCTCTCGTTTTGCTACGGTTTCTTGAGCCTAAGATTAAATATGACTTCACAAGTCTTCGAAAATTATTGTTAACCCTTAAAACATGCAGGTTTTCCTGCAATGTACTTTTTACCGCTCAGCACGCAGTCATCACTAGAAAGGGTCAAACCAAATAAATATAGTAATAAAGATGATTAATTAAATGTAAAAAACAAACACTCTCTCTCCGTATCAGTTTAGGATTTTTATATTATTATAAGTTACAATTTCTATAAATATTTTAAGAATTAATTACGCACACAGATACAATCATGTCATATAAGGGGTAGGCAGGGGCAACACACGTTGCCCACTTGTCGCCCACGCGAGAAACGAGACATGACGGGCGACCAGCCACGTCGCCGCCGTTTTGGTATGAGTCTAACAAAATTAGTCATGGTAATTTTATGTATACTTAAAACTTATAATTAAATAAGAAAAATAAATAGAGATTACGATAAATGCGGTCATTCGAAATACTAAGTTACTAAATGCAACTATATCAAACGAAATATTATTCGACGTCGTTATTCGAATCACAGATAACTATTATTGATTGATTATATAACAATAAATCGAGTCGTACTTGATTAAAAAAATTGCCATTCAAAAAACATTGTTACTGCGTAAAAAATCTGCATAAAATTACTGTTTTTTGTTTTGTTCCGGACAGATTTATTGCCGCAGGCTGCGTTGATCAGTTAACAATGTACGTATATTACGACAGAGGTGTTTTAATCACAACTGGAACATTTATAACTAATTTATATTTCTCTACTATATTTTTTGAACTGATTGTCAATTTCAACCGTGACATTAATATTTTAAGTCTTTAGTAATTACGTTTTTAATAATTTGATCGTAAAACTACTAATGTATAAATCAAAAGTTTGTTCAAAACAATACACTTATTAAATAATTTAAAATGCAAGTAAAAAAAATATATTTTCTTTAATTTTAGGTTTTGAAAATTGATTTATTTATTATATACTACTTACTAGAGAAGACGCCTCAACTTCATTGTTTGTAACATGATTTACGGTGCACGCGCTTCAACTCATGCCCCAACGTGACATGTTTGAGTGATAAGTTATACTTCGAATAAAATGCCGTTAGGTGTAATGAAGTACAATTGAAATAACTCAAGAAACACAAGTAAATTACGAGGAGTTATTTTTACTAGTATTGTGACTGTATTATCGACAAAACACAATTTAATTATATTTTATCTATTAGCGTCGGCAGCCATATTTCGGTGAAATTCAAAGAGTAAGAACATTTCCACATGCAGACATAATACTATCAACATGTAATGTTAAATAATAACAAACAATAAAATTTCTAATTTATTCACTATAAGAAATGTATGCATTGAAATTCGAATTTAATTCGACTACTTTTTTAGTTTAATATTTCTGGATTATTAATATTATTATTAGTATTTAAGTTTAATTTTAGTTATTTAAAGTTTCTCTCGGCCAAACAACGAAAAAAGCGCCATGGATTAAAATTCGTTCAGAAGAATCGCAGCGACTTTTTTATTTCAGATTATTCATGTATATATTTTGTACATTTTTAAGCAGATACTGCACTACTAGCAAAAATGTATCAAACTATAGATTACAATATTTAATGAAGGAACTAACTAAACTATTATTTTAAAAGAAATTAAAACACCTTGTGGTAGTTTAAATACTTTTTTACTTATTTCCTATGTACGCTCAGTATTAAAAAGGCACAATAAAGAGTATGTCGCATCTGTTCGCACTGATTGCCATCTATGAGAAGATAAATCCATAAAAACATGAGATATGTCACGCGGCGCATGCGCGATGTGAGCGGGAGTAACGCACATGCGCCGCGTGTCATCGAGATGCGCGACATAAACAAGTAAAAAAGTAATGTTTCAGCCTATAAATGTTCCACTGCTGAGCACAGTCCTCCTTCTCATTTCTGAGAGGGTTTTGGAGCTAGGAAGAATCCGCCACGCTGCTCCAATGCGATAATGTTTTCTTGCACCACCGAGCACGTGGTAATTCAGCACTTAAAGTTACAATTGACAATTTCAGTGGTGCCGGCACCGGGAATCGAACCCAGGCCACTCGCGTAATATGAAATTTAAAGCGAGCGCCTAGCCCCTGAAATAAATTCTCTAGTACGTAGTACATAATAACTCAATGGTTTTGAACGCTCTGAAGCGTATTTGTAATTACATTTGACACTTCGTCGTCATTTTAAAAATATAGAACTTACAACCAAATATTAAATACAAGTACAAGGTTATACTTGCAATATAAGTTTTTAATGATATAATTTAGATTTGCATTTGAAATACTATTTCATCAATACGATGACATTATTTTTATATTATAAACAATTGCTCACTAATATCCGCCTAATACAGAGGCGTTACTAGTGAATAGGGATATTGAACCTGGAGCCTTAGTTTGCATTGCTTAGTCAGTTATAATAATAATATGGCTACAAACGGTTTAATTCCTTGCTCATTTTGAATCCCGGTCTCACGGGAGATCTGAAACAACGTGACAAGCCGCTGTGTGCTCAAATGCAGAAGGCGGTGCTCCATGATATTGCTAGCATCGTCCGCCGATTTCTTTCCCGTCCACTCCAATCATCGGTAGGTCTTCCCTGCCGAGGCCTACGCTTCATAGTGGTTTGATTTAAATATTTTATAATATTTCTTTTAGGTATTATGTTTACTATATATTATCTTATTTACTTAATCGTATTTTATATATATTAGACGTCGCAAAAATGTTTCTTTGGCAAAATTGGTACAATTGGACCTAAAACAGTGATATGAATCATTTGGAACACTATGTCAGGGAAACGATCCAGGTTTAATGACGTTATATTTAGAGATAACTCACTATAATAGTGGGATATATGGATTGCGGTTGTGGGACCAAGAAACCTCTTCTCATTGATGCGGTCATTAAAAAGGTGTCAGAACGATTTTGCTGCCTGGATAGACTACGGAAAGTTAATCGACTCAATGTGTCATTCATGACTTACCAGGCATAAGCTCAAGCCTCGGGTGAACAGTGTATGGGGCAATAAAGTACGACCCTTTGTCATCTAGGCGGGTCGGATCATAGTTGCAGAAAACCGGATAAAGATACAAAGGGGTATCCTCCAGGATGACTTTTTGAGTTCTATCTGATTTTGTCTTTATCTGAACCCTCTCAGCACTACATGGCTTCGGGAGGGGATTTCAGCTTCGGAAGGGACGGACAAAAGTGATCTTTTTCTTCATAGACGACCTCAAGTGGTTCGCATCCAATAGCTGCCAACTTATAGAGTTCTTGTAAGTCACTTGTGATTTTAGCAAGTCTATCAGGTTGAAGCTGGGGATGGATAAGTGCGCGGTCTCCATATTGAAAGGGCCGAAAATTCCGAGAGCATATACGACCCTTTCTGAAATTAAAATATACCTAGGTTTGTCACAAAACATAGGTATCGATGAGGCTGACATGTAAGTATGTAACAGCATTTTGTCGGGTCTGAATCAAGCATTCGCTTATATTTATATTATTTATATTTGGATCATACGAGTTGTCATACACATTTGGCATACTCAGGCGGCCTCAAACCGAGCTTGACGTCCTTTATGTCCTTCGACATTCAATGTTTTCATATAGGCAGTTATGTGTAGCCCTGTCTCGTGTAACATCTAAATTTTTTTTATTGGTGGTAGGATCCCAATGCAGGAATCCATCTAGTTATGTACCACCGTAAGGCCAGTTATTCTGCCGTGAAGCAGTAGTGTGCAAACATTACTGTGTTTGATGTTTGCACACTACTGCTTCACGGCATACGAGAGTTCAGAACTGATGTTTCAGGGTGATCGCCGCAGTGTAGTGTCGCACAAAAATTATCTGGGTGACTCAGCATTTGTTATGGGCAGACGTTGTACTTACCGTTAGGTGAACATTTTGCTCGTATCGTTATTTTATCCTATAAAAAGCATAATATTTTTATTCCGGCACCAAAAGAAGAGGCACCCAATATGATGTATAAAAATATTTTAAATAGACCTTAAAATAAGCTGGATAAGCTGCTGTGTGCTTTGTGTAAAGAGTACACACAAAACAACAACTTCCCCGCTAATCCTGGGTCGCTAGTAATATATACGATTTTAATCAATATCAATTGCTAACTTTTTCTTTAATAGACTGTTAGAATCTTGAGTATAATTATAATTATTAATTTAACGAAACAATAAAAATAAATTTCAACAAATGAAATGTTCTGTTAGTTTTTAAAACTAATAAATATTTTGATGTCATACATAAACGAAATAACTCGTTGAATCACTTCGATATGGTAATATTAACATAAGATTCAAATATTTTGTAACAATCACGAAATGAGATAGTTTGTATATTTACTTTTTCAGTGTTGTACGATTTGTTATAATATTATTCAAAGCAAAAGCCCGAAGAAGCATGCCAGGCAATTTGGCAGCATTCGCATCGCCTCGTTTCGGAGATAGACCGTTATTTATAGCAGCTATTGGAGTTTGGGGTATATCGTAACTTCTGCTTAAATGCCTTGTTATAAGCCCCGGCGTAGTCCTAGCAGCTCTCCGAAATTATCGTAAATAATTAAAAAAAAGTGCAGTTAATTTATCAATGAAAAATTCAAAACTTTTAATAATCTTATACAAAAAGTAAAGTAACAGCCTTTAAATGTCCCACTGCTGAGCCTTTTTTAATTATTAGATAGTTTTGGAGTCGGGGAGATTCCGCCACGCTGCCCTAATGTTGGTTTGCGGAGTCACATGTCGTAGAAATTCACATTCGTGCAGGTTTCGATATTTCTCTACACCATCAGGGTACGCAGTAAATCAGCACATAAAATTGTAAAACCAACGCCTACTACGGCTTTGTAATGTTTTATATTCAAAAAAATTAAATTTAAATTTATTTTAAATACAGATTATAGAGTGCCAGACTACCATGCCGCGGGTCCTTGGCTTGAATTCCAGACGGAGCCAACATTTGTGCAAAGACAGATTGTTTGTTTTCGGGTCTGGTTGTGTTGTGATTGTCCTTGCGTTCTGACGCTGCCTCTATTTTCTGTGCAGTTGATAACTTTCGAGAGTTTTCGATAGGTGTCGCAATAGTCGAAAATCGGCCAGGAGGATATAATTCATATTTGAAAAACATTATTTAAATACTATATTGATTATATAATATAACAGTGCGTAATTTGTCGAGCAAACACAAAGAAATTCATTGGTTCTTATGTTCTTATTTCAGGCAGACAGATCGATAAGATCAAAAGCCCAATCTGCGACATCAAATTACGCCGAAGAAACCCGAAGCTATTAGTGCTTATGCAGCATAACCAACAACGCTCTAGGGTAAAATATTGGGTTTAGGCTCAATTTTAGATACGCAGTAGTAATATTATCTTATAAAATGTAAGAAAGAAATTGTTATAGTCTCTGTATGTAATATACATTTACTTAGGCTTCCACTTACATAATTTTTTCATCATCATCATCATCATTTCACTCTACCACTAGTCCACTGCTAAACATAGACCTCCTCCTAGATTACTACAAAAGTGTGTAGCTCTCATTTTGAGGGGAATTTCGCCATAGTTGCCACGCTTGGTAGGCGGGTCGGCAACCGCAGTTTATTTATTCAGATGTTCCAGGAAGATGCTGCTGCCCATCTTCTGGTTTAAATTTTCCCTCTGTCGACTTTTACGACACCCACGGGATGAGATGGAGTGGTAGATTCTCTTAAGCCGCTACACCACATTATTTTTACAAGCTTTTAACTTCAATGTATGTGACGATCACATCTTGCAACTGAATTATGACAACTCCCCCCCCAAATCGAGCTGAAATTTGGAACACATATGAAACTTCAAAGACAATAATATGGTACCATGAAGATGGTCTTATAATGGAGCCGGGAGATGGTGATGAACTCCACAACTTCTCAACATACCGCCGACGTGTTTGGGCTCTTTGGATTTTTCTCGATAAGTACTTTAGACCTAGATGATGTCCAGGGTCTCATGATGGGCGCGGGAGGAGGTCATAGGAACTTCTCAAATATCCATCATAACGCCGTCGTGTTTTGGCTCATTGGATTTCTCTTGACTAATACTATTGACCTAGATGATGTCTTGATGGAGCTGAGAAGAAGTCATAGAAACTCCTCAAGTACTCATGATAACTTTGTCGTGTTTGGACTCTTTCGAATTGTCACAAGCTGTTCATGAATCACACACATAATCATTCGGTCTTATTTTCGGCGAGCACAAATTTCCGATTCAGACGTACCATCAGTAGAGGTAGATTTCGGTAACGACGAAGTCCATATTATGAAACCTAAATCAATTAATTTTCCGGCTAAATACAAAAATTGCGTTTAAAGCGCGTACGTTGGGCGTCTACCGTGCATAAGATGCAAAATGGCACTGTCGATCGTGCCGTGGTTTAGTTAGTTCCAAACTTTTAGCTTTTGGACAAGCGTATGTTGCCTTGAGCAGAATAAAGTCTTTAGATGGCCTTCTCATTGAGGAGCTATATAGCTCAAAACTTAAAGGTCCTGTAACGATGCATTGTAAGAAATGACAAGGTTAAGACGTACCAACTAAAAAGCACAAAATAAATAAAAAAAATCTTTGCCCACTTTCTTACGACATCTGCGGTTTGATATGAGATAACTGATTCTCTTATTTCCCATTGCAAAATGAAATGCCGGGTAGAGAAGTCATTATTTAATCACTTTGCATACATTTTCAGCGAGATTGTAAAAAATTGTACTGGCTATAGCGCGATAAGTAGCTTTTTTTTTTTTAGGACTGATGGTCACTGTTAGCCCGAAGGCTTTTACAGCTTCGCCGGATTGAAAGGTGGCATAGCGCTGACGGCGCTTAGCCGAAACCTTTATTTATGGATGACTGGCGCAAGGGCCCCCAAGAGGGGACCTCGGCTTGGACAGTCATCCTGTTCGCGTGAGTAACCGACTCGAGGGTGCCCAAGGGGGCCGGCCTCGGCTCAGTCAGTTACTGCAATCGGGAGGGCAATATTACTACTACTATTATTACTATTATCATGATTATTATTAGATAAGTTTACCACCAATTCGGAATGCGTTTCCGCTGTAGAAGAAATGGCGCAAGACACTCCAGCGACGCTTCTGTTTATGATACTACTGCTAGGGGAGAACCGACCTGAGATGCGGCGGTATCGCGAATAACTTTGTCTGATACGCCCACGCCGACGGCGGGGGCAGATTGATGGTGATGTTGTGTGTTTGCGTAGTGATGAGTAGAGCGCTTGGGCAATAGTGGTCGCGTCGTCAGGGTCCTCGAGGACGTGCCTCGGTCTCCTTTTTCCGCGGGTCGAGTTTTGGTGTATCGCGAGGGGGTTGTATGTGGCGGCACTTACAACCAGTGGGTAGGGGTGCGTGGCAGCAGAGTCGAAGTATCGGCAAGAGGCCAACTTTAGATATTGGGCTATGGTAGGAAGCCCTAAATCGATATGAAGGTTAGCATTACGCACGAACCACGGTGCTCCCGTGGCTTTACGCATGAATCGATTTTGTATTACCTGAAGTCGGTGAATTTGACGCGGGGAGGCATGCCCAAATACGGGGCTTGCGTATGTCATAATTGGCCGAATACAGGCTTTGTAAAGTGTAATTTTATTACGTAGGGACATTTTGCTATTTTTATTTAGTAACGGATGTAATCGGCCAAGGACGAACGCCGCTCGGTTCCTTGCTTGGTTAATATGTGAACCGAAGCTGAGTCTCGAGTCTAATAGGACGCCTAAGTATTTGACTGTCTTTTCCCAGGGGATTGGACGATCGAATAACTCTATGGTGGGGAGGCGCGGCGTTAAGCGCCGCGAGAAGTACATGGCTGCACTTTTGATGGGGTTGACCTCGATCCTCCATTTCCGAAACCAGTTCCCGAGGGTTCGGGCTGCGGATTGGAGGCGTTTAGAGATAGTGTCTGGATTACGCCCAGACACATAGAGGCAGGTATCGTCTGCGAAGAGGGCGAGTTCGACGCCGCTGGTGTGCGGTATGTCGTTCGTGAAAAGGGTGTAGAGCACGGGACCTAGGACTGAGCCTTGTGGTACGCCGGCTAGGATGAGATGTGGTTCGGATCGCACCCCCTCGACGCGGTAGCGGAAGGTTCGACTGCGTAAGAAATCTCGTATGATGAGTACGAGGCGATCTGGCACACCGAGTCCGTATAACTTGTATACGAGCCCGTTGTGCCAGACCTTGTCGAACGCTTTCGCCACGTCGAAGAAGAGCGCTCCAGTATGAAGCCCGCGTATGAAGCGGGATTGAATGTGCTCCGTTATGCGGTGCACCTGCTGGGTACATGAGTGCTTGGCTCGGAATTCAAACTGCTCGTGGATGGGGATCCCTCGAGACTGCATGAATTCTCTTAAGCGGGCGAGTAGTAGGCGTTCGTATATCTTGCCTAGAGCCTTGAGGAGGCTTATAGGCCGATATGCGGTGGGATCGGACGGGTATGATAAGTAGCAACAGTAGCGATAAGCAGGGGATAACGCTACTACTGTTTAAGTATGTATATGGTGAGGGACGAGAACTGGAAACTCAACTACTGGATACGAAACATAACATTTTCTTGGAGGTTTTCAAAGGCTTTAAGTGCCATCTTTATTTATAAAACCATTATGATAAAGTTTTTTTGCAGTATTGTGCACAAACGTATAGATCTAAAAACTATTTTCCTACCGTATGTATTTGTTAATGAATATAAAATTAATTTAATGTATGTTAAAATAGTCCAATTGTAAAAATATTGCTCAGAAGTATAGTTCTAAACACGTTAACCTTTCAAATTATCAATCGGCTTAGGATAGGCTTAGGATCGGCTTCTTTAGGTTTAAAATGTTATCCCTCAATATCAGTATTCAATAGCCGTAGGCACATTTTCGCTCGAGGGAACAACATCACAGGTGGGCTTTATTAATGCTTTATTTTCTCTTACTGCCTGAATTCTAGCGAGATGAACTAAATAGATTACTACTTTGGGTAATTAATTATTAAGTAATTAATTATTAAGTAATTACGTTAATTGGGTTGGGTTTCCGTGGGTTTTGAAAAGCCGACTAAGTGCAATGCTAGGAAATTCTCAAGAGATCGACTCTTGAGAGTTTCCTAGGTCTGTTCTCTGGTCAATATCATCATCATCATTTAAGCCCCTCACAAGTCCAATGCTGAACATAGGCTTCCACCATATCGCTCCATCTAGTGGGGGACGCCCTACACTTCGTTTGCAGGTACAAAGTTGCCACTAGAGAACATTTCTTACATGTATACTTACAGTCACGCCTTTTTCATATAAGGGGAAGCGGAAGCCACACATACGTAGCGCACTTTTCGCCCTTTCTGCTATATGGCCTGCCCATTGCGACTTCAGTTTGCTGATTCGGAGGGATATGTCGGTTACTTCAGTTCTACTGCAGATATCGTCGTTACCGATTCTTCCTCTTAGAGAAACACCGGGCATAGCGTTTTCCTTAGCTCTTTGAGTGGCTCTGAGCTTCTTCAAGCGGCCTACAGAAAAGAACCACGTCTCGGTACCATATGTTTTCACTGGCAATAAGCACTGGTTGAATACTTTAGCTTTGAGAAATCGAGTAGGATCTGTCGATTGACCTCTTGGTCGAAGTTGGACCTATGTAGTCAGACAATAGGGCCTATGTACAGGTTTTTGTCAATAACTTCTAGCATAGTGTTCCCAACCACAAGCGATACAGGGGAGACAATCGCATTAGAAGTGGTTTCCGTTTTGTCATCTTAAGACTTACCCATTGGTAGACACGATTGAGGTCATTGAGCATATTACTAAGGTGTTGCAGTGACTGTAATAATGACTATGTCGTCGGCAATTCGAGTTAGTACCGTATCTTTTCCGTTTCAGTAGCTTAAAGACATCTTCCAATGCAGCTGTGAAGAGTATACGGGGATCTAACATCGCCCTGTGTTATATCTTTCCGCAAATGGATCGGTTTTGTCTCTGGTTCTGTACTCAGATATCCATTGTAGCTGTGTTTTACAAACATTACAGCACCTAGATATACCATCAGTCAATCTGGCATCGCTAAAGTGACTGTTGCATTGCCCAACCGCGCGGTGTCTGGTCGGCGATCGCCAAACAGCCTGCCCAGCGCTCTTGGCTCCCAACTTGAGAGAACGTTATCTTGCAGTGGATTGTATAAATGGCAATGATGATTATTGATCGCAAAAATAATAAGGCCGGTAGTAGTATTCGTACTAAACATTCAATTTTTTGTCACATAATACTGTCACTAATTGTTCAGTAATCTTTATTAACTTCTTTATATCCCAAATAACTCATACAATATTATCCTTTCTCAAAATTATAGAGAGCAATTTGCCCACAGCCTTTTCTAATTTACTGGTGGTATGAAGCTGAGTCATAGATAGGAACGACTGAACTCTTTGTGTAATAACTGTTCAACGAGATGTTCTTTACAAGGACAGTTTAATAAAAAAAAATATGACAGGATTTCTTTTGAATTGTTTTCTATTCAACAGATATTTTATATTGCTCAAGATCCAAATGTGTCTGGATTTAAGAATTGCATTTTTATGTTAGTCCTTTTTTTATATTTCATAAAAGTGACGGAACGAGCAAAACTTTCACCTGATAGTACGAGGGCGACACTGATAGCTTTTAGAACTTTTTGGCCACTTTTAAAGAATATAATAAAAAAATAAGCTAAAATTTTGAAAATAGAACTCTTTGCTAATATTATTGAGTACTAATTTCATTCATTTGTCATTTGTTTTATGATTTGGCGGCAAATTGAAATTTGTTTGTGTCACGCCAGTATGAATTTAACGCGATAAAATTTTCGTACTATGATTTTTTATGATTTTCGGTGTCATTTAAGTCAACAAGAATGTTATGACAGACTTCGATTGGCCTTTCACGATGAATCCCCTTCTTGGGCCACTGTTTATAACTGGTTTAATGAGTTTAAACGTGGTCGCACCAATCTCAACGATGCTCTGCGTGAGGGACTGCCTTCTACGGCGATGACTGAAGATAACATCAGTGTTGTGGGGTGTATGATAGATACTGATCCAAGAGTAACCTATCTGCAGATTTGGACACGCGTAGGCATCGGTATGATTCAAGTGCACAAAATCCTCCACAAACATTTAGCCGTTAGGAAGCTTTGTGCCCGGTGGATACGTCATTATTTGACCGAGGTCCAAAAACTCCGTCGTGTTGATTGGTGCCGTGAAATGATACAAAGATTTAACGGAAGTGACTCAAAAGCTGTGTTCGACATACTTACGGGTGACGAAAGCTGGATTTATTGCCATGATCCGGAAACCAAAAGACAATCTGCTCAGTGGGTGTTTCCTTCCGAGGAGTTGCCAACTAAATTAAAGAGAGGTCGAAGTGTAGGAAAAAAGATGGAGGCCTCATTCTTCGGAAGGATCGGTCATTATGCGACAATTGTTTTAGAAGATCAAAACTCAGTTACTGCAGAGTGGTATACTAACAAATATTTGCGACTTGTCTTGAAAAAAGTTCGAGAGAAACGACCTCGCAGTAAAATCCTCCTTCACCACACAACGCCTCCTCGCACTCTGCCGGGCGAACGCACAAATCGCACCTTGCGATTTTTATTTATTCCCGAAAATAAAAGAAAAACTTCGAGGAAAACATTTTATGGACGCCAAGGAAGCAGGGGCTGCGTTCCAGAAGGCCATCGAAGAGACCCTAAAGACGAGTGGGCAAATTGCTTTTCTCGGTGGTTCTATCGAATGCAGCGATGTATTGATGTGAATGGAAACTATTTTGAAAAGATATAATAAAAATAATAACTTGCTAGTTTGCTCAGTTTTTGATTATCTAAGAACTTTCAGTGTCACCCTCGTAAGTGTAACGTCTGCCCATAACAAATGCTGTATCACCCAGAAAATTACTGTGTGACACCATACTGCGCCCGTCACCCTGAGACATCAGTTCTTAAATCTCATATGCCCAGTGATTACGCTAGCTCTCAGTGCCCTTCAAACCGAAACACAAGTGGTGGCGTCTTAAGAGAATCTACGACCCCATATTTATTTATTATTATTTTATAAAAAAACTAAACCCCACAGTAGGATTTTCTCCTGTATCTCGGGTGCGTTTTACAAACATACATTTCACATGCACAACACAACCAGACCTGAAAAGCAACAATTTGTGTTTTTGCACAAATGTTGCCTCCGGCTGGGAATCGAACCCAGGACCGGTGGCGCAGAAGTCAGATACGCTAACCACTACGCCACGCGGTCGACATCATCCCGTGGATGTCGTAAAAGTCGATAAAGGGAAAATAAAAAAAACAGGAGATGGGCAACAGCATCTGTCTGCAACATCTAAATGAATAATGATAAATATAATTTGCTGAGGTTATTTACTAATGCACGTATATGAGTGTTATATCTGTTGAAAAAAAAGTAAAGTTTCAGCCTATAAATGTCCCACTGCTGAGCATAGGCCTCCTCTCATTTCTGAGAGGGTTTAGGAGCTAGGAAGAATCCGCCACGCTGCTCCAATGCGGGTTGGCGGACTTCACATGTCTTCGAAAATATTTTTTATTTCTCAGACATGCAGGTTTCCTCACGATGTTTTCCTTCACCGCCGAGCACGTAAAGCCGAGTAAATCAGCACTTAAAATTTCAATTAACAATTTTAGTGGTGCCGGCACCGGGGCTCGAACCCAGGTCACTCGCATACTAAGAAATTTAAAGTGAGCGCCTAGCCCCTGAGCTTCCACGGTTGAAACACTAATAGATAATTCCCGCTGGTATATTGTTTACAATTATTTTATAATACTAAACTTGTCTGCTACTTGTGTCTGTGGTACGGAATCGGATGTTATTAATTTGAATGAATATTGCCTTAAACTTTATTGTCGCAAACCATGTAAAGAAATTTATTCAGTGATTATTTTTCAGCATAAAAGTGAATAATACTAAGCTCAGTATATTCTATCAAAACGTCAGAGGTCTACGTACTAAAACAATTACTTATAAAAGACAATTAGCACTTTGTAGTCATGATATTATATCGTTTACCGAAACCTGGCTCTATGAAGGTATTGCTGATGAGGAAATCTTTGACACTCGCTATCATGTTTTTCGCCGTGATCGTTCCTACTCAGTCACCGGTCAGTCACGTGGAGGTGGGGTACTGGTAGCAGTGCGACGTGATTTAATCACCGAGTACAAACCCGAGTGGCAAAGTGCAGCTGAGAACCTATGGGTCACGGTGTCAATTCGCGGCTCATCCGGTGTAACCAAACTCCATATTTGTACCATATATCTCTGCGCCGAGAATCTTGGTAATTCATTTAATATGCAGTTAGACAACTTTCTTACTAAAATGACATCACTTATTAATTCACAATCATCTGATAAGTTTTTAGTACTAGGTGACTGCAATATGGGTTCCATTGCGTGGATAGGGGTGGATGGCGAAATTATACCTAAGGATGTTCCGACCGGTAGCCACTACATGGACTTGCTTGACTCCCTTAGTACGAGTATGTGTGATATTAACCAATACAATTTAGTGTACAATAAAATCGGTCGCATTCTCGACTTGGTTCTGTGCACTGAGAGTTACTGTTGTACAATGCACTGATCAACTAGTACCGGAGGACCCTTATCACCCGGCTCTTGCTCTTACCTTACCTTTTATCTCTGTGAAGCCCCTCCATCAATACAAACGAAAAGTATTTGATTACTTCAATGCAGACTACAATGTTATTAATTCTGCGCTCTTCACTACGGACTGGTAAAGCCTTCTTCAACATAAATCATTAGATGGTGCAGTAGAATCTTTCTACAATCAGATTTACGCTATACGTAATAGATTAGTGTCTTCTCATTATACTCAATCCACACCCTATCTGGTATACTTCTGCGCTTATAAAAATGATTAAGGAGAAAGTAAAATTTTAGAGAAAATATAAAACATATGGCAATATTACCATATGTTTTATATTTTCTCTAAAATTTTACTTTCTCCTACAGTAAACTACAATAAACAAACATTTGAACTACTAAAGGACAGGGTGTCAGAGGAAGAAAAAGTGTGCTATACCAGATACATGTAATAAATTGAACAGTCTATTAAAATAGACCCTAAGGTGTTCTGGAACTACATTAAAAGCAATAAGAAAAGTAATACAATTCCCTCCTCCATGACTTATCACGACGTGTGACACTGGCGATAGCATCTCCGAATTATTTTCTTCCTATTTTCACTCTAATTTCTTCCATAATGCATTCAACCAATACCTTAGCACTTCCTGCGAGCTCAGTTGATATCTGTGCGTTTTCGATTTCAACTAGTGATATTCTCAAACTGCTCAAGGGTCTCGACATTAACAAATCGCCTGGTCCTGACGAACTTCCAGCAATATTTTTAAAAAATTGTGCAAAGGCTCTTTCCTTACCTATAACCATATTGCTTAAAAGATCGTATCGGGAAGGGAAAGTGCCATTGAAATGGAAGATGGCCTATGTTTCGCCGGTACATAAAAAAGGTTCGAAAAATATAGTAGAAAACTACAGACCAATTTCGAAATTATGTCCCATAGCTAAGATAATGGAACGTGTAGTTTTTGATCAACTTTATTTCAGTTTAAGTAATTCCCTCAGCCTCTAACAACACGGGTTTATAAAAGGTCGATCAACTGTATCCAACTTAATACTTTTCAACGATTTCGTTTCGGAGGGAATGGATAACAATAACCAAATCAATGTAATCTGTACCGACTATTGCAAGGCTTTTGACAGAATCGACCATTTATTATTGCTCCGCAAGATTAAAATGAACGGGATTAGAGGTGACCTGTACCGCTGGTTCTCGTCTTATGTCCAGAATCGTTCTCAAGCTGTAGTTCTTAATGGCTATATGTCTTCTTGGAGGCCTATCCCTTCAGGATTTCCTCAAGGATCCCTTTTAGGTCCCCTATTATTCATTTTATATATTAATGATATTGAAACTTGTTTTCTCAATTCTACTTGTCTTCTTTTTGCTGACGATATGAAAATCCTTCGAATCGTTAATAACTCTTCTGATGCAATCCTTCTCCAGGCTGATCTGCTTAGGTTTACGGATTACTGTAGTCAGAATAGATTAGATCTAAATGTGTCCAAATGCCTAGTATTGTCTTATTCGCGTAAGCCTGTAGTTTTTAAATATATTTATTTATTAAAGAATGAGGTGGTATTAAGGCAGGAGATAACTGGAGACTTGGGCGTCATTCATGACAGCAAACTTCTTTTTGATCGCCACATTGAGACTATATGCTCAAAAGCCTATAAGGCGTTAGGTTTTGTTTTACGATCAACGGCATCTTTTAAAGATATGAAGACATTGAACATTCTATACTGCACCTTTGTTCGCAGCCATGTTGAGTATGCATCCCAAGTATGGAATCCTCAGTACTCCACATATATATCTAGATAAGAAAAGATCCAAAAGAAATGTATCGGTTTTCTGAGGTATAAATTTAAACTATGTAACGAGGACTACAACTCTATGTGTTCTCGTCTTCACCTCCTGCCACTGATATCTGATCCCATTTTCCTATTCAAATTAGCACAAGGTACTGTTGACTGTCCTCAGCTGCTCTCCAAACTTATGGTTAAAATACCCCAACGGTACCCTCGCCACAAGGCGATCCTATCGATTCCGTGGTCGCGCACACGATACAGGCCAAATAGGTTCTTATCCGATCCAGCAATTTAATCAACGAACACTATGATAATCGTGAGGTGGATCTATTTCTTGATAGCAGCAGGGATATACGAATTTTTTTACATCTAAGTTTTATAAACAATAGCTAATATACATTATAACTTTAGCGGCACTGATACTGTAAACAGTTCTCCAACAACTACTAAGATACAAATAGGTGGGAACAAAAAGTAGCCTCCGTATCTATAAAATATAAAACAATAAAATAAATAAACTGCGGTTGCCAACCCGCCTGCCAAGCGTGGCAATTATAGCAAAATCCCCCCAACATTTGAGTTACAAACTTTTGTGGCAATCAATGGGGGGAAGCCTACGTTCAGCAGTGGACTAATGCTATGCTGAAATTTATTTATTTATTTTATTTAGGACCATCAACATAGATACAATCATACAGGTTTATATAGAGACAAAGTTACAATTGTTCCATGTTGAGAAATGATGATGATAAAAAACAACTATTAAATATACGAAAGAATTGACAACCTCGTCCTTTTTGGAGTCGATTAAAAACGTTCAGCCTTTTGAATATCTAAATAAAATAATGAAAACGAACAATGTTTATACGATGTTGGTATATTTTATAGCTTTCCGCAATGGCCGCAAATTTAACGCTTCAGTAACGAATACAATTTTATATCGTATTTCGTGGTTTCATCGATTATCCACTCTCACCTTTTTTGTGTCATTTACAGTTTCTCAGTGATTACGTAGGTTACCTAGTTAGTCTATCTATATATCTGCTATATTAATATTTCAGTAATTAACAATGTTTATGAAAAATCTACCATCTGAAATTATAAATAATTTACAGCTTCTAACTATTAAACCACGGATCTTATTGGCTGCTGTTAAAAGACTAGTTCAGAACTTTGTCACCATCATCCCAATAATCAGTTTCAATACAGCCAGCCCATTTCAGTACCCACGCCTCTCTCTAGTCAGAGTTGCCGTTAACTATCTCACTTGGCGGATGAGCATTCGATTACGTTAGAAAACGTTAGATGCTGCGAAATTTATGTTTCTTCATAATTTATGTCTTTTATATCAGCAATTGTTGTTTCGCCATTTTCAGAAAATGGTAGTCCTGTTGTTTGACCCAGCAACAGGAAATAAAGAAGACTTCATGTAAAGAATGTAAATGTATAGTGAATTAAAAAAAATCCGTGTAGTCTGTTTATTTAGTTTACTAATACATTAATTTTTAATGTCTGCAGCATGTTGTTAAAGTGTGCTATGCTTGTTGAAATAGACTTGCGAGCATAAACCCGGGAGAAATTAATATTCACTTCACATAAAATATTTACTGAATAATAAAGTAGTGATATAAAATAAGAAAATGTAATTAAAATTTGAATCTTAATGACCATCTGAATACGTCTTGGAAGAAAACAAAAAATCTACTTGTTTGTCAAAAACATCGTTGTGCACACAATAACTAATAATAATTTAAATTGTTATTATATATTTCAAAATTGTCGAAAATATAGTAAAAGTTTGTCACACTTCTTAGGTCGGAATAGTTTCAAATTGTGAGTTGTGAAGCGAAACTCTTAATTGAGTTATTCTATTATTAACGTATAACAAATTCATTCTTTAAAAATATTTACGATTATGTCTTACTCGTAGCGTCAACGATATGTTGTATAAATAACATTTATTAAAGAAAGCTTTGCTGAAGTTAGATAAAATGTATATAATGTGCTTTTGTAAAGGTGTAAATAATGTGTTCCATTAAATTCAATAATTAAAAAAATATGTAATTTACTTTGTAGTTTTTTTTTACTTTCGAATAAATTCAAACAAAAATTAAAAACACATTCACCAGGAGAGATTTAAAGGCGTATGAATATTCAGAGGTAATTAACTGCCGCTGCGATATCGAAGGGGATAAATCCACGTTGAGTTTTAGTTAATCCCCGTACGGTTAGATTACTGTATGTGCACTTTTAATGTTTAAGTATCTTAGAAGAATTTATTTTTTGACAAAAGTCTCAAAAGTTTTATTTGGAACATTTTTAAGTTGGTAAGCTAATAAAATTAGTAAAACGTAACGACAGTTATTTGTTTTAGAATAATATACTTTATGAAATAGTTTATTGCAATATTTTAAAAATACAAATGCCTTAAATTGGCTTTGTGTCATTTGATACTGTTTTAAAAATTATTATTTGATAAATATTTACTGGTAGTAGGATTTCTATGCAGGAATCCGTCTAAGTAGGCACCACCGCAGGGCCAGTTATTCTGACGTGAAGCAGTACGGTGTGCAAACATTACTGTGTTGCGGTTTGAAGGGCACTGGGAGCTAGTACAATCACAGGGAATATTAGTCTTAAGGAGTGACGGGCACAGTGTGGTGTCACACAGAAATGTTCTGGGTAACATAGCAATTGTCATGGGCGGACTTTTCATCGGGTGAACGTTTTGCTCGTTTCGACACATAATCAAATACAAAATAAATATTAACTTATTGAAAATTACATTAAACGTGCTTATTTTTGTAGTATATTCTTAAAATATCAATTATTTCTTAATTGTAGTTTGAAGAATTTTCCAATATTAAAAAAAAAACTATTCGGTGTGTCGTTCAGGGGTGCAAAAGTATGTACCTATGAGACATGTTATTTAAAGATGCATCGAATGGTAGCTCATTTAAGAAATGAGATAGAATGAAAATCAAAATAAAACGCTAGAATTATATTTTTTTTATTTTCATTTAAGCGCATTAAATATTCTTTAATTTAGTCTTTATTTCATGAAGCTAGGTCAGGTATTTTTGAAGATATTGAAGATTTTCTAACCAACCATTTTTCTTTGCGGTCCAGTGTATATATGAGTAGAATGAAAGAGACATGAATTACCTCCAGGCAAAGAAATCAGTCGACACGGACTATGTTCATCATTATTTAAGTTATATAAAGTTTTACTTTCTACTATTCTATTAATTTTATTTGAGTCTGTAAAATCAATTAATAAGAAGATATCGTAAACTAGGTATAAATTCGACATACGTACATCCAATACAGCCAAGGGTCTGACTCTAACCGACTCATCTACTTTCATTATAAAGCTTAGTTTAGGCACCAGTCTCCCACAGTATTTCAAGAGATGTGTTGTGTAATATTTATAAATTAAGATTAAGAAATCATATAAGTCGTACTATATTGTGGTGAGAAAATAAATCATTATTATTATTATTATTATTTGATTGTGTTCAGCAAACAGTGTTTTAATTAATTGTTTGTATTTAATTAAGTGTAAAAAGTGACAGAATTTTTGAAATGAGGTACCTATATATATATTTTGGATTGATGGCCTCAATCTCAATCGATTCTCGGTTTGGCAGAACGATACTAGGTAACACCTTTCATCCAGCCCCCGCCTCTCCTAACATTCCTACGGCTACCCTCATATATGTATTGTATATACTAATGATAACCTCTTGGCCGATATTCGACCACGGCGACATCTTTCGAATACTGTCGGAATCTATCAACTGCGCAGGATATATTATAGTGCCACAAGTGTTCGCACAAACACAGAGGCACTCACTTATCCCAACCTATCTTTGCTCGATGTGCGATAAGATCGGAGATAGACTAGGATGACTACCAGCCTACCACTAGTCCACTGCTGTACAAAAGCCTCCCCCATAGATTGACACAAAAGTTAGTAGTACTAATTTTGGAAAGATTTTGCCATAGTTGCCAAGCTAGGGAGGCGGGTTATCAACCGTAGTTTATTTTTTCGGATGTTCCAGAAAGATGCTACTGCCCATCTTCTGGTTTTCATTTTCTTTCAGTAGACTTTTATGTCACCCACGAGATGAGATGGGATTTATGACACCACAAGGTAAGACTAGGATGCAGTTTCAGACATCCGGGGACAATCACAACACAACCAGACCAGGAAACGAACAATTTGTCGTTTTGCACAAACGTTGGCTTGTATTGGTTGACCTGTTGCGTAGAAGTCGGGTGTTCTAATCACAAAGCCACGCGGGCGTCAAATATACTACTCGTAATACGTATGTACTTTTTAAAGATACCAACACTTAAACGATTTACAAACTTACTTTTCCGACTGATAAAATAATTTGTAGGAAAAATTAAGATTACTAACCGCAAAGACAACAGTGCTGTAATTTCAGGATTTTTTAATTTTCCTTCCGTTGTGGACTAAATACTAACTTTAACCCTATTCTTTCTAGCTCTGTTAGAAGTACCTTAGATTTTTGATGATCGGTAATCGATGATGAGTCAGTGACAATATAGGGGAATTTAACTTGTGATAGTTCGTAAACTATCATAGTTATGCAACACACTTGTAATTTGGGAGTATAGATAGGTTTGGTAAATAATCTAGGTGACTGAAATTTCGTAGTTCGAACGAACGAACCCAGAACGAAGATACAGTAACAGATACTGCCGTGCCCCCAGAAAGGACGTCTGCTCTCAAGCGATTACTTTCCTTTACTGTGGTGCAGGATTTGTGTAACATACATTTTTGGGATGCTGCTGAACCTTAAACACTTTCAGCTATGTACACTTTTAGATTTGAGGGATTTCACAATAAGATTTAAGAGAAAGTTTATTGTGAAATCTTAATTAGCCTCTTAGTAGCCCACTGTTGCCTAATTCTCTGTAAATTGTGGCGATAACTTTTAAATGATCCTGATCTGAAATAAAATATTGTACAAGTATAGTAAATTATGTTTGATGGATCTACTAGTGGGAATTTCATGTCATATGCAAATTGTGTACGCCACACGTCACTCTAAAATGGAATCAAGTTAACAGATACGAGTCGAATCCGTAGATACCCAGAATACATTTTATATTTATTAGGACATTGACATTGTGAATAACGATAATTCTAATGACGCTAAAATAGTTTATAACTTAAAGTAAAAAAAAAAACAAATTTTGATACTAAATTATTTATATCACATTTACAACCTTATATATATTTGTGATTGCCAACCCGCCTGTTAACTGTGTAACAACTATGGCAAAATCCCTCAAAAATGACAGCTACAAACTATGTTCAGCAGTGGACTTGTGTTAGGCTGAAATGATGATGATGATGATGATATATTTTTTTCTGTTAAAGTATCTATGATGTGTAGAGATCAGATAAGAATATTCTAGTATATTATTTTAGCGTTGCTTTTTTATTCTACTTATTTCTAACTTAATAACTTTACTTCATTTATTCTTCTTCTTCTTTACTTTATTTCTTCTTCTACTAACATTAATACCACTAATATAAGACACAAATATTTTTTTTAAAAGAAACTGGCGTCTCGAGCTAAACGTTCACCCGATGGTAAGAGCAACGACCGCCCAGAATATTTCTGTGTGGTGCTACATTGCGCTGGTCTCCCTGCCATATCAGTTCTTAAGTTTATATATTTTTTACATTGCCTATCAGTGCTCTTCAGACCGAAACACAGCAATGTGTGCACACTATCGCTTCACGGCAGAATATTTGGCACTTCGTTGGTAGCTATCTAGACGGATTTCTGCAAAGGAACATGCCACCTGTAATATATATACAGCATGCTGATGCCTAAGATGTTTACTTTCTATGTTCTGTGGCGGATATCGTTATTATGGATTAATTCTATCGCGCATGGAAACTTTTATATATCTTGCGCAGATTATGTCTTTTGAGTATTAACTAGAATATCGCGGTTCTTGTTTTACTATTTTAGAAATATATTTTTTTATTTAAAAGCAGAAATACAGGTTATATAACGTTAAATTCTTATTTTATTTGACGATTCAGTTATTTTAGAACACGCGATCTCGAACATACTAGTAAGGTATTTGTCGTCTCGGTTGGCGCAGTGGTTAATTGATTGGCATCTGTGCTACGGGTAACGATTTTTATTTCCTTAGAGATATTTTGTTAAAATTACAGATAGTTGCTCCCGGTCTGGGTCTTTGAGTATGTGGAATTTCTGTCCATAAAACGGACAAATGATAAGGGAGAAATCCTAGTGTCGACCAAAAAGAAAGACTCGAGTAGACATTTTTATAAACGGTAATACATACATAAAACACTTTTTCCAGGATGCAGACTGGTTCAGGAAGTAGACTGGCAAGAGGAAAACATAATTCCTAGTGACCAAGACTGGAAATACGCCCAACATGTGGTTACAGTTGAAAAACTACAATGGGCCATAAGCAGTTTCCAACCTTACAAAGCGGCAGGACCTGATGGTATCTTCCCTACTCTTCTTCAGTGGGGGGGGGGGGGGCACAGATTATAAAGGTACTTGCCGTTATTATGACAGCATGCCTAGCGCATAGATACGTCCCAATAATCTGGAGGGAAGTGAAACTAATATTCATCCCCAAACCGGGCAAAAGTGACTATACAACTGCCAAATCCTTCAGACCTATCAGCCTCACATCTTTTATGCTGAAAGCTTTGGAAATGTATGTGAAAGAGAGCTGAGGGGAAAGACGCTATTATACAAACCGTTGCATAGCAATCAGCATGCTTATAGCTCAGGTAAATCAACAGAATCGGCACTCCACCGGGCAGTCACCCAGATCGAGTTAGCCCTTAACCAGAAAAACATCTGTCTAGGAACCTTCAATGATATAGAAGGAACCTTTGACAAAACAAACTACACCAGCATAGGTAATGCCCTCGTCAAACATGATGTGGAGTCAACCTTAACGAACTGGATTATAATCGCACTAAGCAAACGTATAGTGCGCATCGCAGATGAGAGTCAAATAGTTAAAATAGCGAAAGGTTGTCCACAGGGAGGTGTGTTGTCACCGCTCCTGTGGAACCTAGTCATCAACGACCTCATCACAAAACTAAATGTAAACCATTTCCTCAAAATAGGGTACGCAGACGATCTAGCAATACTAATCTCAGGAAAACAAGCTAGTATAGTCTGTGACCTTGCACAGGCGGCGCTACTTATAGTATAACGCTGGTGCAAGGAATACGACCTAACAGTCAACCCAAACAAAACTGAACTGATAATGTTCACCCACAAACGGGTACTGAATAAATATCATCTTCCCAGTTTATTCGGTACCGAACTACGGCTATCATCAGAGGTAAAATACCTAGGCATCATACTGGACAGCAAACTAAACTGGAACAATCACATTGAAAACAAAATCAAAAAAGCGACTATCACCTTTTGGCAATGCAAAAGGATGATTGGTAATCGCTGGGGCTTGTCACCGAAAATCATCCTGTGGCTATACAAGATGATTAATCGCCCAATGATTACTTACGTGCAGTAGTTTGGTGGCCAAGAACAAGATTAACTACTGCTATCAACAAACTCCAAAGACTTCAGAGGCTAGCATGTCTGGCCACGACAGGAGGACTACTCCCACAGTGGCCCTAGAAGCCATGATGGACCTGCCACCGCTGCACCTATACATCCAACAGGAAGCAGCTTTGGCAGCCATAAGGCTCAAAACACTGAATCTCTGGAGTAATAACCAGATCCCACATACCAATATACTTACAGAACTGTTTGCAGAAATGCCCGTTCTACAGGCTGTGTATGATAGGATCCCAAAGCAATTTGTATTCGACAAGAAGTACAAAATACAATTACACGAGGACCATCGTACTGAAGGACTAAACCCTAGGGAACTTAGACTCTTCACAGATGGTTCCAAAACCGGGTTAGGTACAGGCTCTGGAACTTTTTCAGAGGACCTAAATATACAAATAGGCACACCACTCGGTGCCCACAACACAGTGTTTCAGGCAGAGTGTATGGGCATTATTTACGAAGCATCGGCTATAGCTGAAAGTAAGGTAAAAGACTATTCCATCCGAATACTCTCCGACAACATGGCGGTACTACTGGCCCTCAATAGCTATAAGCTATAATATGTTATGAATTCAGGGCTCATTTACGAATGCTACCAGAAATTAAATGAGGTAAGTCAATTCAATAAAATAACCCTACAATGGATTAAGGGGCAACGACGCGGCCGACGAACTTGCTCGGGGAGGCTCTAACCAGTGTGCTGTGGGTCCAGAACCTATACTGCTACTTCCTTTCCACTAGAAACCAAAATGTACAAATCTGGGCGAATCACCCAGAGTGCAGACAGGCAAAGACAGCTTTGCCCGTTATCAACAGTCGCATCTCCAAGGCGCTACTTCGTCTGAATAAACCCCAAATCAGAACGATCAGTAGTGCTATAACTGGACATGGATCATTTAACAAACATCTGTTTACTTTAGGTGTTACAGACAGCCCTCTGTGCAGAGCCTGTATGGAGACGGACGAAACGGCGGCCCATGTCCTACTGGACTGCCCTGCGGTCGCCTTATACCGGGTCAAGCATCTCGACTAGCCGAGACCGCTCCCTGAGGTCGCGGGGAACATTAAGGGCCTGCTGCGATTTCTGGAGGAGCTTGGTTGGCTCGAGTAGCACAACGTTCCTGCCTACACGCAAAACACGCGCTAAACGTGGAGTTGCGGAAACCGGCCCGTTGCAATCTACAATCTACATACATAAAATCACGACTGTATCCCATAAGGGGAGTCAGAGACTGGGCACTCACTGCAAAAGCAGATGACAATCCACGTTTCACCAAAACAATATAATGCATTTGGTGTGATAGGTGGTGAGCCCATCGCCACCATGCGCTATTGGGTGCACAGTGCAGTTTTATTCCTTACTCGCCTTTTACGAGATCCATTGGATGAGATGGAGTGGTAGTATTTTTTGTGCCATGTGGTGGCGGCTCGTTAAAAGAATAAACGTTAATATGTAACGATAACGATTTAACGGTTTAACGGTTAGGTTTTGTATAAACGATCCATCACACTAGGACTTCTTCTGTATCGTCAGTGCGTTTTATAGACATTTTGACATACACAATACAACCCGACCGGAAAACCAATGATTTGTGGTTTTGCACTAATGTTGGGTTCGAACTCTGGATCCGCGGCGTACAAGTTAGGTATTCTGATCACTGGACTACACGGTTGTACAGTTGATGTGCTCTCTGGTAGTCGTGCAGGCTGTCGTACGTGGCTGAAAGATAAGACGAATAAGTTTAAAAAATATTGTTTCTACTCTTTCCATCGTTGGTAAATATCGTCTGCGATTAATAGACTTGTAGTATACATATTTTTACTAATAATTAGGTGAATAGTAGTAATGTATATTAGACAACAATACACAGTTCTTCTTCGTCAAATAGGAATGTTACGAGTACAATAGTGTTCTGATTTCAATCGCTTCCTTTATATTCATCCCTAATCGAATTTCATGTCGTTTGTAGACACAATAACCGAAGATAATTACATTGTCTTCTACAAGGGTTGTTGGAAAATTTTCAAAGCCCCAGAGATGGCAAGAGTAAAGTTGATTATTATGGTGCAAATTGAAATACTAATTGAACACACAGGGTTTTGCACCACCAGATTTAAAGACGCAACGTTGAAAAAATTTATGTTGAACGATGTTATTATTATTTTCTATGTATCGACGTTTACAAAATTGTATGCTCTTATGTAATGTATATGACAAGAATTGACCCCATTGAGGATTACTTATCTTATACATAATACTGAATTGTGCAACTTCAATTCCTAAAAATACAAATCGATATATCGAGATTTGTGATTTAAGCCTTAATTATAAATATTTATATCAAAATCATCATTCTTTAATATAGAAATATTACAAAACTCATAAAGAAATCGTAAAGAATTAAAGATTGAAAAAAGCCGTTAACGCTTATAAAATATTTCTCTATCGAATCAAATTGTCAGTGTGTACATTAATTATAAGATTCCAACATCAAGAGGTTAAAAAAACTACTCTTTATTCTTTCCGCCTACCGAGATACCGCTCTTTACTAGGAACTATTTTTAAGCAAATGAATACTCAGCCAATACAGATCATTGTATTTATTTATGAATACATTATTAACGCCTATTTCATGTACTACTCTTTAAACAAAATATAAATCTATGTAATTTTTTATGCAATACGTGGCATAAATTCAGAGGTTTTTCATGAGCAGCCGTGCGTTAACTTCAATACTGCTCATTTTTTCGTAGGGTTGAGGAAACATAAGACATAATTTCGAGTCACATATACATAGCTGTAGAAAGCTAGATTATCCATGACAAAAACAAATGAAGATCAAGTATCATCAATCTATGCCTAATACGTAATATCTTTGAGTTGAAATTGGTTAATTATTTAATACATGTGATATTATTATTTACTGGTGGTAGGTAGCCTATGCAGGAATCCGTCTAGGTAGCTACCACCCCAGTACCAGGTAGCACTGAGAGTTAGTATAATATCACTGGGCACATGAGACTTAAGTAAGTGATATCTCAGGGTGATGGGCGCAGTACAATTCTGTGTGGCACAGCATTTGTTATGGGCAGACGTTGCATTTACCATCAGGAAAACATTTTGCTCGTTTCGTCACTTTCTTCAATAAAAAGGAGTAGGAAATGCCTTTAACAACTTATTTGAATCGTGTTCCCCTATTTTTTATTACAAATGCATGAATAACTCCACAAAACGGAAGGAATATATAGACAATATGAGTAAATTACTTTGATTAAATATTGTTTTACTTACAAATTTTCTCTATTTAAACTCGAAAAAATCTTAACACTGCTTTTATAGAAAATTATTCTACCACTTAATTAAATTGTGGCTCATATACCCACAACGCGGCTCATAAATCTTGTGTCCGCACACCAACATACAGTTATTGTCGCCGTTTATCTGCAAAACGGCTTATGGTATCATAGACTGATTTTTAGATTGAGCGGTAATAACATGCATTTATGTACATTAATCTATTTTTCATGAGATTATTTTGTGATAGATGCTAAGCATTATTGTCACTTTAACTACTCGTATCACTAATGCGATACCGGCCGTGTGGTAGCGGCCTAAGAGAATCTACCACCCCATCTCATCCCGTGGGTGTCGTAAAAGTCGACAGAGGGAAAATGAAAACCAGGAGATGGGCAGCAGCATCTTGCTCGAACATCTAAATAAATAAACTGCGGTTGCCAACCCGTCTGCCAAGCGTGGCAACTATGGCAAAATCCCCCCAAAACGAGAGCTACAAACTTTTGTGGCAATCTATGGGGGAGGCCTATGTTCAGCAGTGGACTATTGATAGGCTGAAACGACGACGACGACGACGACGAAAGCGATACCAATCAGGACCGAAAACAGTGCACAACAACTTTTTTACTGTCAATGTAAATTTAATTTTATTCAATAGTACTTCATATTGCAATTCATATACAATATATATTACATTCATACTACAAATATTCATAGAAGTTCTTGTACTTTAATACATTTTGTATTAAACTATAAAAATATAGCGAAATAGTACAATCGAACTAGTAATTAAAATAATAACATCTGATTACTGAATTGGTTTGGCTGAATTCTCGAACTTAATCTTTAGTTGATTATTGAACTGGTCCGATGAAACACTAATAATTTTTACATTTCATTTATCATATGAATTGACTTTTGCCTGAATAAATTTAGCTGATTTTCGACTATCTGTTTATTCGAACGTAAATTTTATTTAAAAACTTTATTGCGCAGTAAAGGTACAATTGGTGGACTTAATGAATAGGACATTCTCTACTAGTCAAAACGAGTTAAGTAGAAAATTTAAGCACGTGATTTCAAGTAAAAACATAATTATAATTTAATAAATTGTATGTATATAGGTTGAAACTTAATTACGTATGTATACACATACACAAACAAATATACACATACAAACACTAGTGTATATACACATACTCACATAAACATAATAAGTTAAATATAATGTATTGAAACATCAAAAGCGTAAAGTAAAGTAAGTTTCCTCACTGGAAATAGAAAGATAGTTGTCAAAAATCACTCTTTTAAAAGAATATACGGAGGACAGCTTCCATATATATAACCTAATTTTGTTTCATAACGATCGAAGCATTATTTTTCAATCTACGATTTTTTTAATCAACATCCAATATTTAGGATTCTGTAACTAATGTTACTAGTAGTTTACTGATATTTCAGTTTTTGTCCATAGAAAGGTTACCTTATTTTCCCTTTTGTATTGTTAATCATGGTGCACAATAAAGTTATATTCATTTTAATTCAATTAATATAATTTTTTTAAGTATATATATTTCATTGTAATACGTAGCTACAATTCAACAATTTTTATTCCCCAACACGTATTTCTGAAAATCAATATTGTCAATAATTTTGAGGCTATTATATAGTTGTCCGGAGATCTCCTCTAGATTTGAGTGTATTGAGTAGGTTTTAATTAATTTTTATTCGTAGCTAATTAATACCTTAACACAGCTGCCTTAGTTAGATAACAACAAACACTTCCAACTGGAGAGGTCTATCTCCTTCAGTAGACTGTTTATAGGCTTCTGGCGATGATCACTAGGCGAAACAGAATTCATTTTGCCATCTTGTCACGTGAATTTGTACGATTCCAAATAACATTTAAGTCTTCATTACTTTTTCGCTTAACTTTATATTTATTGCAAACAAGAGGTAATGATTTTGTATGAGGAATGACGTACGTTACGTATTATCCATGCAATTTGTAATTCAGCGGAAAGTGACAAAATAAAAGGCGTGGAGTAACCGACGCTGAATGCAAGCAGACCATATAAAAAGTCGGGCGGTTGAACTTTTATGTTTTAATATTTTTTTTATCTAAAGTTACACCATTCAGATTTTAGTTATGTGACATTCCCTATTCTTTTGTTTTAGTTATTTATTTTATTTGTACAAACGATTTTTCCGTTCCTATCGATTGTATATAAATATTTTGTAAGGAAATTACTTTTTATTACTTAGTATTATTAAAAGTTATACAATGGTTAAGGAATATTTAAGCAGTACAACGAAAATATCCTCTTTATTTAGAATTATAGGCGAGAGTGAAATTGTATTATCCTTATATTAAACCAATAGAGACTAAGGATACAGCTGGGAGTCGCAAACAGGTTTCCAATAAAAGAAATCGATGCAGCTCAAACTTAATGCTCTAACAAGACAACTGCTTACTGTGAAATATGGAATAGCCGGCGTTTAATAGTGCTACCAATCTTTATTTAAACTAACTGGATAAATGGTGTTCGTTTTTAGTTCTATAATGAAAGTAGAAATTTAAGACCATTGCATAGTAAATGAATACTTTGGAATCGTTTGTTGGGTTCACTGTCTGTAATTTACAAGTCTCATTATGAAAGAGCTACGCGCCAATTAAATCTAAAATACAGTCCTTAGAGACAATGAATCATTGCGGCTGGCCTCTCGTTTTACTGCGGGTCTTTAGTCACTGGATGTCACAACCGTCTACCTTCATAATATTATCGCAGAACGTCATGTTAGTATGTAAAATGTATATACAATATGTGAAATGCTTCCGCAATACGTTTCATCGAGCCAGTAAAAATGTATACAAATCTTAAAATTACCTCTAAATCCTCTATTCAGTGTGACGTACAATCTAATTTCATTAAAAATAAATATTCAGAAGTAATCAGTCGAACTTTTGAGGTCCAGGTTTGTGGTTGTGTGATTTTACACTTATTATTTTTTACGTTTATCACCGCATGGCTCCGCGTTATATGTACCCGCCAGACAAGTCACAGATCTTCTTGAATATCAGTTGAAGACTATATATAATTAATATATATATACGCAATAACCAAATCGTAGGTTTTGGGGTCTGGGTACTAACTGTCATTGTGTTTTGAAACCTATTGTATGACTTCGGACTTATGAAGGACTCCAACTTATTGTCGTCGTCGTTTAAGCCTATCACTAGTCCACTGTTGAACATAGGCCTCCCCCATAGATTGCCACAAAACTTTGTAGCTCTCGTTTTGGGGGGATTTTGCCATAGTTGCCACGCTTGACAGGAGGGTTGACAACCGCAGTTTATTTATTCAGATGTTCCAGGAAGATGCTGATGCCCATTTCCCGGTTTTCATTTTCCCTCCGTCGACTTTTACGACACCCACGGGATTAGATGGGGTGGTAGATTCTCTTAACCCGCAACCACACCAATTTATATGCTTATCTTATTACTCTACTGCCAGGGAGTACTTGACCTAGTTGCCTTGTCCGGCAAGTACCGGATAAGCAACCCAGGTCTCCCGAGCTACCGCTGTCTCTGTCATACCCTACCCCATCGTCATTTCCTACCTAATCCTTCACCTTTCCTCTCCGCCAAGCCAGTGGTGTGAAGTCCGAACGCAATGGTACTGTTACTGTCTGTTCAGATTAATCGAATGTATAAATGTAATCATTTTTTATATGTGTATTAATAGTGAATTACACTTTTTGCAGTTTAGTATATTGCAACTATTGCATTTCAAGATTTTGATGCAATGTTTAGACTTCAATAGCCGTAAGAGATAAGTTCCTGAAATGCTTGCAGAAAAGCTTTTTTACTGCTAAATTATTAATTTATCGACATAACTATCGTTACGAAATATATTAAAATATTTACATTTATGCTATACCTAGATCGGCCTACATTACAAAGACTAAATATAATACCTACATTACAAAGATTAAAAAAAACTATCCCAGACTAAGGGTTATTCTATTGAATAAACGACATTACGTCAGACATTTTTAAACGTTCTTTATGTACACATTGTTTCTTTTTATCATATATTTAGTTTTTCCCATATCTTTTTTAATTATAGACTGGTAAAAAAAGGGACTGTAAAAGTGGTTTGCAGCTAGAGTATGCAATAAGGATGCATAATATTTTGCTTTGCTATTGTAATGGATTATATGCCTCTAAATTGATTCTCAAATAGGATCGTATGCCCTTGAATCGATTTTTTAAAAATCATTTCGAATTTTGAATTTGTAACAATTCTTTTTTTATTTTACGATGTGATTGTCTTAATCAACCATTACGAAGTAGGAAAAGCCTAACGATACACTCGGGGATCAAAAAGATACTAAAGCTTACTGGTGGTAGGAATTCCTATGCAGGAATCCGTCTAGGTATGTACGACCCCAGGCCCAGTTATTCTCCTGTAAAGCAGTAGTGCGCAAACATTTCTGTGTTACGGTTTGAAGGGCACCGTGAGCTAGCGTAATCACTGGGCATATGAGACTTAAGAACTGATGTCTCAGGGTGACGGGCGCAGTGTAGAGTCACACATAAATGTTCTAGGTGACATAGCATTTGTTATGGGTAGACGTTGCACTTTACATCAGGTGAAAGTTTTGCTCGTTTCGTCACCATCCAATAAAAAAAAATACTATGCAAAAGCAGAACTCAGGGAAAATTAAGGGCAATAATTGCATATATTTAATTTCACAGTATGAGAGCAACTTGACTAATCTTGACGTTGATCAATTGTGAGGAAAGCTTTTAAAAACAAACAAAGAAATAAGCAGCGGTAGCGGATTATTTCTAACTCAAAAACCTTTTAAAAATAAAAAATAATTTTAATTAAGTGTTACATCAAACATTTTTCGAAGCCGTAGCAAAAATTGTATTACACTAATAGAAAACATTTTTTTATACTTATACATGAACAACACACAAAAACTTTCACATAAAAAGATGCACCATATAAATAGTGAAAACAGCTTCAATAATTAAATAATTGTTGCAATAAGGTTATTTCATCATGATTTGATATCAATAGTTTAATAGGCCTTTTCGCAAGTAAAAGAGATTTTCTACAATCACAGGTAAATTGGCCATCGCTGTACCAGACGACTCGCACCCAAGACGCTGGTAGTAACGGCCTGTAAAACGTAAGAAAGGCAGTTTAAGGAGATATGGTTGTGCCCACTTTGCTGAAGCTCTTTTCCTAAAAGAGATAACAGCAACACTCCTGTAAGAACAACAGGCGGCTCTGGAATAATCCAGAGAAAAATAATACCTTTGATGCGGAGACGGAGCTTCGGAAACTAAGAATATTATTGCAAGAACAGCACAAGACATCATTTGAGAATAAGCCTGAATGTCAATGCAAATGTAGTCTGTGGTAATTTGAGCGATATACGGTCTGTTATAAGAGAGGAGTTACAAAGCCTACTATCTGAGGCTTTTCTTGACTCAATAAGTAGTCGTGTGGCTCAAATACTAGCGGACACAAACATTACAGTACAGAATATGATGACCAAAGTACAGAATATGATGACCAAATTAAGTATAACGGGAAAGCAAGAAACAACTGATTGTCAGGACGATACCTTGTCGCTAACCAACCATGCGTCCGATGCTGAAGATTTTCTGAAGGAGACAGCAGAGGACGGCAGTAAAATCCGGCGGGTACACCAACCAACACGCAAACTTCCGGCTAAACCGAGTCCAAAGACGCCGTCTCGAAAGCGTGTAACTGTTCCGCGTAAATACAATCCAAATGCGTCTGCACCGCTTAACCGCTCACTCCCTAGTCATGTAGAGATGGATGCCTTGCCGCCACCTCCTGCAACTGACGGTGGGCATAGCCGAAGAGCTCCTTCTACTATGGACCCTGATGATCCTGAAACGCATGGAGATTGTACCAAAGCAAACTATAAGTGTGGTATTCGTGCCTCCCAATCTAACGCTGCACGTAGCACGTGGCACGGTGACGCCTGGCGCCACACTGCTATGTGCCGCCGAGCGGCGTCGGCACCAACACTTATACTATGTAAGGGAGGGCACCAGTGAAGACCAGGTCCGTGCTCATCTCACTGCCATATGCGGAGAAGATGTCTGTTCTATTGAAACACTCAAGGCGCGGGGACACTATGCATCTTTTAAGTTAGGCGTTCCCTCTAAATTCGCCGACCACATCATGGCCCCATCGAATTGGGCCCAGGATATTTGCATTAAGCCCTGGCGACAGAAATTTCGTCTCAAGCAAAAATCCGAGGCTAACTAAAAACATCAATGTGTATTATTAAAATTTGCGTGGTATGCGATCGAAAACCGCATTATTTAAAAAAATGTGTTATTGTGTGATTGTGACATAATAGCCCTGACAGAAACATTTTTGACAAGCTCAGTGTACTCGGGCGAGCTGTTTCCCCCTGGATATGTGGTGCTGCGTGCAGACCGCGCCGGCGATGCGGGTTGGGGTGGTGTGCTGCTCGCCGCGCGTGGCTGCTACACTGTACACCGCGTTACAGACATTGACGGTATCACGCCAGATATGGAATTAATATTCGCTATCATAAGCTGGAAAAATGTAAAATTTCTATTCTGTGTTGTTTACTTACCGCCTAATTACGATGACTATCAGTATTTGAACGTTATGACTTGTATAGAGAATGCAGTATGTAAATATTCTGACTTGGACATAATACGAGTAATAGTAGGTGACTTTAATCTCAATTCATGTAGTGTAAATGTAAAAATCAATTTTAGCTATTTTTGTGAGTTCTGTAAATTATCGCAATATAATAATGTAGAAAATGATCATGGCAGCATGTTGGATCTGGTACTGTGCGGGTTAAGAGCAGATTCCGTGTCGGTGTCGGGTGGTGCAGGGGCTGAGGCACTGGTGCCACCGGAGTCATACCACCCGCCGTTGTTAGTGCTGATCTCGATCACGCGTGGCGCACCGCTGCCTTCACCCTCGCTGCAGTCTTGTCCGCCGATTGCTCGTACCCTGTGCGCCACCAAATTGGAATTTTCGTAAAGCAGATTTCAGTGCACTATACGCAGCGTTAACTGATTTAGACTGGTCAGAGTTAATGGGTGCTACGAACGTTGATATTGCTGTCGAGATTTTCTATCGGACAATATACGATTGTGTAAATGCATACTGTACCTGTTAAAAAAAAGTTTCGACATCCCGACCGCTACGTATATCCCTCCTGGTACACCTCAGAGATAATCCGAAATATTAATAATAAATACTTTCATTTTGTCAAATACAAATCTGAGGGCAAAGAAGTTAATAAGGAACTCTTCAGGTATTATAGGGGGTATGTGAAGACTCTGATTAATAATGCTTATCAACAGCACATCGGACTAACTCAAAAAAATATTATTAACGATCCTGCGAAATTCTGGGAGTACATTAAAGACAAAAGACGGGACAGACGCGGAAGCGAGAAGTTTACTTGTGACAATGCAGAGGTGGAGTGGCCGGATGCCGCCGCTGCATTTGCCCGCTACTTCAGCTCCGTTTTCAGCCCGGCGCCCCGCGCCTAGACCCTGTGGATGCGGTGCGTTATTACACACCAGATTCAACGCGGATTGCCATCGACGCTGTGAGTGAAAAGGACGTAGAGGTTGCAGTAAGGAGACTTAAGTCTCGCTCTCCCTCGGGGCCGGATGGCATACCAGGCTTCCTTGTAAAAGACTGTATATCTGTGTTAAACTGCCGTTACTATTTATATACAATTTGTCGCTCCAGAAACAGACTTATCCCCAGCGTTGGAAAAACTCCAGAGTCACTCCAGTGCCTAAAGATGCTCCGTGTTCAGATGTCTCAGGCTTCAGACCCATAGCGGTGCTCTCGGTATTCGGTAAGATCTTTGAATCTATTCTCGATCGTCGTATCAGCGAACAGGTGGGTGCCATTCTGAGCGACTGCCAGCATGGGTTTCGTAAGACTCGATCGACCACTACCAATCATGTAAATTTCGTTGACTGCGTCGCTGCCGAAATGGACGCAGGTCGTCAAGTTGATGCAACTTATTTCGATTTCAAGAAGGCGTTCGATCTAGTAGACAACGATATTCTACTTCAGAAGCTGGCTACGGTAGGATTTGTCCCCAAACTCATAAATTTCTTTCCGAGTTATTTGGGAAACCGTAGCCAGTTCGTTAGAGTGGCTGGTCACGAGTCAGACGACTACTACACCCGGTCTCGAGTCAGTCAGGGAAGTACCCTAGGACCCACATTGTTTTTGCTGATGATTAACGACTTGCCGGATGTCGTGAGTTCTGCTGGGTGCCTTATGTTTGCGGATGACCTCAAACTGTACTTGGGTGTGAGTAGTGTCGCCGACACCGAGAAACTGCAGCGGGACATCGACGCTGTGGCTGAGTGGAGTAAAAACAATCGTCTTCCCTTCAACACCACCAAGTGCAAGGTCATAACTTTCTCACGCTCCCGATCTCCTTTATGTGTTACATATAATTTACCTGACGCTCCACTGGAAAGAATTGATGAAATACGGGACTTAGGACTGACATTAGACAACAAACTGAACTTTCATACACATGACGAATATTTGTAAAAAAGCCAATAAAACCCTTGGCTTCATAATCAGAGTTGCATCACAGTTCAGCGATGTTAAGGTGGCCAAAGTCTTGTACAATGCCTATGTGCGTAGCAAACTCGAGTTCGGCGCTATCATTTAGGATCCATATGAAAGTAAATACTCCTTTATGATCGAGAAGATACAGGGAAGTTTGCGCGGTGGGTTTACGTGCGCTCATACGGGTATTATCCTTACCTGTATCCCTCGTTATTTGTATCGGGTATGGTCAGCTTAGATACGTTGGCACTAAGGCGAAAATTGCTCCTGGTAGTGCATTATTACATGCTGATGCAGAATAAGATTGAGAACCAGACAGCTTTGGAGCAAATTAAGCTCAGTGTGCCGAGATGTAATGGATCAATTAGGACACGGCGGCCACACAGGCTTCTTCAGCAGCCGCGCACGCGTCCACGCTGCGCCGGTAACGCGCCCACTGTGCGTGCACGACTATTGCTCGGCGACATACTTGCTCAGTGCCATGAAGTTGACATATTTGCTGATCAAATAGGTTTATTTATAGGAAATGCTTATATATATTTTAATGCAATATTTTGACTGACACACTTTGTTACATTTTATTTTATCTGACATAACCTTTAGTTTTTTCTGTTTTTCTTTTTCATTTTAAATTTTTGTGTCATTATATTATTTGACAAATCTATTCAAAATCTATTCAAATGTAATATTTTAGTCGTTCGTTGTGGTTGTGGTTTAGGCTTTGTGCTTACATTACTATGTTTCGATCTAAAGGGCACTGAGAGCTAGTGTAATCACTGAGCATATAAGACTTAAGAACTGATGCATTCTTCACAGAAATATTCTGGATGACACAGCATCTGTTATGGGCAGACGTTGCACTTACCACCAGGTGAACGTTTTGCTCGTTTCATCACTTCATGCAATAAAAAATATATATATATATAATTGGACCTCTTTAATATATCCACTGTTGGTAATACTTATTCTGACTCCTTAGGAATTTCCGCTAAAAATGATTGGAAAGTCTAGTATGCCTAGTAATTTCTCTAACTATACAGTAATGTTTATAAACCCTTCCGACTTTAAATTAATATAAAAGCTTTAGAGTTTACCAAAGGCATACAGTTGCGGATAGCAATATTTCACATGGCATAGCGATAAGAGAACACGTGGTGCATTAATAACTTTTGTCCTCGATAACATCTAATTTATTACATTGCGAATAATTAACAAAGATGATAATGAAGTAAATTTCGATTTAAAAACTATATATTTATTATCCAGGAAAGGTTGTGTTAGTAAATTTTTAGAATTACAAAAAATATATATTTTTTATGTTATGAAACAACAAATTAAAGACTTTCAGATGTTTTCCTCTACTTGTGTTGTGAGAACTTGCTTTTTACTAAATTTTATGGTTCTAGGTCAACGGGACGTACCCTAAAGGTTTTGATTTATTGGCAAGTGTCAAAATATGCTGCATAAATGGCTATTTTTTTATTGCCGTAGATCGAAATATTTCATATTAATATCAACTAAATTCCATCACGCGTTCTTGAGAAAAAGGATCTTGATAGACAGACGGACAGACTGACAACAAAGTGATCCTATACGTATTCCTTTTTACTTTTTGAGGCACGGAACCCTAAAAATAAACAAGTTCGCACGTTGTATTCATACCGTAAAGCTGAATTCACTCAATGTGAATTTCCATAATTTCAACCAAGTGGATCCTGTGAATCAACTTATGTAAGTATATACTTTAGTTTAATGAATACACAAATATATGCATATATTTGTATTCATTAACTAAATAAAATATCCCAACCAAGCGGGAGTTCCTGCCTTGATTGTTATTATTCTCATATTATATGTATATATTTATTTTATCTTTATTTGCACACATAAAAAAATGTAAAAAACGGCGGACTTAATGCTACAAGGCATTCTCTGCCAGTCTACCTTCAACAAGAGAGAAAGTAGGGGGCGACAAATCGAAATATAAAAAAAAATAGAACAGAAATTTATAAAAAATATTACTTAAGACTTAAAAAGGAAACTAATCTATGATAATGAATATAAAACAATATTACTAATAATTATACAATATATATGGCTTAAGATTTGCTACCATGTCAATGTAATCGACAAGGCTAGGTTAAACATGTTAAAAAAAGGTCTTTATATCCCCCTTCTCATCCCCTTCTCGTTTCAATTATATTCATTAAAAATACTTTTACATTTTATCTACAAATTTAAAGTAGGCTTAGGCTACTAGGACCGAGTACTACTTTAAATTCTAAGGAGGTATAACGACGAAAACCTTATTAAAGTTGACAACTGAACCAAGATTTGGTAGACAAAGTTTTTTATTTGATTTGAATTCTGATACAGTTGGGAATAATTTATAAATGTTATTTTACTTAACAGTCAACGATGTTGCTAAAAAGCTGAACTCTTTTCTCCATTATAAAAATTATAGTCCATATATTCAGTTTAATAACTATATAGTTTTCATCTAAATTCATTAATGCTTTTATGAACAGAATAATTTCATATTATGGTTATGTAATAATTCTTTGAAAAATAATAAGTTTAGCATAAAATTACATATGAAGTTACGCGCCTATTTTGAATAGATGGTGAGATATTATTTCTCTATATATTTAAGATCTTGTTGGAATAATATACTCTATAAAAAAGGTATAATATTGGCATCTGAGACTTGAGTATATCTCGCAATCGTATGTCTCTGCTTCATATGGATGGTTGTCCACTTCTCTCTAAAATGGCAGAAGAGGGGCGACATATATATAATACTTTGTGTGATACTTATGGACTAGTGCTGATTGTAGAGGCCGTTCTGCTTGAGTTTTAAGTCATTCGATGTTTACGATTTACTCCCGTAAAATTTTATCATAGGACATGATTCTTGGTTTCTTCGTTTCTTCTACTTCTACTACTACTTATACATTGACCTAAAATAATTTTGTTAAAATCAATTACTAAATAGAGTGCGCCTGCAGAGTTTGTTTGGTAAACAAAAATTGATTATTTCACGTCCAAAATAAATGATTTTCATTTAATTGCGGGGCAGAGCCTGGTTGTAGCTTATAAATGGGTTGGTTCGACCAATATGGGGTCACTGTACACGCTCATGCTTATACTGTTTCGAATGACTAGACGAGCAAAACGTTCACCGGTTAGGAAGTGCAACGTCTGTTGTACATTAAAACAATGCCCATAACAAATGCTGTGTCACTCAGTACATTTCCGTGTGGCAAAATACTGCACTGGTCACCCTGACACATCAGTTAGTATACTGGTTGTAGGATTACTATGCAGGAATCCTTCTAGGTAGGTACCACCCCAGGGTCAGTTATTATGCCGTGAAGCAGTAGCGTGCAAAAATTTGTGTGTTTCGGTCTGAAGGGTACTGAGAACTAGTGTAATTACTGGGTATTTGAGACTTAAGAGTCAATGTTTCCGGGCGTAGTGTGGTGCCAATCTGAAATGTCCTGTGATACAGTATTTGTTATGGGCAGACGAAAACTAGGTGAATGTTTTGTTACTTCTACTTTGTTTGTTGTCTCGTTACTACTACTTTTTCCTTATAAATAATTGTTACTTTTCATATGCCCAGTAATTATAATAGCTATCAGTGCTCGTCAGACCGAAACACAGTAATATTTGCACACTACTGCTAGGCGGAAGAATAACCAGCACTGCGGTGGTTGTTACCTAGAGGGGCATATAATAGCAGAGCAGTGTAGCGACATAATTTTTTGTGTATGGTAAGTAACGATAACCGGGGAACCAGTAATTAGGATGGGCAAAATGTATTCTTAGCCCTCAGAGGCACCTTTAATCACCACAATAGACAACGCACCTTTATCTTGGTTTGTTATCAGGATGCGGGTTATCTAGTGACCACTGAGCATTATGTGTATTGTGTGCTCGTTTGTCACCCTAGTGTACTTTCCCATAGACACACAGAGTAGAATAGCACCTACCACTTTCCGATCGAGGTCTCGTAAGAGTCAACTAAGATATTTTACGGACAGCATTTATTCGTGCATAATAACACCATAACTTGCAATGTTGTCCACTAACTACTGCTCGTTGGAACACACTGAGGAGTAAGACTCATTATGACTCGTACCAAAATGGTGGCGACGTGGTTTGTCTTGTTTCTCGCGAGGGCGAAAAGTGGGAGACGTGAGTGGACTCTGCCTACCCCATATAGGGGAAAAAGGCGTGACTGTTTCGGTCTGAGGAGCTCTGAGAGCTAGTGTAATAATCACTGGACATGTGAGACTAAATAACTTATGAATCGGTGTGACAGACGCAGTGTAGTGCCACACAGTGAATGTATGTACGTGAAAATTGAAAATGACTTCCACATTTCCAGAAATATATGTTGAGTATATCAAAATAATAAAAAGTGTATTCGCCAGTCTACATTTTTACAATATTAAACCGAAATTACAAAGTACAGACCGCCAAACCTTAGGAGACTGATCGATAATTAAATGGCTGTATATCTTACATGTATACATATATTATATATAACCTTTAGGAACTGACAAGTTCAAAAGATGAAGAAGTGAAAGAATTTAAAACAAAGTTTTAATGAAGGAAAGTAAGTTACTTTGCTAAGATCCGCATGCAAAATATAAAAATGGTGTATATTACCTAGTTTTATGCAGAGCACTGCCCGCCCTTCCTCAGTAGCGTGCACAAGCAAACTAACACCGCCACCAGGAACCGCCACCAGGTACCCTCCACCAACCACTACAATACTACCACTGAAGTCGAGAATACGACACGTGTTTCGCCCCAAAACGACACATTATCAAGCGTCATAGACTCTACAACAGACGGCCGCCGAGCGCCGTCTCGGCGGCCGGCGGTGGAGGGTGGGCGGTGCTCTTCAAAAAACTAGGTAATTACACCATTTTATATTTTGCATGCGGATCTTAGCAAAGTAACTTACTTTCCTTCATTATAATGGATTTCCGCAAAGTAACGGCCTGATTCTATTAACTACAAAGTTTGAAATAATTTTTAACAAGGTGAACATTCCGCTCTTAATAAAGTTTAAAACTATATTATTTCCAGTTGGTTAGAACAATTTATGCCGAATATTAAGTTCGAAGATCTCAAGGCTTATTAGTACTAAGTTGAATGAATTAATATGAAGAGAAAATAGTCTTACAGAGACAATACAATCTTTGAATAAATTTGTAATTTATAGTTTCTAAATTTTACCTAAATTTTACCAAACAAGAGAATTCTATAAATTTTCAAGGAATTTTGCTTTCTACAAACTTTCAGCTACACAGCTTATTACGTCAACGGAATCAACAGTGAAATATTTGAGTACGCCTTGCCTTAGTTAACATTATTACGCATCGGTACTCTCATTAAGAGACGTGCCCAGACGACTGAAGCAACGTTAATTCACGTGGACTGTAGAACGGAAATTCGGATTTCCTAACAAGATCCTCGCTGTTTCAAATCTAAATATTATGTAACACTGCTAGTTTTTGATGTCTCGATGGATAGTTCGGAGTTCTGAGATTTAATGATACCTATTTTTTTCTAAATAAAAAAATATGTTAGAGGGTACTTTAAAATATGTCTTCTGAAAAGGCATCCTAAGAAGCTGAACAGCGTCATTGTGGGACACGGTTCGCAACTTAACTAATGAGTCATCTGACTTAATTGGAAAGAAGTACTCTTTTTTTTTAAGTTAAATTTTACAATTACATTAATTTTACAGTTTTAAGCTTACATATATTTTATATAATTAATGTACATATTTATTATACATACATAATAAATATATGTATGTTACTTATGAAAAAACCAAAACGTGTTAAGGATACATTACAAAATATACAAAAGTTTAATCGGATAAAAAATATTATTGTAATTAAATTTTTGTTATCAAAATAGAACCCTGTGTTATTGTGGTCATACTATGAATAACTACCAGAACATCAGAAACAGTATTTTGCCTTTCTTACAAATTAAATATTGTGAACTAAAAATCGGAATCAACTATTAATACTATTTACTAAATGAATGGGATGGAAATGAACAATATATATAATAGATATTTACAAGAAACGAGTTATTTTTTGCTAGTTTTCTTTTAATTTATTTGTATCATCACAAAATAGAGTTTTATTTTCTGGTACCACCTCTAATCACTGGGAAAGCATCCATCGAGTATTTATAACTTCTATCACCCATTGCTGTTAGATGTTACGAACAAAAAGGATATGGATACGGATAAATACGGAAATAATTAACATAAGCGCACTTACGCTTTTCAAACTCATTTATTTATCTATTTTTTGCATTTTTCTATTTAACATTAAAGGGCAGGGGATCATCTTAAAGAGCATCTTCCGCGCATTATTGGCTAGCAGTCTACGTGGACTACGCATGGACTACTCTCTGAAAGATTCTTTGGATCAAGATACATTAATATGACAAACTATGTACTACGATGGAAAAATCACGGTGTGGTGTAACTTTATTATTCTTTAATATTCATTAAAATGCATAAAATAATAAAAAAATAGGAACAGTATTACGTTGTGTTTATTATTTTTTCATATCTTTTAACTGTAAAGGTACTCGTTAAATGTTATACAATTATGAAATAAGCATTATATGTAATTTTTCTTACGAAAACCAAAAAAAGTAAAATTTTAACTTTAACCATCTTTAAAATAATGTATACATTTTTCTCCCGACTATTGTTTTAAGCTTTGCCTGTATAGCACCGGGTGCATGTCGAGGCAGTTTTAAGATTTATCTACACGATCTTACTCTGCTTCGCTAGGAGACAATTCGATTTACTTTTCTACATGTTTCTTTAGACAAAAGTTACGTCCTTAAGCATTGATTTGATGATCAACTTTTTAAATTCATAATTATTCATATTCCGGTAGCGGCTTAAGAGAATCTACCCCATTCATACCGTGGGTGTCGTAAAAGTCGATAGAAGGAAAATTAAAACCAGAAGATGGGCAGCAGCATCTTCCTGGAACATCTGAATCAATAAACTGCGGTTGCCAACTCGCCTGCCCAGCGTGACATCTATGGCAAAATCCCCCAAAAATGGGAGCTACAAACTTTTGTTGCTATCTATCGGGGAGGCCTATGTTCAGCAGTGGACTAGGTGATAGGATGAAGTTATGATGATGATGATTGTTTAATGTAATATGTGTAATCATTTAAATAAGTATTTAAGCAGTATTCAATTCCAAATAACGTCGCTTTAATTACACTTTTAGTTTGCAGTTTATTGTTTAAAGTTGAAGTTACATCCTCAAAACGTTATGCTAGCAGCGTTAGGCATCTTGCAGTGACAAAGAAGTTTACAATGGCAACTTAAGACACATAAAATGTTATTCTCTAATTAATTTTTTTGAAATATAAAACTTAATTTGCATCTCTTAAAATTTTTATTCAAATATATTCTCTGCTCTGTGGTGAATACAACTGTATAAATAATATTCGGATACGATTTTTAACATTTTTTTAACATCGCTCATTAACAGGTGCTTATCATTAACGGTCTATTCACCAAAGACTCTTAGTAACTTAGTATTTTTTAAATTTGATTTTTGACAGAGAAAATATTATTATGCATTACAGTTTAGTTTTTCGATAGAGCCACAGGTATGGCGCGTATATTTATTTTCAACAAATTGTTAAACAAAAACGCAAATCGCGCGTCAGTTCTGGCAAGGGTGATCGGATAAGCAGTAATTATTCTTCAAGCGACTTCAGCTGTTGGTCTTAGCTGACTTTATTAGAATAAGTCGTATTAGAAACCCAATCGATGATTTGGAAAGTTTGGCAGTTGACGTGAAAACCCAGCTGTTAGTTTCATTTTATCAGAATCTAATTATGAATAATTTGGCTTTTCCAATAGATTGTAAAAGTAAGAAGATTCACTTCGCGTAAAAAGTCCCTTTACCAAATACTACTCGTAAGATTAGGCGACCGACTCGGATATTCGTTAAATTTTGGGATATATTAAAATAGTTTATGTAAAAACTTGTGCAATGAATGAATAATCTGTGATAATTTCAATCGGGAGGGCAATATTACTACTACTATTACTAATATTAGGATTATTATTAGATAAATTTACCACCAATTCGGAATGCGTTTCCGCTGGAGAAGAAATGGCGCAAGCAACTACAGCGACGCTTCTATTTATGACACTATTGCTAGGGGAGAACCAGCCTGAGATGCGGTATCGCGAATAACTTTGTCTGATGTGGTGATGTTGTGTGTGTGTGTGTGTTTCGTGCTGTGTAGAGAGCTTGGGCCCTAGTGGTCGCGTCGTCAGGGTCCTCGAGGACGTGCCTCGGTCTCCTTTTTCCGCGAGTCGAGTTTTGGTGTATCGCGAGTGGATTGTATGTGGCGGCATTTACAACCAGTGGGTTGGGGTGCGTGGCGATAGAGTAGAAGTATCGGTGACTGGCCAACTTTAGATACTTGGCTATGGTAGGAAGTCCTAAATCGATATGAAGATTAGCATTACGCACGAATCCACGGTGCTTCCTGTGGGTTTACGCATGAATCGATTTTGTAGACCCTGAAGTCGGTGAATTTGACGCGGGTAGGCGAGGGATGCGCAAATACGGGGACTTGCGTATGTCATAATTGGCCGAATATAAGCTTTGTATAGTGTAATTTTATTACGTAGTGACATTTTACTATTTTTCTTTAATATCGGATGTAGTCGGGCGAGGACGTAGGCCGTTCGGTTCCTTATTCGGTTAATATGTGGACCGAAGTTTGACTGTCTTTTCCCAGGGGATTGGATGATTGAATAACTCTACAGTAGGGAGATGTGGCGTTATGCGCCGCGAGAAGTACATAGCTGCACTTTTGGTGGGGTTGACCTCGATCCTCCATTTCCGAAACCAGTTCCCGAGGGTTCATGCCGCGGATTGGAGGCGTTTAGAGATAGTGTCTGGATTACGTCCAGACACATAGAGGCAGGTATCGTCTGCGAAGAGAGCAAGTTCGACGCCGCTGATGTGCGGTATTTCGTTGTGCAGGTATGAAGCCCGCGTATAAAGCGGGATTGAATGTGCTCCGTTATGCTGCTCGCTGTCGATTCTCGCGACGTAGGCGGTGTCCACCGGTAAGGTGCTTGGGGAGCATTGAATCACGAGACTGTCAGCTAGACATTCTGCCTTTTCTTCGTCTAGGAAGGCAGGACGGTTTGTTGGGTCGTTGAACGGGAAGTGCCTCCTTCCACTGATTTTGGAAGTCGTCAGAAGGCGAGTAAATGACGATACTACGTCAATGTATACGAGTATGAACAATTTTCGCTTGAATTAAAATTATTTTGTTATATTGTAATAACAAGACTATAAATTGACTTTGAAAACCACGTGGCTTAACATACTGAGTTTCTCACAGGGCCATTGTTCGTGGGTTTGAATATAAATCAAGCCCAATAGGTCTGCGCTTTCGCGAAGTTAGCGTTACCACGTTAACTTTCAAAAATCACAAGAAGGTTAGGTGATACAGTACTGTGTGTCTTGTATTCCGGGCAATTTTCACATGTCTCAAGAAAAAAGTGGAAGTCAAGACAAGCTAGTATTTTTTGGTAAAACAAGTTAGTTTCTGTTTTATTAAGTATTAATGATTAATTGGTATTATAATATATATTATGCAGATTATGTGTTTACTTTGTTAACCTGGCTTTGGGTATGTTATATAGTATTATTTCCTTAATCACTGAAATTTCATCTATTGATCAAATCATATCATTGTTATATCCTGGGGAGAAGAAATTCTCGCATCATTTGTCAATGTCAACATGCTAGTGGCAATTTAACGATGCTAAAACGTAATTTCACCCTCCCTAGTTTTTTCATATCGCATTAGATATCGTCAAGGGTGGATATTTGCGGAGATGTTATTGTAACCCAATATAAACTACGGCCTATCTATATTCTTTAACAAAAATACATGACAAATTTTTATGCGGAAAAAACAACAAAAATATGTTCGTTATGATAATTTAATGGGTAATTTTTATTTTTTCTGTATGTGTTTTTGTGTGAAATCACAGAAAATGTTCAATTTATTGTACATATAGTATGAAGAAAAAGATAAAATTGGACCGATGTTGATCTGTGTTGTGATGTTGAGATGTTGAGATTAGACGACATCCATATCGTTTCACCGATCACCATAAAAGCACATACATGTATTATTTCATGGAGATAGTTTTTATGCTATCCACTTTGTTGAACCTGGTCACTAGATGCCGCTGCAGCACATCAACTTTAGGTACGACAACGTCAGCCGGGTTTTGGAAATACTCAAAATTTTTAATGATTATAAATAATGTCATGTTCCAGTTTTCCTAATTATTTACATTGCAGCGAAAATTATATAATATTCAGTGAATTGATTTTGAACCAAGGACACATATAAATTGCGGTGGTGCAAAAAGCTTCAGCTATGTAAATGAACATTATGTACGAGTACGAGTATGTTAAAGTACCTACAGTTATTTAATTTAATTAATTTGTGCGTGGTGTGTACAGTTTATTGTCATTACTACGCCTAAGTTTCATTTTATGTTGTTGAGTTATCTTCGTGAACTTAATTTTTGTGTGGATATCGATATTTAATATTTTTCGGATTAGCGTGTAATTAAACCATATGTAGGTGTTGAATATGTTCATTAATTTTGTTTCTTTGTAAATTTTATGTGTAGGTATTAAATAATCATAGTTAAATAATACTTTTGATAATTTGTTTTGGGCAGTTTGTAATACGGCCAGGTTGGTTTTAGCTGCTGTGCCCCATATTTAAATTAAGTGCTCACTATGAAGTTTTATTAGAGAGTTATAGACCGTGTAACGAACTCACCGCGGAAGACATTGAACAACACTGCGTAACATCCCTTTCAAAGTCGTTAATTTAGTTTTAATTTTATTAATATGAGGTCACTAAGTTAGTTGTCTGTCCAAAGTAAGACCTAGGTAATTTTCATGTTCTACTCTATTTATTAATTTATTATTTATCATTAAAGGAGTAAAATTTCTAATAATTTTATTTTTTGGCGCCAGTATCATATTATTAGTTTTAGTAGTATTTATGGTCAAAAAGTTACGTCAAATCCACACATTTAGCAAGTTTAAATATTTTTGTGCATCAGCTACAATAGTATCTATTGAGTGTCTAAAATAGGACAGGCATGTATCGTCGGCGTACAGCGTAATGTCTCATTTTAGGCCAATTTGATTAATACTGTTTATTTATATCAGAAACAGCTAAGGCCCCAAAATCGAACCTTGAGGTACACCAAATATTAAAGTTTTAGAAAAGCTTTGTTCATCAATTTTTACTACTTGCCTTCTATTAGATAAGTAAGACTTGAACATATCATGTGTAGTTTCAGTCAGACCAATTGCATCGAGTTTCTCTAATAACAACTTATGACTTACGGCGTCAAAAGACTTTTTAAGGTCTATAAATACACTATTTGTTTTTTGTCAATGTTAAGCTTTATGTTCGTTATAAGATTTACTGTTGCAGAAAATGTACTTTCTTCTTCCTTGCCTGAAACCGTATTGTTTATCATAAATAAAGTTAGTCAAATTTAAATAAATACGCCTCAACGCGATTATAAAGCACCCTTTCAAATTTTTTTGACAATATTGGGAGCACTGTGATCGGGCGATAGTTTCCGGGGTCTGTATTGAAACCAGAGTTGTGTATCAGAGTGACCTAAGCTATTTTTAAACCATCTGGAAATATTCCTACTCGTAAGCATTTAATGACACATCTTGTTAGTTCATCAATGATTATATTTTTGACGCATTTAACTGATTTTGTGTTAACACCATCTAGTCCCGTGCTCGTATTACTTTTTAAGTTATTTATTATTTTTGAAATTTCATTAACAGTTGCAGTTGTTATGTTTGTACTGTATCCGAAGGATATTTCTGCTGGTTACTTCTTCTGTGATAGATTTCCGAATCCAGTATTGTCTAGGAGGGTTTTGAATTTTGTATTTAGTGAATCTACTACTTTCGATGCTTTTTGCTAGTTTTTCTTCTAACATTTTATAAATATTATACGAGGGTGGATTGAAAAGTACTCGGCCTAACCAAGAAAATAAACACATACTAAATCAGTTATATTTTTATTTTTCTACATAATCACCATCAAGTTCAATACACTTTTGCCACCTCCCCTTCCAAGCATTTAGACCGTTAAAAAAAATGATTCTTCCTTAGAGTCAAAATATGCGTCTACAGCTGCTTTGACCTCGTCGTTTGTCGAAAATCTTTGACCTCCCAAGTGCTTTTTTAGATTAGGGAACAGCAAGAAGTCTGATGGTGCCAGATCAGGTGAATACGGCGGATGCGGTAACAGTTCAAAGCCACAGTTGTGAATTCCAGCCATTGACTGTACTGACGTGTGAACACGGGCGTTATCTTGATGAAACAGGACTTTTCTTCTGAGCATTCCTCGACGTTTTTCTTTTATTTCCTCTCGTAAACGACGTAGTAAGGTGCAGTAGTAATCAGAGTTTATAGTCTGACCCCTTTCAAGATAATCAATCATAATCACACCTTTCGAGTCCCAGAATACTGAAGCCATCACCTTATTTGCCGACAAAATCGACTTAGCCTTTTTAGGGGGTGGAGAACCAGGTCTTCTCCACTGTTTTGATTGTTGTTTTGTTTCCGGTGTACAGTAATGAACCCATGTTTCGTCCATAGTAACAAAACGATTCAAAAAATCATCTGCATCGGCTTCAAATACGAGTAACTCCAAACAGTCGCGTGAAATAGTCAATCGCGTCCTTTTTTGTTCAACTGAAAGCAGTCGCGGAACCCACCTCGCAGACACCTTGTGGAAACCCAACTCGTTGACAATGATGTTTTGAGTTCGTTCATAAGAGATGCCTATAATCTCGGCTATCTCTCTAATTTTTAATCTGCGGTCTCCCATTATTAAATCAAGTACTTTTTTAATATTTTCGTCAGTAGTTGACGTCGAAGGCCTTCCAGAGCGGGGTTCATCTTTCACACTCTCTCTACCACGCTTAAATTCTGCTATCCATTTTTTGACGGATGAATATGACAGAGCACAATCGCCTAATGTATTCGTACTGACCATGTCATCATGGATGGCTTTTGATGATAGCCCCTTCTTATGGAGGTACTTAATGACGGCACGCTGCTCGATTTGCTCCATTCGCTGAAATTATGACCGATTACTTTGTTAATAAATTTATAAAATCACAACTAATTATCGCACACGTTTCGAACTTCACACAATGAACTAGTCTGAACTGAACTAAATAATGTGGGTAGATTTGATTTTTAGAATTGAATGGATCTGTGTTAGGCCGAGTACTTTTCAATCCACCCTCGTATTTATTGTGGCTGATATTTTTTTGTAATAGTTCAAAAAGTTTGTGGTAATTTATAGCACTATATTGTATTTTTCTAAGTGGTTTGGTTTTATATATTAAAATTAAAATTTTATTTTATTATATTTAGTATATTTAAATTATTTTCTAAGTATAGTTGGTTATGATCTGATAATGGCATTTGTATACTAGCCAAATGAAAGTCATTTCCATTTGAGTAAGTACAAATGGTCTATTATAGTTTTGGCGGTTGCAGATTCACGCGTACAAAACTTATCATTAATGTTATTTATTATCCTATAACCACTTTTCTGTATTGTTTTTTTGAACAAAAGCGTAGCAGGGTCTGCGTTAAGTAAATTAAGGTTGAAATCGCCAATTAGTATTGCTCTTTTCCTTTTATTAATTTGGAACGAATATTTATCTAGAAACTGTTTTATATTTGAATCTGGTTTTTTGTACATAACACCTATGCCTAGTGAGTAATTTTGAAGGTGGATCCATAGATAATGATTCTCATCAAGGCAATTGTCTTCAATATGACAGTGTTTTAAGTCATTGTGTGCAAATATTGATACACCTCTCCCCTTCCACTACTTCTATAGTTGTAATAGTGAGTATAATTAGGAATTTGGAAACGTTTAGCTTTATTATTTAATTTTATCCAGGTTTCTGTATGCAGTATTTTTAAATGCTTTGAGAGTGCAGTTTAGCTCATCAAATGGTTAAATTGTTCGCCTTTTTCTAGTCGGTCATTGAGTTCTTGGGTTACTTTTTTTAAAATATGTCCTTTGCAGGTGTTTGATCTGAATATACATTGATCTTATCAGTCTTCAGGTTACTTCTATTTTTAAGAATTTCTTTAGCGATGTTTTGGGATTTAAATATAACTTTTACTGGGCGACTTTTGTTAAGGCTGTATTTTCTAAGCCGTATTATTTTAAGCGGCTCCGGGCAAAATTCATTATCCTTTTTAATACGTTCAGAACTTCACTTCTATCATTTTCTTTCCTTATTTATTTATCCTTTATTGCTGACACCTTAAGCTAAGGGCTACAATAGGTGGACTTAATGTCTCGTGGAATTCTCTACCAGTCAACCCTTGTTATGGTGAAAAGTAGAAGGCAAGTGCTAACCAAAAGAATAAAGGGTAAAACCAAAGACTGAATAACCAACAGCTTAGTTTTAAAGGGCAGGAAATTTTTAAGACGGTAGAGAGAACGTAAGGTGGCAATAACTTTCCGGCTAACTTCAGAAACCTGTGATTCCTAACTCAACGACTGGGCCAAATGCAAATCAAGACTTTTCACGACATTAGAGAATGGAATTAACGTTCCATTAAAATAAAAAGGAGTAAGGTTACTGTAATCAAACCTGGCCAGTATCCTTGGACCACCCATTATAATTGCTTTGCATTGAGAAGGATTAATAGTTACTCCAAATCTATGCGACCAATCTCTAATAGATGCAAGATTGTCATTAAGGTTGGTTAAGCTGTTATTGAGATCGTTAATGTCTGCTTGAACATAAAGCTGTAGATCATCAGCATATAGATGAAACGAACAGTTAACAACTGAGGTGATAGAGTCAATAAATGACGAAAATATTATAGGAGAAAGTATACCGCCTTGCGGCACCCTTGTTTTAACGTCCGCTCAAGCAGAACACTGCTGACCTAACTTGACAGACTGTTGGCGACCGCAAAGATATGATGAAAACCAATCCAAGGCTGGGATCGAAAATCTAAGGTAAGTAAGGTAAAATATAAGGATATCGTGATAAACTGTGTTGAAAGCATTTGAAAAGTCAACAAGCACTACCAATTTTAGCTTTTGTTCATCCATAGCTTTTTTTACGTCATCAGTGACCTTTATAAGAGCAGTAGTAGTACTGTGACCCGGACGAAATCCAGATTGATAAACTTTCAATAGGTTATGTTTGGAACACATGTCTCAAGAACTTTAGAAAGAAAAGGAACAATAGAAATGGGACGAAAATGATTAGGTAAGGAAGGATTGGGAATTTTAAGAAGTGGTAGTATAAAAGCCCTTTTCCACAAGATCGGATATTTATTATGTGTGTAATTGCTGGTAAAAGGTACTGCAGTATCATCGTTATAATTTGCTTACTAACCTCGTCGCTTCCCACAGCCTTAGATTTAATTGCTAACACAGTATTCTTAACTTCATTGAGAGTTTCTGGTGTGAACAGAAAATCTGGAATTTGATGAGTAAAATACAACCAATAGAGGTTATTGTTTGAGAGGGGACTATAGGATCCATATATGGACTGGAAATAAAATGTTGGTTTATGTCAATCAGAATCAGCGATGAGGCATTGTCTAATGGACACGGCTTAGAAATGCCGAGAGATTTAAGAAATTTCCACACATCAGCGGCGGCGGCGCCGGCGTTTAGCATTTCGTACCATCTGATTGCATCTTTTTCTAAGCAATTTAAAATGAGACTAGTTCTCCTCTGTGCGTTCACGTTTAAATTTGCGAAAAGCCCGGTCCCGTCTCGCCATGGCCACCTTAACGCCTCTATACATCCACTGAGCAGGAAGACGCTTCCCACTAATAACAACATTTTTACTCCTGACTTCACGTTCACGTATTTCCGACATTATATATCCCGGTGACTTCAGTGAGGTTTCTGGAGCAGTTTTGAGAGAATTTATCTCATATTCTAAACTAACGGTATTCCCTTTGATGTGTTTGTTCTCATCAAACAAATTTGTAACATCTGATTTAATTGTATTATAATACGAGTTAATGCGATTTACCGTAGATTGTATCTCACTTATCTGTTCCTTTGGAGTTGACACATCTAAAGATATTTTTTCTTCTGAGTAAGCGATGTAAGCATTAGCATCACTTGTGACATCTGCCTACTTAGTCCAAATATTTCATTTTTAATTGTAGTTAAGTGTTCTTTAAAATCCGGTAGCTTCCTCTTATTGCGAAAAGTAACCCTATATTGGTCATTAAACTCTGATTGTGGATGTGGATCTGACTCTGAGGTTAAAATTGGTTTATAATTACTTCGTTCACCCAGCAGGCTACTTCCAGTAGGCGAGCGTAATAAACTCATATTTATCTATGTTACGCACGATGTTACGCGAGCAAGACGAAAAATAATAAGACATTTCTTTTCCCCGAGGTGGTGAAGACCGGTTACGACTTTGCTGTAACCGCTCTTCACCACCTTGCGCTTGAGTTACTCACAAATACATTGACATAATTAACACACTTAAAGTTAATTTAAAATTATCACTATTGTATTTTTAGTACGTTTGAATTGACTTTGACGGCAACAATAAATATTGCGGCAAATTTTAGTAACACGTCTACTCGGAACGAGGCCCAGAATAACTATATATTACCGTACATAAGCACACACACGCACATACGCAGTCTCTCTCGCACACACTCACCCACGCTCGAGCATACGCAAAACACACAAACTAAAACAAATTTCAGTGTGGCATGATCATAATTTTTAATTATATGTTTTTGTTACTCGTGACGTTATAACATTTTAGGTACTTTGTTGGGAATCTGTCATTTGCTAACTGGTCTTTAGCAAATAAATTTATTATTACATGCCTTCTTAGCGTGGAGCTTAGGGAAATCCTACACTGTTGGACCATTATGGAAAGTAAACTGTTAAAGTCATAACCTATACGAAGGCAGCAAACAAAGTACAATTATTAAAAAAAACGAATGGAATCGAAGGCAAGGCAGAGTTCCTAAAATAGTAAAATTACAACGTCATGGTCTGTGATTATAATTTGTAATAGCCGGAGAAGCACAGTGTGCTTACAGCACTTAAAAAAGGAATCACTGTAATTAATAATAAATAATTGTCATATGTCCCTATGACTACGCCAAGCTTACCGACGACGTACGAAATATTTTAATGAGGATGTTTCTCATAGCAGGCTTAATGATGAACATGCTTTTGTGTGATACATTAAGTTGATTATAATTCTTTCTATTTCCATCTTTTATGTACTAAGTTTTGATTTTTGTATGCGTAATTTGTTCATTTAAGTTTGTGTTTTAACTCCAATTCACAAGTCAATAAAATATATTTAAACTATACAAATAAATAAAATTGAAGTGTGTGTTTGTTATAAGAAAATAACAGCTTATTACTCAATGTTTATGAAAGTATATACGGTACTTAAACGATTTTTTTAAAGTTTTTGTTGGTCTGCCTGTCTGTGTGTTCCGGATAATCTCTGAAACGGCTGGATTAATTTTGACGGTACTTCCACTGACATATAGCTGAATTTATAGCGGGTAACTTAGGCTACTTTAATTTTAGAAAAATTATTAGGGTTCCGCGCCTAAAAATAAAAACCCTAAAATCCGATTCGAATAGGTAAGTATATATGTATATTATTGATCAGGGTGGAATTTTTTTACGCGGGTGAAACCGCGGGGTACAGCTAATAATAATTAAGAATCTGGCTGATTATTAAAAAAAATGGGTGACACGGCATTAGTTATGGGCAGACGTTGCACTTCCCATGAGGTGAACGTTTTGCTCGTTTCGTCACTTTCTCCAACAAAAAATTCAATATTTTTTTTAATCAAATCTAATTTACATTTTAACAATTTCTCTTCAGATATCGTCTTTATTACTTATCTGACCTAACTCTATCTAGCGAAAGTAATTAGAAATTAGCAATATTATTTTATATTTTATATATATACATTTTAACATATATAATACACAATGTAAATAAAAACTAATTAAAAGTGAAAAAGAAATCGGCCTAATGCTCAAGTAAATCGAGCAGACCGTGATCCTGGGACCTCGCGCGCGCCGGCGAGTGCGAAATGCCGCTGAGCTAGCAGGTGCATGTTTGTTTACGCGGGCACAGTTACAAATTACAGACAGACGCCTTCGATCGCGTAAATATGTAGTCAGTATATAGCCGATGATGTTATTGCTGTTAGCCTTTTTGACTTTTACAGCTTTATTGGATGCTGTGTTCACGCGCCAAGTCCCCGTGAGCCAGATTTGGTTTGACTCAAACATATATCCATAAATAATATTCATAACTTTAACATCAAAATTCGGTCACTCTCGCGTAAGACGTGTGTTACGAGGTCGTAAATCTTAAAAAAATGAAGTCATCTAATAACCGTCCGAGGGAGGGTTCGGACCTCTGTTCGTGTGAATGTTTCGGTAACTGTGGGCGGTGAGAACCGCCCTGGATCGCGGGTGTAACGTGTGAAATCTCATAAATGCCGATAACGTCTAGACAGTGTCGCGACAGTTAACAGAGGCAAGGGTTATCACACACAGAGAACTGCAGTCTTTTAAATTCGAAGGGGAGGCCAGTGGGGATCCGATGGAATATTACAATTTAACCTTCTCATTTACATAGTGGCACCGATTATTTTTTGTCCAAGTTTTTCGATTAGAAGTCTATACTGCTCGTGGGAACGCAATGGGGAGAAATAATTTTTCAACTTGTACCAAAATGGCGGCGACGTGGTTAGCCAACCATCACGTCTTGATTCTGGGCGAAAAGTGGGCTACGGGTGTGGTCTCTGCCTACCCCTTATATAGGAAAAAGGCGTGAATTTATGTACGTATAATTAAACATAATATACTGCAAAATCATTTATGTGATTTTAGTGCAGATGTATAATTATAGCATGTGAAATTACGCAAATGTTATATTTTAATCGGCAAAGATTAAATAAGCACACGTTTGAGACGAAGAAGGATGGTTGGTAGCTGTGTTCATATCGATTTATCAACAGACTTAAGAAAGCGAGCCTTTCATTGCCCTTGCTCAACGTTTGATAATCGGCGAATTCAGTATATTACTACATGTCGTATGTAAAACAGAAACCTAACATAAAATCAGTGTCATGTAACGTAAATTATTAAGGGTTAAATAATAATAATATTACCAAACGTAAAATACTAGTGAGAGATTTATATTGTTTACTTTATCTTTTATAGTTATATCTTCATTACAGCACAGGTCATTCAATTATGAAAATGAAATACAAAGCAAACTTTAATTAGCCATGGAGTACTGTAAGTATAACATGTGTACTTTTGCTTACTAAATTTCTGTTTATTTTTACCCAAAGGTCACAGAAATTATCCATCATTCTTCAGTATTAATGATTTTATACTTCTTAAGTTATTTCGGTATTGACAGATAGTTAAATATATTACATACAATTGAATTTGTTCATATTGCGTTATTTAATTCAAGTATGTTATTATTAATATTATTTAAACGGACTATAAAAACTGAAGCGCATTTGGCTGTCGTGTCCTGCGGCATGATTTTGCTAGTAATTATAGTCTTAATCGTTGTACAATGTTGCCTTTTTGCATAAATTAGTGGCAATTTTCGTAGCAATATTTATTGCTCCAGATGGGATTTAACTTTGTGTATGAGGATAGTGAAGCTTGTGGATGTATGGAGGATAGGTAAAAAGATATTTCAAAATGACAACAATATATATAGACATTTAAAACAATATTCAGTTAAAAAATTGAGTATTTGTTCTCATAAGATTTGTGCCAGTTTTAAAGTGGAATATTCAACAATAAATCCCTACGATTTTAAGTAATAAGTAGCAATCAAATACTTCAAAGTTTGTAACATAGAAAGCAATGGAACGGACTGATGGAGACAAAACAAAAAGAACGATTTCATGTCTTGAAATGAAATTTCCTGAAAGGATCGGTTAGGATTAGGTTAGAACTGCCAGAACCGTCTCTCTGTTCATCATCATCATTTCAGCCTATCATTAAACCACTTGTAACTATTCAACTTTCACGTTGATAAAATTAATTTCGTGACCTAGAAAATAGACTTATCATTTTCAAGATTATTTCTAAAGGTTATTTCATTCTAGTCCATTTGAATGAATATTTTTTAATAAATTGTGATCGTCATAGGTAGGACCCTTTTATCTACATTGTGTTCATTTGTAGTAACTTGTTCTTTTAGGTGTATCATGGAAAGATGTTTATTCACTAGTGAAGCCATGTCTAAGACAGTGTACGAATACTAATTAATTACTAATCCCTAAACTCTTGTAAGGGGTTCACAATGTTTATGTATCAATATATCTAATACAAGGAGATTTGTATCCGCACTTGTATAAGATTTACATTAAATTATTAATAACGCGCTACAAGCTATCGCTCCCCCAACATTTTTGTTTTAAAAAAAATGTGGGGAAGGCACACGGCTCCGCATCCCGCCGTGTGCGGTGAGCGTCGTCCATCTAAAACGCTCCCCCCGACACAGACAAGAAGTCGGGAACAAGGACCGTAGTCCGCAGCAATACTGGCGAACCAGCAAAAAGATGGCTTGAGGCAAAGCCATCTTTTGCTTCCCAACTTGATAGTTCGTAAGCACAAACTTCGACCGAAGTCTCGCATGTCAATACGTGTTTTCATCATACAAGTATACAGCTAAGTCCAGTCTTCGTGGATGTACGTCGTCCGGATTTGGGACACGTCGAGTAGTTATGGGCACTCGGCCCAATAATCTAATAAAGCCTTCCGTACGCGCCACCACTTCGCCAGACCACTGCAACTGTAGATGATTGTCGAGTGTGTGGCATCAACATCTAATACAAGGTCATCACGGCAATTTGACGCAGAGCACGTCATGAGTCCACTGCTAATTTCAAGGGTATGGGGTCCCACGTTGTACGGCTTTCGGCCGCAGCCTTGAGAGTCTCCGCCAACCATTGTAATGATGTATTTTGCCATTCTTTATCATTATAAAGAATTAACGAATTTGAATTTGACCAATCAGAAACAGCATCTAAATCATAATTAATTTTATTATCAGCATCAGCAAGCTCTGATGGCATAAAATAACGGTATATTTGCAGGTTATCTGCATACAAGTGGTAATGACAATGAGTAATATTCTTAATAATATCCCTTAGCGTATAATGTGAAGAGAACTGGTCCAAGCACCGAGCCTTGAGGAATACCTCTAGTAACTTTCTGTAGAGCTGACTGAACCCGGGTACCATCACTCTTAACGATTTCTACACATTGTTGCCTACCGATAAGATAGCTCTCAAACCATTTGACTATAGTAGAGTCAAACCCATAGTATGTTAACTTGGACAACAGTAATGATTGATTAATGGAATCAAATGCACGTGAAAAGTCAAGGAGGACCAAGATTGTGCACATCCCGTTGTCCTGGGCTTTGAGCACCCTATCAACTACATCAAGCAAAGCTGTAGAAGTGATATGACCCTTCCGAAAACCAGATTGCATCTTAGGTAGAATATCATTAGCTTCAAGGTGCTTTGTCATCTGTTTACATACAATTTTTTCTAAAGTTTTGGAAATGCAAGGCAGGATACTAATAGGTCGCAGGTCTTGATACGAAAGAGAATTGGATTTCTTGGGCAACGGTTTAACAACTGCAAGTTTCCAGATATAAGGAAAAACCGCACTCTCTATTGATCTGTTTATGATAGTGGTAATTGCTGATAAGGATTGAGGTAGAGTCATTAGAATCATCTGCCGAGAAATATTACCAACACCTAAAGCATCGGATTTAATACCTTTAATAATCTTTAATACTGAATCTTCAGTTACTGTACTGAGTGTAAATATGTTAGAATTGTATAATAATAATAATAATATATAAAAATATAATAATAAATAAATATATGAAGTTTCACTACTGGGATTGGTCCTCAAATATATTTTCCCAACTTTTTTGGACCACCATTTTTTTTTAATATTTTAATATTTTCTTAATTCTTTGTAAAACGTAAAAATACGTAGATAGTATATCGTTACACACTGTTGAATATAGGCCGCTCTCACAGATTGAACCAAAACTTTGTAGCTCTCATTTAGGAGGGATTTTACCATAGTTGCCACGCTTGCCAGGCTTTTCTTCATTTCATTCTGTAGTAAGCAAAATATACAAAACATTTCTTATTGAACCGCTACCAAATTTACGTACTGTATTTTTCGGACGCGCCTTTTAACAAAGAAAAATGAACTCAAATTTTAGGTGCGTCTTATGGTCCGAAGGTAAATTAAAATATTTTTTCTAATAAGCCATCTCTAAATTTGAGGTAGTCCTTATAGTCCGGAAAATATGGTATGAGTGACAAAAATGGATCAAATTTAACTAATAATAACGATGACATAGACGAGATGAGTGATAGTACCGAGATTGAAGATGAACTGAATATTGCTACTACGAGTTATGTTAACAATAAATTAAAAAATTGAAAATTGATAAAAAAAGAGTCCTTGATACTCGTAATAAATTCACTTTCTAACAACGCCTATCCTTATTGTTATATTTACGTGTTTACTAAAATATTAACGTTATTTATTATTACTTTGTTTTATCTTTTGTATTATCTTAGCCTATAAATAATAATATAATATAAATAAGTGTCTAAATTCTATGCAAATAAAATCATTATCAGGGTAAGTCCGGGAAAGTTGACCGTCAGGGAGAGACGGCCACTCAAAAAAAAAAAATAGTTACATTCACTAGATGGCATACTTTTTCATTAGTTCGCTTCGTGCAGTGTGTGGGGACGACATTTCGCTTGAAATCCGAATTTCGTGTTCGAATTCGGCGAAAAAAAAAAACAAAAAAGTAAGTAAGATGTACCTATAGTTTTGAATATAGCTTACAGTTTTCAAAGTATTTACGTTACATAACTTGGTGATAAAGTATCAATAAAAATACAAATTTTTATAGTTAAATGAACAGAAATAGAACTCTCAATTACGGTGGGGTTCTTAATATTTTACTTACAAAAATGTATCGCCATCTATCCCGGATGATTAGAAGAGATTGCCATATTTGTTCCGTGTGAAATGGCCATAATGTTAACTTGAAATTCTATGTATTATTTAAATTGTTTCATTTTATACGATTTAATTAGGAGTTCAGTAATTTAGATCATCATCATTATCATTTCAGCCCAAATAGTCCACTACTGAACATAAGTCTTCCCCAAAGATTGCCAAAAAAGTTTGTAGCACTTATTTTGGGAGGATGTAGCCACGCTTGGCAGGCGGGTTGGCAACCGCATTTTATTTATTCACATGTTCCAGGATGATGCTGCTGCCCATCCCCTGGTTTTTATTTTTCCTCTGTCTACTTTTATGGTACCCACGGGATAAGATGGGGTGGTAGTTTATTTTAAGAAGCCGCACCACACGGCTGATTCATATGATCATCATTTCAGCATCATTTCAGCCACTTTATCACTAGTCCACTGCTGAACATAGGCATCCCCCATAGATTACTACAGTTTGTAGCTCCATTTTGAGGGGATTTTTGCCATTGTAGCCACACTTGGCAGGCAGGGTTGGCAACCGCAGTTTATTAATTCTCATGTTCCAGGAAGATGCTGCTGCCCATCTCCTGGTTTTTATTTTCCCACTGTTGTCTTTTACGACACCCACGGGATGAGATGTGGTGGTAGATTCTCTTAAGCCGCTACCATACGGCTGATTGCTTAATAATAATAATATATATATATAATTTTACAATATTACTGATATAATTTTTTAAGAAGCTATTACGAATTTATTTTTTAAATCGGTACATTATTGCGGAGAAATTCCCCCATAAAACTAATGTGAAATATGATACTGAAAATCGATAAGCCTAAGCAGGAGCTGAACCAGCAAAACTTTCATTGGATGTAATGTTGATAAAGTGAATTTTTTTACTATTAAAATATCATCCCATTGTTAATATGATGTTCTCCTAGTTGATTTCGACCACGGCGACAACTTCCGAATACTGTCGAGAGCATCAACTGCGCAGGAGATATTATAGTGCCACAAGTGTACGCGCAAACACAGAGGCACTCACTCGTCCCAACCTACCCGCGCCCGATGTAACGCTGATGCGATACGATCGGAGGTAGGCTAGGATGCCGTATCAGAAACACGGGGACAATCACAACACAACCAGACCCGAAAACCAACACTTTGTGTTTAAGCACAAATGTTGGCTCCGGCTGGGATTCGAACCCAGGACCCGCGGCGTAGAAGAGTACTCTGACCACTAGGCCACGCGGTCGTTAGTTAATATGCCAATGTAATAAACCTACATAGCAGTTTTTTTTTTGTATTCGTATTTGCTTACAAAAGTACAGTTACAGCTTTATTATGTTTTACCTATTCATAGCGGTTTTTTTATGTATTTGTATTTGTTTTGCTTAACTAATTTTGAAAAGGTTCACAGGTTTATGCTTTATAATGTTTATTTTAAGCCTAAATATTTGAAAAAAAAAATATGTGTTATTTAAAATATGAAAAGCATGCTGCAAGAGGTTATTCCCTGATTAGAAAAGTTTGAAAAATTTTACTTCAAAACTATGCGGATTTTTTCTTACACACTCCAATGCATTTAATAAATTTTGAATAACTTTCCGTACTGAGTTAACTTCAGTACTTTCCTGGACCTTTACGTCCAAAGCCTTTCCTTAGTTCATTTAAACTTTTTTTACTTATTTGTGAATGTTGAAAACATTTAAAGTTTTCGCGATGTTGTAGTTGAATATTCAAACTTCCGAAGCATGACCTTTAATGTTTTTAATTTGTTTCTTGACCATTTGTTTTAAAAAAAATCATAGTTATGGTTCACAAAGCTGTAATGAAAATTACAGATTCTGAACGTTTTTCTTCATTCACGTCATTATTTTTTGTTTATATTTTATGGTATAGCCATATTCCACAGTAATATACTTTTGATTCTGGATAGAATATATGTATTATAAGTATATTATTTAGTTTCATTTATTTGCTTGCATTTAAATATTAATTTATAAAATCTTTTTTATGTTGAGTATCTCGAAATTATACATATTTAAGTAGCCGCCAAAAAAAATCCTAGCAGAAGTTAAATATATTTGCAATATGCATATTATTGTAAGCTTTCTAATCTGGATATATTGTTCTATCTTATAGCACACGTTTGTTATAGAACGTTCGGGATAGTGGGTTATTCTGTATTTGGTTTCATGTAATCTTATAACACCATAATATACTGCACTGTGCAGGTAACACTAACTTCTTTTTCTTGGTCGGAAAAGTGGCCATGGTAGAAAAATGCCCAAAGGACCTCATTGCCTTATCACATGTCCTATTTGCATCGTGATAGAACAACGTTTCAATAGATACTGGTTGTGAAACATAAAGGGGTTGTCTTGACCGAGAGGGACTACGCTCTTTCATAATAATATCTTACCCGCATAACGTTGCGTACGGTGAGTTGAGTGAATTAAAGACTCAATTATTGGCATTGAAGGATTCCATTAAGGTCCTCAACAGAGATCTTTGTTTTGATTTGATATCAAGAGGATATCTGATGTATATCGATCTACCGAGTCACAGTGATTATTTACCATCAGGTGAACTGGATGCCTATATTAAAAGTAATTAATAATATATAAACAATAACATCAAAAGTAAATTAGTTATATTTTCAAAACATTTTTAATCTGTGGAAGTATTTTCAAAATCGAGTTTTATAAAAACAGAATGAATAAACGACGTAATATCGATAGTACCCCGTTTAAATCCTCTCGGGTTATCTTAAAATAAATCAAAACCTATTTTCTACCACCGCCCAGACCCCTAATCCGCGCCTGTCAACCAACCCTGTAAATTTTATCTTTTTACGAATATTAGTGTGCAAAAATCAAAGATATATTTTTGTGGCTAACCTATTAATAAATTTAAACTAATTGATGTTATTCTTTTATAAATTGAATATTGATAATTATTTTTACTTTATGTTGGTCATATCAGTTTTGAAAATCATTATATCTCCTTTAAAAATTTTGGCGACACCTCGCGTTTTTCATAGTTAAAAAGTAAAAGTTTGTGGAATAAATTATTAATGATTTTAAATTTGGTTGGTTTAGTGAAAAAATAAAGCATGCAAGTTAGTGTTAGAACACTTGGCTCCGTCACATAATCGTTTTTTAATGTAACATAGTGAATCATTATGTAGTGTATGTATTGACAATACATACTATTTAATATTTTAGGTCACTTGAATTTGACAGCCAGGGTATCATTAACTTTTCTCAAAGACCGTTGACCGCGATGATCCTAAACATGATCATGAATGATCATTGAAATAAAGACATATGGGGCAAACAAATCACTCGGACGTTTTATTTCGTTTAGCAACTGAACACTGACTGAGTAAAACAAACGATTACTGTAACTTACTTCACGTTACAATAATCGTTTGTTTTACGTTATCTACGTAATATATTGTATGACTTCAAAAATTAGAACCAAACTTTTTTTAACAATTTAAGTAGGTCTTACTTAATGTAATAATAAACGTGATGAAATATACATTTTTATTGTTAAAGACTTGGAAGACGGCCTTTTAAAAACTTTCACTGACGTTAGAATATAGTAATTCGTCTAGGTACCACCACAGGAACAGTTATTCCTCCGTCAAGCAATAGGGTGAAAATATTGCTATGTTACGATTTGAGGGGCACTAATAGCTAGTGTAATTACTGATGCCTCAGGACGAAGAGCACAGTGTGGTTCCACATAGAAATGTTTGGGGTTTATTTTTTAAGTCAGGTGAACGATTTGCTCCTCTCGTTACTTTCTTCCATAAAGACCTTCAGACAAGTCGTCGTTTATTTAAATTTTTCAGGAATACAGGGTTCCTCACAATGTTTTCTTTTACTTCCGCACACATGGTGAATCAGCACTTAAGATGACTATTTAAGTGGAACCCACCTTACTTTTTTTACGTTTTTAGCTTCTGTGATACTACAGTTACCTGAACTGCCTCAACTTCCTGAGCTACCACGTCATGAGCATAATCTTGAAATTAAGATCACATGTTATTTGTGATTATTTTTTATATATTGCATGCAGCCATTCACACTGACCAAATAAATAATATTATTTTATTTAGCAATTTTAGCGAAAAAACTGTATTAAATGCACAATGCAAAGTACAGTTCCATGATGAATATCGTCTCAGTAACCCCAGAACGCTGCAATTAAATACTGCTAGCAGCAGTAACAAGAAGTCAGCTTGATGTGGAAGTGCCATGCTCTCAAAGAATACCTGCGTAAATAGCAACACAACGCTATTGAGATTTGTTCGCTAACAGACGACCACTGGGAAGTCAGTTACTGAGAATATGACGGTTCATCTTATAACACAGCACTTGCCTCTTTCTTCTGCAATGAGAATAGATTTAGGTATATTTACTGGCTACTGCAACGGCTACTTTCTGTCAGGTTAGCTACGAGGATGTGCTTGGTTGTCATTCACTGCAGCCCATACACATCTACCTTTAACCTCCCAGTAGATGGCCACGAAGGTCCTGCGCCATCGATCATCGCCTTATCTTGTAGGGGATCGTTCGACATTGCGTTGGCCTGTATAAGATTGCCACTCAAGAATAGTTCGTCATCACCGGTTAACTGGTTTTTGGGCAACGTCGTCACATCTTCTCCATCAGTATACTTTGAAGTCACAGAAGCATTATTTCACCAGTGCGCGTCGACATTGATGACAAACAAAACTGAGATGTGGTCCTTTGGTGCAAGCCGCATGAAGTCGGTACTTGGTGTTTCTCTGCCAGATAAAATTCGCAGCGATATCTATAGTAAAATACCGACACTGACATTCTGTAATGGTAAATGGGGTCCTTTAGGAACTAACATACTGTTATGGAGCAACAAGCTGAAGTGGCATTGGGCCGGCCACATAGGCCCTGTAGAACCAATAACAGTTAAAAACCTTGGATAATTAACAATTTGTTGGTTTGCGTGAAGTCTATAGATGCAGGTGGCTGAGGACTGTGTTTTGTGGCAATTTATGGGACAGCTTATGTCAGCAGTGGATTTGTGAAGATGTCGAAGAAATAAGAAAAAGTCTTTCCGACTTAATCAGTATGAAGTTTATATTGAGTTGCGTAACTTTATCTTAGATTTCTTCAAGAACGAGGATTAAGTTTCGCTTTTAAAAAGTTCAATAAAGTTTTGTTTCGTGTGAAGAAGTCCATGAAATGCTCTGAATAAATTTCCTCAAACCCATTTTAAGGAGATAAAAAAAGTAATAATAATTTGACTTTACTTTCTGTGGAATAAAAATAAGCTATAATGAGATATAATAAAATGCCGTGTTTTACTTTAAGATATAATAATTTGTCTCGACGATAATGAGCAGATTATTTTATAAAGTATTAACATCATGTTAGCTTGGTAAAAATAAAGAATGATTGTTAGATATTGCTAATAAACTTAAAAATAATTTCCATGAATAAAAAGAAAATTATTTATTTAATATAATATCTTCTAAAATAAGTAACAAAATATCTTCTTTTATATTGTGCTTGATTAAAACAAAAAAAGAACCAACTATAAATAAACATTTTGAACATATTCACAAATTAAAGGAACATATTTCTGTTTGTGCTTTTTTAAGAAATTGGTACAAGAAAGAATCTTTTACTAGATGTGATTAATTTCTGATTATGTTGTCACTCATATTATCACCGGTCAATGAATAAAGGTATTATCATCATCATTTGAACCTATCACAAGTCCACCGCTGAACACAGGCCTCCTCCTTAGATAGCAACAAAAGTTTGTAGCTCTCATTTTGGAGGGATTTTGCCATAGTTGCCATGTTTGGCAGTCGTCTTGGCAACCGCTATTTATTTTTGAGATGTTCCAGGAAGAACCACTGTCGACTTTTACGACACCCTCGGGATGACGATGATGAGATGGGTGGTAGATTCTCTTAGACTGTTACCACACGTCAAACCACCGATAGTATATCAAGGAGCATTTCATATTCAATATCTGTTGTTAAAGACGTTTTGCTACACAACATTTAGATAATGAAATGAAAATAATATTATACTTAAATTTGTTCAATCTTTGATTCTCACATTTTATATAATTTATTCTAAAGTCTCTGTTAAGCGGTTTCTTTAATATAAAAATATGTGATTAAATTCTGCTTCCTTATCTATGTTTGAAGTGAGTAAGACGGCACTGGAAACTATGCAGCGAGGCTAAATAGCGCCTCAGGCACTAATTACACTAGACTTAGACTTAGAATAAAAAGCTTTAATAAATTATTCTGGCGGATCAGTGCTATGTATACGTCTATATTTTATAGATAGAGTACATAGTTTATGACAGTGTATTTTTATTACTTATAAACATTTTAAAAAACTTCACTTTTGAATAATTTAGGATAAAATCTTATTTATCTTTTTGTGTAATTTCACTATATATTACTCGTATAATACTTTAAAATTTTCATGCGCGATAATTATTTATTTATTATAACTATACACACGTTGAACTAAGTTGTAGAGTAAGCAGATTTTATTCCTTGTAACATTTTTAGCTTGCCAACCTTGGAAGATAATGATAAATGTCTTAACTCATGGGCGGCGGTCATTACTGACCATCAGGTGAGCCGCTTGCTCATTTATCCCCTCTGATATAAAAAGAACGGTAGGTATTGTAGTAAAAAATATATGAGTTTACTTAAAACAGGAAAATGAAAATACATGTAATCTGCACTAATTATGTTATCTCAAAAAATACACATCTTCATGTATAATTACATACAAATAAATACGACTTTTTCCCATATAAGAGGTAGGTAGAGGTTACACTTGTAGCCCACTTTTCGCCCTCGCGGGTAACGAGACGTGACGGGTGGCGAACCACGTCGCCGCTATTTTTGGTAGGAGTCAAAATAAATCAGACTCCGTTGCGTTCCCACGAGCAATATAATGACAGCATTGCATATTATGGTGTTATTGTGAACGAATAAAGGCTGTCCGTACATACTATTATGTATGTACGGACAGCCTTTATTCGTAATACATGTATAATTACAACTCAGAGGTGGTCAACTCAGAAAGTCATACGAGTTATGACCTTCAAATAGGTCGAAGAAAGTAATTTTGTTTGTTATTATGTGGTTTTATTACATTAATTTAATATAATAAAGCCACATATTGTAAAAAAATATGAGTTGAATGAGAAACATTTTCGGATATCATGTTCCATGAAATATAAAAAAATTAAGTAATAATATTCTTTTATATGAACATAATTCCTTTAATTTATCTATTTTCAAAAGTGTAGTTGCATGTATGTAATTTACTGCATTCGATGTTCGAATAATTATACAATGCATTTATGCCTTATCACGCATTTGAATAAACCATTTTTTTTTTTTTTAGGATGATGGCACTGTTACCCGTACAGCTCGCCGATGAAGGTGCATGCGCTGAGCGATGCCGAAACTTATTTATGGATGACGGCCAGGCCCCGCGAGGGGATCTCGGCTTGGACGTCTCGTTCGCGAGTAACAACTCGAGGGTGCCCAAGGGGGCCGGTCTCGGCTCGGTCAGTTACTGCAATCGGGAGGGCAATATTACTACTACATTATTAATACCATGATTATTATTAGATAAGTTTACCACCAATTCGGAATGCGTTTCCGCTGGAGAAGAAATGGCGCAAGAAACTCCAGCGACGCTTCTGTTTATGACACTACTGCTAGGGGAAAACCGGCCTGAGATGCGGCGGTATCGCGAATAACTTTGTCTGATACGCCCACGCCGACGGCGGGGGCGGTATGATGGTGATAATGGGTGTTTGTGTAGTGTTGAGTAGAGCGCTTGGGCAATAGTGGTCGCGTCGTCAGGGTCCTCGAGGACGTGCCTCGGTCTCCTTTTTCCGCGGGTCGAGTTTTAATAAACAATAAATATTGAATAACATTCTTGTAAAGTTGTCAAACTTGGAAGCAGGTACCCAAAGGAACTTATATTTTAGGAAGATGTTCGGGCACAGTTAATGATTGCAAACATATAATTATTATTGTATATAATTTAACCGTTTGGAAGAGGTGTGAGAAAATCTGCAACTTCTTTTAATTTTGTGGGTTTCGTAAAAGTCGACTGAGAGAAATGTCTGTAGTTTCGAAAAAAAAAGACTGAATTCGTGACGAGCAGCGTCCAAGAGGCCTAAGATTAGCAGTGCACAATTGACGAGATGATGATGAACAAGAAAAAATATTTATTTATAAAAATACAATGTCAATTATAATTTCAAGCTAAAAATATAATGTTTAAAAAATAGTTACCTTATTTCAAATAATATAGTTGATTCGATGTTTGTTTGTAATTACCACAAAGTAAAAGATATGCCAGTGGAAGAACTTTTCCTTACAAACAACTTTGAGCAGTTTGTCGCACCATCTGACGATTTCAAGTTTTAATTGATTCATTGTTTTTGCCTCTGCGGAATTCAGGGGAAAATTATTACCATTTAATTTTCAATAATTCTAATAGGAAATTATAGTATTATATTTTATAACATCAATTTATGTGTAGTAGCCTCCCTGTCTCATCCTGAGGATGACGTCAAATACGACTGAGTGAAATGCATTAGTAGGCTTGAAACTTATGTTCTTAAGCCTTATATGCCTACTAATTACACTGGCTCTTAGTGTTCTTCAGATCGAAACGCTGTACTATTTGAATACAACTGCTACACGGCAGAATAACTGGCCCTGTCTAGACGGGTTCCTACCACTAATATATTAAAGCGTAGAAAATCGTCCAGGAAGATTTCGTCATCATTAAGATTTATTATGTTTTCTTTTATTTACGCGAATACTACACATTTAAATAAAACCAATTTTTACAGCATTTCGCAGTTATTTTTAACTATTTATAACCCGACGTTTCGAGCGCTTTACAGCACCCATGGTCACGGGAGGACTGAGGTGACAGATGTCCTGATGTCATAGTTAATCCTGGGTACTTTCAGCTTATAATTACATCTGTCACCTCAGTCCTCCCGTGACCATGGGTGCTGTAAAGCGCTCGAAACGTCGGGTTATAAATAGTTAAAAATAAACGCGATAAAATCCGTCAATTTTTTTTTTTTTAAATTAAGATTTATGTTAAGAACTTTGTACCTTTGGCTTTGGGGCTTTTACTGACTTATAGGATTTAGGCCATGTGGGTATACCATAAGTATGTGTGGGTGCATATCATTCATACTTCGCTTAGTTTGTTTTATTTATTTTTTAACTTATTTATTCACAGTCCGAAAGAGGTTCGGACTTCAACTCTAATTATTAGCTTAAGAAAGTCGATTCATTAGTACGTACTACTATTATAAAATTACCACCAATGTCACAAAATTTTAGCAGTCGGTTTATTGTCTGAACAAATGAGTAGAGTACCAAAAAAACTAATACATTTACTGCAACTAACTAAGGCTATGGCTAAGTTAGTTGAAGTAAATGTATTAGTTGTCAAAAACTGGTAACAAGTTTTAAACTCTGTACAGAAAAAATGACGGAGTTTTTACTCATTTTCATATTAAAAAATATAAAAAAGCATCCGCAGGGCTGACAGCGTCGTTAACGTACCTCAGACGAACGTCGCCCGTTTTAATCGGACGAATGATCCGCACATTAAAGCCTGAGAGAACCTCGCGAATTTAGGTTGCCAGCAGGTCCGCCTTCGGTCCACAGTCATTGCCACCGATCTCCAATAGGATCCCCCGGTAATCGCCCGTTTTTGGCGGACTGAATCGATGCCTATGTCTGACAGGCGGATGTTGGATTTGGCGTCCTCCATTCTAATCGTCTAATCGTCCCAGCTTTGTGTTAAGGCTGGCGAGTTGCGCACGCAATTCTGCGTTTTCTTTTTCCACTTCTTTCAAGGTCCTCTGCGGAATCAGCCTTGTGACATTATCGGTGGTATGGACCGTCGCCGCAGCCTGCCTCGTGACACTGTTGGCAGTAGCATTTCTTCGTGCGAGCTCCTCGGTTGCAGCTTTAATGTTACGCACTGCCAACCTTATGCGGCGGACGAAATTTCCCTTTAGGTTTTTTTTATTAGATGAAGTGATGAAACGAGCAAAACGGTCACCTGATGGTAAGTGCAACGTCTGCCCATAACAAATGCTGTGTCACCCAGAAAAATTCTGTGACACCACACTGTGCGCATCACCCTGAGGCATAAGTTCTTAAGTCTCTTTTCATATGCCCAGTGATTACGTTAGCTCAAAGTGCCCTTCAAACCGAAACACCAACCATTCAAACAAACTTCAAGTTAAGTAACCGGTTAACGTAATGTTTGCACACTACTGCTTCACGGCAGAATAACTGGCCCGAGATCCACGTCGGCATGCGTTCGCATTTCTCCAGCCAGCTCCTCCGGGCTAGGAAGGCTTTTCTTTGCACTGGTGTTCGAGGGTTTCATGGTAGGGTCCATAAAATCTTCCTCCATATCGATCTCCTCTTCAGTGGCTGTAGCTAAGACCGCAACTTGGCGGCCACAGCCACGTTACTCGGGGACTTAGCCCTCCTCTTTCCTTCGTCTTCCTCCTTCTGATGTAGCAGATGTGAGAGACACGAGCGAGAGACAGACAGACACAACTCCGTCGCTCTCACCAGCGAGACTGACAGGACTGTTTCGTGCCGGTACCACTGGTACCCCGACACGGCTCATCCGTTTTCTATGTTATTTATTATAGATGTCGTTGCATTACCGCGAAGCAGTGACTCCCCCCCCCCCCGCCCCAGATACGAGGGGGGTGCCCGGGGATGGACTCTCCCGCCTTGCCAGTACCACCCTGGGGAGGGAGGCCCCCGGTTCCTGCTGGAATTAGGGATTGTCCGGCCGAATGCACTTGGCATATCACCGCATGTCGCATCCCCTGTTCGCACTCCGCGGGGAGTGATACTGGGAGCAACAAGAGCCTAAGAGGCCTGCCTCATCGGTCTACACGCCCTTGGCCGTTTCACGTTTCCGAGGGTACGACCACACCCAGCCAGTTTTGGTCCGTGACAGATTCCAGCTACCGCCCATATCTGGGTGGCATTCCTCTATCCGCCACCTGGGGACACGCCCGATGGGAGGGCTGGCAACTCCTCACGGGTACTCGCTGGGCTTACCCTTACGAAGTCACACCTGGCTGGCTGACCCGCGCTGAGGGCGGATGAAAAACAGTACCCCGGGTTTACTGTCCGTATCCAGCTCACAAGCTGGAAACACAATATGCTGTAAGCCAATAATAATAAATAATAATAATAACCTTTATTTTTCGATCATATGTGATACATGTAAAGATGTTAACATTTGATTATGTCCTATATGATCTGCCATCAGTTGGCATACAAATATTTAATAACGGGTTTAGTCTTAGACACATTAATTTAACATTGAAATTAAAATTAAAATAAAAATCGTATAGTCAAACTTATTACTCTTAATTCACATTACAATTGTCATTTATTTTCTAATTAATGTCCATAAAATAAAACAAAAAAAAAATTAAAAATAATAAATTAGCAAAGTCATATGCAACATGTCAAATCTTATCACAAAGAAATTCCTGTACTGTGTAATGAACTCTTTCAACCAATAATGTTTTTAATTTTTTCTTAAAATCGTCTATTTTATCGTTCTTTATATCTTTAGGTAAATGGTTGTAGATTATTTATATAGATTAGGAGCCATCCCTAATATACTTCGACGTAAATGAACGGTTTTCCCCGGTATATTACCTATCTTATATTTTAAGCGTTCTGTTTTCCTTTTTGAAGAAAGTATTCCAAGAAAGTATGCTTGGTAGACATTGATCGCAAATCAAAGTATTTTTGTTTTTTTTTTTGTCTTATTGTTTAGTTTTTGCTAGCATTTATAATGCGGCTTTCGAGGAAGAGTTTGCATAACAATTTCTTAAATTTAAATTCTGGTAGCTATCTATTGTACCCTGGATTTTGAATAGAATTACAAATTTCTCCTATCTACACATGAGCTTTTAAGGTATATTAAACAACTTTACTTAAACATTTTTATTTAATATTTTACACTGCAAGAGAGAGCACCCCACGCAATTTATAATGTGCAGCACTCTTGTGATTCGCAGAGAGTACTGTTAGCTAAGTAAATGTAGAAAATAGAATGAAATGTAAAATAAAATAGAATTTAAAAAGAAGTTGTAAAGAAAATGTACTTAGAATATACATGTTTTAATTTTCACAGGTGAGTTAATTTATGCACGTCTAGATGTATCACTGTTGTTGAAGAATTATTTAAAATTGTGATATCATATCGAACCAGATAATCCAAAATTTCGATTTAATAAGAAAACTTAATAATAAGCAGTAGCATTTATTTTTTATTTTACTCGTATTAATACCGTTAAAGAAAATTACTAGCTCGGGACTAAAAATAATTACCGCGTCTATTTTTGCTGTTCGCAATTTTAATTAGTGAGCTGGGTGGAGTAGTGTCTTGAGTATGCCATGATCGCGTAGACCCTTGAGTATGTCGTGTATTTCAATGTGGCATAACTTAAGCTTATGAAGCCGAAAATGATATAAATGTTACGATTATTTATATAATATGTAAGACTTAGGTAGTCTTAAAATCTCTCTAAAACGAATCTCAAATAATAATATAGATTATCTCCTGAATATTAACGACTGCGTGAAGCAGTGGTTAATGTATATCTGAAAAAGGCATTCACGACACAGGTGACCGCAGTGTGGGCATCGTTTTAAAAAATATACATATATTCTGCACTTTAATTTATAGATATGTATAAATGTATATGTACCTATGTACTTATAGACTCTTTCTAATTCTAACCGATATAGCATTTGACGTATAATCTAAAGAGTTTTCTATTGACATAACTTGTGCCATTTTTATACTCGTATGTACGAGTATATGTATAAATGTACGCTGCAATAGCTTAAGCAGACAGGTACTATTCTAATTCCTATGGTTGCAATGGCGATATCTACATTATTAATTAGGCAGCCATATGTATGTTATGTATAATAGTTATACGTTTATGTAGTTTTAGAGTGTTGACTCGTGGAATAAAAAAATTGTTAGTAACTCTGGTATCGTTTTATTAAGCCTATAAATTATGGCGTAATTGTTTAAAACAGCTTATACAGAATGAAAGTGCAATTCTTAATGGAAGTTTGCTGAACATGAAATGTGATGTATATTTTTGAATATTTATTTATTTATTTATTCTTTATTGTTTACACGTTAAGCTAAGGACTACAATTTTACACACAAATCCATCCTTAATGAGGAATCAAGATGTCCGTCCGACCGATTTACGTATGTAAGTACTCAATGCTCTTACTACACTTTATTTTGGATTTAAAGTTCTGGATAAAAAAATCCATTTTTTTAAATAATAAAAATTCTATTTTCCTTTCATAAATAGCTATTTATAATAAAAAAATATTCAGATATCAATAAGTCGCATATAGTATAATAATAATAACTTGCAATAAAATTTCATTGGCAGTTCTATTTATATCTGGCTGGTTTTAATGACATTAAAAGGTTACATTTCAAAAAAGAAAAAAAATAGTAAAATGTTGTTTCCAGCTATTTTTTTTTTGTTTTTCTTTCTGTCATAATGATTGAATCTGATGAAGAAATTCGACACATTTAAATCATTTATTACAAAAAAAGATAAAATGAAAGCAAGCCGCGGAAAAAATTTGTGTCGTTATTGGACCTATTGCAGTGTCCAGAACCATCGATTCCGATCTCTACTGCCAACAACTGATGAGAATAAAGCAAGAAGTTGTGAGAAGGCGGCCGGGATTGATCAAAGAAAAGGTGTGGTCTTTCATCACGATACACCAAACACATCTTTAACCACTCAGCAAAAATAAGAGAGTTTGGCTGGGAGGGATTAATGCATCCGCTATATATCCCTGACCTTGCACTTTCTGATTTCCACCTGTTTCGGTCTCTTCAGAATTCTTTCGGCAGTGTCGAGAGTCGCGTTTTTTTTTGCTCAGAAGCCCCAAAATTTTTACAACAACGGTATCATGTCAGTTCCTTCAAGATGGCAAAAAGTCATCGATCAAAATGGCACATATATACTGTAATTAAATATAAATTAACTTTAAAAAAAATGTCTTGAGTTTTCATATAAAATGCGAAGAAACTTTTTCCCCAACCCAATATATTGTTTTTAACATTTCTGTATCCTGCTGCAGGTTTATTCTTAATACGTTTCCGTTTTAAGGGCATTGTTTAATAGAAACGATTTTTTATCTAATATTTGAATGCTCTAAAGAATATATTTATAACTTTCACGCAAACTTCAGTTCGGCATGAATGGTAGTACGAACAAAGAGAATTATGTCAACAAGAAAATCTGAATCTACATACTCGTGACACAAATGTTGTGATTTTGCATCGCATCAAATTAAGCAAAGTTGAAAGCTACATTTCTTACCCGAATTTCTAAAACAACGATAATTGTTAGTTCCAGGATAAATGTACTACTAAAGATCCACAATAAGTCATTAATTATACATTTATTGTTAACACCAAGGCTAGTGATTATTTCGATCAAAGTACTCGTAAATGTTGTTTTGCATGCTTGTTCAACGGACACTATTATTCATGTAGCTTTCTAAATAATAAAAATCTGTAACCCAACTAGTATAATAAATAAAACAAACAAAAAAGTAACTATAATAAATAAAACAAAAATAGGTCCAAAACCTTTAACCTTAAACAGTTTCTCATTCACAATAATGTTACAATTAAATTTAAATTTCGTTGTCGTGCGTTGACAACTACAAAAAGCAAACTTTATAATTTGATATACAATTAAAAATAATGGGAAAGCCGTCAATAAAGGATAACAAATAAGTAAGACTTCAATAAAAGTATATAAACAGGAATATCTTACATTTGATATGTTATATATTCCTGAAGACTTGTCTTACACAATAAGACGATGATAGCAATCAGCACCTAACTTGTTTGTTTGTACTTTGTAGTTTAATTTTTTTTATGCCTAATAGGGTTAAGGTTTTTGGAACTTTTTCTTTTATTTTTAACCTATGAATAAAGCATAAACTGCTGCTGCTGCTGCTGGGTAATCTATCTTGTTCTTCTATCTTTTCTTCTTCTATGTCTATATATAAAAATAAAAACCAATCGCCGCATGTATGAAAAATCATAACTTTGGAACGCCTCGACCGATTTTTTTTTGTGTTCGTAATTGTCAAGACGAAATTTTTGCAAAATCCACGAGAAAAGTCGGAATTTTGGAAGGTAGTTTTGCACAAAATCTCAATTAAAAAAGTAACGTCCAGTTTGACAGTTTTCATCATCATCATTTCAGCCTATCACTAGTCCACTGCTGAACATAGGCCTCTCCCATAGATTGCTACAAAAGTTTGTAGCTCTCATTTTGCCATAGTTACCACGCTTGGCAGGCAGGTTGGCAACCGCAGTTTATTTATTCTGATGTTTCAGGAAAATGCCCGTCTTTTAATTTTCCCTCTGTCGACTCTTACGACATCCACTGGATGAGATGGGGTGGTAGATTCTCTTAAGCCGCTATCACAAGCGCACTTCTCATTTTCTGCATTAGTAAACTACACCCGTGCGACGCCGGGTCGTGTCGCTAGTTATGAATACAAATACATACCGAAAAACAAAATAAACAAATGACGAATAATGGCTGTTTAGTTGATTGAACTGAAGTTATGAATAATATTTATGAAATTTTGGAAGTGTGTATTTATATATATATACATACATATACATTACATACCTACTGTACATAGGCACAAGAATTTAAGCAATCCTAATTTAGATACGAACGCACGACAACAAACCAGATTATTAATTAATTAAAAAATAACCTTCTTACAAATTAATATTTCGAGTTCGAAACAAGCGGATGTCAAATCGCAAAAAAGCTCAAGTTTCTAGAAAGAATACCGAGAATATGTATATTTTAAATTTAATATTGTACTATATTTATATTTTAAATTCAGAATTTTCTCCTCTTTCATTTGACATTCTATTCGATACAATATGAAAAAAAATGTCTTTTTGACCTCCTTTTTGGATGTAACTTCCGACATGTTGATTTTGTTTGTATAAAATGCAACGACTGTGTCTCCCGAACCATAATAACTAATCGATTAACACCTCATTCATCAAAATCGGATGAGTAGTGTAGACGCTACAGTGGAACATAAACATATATATACACTTAAAATATAACCATTATTTTTGGTTTCGCCGTAGTTGGGTAAAAATATAGCCAATGTTCCACAAAAGTTATTAATTTGATCTTCAATATTCCACTATCAAACTAAGTTTCTCATTCATCTCATCTCCTTTCAGTTCTAGAACTTATCGGCTTATTAAAGACCGTTTAAGCCGTACTTAGGAGTCCTAGATATTTTAATTGGAAAAATCCAAAGTTTGCGATTACGTCTACGCATTAACCGTTTATGATAATCAGTTTGTTTAAGTATTTATGTTTGGGTCAAACCAAACCTGGCACTCGGACCCCTGGCACTTGAGTACACAGTATCCGATAAAGCTGTAAAAGCCAAAAAGGCTAACAGCTATTACATCACCGAAATTATATATTATGATAATGGCGGTAGGTGTCCGATAGAGTAGAATAGCACCTAACTTTTTCCAATCCAGGTCTCGAAAGAGGCGTAAGGTATTGTACGGACAGCCTTTAGATGTTCGGGGGAACGCAATGTAGAGTAAGAGCTTTTTTGACTCGTACCAATACGGCGGCGACGCGGTTTCCCGCGGGGGCGAAAATCAAGCTACGTGTGTGGCCTCTTCCGACTCCTTGCATGGGAAAAAGGCGTATGTGTTAACCGCTTAGCTTAAGGCTTCATCGGGAATATTTTCGTTGTGCTATTTACATATTTTGGGCATCAAGGTTTAACTTTGTATTTTTAAATTATTCAATCAATTAAACTAATAATTTTAATAATACTTATAACGTTAAAACTATAAAGATATCTTTATTATTAGTTTCTTTCTAATCATTATATAATGGCGGTAGCAATTTTTTACAATATGACGATTTTAAATAAACATGTGTAATATTACATAATATAAATACACACGATAGTTGTCCGGCAGTGTAGAATAACGCCTTCCTTTTTCCTACCGAGGTGTCGTAAGAGGAGACTAAGGTATTTTACGGACAGCCTTCATTTGTACAGATTAACACAATAATATGCAATGCTGTCACTAAACTGCTCGTGGGAACAAAATGGCGACGATGTGGTTCGTCATCCGTCAGCATCTGCCTACCCCACATGTGACCTTATATAGAGTCCTTATAAGGAGAAAAGGAGAAAAACTACAAACAAAACATGTACCTATTTGTGAACCGACTTTGTTTCAACTAAATAACAGTTCTCAACCTCGAAAATATATTCACAAAAAAAAATCCCGGAGTGATGGACTGTCTTCCTGATAAATAAAAAGAAAAGATTTTAGATGTAGAATCATTGCAATGCAATCAATTCAACAAAACTTAATTATATGTGTCACGGAAAGTTGTAAGACTACATTATTCACGACGACTTAATTTTCCCTCGTCACTTCTCAAACAATAAATAGAGATTGGCATTTATATACGTTTTTGCTCTAAAACAACAAAGGGTCACTCCAGTGCCGATAATTGATTCGTTAGGGGACAAAACGTGTAATATTAGTTAACATAAATAATATATGCATTGCAAGTTAAATTGCTTTCTTACTAAAGTTATCAATTCTTTAAATACAGATAATAACAAAATGAAGAACTCGCTGCCAATAACTTTTCACTTTATTGGTAAAGGTAGGACGCACGAGTTACAAATACCTAGCGCAAGTATTACGTGCTATTTTTCTTCTTCGATTTGTTTACTTGAATACCAGTATACTTCATCAATTCGATACTAATGGCGTCTTTTAAAAGTACCATCTTATTGTATCTTCGCGCAAAAATATTTTACATATTGAAATGTGTTGACGTATAATTTTTTTGGACGTATTTATTTGTTTGTTGCCATAACGTGTTTCATTTACTGGTGGTAGGATTCCTATGTAGGAATCCGTCTAGGTAGGTACCACCCCAGGGCCAGCGCAGTTATTCTGCTGTGAAACAATAGTGTGCCAACATTACTGTTTCGGTTTGAAGACATTGCGAGATTCGGATTCGGATTGACATTGAGAGACAGAGTAATCAGGGCATATGTGACTTAAGAACTCATGTCTCAGGGTGAAGGGCGCAGTGTGGTGTTACACAGAAATGTTCTGGGTGACACATCATTTGTGAAAGACGGCAGACGTTAAACTTACCATTAGGTGAACGTTTTGCTCGTTTCGTCACTTTATCCAATAAAAATAATGCAATTACGAGTACTATGCTTATAATAATTTCACAGTCAGAAAATTTTATTTTCCGTTGTTCTAGTGTGAACGATTTATAAATTGAAGTATTATCGAGTGGGATATTAATGTATGTATAATATCAGCTTTAAAAAACTAACAAACATAGCGTAAATTTATCCTGAAAAAGTATATAAAATTATTGGTTGTTGTATTGGTTTTTTATTCATATTGATGGTAATGCAAATAACAGCTAAGCAAAAGTGGTTGACAATGTATCAAAGTATGACAGTATTTCTAGAAGTACGTCATGGCATTGGTGTGCAGTTAAAAAACTTTCCGAAGCCAGCAACATTTAAGTACACTACCTTTGTTCAACGGGGTTGGGGCTGTCAAATGAACACAAAATAATGCAAAAAATAATGAGGCCTATAGAAACTATCATTCATATTTGATGATAAATAAATGAAGTTGGATGCACTACGCCCACAAATATGTATATCTAGGACAAATTGACGGATTATGTAGGTTCGACTTCGATCAAGAGGTTTGTCGACGGATCCAAATTGTCTGGGCAGCGTTCCGAAAATCGGATCACATCTTCTTGCGAGTATCAGTTTAGCTCAATGTCTGAACACAAAAGTTTTCAACCTGTGCGTGTTGCCAGTGGTGACATACATACATTGGAATCAAGACGTGATCCGTGAAGAATGAATTAGGAAGTTCCAAGTCGCACAGATAGCTATGGATAGGGCTATGCTCGGCGTCTCTATGCTCTATATATAATCCATTACGATGATATCCGCAGCAAAACTAGAGTAACCGATATAGCACAAGGATCAGCAAGCTGAAGTGGCAACCGGCCGGATATGGCTCCTAGAACCGATAATCGTTGGGACAGAAAGGTTCTGGAGTGGCAACCCCCCTATTAGACGGTGGCTCAGGGTCATGTTTTGTGGCAATCTATGGGGGAGACCCAACAGGTCTTTGATTTTTAATAAGTGGTTAAAATATAAATGCCATATGAACACCGTTTATTTGATAAAACAATAAAAATACATAGAACAATATAAACTTTTCGCTGTTCCTGAAAGATCTACAGCAATTTTGGTCAGTCCAAAAAATGAAGGAAAATGTTGAAATGATATAAAAAAATAGAAGCAAGTGCATTAGGAGTCTGTTTATACGGAAAGCGATTTGACTTGATGATATGTGTATTACATTAAAATAACGCGATGTGAACAAAACCAGCTGTCAAGCGTTACTACAAACATAAAAGCAATCTATTCTGTACCCAGCATTCCTGTGTATTTTATTTTCGTTGCATTTCAGTTGAATGCTAAAATCCTCTATGCGGAAACATCCCCAGATAACTTTTTCTATTTTAGTGAAAATGTACAAAAGTCTGTAGGGAATATTTTGGTTTGGAAATCTAATATTAAGGGCTACAAATAAAGTATGTCATGATAGTTGCACAATTACATATTTAATAAGGCATGTGTATTTTTTGGGTTAGTAAAATTATTGAAGTGTTTTGGTTCAACAAAAATGTCGGAGATAGTTTTTTTTCAATGTCAAATATTACTATATTTTAAAATTTGTTTGGGTACTTTTTTATAGAAGAAAGTGACGAGACGAGAAAATCGCCTGCCTATTACAAACGCTTTGTTACCTGTATTATTCCTAAAGGAAAAACTGAAGAGATTGTTTGATGTTCCACGATAAACAGTCCATTAAACAGCGATTTTGGCCTATCAAAGATAGACAGGCCTATTCCTTTTAGAAATGGTTTAAGCGAATGAAAATTTAAGTCAATATTTTTAATAATCTAATACCTAGACCTAATGTCTATAGTAACTTTATGATAATAGATTATTATTTATACTAACCTTCTTATCACACGAAAATAAGTAAATCGTAATTGTCTCAAGGGATGATATGCATAGATGTTTAAGGTATACTGTAAGTATAAATCATTGATCTACAGATACTTCAGTTAGGAAATGTATTTTAGAGCATCGCTTTGGTCCTGTTAGTCACTTTTTGACATACATACATACATAAGATCACGACTGTATCCCATAAGGGGTAGTCAGAAACTGGGCACTCACAACAAAAACAGATGACTGCCACAATCCACGTTTCACCAAAACAATATAATGCACTTGGTGTGATAGGTGGTGAGCCCATCGCCACCATGCGCTGTTGGGTGTACAGTGCAGTTTAATTCCTTACTCGCCTTTTACGAGATCCATTGGATGAGATGGAGTGGTAGTATTCTTTTAACGAGCCGCCACCACACGGCTTTTAAAAAGATAAATAGTAAGAAATTTCACGTTGCACAACGTTGACCTGATGGTAATCAGGTTAACGTTTTGCTCTTTTCTTCAATTAATCCAAAAAGAAATAGAAAACATATTTATATTACATATATTTAAAAATATTAAGTAAAAGTTATATTTAATATTTATGTAACGAAATATGCATAAAATTTTGTCGTTATTAATTTATTTATTTATTTTAGCTTTACTTTTGTGAAAAGTCAGCGTATTTAACTTTTATTTACACACAGCACAGCAATAATAAATTTATATAAAGTCGTGGCAAGAAATTTATTTTGATACCTTTTTTATTTACCGATCCGTATAAATACCGAGTACCTACAGTATGTCCACTGATGTTATGGAATTTGATAAGTTTACTATTGTATTGTAAATATTTCAACATCATTTAAAAAAATCTCTGAATCACGACTAAAAGGTTCATAAATCGCTTCATAATTTCTTCTTTAGTTAAAACAATTACTCATTTTTAGTTACAATGTAAATGCAATGAAAAATATATTGTACATTTTGTGCAGTAATTTCAATGAATATTTAAAGACATAAAAATATAGTCATATCTGCTTGCTTTATATGTATATCATAGGCAGGTAATGTAATTTATTATGTCCAATAATATATATATATATAAATTGTAAATTTAAAAAGCCTATAGTCACGGATGGATACTTTTAAGCAATTTATAATAAGATACTGTAATAAAATTGTGGTGGAGGGACCTTGTGGTGGCGGCTTAAGAGAATCTACCACCCCATCTCATTCCATGGGTGTTGTAAAAGTCGATAGAACCAGGATCAGAAAACCAGGAGATGGACAGGAGCGTCTTCCTGGAACATCTGAATAAATAAAATACAGTTGCCAACCGGCCTGCCTAACTATGCAAAATCCCCCAAAAATGAAAGTGCTAACTTTTGTGGAAACCTATCGGCGAGGCTTATGTTCAGACTGGACTAGTGAAAGGCGGAAATCATGATGATGATGACAAATGAAATTCAGTTGTAAATTTTGGAATATTTTATTGATTACGATAACGGTGATAACACGTACAAGTACAATGCATTCTAGTGTTATCAAAGAATTTACTCGTCATTGAGAACATCTTTCAGTGTACTTAATAAATTAAATTATACATTGCAAAATATAAATAGAACGCTAAAGTAATAACAACAAAAGGAGACATCGGTATGTTTTTTATATATGAAAGAAAGAGAGACAATTCTGTGCTACTAACTACACTGCACTCGTCACTCTGAGACATCAGTTCTTAAGTCTTTTATGCACAGTAAATACACTAGCTAACTATGTCCTCAGACCGAAACACAGTAATGTTTGCACACTACTGCTTGACGGCGTAATGACTGTGACTGCTGTGGTACCTAGACGGATTAATGTATAACTTTACCAATACCAAAGTATTAATTTAATTTTTTATTTGATCAACCATTATGATAATTTATAATTTCATATACACATATAGTATATAACCTTAATCCTACTAATAAAGTCGTATTACTTATATAAGGGTGTTTGAGTTAAGTCTTGGTGTATTAACATTCACAACTTGAGGCACCCTTGTAAAGTGCGATTAAAATGTTTAGGGGGAAATGTCAGGGGTGCTTATCTGATGTTAAGAGAATTTCACCCTAGAAACAACAATTCTCACAGAATAAAAAATAGTTTTCCTTATTTTTGGTAAATTAAATGTCATGTGTTTCATATTATTATAACTTCCAAATTAATCGAAAAAAGAAAAATTTGATATAGTGATTTAATAAAGTAATATAGTACAAAAACTAATAGCCTGTATTTGTATAGTTTTTTCACCCGCCCTCTAGTAATATACGTGCATTAGATTAAATTATATACAGTATAACATAAGATGCGGACCTCAATAAGTAAATTTTGATTTTTCTCATAATTTGTAAAAATATTGAAAGATGCTGAAACATATTTCTATAAAAAATTAACAGGTGAAATCGCTTAGCAATTTACTTGTTATTTACAAAGGACGACAAGTTTCTATTTCTTTTTAAACTAACTAAAACTAGTGTTACAAGTAACACTACATAGATAAATCTACATCTATGTTTATGAGTAAATAAATTAGAGTGAAATAATAATTAAAGTAAAGAAGAATAATGAGACAATAAATTATGTTACTATACTGAGTTTCAACAATTGTTCATGTCCATCTGACTTACATCTGTAATGTCCGTAATCTATTTGTTGTTTTGTTTCCTTCAAAATCATCATCATAATGATGATGATTCAACTTATCACTAGTCCTCTGCTGAGCATAGGTCTCCCTTATAGATTGCCACATGAGTTTGTAGGTCTCCTTTTGGGAGAATTTTGTCATTGTTTCCACGCCTGGGAGGCGCGTTGGCAACCGCAGTTTATTTATTCAGATGTTCCAGGAAGATACTGCTGCCCATCATCTGGTTTTAATTTTTCCTCTGTCGACTTCAACGACACCCACGGGATGAAATGGGGTGGTAGATTCTCTTAAGCTGCCACCACAAACTTTAATAAATATTTAATACATATCATTGATTTTACTGAGTGTCTTAATTGATGATAAATACAATAATACATATGAATTATTGTGTTTCGATTGATCAGTGTTTTTGGTTGCCAGGCAACGTGAATTTAATCTGGGATCAATTTCCATTATCCTTTTTAATTCTTCCGGCGACGTGGTTCGCCTCCACCAGTCTTGTTTCGTTAATTTATTACGGTTAAAAAACAGTAATACTACTTTATAAATAAAAGCTGTACACATCATCATCATCATTTAAGCCTATTTTTATTTGTTCTGATGTTCCTCGGTTGACAAAAATAAAAATATATATACAGACAAATAGTGAACCTCCTCAAAAACGAAGGAGGTTCTCTATTTGTCTGTATATTTTTATTTATGTCAACCGATTTTAATGATTTTTTTTTTTATTAATAAGGGGATACTGTTATAGTGAAATTTCCCCAGCTACGTGTAAAAATGAAGATTGCTGTCTAAGTTCAAATATCAGCCTGGGTAAATCGTTCCGTAAACCAGGCATTTAGTATTTTTCTTATTTTAGTAAAAAAAGTAAAAGTAAAGTTTTAGCCAATAAATGTCCTACTGCTGATCACAGGCCTCCTCTCATTTCTGAGAGGGTTTTGGAGCTAGGTAGAATCCGCCACACTGCTTCAATGCGAGTTGGCGGACTTCACATGTCCTCGAAATATTTCTATTCCTCGGACATGCAGGTTTCCTCACGATGTTTTCCTTCACCGCTACGTACCTCAGCACGCGGTAAATCAGCACTTAAAATTGTAGAACAATATTAGAGGTGCTGGCACCGGGGATCGAACCCAGGTTACTCGCTTACTGTGAAATTAAAGGCGAGCACCAGGCCCCTGAGCTACCACGGCTCTTTTATTTTAGTAAGTCTTAGGAATTTCATAATTTTTTTTTTTTCAAACTCAAACTGACCCGCCCCGTAACAATGCTGTAGTGGTCCCATATAATTTATACAATTGTAATATACAATTTGGACAAGTTCTGACCCATGAGAAAACCATGAAACTCTTAAATTAGCCTAAGCATGCTGGGAGCTGCTGAGTGGAAGTCGGTTTTTTAGTTAAATAATTATTATGTTTTTATTATTAATTTTTACTTGTATATTCAGCAGTTAGAAAACAAATCATTGCTATTTAACGATGAAAACAATTTTGCTGTCATTCGTCAATGTCGTCGGGGATGCGGGGGCGACATTATATTGAAACAGTAATGAGAGATTAAATTTTGAGTAAAATACGTTATAAAAGCGAAAGTTGAAAGCTAAGAAAAGCTGAGCAGTATTTAAAAATTGATTAACAGCAATAATGAAATAAAATAAAATCGCAACCAAAATTAAACGTTTTATCAATAAATATATTTGAAGCCGTATTTAAAGACATATATAACACGATTTGCGCCTTGTCCTTTCTATTTTTTTGTGTCTCCATTGTTGACTTGTTCGTTAGCTCCTATCGCTACATCGAGGGAAATGAGGAGATTACCGAGCTTACAGACTTACGTGTCAGCTAGACTGTTTCTAAGGCTTTAGACCAGGTGAGGTTTCAAGAGTATTAAAAATTTTATCAAGTCTATTTAAATCCTGTTGCTGTGTTGTGGCGGCGTTAGAAAATCTGCCACCCAATTTCATCCTCGTCGTCGTCGTGGGTGTCGTAAAAGTTGACTTAGGGAAATATAAAAAACATAAAAATCTCATGATTGATGGCGGGATAACCTCCTCGTTTATGAAAGAACCAAATTATGACCGGAGACGGGCAGCAGCGTCAAAGTTTCAAAGTGTCTTAATCCGGTCTTAAAATATGGTAGAATGGTACGCGAACTGGCCATAACATGGCGAACTCTGGCAATTACAGTTAATGCTTCTAACTTGACAGATTGGTACCTATGTCGAGTAGTAGATTTTTTAAGAGGTTGATAACAAAGAAGATAAAAGTCCTGAATTCGATGTTTTCATGTATCGTCAAGTCACATACCTGGTGATTAATAGTCATATTCCTTTGCATATAAAAATTATGTATCATATGTTTTTCCAAATTAGAAACAAGCAGTTTTTAATTGCGTTTGAATTTCATAAAACAAATATTGGCATCGGCTGAACTTTCGCAGTCGGAGGAGTTATAAAATCACGCAAGAGCATTCGTTTGATACAGACTAAGAAAAGCACGTATTCATGTGGGAGTTCAGTTTTTTCAAAAAAGAATTTTCGTTGGTATTTAATTATATTTCAACAACCACATTAGAATATAATGTCCACAAGACATAAAGGAAAAGGATAAATGAGGTAATAAGGTACACATGTTTTATATTTACAAAATTAGTAATTATCCCTAATGATACGGAAGAATAAGTACTTAGTACTTTTACCACCATCCAGTGAGTGATTAGTGAAATCTGGCACTTAAGGGTTTTCTATGCATGTACTGTTTCGAAGCACGAGTTAATCTACCGGTTCGAGTAATAACATATTAGGGACCTATGAGTTACGCTGCTACATTTTATGTAACCATGTAATGTAAACATTTATTATTCATAGCATGTTTGCAAAGTGTTAATTGTCTATGTTTACAAAACTCTTATTCTGCTTTCATATTTGGTGGACCGAAGAAGAATAGAGGATGTAATTAGCCTTTAATTAGTAAAAGGCAAAAGGGCATGGGATCGGTCCGACTGCCACCGACAGCTGTGCTACACTATTTATTAACAAACATAAGTTACTAAACAATTTATTTATTCTTTATTGTTGATACCTTAAGCTAAGGGCTACAGTGGGCGTACTTCACGCCTACTGGCATTCATTAACAGTCAACCCTTAACAACCAACCGCTAGCCAAAGATAAAAATAACTCATAAACTTATATATATAAAGGAAATAAATCAATACATTTTAAACACATATTTAAAAAAGTATGAAGTAACGATAAATAATATATAATATAAAATTATTACCTTTCATTGCATTCCAACGAGCAGTGACAGCATTGCATATTCTGGTGTTATTCTGCACAAGTAAAGGCTGTCTGTATAATACCTTGGTCGCCTCTTACGACACCTCGGTGGGAAAGAAGTAGGTGCTATTCTACTCTGCCGGTCACCCATCGGCTGATTGTATTACAGGAGAACTAATGCATATACATTATTACGCTATTTACAAAAATAAAAACTATTTTATAACAACGACATTGTTGTAAAAAATTAAAGCATACTAAGTTTTCTGAAGCAGCTCGTCGTCATAAACTACGTTAGCTATTTTCATTTAAAATATTTAAGTCACATGAAAACTAACTTTTAGTTATTTTTTTTAATATCTAAGTATTTCTGTTTACATTTTTTTTGACTGGATAAAGTGACGAACGAAACGAAGCAAAACGTTCACCTGGCGGTAAGTGCAACGTCTGCCCATAACAAATGCTGTGACACCCAGAACATTTCTGTGTGACACCACAATGCGCCCGTCACTCTAAAACATCAGTTCATAGGTCTCATATTCCCGCGATTACGCTAGCTCTTAGTGTCCTTCAGACCGAAACACAGCAATGTTTGCACACTACTCTCTAGCTCCACGGCAAATAACTGGCATTGAGGTGGTACCTGCCTAGACGGAATCATTCGAAACAAAGAATGTTTTACACAATTTTCAATGTTAGCGTATGGATTACATTAGTAAAATTACATAAATAACTGAAATGTTTAAACTATTGCGTCTAAAGAAAGTTAAATTTTAATATAAAAATGTAATGCATTTTTACAAATAAACGATGATGATGTCTCCTATATCATAAGTGCGTTTTACAGACATAATTTTTATATGCGCAACATAACGAAACCGACAACCAACGATTTGAATTTTGCACAAAGGACTAGGATTCTTATCTACAACCCGCTGCTTAAAAGTCATGTACTTTGACCACTAAGCCAAGTGATTGTCAAAAAATAATGAGACTTTTTATTTATTATATTCTTGTTACTCAAACATAATTACTCACTTTTAATTAATTGAAATTATTAGAATACTTTTAATTTGTTTACCATGTATGTATATAATAATAATGATAAATAAATTAAAAGTATTATTAAGTATTATTTTGTAGAAACTTTGCCTTCCCTTAATATTTTTCAAGGATTATAAAAAAAAATGCTTTAAATTTCCGTTTGCTAAGTGCGTTCTCATGTACGAGCAGAAGCAATCTATCCGGAATTACCGCGGTCATCTTACGAGTACCTGAGGTCTTCGCATATTACGTTATTCGCAAATTCCTGACATAAAATACCATCTTGAGTATTAAAGTTTTGAGTACTTAAATGTAAGGTTTTAGATTAGGTGAAAGATAATAAATAAGCATTGACATTTAGATCAACACGGATTAAAGCCGTACCATCGGACCAAAAATAATAATTAAAAGCAGATGGCACTCCGGGTTAACCATGACATCAGGACATCTGTCACCTCAGTCCTCCCGTGACCATAGGTGCTGTAAAGTACTCGAAACGTCAGGTTATAAATAGTAAAATGAAACGCGATAAAATCCGTAAAATTATTTTCATTTAAATGTGAAGGGTTCCCGAAAGATAATAAGAAAGCATTATAGGACAATAATTCTTAATTTAAAAATAAACTAAATTATATCAAAGTCCTTCTCCTCGTATAAATCGTAACAAGAAAACAGCAACAGCGTGAGATAGAAAGAAAATTGTCAAAGTTAAAAGAAAAAGATACCATAGTAACCCATTTTCGGAAAAGCTCTGTCCGATGTAGATCCCGCAATAGAGTGCAATTGAAAAAAAAAATAATCCCAGACCGCTATAGCACTGGCATAAGGTAATATACACCTCCAAACTTTTAAAGACTATACTTGTTTTACTTCAGAACGAAGATCTTTTTGCATGAATAAATAAACTAAGTTAAGTACGATGCTACCTCGTTGTAGGTATTATTTTCATTCATTCTCGATAATAATTCGCATCGATGCGTTTCAATGAGTACGAAGTGATTTCAGTTTATAGGGTACACAATAGAATGCGAGGAGTGGAGTGAAAAGCATTTATTATAAAATATCTTTTTCCGTTACTCTTTGTTGTGAAAGATTACTACACAAAGCATTAGCATTAGCAAAAATGGGATGAGTTTACAAAAAGTAGAAGAATAGGCGACTTTCCAACAGTACTTTTTCAACTGTTTTTAAAGTTTTTTTCCTAATTTGTGGTAGATAACCCTTACTATAGTAAAAGTGTAGGAAGTTTTAATCAAATAGGTGTTACATTAGTTTTCAAGAAATATTAATACATTTTATATAATTATATGTGAATATAGGCGGTGGAAATGTTTCAGGATATTTCAAGAGTTATACAATTCCTAAAAACCCGCGACAGCGTTTATGAGAGACTTGAAAGGATAATTAGACGCGAAAAATTACGATGAGCTTATAGTTTTGGAATTTTGAAATAGCTGTTCAACTGTATGAAGAAGGTCCGGAAACTTTGTATAATGGACTCCTTCTTCTAGCGGCTTTACAGGAATTGAACCTATATAAACAATGATCTCATAATTACAGTGGTAATAGACACATTGAATTTGAGTTAGGCTTAGAGTTCTAGTTTGAAAAATCTAGCTTTAGTTTAAAATTAATCTTTTTTTTAATGCCCTAGTATTGCGTTGCACAAAATTATTTAAAAATCTGCCACGCTGCTCTAGTAGGTCAACATCAAAGCTGAACTGACTAGCAGTTACCAGCTTACTAGCAATTAACAATTTTTGTGGTGCCGGGGTTCTAACTGACGTCACTCACGTATTATGAAATTTAATCGGTAAACGATTTCAAGGAAGGTAGATTCTTAAAAATGCTAGAACATTTATAGCCTGATTCTTTACTTCTAATACTGTAATTGTTTACTAGTAATTGTTTTCCTTAACTAATTTTTTTGCATTATGATATTGAAATTAATAACAATAATAAATCTTTATTTGACAATTCAGTTTTATAATTATTACTAATATTCAGGGTAACCTGTATGTCAGGAGTCAGGCCCTGACTGTACCTTCCCATTTAGCAACAGTTCGTTTCAATGAACGTAAATAAAAATAAAGTAAAAGTAATTTAAAAAAAAGGGAAAACAACCGTATACGTTTGTCTGGGAGCAGTAGATTTAATAATATTTAGTTTATTATTCTTAAATTTATTTTATCTCTGCATCACCCATAAGTTGTCTGGAAGAGAATGCCTTTGGTATTAAGACCGCTTATATACACTCATTGTATGTATATGTAGGAAAGTAAATTTTATTAAGGATTATTAATAACTTTTGCTTTAAAAAGATAGAAAAAAAGAAACCTCTTAATATTATTTTGACGCGTTAGCCTTTTTAATTCATAAGTCTGTTTTAATCATCAAGCTGGATGTTTAAATAATCAATTTTTAATTTAGTCTATAAAATGTTTCTCTATAACGTGATATCATAAAAGTCAAATAACTGAATGTCATTAAATAGATTAATATTATATTACATTTATATTTATACTAAACACTCAGGAACGCTTCAATTAAATTTAAATAAAAGAACAATTATTTAGTGAACAAAAATAATCAGCTATTCCGCCTCTACTAGTGCGTGTACGTGTCTAGGTGGGTACTTCGTCAATGCCAGTTATTCTATCGTCAAAGAGTAGTATATACCTTACCTTATTTCAGTCTGAACGGGCACTGTTAGCTATTTAATTACTGGGCATATAATATCTTTTATTTGCACAACACGTCGCTTTTTTCCATAAAAAATAATCATTTCAAGTCAAATCAGTGCAGTGAAGAAAATGTTACTGAACATTCGGATACATTACACTACATTAGGTCTTAATCCTTTGGGTGTGAGTCCCATACTCAGTCACAAATGGGTTGTCCGGGTCAGAGTGGGAATTTTTGCACATATCCATGAACTTTAAACAATTATAAGCACGCCAGTACTCTGTGTGAATTGTGCTGTCCACTTCGACATGCTTTTTAATGGGGGGCACCAGTACTTATGCTGACCTTATATTGTTTGGACACAGCTCCAGCCTCAAATCCTCTGACCCGTCTTCGATAAGGCCAAAAGTCGTAAAGCTAAACATTGTTTTTCAAAATTATTTTACAGATATTGTAAACTTCTATCTGGTAGGGAAGTGGGATTATCTGAAAGGATTTCTCGGTGCGCTTCGCTAGAATACTCGCTTGTCAGCCATGAAGGAAGTCTTCCGCGAGATCCTCGCTACGCATTGTTTATATATACTCTAGTAGTAGGGACTACAAGGCTGGGTGGAAGTGGGGTGCACTGTATCGATTCTGAGGCGGCATTTCACTTAATAGAACCTATTTTTTTTAAAGCCAAGCAAATAAAAATATAAATTATGTAGCTAGTACGAAACAGTCAACCGCAGAGCCTTACATGAATTTATTAAAATATCGCTCCCCAAGTTTTGATTCATCAATTTGTACGATTTACGAGATGAGGAATAAAGGAAAACAAAATGGCGGCAACCGCATTGAACTGGCAGGCGCTACGTTTCGATTTACCCATTTTTAATGTGTTACTAAGATTATTAACTAACACAGTATGGAAAATTGTCAGAATAAATATTCATTTCACGCATATTCTGTATATAGTTTTTACCGTAATTAATTAAATACGCGCTTGCGGCTCTTCACATAAAGGCTTAAAGTTTTTTTTATTGATAATCACAGTTTAAAGTATATACAAATTGGTGTCTACCTGCTAACTTGCTGATTTATGTAAAGTACACGAAACGTTAAGTATTTTTTTAATCTTATCTAGTGTTATGTGTATTGCGCACTTAAGCTCTGAAAACTCAGGTGTAACATATAAAAAACCCTTTATGTAGACGTTGGATCCTTTGATATTTAACGTGAATTGATTCGACTCTAACCGATTACATTGCAGTTAGGGTGTGATTACATTAGATCGAATACAATCATAGTAAAATATTAATTTCTGTAATATATTTTTTGCAAATTGTAGTGTAAATGATTTTAGAGCATTTATTAACATCACACATTATTTAATTTTTATGCCGTGTGGTGGTAGCTTATGAGAATCTTCCACCCCATTTCAAATCATGGGTGTCGTAAAAGTCGACAGAGGGAAAATTAAAACCAGGAAATGAGGAGCGCATCTTCCTGGCAGCTGCCAACCCGCCTGCCAAGCGTGGCAACTATGGCAAAATCCCCCCTAAATGAGAGCTACAAACTTTTGTGGCATTCTATGGGGGAGGCCTATGTTCAGTAGATGGCTGTGCGGTTCAGAGTGGACTTGTGATAGGCTGAAATGATGATGATTTAATAACATTGATAAATTTAACGATATAATTCGTTATTGCTCGTCAAAACTATATTAAATAACCTACATTTTTGTTTATATTTTCGGCATGGGTTGGAATATCTTCAGAGCAATTAGATGAGCAATTAGATGTATGTTATGTATAGTCTGCATTAACGTAATAACGTAACACGTTTCGTTACACTCTGATGGAGAAATACCTTTCAAATCAATTTTAGTAAAAACGAATAAAAGCTTCTAAAGTTAATTACGCCTATGGAACGCACAAGCGACTTTCTGAAAAGTACTTACTAGTAGTCGTCTGGGTACTGTAGATACACTTTTGTCGGAGTTTGTAATTTATTTATAGATTGTGGAAAAAACTATGTTGAATTATTTAATGTGTATGTTTGAATTGTATACATAAATGCTCTGAAACTTGACAATGTAGTAAGAATAGAAGGTAAGGCAACAGGGATGTCGTAACTCTCTTATTTCAAATAATTCCTATAAGTGTTTGCTCTTAGCATGTTCCTTTTATTTTGAACACTACTATGATATATAATAATGTCTTTTTATAAGTGTAGTCGTCGCCTTTAAACATTTAGTCATAGGAAGTGTGGTTATACTTTTAAATTAAAATTATGTCAACCATACAACCGTAGTACAAGTTAAATGGTGGTAAAACACTGGTGGTAGGATTCTTATCCAGGAATCGATATAGGCTTGTACTACCGCAGGGCCAGATATTCTGCCGTGAAGCAGAAGTGTGCAAACATTACTGTTTCTGTTTGAAGGGCACTAAGTGCTTATGTAATCACTTGGCATATGAGCCTTAACAACTGATGGTGTTAGCCATGGGCGCTAATTTTTGTGGAAAAAAATGTTTTGTTATAGGAGTAATTTACAATACAAGCAAAACGTTCAACTGATGATCGATGAAAAGTCTGACCATAACAAATGCTTTGTCATTGAGAACAATTCTCTGTGGGGCCACACTGTGCTCATCATCCTGACATATCAGTTGAGTGAGGCCGTAAAGAATGTAAATTTCATAAAAAAGACGTGGACCACAATTCTATTGAGAAAACAACTAATTTTAAAAGTCTTTTGGATCACATTTGATTTTTTTACTTATCTACTTCAACATATTTAATTTCGTTATGATTATTCTGTTGACTTAATTTTTCATAGAAAATCGGATTGTCTCTCGCACACATTACGGTAAAGATGTACAATCCTTGGTCTTTGAGTTCGGTTTTTGTTAATATCTACCTAATGTTTAGTATAATGAGATTAAAATAAAGTCAGTATTTAAATAAAACTACTTTTTACGGATTTTATCGCGTTTAATTTTTAAACTATTTATAACCCAGGCAGTAGATAAGGTATTTTTTTTTAAATATGAGTGTTCAAAGCGCAGTAGTGTTTACGTAGCTTGGCAGCACGAAAACATATATTTCGGGCTAGCAATTTGTGTATAAGCTTTTAAAGGAATGTCAAATTACTTACAGTCATTTCAATGTGAAAAAACAAACGTTTATTTTACCTGATTACGTGTGATAATTGATAATTGGTTCAGAAATTCTTCGAATTTAACAACGCAGTTTTCCGAATTAAGTGCAATATTATTCATAAGTTTGGCTATTGGACCTGTAGACGATGTAGAATTATACGATATCAGCTATTTTCTTTTGTCTTTGAACTGAGTATAAATAAGTTTTTTACAAAATTGTAAAAGTGTTGTCAAGAAAGTGTGGAATATGAATGTGGATGATCAAAAGAGTAAGGGAAGACCAAAGAAATGGTTAGTGGATTTTGTGAAAGATGATATACTCGTAGCTATGAAAGTGAGAGCTGAATACTCAGATGACGGCTGATAGAAATGTGAATGGAAGAAAAATGTATACTAGACCGACCCCAAATGAATTGGGAGGGCAGGAGGATGATGACTAGACAGAATGTATGTTTTTTATTGGATAAAGTGACGAAACGAGCAAAACGTTCACCTGATGGTAAGTGCAACGTCTGCCCATAACCAACGCTGTGTCACCAATACTGTTCTTAAGTGTCATATGCCCAGTGATTACGCTAGCTCTCAGTGCCCTTCAAACCGAAACACAGTAATGTTTGGACACTACTGCTTCACGGCAAAATAACTGGCTCTGGGGTGGTACCTACCTAGACGGGTTCCTGCATAGGAATCCTACCACCAGTCAAAACCTGGGTACGATTTACTAATTACTAATTTTAGTGGTGCCGGCACACCGCACTACTAAAACTCTCAATTACGTTATAAAATACTGATTTATCACGCTGCTCAGCGGTGAAGGAAGCATCCTGAGGAAACTGTTCTACACCATGGCATTGCATTATTATCGCGTGTTGGATTATATGCGGACGGACGGATACGCGCAAAACACAGAAATGCCATTATCCGAGTCTAGTGACCGCATTTACTAATTCCAAAAATGCTTTATGAAGGATATACTGGCAAGTACCGTCTGTTTTGGTAGTGGACAAAAATATGTCGTTTATTTCTCTAAACAGTTGGTTAAATATATTAAATTATGTTGCGTCACAGTTTCTGCAGCACGGACCATATCTAAGCGAATTGCGCAATACTTTATCATTTACTCAAGAGAAACCGCGGTATCAAAATTAGAGCCAATTATAAAGTTCATTTAAGGCATTGTTACAGAAGGGAAATAACGCTGCTGCTGTTTTAAGGAATTTGTGTAGTGTTTTTGAGCTTGGCAATATATAATGTTTGAACGTAGATGTCAAAGATGATTCTTAACGATGAATCACGTTCTGGAGGACCATCTTTAATTTTTGAAATTGTATTAAGAAGCGATATTTAAGGAAGATCAATTTCTTACATTATCAAACATTGGATCGAGACACGGCGCAATAAAAAATTACAAAATACAAAATTAAATATACAGCCTGATTTGCAGTTATCTAAAAAAATCTCAGATGATTACAATTTTGTTAATTACTGTTTTTCCATTTCCTTTATTTTGGTTTATGATTCACACAAAAATTTCTCGATTTTTATTTTTTTATAATGTCTTTTCATAAACATGACGCGTTTCTTAAGATAGTCTCGCTTATTTGAAGGTTGTGCTTAAGTCGCATTAGTTAAAATTTATGCATCGTAACCTTCGTCCGCGGTGCGACCTCACGTTGAACGTTAAAGGACTCCATCCATACTTAGTAACTGCCTACGTTACTACGCCTACTTCGTTACGCATCCAGCAAAATTCTAAAAAAAGGTTTCAGATGAAAGTAGATCAGATCAAAGCGTAGTTTTATTCTAGCTATAATGCTCTACTGGGTGAACAGAAACATCCTCCTCCCGTATTTCGTTTTTGTTGGCTAGCCTCACAACAATACACGAGTATTATTTTTTACCTAGGTAGCCTAGGTGCATAGGCCTAAACCGAAGAGAAAACGACATAATATAAAATCGAACTGCAAAATACTTAAGGGCATTATGTGACTTTTTGCTATATCCACTGACAGGTCTGCCAAAATTTGGTATTTATTCAGTCATGGGCGTGTGTGGGCAAACAAAATTCTAGGTTGCTAAGTTATATACTCAGTATAAAAACATTTAAGGTCCAACTGACTGAGTACAGCCCATGTCAACCAAAACTATCTTGCTAGCTAAATATTTTTAACGTTAACGTCAATAAGTTGGAAAGTTTTTTAAAATTACGAAAACAAGATCGAAATATGATAAAAAAAACTTACGTAAAAATCACTTAATTTTATTTTGATCCCCCATACATAAATCATTTAAATTTTTGTGTAAGAAATTACAAATTAATTTTAATGTCGGTTTGATAGTTGTCATTTAAATTTTTGTGTAAGATATTTCAAAATAATTTTTATTTCAGTTTGATAGTTGTCATTGGTTACTATAGTACGAATTATACTAAGCAAAATGGCGTAACAGTCTAGGTTGCTAGATGTCACAGACAAACACTAACTTAGAAATTCTGAGTGTCTAATACGTACTCGGAATTTTGTTCACCCAGACACGACCATTCATTAAATTTCATTTACCTTAGTTTAATGTGGTATATTTTCTTGAAGCATTATTTATAGCGAATAAGGTGCAACACGAACATGTGAACTATTATATTAATAAGACAATACAAACTGTATCACTCTAAAGTTGTAGAGTCTGCACTGCGTTTAATTAAATGGATATTGTAAGCGTTCTTTCATTCTAATTTGTTTGGGTTTAGTTACAAACACACGGTAGAGCCGTGTCTCAGCGGCTAGGCGCTTGCCTTAAATTTCATCGTACGCGAGTGACCTGACTTCGATTCCCTGTTCCTGCACCACTAAAATACGTTATTAAGTACTTTACGTTATTAAGATTTATCACACGCTAGGCGGTGAAAAAAAGCGTCGTGGGGAAATCTTCATGTGTGCGAAAAAATTAAGATCAAGTCCGCCCACCTGCATTGGAGCAGCGTGGTAGATACTTTCCGACTCCAAAACCCTCTCAGAAATGAGAGGGTTTCATTGCCTTTTTATTTTGTAAACGTAAATGAGTCTTCTTTGTAAATACATATGCATAACCGACCACATAATTGTTTCACCATTTTTGACAACAACTTCTAGTCATTTAGAATAAGGCTAAGGCTCAGACTTTTATTCACGTATTAAATGAAAGCAATTGGTTTGCTGTAAGCCAAATAAAGCATTGGTTAAATTTGCGTCTTGTTTTTGTGTCTTTCTTCCAAAGAATTAGATTTTATTTTTCTTCTAATATAATTTAAATGTCACTAGAAACTATGGAGTTTTTAATGTTAGAACCTTGTGAGAAACCATTTCAAATTCATTTTCATTTCTGATAGTAAGTAACTTGACATTAATTAAAATTTAAAATGTCACGTAATTTAAATATATCCGAAAGGGCAGAACTAATTTCACTACACAGATCTGGATATAACATAAGTAAAATTTAATATTTCATTTTTCACCGTACTAATTTGGTTTACACGAGAAGGCGAAGAAGGCAATCTCCAAGATCAGAAGTGGTCAACGTCTTAAAGTAACGAGCACACAAGGAAAAGTTTATTTGTCTGATGCCCATAAAGCAGCTTGGTTGAATTTGCCGGGCAGTTCGGGGAAATTTCAGTTGGTCAACCATACTACGAGGGTGGATTGAAAAGTACTCGGCCTAACCAAGAAAATAAACACATACTAAATCAGTTATATTTTTATTTTTCTACATAATCACCATCAAGTTCAATACACTTTTGCCACCTCCCCTTCCAAGCATTTAGACCGTTAAAAAAAAATGATTCTTCCTTAGAGTCAAAATATGCGTCTACAGCTGCTTTGACCTCGTCGTTTGTCGAAAATCTTTGACCTCCCAAGTGCTTTTTTAGGTTAGGGAACAGAAAGAAGTCTGATGGTGCCAGATCAGGTGAATACGGCAGATGCGGTAACAGTTCAAAGCCACAGTTGTGAATTCCAGCCATTGACTGTACTGACGTGTGAACACGGGCGTTATCTTGATGAAACAGGACTTTTCTTCTGAGCATTCATCGACGTTTTTCTTTTATTTCCTCTCGTAAACGACGTAGTAAGGTGCAGTAGTAACCAGAGTTTATAGTCTGACCCCTTTCAAGATAATCAATCATAATCACACCTTTCGAGTCCCAGAATACTGAAGCCATCACCTTATTTGCCGACAAAATCGACTTAGCCTTTTTAGGGGGTGGTGAACCAGGTCTTCTCCACTGTTTTGATTGTTGTTTTGTTTCCGGTGTACAGTAATGAACCCATGTTTCGTCCATAGTAACAAAACGATTCAAAAAATCATCTGCATCGGCTTCTAATAACTCCAAACAGTCGCGTGAAATAGTCAATCGCGTCCTTTTTTTGTTCAACTGAAAGCAGTCGCGGAACCCACCTCGCAGACACCTTGTGGAAACCCAAATCGTTGACAATGATGTTTTGAGTTCGTTAATAAGAGATGCCTATAATCTCGGCTATCTCTCTAATTTTTAATCTGCGGTCTCCCATTATTAAATCAAGTACTTTTTTAATATTTTCGTCAGTAGTTGACGTCGAAGGCCTTCCAGAGCGGGGTTCATCTTTCACACTCTCTCTACCACGCTTAAATTCTGCTATCCATTTTTTGACGGATGAATATGACAGAGCACAATCGCCTAATGTACTGACCACGTCATCATGGATGGCTTTTGATGATAGCCCCTTCTTATGGAGGTACTTAATGACGGCACGCTGCTCGATTTGCTCCATTCGCGGAAATTATGACCGATTACTTTGTTAATAAATTTATAAAATCACAACTAATTATCGCACACGTTTCGAACTTCACACAATGAACTAGTCTGAACTGAACTAAATAATGTGGGTAGATTTGATTTTTAGAATTGAATGGATCTGTGTTAGGCCGAGTACTTTTCATATTTACAGATGAAAAGCCTTCAAATCCAGCCAACACGCTCGATTAAATCTCTGGAGTTATATGCTATATAAGATATGATGAAGATCATGTAGTGCCTATCACTGAGTCTGGAAGAAATAGTGTACACATACGGCTAAGATTACCCGTGACTGATTCCAAAGGCACCAATACATTCGGCTGAATCCGAGGCCTTCCGAATCGCCTGATTTAAATCCAATTGAGTCAAGTCATGGTAGAGAGACATGTTTCAACTTATATGCTGATAATTATAGACATGAAGTTATAGGAAGGTTTTTTGTATCTTTTTGTACAATTGTTTGAACTTGTAACATTTTAAATTTTAATAAATACTTTTTTAATTGAATTCTTCTATTATTTTCATTTATATAACTCAAATAATAAGAAATTACGCTAACCGCGCTAGAACAATAAGCAACAACAAATAATATTTCGTATGGTATCGTGGATTACTCGGTTGTGTGTTTTATCAATAAACTAGCTGATACCCGCGGGTTCGCGCGCGTGAGAAAGTGAATATGCAATCCCTCAGGAACCATAAATTTTTCCAGGATAAAGTAGCCTATATTGTTATCGAACATCTAAACTGACTGTATACAATAGTTTAAAAAATCAGTTCGATCGGTCACTCCATTAAAGCGTAAAAGACGGACAATCAAACCAACAAAGCAATAAAGCTTATAAACCTATAAACACACTTATGTTCATTTATGTACACTGTTAAATATGCACAAAATGACATAACAGTTCGCAGTTTCAAAGAAATATAACAAACACGGAATAAAGTAAGTTACAGGTCACTGACGTCATGCAGTGGTGACAGGAGTATTTTACTGTCACATTAATATTTTAAGCGAAAATAAACCTTGTAGTTTTGTGATGTGCAAATGACATTCAACCTTAGGGTGGTAAAGCAATTATGTGGTCGACTATACCTACCTTAAACAAATTAGAAATAACTCTAAAGAGATGTATCTTTCGAGGTTTTTCGACCAACGCATGTTGGTCCTTCATGCTTCGTTGCGTACTAAGATATATATTATCTACGAGTATCACGTTATTATATAATATCTTACCTATGATGTATTTTTAAATGATGATACGCTTTTGTAATTTTTACCGATACGTGACGAAATTAAAACGATTGAAAAACTTGATCAAACTGCAACGTTGACTTTATTTCGTAATCACACGACTCATAAGAAACTACCTATCTTATTCGATGTTTATATAATAAATTTAAAAGTTAATTTATATGTTTGTAACTGGCTTATGTATTAGAACACTATAAATCTATGTTATTTATAATCAGAGCTTGTGTTTGTGTGTGTTATTTCATTCTTGTGAGCTTAGACTGCAGTTAAACATGTATATATTGTGATTTTGCAAGTCGTTGCGAAGTGAATTAATGTTTATTTCTGGCTATTATAATTGGGACCTTATTTGACTTAACAATTTGTGAATTTTTCTTTGTAATGTCAAATAAAAAAAATACGTTTCATCCTTTTCTTAGATATTTGCTAAAAATGAATGGATTGATTATGTTAAAATTTAAACATGATTATATTATGTAGTAAAATAAATTAGGTACTTTTTAGGCTTCTAGTCGAGTATAAAATTTCATGCATATGGAGCTTGAAGATAAAACCTATGCGAAATGAAATTTTAAATATTAGTTAATCAAAATTGAAGAATTTTCAATTTCTAGTTGGTTCGTTCTTACCATAGCTATATAATATGGTATTTAAACAGGAGTAACGATCTTCCTGAGGCCTCAATGGCCGCTGTAAACTACTCTCTGACAACGAAACGAGGCGTTGGGAACGGAGCCAAATTGCCGGACATCCTTCGAATTTTCTTTTTAATACTATTAAAATGATTACAAACCGTAAGCCTACGTAATAAGGACTGTTCCTAGCAAGCTTAAAACAGTAATCTCAGTAGAGTCATTACTTTTCCAAATTAAAATGAAGCCGTAATAAATATTTAACATAAATCAAATGAAACATTTTCATCTACTGCAAAAAAATACGACAAAAATTTTATAGTAATTATTAATACCTTCTCAATTTTAAGACAGAGATGCACGACTTATTTGAGTCTAAAATAACTTTTAATTGTTATTTGTCTAGAATGTCCAACACTCCTCTCATTCTGAAAGCCATATAGAGCCGAAAAAAGTGATCCACACTACTCAGATTTGAAGACATGAATTAAAACTTATGTGAGAGAAAAACTAGTGTAATATTAATGTTCGTAAAACAGTTTTGACGACATGAATTTCGATATAAAGCTTCGAAGTAATTATATAATATACCAGTTAATATCAGTAGCTGTCATCTTCAAGGGGTATATTTAACTGTCGTCAGCATTCGCTTGGTAATGGTACCGCTCCCTCTTATTTTACCCCGTGTGGAAATATAAAGATAAGATTAGGGGACCGGATGGGTGCACTGCTTAGACAAGGACAATAAACATCATACAAGAAACGAATACCAGAGATCCATGTGATATCAAACAATTCGTTCAATATTAATGCGTGGTAAGGAGTTAATTATCGTTAATAATAATTGTATAGGTCAGCGATACATATTATTTCCTTTTATAGCTTTAGAAGTACTTAAACTAAGAATATTATTTTTAACACTAATATGTAATATATTCGTTTTGAAATGTTGCATATAAATTGTAAATGTGACCCTGGACGACCACTAGTATTTGTTTATTACTCGATTAAAGTGATATACTTAAAACGCATTAATTAATAGCTCATATTATTACATCAACATTATGGTTGTCTTTGAAACTTACAAACATTTATAACCACTACAATAATTTGACGAAAACGAAAGTAAATGATATGCTTCATCTATTTTCCATTTACTCACAGAAAAACACAGAATCATAAAGTTTTAAAGTTATGTTTGTAACAAAAAAAAATTGTATTTGCAAAAGCCCGCTAAACGCTTGGATACTAATAGACCTTGGATATTAATAGACTTTGGTAATAACGATTAGTTCGCTTCTTTGCTCCGATATTGACCGCAAGGAGCCTGCTCATAATATTTTTCAATAATACTTGGCAAAGTACCGATAAAACTAATCATCGAATACACTACTAATTTGTTACGGAAATAAAGAAAGTAAGACAGGAGATACAGTATACTAAAAATACATTATTATAAGGCGTTTGATAATTGTAAAAATAAACCCAAAAATATTTGGAGGCTTATCAATTCACTAGTAAACAATAAACGTTATAACAATACTTGTGCGCCCCCTAAGCTTATAGTAAACTCGATGGATATAACCGATGGCAAGGAAATTCGTAATCACTTCAATCTATTTTTCTCCACTATTGGGAGTATTTTGGCAAATAAAATATAGTGCAATTAAATAATAACACAAATAACATAATTTTTTAAATACGTATCGAAATTTATCCAAATTGAAACCATGCACAGTAGAAGAAATTAATAAAATTATTAACAATTTAGACTCCAATACAAGTGTTGGTACGAGTATTGACGGTATAAGTACAAAATGTTTAAAGTGTATAAAGCCTCTGATTATTGAAAATTTAACAAACTGTATAAACAAATGTCTATCACAGGGCATTTTCTCGGATACTCTTAAAGTCGCAAAAGTAACCCTAGTAACTACCGACCGATATCAGTGTATCCAAGATATTTGAAAGGATACTTTATAACCGCCTAAATGAATATTTAACTGAAATAAATTTTCTTTGTAAAGAACTATACGGCGTTAGACGTGAATCAAGCACACTGGCTGCGTGCGTTATTTTGGTGACAAAAATTAAAACTAATATTGATAATAAACACATAGCGCTCGGTATTTTCATAGATTTACAGAAAGCTTTGACACCGTTAGCCATTCCATACTTATAAATAAACTAATTGATATAGGTGTTACTGAAAAAGCTCTTCAAATTTACAAATAATATTTGACCGATCGATATCAAATAGTAAAAATAGGCGGTTATGAAAGTAGTCCTGACAAAATGACTTTTGGCATTCCTCAGGGTTCGATTATCGGTCCATTACTGTATTTAGTTTATATTAATAATATGACTAATATATGACTTTCAGGTAACATTACACTGTACGCTGATGACAAATGCCTTTTTTATTTTGGACACAAAATTCAAGAAATCATAACTAAAGCACGACAGGATCTTAACATTATTAATGCATGGTTCCAGAACAATGTTTTGACAATTAATAAAATAAAACATCATACTCGTACATGATATTTGCCGCCAAAAACAAAAAAAATACTGGCTACACTAGCACCCATTAACAATGTTTTGTTTGTTTTGTACATTGTTAATTGTTAGCACTGTATCTGTCATCAGCGTACTAGTGTAATATAAGAAAATCTAAACAAGAAAAGTAAATTGATTAAATAAATTGACATGTAAAGCTGACATCGATTCTGTTAGAGCCAAAATTACCACTTACTAGTGCATTACACAAAATAATCCACTGCATTCCCTATAAAATGCGTACCGTGATCTATAATGCATTAGTAAAATCAAATTTAGAATATCTCATCGAAATCTGGGGTTGTGCTGCAAAATCAAACCTCCAAAAGTTACAGACTACGCAAAACTTATAAAAATATTATATGATTATTACTATTTAACACCCACAAACATTGTGTACAGTAAAACAAACTTGTTTAATCTAACCCAACTTTATACATACAAAACATGCCTATTGGTAAGAAAAATTAAAAAAAAAGATATACATATTGAAATCACTCTAAATAAAAGAACATATAAACACAATTTACGCAATAAAAACAAAATAGAACTTTACTGTCCAAGAACAACGTATGGCAAACGCAGCATACTGTACGAAGGAGCACAACTGTATAATACACTTGAAAAAAAAAACATTTAAATAGATATACGTAGCCTACCACATTATCTTCTGAACTCTAGAAAAAAAAACCATTGTAAATTGAAAAATGTATTTTCTCTTTAAGTAAAATTTTATATTTGTGTGAGAAAAATAAAGATCTTTAAACCCAATTTTTCCATAATCTAAACTAATATTATAAAGAGGAAAGATTTGATTTTTTGTATGTTTGGTTGTAAGGATTTAACTCAAAAACTACGGAAGCCGATTTTAATAATTATTTCACCAATATATAGCTACATTATCACCGACTAACATGATTTGTATTTAATTAAAAAAAAAAAATGAGATTCCTACGAAAATTGCTATGATGTAACTCAACGTATCAAAAATTTACTGATAAAAGTCGTTATTTGGCGTGCGCTGCAAAAACTATTAATGATAAAAAAATAATGTACTACATTTTCATAGTACTCATCATTACTCGTAAAAAAGTCCGCGAGGCTATATGTCTAACTATTAAAGTTAAGTCACAATAACCGCTTTTTGTTTAAATTAGTCTATCAAAATTCAAAACCCGTGTAGAATCGAAAGATGATGACATTCGCATCATTATATTAATCCTTATCCTACAAAATAGTTTCATAGTCAAGGTTGATTATGTACATGTAAAGTCCTCTTTAAATTATTCGAATCGGATCTATCGTTTAGAAGTTACGATATGATGTGAGCGAACAGCCGTACTCTCGCCCACGCTACTCGCGAATAGACTAAGATCTATTAATTACTTACCTACTCATATTACAATTCAATAGTGGTTTGTAATTTAAATTATATATAATTTTATTTGAAACTTTGAAACGCTGTATCAAAAATACAGCGGCTAGGGTGTTTCTGTATTTCATGGCTTATGTTTCCATACATAAAACATTATTTTGGTAAAATAACGTAATCTTACTCGTTTTCTTATAATAACGTAATCTTATACGTTATCTGACCAGCTGCAGAGCCGCCGATGAGAATAGTCGCTACAAAAAATGTTAGTGTAAGGAATTGTGGTTGTTATACTTGTCCAAATAAAGTACTAATTTGTCTTTCTAATATCTATCTTCCCGTGTGAAGCCGGGGCGAATCGCTAGTACATTATAACTTGGTACTTATATAGATACAGAATCGGAAACGATGGTTTCTGCAGCACAACTTAGGTAACGATTATAGACTTAAGGATCAGAAAGCTGAAGTGGCATTGGTTCAGTCCACATAATCAGATAAACCATAAACCATAATTTTATTACATTTATTATTTATTTTATAGAAGAAAGGGTAAGCAAGCAAGGGGCTCTGCTGATGGTAAATTATCACTGCCGCCCATGGACATCTGCAATATTCAGTGTAGAATAACCACGTAATTTATGAAGTGACGACCTATCTAATATTACGGGAAAATTGATGCAGATGCCCCAGAATCCTGCCTTGCGGCAATGTAAGGGAGATTTATTTATTTATAAACTTGAAATGTGCTGTAATGATGATGATGATGAATTAAAGCTTTATAAGTATTGCTTCCACTGACAAGCAGCAGATTATTTATAAAAACAGTCACGCCTTTTTTCAAACTTGAATTTAATGGGTTTGATTCGAAATTACAGACAGAATTAATATTTATAGAATATGAATTTCTTATATTTACGCGGATGGCCGCGTGGCCTAGTGGACAGAGTACCTGACTTCTAAGCCGGGTTCTAAGGGCCCTGGGTTCGAATCCCAGCCGGAGCCAACATTTGTGCTAAAACATAAATTGTTAGTTTTCGGGTCTGGTTGTGTTGTGATTGTCCCCGTGTTTCTGACACTGCACCCTAGCCTACCTCCGATCTTATCGCATCAGCGTTACATCGGGCGCGGGTAGGTTGGGACGAGTGAGTGCCTCTGTGTTTGCGCGTACACTTGTGGCAATATGATATCTCCTGCGCAGTTGATGGCTCTCGACAGTAGTCGGCAGTTGTCGCTGTGGTCGAAATCGACTAGGAGAACATCTCATCATCACGTAGATGATCTTCAGATCTACGTGCAATCTGATATTTTTGGTCTCCATAAAGCGATTGCTATTATAAATCCATATACGATTGGTCATTAGGCTTTGGAATCACTGTAAATGCTACAAAATGCCAAGCTACGCTAGTAGGTAGCCCGAAAATGCTAGCTAAAAATGATTTCACGAGTCTGGCTTCCGCGTATTACAACGATAAGGTTACATACCGCGTATTACATTCTATCATATCTTAAGGATAAATTCCAGTATATTTTTTTAACTCATGAGAGGGTTCTTCGTTTCACATCAAATCCTAAGATTACTATACAACAACATTCCACCGTTTTCGTCGGTATCTCCTTTACCGGCTACACTATTCTGGAACTCACTGCCCGAAGATAAAGAAAATTATCGAATAAAAATTCAATCAAAAAATTGGTGCGGGAATAGTATCTAAAGACATCAGTAGAAAGCTGATTAGTATACGTCTTTCACGATCATTGCAGTTTAATGTATATAGAAGTATGTATGGATATGTGCGTATGTTTATTTGTACATATATATTTAGGTTTTTTTTTGTTTATGTAAATTATGTTATTATGATTTGATTTCATAGTTAGCGAGTAACCTGGGTTCGATCCCCGGTGCCACCTCCAATATTGTTCTATAATTTTAAGTGCTGATTTACCACGTGCTTAGCGGTGAAGGAAAACATCGTGAGGAAACCTGCATGTCCGAGGAATAGAAATATTTCGATGACATGCGAAGTCCGCCAACCCGCATTGGAGCAGCGTGGCGGATTCTTCCTAGCTCCAAAAAACCCTCTCACAAATGAGAGGAGGCCTGTGCTCAGCAGTGGGACATCACTAGGCCGAAACTTACTTACTTACTTATTTTTAATAGTGTTTTTGTTGTTATATTTAGTAATTTTCACATTTTTTTATTGCAAGTTTCACAATTTTCTCTATGCCCTCGGGTTGACTGGGAGAAAATGCCAATAGGCATAAAATCCGCCCTTTGTTATCGTATATTAAAGTTTTAACAAATAACCGAAACAGTAATGTCTGCACACTACTGCTTGTCGGTTCGGAGTCTAGGTACGCATAAGAATCCTACCGCCAGTAAAAGTGTGGTTTATAAGTCAAAAAATTATTTCAATCTCTGTTAAAATTGTATATATATTTAGTAACTATGACCAAAGTCAATAGAATACTAGTGTAAAATAACAGCATGTAGCTGCTATATTACAATTTGACAGGTGATCAGAACCGATGACATAATTTTTGATAACGAGGCATTCCACCTTAAAAATGTTTCGCGTGTTGTAAAGTAAACAAAATGTCGTTTGTCACTGTTACTTAAAAAAAAATTTTTTTCAGTTGATCTGTATTGTTTTAAATCTACTTATAACTTAGGTTACCATGCATACTTACTTTAACATAACAAATGCGTGAAAATTACTAAGAGAGTCGTGAGGTTCTATATACTTCACTTTCCACAAATGTTCTTTTTTTTTTTTAGCGCTGAGGGCGCTTAGCCGACACCTTATTATCTACTACTATCATTACTAATACCATGATTATTATTACATAGGTTTACCACCAATTCGGAATGCGTTTCCGCTGGAGAAGAAATGGCACAAGAAACTTAAGCGACGCTTCTGCTTATGACAGTAGTGCTAGGGGAGAACCGGCCTGAGATGCGGCGGTATAGCGAATAACTTTGTCTGATACGCCCACGCCGACGGCGGGGGCGGTATGATGGTGATAATGTGTGTTTGTGTAGTGTTGAGTAGAGGGCTTGGGCCCTAGTGGTCGCGTCGTCAGGGTCCTCGAGGACGTGCCTCGGTCTCCTTTTTCCGCGGGTCGAGTTTTGGTGTATCGCGAGGGGGTTGTATGTGGCGGCACTGACAACCAGTGGGTTGGGGTGCGTGGTGGCAGAGTCGAAGTATCGGCGAGAGGCCAACTTTAGATATTGGGCTATGGTAGGAAACCCTAAATCGATATGAAGGTTAGCATTACGCACGAACCACGGTGCTCCCGTGGCTTTACGCATGAATCGATTTTGTATTACCTGAAGTCGGTGAATTTGACGCGGGGAGGCATGCGCAAATATGGGGCTTGCGTATGTCATAATTGGCCGAATACAGGCTTTATAAAGTGTAATTTTATTACGTAGGGACATTTTGCTATTTTTATTTAGTAACGGATGTAATCGGCCGAGGACGAACGCCGCTCGGTTCCTTACTCGGTTAATATGTGGACCGAAGCTGAGTCTTGAGTCTAATAGGACGCCTAAGTATTTGACTGTCTTTTCCCAGGGGATTGGACGATCGAATAACTCTATGGTGGGGAGATGCGGCGTAATGCGCCGCGAGAAGTACATGGCTGCACTTTTGATGGGGTTGACCTCGATCCTCCATTTCCGAAACCAGTTCCCGAGGGTTCGGGCTGCGGATTGGAGGCGTTTAGAGATAGTGTCTGGATTACGTCCAGACACATAGAGGCAGGTATCATCTGCGAAGAGGGCGATATTTATCACAAAACTATATTTGCTTTTAGTTTTTAAGCTACGGGGCAAGCCCTAACCTAAGCAACTAGTATACAATTTAGCGCCTATCAGACAAAAGAGATGTTTTGAACGATTCAGCTCAGTATATTTATAAAAATGGTAAATATTTCAAAGATATCTTCTATTCATGATCCGCCGTGGCTTGGCAAGAAAGTTATTGTTATGTAAGAGTCAAAAAGAAAACCGCACCAGTCAATTGACACATTTAGGAGTAAAAATGTTTATAAAATCCGCTAATAGGTGTAAGTTGAGAAAGGAACATGTAGGCCAAATTTAAAATTAATAGGTCTTATAGTATCAGAGATATCGAGATGAGTCCGTGGTAACTCGATTGATAGTATTTATAGATTACATAAAAATTAAATAATTTTAAATTTCTTGTGAACATCAATGATGTTAACTATCTGTGAATAGTGTAATAGATAATATTTAAGAAAATGTATTTTGAATCTTATTTTTAAGTATTTTTCATTTTAATGATTTCTTATATTTACGCGAACACTACACATTTAAATGAAACTAATTTTACGGATTCTATCGCGTTTTATTTTACTATTTATAACCCGACGTTTCGAGTGCTTTACAGCACCCATGGTCACGGGCGGACTGAGGTGACAGATGTCCCGATGTCATAGTTAACCCGGAGTACCTTCAGCTTTTAATTATTATTCCTTGTCCGATCTACGCAGAAAGAGCTTACTGTGTCTTGAAGTCTTGCAGTGGTATGCTTGGTTTTTGATTTAATTTTATTAATTATAGGATCCCAAGCTGGTGGTAATACCCAACCATCTTCTCTATTAAAATTAGGATGTTTTTTAATTTCAATAGCCTCGCGAATCATCCTTGGTAGGAATCGGTGTTCTTTTGCGAGGATTTGTGGTTTATCAAATCTGATGTAATGGTTGGGATGATCCAGAACATGGTCACAGACTGCAGACTTCCTAGAGCGACGATGCTTCACGTCAGCTATATGTTCTTTTACGCGGGTTTTAACTGATCTTTTTGTTTGCCCTATGTAAGAGAGACCACATTCACAATCCAGCTTGTATACTCCTGCATCTTGTAGAGGGATGTTACACTTGACAGATGGTAAAAACTGACTTATCTTCTTAGGCGGCTTGAAAAATGTTCTTATGGAAGCCCGCTTCAAGATATAGCCAATCTTGTCCGTGACTCCTCTGACATATGGTAGGACTGCAGGTACTCGCTCGACTGTGGCCGGCTTCACTCGGTCACTGCGACGAAGGCGCGGAACCCGAAGCTTGTTGTCTTGCAAAACTTGCTTGACATGCTGAAGCTCGGCGGCCAGGTGTTTACTGTCGCAGATCCCTTGTGCTCTCTGAAACAAAGATTTGCCCACGGTAGCTAGCTGTGAAGGATGGTGGTGAGATTCACCGTTTAAGTACCTATTTGTATGGGTCTTTTTCCTATACACAGTGTGACTCAAAGTGTTATTAGGATTTCTAATAATTAAAACATCTAGAAAAGCTAAACAGTTATTTGTCTCTAACTCCATTGTAAATTGTATTTTAGAATTTATGGAGTTAAGGTGGTCTAAAAATGCAGTGACTTTATCAAAAGGTAGTATTGTGAAAGTATCATCTACGTACCGCTTGTAGAACCTTGGATTTACTGGAGAAGTACGGAGGGCTTTCTCCTCAAAGTCTTCCATGAAGATGTCAGCAACAATGGGAGATACTGGGGAGCCCATCGCCACACCATCTACTTGCCGGTAGTATTGCTCCTTCCACAATAGATAGCCAGATGTTAGGCAATGTCTGAGTAATTCTGCATGTTCTACTGGCATGTTGTTCTCTGTTAGCTTCCTAGTTACAATTGAGATGCAGTCTTCAACAGGTAGGCATGTAAATAACGACTGGACATCAAAACTGACCATAGTTTCATTGTCAGTAAGATGTAGGTCTTTTATCTCACTGACAAAATGGTAGGAATCCTTTGTGTGTGCTCTTGTGTGTCCTCTAAGTGGGGAGAGTATTTTAGCCACATGTTGAGCCAATCTGTAAGTTGGTGAATCGATTTGGCTCACTATTGGAAGTCTGCAGTCTGTGACCATGTTCTGGATCATCCCAACCATTACATCAGATTTGATAAACCACAAATCCTCGCAAAAGAACACCGATTCCTACCAAGGATGATTCGCGAGGCTATTGAAATTAAAAAACATCCTAATTTTAATAGAGAAGATGGTTGGGTATTACCACCAGCTTGGGATCCTATAATTAATAAAATTAAATCAAAAACCAAGCATACCACTGCAAGACTTCAAGACACAGTAAGCTCTTTCTGCGTAGATCGGACAAGGAATAATAATTAAAAGCTGAAGGTACTCCGGGTTAACTATGACATCGGGACATCTGTCACCTCAGTCCGCCCGTGACCATGGGTGCTGTAAAGCACTCGAAACGTCGGGTTATAAATAGTAAAATAAAACGCGATAGAATCCGTAAAATTAGTTTCATTTAAATATTTTTCATTTTATTTGAATCATTAAAATATATTTGTGAGGAAATTAAAAAGGCAAATCGTCTAGATGTCCGACGATGGAAGGGAGAAGAGAAAACTAAATCGTGTAATTTCTACGTGCACTCTTCAAAGTGTATCTTGTAGAACACCGAGAGGCTATCTTACGACTGTAGGCGGATTGATAGTTACCATGAGTCACCAGCAAACCTCTAGGCACTCACGATTCACTGCTGAGAACAGGCAATATTTAATTTCAGACTGGTATAATATGATAATGTTTCAAAGTAAATTATTGCTTAAACGTATAGCTATTAAATTTGTGAATATTATATGTATAATATAATTAATCAGAGCTTTTCTCGTACACTATAAGGATAATATATCTCGACGAGGCACTGTCATATCTGGAAATGTAACAAAATAGCTCCATTAATAATGCTTAACAATGGAAGGAAAATTAGTTCCACCAGAAGCACGTACTCAATTTATCAAAAATATTGCTTTCAATTCTTGTGTTACACGTTTGTAATCTCCAATTTCTTATTGGGTTTATAAGGAGGAATAATTTATATCTCTAATAAACGAAGTAGTTTTATCTATTATATTACATAATTAACGTTTAAGATTTTTTCACATTACTTTACGAAAAACGGTATAATGATTTCTTATGTTATTGCGAAATTCATTCCTTTCGATAATACGTTTATTGTTGGTTCATCCAGTGTTTTTGTTTTGTCAGATAATAGACCGCGCGTAGTCTATGATCTTCGTCTGTGGTCAACGGTAACTTTCCGTTCATACGTTGAGATTTGTATTTGACATTTAATTTGTTCGTTTAATTTGTTGTACCAAAAATTAGGTATTTATCTATATGTTTATTTTTGCATTCATTATATTTAGCTGTTTCGCGCTTATTTAAAGTTTCGAAGCAATTGTTAAAATCAAATGTCGTTAAGATAAATTTTAATTCACTGGATGAATTGTCTATGGCCGTATTTATGGTGTGTAGATCGGTAAGTTTTTGCTGAATTACCGTCCTTAGCAACTTTTTACTTGCCTGGTTTAGGATCTTCGCGCTTCCTCGAATGTCCTTTTTGGCTGATATTTTGACACACGTAGGAATGAGATCATGGTCTCTGCATCTCTTCAAGATTTCAAAGATGTTATGAATCTTGCGCGCTTGGTCTTGAGATCTTCTAACCGGCGTATTTTATTTGCGATTTCCAGTCCGTACTGGTTCACATAATGTTTCTTCTTTTATTTACGCGAATATTACACATTTAAATAAAACTACTTTTTACGGATTTTATCGCGTTTAATTTATAACTATTTTTAATATGATGTCCAGTCGCTATTCACATGCCTACCTGTAGAAGACTGCATCTCAATTGTATCCAGGAAGCTAGCGGACATCTGGCTATCTATTGTGGAAGGAACAGTACTACAAGCAAGTAGATGGTGTGGCGATGGGCTCTCCAGTATCTCCCATTGTCGCCGACATTTTCATGGAAGACTTTGAGGAGAAAGCCCTCCGTACTTCTCCTGTAAATCCAAGATTCTACAAGCGGTATGTAGATGATACTTTCACAATTTTACCATCGCATAAAGTAACTGCATTTCTAGACCACCTTAACTCCCTAAACTCTAAAATTCAATTTACAATGGAGTTAGAGGCAAATAACTCTTTAGCTTTTCTGGATGTGTTAATAATTCGGAATCCTAATAACACCTTATGTCACACTGTGTATAGAAAAAAGACCCATACAAATAGGTATTTAAATGGTGAATCACACCACCATCCTTCACAGTTAGCTACCGTGGGTAAATCTTAGTTTCAGAGAGCACAAGGGATCTGTAACAGTAAACACCTGGCCGCCGAGCTTCAGCATGTCAAGCAAGTTTTGCAAGATAACAAGCTTCGGGTTCCGCGCCTTCGTCGCAGTGACCGAGTGAAGCCGGCCACAGTCGAGCGTGTACCTGCTGTTCTTCCATATGTCAAAGGAGTCACGGACAAGATTGGCTATATCTTGAAGCGAGCTTCTATAAGAACATTTTTCAAGCCGCCGAAGAAGATAAGTCAGTTTTTACCATCTGTCAAGTGTAACATCCCTCTACACGATGCAGGAGTATACAAGCTGGATTGTGAATGTGGTCTCTCTTACATAGGGCAAACTAAAAGATCCATAAGAACCCGCGTTAAAGAACATATAGCTGATGTGAAGCATCGACGCTCTAGGAAGTCTGCAGTCTGTGAACATGTTCTGGATTCATCCCAACCATTACATCAGATTTGACAGACCACAAATCCTTGCAAAAGAACACCGATTCCTACCAAGGATGATTCGCGAGGCTATTAAAATTAAAAAATATCCTAATTTCAATAGGGAAGATGGCTTGGGTATTACCACCGGCTTGGGATCCTATTATTAATAAAATTAAATCAAAAACCAAGCATACCACTGCAAGGCTTCAAGACACAGTAAGCTCTTTCTGCGTAGATCGGACTAAAAATAATAATTAAAAGCTGAAGGTACTCCGCGTTAACTATGACATCGGGACAACTGTCACCTCGGTCCCCCCGTGACCATGGGTGCTGTAAAGCGCCCGAAACGTCGGGTTAAAAATAGTTATAAATTAAACGCGATAAAATCCGTAAAAAGTAGTTTTATTTAAATGTGTAATATTCGCGTAAATAAAAGAAAACATTATCCGTAAAAGTCGTTTAATTTAAAAAAAACAGTATAGTTTTGCATCTTAGCTATTTTTGAATTAAAAATTAAAACGATGCCCTACAGTAGGACTTCTCCTGTATCGTGGGTGCATTTTAAAGACATATATTTCTCATGTAACACAACCAGAGCCGAAAACCAAAAATTTGTGTTTTCACAAATATTGGCTTTTTTTCTTTCAAAATTTCGTGCTTTAAAAACCACCGGTGTAGGCAATGCGCCGCCTGTCAGTCTGTTTTATTAGGTAGACATATATACCAACCGATATGGCGGATAGCTATTTTCCTTGGCACTTCTATCTTCCAAATTTGTGACCACGATGTGATCTGAAGCTGCCGCGAAACTCTCCGTGTATCTCGGAACAGTCCTTCCCACGCTCCTGTACTCCTCAGAAACGTGGACAGTCTACCGGAAGCATATACGAATGTTGGACACGATTCATCTCAAGTGCTTGCGAGATATTTTAAACATCTAGTGGTCGGACCGGGCTCGAAATAATGATGTACTTCGATAGACCAATATCTGCAGCACTAAGGCGTACCTGATGAGCGAGGCAGCTTCGGCTGTCGACACGTCGCACTGATGTCCGAGGAAACGATGGTAAAACGCATCTTCTTTTCTGAACTCCAGAATGGTAAGCGGAAACGTGGCGGCTAGTTTTTACGTAATAAGAACGTTCAGAATACATGAAGTAATGCGAAATCGGTCTAATGAAATGAGAAGAAAGAGTCAGATGTTGCACTGTATGGGGACTTGGTTTAACTGAAAGTGACCACTTTTGAAGAACTGCGGAAGGCCGACCTGGATGCGAAACGCGAAACGCTTAAGGTCAGTACTGGCGGCTATCCTCTATAATTATGTTGACAGTGTCCTTGCGTGTCGCCACTGTTTGTGCACATTTTCTACTCAGATTTTCAATCAATGAATATGATGTAAAAATTAAAATGTATTAAAAATATTATTGTAAGCATATAATTTCCAAACCAGTTTATTATATAAAATGTTACAAATCGCATTTATACATATTATAAATGCGAAAGTGACTCTCTCTGTCACGGTCTGTTTTTTACATTTTCATAGTTCAACTGCTGAACCGATCCTTGACAAAATTTGGCACAGAGATAGAATGCATCTTGGAGACGGACGTAGGGTAGGATATTTTATCTCCGAAAATCATATAGTTCCCGCGGGATATTTAAAACATCTACATCCACGCGGACGAAGTTGCGGGCATCAGCTAGTTATAAATAAAATAAATTGAATTAAAATATTAAGGAATTACGGCCGAATTTCGACCATTGGGCGACCACTTGTTTACACAAATATATAAACTAACTAACTAACTAACTGAGCCAAGGGCCTCGCAGTAACCATTAATAACTATTATCATATCATTAGAATCATTATTGACATGTCACTGACGTCTATTTCGAGGGTGGACATCTCGTGCAGGGGTATAATTCTCTAGCCAATAACAGGTTTGAGTAATAGTATTTTAATGATTTTTCTCGTCTGAAAAAATAAAAAATGTAGAATAATGGAAAACTGGCATTCATCATGAACGTTGGACGTCAACTCATGAAACGATTTTAATGACTTGAAGATTTTTCAGTTGGTCTTTATGGTAAATCACAATGTTACAACACCGTAACTGCTGCAATGATTTTCTAAGAAAAATATATTTCGTTTAAATGTTGGCTTCACCTAAGAATGCAAACCATGAACTTATGCAGGAAAGAGTTGACAGGTAATATCACGTCTATACTGAAAATTCTGTTATAATTATCAGCCGATAAAAAAAGATACGTTTTTAATACAGTATAATTTCCTATGTAAAGTAAACCCCGTTGAAATACTTCATTCACCTTTGCATAAAGTAATAAATATAAGACACATGGCACATTTACCCAAGTTAGAAATTGGTAAGTTGATAAGTTATATTGTTTTACAAAACACTCCTATATTAAGGTTATTGCAAAAAAAAAAAATAATATGTTAGTGAAGTCGCAGCTTGTTCAGTTAATTGTTAAGTTAAAGCTGCTAGCTTCTAAAATCAAAATAAAATCAAAAACAAAAATAAAATCAAATCTTACACGATATTTTGTTTAGATATATTAATAGAAAAACATTTTATCATCAACGGAAAACATTTAAACTTTAAAACTTTTTGCAAGCTGAAGTGGCAATGGGCCGGCCATATAGCTCGGAGAACCGATAACCGTTGGGGAAGAAAGGTTCTCGAGTGGTAGCCTCGTACCGGCAAACGCAGTGGAGGGCAACCCTCCAATAGATGGAGCGACGACCTACTCGGTTTTGCAGGAAGTCGATGGATGCAGGTGGCTCAGGACCGTGTTTTGAGGCAATCTATGTGGGAGGCCTATGTTCAACAGTGGACTATGGTAGGCTGAAATGATGATGATGATGATGATGGTAAACTTTTCCCCAAATTTGATAGAATATCCCGTAAAGGATACGTCTAGACACGCTTGAACTAACTACCGCAGTACAATACATGTTACATACTACTGTACTAAAAACATACGTCTAAATCAACAGTAATTCTAATTTCAGTTTTACTTTAGCATAGGTGTCCGGCTGAGTAGCCCATCCCTCGCCTACCTCTTTCCTACCGAGATGTCGTAATTGGCGACTAAAGTATTGTACATACAGCCTTTTTGGGTGCAGAATGATAAATAATAATTTATTCAATGCTGTCACTATACTGCTCGTGGGAACGGAATGGGGAGTAATAATTTTTTTACTCATACCAAAACGGTGGCGACGTGGTTCGACGTGGTTCGTTCGTCACGTCTCGTTCGAGAGCGAAAAGTGGGCTACGTTAGTGGCCTCTGCCTACACCTTATATGGAGAAATGATGCAACCGTATTTATGTATGCATTTAAATATCACTTCATTCCTTAATTTGTATTTTAATATTAAATATGTACGTTATTTATGAAATAAGATATTAAACAAATAACATCGACCCGGTTTGTTATTAAACAGAACTGAAATTGATAAGATATATCATTCTAAATAGGGGAGGGAAAATTTAATTTCCATTAAGTGAAGGGGAAACTCTTTAACAGACGTTTATTCATCACCATAGAAACTGCTCACCAAATAACTTGGTTTATCTAATTAGGCGAAATATTATATAATGTACACTTCAGTGTTGTTATACTTGTGGTGTTATACTTTAGAATAATTGGATTAAGTAAGTGTAATAACGATGTTTTGAAATAATTCAAGTCTTTCTGTACATATCTCAGTCTAGTGTCAACATAATCAACATATTAGATAATTTAGTGATTCTTACCAAATATCAGTTTCTGTAGCAAAACCCCTATGTTCACGTATAAGTCTTCACGAATATTTATACTAGCCAAACGCATCATGAGGTAACTTAGAGACGCTCAGAGAGCTATGAAAATAATTATGCTCGGTATTTTTCTGCGAGATAGAATCCGTAACGATGATACCGCAGTTGAACTGGAGTAGCCGACATGGCCCTAAGGATCAGCAGAAAAGTTCTGGAGTGGAAACCTTGTACCGGCAAGCGCAGTGTATGGCGACTCCCAACCACGTGTAGATGCAACGACCTGCACGGTGTTGCGGGAAGTAGATGGATGAAAGTGTTAAAGGACCGGATCGCGTATGTGAGTCTTGCGCTCACGTATTATGTGAATAGCACCTGTCTTCTTAGGCTAACGGGCCTTGACATTGGGGCCGGCAGAGGTGAGGCCTCGACTATTGATCTGAGCCGACAAAGTGACGTGACATTATATTGCGCGAACAGGGACACAAACTTATTACAATAAATAAGTAATAGCTTATAGTCTTGATATATAAAACTCGATTGGTGAACGAAAATTAATAAAATAACACACTCTGTCCACCATTGATATTTTTCTCCAAATCAACTCACATTCTGAAACATAACCGTTTATTCCAAAGAGAATGTAAACAATACGTTTTAGTTTATTCTAGGTAAACGCTTCCAACAATACAGCGATGTGATATTTGATCTTTAAAAAACATAAACGTAGAAAAGCCAGTCTGCGGATTGACGAAGCAGTTACGAGTACATAACGCTTTTGTTAGAAAGGCTTTGTTGTTGTTTGGTACTTTTGTTTTTGGTATACACTTTATAGGTATATAAAATTATATCGAATTACTTGTGGATAATCCAATGGATATTTCATATTTATGAAATGTCAAAAATTGGGTAACAACTACGGGTCTAAAATATTTTCAGAAGAAAAAGATGAACTACATATATTTTATTAGATTACTTTTATTTATTTTAGTTACATGGAAAACCTACTGCTTAATAACACAGCACAGATACTTATGAACTAAGAAAACACCTGCTCGCCAATTACAGGTTTTCGCTTATAAATAAATAGTATGTGACAAGAAAGAAAACAAAACCGAGTTGCTTTTTCAGACTAAACTCAAAACTCATACTAGATTAAAAGTGTACAAATAATATAAAAAACAGATATAGCCTTACTAAACGAGACAGAAAAAAGGAAAGCACACCGACTGCTAATTATTCGAATAAAGTCGAAGACAATTTTCGCTTCACAAAGGCAACATTACCGTTAAAGATGACAAAATCTATATATTTTAAAACTTTATTTAAATTACTGCTTGCACTAAAAAAAAAGTTATTTGTCTATAATTAGTTAACGTAACGGGAATTCAAATACGACAATTGCGACGTAAACATTATTGATAATGTTTAGTATAAATGATATGTCAGCTATTTCACACCGTTTTTACAATGGAATGATCTTACTACTATTACGATTTTAGATAATAATCGGGCACATAAAAAGTACTATGTTAATAATAATACATATTGAAAAACGAGCAAACCATTCATATGATGATATGCGTACCGTCTGCCCATCACAAATGTTGTATCGCCCAGAAAATTTCTGAGGCGCACCACACTGCGGCCGTTAACCTGTGACGTTAGTTAGTAGTTACATCTAAGGGAATTAGATAAATCTCTTTTGAATGCATTCTATTCTAGGATATGATTGGGGCGCAAATAATTTTTGACTCTTACCAAAATGGCTGGGACGTGGTTCGCCGACCGTCCCGTTGGGGCGAAAAGTGGGCTACGGGTGTGGTCTCTGCGTACGCCTTTTATAGAAAAAGGTGTGGTATATATGTGAAAAACAAATAGCGCTGCGAAATATAGAACCCAGGGATTTGCTAGGTTTGTTATGTTCCGAATCATGAATCACTCCTAGATTTCTACACTTTGTGTGCTATAAGATTCGGTTTATTTATAATTATAACTGACAGGATTAAGTTTTCGAGAGTACACAAGCACACAAGGGTTCAAGTATAAGATGTTATTACTACAGTATTGATCTAGACGACCGAAACTATACATCGAACAGAGTCAGCTAAATATGATATTCTAGCAAATATATTCAGAAAACATTTACTGATATCATCCATGAAATCATTTCAAAATGTGGGCCTAACAATGAACACCGGGAAGTACAGCTTTGTACAGTTACCTAACCTGACATATTAATAATTAATGTCAATAGCCTGTGACCTTTATTGATATATGAAATTACACTCATTTCATAAAGCATATATTATGTTATATCGAATTTTGTTTATTGTGTTTATATTCAATTAACATTTTGCTATTATCGAATATGTATTGGGTGACTGCTATTCTTTCAAAATTGAAAAGGATTGATTAATATATTTTGAAGAAAAATAAATTATAACTGGATTGAATATCACAACTGATTTTGATCCATTGACACAATTATAACAAGTCAATTAAAACTTAATTTCATCGGAACCGCAAGGCCTTTTACAATAAACTTTCTTAACGATATCAAATCCTTTCGTCACTAAGCAGACAAATTTATTTTAAACAATTTAAGAAATAAGAATTATAATTTAAAGTTCTATGCTATATGAATTAAATGATCTATGTGCGTTATAAAAACAGTTGTATTTATTATTATTATTAAGTAACGTTACACTTTTCACAGTTTACAAAGTAAAAGCAATTAAAAGTACATATTATTTTTCAATTTATTTTTTATCGTAGTCGAAGAAAGTGACGAGATCATTTGTACGACGGTCTCGTCAACCTGAGACGTCAGTTCTTAAGTCTCATATGTCCAGTAATGATATTAGCTCACAGAGCCCTTCAGATCGCAACACAGTTATATGTGCAGTGTAATTTTTACACTACCGCTTGACGGTAGAACAATTGACACTGCAGTGGTACCTACCTAAACAGATTCCTGCGTAGGAATCCTACGACTTGTAAAAACAGTATATATGGCTAATGATGAATTAAAATGCTCAAATCATGAAGTAACACCACATTTTACTTTTAGTTAGCATAATTCGATCTCAAACTGAAGCGTAAATACTCGTAGACATAAATAGACACAAACGGTTGCCATAAAAGACAACTTTAGGAGATGCTCGTTGCTTCCTACGGATGGTGAAATAACCATCTCAAATATACCAGACATAATATAATAGACTGGTAACCTCAAAGGTGATAGGAGTACAACAACGCGTCAACGCTGTAGCGGATACGGCAATAGACATCTTAAAGGCTGATATCGACAATGATAATGTCGATGTACTACAATAGTATAAATATTGATCTAATGAATCAGATTACAATATGGATAAAAGCAAACATCGCAAACTTGTAATTTAACTTGACAGTTCCATGTTTTCAGTATGTGCACAGATTTAAAAAAAAAGTAATAAAGATTTGAAATATTTAAATAAATCTAGATTTTATGGATTTTATCGCGTTTAATTTTACTACTTATAACCCGACGTTTCAAGCGCTTTATAGCACTCATGGAAGGACTGGGGTGACAGATAGTTAACCCGGGTTACCTTATTTTTGCTAGACACGTGAACCACTTTTTATTTTAAATAATTAATTTAATGAAATTATATTTAAGTAATCACTATACATTAATATTTTTTCAGTAAGGTTTTGTACTGTAAATTATATCATTACTATACAATCATTATAAATAATTATTTCTGGAATCACGTAATACCATGCACTAAACAGTTGTTTGTTAATTTTGCAGTACTTAAATAACAAACATGCCCCTAAGGTGCTCACAAATCCGCTTTAAAATTCATTAAACACAATCTTTGAAGGCTTGCTTGAAACAAAACCCTTTATAACTTATGAATATGAAATAACAATTCCAATTTTATTGTTATTATAATTACTAAACTCTTGTAATATAAACTCATTGTATTTTTCGTTCATGTTCGTTCGCCATTTTCGTTCGAGTCAAAACAATCTTACTTCTCATTGCGTTCCCACGAGCAGTATAGTGTCAGCATTGCATGTTATGGTGTTACCCTGCAGGTATAAGGGCTGTCCGTACACTACCGGAGGAAAATGGTAGGTGCTATTCTACTCTGCCGCACACCTATTAATCAAAATAGGAAAGAAACTTTCATGATAATTATTTTCATTTAAATCTTTATCCTATCAATACAAAAAGTTCTACTTTATGTGTTCTTTATCTCGCATGTTGGAGTTTAGACAGATACATTAAAAGTTTCACAATTAAATGTAGTTCAGCGCTGTTGTAAGTAACAAGATAAGACTCGGCGGCTTTGTTTAGCGGGATGCCTTTAGAAGTCATACGGGCACACATTTTTTAAAGGTAACTTATTAAGTAACATGTATGGTTGAACATTAATCTTAATAGTGCAATTTTAAGATACACTAGTTTCATTTGTGCACATTGCAATGGAGCAAAAAATAAGTTTTTGTATTATTTTCCTCCATAATCATGCTCTGTTTGCTCTGTATTTTGCAAAATCACGAGTAACGTTTCTTTATTTTGTGATATAGCGAGACAGGTACAAATGTTTGTCTTAAGTTTGCTATTTGACTAAGAAAAATCTATCGCTTTTACGAATTCTCCGTGTATTGAGAAAATGTAGTCTCAAATCTCAATATTAGCATTTTTACCATTGAATATTTCATTCGAGAGCAAACCCTGTTACAGTACATACATATATATACATACATACTCGTACATACATATTATGTAAGCATGAGAAAAAAGGTAAGGAAAAAATATAGTGGTTCTAAATCATATAACAAAGAAGAATATCGGACCAAAAATAATAATTTAAAGCTGAAGGTACCCCAGCATAACTATGACATCAGGACATCTGTCACCTCAGTGCTCCCGTGACCATGGGTGCTGTAAAGCACTCGAAACGTCGGGTTATAAATAGTAAAAAAAAAAATTAAACGCGATAAAATCCGTAAAATTAGTTTCATTTAAATGAGTAGTGTTCGCGTAAATATAAGAAATCATTACAAAGAAGAATATTTAAAATAATATAATAATGTATATATCCAAATAGTGAAAACGTAACAGAATAAAAACGTAACTAATTTTATGAAAGATGTTTTGGGAGAGATAAGGCAGATGTGTTGATATTATGTTAAAACGTTGTTATAAAATTTTTATGAGCAAATTTTATAAGAATACTTCATACTTCATACTGAGCTTGTTATTATTGCATACCTAGAAACCCGCTCGATACATGGATAAAAGGGAAGAGGAAGAACGTATTGACATTATGCAGGAAATAATACTGGGAGACTTTCATTTTAAATAATATTAAAGAACGATATAGTTTGCTTAAAAGCAAAACATCATCTTTCAACACAAAACATTTTGCGTAAACAGTAGACCCGCAGATTTTTCAGATTTCCCCTTATTCGACTCTTACGATACTTACGAGAGGGGTGGAGTTAAAGCTTTTCTTACGCATCACAGCCATTTATATATGAATAATGAATGTTTCTTTGTAAATTACGTATACATTCCTATACTATCCATACGATTGCGATAAAACCTTAGCGGGCGCTTACTCGCTTAACCGAAACCTTTCTAATAGGTATCAGCTTGGACCGTTAACCTTGTCGCGTAAGTTCTGACTCGAGGGTGCCCGAGCAGACGAAACCACGGCTCTATTAGTTACTTTGATTAGGAGGACGTTTAGAACATCAAAATTTACCACCAATTCGTAATGCGTAGAAGCTGGAGAAGAAATGGCGCAAGAAACTCCGGCGACGCTTCTAATCGTAATTGTAATTAGGTAAAACCTGAAGGATGGCGTGATCATAATATTTTTTATGTTTGCTAATTATGATCGTGTGTGTGTGATGTACAGAAGTTAGAGAAGGAAAAGGGTTGAAGTGGCGGCACTTCCTACCAGTAAGGGTAGGGGTAGGTTAAAACAGGTTTCCGGATTGAACATCATGTTTTTATTAATTTATAACTTACGATACAGGACGGTTAGTGAAAATAAGAATATAATGATACTAAATATAATAGTATTATTTTATTACCTGAAATTTGTATTTTACCTGAAACGATAGACGCAAAAGCGCCCAAATGGCTCTTCACGTATTGGCTTTCAAATACTGAGACACTCCATGCAACAGCAAATTTGTAAATTATTCATATGCGCTCAGCCGCAGACCAATTGAGAGAGCGTATGAATTTCTCGGGTACTCGCAACCCTGTCCGAATGTAGGCATCAACAAAGTCAAATCAATAGCCATTAATAAATAGTAACATTGCCTTAAAATAACCGAAATCTAGATATCAAGCAAAAAAATTACGTTGTAACTTACTCGTACCCAGAAGAACGCATAGATGATGACAAATTTTTAAATATTAATACTTATCTTCAACATACGAGTATAAATATCTTGTAGCACTTTGTAATGTGTTTGTATTTTTTTTAATCAACTTATTTTGATACATCACTGAAAATAAATGTATTATAAATAACTAGACAAAATGACGAATTTTTTTATTCATTTATAATTAATTTACATATATTATTTGATATATTTGACATATAAATTTATTACATTTACATTTAAAAAAAAAAAAAACCGTGGTAGCTCAGGGGCCTGGTGCTCGCCTTTAATTTCATAGTAAGCGAGTAACCTGGGTTCGATCCCCGGTGCCAGCACCTCTAATATTGTTCTACAATTTTAAGTGCTGATTTACCACGTGCTTAGCGGTGAAGGAAAACATCGTGAGGAAACCTGCATGTCCGAGGAATAGAAATATTTCGAGGACATGTGAAGTCCGCCAACCCGCATTGGAGCAGCGTGGCGGATTCTTCCTAGCTCCAAAAACCCTCTCAGAAATGAGAGGAGGCCCTGTGCTCAGCAGTGGGACATTTATAGGCTGAAACTTTACTTTTACTTTTTTTTTTACATTTAAAATAAAGGTTGGATTTTGTAGTAGCAATATATTAGGAAAGGGGCAAAGTTTTTATGTAGAACACAACTTGATGATGATAAACTGTATTCCCTTATTGAACAATTCATTCCAAAACAAAGAACAGAAAATACAAGTAGAAGTGGTACTTTAGTAAATTAATAAGAGAACCGATAATTCCAAACACACACTTGCAACTGTGTAACTTAAGATAACACAATGAAAAAAACTTTCTTATTGGATGAAATTATACTTCGACATAAGGTGTTAACTAAATTGTACATCAATCAAAACCTAACCTAACCTAACCCAACAGATATACTCGTATTTGACGCCGTAGACAAAATTATTGTCTTACAAGTTCCGCTATTGCACACTAGACGTCGTATCGCTTGTGGCTAAATAAATAACATTATTATGGAGCAAGTAATAAGGCGATAGTCGTTAATTTTCTGCTACATGAGAGCCCTATTCGATTAGTAATTGACATTTTAGTTTTGTTATTTAAATATATCGATAATTGACGAACGATAACATTAACTTGAAATGCTATACTAGAATATACTATTATATATGATAGAATGAAACTTATGATAGAATTGTAAAAATACATTTATACATTAAGATGAGCCGAGTTAGAATGATGATAAATAAATTGTTCTTAAAACTAAAACTTTATTTCAAAGCCAGTGCAATGGGTTATTGCTAACTAACGTATTTTACAAGAAGAACTTATAAACCTAAATTTGACCCACCAAGTGCCGTTGTGTTGCAAAACTAATGTTCTAGATTTAAAGTAACAACTCACAAATGTCCTACTGCTGAACACAGGGCTCCTCTCATTTTTAAGAGGGTTTGGAGGAGTCTGCCACTTAATTCATAATCAATTTTTATTGTCCTTGAGTAAGTTTGTTATTTACTTTTAATAAATGATGGATGCGTATATTTATATAACGGTCAGTCATTGGTTTATTAAGTCTGTCACGTGGTTGTCGGAAATTCGCCCAATTGGTGATAACAAATAGTATCAAATAATTAAGTTCTACATTTAACATGGTTTCTGAGGTTTATAATACTAATATTAAATATATATATAGTTAACAATTATACCCTTTATCGGTAAGATTTTTGATAGTTCTTTCTCCAATCGAATAGCTTGAAAAAATAAAACTTAATCCTTTCACTTTAAGCGGAAAATACTAAAACGTGTTTATCTTAAAAAATATTGTCATCTCATAATTGCTTTGTTGTTCATTTTAATGTATATTTACACTTAGCGATGATACGAAACTCCACCATGGGTCAGATTTGTATATCGACTATCGTTTTTACACTTTAAAATAGCATAAACGACCATGGTTTTATAACTGTGTGTCAAATTTTGTGCCGTAATGTTAGGAACCGAGGTTAGAACACGACTAAAGTGCGCAGAGACTCCTTCCCGGACGACTGGAAGGAAGCCGACGTTATAGGCATTCTGAAGCCTAATAAGCCTAGGAACATTCCGTCTAATTATCGCCCAATAAGTCTCCTCAACTCGATGGCTAAGATTTATGAGCGAATTATACTCAGTCGATTGAAAGACTATATCCTTACAAATAATATTCTTCCAGACGAGCAGTTCGGCTTTCGCCCCGAACACTCGTGTACTCATCAAGTGCACCGCTTAACGGAGCACATTTTAGAGAATTTAAACGACCGCCCTAAGCCTGTAATCACAGGGGCCTTATTTTTCGATGTCGCAAAGGCATTTGACAAAGTCTGGCACGACGGCCTGTATTACAAGTTGTATCACACTAAAGTGCTAGACAGACTCGTTAACATCATACGAGTCGTCTTGTCTAACCGCCTATTTCGCTTCCGGGTGGAGGGAACGCGCTCCTCAAGCCGCCCTCTCCGAGCGGGTGTCCCTCAGGGCTCCTGCCTCTCCCCACTCCTTTTTTCGCTATACACTAGCGATATTCCTAAAGACCCGAAAGTCAATCTTGCGCTTTTCGCAGATGACACGGCCCTGTACTATTCCGACAAGCACAAGGGCCGCATAACGATTCATCTCCCAGCCGCAGCCGATCGCCTAGGCGAATGGTTCCGGAAATGGAGAATAGAGGTAAACCCTGAGAAAAGAGTAGCGATATACTTCTCGAGGGGCACACCAAAGCCCGCTAGACGATGTCACCCAATCGGCAACAATCAGCTAGGCACGATCACCCTCTTCGGACGCCCTATTCCCTGGGAAGTTTTTGTAGGAGTATTTATTTATTTATTTCTGTTTGGTTCAAACCAAACCTGGCACGGGGGCCCCTGGCCCGCGAGCACAGTATCCGATGAAGCTGTAAAAGCCGAGAAGGCTAACAGCAATTACATCACCGAAAATATAATAAAAAATAATAGTGCACAGGTCGAAAGTGCTTTTCAACCCGCGTACTTGTAGAAGACGCGCCACGCCCACGTGTCATTACTTCTCGTTTATTCTGTTCTGTGTTCCAAAACAATCAATTCACACAGTCACACCCCTTCATGGTAAAATTCGGCATACTAAAATTAAAAAAAAATAAGTACCACCAGATTTAACTTATATGGCAATTAAAAGGAGTAAGTATAAAAATTATCAATCTTTATCTTTATTGCGTAGTAGGGTATAAAGACACGTGTGTAGATACTGGACTGGGAATAAGCAGTGTCTTCGTTTTATATTTCAGTGCTACATTTGACAAACCAGATATCAATGAGATACTCGTAGCATTTCATTTAAACGATCATAAACGGAGGGTTTACTTTCACAAATCTGGAAGTCAGCACATTTTACAAGAGCGGAGATAGATACCTTATATGTCGAAAATTACCGTCCTATTTCGAAACTTTGCTTATTCTGTAAAATTATTGAACGGGTTATTTATTATAAACTATACACAGTAGTACAAAGTAGTCTAGGCGATAAACAATACGGCTATGCCTACGTTCAACAGTGGAATATGATAGGCTAAAATGATGATGATGATATGTAATATGTACTAATTTTAGCAAATGTCTTGATCGTATTAATCACTATGTTGTTTTAAAGAAGTTATTAGTAGTAGATATATACAATTATTTGAATCGTAGGTTTTGTACATACCTATTAAATCTTACTCAGGCTGTTGCGCTTCAGAAGTATATGTCAGGATGGTACTCGAGTCCATTTGGTGTGTCACAGATGTCGTTACTGGGCCCACTCCTTTTTGTTATTTCGGTAGCTGATATTAGTCATACTTTAAGCATTATAAAATATTATTGTATGCAGATGACTTGAACATCCTTAAAACAATCAACAGCTTAGATGACACTGAGGTACTCCAAAACAACCTAAACAGATTTACAGCTTATTATAGGCATAACTATCTGCATCTCGGGTAAAAGAAAATATCCAAATGTTCTTTAACTCTACAAAGATCAAATATTGGTTTGGGTGTACAACTGTTTATAAATTTCTTTCTCGGTAAGTCGTAACTAAAATTCGCACTGAGCATTCCATTCATATTTTTTCTAATTTTATAAATATATTTGTACTGCATGTTTAAATTTTCGGTACCATCAGTATTCCACTAAACTTAATCAATTTGCTTATTATTATATTAAAGAATTATAGTAAAGAAAACCTTCACTGATTTGAAAATTATTTCGTTGAATCAAATAACTTAAATATATAATGAAATAAATATATGTAGTTCTTAGTGAGCGAGGCAGTTCTTAATGTTTCGTGCTATGCGTCTTGTTGGTATTAGCTGTAGCGTTGTTTTTCTGTTTTCGTCTCGATTAAATGTTTTTAAAGTGTTAATAATTCGAAGTCATTAATATAATTTACACGAAACTTAATCAATTTGCTTATTATTATATTAAAGAATTATAGTAAAGAAAACCTTCACTGATTTGAAAATTATTTCGTTGAATCAAATAACTTAAATATATAATGAAATAAATATACTCGTATGTAGTTCTTAGTGAGCGAGGCAGTTCTTAATGTTTCGTGCTATGCGTCTTGTTGGTATTAGCTGTAGCGTTGTTTTTCTGTTTTCGTCTCGATTAAATGTTTTTAAAGTGTTAATAATTCGAAGTCATTAATATAATTTAAGTTTAAATAAGTATTTTTTGCTTTGTTTAAGTACTTACTGAAGGTTTAAATTTTGGATAAGAATTGTTCTAAAAATAATTGGAAAGATTTAGTATAAATTATTAAAGTTGAAGTATACGTAAGTAAGTTGTAAGACGGCGTATATAGTTAGGTATCTTTAGGCAAAGTTGTTATTTTCATCTTATGCCTTAATTATCTTAAACATAGGCAGTACGTTCATTTCTAATGAAAACTTCATTCAATATTAGAAATTGAAAAATGGATATTTTCGGAAATGACAGCGTTGGTTATTTTTTTATTTGTATTTGCATCTTAGCATATTTCCAGTTAATAACTGTAATTTTTAATAAAATTATATTTTTACGGATTCTATTGCGTTTACTTTAACTATTTCTTTCCCGACGTTTCGAGCACTTTACAGCACCTATGGTCACGGAAGGACTGAGATGACAGACGTCCTGATTCGATAGTTAATCCGGGGTACCCTCAGCTTTTAATTATTATTTTTGGTCTACGCAAATGAGCTTACCTTGGCTTGAATACTTGTAGTAGTAGGCTTGTTTTTACTTAAGTTATTAATAATAGGACCCAAAGCCGATGGGAGCACCCAACTATCTTTTCTATTGAACTTAGGATGTTTTAAGTTGTAGTAGTGCCCATATTCTTAACATAGTATCCGACCCTTTCTCTAATATTTATTACAGGTAAGCGTCTTTATTACGCTTTCACGTAAACTTTATTACATAAAAAGTATATGTATATTTAATGTTAATTATTTATCATTGACAGATACGTTACATTGCTTCTCAAAACCACTAGATGACATGTCTGTAAATTAATATGTTATCAAAACTGAACCACAATTTTTATTACTATATAAACAGTCTAATATAATTAACGTAATGAAACTGAAAACGAAGGGATTTTAGCCAAACGTAATATGAATTAACATAAATTTACAAAAAACTCTGTCGAAACAGATAAATAACTTAAAAATCTATTACTAAAGCTATTGACATAAAACAGATTACCAAAAGTATTCCTTCGTAATACCTCAAAGGGATTTAATGGATTTACATCAATTCTAAAGTTGTCGTGTACATTCTCACGGCCTACCTTACGAGTATTATTAATATATTTACTCGTAAATCCCAGGCAATTATATATATAGTTGAAGTTTCATTAATATACAGTTTCTTCATTTAAACTTTGCAAGTAACAAATATTAACCATAGGTTGTATACAAATCTCTCTGCTGTTTAATACCTGTTGTAATTAATAGGCACTGACTGGTTGATTCGTATTATCTAGTAAGTACGAATGACATTTTTAAATTAAAGTTGTAAAGTGCTAAACAGAAGCTTCCCCGTAAATAAATTTATGGTGATAATTCAAAGTATTCACAGACGGATCGCGATCGACCACTACGACAATTATCATGACGATGCATGTTCATTTCAACCCACGCCAGTCCACTGCTGAACATTGGCCCTCTATTGATCTCTATTGATTACCACAAAACAGGGTCCTGAGCCACTTGCATTCATCGACTACCCAATTATGCTAGACCTTTATTTTGTACGTGGGGAAATCTTGCATTGATACCCGTCTGGCCAGGGGGGCCAGCTCGGTTATGTCGGACTCATACCGACTAAAATCCCGCTGTATTCACAGTTACAATTTTAGCCCGACCCGTGTTCCCGTCCCCGAAAGCCCAGTTTCTGGTAGAGGAACACCATTACTAAAAGGAGGGCAGTGACGAGGTCTGCTGGAGCTGCGTCGTCTCCGAGAGGGATCTGTCTTCTCTCGATCCCTCTCGGCAGTCTTCTTCTGGACCATTACGGTTATACAGAAATTGATTACGGCCCCACGCCAGATTTCCGCTCAGCATAGCCGAAATTATCGCTGGCAGAATTATGCCGGACCTATTTTATCTACACCGGTGACGGGTACTAGCGCCTAAGCTGTCTGGTAGTACGAACGCTAATTCCCTTGCCAATTGTAGCCATTACGGAAAATCTTCATAACTTGAGAAAAACCTATGTCCAGCAGTGGAGTTATAATAGCTTAAAGAAGTAATCCTACATTAGGAGTTTTCTTGTATCGTGGGTGCGATATATACACCCAGATCCGGAACAATTATCTGTAGGCCATACTAATATTTGTCCAAATGACGACCGCGTGGCCTAGTGGTTAGAGTACCTGACTTCTACGCCGCGGGTCCTGGGTCCGAATCCCAGCTGGAGCCAACATTTGTGCTAAAACACAAATTGTTGGTTTTCGGGTCTGGTTGTGTTGTGTTTGTCCCCGTATTTATGACACTGCATCCTAGCCTATCTCCGATCTTATCGCATCAGCATTACATCGGGCGAGGGTAGGTTGGGACGAGTGAGTGCCTCTGTGTTTGCGCGTACACTTGTGGCACTATAATATCTCCTGCGCAGTTGATGGCTCTCGACATTCGGATTCGGAAGTTGTCGCCGTGGTCGAAATCAGCTAGGAGAACATCATCATCATCATTTGTCCAAAACAATGCGCGGAAGCCAAGCGCTGAACCAATGAGCCAAACAAGGCGACGAGTTATTGTGAATTATATGGTAAGTTTCATATTCATTTACAATGCATATTTTTGCCATCAGATATAATTGTTAACACAGCAGTAAATATTATATCTGTTTGTAAGTATTTTATAATGCAAAAAAGAAATGTTTCATAAAAAAAAAAGAATCTAATTTTCTAAGACCCGCATGGAAAATTAAAAAAGGTGTATACTAAAAAGATAAATACAATAGTAACGCGTAAACACGTTAATAATACATATGCGCACAAGATGAAAATAGTCTGCCTGTTTGTACTCTGTAGTCATGAACAATTTCTGGATGAATTGACTGTTTTCAAATATTTATACTTGTTACATGCGGGTTTATTACTGCCGGCTGTACAGATAAGTTATCAGTGAACATGCATTCTGATTCTGAGTTTTAAACCCAATACAAATATTTAATATAAAAAACGAAGTTGTTTTTCTGGTTATGAAATTTTTTATATTCTATGTATTTCCATACGTGATTATCACATCAACCCCAAAAAGGAAAATACTGGTTTTGCCTCTACTTAATTATAGTGATTGACCAATTAATACTCAAGTAATGATTAAAAGAGAATGTCATGTGGTCCATGTCAATGAAATTATAAGAAATTCGTTGACAAGTTGTATTCCGTGGAGGTCTGAGTCCGACATAAGTCATCCAGCTAATCTTTTATCCGGCGAGTATATAAAATTTAAGGATAACGTTGGAAGATAAAAAAGGAATAGACGTCGAGTATAAAAATAATAATATATTCAAAAAATATTTAAACTTCGTGAATTTATCGCGTTCTTAATTTTGCCTATTATTAGTTATATAATTATTTTAATATGTATATTTTAATAATAATTTAATTCAGAATCATGATAGTATAATTTGACAGTTATGGAATAGATATGAAAAAATCGTTTGTTGTATTGAAAATGAACGGTAAAATAACTTCTAAAAATTTACAGGTAATGTCGCCGTGCTATTATCTATATAAAGTCTAGGTATTGCGGAAATTATTTTATGTTTATCACATTTTGATCATCTTAAAATGCTTATAACATTATACTTGAAAATGATTATAACGTTATGGTATAAAATGAGTATTAGGTACGATATGAAAAAAAAGCAGCCTTAAACAATTGGCTTGAAATACTTTCGGTATAGCTTACTTAACACGCACATAAAATATGTTGAATCCTATTTGATACCAGATAATTTTTACTTTTAAATAACAGTCCAAAGAGGTAAACAACCTCAAATAAGACTATACTAATATATAGCAAAACTTTGTTTTAACAAGTTATTATAAGGATACCATGATAACTTAATCTGACTGCAAAATATGATGTTAGCAATATAGCTGGTATAATTAGCAACAAATGTTCAGCAAATCTATCATAAGCGGTTTGGCAAAGGCCGTTAATTTAATCTTCTCAGAATATAAATTATTCAAATAAACCAATTTATTTTGAAGACCGCGTGGCCTAGTGGTCAGAGTACATAATTTCTACGCCGCGGCTAGGACCCGCGTTCGAATCCGAGCCGGAGCCAACATTTGTGCAAAAACACAAATTGTTGGTTTTCGGGTGTGTTATGCCTATGAAATTTTGTAAAACCGCACATCCTGCAATTACTTATTAAATAAAACAATACACACATATTAAAACGCACAATCACTTGAAGTTGACACGCACTCACTTTCACTGACTTTAACATTTTTTTCTTAAAAAATTTATTACGTATTAGTAGCCTGTTCTACCGACACATACAAAGGAAATTTATCTTAGAGCCATCTAGTATTAACGCATTAATAAAGTTGTCATATTTAAAAATCGAATATAGCCGAGCAAGTTGACTGGGCAACCATGGTTGCCTGGACGTTTGACCGGAAAATTTTTTGGGCCGCTGTGGTTGGCCATTTGATGAGAAGTTCGCTGTTGTACAAGTGTCATTCTTACCGATAGCCCTAACCTTAAATGAGAGGTGCACGGAAGGTTCACAACAGAGATGTTTGAGGAAATCACTATTTTAATTTATTTTATTTTATTATTGTAAAAACATCGAAAACAAAAACTTTTTGCTCAGATTTAATAGTGAATTTCGTCATTTATTCTCTGTATTAACGATATCAATACTTCCTAATTATTTATCACAAATGGAATAAACTACTGTTTGTCAGTTGAGTGGTGGTGGTTTAAGAGAATCTACCACCCCATCTTATCCCGTAGGTGTCGTAAAAGTCGACAGAGGGAAAATTAAAACCAGAAGATGGTTAGCAGCACCTTCTTGAAAAATATGAATAAATAAAATCCGGTTGCCGCATGCTAAGCGTGGCAACTATGGTTAAATCCCCCCAATATGAGAGCGACCAACTTTTGTGGCAATCTGTGGGGGAGGCCTATGTTCAGCAGCGGACTAGTAATAGGCAGAAAATGATGATGATGATAATGATGATGTCATTTGATGCAACTCTACGTCCACCGTTACGAGACAGTGCGGGTCGCGACAGGAAAAATACTCTCGTTTACAGAGTGCTCTGTTGCAGAGCTTTTGTAGCCGACGCAGTTATATAAAATATGTAGAGCGGGCGTAACTCTGCGTCGCCGTGCTGTTTGATTACCCACGTCATGAAAGCTGAAGTTAAACAATAAACCAAATCATTTAAGTCAGTTAGGATTATACATAAAAAAATATAAAGCAAGTTGAAAGTGGAAATAAATGTATGAATTATTGCCGCGCCTGTGTTCCTGAATACATCAAACAGATAGATAATAATACTTTGTAAATAATGTGTTGTCGAAAAGACGCTCTGAGTAAAATATACATTTCTAAAGAATATCATTTCACGATAGCTAGTCAAATAATAGTTTTCAATTGAAATGAAATGAAATGAAAATCTTGTGCACTTACTGGGATATTGTTGTAAAAACGTATACTTTGCCCCATGAATGAGCTACTAACTCTATTGAGTCGAGTAACCGGCATTACAAGCTCAAACCCAAGCGTGTAATGCCGGTTACTCGACTCCCATTATGTACATCACTTTTTTAACTAAAGCTATTTATATTCTTGATATCGTACATAACATTTTTATATATATATATTGTAAGACTATTGTTAAGATATTTATTTCTTTAAATTTATCTCTAAGAACCACTCTAGAACCTAGGTTATAAATAGCCCTTATGGCCCTATTTTGCAATATAAAACTTGTTTCTATGTCGTGTTTATATATATCTCCCCACAGAGAAAACACCCTACGACATTATGCTGTGGAAATAACTGAAATTAACTAATCTCGCTGTCTCAACATTAGTTAGACTTCTTATTTTTCTTCATAAGTCGCAGAATTTGTCAGTTTAGATATATGGGTGCCCATTGAACCTTTGCATCAAGAGTAATGCCAACAGTGGTATCCACAAGGCTCAACTCTTCCATATTTACAAGCACATTAACGTCAAACTGCTCAACGTTTGGTATTGTGAATTTAATACTAATTTAAGGTTTTATTGCTGTTTACAAGCAAATCATTGATGTTGATGTAAATAAAATGAAATACCGATTGAAATATAAAAGTATATCACTGCAATAATTAAAGTTTTTAAATTTATCCGAATGGTGTCCAAGCGGATGTCAAATTTCGACGAATACAGGACTCGAATAAAAACTCTACTATATCCGCCTACGTTTATTCTTCATGGAATTTGTAATTCAGCGAAAAAGTGGCACAATAAAAAGTATAGAGCAACCGGAACGGCTCTGATTGCAAAAATGCCGAGTGAGCAAGTGTTTCGGCTGATATTTAACTTTTTTGTTTTAATCCTTTTTTTCACCGAAACTTGCGTTAAGATAATTATTATGTGACTTACGCCATAGTTATTTGTCCACCGCATGACCTAGTGGTTACAGTATGACTGACTATCAAGCCGTATATCCTGGGTTTGAATCCTAGTCGGAGTCAACATTTGTGCAAAAACAAATTATTAGTTTTCGGGTTTGGATACATCGGGCACACGTAAGTTGGGACGACTGAGTGCCCCGTATTTGCACGTACACGTGTGGCACTATAATATCTTCTACGTAGTTGATAGCTACCGACACTATTCAGTAGTTATCGTATCGTGGAACATTAGTTATTTTTTTAAAAAAACAGAAATAAAATCAGTGCCAAAACTTTAAAAAAACATATAACAAATTATAAATAAACCATATGCGTGTCTCATGGCTGGACTAAATTGGTCTTCAGATCAGCTTAATGTCAGTAAGAGATTGAGCCTGATGCCGATTTCTAACTAAAACCTAGGTTTTCAAAGCTGCGTGTTTGATTTCTTCTTGTGGGAAATATAAGTCTGCCACGTTGTTCCAAAGTGAGATGACGGACTTTATATATTTAGTCTATATTATTTAAGAAGCAACGAGATTTCTCTACAATTTTCCTAAGTAAACTCTTACGACTCCCGAGGGATGAGATGGTCACGGATTTTTTTACAAGGTCACCGTATGGTAATTTCCACAAAAGCACCTAAATGTATTTCAAAATTGTCATCGGATCGCTTGTAAAGATTCCGTCAGTTCAAATAAATTTATTTATGGTTGGCGACCGTCAAAGTGGTATTTTAATTGAAAATCTGTTTAGGTAAGTTCAAAACTATACATTCCTTATAACTCTTTGTTTTGCAATTATGCAATGCAATATGATTAAGAAAAAAAAAACATTTTCCATAGTTATACTAAATTTTCTAATTTTCTGAATTTTACTAGCGGACGCTCAGACGTATACAGAAAATTACTTGAACTATTGATCGAAAAGGGCGCCAATGAAACTCGCCGTTTCAGTAGTTTCATCGCTTCAAATACCAATAAAGCGACAGGTGGGACGTCCATTTCCTAGCAATTTATTCATTTATTTATTCAGTTTCGCGACCAAATTTGTTCATTTTATTGTATGATACATTTTGTTTTTCATAAAAAGTCTTCGTTTCAACTATATTTTCTCTTGCATGCATTTAGTTTTTAAAATTTTCGCTTTTGATGTCAAAGTATAATTTACTCAGGTATTTAGGATTTTCACATTTAATAATGAACTTTACCATACACTTATGGTGCTAATTATATATTAAGTCACTGAACATATAAGTTACTCGAAATTTGAAAACGGAATATATGTGTCTTACACATCTTTTTAAAGTAAATTTATTTAAAGCGGAACTCATGTGGAACACCCATTTAATATAATTAATAAAACTTTTTTGCGCATATTTGTCGGCAGTTGTTTCATGCCGTGCCAGTCTGCTCTATTTTCGGAAGGGAGGTAGCCTTTCTTCGGGCGAAATTGTTTTGGGGTTTTCTATGAAATTGTGTAAGGATCGCAATGAATACATTTTTAAAATTTACGGAAAACTTATTTAAAATTTTGTGTTTTGAATTAAAACATTTTGTCAGTCAGAAAACATAATTAATAAAAGTCAAAATAACAATACTCTTCTGTAATTGTAACAAAAGAATACTTAAGTTATAAATTTCTTCAAAAACTACGAGTATTTGGGTTTAATGCAAGTCTAATGAGTTTCAGAATCGTTGTGAATGAACTAAAACGGCTATCTAAAAATGGCAATACTAAACAAACAGCCACATATTAACCGGTATTTTTAAACAATTTCTTATTTTTGTATGTGGAATTTAAATATTTTAAAGTCAGCTCGTACACAGAACGTTTTAGTATTCTAATTTAACTGGAAAACAGTACAAAATATAATTAATGTTCATTTTCAAAAAGAAAACACATTCCTGTAACTTTTCTCTAAATACTTTTATTTCCAGTGTGAATGGTAAAGAAGTACATCAGTCCCTGTCTGACATATATATATGAAGTCACGTAGTAAGTAATTTGAGCCGCATAGTTCCTTGGAATCTCACTCTCTACTCTGAAGAATATACATTAGTTTTGTAACCTGAAGGTTGTGAATCATTTAGTTTACTACCAAATTATATATAGAAGGCATTTCGGTATCACGTGATAAAATATCACCTACTTAATTTTTATATAAAAATCAATTTTTTTTCTGAAAATAAGCCTCCTAAAATAAACCAACAAGTTAAATTTTGGTAGTGAGACTAGAGAATCCACCACCCCATGTTATCTGTGAGTGTCGTAAAAAATTACATACAGTCATGCCTTCTCCCTATATAAAGGGTTGGCCAAGACCACATCCACTATGCGCCTCCGCGGGAATCGAATCCCAGCTGAAACCAATATACGTTTAAAATTGTTGGTTTTCAGGTCTTGTTATGTTGTGATTGTCCCTGTGTTTCTGACACAGCTTTCTAGTCTGGATACGATCTTATCGCATGAGTGTTACATCGGGCGCGGGTAGGTTGTGTTTGTGTTTTTGCGTAGATGCACTATAATATCGCAGTAGTATCGATAGCTTAGAAGGCTATGATGATGATTATGCTGAGTGGATCAGAGAAAATATGTTAAACACGAATTGACATTTGGTGGTAAGACCAAGGTCGTAATAAATTGTTACTAGCAACGGTTGGAGTTTAAGCACCGGTAATGGTGTGCTAGTTCGGCACAGCTTATGGAAGACACGGTTCGCTAATTGAGAGTTGATACCTGCACGTGTCGTGTGCATTTCCGCCCTTCAATACTAGTTTTTGCTATTTATCTTGACAGACTTTTGGTATAATTATGTTTATTATTTTTATAATTTACATTGCTTTTCTGCTTCAACCAGTTTTCAAGAGTAATCACGATAGGTAGTGCTTTTCCAAAAAGAGATTTTATTCTGTATTTCATTCTAGTGCTAAACCATGGAGCACATTAGTGGTTGTCTTTATCTTCAAGAAAGACTGCAATACCTAATGGTATAGGGTAACGTCTGCGAAAGGTGAAGTCACAGGATCGAGCTCGCTATTCGACTATTGCACGTTGACATTTACACGTGAACCATCTTCTAACAAAAGCATTTAAGCTAAGTTGGATTAGTTAACTTAAATGTTAGTAACGTTAATAGCATTGCTAGAATTCTTTAAAAAACTAGACGAGACTTCCAGCGTTGCGTCTGCCTAAGCTTGGAAAGATTTTTAAAGCTGTCTCACAATTGGCATAAATTAATAAATTTCACATAAAACCATTTTTAGCAATAAAACTAGCCCAAGCTGAAATTGTATCCTAGTTATAATACTACAACAACAATGCATCATACACTAGAAAATAAGAACAAGTTACAGTACATTTACAAATGAACATTGATAGGCTTGAACTAATGAAAGGGCATCCGAATCAGCGCAATGTCTGAACTAGCACAGCGTTGTTAATCTATCGATGCCTTAAGCACACGCCCTTCTCCTCTCTCACTCCTTAAGTATCGCACAAACATACACGCCTTTTTCCCATAAAAAGGTAGGCAGAGGCCAAATCCGTAGCCCTCTTTACTGCCCCTCGGGAAACGAGTCGTGTCGGGTGGCGAAACACGTCGCCACTCACATTTACAGGATAATTTGTTTTTAAGTATTTATTTATATATTATTGTATTCACCTTATTGTAAATAAAGGTTTATGAAGGGCGGACGTAATATATTTTGGCCTGCTCTCCCAAGTCAACCCAATGGCATGGAGAGATAATAGGTGCTTTAAAATATCTTACTTCATAATTTTAAATACTTACTAATAACAACATTACACTAACAGAAACAAAATAGATTTAATCAATAAAAAATATATTTCATATCATATACATAGATATTTACACTTAAACGTACATAAACGTAAAACTGATATATACATAAATGCATACATAATACACAATGACCGATGATAGCAATGTTGATATAAGCTAAGACAGATGATTTAAAAAAATGTTCCCACACTAATCCTTAATAAAGCTTATGAGAATCCTTCCTAATGTCTTCTGGTAAGGAGTTCCAGAGGAACGTAGCCCGTATTATAAAAGAGTTACCCATTGTTGAGAATAAAATTCAAATAAAATAAGCAAAACTACAGAAATGAAATAAAAATCTAGTAATCTATTTTTTAATCTAAGAATCAGATTAAACATTATACTTCTAATACTTTCTGCTCATACTGCCTATAGTTTCTAGAGAAAAATTTGTCAGTGATTTTGTAGTCGATATTGTAGGCACGCAAACACGCACTCTCACATGAACACAACACGCACGCGCACATGCAAACGCACACCAACACACAATCGCACACACATGCAAATTAACTGGTGCTACGTGTAAATAGTTATTTGTCGATCAATAATTCCAAAAAATTATTCATTCAAAGAGAAGAATGCAATGGGGAGTAAGAATTTTTGGCTCGTAGCAAAATGGCGGCCCGTTTCCCGTGGTCGCGAAAAATAATCTACATGTGGGGTCTCAGCCTACCCCGTTCTTAGGAAAAAAGTGTAATTGTTTTTATGTCGTACTTGTATGTGGTTTAATATTCGATGACACCATGAGTAGCTAAATAAAAATTATTTATGTTACAAGGGCAATTTTATTTCAGTAACGATAATATTAGGGTAAAAGAGGGTAATGGGGGTCACTTAAGCGAGAAATTAAATAAAATTTTAATAAAAAACAAACTATTTATTGCAACCGCCTTTAAACATAATTTACTTATTTAATTTTCATTTTATGTCAACTTCAGTAACTTTGGTAATCAACTTTGGAAATTATAAAACTAGAAAAAAAAACCAGTCTTGACTCCCATTATACTAACATGGGGGTAATAGTAATCATCCTCAGGGCAATTGGAGTCAAAGTATATCTAGCACAAATCGCAGACATAACTTACAGCCGAGTTCCACCCACTGCACTCTGCGTGAGCCCATAACCCACACGAGGTACATCTGTACCACATCTCATTGTTTCTTCCAAAATCGTCGCATATAAGGCATCTGTTTCCAGCATTTTCTACGTGATCATCCTCATCGTCCTGGCATAAGTCGTCAGTGCCAACATCTGATTCAGAAGTTTCATTCCGTTCTTGTAAAACTTTGCGCTTTGCCTTTTCAGGACCCTTCTTCAGCACTTTAGTTTTTTTCCCCTGGCCTTTGCCTTTCCATCTCTTTTCTTTTCCTTCTTTTCCTTCTTTATTCTTTTTTTTATTATTTTCTTTTTCTAAAAGATTTTCTTTTATTGGCGTTGAAGTTAAAATTGTAGCGTGTTGCTTCTTTCGGCCTTGTCTTGTATTTAAAACAGGAGTTTTCTTTGGCAACTTGATTAAATCATGGAATGTTGTGTTAATTTGATTTGGCGTGCTAGGAACTTGTGAATAACTTTGTTTTGAAGTGCTTGGAACTGGTGCATGAACTTCTTTTGATGTGCTGGGAACCATACTGGTAGCTGCGAGAGATTCACTGCAATCTTGGATTGGTATGGGCACAGATTGGAGAATTTCTGCAGGAATGAAATCTTCTTCTGTGAATACTTCCGGATTTAGTGGAAAGATTCCAGTTGATCGGAACCCTGATTCTCCCTTACCTAAAGACGCAACATTACTAAATGCTTTCCTCACCAAGGATGCTACGTCATAAGGTGTTATCTTTTCTGCAAGATGGTTTTTTAAAAATAAGTCACATTCTTTTTTATATGCCATTTTGAGCGGACCAAAAAAAGAAACATCCAAGGGCTGCATCCTATGAGACGTGTGTGGTGGCAGAGACAACATATGGATGTGATTGGACTTGCAATATTCATAGACGGGAAGAGAAATGTGACTGGCATGGTTGTCTAAAATTAAAAGTATGGGTTCATCTGCAGACGGCTTAGCGTGCTGTTTAAAATGCACCAACCACTCAAGAAAGAGGTGCTCATTGATCCACCCATTGTCTGAGCATTTGTAAAGCGCTCCTGCTGGACCATCCTTCTCGAGTAATGGAGTCAATCTTTTCCTAGGGAAAATAAACATCGGAGGAATGTACCCACCTGCAGCGCTCATAGCACACAACAAGGTTATATTTTTTCCCCTCTCCCAACTGGTTAAGGATCCTACTCTCTTCTGCCCTTTTAAGGCCAAAATTTTTCCAGGAGTTTGCACTGTTGAGATACCAGTCTCATCGCAATTGTAAATATTTTTTGGAACAAATCTATGCTTTTCCATCAACTGTCCAAGTAGCTCAAAAAACAGTCTTACTTCCGTTTTATTAAATGCCGTGATTCTATTTATGCTGGTTGCCTCCGGTTTCCTGATAGAAATATTATTTCTAGCCATAAATGCATTCAACCAATCGCGTCCAGCCATTTTTGAAGCTTGGTTAAAATTGTGCTTCAAATTTAATTTTTCAGCGTATTCAAAAGCAACTTTTCTTATTTGTATAGCTGTGCAACCATAAAAAATATTTGCCATTTTCTTCACCAAGTTTGCTAACTCGTCTTCTTCCTCAGTACTAAAGACAGTGAATCGTCCTAGATGTGGTTCTACTGTAGAACCTTTTTTTATCCTCTTTTGAAGACTTGAAAAAGGGATTCCCATTACTTTAGCAGCATTCCTTATAGAAGAACCGCCATCAATAAGCTGTATAGCTGTTTTCAGGCTATGAGAAGACCAGGAAGCTTTTTCGGTTGTCCTGACTCGTACTTTCGGCATCTAAAAAGAGATAAAAATAACTTCACTCAACATGTATAGTTGCGGGCAATAGTAATCACTTGCGGGTAATGGAAGTCACCTCTGACTCTCATTTCCCACAACTTCACTAACGAGAAAAAATAAAAAATAAAAAAATCTCTAAGACGCTGATATAATCAGAGCTGCACTTCATAATTTTGAACATCTAACTAAGTACGGGTAATTTTTTTAATTACATAATACAATATATTCTCCACTTACCTTCTAATTTGTAATGACGTAAAATTACATCAGCGGAGCGCAAAAACAGAACAAAGCCGTCACTAAGTAGCGCGAGCGCTGACTGGTACGAGCCGTCCTGTGTTGCGGCGGGGGGCCCTAGCGGGCGGAAATACGTCATTTACGTGTTGCTCGTAAGTACTGTTTCGTGGTTGTGTGGGTGACTCCCATTGCCCGCTGATTCTCATTACCCTACTCTCCCCTATACTAGTCTCATTAGGAAAAAAAATAGGGGACTCATTACGAAAGAGCTATGCGTCAATTAAACCAAAAACACAGTCCGGAGAGACAATGAATCCTTGCGACTCGTTTCCTGTTCTACCATCCGCCTTTCTTCGCTTATTGCCACAACCGCCTACCTCCACAATCTCATTACAGATATCTGTATAATTCAGTCCGTCGCCCACAATACAACGTTTAAACGTAAAAATGACGATAATATTTTTCTTTTGCCTCATATTTAAGTAATTCTAATATTATTATTTTCAGAAATACTTTTGTTATTTTTAAATGCCCTTATCAAGTTTGCATTGTGCCATTAGGTAAATTTCTGTAAAGGGATTTCGTGCACACGCTCCTTGCGCTATTACGCTCCATGTAACAAACGCACTTAGTAAATAAGAAGTTAATAAAAGTAAATTTTAGAAGTTAACCGAACCGTTAAGAATGTTGTGACTAAGCTTGCAGTATCTTTTCTTTCCAATTATTCTGATGGCCACGTGGTCGTTGAAACGAAAACAAGTACGCGGTCAGAGGACTTGATTTCTACGCCGCGGGTCCTCGTTGTGGTGTACGTGTGAAATTTGGCTGTAAAACGTTCTAAATCTAATTCTAAATCGTTGACTATAATTTCTAGTTACTGCACAAAGATACTACAATCTGTATCACTACCTTTAACGTTCCTAGATGATATAGTAAGCAGTGTCCCGCGGTTTTAACCGCGTAAAATAAGCCGACCAAATGACTGCGCCGTACGGCATGGTAGCTCGCATGACCCTTTTTCGGTAATGTTCGGTTCTTAGCATGCGGCTCCTTAAAGCCGTAGCATAAAGTTTTATAGCCCATAATCTTCCTTAAATAATAGGCTGTCTAATGGAAAAATAATTATTCAAATTGGATTAATGTTTCCTAAGATTAGCGCGGTCAAATATACGAACTCTCCAGCATTATCATAGTGGTAGATTATTTATCTGAAATCTTTATGGTTTTCCTCGCTCAGTTTCAACCATTCTTTGAGCATTACCTCGTATGACTAACGTGTCTCACAACATCATTTATAGTTTTCATGAGACTAACATTTATAGATTAACAAAAGTGTGTAGGTTTCTTCTAACAGCTAGATGATTTTTATTCTGTTTATTTATTAATTTCCTTTATATTTTTATTTGTCAACAAAACACAAGATATATCGTAAATTACGAATGTTGAGTATTACGGCCAGAGGTTCATACACGCAGGCGGAGTAAATGGCTTGAACTATTGATCGAAAAGGACACCAATGAACGTCGCCTTCAAATACCGGTAACGAGACAGGTAGAATATTTTCTATATTTTTCTCAATTATCACACATACACACACTTATTGAAGTGTTAGTTATATTTACACTGTTTAATACTGTAAATTTGTATAGTTAATAAGTAGTTCTGGTCTTTAATTACTAACACACTGTTTCTATTATAATGTGAACTTCGTAACTAACCTGCATTATCTTGTACTGGCATATAATCTAAGTAATTGAAGAGATAACGCACGCATATTGACTTACATATTAGATTATACGGATTTATTAAAAATTTAACCGCTTTTTCCCACCGAGGTGTCGTAAGAGATGACTAAGGTGTTGTACGGATTCTCTACAGTTATATCCGTCTAGGTAGGTAACACCCCAGGGCCAGTTATTCTGCCGTGAAGCAGTAGTGTGCAAACATTACTGTGTTTCGGTTTATATAATTTCGGTGATGTAATTGCTGTTAGCCTTTTTTGGCTTTTACAGCTTCATCGGATACTGTGCTCACGGGCCAGGGGCCCGTTTGCCAGGTTTGGTTTGACCCAAACATAAATAAATAAATAAACTCCTACAAAAACCTCGAAATTCGGACTGTGTCGCGTTCGCTGCGTGCTTGCGCGATTTAGAATATCTCAATATGATTTTAAGTCGTCTAATGACCGTCGTCGACTTGTGTGTTGGTAACTCTGGGCGGTGAGAATCGCCCTGTTACACGGGTGTATCGTGTGTACGCGGTGTGATTATCGACTGCTACGCGCCGCTCTCTGCGGCGGCCGCGCGTCGTGGTGCGTGTTATATTAAAGCTATTAACTGTGTGTACAGTGTAGCCTGGATCGTGACTGACCGTATCGTGGTCAGGGAGTGCTGAGACGTCCGTGTCGTCTAACACGTTTACTTTCGGTTTGAAGGGCACTGTGAGCTAGTGTAATCACTGGGCATATGAGATTTGATATATATATTTTCGGTGATGTAATTGCTGTTAGCCGTCTCGGCTTTTACAGCTTCATCGGATACTGTGCTCGCGGGCCAGGGGCCCGTGTGCCAGGTTTGGTTTGACCCAAACATAAATAAATAAATAAATAAAAACTCCTACAAAACCCTCGAAGTTCGGACTGTGTCGCGTTCGCTGCGTGCTTTCGCGATTTCGAAAATCTTAAACATTTTAAGTCGTCTACTGACCGTCCGAAGGAGGCTGCGCGCGTCCATTCGGACTGTCGACTTGTGTGTCGGTAACTCTGCGCGGTGAGAACCGCCCTGGAACACGGGTGAATCTTGTGTACGCGATGTGATTATTGACTATTGCGCGCCGCTCTCTACGGCGGTCGCGCGTCGTGGTGCGTGTTATATTAAAGCTATTGACTGTGTGTACAGTGTGGCTTGGATCGTGAGTGACAGTATCGTGGTCAGGAAGAGCTGAGACGTCCGTGTCGTCTAGCACGTTTCGCGGGCGACGTTTGCGTTCGGTCGCGTTTCTGTTTGGTCGGTAATTTGCTGCTTTAACCACCAGCGGGTTTGAATGAACCGCGGCTTTTTCGAAAAACCGCCGTGATAATTCTCTGAAGTGTTCAGAGATTAAAGGCATTTCACAGTCGCTGTGAAGATCTACATCGCGTTGATACCAACCGGCTCCGGTGGCAGTTCGCAAGAATCGATTTTGAACGCTCTGTAACTTCTTTAATTGATTGCCCGTCGCGTGAGCGAAAGCGACGCAAGCATAGTCCATTACGGGCCTTATGCAAGTCTTATAGAGGCGAAGTTTGTGTCTTAAGCACATTTTGCTTGAGGAGCAAGTTAATGGGTATAGACGGCTTGATATAAAAGCCGCTCTATTGCGTATGTTTTTAATGTGTGCAGCGAACGACATCGCTGCGTCTAAAGTGACCCCGAGGTATTTGACGCTCTTTTCCCAGGGAATAGGGCGTCCGAACAGAGTGATCGTGCCTAGCTGATTGTTGCCGATTGGGTGACATCGTCTAGCGGGCTTTGGTGTGCCCCTCGAGAAGTATATCGTTACACTTTTCTCGGGGTTTACCTCTATTCTCCATTTCCGGAACCATTCGCCTAGGCGATCGGCTGCGGCTTGGAGTTGAATCGTTAGTGAGATTTGAGAACTGATGTCTCAGAGTGACGGGCGCAGTGTGGTGTTACACATAAATGTTCTGGGTGATATAGCATTTGTTGTGGGCAGACGTTGCACTTACCATCTGATAATCGTTTTGCACGTTTCGTCACTTTTTCTAATAAAAAAACCCATGGGTCGCGATGAGGGGATACAGATTATCTTACGTCTGGACCACCACTCTGGAATTGAAATTAATTTGACCCTTACTTCATTCGTCTACAATTTGAACTTGAAATATATTGTAATATGTAATATATACTTCTGGTTACTAACCAGATAACCTGTATGCATCAAGCCATCATCATAATGAAAGTTTTTTACAATGTCTTCCAAATTGTTCCCATTTTCGATATGAGGCAGTAAAGAGCAGGAAAGCTTTTCTAACCGTAACTTCATAATCTATTTTTTGTTAAGAGACTATATGTCTAAAAATACAAATCGGATAATTAATTTTTGGTAAAAGATATAATTAAATCCTGTAACAGTAGTATCGTGCTTCGTTTAAGCTTTATTAGAACCCCGGTACGGTTTAGGTTTAAAATACTGGAATTTCAAAATCTTCCTACAATGAGACAGCAAAATACCCGCATTGTATACACAATTCCCGGTATTTCGTTTCCAATGCATAGGGCCATCTGGTCGCTTGCATTCAATATTGCAAACATTGTGTAATAAAAGACACAAATAGTAGGAAAAGCCATAACAATTTTATGGCCCAAAGTGTCTCAAAGTATTTGCTTTATAATTCTTTTATTCCGTTTAAAAAATAAAACAATAGATTAACTATAGCGTTTCATAGTACATGGAAACTTTTCATATAGGAACAAGTATTTGCATTGTTATTAAAAATCGGTCGCATGTATTGCACACAAATTCCTTCACCTATTTTTTCATCAATGTTCGCATATATGTGTATAAAATAAAATCAATTGTACATGAATAAATTCACTAATGTGAAGGCTGATTTTTTAAAATAAATGTAACTGTTAACGGCAATGGAAACGGCTCTCTGTCACTAAGGAAGTCAATAAATTCATTGTTCTTTAGTATATAATAAATGTTTAGTATAAAATATATATGTTATTATAAAAGCATGCTCTTTTTAATATATTTTGCCAATTTACGTAAATTTTGGGGCATAAAAGTAATTTTTGTTATTTAAATATATGATAGTACTTTATAAAATACTGAAGTTAATTGTATATATAAAGTAACTCCCTTGGGTCGCTTGGGTTCGAATTATATAACAAAGCCAGATGGCATTTCATGAAGCTATTCTCAAGAAAGCAGTCCAAGTTAGCGTACCGCCGCGCCGTCCGCTTCTGAGAATTGGACCGAATTAAATTAGATGCCTCACTTTTAGAAAATGTGACGAAGCTCTGAATTTCGTTTGTGATAGACGTTACTTATTATTTTGAAAACATTAATATGTAAAGCAATAATATAGATTAGAACGGAATTTATTTTTCACAATTACATTTTGTGGGGGAACAGGAACGAAGTTACTTACGTTATTTTAACGTAAGTAACTTTTACGTTCTCTAAACGTGATTTAATATGTACATTTCTATTGATTATATTAGTGTATTTTTGTCACACCAAAAAGCGCAGCTTTCTTTTATTCAATTCCCTCTCTCTCTTTTGTATATTTTATTTTATTTTTTTATAATTTTTTCTAAGCAAAAATGTAAAGTAAGGATTTAAATCAATAAATTTAATTAAATATTTTATGAAAAATATTCATTTATTAAAAACGAAATATAAAATAGTGAATTATATATATAAATAATATTTACACAGAGCCGTGGTAGCTCAGGGGCTAGGAGCTCGCTTTAAATTTCTTAGTATGCGAGTGACCTGGGCTATTACCCCGGTGCCGGCACCACTAAAATTGTTAATTGCAATTTTAACTGCTGATTTACCATGTGCTCGGCGGTGAAGGAAAACATCGTGAGGAAACCTGCATGTCTGAGAAATAAAAAATATTTCGAAGACATGTGAAGTCCGCCAACCCGCATTGGAGCAGCGTGGCGGATTCTTCCTAGCTCCAAAAAACCCTCTCAGAAATGAGAGGAGGCCTGTGCTGAGCAGTGGGACATTTATAGGCTGAAACTTTACTTTTTTTACTTTAATATTTACACGAGTTTAGAATTGAGGTTATGCAGCTGACCGCGCACAATGCTTGCTGTTTCAATCTCGATACTCGCACGCACGCACACACATACAACCGTATATAATAGAAAGAGATAGAGAGAAAGAGAGGGAAAGGTCCCTGGATGGGGAATAACGGCTTTTCCTTACGTGACGATATCTGCCAGTTCACAGTACAATAGAACTTCGTTCCAATAGTTAAAGTAGACTTCCTTAGACGGACGCATATCGATAGGTCATCTTTTTTTCTTCTTTATCATATATTCTGTATGTTAAGAAATTTAATTATAAACAAAACCTAATCAAGTAGGAACTAATTTGACAGCAAAATTGTGATAATTTTCTGGCTTTGATCATAGCAATATCTTTCCGGTATCAACCAGCAGATATCATCTGTGCAGAATCTATATATTAATGTGTGAAGAGAATACGAGTACTTCCCTTTTTAAGCATATAACGTGTACGAAGGAGATTAACTATTACAATTTAGCGTAGTACAAATTTATATACGACGGAGTGAGTAATGAATTACGGTTGAATTTCGACAACTAGTATACGGCACTATATTATACTGAGTGACCACTAAATAATTCAGTCATAGTAGAAATTTCTTGATTCAATCTACGAGTATGCTTGTTAAAAGCTCATTTGAATATCAAAATTGATACTGGTAACAAAAAGAGACTTTCTCTGAGCAAAATTGTGGCAAGAAACTCAATAAATTATAATGTTATTTATTACAATATTATATGTTTAGGCGGTTTGCAAATGCAAAATAAGCGGTAATTAATTTCTATGCCCTCTATATGATGGTCTATTTTAAAGTGTAAGCCACTTAGTTCTTTCTTCCATTACATTTCTGACGTAAAGTTTATACAATATATATTTATGATGATCATATGGTGCAGAGATACGGCAAAATAACAGTACAACCACATTTAAAAACCACTAATTTGTTTGTTGGCCAAATATTGTCTTCGGCTGAAATCAAAACCATGAGCCCGCGACTCAGATACGTCTACTAACATCATCCAACTTTTTATCAACAATTTAAAAAAATTACCTATGTCTAAATTGAATATACCAGCGGTAAATAAAACTGATTATTATTCTACTCAGATACGGCGGTTTTGTTAGAGTACTCAGAAGTCTCAGCGGCTATTCCCTAAACAAATTACTTAACCATATTTACTTGTTTTGTAAAACAAATTCAAAATTAAGTAAAGCTTCTCTATTTCCATAGAATAAAATAAAAAAATATGACAAAAATGTAGTAGTTTTAATGGCACTGATTGAAAATGTACGGTAAAACTTCTATTAAAATTAAATATCCTGTTGTTGTATTTGTTTCCTTCTGCGGAAAGTTCATGGATGCAAGTGGCTCAGGACAGTATTTAGAGGCAATCTATGGGGGAGGCCTATTTTCAGCAGCAGACTAGTGAAATTACGTTGATGTTGATCCTCTATTTTCATACTCGCGAACGCACGCGCGCTAAATAAATAAATAGACAGATTTAATGTCTTATAGAGCATCGATTTCTTCGTTAGTGGCACGTTTCACGCGGTCTACTGTTATGAGTAAATGATAGACCATTTACTCATAACAGTCAATGCTAAAGAATTTATACGCACACGTATCCCCACTGCGAAAGCAATATTGGGACTGATCCTTGCTTGTTGTTAGATCGTCATAATTGTTGTCATACAAACTTCATAATAGTAACCGAGTCAGCTTTGGGCACTATTAGAAATTAACCGAAAAATGGTTTGTTATCGTTTGAGATTACAGAGGTTTAATATAAAAACAAAACTAGTAAGATAACGATATTCACATGTAAAACGAATTATGTAAGAACTTTCATATGCAGGAGAAGAATATCTTAAGTAATCTTTTAATTAATGTACAGGACGCGCCCCTTTTTACTTATTTAAGGAGCTTTCCGTTACAGAAGGAATGCGATCAGCGCTGCATATTTTATCGTATCGCATGCCAATTGGAACAGTTCTACCCTTACAATCTGTCCGATCCGGTATTTGACGCAACCAAGATCTTACTTCCAGCACGTCTTATCTATTTAACTTTGACTATTCTAAATAACGTCAATGGTTAGAAGATATAATAAATATTCTACATAAAACCACGTCTAAAACGGTTGAAAATATAAAACGTTTCAATGTTTCATGTTGTCAATTATTATGGCCTGCGTCACTTCTTGAGATTTTTTGACGAGCTTGAGGAGAGTGGAGTTGGAGGTAAGACCGTTATGACTGTGAGAAAGCGTTTTTATAAGTGACGTCAAACACCTTGACTTTTTGAGCTTGGTACAAAGGAGTACGTTGTACACGCGAGCAAATCATTCACTTAATGGCGAGAGCAGTATCTGCTATTTACACATGTTGTGTCACCCAGAAAATCTGTGTACTACACTGCGTTCATAACACAGGGACATCAGTTCTTAAGTCTTATATGCCCAGTTATATTACTAGCTATCAGTGCCCTTCAAACTAAAACACTGTAATGTTTTTTTTAATTGGATAACGTGAGGAAAGGAGCAAAACGTTCACCTGATAGTAATTGCAATGTAGCCCCATAACAAATGCCTTGTCATCCAGAACAGTTTCTGCGTGCCACACTGCGCCCGTCGCCTTGAAATATCAAGTCTTAAGTCTCATATGCCAAGTTGACCCAATTTTCGGAGTCTCAGCAGTGGACTATACTTAAAAACTTATTTAAAACTAGAAAAATTGTAAAATTTGTCAGTGGTGCCTTCGGTGCTCAAAATTCGAAGAATGTAACAATTCGAATTCCTGTAACATTACATGGTATTAATGCGTTTCCGTAAATAGACTATTGACTGTAGCACTTGGTTAGCAGTTGATGCGTCGCTTGTCGTATGTCAAAGCATCGTAGGCACAATTACCCTCGATAACTTGATTCATTCCACCGAACGTATTCAGGACACATAGCAATGCCCCCGAGACACCAATACATTGGTAACTCAATTACGGTACAGTACATTAGATTACTTAATTCCAATAATTATATTCATGGTATTCTTTCTTTTCATCCAGAGGGATTTGGTACAAAAAAGTTATCTTACCGAAATAAAGGTGAAAAAAATTTCTGAATTATTATATTGTGAGATGCATAAAAACATAAATTCATCGCTTTCGAAATATTTGTATTTACCCGTTCACTAATCATTAACGAATATGAATAGATAATGGTTAACTATTCCCTTGATATTTCAGATCTTTTATGTTTGCGAACGAATTGTAAATTAATATTGTCGTATTACTAAAAAGAAAAACACTACATAATATTTTAAAATTTAATAGACAAACAACAAAAAAAAGTCTTCCAGAACTGTTAGCACAAGATTACCGTTATTTATGTCATATTTCATTACCGTCCTTATTTTTTTACGTTGATGGGTTCCAATTATAACATTTCTGGTTTTAATTCTCACCACGTCGTTTTTTTAACTACAAGTTATAATTTTACGGTGGTTTATGTTACATAGTAAACACTGGCTGAAGGTTTAAAGAAAACTCTAGTAGACGGATAAAATTTTTCCATGAATCTGTCTGATCAAGAAGTTGTTTCGCAGTAGATCGTACTGAAAGCATATTTCAGAACGCTTCTGACGTATGCGTAGTAAACAATTTTTAAAATAATAGTTACTGAAGGGCTTGCGAGTTCTTAGCACAAAGCCTAAATTGCGGTATGCTTTATTAACAATCATATCTAATAAAGCAAGAAAGACACATTCTGGAATCCAGCATAACTCTCAAGTCGTTTACAACCTCAAACCTCTCCACCGCAGCGTCCTTAAACTTGTGAATATAACGTAAGGGAGACTTTTTTCTAGAAAAAGTGATACACTGATATTTACTGATGTTGACCGTGATTCCATAAATGTTATAGAAGGTGTAAAGTTTGTTAAGGATTTTCTGCAATATCTCTCAGTCAGCAACAGTTTTAATGTTCCTTAAGATTAATGGTTATACGAGTATTTACACGGATACCACACATTTAAATAGAACTAATTTTACGGTTTTTATCGCGTTTAATTTTAAATCATGTTTCTTATTGATGACATCAGCTTATGTGCCAAAATGTTGGCAGATGTGAGACTTTTTACTGGTGGTAGGATTCCTATGCAGGAATCCGTCTAGTTAGGTACCACCCCAGGGCCAGTTATTTTGCCGTGAAGCAGTAGTGTGCAAACATTACTGTGTTTCGGTTTGAAGGGCACTGTGAGCTAGCGTAATCACTGGGCATATGAGACTTTAGAACTTATGTCTCAGGGTGATGGGCACAGTGTGGTGGCACACAGAATTTTTCTGGGTGACACAGCATTTTTAATGGGCAGACGTTGCACTTACCATCAGGTGAACGTTTTGTTCGTTTCATCACTTCATACAATAAAAAAAACTTGAATAATATCGTATATATAGACGCTGTTGAGGAAAGAACCAAGGTGAGACATCCCTGAGGCACACCCGAAGGCACTGAAATAGTATCTGATCTAAATCCATCTACAACTACCACCTGAGACCTATTACAAAGATAAGATTTTAGCCAACGCAGTAAGTCACCATGTATTCCGAGAGTTTAGAGAGTAAGATGACGTGATTTACCCGATCGAAAGCTTTTTCAAAATCGGTATAAATCACGTCGACCTGACCACCGCTCCATATTCCATAGAAAACCATTAGCGAAGTAAGCAAGGTTGGATGTCGTTGATCGTTGAATTTTAATAAGTGCCCTACTATACCATATCGGATATGATCTATTAGATTTCTTGTCAATGCGTGGGGCATTTAGTTCAAACCCGGCTTGTAGTTGTAAGTAAAAGTTTTGAACGGCCTCTTCCACTGTGCCTTTAGATAATAATCTAGCCATTTAAAGCTATTACAGAGTTCGTAGTCGAGTATATCGCTTTGAAGCCAAGTTTCGGTAAACAACATTATGTCGTAATTCAAAAGTAATATATTATTAAAAAGTTCCAAGCACTTAGTACGCAGTCCGCGAACATTTTGGTAATAGATGTTTCATTTTACATTATCAGAATCCATAAAAGCACCAAAGATATGAAAGTGTAACATAAGCTGTATATATTTTATGAGTGAAAACAAAATGTATAGGAAAGAAGTCGTAGATTATCAATGTAATGCTGATTAATGTGTGTTGTATGTGAAACGATAATATGGCCACAGTACTGTTTGTGTATGAAAACGAAAGACAAAATGCGTTTTAGTGATCTGGACAGATTTTGAAAAGATAAATGTTATTTGTATTTTATTATTTTTAGTCAATTTTATATTTATAGGTTATATAAAGAAATATAGACGTTTTCGGATAGAGCAAAAATTTCAAAAAAATATGTGTAGAAATAGTAAATTAACCTTAGCTTAATGATATTACTATTTCGTATAAAGTAAATATAACAGTTTTCAGGCAAATCCGATTTACACGAAGTTATGAATTTGATGCAAAGTATTTTATATTTTTTTGTCCTCTAATACATTTACGATGTGGTTACGCAAAAATAAATTAATGAATAGTTATTTAGTAATATTTTTGATATCGACTGTGTTTTTTGCTATAAATGGATATAATGGAGAAGTGTCATCCTTGCGGGCGTAAATTTTACAATTTCTAATTCATGTGTACTTAAATCCAGAGGGTTTTTTTATTGGACAAAGCGACCGAAACGAGCAAAACGTTCACCTGATGATTACGTCAGTGCAACGTCGGCCCATAACAAATGCTGTGTCACCCAGAACATTTCTGTGTGCCGCCGCACTGCGCCCGTCACCATGAGATATCAGTTCTTAAGTCTCATATGCCTAGTGATTACGCTAGCTCTCAGTGCCCTTCAAACTGAAACACAGTAATGTTTGCAAACTACTGCTTCACGGCAGAATAACTGGCCCTGGGGTGTCCTAAATGGATTCCTGCATATAAATCCTACCACTAGGGCCAAAAATATATTATATTAAATGGAGTAATATTTTTGTTAATATTTATCTTAGGCGGTGAACCCTCAATCTCTAAATCGGTGGTAGAGATTCCCCTGTTACAACGGATCCCTGTTACAACGGATCCCTGATACGATAGAGTCTCTCAGGAGCAATTAGTTCAATTCTACTATAATACTTAATTTAATTTCGGATGTAGATAATATTTTATTATACATATTATTTTTTACTTTCCTCTTTATATTTTGTGCTCTGTATTATTAATCACGAAGAAATATTCTACTCATACTTGTGCGCCTACACATGTAGTAAAGGGTAGTTACACGCGTTTGTCTTTTCCGCTACGCTACCTACCCCCACTTACATCAAGACTATTTCGTACCCGCCATCGTCTGTCGCCCCGCAGGATGGCCGCGCACGTAACTGCCTGCCTATAATGACACTACCGCGGAATTTCCTTATTTCATGACATAATCAATGACCATAACATAGCTTATTCCTGTTTAATATTGCAAATCGGTTACTAGAAAAACGGAAGAGGCCCATTTAGAATTTCAACAATGTGTTTTTGCATAAAACTGGCTGAAGCTGTAATACTACTTCATGTCCTCCGATAACTACGCCATTGGTCAACATTTTTGCAAATATTGAAGCCTAATAAACATTTTGAATTGACATCCAACAGCCTTCTTTAATAAAAGTAACGTTAGTGTTATGTTTTACCTACCTATATATGTATTGCATTATTATAATCAGGATTCAGGTAACAATTAACAGCAACATGAAATGACTCGCAGTCAAGTGAAGCGCTCTCATTACGAGTCGGTAATGAGTCTAATGAGGGACTTCACATGGCGGCAAATTAAAGAGGGCTCTTGTGAATTTCCGTTTTGCTTGTAGAAGTTAAAGTTATATATTACTATTCAAACCTTAGCTATCATTATTTGTCTTGCGTTCAGGTACGAGGGAAGTGTTTTATTTATAAGTATACATTATATAAGTATACAAATAATAAAGTTTAAGACCACTACTTTCTGGTTCATACGTAAATACTCTTACTACGAATACATCATGTCTTGTGATGAAAAGCAACATCCATTATTCTTACATTAGTTTTACTAAACAAATAGGTAAAGTTCAGAATCATCTAAGCAATAGCATCTCCACATTTTTTTATATTTATTATATATTAAAATGTATTTATGTATATCTATTAATATAGTTATGAATATTTTTATTTACAATAACGTCTTTCACTTTATTACATTATATTATTTTATTAATATATCGAGGGTATAGTGCGAAAACCCGAAAGTCTCTAAAGCGAAAAATGGGTTTTTTTGCCCATCTTAATGTGTTTTTTTAGCTCTTTTGAATGGTCTTATCAAATACTCAGATTTCACAGTGTAAAGCAAATTATTTGAAGTAAAAACCTAATGTTGTGTTGATGTTTAGCCATACCTTTAAAGACAAAACACTATAAAGTGTGTTAACTTTATAAATAATATTTTTATATAACACTTAAACCACAAAAATGTATTTATTTGTATTAAGTGTTTATATATCTCAATTAAAATTATCTAGAAGCATAAGGCAGTTGCCATTATTTATATATATATCGGGTTTTAGATTTATAGAAGTAGATATAAAAACATACAATACAAAAATCTAAAACAAAATAAATTTATTTATCGGTATTTAATGTTCGATTGTATTTCGAAATTAACAAGTTTTTTTTAATTATATCGTATTTCGTCACTTCGCTACTTCTTCATACTTTGTTTGGGGAAGAACCCAATAAATAAATTTTGACTAGACTTTTTCCAGTTTGCGAGCAGTATCGTACACGCACAGGTAACTTACGCGGGTATTTTATGTTGCTGTTTGTTTGTGTTTGGGTGCTGATTGTTTGCGCTTCGATGGGTGGTGGTGGTTATCTTACATTATGAAATCGCCAAAAGTGCCTAAGCCCATTCAATGTGATAAATGCACATATAAATGTACTCAAAAGTTTTCTTCTGAAGAACGAAACAATTTGTGCTGTAATTATTACAACTTGGATTTTGTTTCTAAGAAAACCTTTATTGTATCATGCTTAAAGCAAAAAATACTTTTAAATAAAACTATTTTTACGGATTTTATCGCGTTTAATTTATAACTATTTTAACCCGACGTTTCAATAGTTATAAATTAAACGCGATAAAATCCGTAAAAATAGTTTTATTTAAATGTGTAATATTCGCGTAAATAAAAGAAAATATTCCAAAAAATACTTTTTAAAAGGGGCTTCGAATATATCCTAGTCTGTCTATTTTTCTTCAAGGTGACCATATTAGTGTAGATGTTATCTCTGATGCTGTAAAGAAAGCAGATTCATTCGGGGTTTATAGTAGCGTTGATCAACGCTAAAATAAGAGACCTTTAATAAAACTAACCCGGAAGATATGGCATTTGTTCAGCAACACATCGAATCATTTTCTGTGATGGAGTCTCACTACTGTCGCAAAGACAGCAAAGAAATATTTAGCGCCCGATGTAAAATCTATAAATAATATGTATGATGTCAGCAGTTTCAGCTTTTAAGTACAGTGACATATTTAATGATATTTATAAATCTGAGTTTTGTCGTCCTAAAAAAGACCTAAATAAGATTTTAACATTTTAACATTAGCTAGAAATAAGAGGGTCAAAACTATTACGAAAGAGGAGTTTAAGCATACAAGAGATCAAAAATTATATAACTTAGATGTTTGTAAAATCAACGTTAACACATTTAAATGAAACTAATTTTACGGATTTTATTTCGTTTAATAATATAGTAGCATGCTAAGTTATATAAGTTAATAAATAAAATAAAGTTAAAAAGTAATTAACACTGAATGTACATAAACTGTAAAATTTACATTAGAGTCTTCAAAAATAGAGGGGTTAATGTAATCTTGAGTTAGTCGCAAGTACAGATTAATTTTTAATCACATATATTTTATAAGTATGTGCGTGGCGAGAAAGGCGTTCACTTAATGCGAAGTGCCACGCCTGCCCATAACAATTACGATGTCGCCCAGAACTCTGCTTTGAAAACTTTGTGCAGCACCGCACTGCACTCGTCACAATGAGCAATCGGTTCTTAAGTCTCATATGCCAGTAATTACACCAGCTTCACTGCCGTTTGTACCGAAACACACTTGTGTTTGCATACCCTGATAGACTTCGGAATAACTGGCATTGCGGTAGTACATACCTAGGCAGACATTTATTCTCTAATATATCAGTTAATTTTGCAGTTTTTAAACATAACAATTATTGTTAGATAATGATCGACAAAAATAGAGGAAACGTCGTACCACAGCGTCGTTTTTCGTTTATAGGAAACAGCTCAACGAATAGTGTGAGGTCCGAAACGTGATATTTTCCTAAGAGTTCACTAGCCCGCACATTCTCTAAGCCTTAAGTCAAATGGCCTTTTTATCGCGCGTAACTATAGTTATTTTGCAATAGAATATTTTATCTTGATTTTGTCGTAAAAGTGCTTAAAAGCGACTTAAAGCTCCCCTTTGAAAGTATTGTTTCAATACGAAACAGTACAATTTCATTCGTAGACCCTTGTTGCAGCTAGTTATCGGCAGAGCCTCGTAAATTAAAAAATCGATAAGAAAAAGATCATAGTCTTACAGAAAACTAGCGCAAAGTAGCAATAAAATACTTCTCTCCGTATGGTGAGTGTCGACAACAGGAAATCCAATTACTGGTAACGATGTAGCCCGTTGCAGTACTCGGGGATGACATTGCATATATTTCTTGAATGTTCATCAGGGATGGTAATTATTATTGTCGGATAGACTGTATGTTTATTTATCATCCTTGCTCACTTCTGACTTCATGAACAAATAATATAAAAGTTTAAAATGTTTATTATACATAATCTCATATCTTAAATGCATAAACATTTTTTTTTACAATAGCAATAGCAAGACTACCGAGAAAATTGGGTAATCCTCTGTTATACTTAAACTTAAACTAAGCTATATACCAAATTTCAAGAACAGGCATCATCATCATTACCAACCTCTAAACAGTCCATTGAGTTTTTTAAGAACTTTACCTTATCGACAACCTTTTCATGTGGGTTGGCTATCGCAGTGTCGGACACACAGCCTGGATAATTTAGGCATTTAGCATATCTGTGATGATTATTCCGCTATTTGTCGTACGCCGTGAGTTGTTTAGCGTTCCTTTTTTGACATTATTTTGTTTCGGTCTGAATGTCACTGAGAGCTAGCGTAATTACTGGGCACATGAGATTTAAGAACTGATGTCTCAGGGTGACGGGCGTAGTGTGGTGCAACACAAAAATATTCGGGGTGACACAGCATTGTTAGGACAGACGTTGCATTTACCATCAGGTGAACGTTTTGCATGTCTCTTCACTTTCCTTCTATTGGTAAAAAAATAGACTTATACGAGATGGTCCACTTTCCTTTTAAAATGGTTGAGGGGAGACGATGGCTACCACATGCCTCATAATTGTGAACAGGTGCCGTTGGTAGAGCCTGGTCTGCTCGACTTTTAATACTCTTATATATCTATTAATTGCGTCTTGTCTAAAATTTTAACATGGAGCGTGCTTTGGTATTCTTTGAGACTATTCTTTGTAATTTTTTTTATATTGTATGTTTTACTAAGACAAAAGAGGATTTACAAGAAAACAGAATACCTACGGAGCGCCTTTCGCCTGTTTCTTCCCCGTCACAGGAACCTAATTACGAAACGGCGGTGGTTTGTAAAGAAATGACGTTTGTGAAACGAAATTTATATTTCTTACCTCGAAAATAAAGGATTTCATTTAATAATAAATTCAATTGTAAATTTAATAGTAAATTCTCTTGAGCCACCACGTTGTTATACTAGAGTAGTTATCACCTGCACCGGATACATAAGAGTTTTGATCGATGCTGGAGGCAAGGTCAGTAGAACGTCGGAGACACGGAGACATACATAACCACACCAAACAATTCATGTCGTATATAATATCTTTAAATATTAATAAAAATAAAATATACATGACCAGTAAAATTTATGGATCTTCCAATTGGATCCTTCTAAAGGTTGTAATATATTTGGCTATTTATTATTTATTAAATACAATGCGTTATCAGCTAGAACCGTTATTTACGTTTTGTTTGTTTAGTAACTAGTTCTTTTAGGTGTTTCTTGGATCAGTGAATAGTCACTAGTCTCTAAATCGTAAACAGTGTCTAGAAAATTATTTTATAAGCTATTCTCCTTCCTCTTGAAAATGGTTAACAATCTTTATTTTAACTCTCAGTATTCAATCCGTATTAACGTCATATAAGTATAAAGCTAAATCCAGTGTCAGTGAATGTACGTCGCAGGATTTAGGCTCACGTCGAAATCACGGGCACTTTGGCCCAATAAAAAAACCCCTCCGTGCACAGCACTACATTTTTAGACCGCCGCAACTGCAGACGTAATGTAAGTTTTAAGTTCATCAGACCACATACAAGACCAGCACGGCTGTTTGCCGTAGAGCAAACCACGAGTCTACTGCTCACATCAAGGCATTCCCGTTTTTTGGTTCATATTGCAACCTCACCAGCACTAGAACCTCGCCAGCTACCATCCGTCGACATTTTATGGTCAACCAACCATTGTAATGATGTATGTAGCCATTTTTATAATTATAAATCACCCATGAGCAGGTTTATAAAAGCATTCAGATAGGGTAAAAGTAACTGACGTTCAGTATTGTTAATAGAATCAGGCGTTACTTTGCGGAAATCCATTATAATGAAGGAAGGTAAGTTACTTTGCTAAGATCCGCATGCATATTGTATGCATAGTGTATATTACCTAGTTTTTTGAAGAGCCACTCGGCGGCCGTCTGTCGTAGAGTCTATGACGCGTGATAATGCCTCGTTTTGGGGCGAAACACGTGTCGTGTTCTCGACTTCAGTGGTGTATATTATCTAGTGGTGGTATTGTAGTGGTTGGTGGAGGGTACCTGGTGGCGGTTCCTGGTGGCGGTGTTAGTTTGCTTGTGCACGCTACTGAGAGAGGGCGGGCGGTGCTCTTCAAAAAACTAGGTTATATACACCATTTTTATATTTTGCATGCGGATCTTAGCAAAGTAACTTACCTTCCTTTGTTCAGTATTGTGCATTTCTATCGAATTGATCTCACCCAACAACAAGTTTTCATTATGTATTCATAAGTGGGAAAGTTATTGAGTTTTATTTAGTGTTTTTGTTATACAAAACATAGACAGTCTGCAGCTCCGCCATGAAGGGATCTGACTTGGGTAAAACTATAAAGACGTGAGTCAAACTAAAATGCAGGTTGTAACCTTTTGTGGCTGACAAAGGTACAGACAAGGTAATATACGCTGAACTGTAAAAACGAGGAGAGTCAGCGTTTTAAACAGAGAGAATTTTTTTTATACCAATATGTTAATTAAGGTTATTTATCGGCAAAATTATAATTTTTTTGGTCTTATGTAAGACGCTTTCAAACATATTTTATATTTTAAACATTAAAGTTTTGTTTCATTTTATATAATAACCACTTTGAATACTCTTAGTTAAAAAGTAAATATGTTCATAGTGGATAGTGAAATACTTATGATATAGACAAAGCTAAGGGGTAGGCAGATAACCGTAGCTCACTTTTCGTCCCCGAGGGATACGAGACGTGACGGGTGACGAACCACTTCGCCGCCATTTTGGTACGAGTCTTCTATAAATATAAATTCTTACTCCCCATTGCGTTACCCCAAGCAGTACATCATTGTGTCACGTGACATCATTACATACTATGGTATAATTCTGCATAAATAAAGGCTGTCCGTGCAATACCTTAGTCGACTCTTATGACACTTCGGTAGGAAAGAGGTGGGTGCTATTCTAGCACTCACATTAAATTTATTTTATTAGGAACCGAAAATAAAGAAAAACATAATGCACTAATATTAGCTCCGTCTGGGATTCGAATTTAGGATTTCCGGTATAGTAGTCAGATACTCTGACCACTAACCTTCGCAGTAGATGTTATAATATACTCTAAGATTTATGAGCGAATTATACTCAGTCGATTAAAAGACTATGTCCTTACTAATAATATTCTTCCAGACGAGCAGTTCGGCTTTCGCCCCGAACACTCGTGTACTCATCAAGTGCACCGCTTAACGGAGCACATTTTAGAGAATTTAAACGACCGCCCTAAGCCTGTAGGCACAGGGGCCTTATTTTTCGATGTCGCAAAGGCATTTGACAAAGTCTGGCACGACGGCTTGTATTACAAGTTGTATCACACTAAAGTGCCGGATAGACTCGTGAACATCATACGAGCCTTCTTGTCCAACCGCCTATTTCGATTCCGGGTAGAGGGAACGCGCTCCTCAAGCCGCCCTCTCCGAGCAGGTGTCCCTCAAGGCTCCTGCCTCTCCCCACTCCTTTTCTCGCTATATACTAGCGATATTCCTAGAGACCAGAAAGTCAATCTTGCGCTTTTCGCAGATGACACGGCCCTTTTTTTTTTTTTTTTCGTGGGCAAATCTTGCATGGATACCCGACTGGCCAGGGGGGCAGCCGGGTTATGTCGGACTCTTACCGACTAAAACCCCACGGTGGCCTCCATCAGCGCTTCGGAGGAGTCACGGGATCTCCGTTCGGAACGCAACCGTGACCCCTCCATCGCTTTGCTACAATTTTAGCCCGACCCGGGGGCAGTACTCACTGCCCCCAGCACTCTCTCGGTGCTGTCACGATGACTCGAGACCACTTCGAGTCATCGTCCTCCTCGGGGTCGCTTTACTGGGCGTTCGGGTCCCCTACCCCGATTGCCCGCGATCCCGAAGGCCCCGTTTCCGGTAGGGGATCACCGTTTCTGATGGGAGGGCCGTGACGAGGCCCGCCGATGCCTCGGCGGCGTCGTCGTCTCCGAGAGGGATCGGTCCTCTCTCGATCCCTCTCGGCAGCCTCCTTCTGGACCATCACGGTCTCACAGAAATTGGCTACGGCCCTCCACGCCGTGTCCCCGCTCAGCATAGCCGACACTACTGCTGGCAGGGAGAGGTTCCGCCCGATATAACTGACCAGGATACTCCGCTCCGACTCCCATGCTGGGCACACCGAAAGAGTGTGGGATGCGGAGTCCTGGTCCCTTCCACCGCAGTGGAAGCAGTTCGCCGTCGCCTCGCGTCCGATCTTACACAGATAATCACCGAAGCAGCCGTGCCCGGTAATTATCTGTGTGAGTCTGTAGGTGAGTCTTCCTCCTCGTCGCTGGATCCAGGCCTCGAAGACCGGCAGGACTGCACTGACGACGCGTTTGCGTGCATATTGCTCATCGCGGAGCCGAGCACGCCACGTCGCCAATGCGCTCTGTCGTTCCTGCCGTTTGATGGACTCGAGCGCCTCATCTGGCTCGCTACCACCGCTCTGGCGGAGGGTGCGGATCCGGTGATACACCCTCGCATCCATGTCCGCCAGTATGTCCAGCGGCGGGAATCGAGCCAGGATGGTCGCCGCCTCAAAAGATACCGTGCGGTATCCTCGTACGATCCGTATGGCCATCCTCCGCTGGACACTGTAGATTTTAGTTCTACAGCGTCGGATGGCTAGCCTTTTCGCCCATACGGGCGCCCCGTACAAGGCTACGGATCGTACGACTCCCGCATAGAGGCGGCGGACTTCCTCCCTCGGCCCCCCGAGATTGGGCAGCAGTCTGTGCATGGCACCCGCTACCCTCTCGATCCGGGGGACCAGGCGCTCGAAGTGTTCTTCGAAGCCCCAGCGACTATCCAGATGTAGGCCCAGGTATTTCATATACCGGCCCACTCTGACTTCAGACCCACCTACTCGGACGCACGAGTCGGGAGGTTCCTTGCTACGTGGCAATTTGTGGAACCATAGCGCCTCGGTCTTGTGAGGGGCTATCTCCAGTCCCAACTCGTGGATTTTGGCGACGACGACTTCCGCCCCAAGCTCGGCGAGCTCCTTGGTCCTCTCGAAGGTGTTCCCGATGGCGACCACCAGTGTGTCATCTGCATAGCAGATGACGTTTACACCAGCGGGAAGATCAACACGCAGGACTGCATCATAGGCGATGTTCCACAGTAGCGGGCCCAACACCGACCCCTGCGGAACACCGCACTCGATCTCCCTCCGGATTTTTCTACCGTCTTGATCCATGTACATAACGTACCTGTCGCGCAAGTAGTCCGCGATAACGCCTCGCAGGTAAGGAGGGACTTGATGATGTGCGGGACTAGCACTGGGACTACCCTTTATCGCATCCCAAGGAAGGGAATTAAAGGCGTTGACGATGTCAAGACTTATCGCCAACGCCACGCCTCCTCGGGATACCGCCTGCTCCGACAGGGAGCGGACGCGCAACACCGCGTCTACGGTGGAACGCTCCCGTCTGAAGCCAAACTGGCAGTCGGCGAGATCGGGACCGACACGCGACAGATGCCGGTTGAGACGAGCGGCAACGATTCTCTCGAACAGTTTGCCAATCTCGTCCAACAGGCATATGGGACGGTACGCAGAGGGAAAATCTGCAGCCCTACCTTCCTTCTTCAAGAGGACCAATCTTGCCTCCTTCCAGGCCGTGGGGAACGTGGCACTACGGAGGCAGCTGGTGAACAGCTGCCTCAGCCTGTCCCCCAGAGCAGCCAGACTCAACACCCATACCCGTCCTGGTATTCCGTCGGGTCCGGGCGCGGTGTTTCGGGCTCTCAAGCGGCTAACAGCTCGGTCCAGCTCCTGTACGGTCACCCCCAACTCGTCCTGCCACTCCCACAACGGCGGGGGGTAGACAGAGGGACTTGACCGGCCCTCCGGGAAAAGCGATGTGATCACTCCTCCCAGCAGGTCCGGATCTAGAGTCTCCGTCACCGGAGGCGTCCATGGCCGAAGTTTACCCAAGACCATCCGGTAAGGACGCCCCCACGGATTCTCGTTGAGTCCCTCCAGGAGCTCTTCCCAGGACCGAGATCTGGCGTCTGCGATTGCAAGTTGCAACGCCTTTGTAGCCGCTCGGTAAGCCCCATAGAGACTGGCTGTCTCTTCTGCCGGTGCTCGCCTTCTCCTTCGGGCTCTAGTGTACTGGCGCCGGCACCGCAAACAGATCGCGCGGAGTCGCGCGATTTCTGCCGACCACCAGTACACTGCCCAGATGACACGGCCCTGTAGCGATATACTTCTCGAGGGGCACGCCAAAACCCACTAGACGAATTCACACAATCGGCAACAATCAACTAGGCACGATCACCCTGTTCGGACGCTCTATTCCCTGGGAAAAGAGCGTCAAATACCTCGGGGTCACGTTAGACGCAGCGATGTCGTTCGCTGCACACATAAAAAACGTTCGAAATAGAGCGGCTTTTATCTCAAGTCGACTATATCCACTAACTTGCTCTTCAAGCAAAATGTGCTTAAGACACAAACTTCGTCTCTATAAGACTTGCATAAGACCCGTAATGGCCTATGCTTGCGTCGCTTTCGCTCACGCGACGGGCAATCAATTAAAGAAGTTACAGAGCGTTCAAAATCGATTCTTGGGAACTGCCACCGGAGCCGGTTGGTACCAACGCAACGTAGATCTTCACAGCGACTGTGAAATGCCCTTAATCTCTGAACACTTCAGAGCATTATCACGGCGGTTTTTCGAAAAAGCCGCGGTTCATCCAAACCCACTGGTGGTTAAAGCAGCAAATTACCGACCAGATAGAAACGCGACCGAACGCAAACGTCGCCCGCGAAACGTGCTAGACGACACGGAGGTCTCAGCACTCCCTGACCACGATACGGTCAGTCACGATCCTGGCTACACTGTACACACAGTTAATAGCTTTAATATAACACGCACCACGACGCGCGACCGCCGTAGAGAGCGGCGCGCAGCAGTCGACAATCACACCGCGTACACACGATACACCCGTGTTCCAGGGCGGTTCTCACCGCCCAGAGTTACCGACACACAAGTCGGCAGTCCGAATGGAGGCCCGCAGCCTCCCTCGGACGGTCATTAGACGACTTAAAATCGTATTGAGATATTCTAAATCGCGCAAGCACGCAGCGAACGCGATACAGTCCGAATTTCGAGGTTTTTGTAGGAGTTTATTTATTTATTTATGTTTGGGTCAAACCAAACCTGGCACGCGGGCCCCTGGCCCGTGAGCACAGTATCCGATGAAGCTGTAAAAGCCAAAAAAGGCTAACAGCAATTACATCACCGAAATTATATATAATATACTACTGCCAAAAGTCATCACTTCTAGTTAAGTAGTCAATAGTCAATCGTTTTCAGTTTTTCTGTTCATTGCGAGAAGACGTTTATTTCTGACACATAGTTTGTACTAGAGTAGCTGTGGCACTATCATCTACTCGTATATGTAAACTAATGACGCTGAAATCAGGTTTAAGATGAATTGTAAACTGATCCGTTGGAGACTTCTCTTGCGTCTCTTCAGGGGCGCCGGAAACTGTTCGGGACTTTTCCCATTACATTACAGTGATGTCGATTTCGCCGCACGCAAATACGTGCGCATCACTGGGTTACCATTTAATTGTCGTTTTGGTTTATTGGCTTTTAGCCACACACGGTCAGTACCCAATGGGTCCTGCTCTTCACACTGCCATCAGCGCAAACCGGCCAGCCGAGTGAAACCCCTTTGGGGGAAGCCCAGCCTTCCTACCAGCGAGTGGGCGGTGGTTGAAATGTCATGGTTTTAACCGCCGGAGACTGTTGTCTTGAGCGTTGGATTTTCAAGGTGCTGTGATTAATCCTCTGTATGTCTGTATAGCTCGCGAGGGAGATTTTTTCCTCGGGTGGTCGAGCGTGTTGTGACGCATTTGCACGCTCGAATATACTAGTTTTTTTTTATTGGAGAAAGGGACGAGACGAGCAAAACGTTCACCTGATGTTTAGTGCACCGTCTGCCTTATTGTGTGTTTAGCATAACAAATGCTGTGTCGTCCAGAATATTTCTGTGTGGCACCACACTGCGCCCGTCCCCCGAGACGACAGTTCTTAAGTCTCATATGCCCAGTGATTACGCTAGCTCACAGTGCCCTTCAAACCTAAACACAGTAATGTTTGCACATTACTGCTTCACGGCAGAATAACTGACCCTGCGGTGGTACCTACCTAGACGGATTCCTGCATAGAAATCCTACCACGTCTTATGAATGCGTCGAGGTTTTCATGTTTTAAGTCTCGAAGCAATGATGTATTGCGCACTCCGTGAATGGCGCCGACAATGGTACGTAAGCTGAGGTTTTCTTGTATCTGCAGTGTCTTCCTGATGGTATCGCTCGTCAGTGCGTACCATGCCGGCGCGGCAGTCGCTGGGACGGTATGGCCTGGGTCTTATTGACATTCACTGACAGCCTCCAGTCGGTGAGCCAGATCTGCAACGATTCCAGCGTCCTCTGCAGTCTCTTTATGACGTACATGGCATTTTTGGATGATTTGTATTATCCGCGTCGTCAGCGTATAACGCTAGCTTCGTCTGGGCCTCGCAGGGGACGTCGTCGGTTAATATCGTGTAGGCCACCGTCTGGATTTTCTTGTCCCCGAGAGCTGGCGGCATATACTGTGTATCGAGGTCCAGTCATCCTTGTTTGATGCCAGGTGTAGATCCCAGCTCTCGGTTCGGTACGTCCTGACTTCTTCATTTAATTTGACCGTCAAGGTGTTGATGACGGTCTTCAGTGTGGGGCATCTATTGTATTGCCACTTCCTGCGCAGTCCTCTCCTTTTCTGGATGTGGTCCAGAACTTTGCGCGGGAGTTGGCAGAGTCTATTCCTTCTTTCTAAGATGGCGGTGGATTCTTCCAGTGCTCTTTGTGTCGTAGATGTGAACTGAGAGCTAAGCGCGTCCACTTCCTCTGCTGTGTTGAAAGCGCGTGCGCGTCTCCATACTCTAAGTAAAGCGCGTTATGCGTCGACGTGCTGCTGATGAGGGCGCGTCCGAGATCACGTCCCTCAGAATGACCAGGACTGGCAGGTGGTCAGATTCTGAGTCCTCGTAAATCACTTCTTGTAGTATTGGACTGGCGTGAATATTCGCCGCTTAAGTGAAGCACCGAGTGAAAATTTGATAAGGACGTAGGTATGAGCCACGCCCAGGTCCCAGCCGAACGTTGGGGACTGCCCAAAACATTGAACGTGTTGCAAGCAGCGTGCGAGAAAATCCCTGCCAGTCCGTACACAAGAGAGCGTCAAGATTGCGGCTGGCAAAAACCACGGTACACCGTATTTTAAGCTCGGACATTAAATTTCACCCCTTTCAAGATTGAATAGGTACAGGCACTCAAACCTAATGACTACAGAGAGCGCAAAGAGTTCTGTGATAAGATGTTGAGCCGATTCCGAACTGTTAACACAATTTGGTTTAGTGATGAAGCTCATTTTCATTTAAATGGATTTGTCAATAAACAAAACTGCCGCCATGGAGCGCCGAGAAGAGAAAACCCGCGCTTAAAACACCAACAAGCATTGCTTAGCCCGAAAGTAACCGTTTGGGCAGCTCTTTCTGTCAATGGAATAATTGGACCGTTTTTCTTTGAGGATTCTCGTGGAGTAACCGTAACTGTTGATGGTGATGTTTACCGCCGCATGATTAGCGAATATTTTATTGCGAAACATTAAATTATTTTATTTAATTTAATTTTTTATTTGATTTTTTATTTTATTGCGAAAATTTAAAGAGAACATCCATCGAACAGCTCTCACACGTGGTTTCAACAAGATGGTGCCACTCCTCACACAGCAAGAACCACCGTGACCCTTCTTCGCGAAGAATTCCCTGGAAAATTGATTAGCCGATTTGGGGACATCGCATGGCCACCCAGATCGCCAGATCTGGGTGGCCATGCGATGTCCCCTCACCCCATTAGATTTTTTTCTATGGGGGTACTTAAATGGAAAAGTTTACGATAGAAACCCGAAGGATCAATCGGATTTAAAAGAAAATATCGTGCGAGAAGTGAACGCTATTCCTCGGTCAGTGCAGCAGCGCGTCGCTCAGAATACTCTCCAAAGATTCCGCAAGTGCGTGCGTCGCGATGGAAAACATTTGGACGGAGTTATCTCCAAAAAAAGAAATCCGCATGTCTCGCCTCTCTTTTTATGTCAAATATATTTATATACTAAAGTAATAACATCCTTTAATTTAATCAAGAAATCCTAAATCTGCCACAGGACATCTTGTATATGAGAACGCGTATTCTTATGACTGTTTTTTGTATGTTTATAAATCGCATTAGGAAAATTGCACAAAAGTAATTTTGTTAAGATGAAGTAACATGATAAAGAAAAATATATACTGAGTTATACTTTTCTGTTCACATTTTTGTTTCAAATTACATTGTTCCCAACGGACGTTCATTGAATATTAATCCGGAGTACAATAAAATGAAGGAAAGAAGTCGCCCAGGTCCCAGGTGACCAAACAACTTTATGTCAGTATTATTCTTTTATTAGGTACGGCAGTTTTGTCTTGTATTAGGGCAAGAGATGTTTAAAGTTTGAGTAGGTTATTTGCCCAAAAAACATTTTTAAACTCTTTCCAGCTACTAAAATACAATATAATTCGAAATGACGTAAAATATAACATTTTTCATTGTTGTGTGTTGTATTGTGTTGTACTTTATTTCTTATTCCACGTCATACGTCAGTCGTACGTCAGTCTTATTAATTTCTTACAATAGTATATTTGCAAAAACGTCTGTTCTAATAAAATAAAAAATTTAATATTTTTCTCTGAATCTGGACTCAGAAATATCCTACGAATTTATGAACAACCAATGTAAATATTAATACAATAAGAACTGAAACGTATTTATCCTTTTTTTAGCATGCAGATAGTTCAGATAAATTTGGTATTATTACATAGATATTTTTTTATTATTGATTTGGCGGATAATATTGCCAAGGGAAAGGGTTTGAGTGGTCTGATCTGGGGAAGAAGTCTCCTCCAACTAAAAGTAATATTTAGATATTGTATATATAGTTCGCATCTCAGAAAACTTTCATAGTTCGATTATGGACGTATGGAAATATTTCTTGAGCTTCTCATGGGGCGACAGATCTAGCTACATTTAATTTAAAATTATGTAATATTGTTTAAGTAATTAATAGTTCATTATTGATCAAAAATTAATCCTGTGATATTGTAACGATATACTATCTCTAATTACGTATTTTTACGTTTTAGAAAGATTTAAGAAAATATTAAAAATTATAAAAAAAAAAATGGTGGTCCAAAAAAGTTGGGAAAATATATATGAGGACCAATCCCAATAGTGAAATTTCATTATTTTCAATTTAATTTTTCTTAGCATAATATTACATAGATCAGTGCAAAACATATAAAATATATCCAAGAGACCTTATCTCTCGAAGTACTATAGAAGTTAATCAAAAATATTACAATATAAAATTAACTTCATTTGTATGGAAAATACTCTATATAGTTATTCATAATAAGGAAGTGTTCATGTAATGCCAATTATAAAAAATCTTAAAACTAGAAAGTGTTCGTGTATAGCTAACACCATACTATTAAGTCCGAGACGCGAGTACCGTGCGGAGGGGCATACCAACCGCTCAACATAGGCGTGTGTGAGGTCGAGCATGACTCTCTATAGTATCAAGTTGCATAGTGCTAATGTTCCATACAAAGATCCTATGTAAGTAAAGTATATGATAAAATGGTCTATCATTGAAGGTCTCTTGTAAGATATGATATTATAAAAATGAGTTGGAACTTAAAATTATTAAGATAGAGAATTCATTAGACTTTCATACAATCACATAAGAGAGGGTGTGGCTTTTAGCATTTCGGTGCTGGAGCTTACTCTTTCGCCCCATGTCTTAGAGCATTAGTTCTATGATACATGTTTCATACACCGGCGTCTTAGTGGCTTACTACTATGACACGTTGGTAAATTTTTATAATTAAACAACTTTTGCCAAAGTCGATAATTATCATATAGGGGTGTTGTGAGGAGGCACCATCTATGTGATAGTCACAATAATACTTACTGCTATTGTAGTATTGTGTTTTTAGTGACGGTTATATGAATGAGTCGCATCTGATTCAATACAACTTATGATTCGGGTTGACGGAGGTTTTTGCAGAAATGTAGATGTTTGCTAAGACCGTATTGAAGCCCTTGTGTTGGCGTATGTCTGAGCGATGGTCGTATTGATGCTTGTTGCACTTGTGACAATGCGTCCTAGTGACAGTTGCTTAGATGTCGTTAGTATAATGGTTGCGTCTTGCACTTGGTTTGACTCACATTTTCTTTAGCTTTGTCCAAGTCGGGTCTCTCTATAACGAGACTGCAGACTGTCTGCCCTCCATGTGTTGAATAACAACAATATTAAATAAAGCTCTCAGTAAATTCCCACAAATAAATGATAACTGGAAACTTGGTAGTGGGTGAGACAAACTTGATCGAAATACATAATACTCAACGTCAATTACACAAACCCATTTGACGAATATAATAGAATGCTGATTGCCTGATGGCTGAATGATAATTATAAATGATAAATAATGGCAAAATACATCATTACAATGGTTGGTGGAGCTAATGCGTCTACTTCTTGCGGATGGTAGCTGGCGGGAGGAGACTCTCAAGGCTGCAGCCGAAAGCTGCACAACGTGGGACCCCATACCCTTGAAGTAAGCAGTGGACTCACGACGTGCTCCGCGGCAAATTACCGTGCTGACCTTGTATTGGATGTTGATGCCACACACTCGACATTCATCTGCAGTTGCAGCGGTCTGGCGAAGTGATGGTGCATACGGAAGGCTTTACTAATTTATTGGGCCGAGTGCTCATAACTGCTCGACGTGTGCCAAATCCATGCGACGTACATCCACGAAGACTGGACTAGCTGTATACTTGTATGATGTAAACACGCATTGACATGCGAGACTTCGGTCTAAGTTTGTGCTTACGCACTAGCCAGAGGCCAAGCCCTCTTTTTGCTGGTTCGCCAGTGTTGCTGTGGACTACGGTCCTTGTTCCCGACTTCTTGTCCTGTGTCGGGGGGGAGCGCATGGATTGTAAGGCGCTCACCGCACACGACGGGAGTTGGAGCCGTGTGCCTTCCCCACATTTTTTTAAATAAAAATGTTGGGGGAGCGATAGCTTGTAGTGGGTTATTAATAATTTAAAGTTAATCTTATACAGGTGCGGAATACAAATCTCTTTGCAATAGATATTAAACATTGTAAACCCTTTACAGGAGTATAGGGAATAGTAATTAATTAATTACTATTCCCTATACTCCTGTAAAGGGTTAAAAGTACACTGTCTTGGACTTGCAGCTTCTCTAGTGAATAAACATTTTTCCATGATACACCTAAAAGAACTAGTTACTAAAAATAAACACAACGTAAATAAAAGGGTCCTACCTATGACGATCACAATTTATTAACATATATCATTCAAATGGCCTAGAATGAAATAACCTTTAGAAATTGATCTTGAAAAAGATTAAGTCGATTTTCTGGTCACGAAATTAATTTATCAACGTGAAAGTTGAATAGTTACAATATCATAATTAAATTTATGATAATATGATATATAATCATGTGATATTAAAAGAGTTATATGTGATTACAGAATTTCTTTATTAATAGTTAATACTGCTACCAGTACCACGTTACTATAATTTATTTACCAGATAATTATAATATTTGTTCTATCGCAATCGAGAACTCGTTCAGAATTGCTGATTATTTTTAGACGGTTACAATGAACATTGCCCCGGCTTTTTATCTTATTTAGATCGAATTACTCGACATACGATTTCATTGGACATCATTCTTTTATATTGTGTGAATATATGTCTTGATTTAAAAGGTTTCAGTAATTTCGGGAACATGTCTGTCGTGTAAATCGATAGATATGTTTATACTAATCGACGAAAAAGCACATAGAAAAAGGTATTTCCAAGTAAGATATTTCGGTTTTTTTTTAATTGGATAAAGTAACGAGACGAACAAAACGTGCACCTGATGGTAAGTGCAACGTCTGCCCATAAGAAATGCTGTGTCACCCAGAACAACAAGCGGCACCACACTGCGCCCTGTCACCTCGAGACATCAGTTCTTAAGTCTCATGTGCTCAGTGACTACACTAGCTCTCCGTGCCCTTCAGACCGAAACATAGTAATGTCTACACACTACTGCTTCACTGGCCCTGGGGTGCTAGACGGATTCCTGCATAGGAATCCTACCACCAGTAAACAATATACAAATTATAAAAATATACAAATTAGGAATAACAATTAAAGTGTACCTCGTATGTATAGCAATATTTATGTAAGCATTGTGTTAATAATGTCCGCGTTATAATTTATTTTAGTATCTATGTGATTGTAGATTGTAGATTGCAACGGGCCGGTTTCCGCAACTCCACGTCTAGCGCGTATTTTGCGTGTAGGCAGGAACTGTTGTGCTACTCGAGCCAACCAAGCTCCTCCAGAACTCGCAGCAGGCCCTTAATGTTCCCCGCGACCTCAGGGAGCGGTCTCGGCGAGCCGAGATGCTTGACCCGGTATAAGGCGACCGCAGGGCTGTCCAGCAGGACATGGGCTGCCGTTTAGTCCGTCTCCATACAGGCTCTGCACAGAGGGCTGTCTGTAACACCTAAAGTAAACAGATGTTTGTTAAATGATCCATGTCCAGTTATAGCTCTACTGATCGTTCTGATTTGGGGTTTATTCAGACGAAGTAGCGCCTTGGAGATGCGATTGTTGATAACTGGCAATCTGTCTTTGCCTGTCTGCACTCTGGGTGATTCGCCCAGATTTGTACATGTTGGTTTCTAGTGGAAGGGAAGTGGCAGTATAGGTTCTGGACCCAGAGCACACTGGTTAGAGCCTCCCCGAGCAGGTTCGTCGGCTGCGTCGTTGCCCCTAGATCCGCTGTGTCCCTTAATCCATTGTAGGTATTTCATTGAATTGACATTCCTCATTTAATTTCTGGTAGCATTCGTAAATGAGCCCTGAATTCATAACATTGCTATTGAGGGCCAGTAGTACCGCCATGCTGTCGGAGAGTATTCGGATGGAATAGTCTTTTACCTTCCTTTCAGCTATAGCCGATGCTTCGTAAATAATGCCCATACACTCTGCCTGAAACACTGTATTGTGGGCACCGAGTGGTGTGCTTATTTGTATATTTAGGTCCTCTAAAAAAGTTTCAGAGCCTGTAACTGACCCGGTTTTGGAACCATCTGTGAAGATTCTAAGTTCCCTAGGGTTTAGTCCTTCAGTACGATGGTCCTCGTGTAATTGTATTTTGTACTTCTTGTCGAATACAAATTGCTTTGGGATCCTATCATACACAGCCTGTAGAACGGGCATTTTTGCAAACAGTTCTGTGAGTTATTGGTATGTGGGATCTTGTGACTCCAGAGATTCAGTGTTTTGAGCCTTATGGCTGCCAAAGCTGCTTCCTGTTGGATGTATAGGTGCAGCGGTGGCAGGTCCAGCATGGCTTCTAGGGCCACTGTGGGAGTAGTTCTCATGCATCCTGTCGTGGCCAGACATGCTAGCCCCTGTACATCTTTATAGTTTGTTGATAGCAGTAGTTAATCTTGTTCTTGGCCACCAAACTACTGCACCGTAAGTAATCATTGGGCGAATAATCATCTTGTCTAGTCTCAAGATGATTTTCCGTGACAAGCCCCAGCGATTGCCAATCATCCATTTGCATTGCCAAAAGGTGATAGTTGCTTTTTTGATTTTGTTTTCAGTGTGATTGTTCCAGTTTAGTTTGCTGTCCAGTATGATGCCTAGGTATTTTACCGCTGATGACAGCCGTAGTTCGGTACCAAATAAACTGCTTATGGCCCATTTTAGTTTTTCAACTGTAACCACATGATGGGCGTATTTCCAGTCTTGGTCACTAGGAATTATGTTTTCCTCTTGCCAGTCTACTTCCTGAACCAGTCTGCATCCTGGAAAATGTGTCTCCAGCAGGATGCGTTGCGTTTCAGCTGGTGAGGAGGTGTATGTGTTGTCGGGTTTGCGAAGAGTGTCTGGCCCTGAGATTGTTTGCTAGGCCAAAACTTTCCTTACCCGGTTTGCTTGTTCACAGGATTCTATGTTACTGCAGAATTTGCGCCATCTCAAATGGTGAACCAGCCTGGTTAGGTCGTGTGGAGGTGGTGTGTCTGCCTCTGGCATGTATTTCGAGGCGACGACCACATTCAGTCCCGCTGTGTTCTGTATCCTTAAAGCAAACAGGTCCCTGGAACAGAAATCTGTTAAAGGTTGTGCACTAATATTATTTGTAATGTAGATACACGCTCTAGGGTTGTCGTGATCGTAAGAGCAGTATAACTTACCTCCTAAATTAGAGAGGCCCCGTATGCGGCTGGCCCTGACCCACGGCTCTTGAATCAGGGCTATGGCCGTTTGCTTTACCTCCACCCACTTGGGCATTTGAGCCGTCGCAGTTTCGCTGTGGCAGAGGTTTGCCTGTATAGTGTTTCATTGGGTACGAAGGGCACGCCATCGCATTGATGTGTTTGGGCGTTTTCAGGTTTGTCCTCGGCGCGTAAGTCCGAGCCGCCCGCAGGGTCCTTATCCTGAGGAACTTCGGCAAACTTGCCGCCTCGACCCTGAAACTTAACGTAGACCGCGCCGCATGCACAAGCAAGGCGGCGCTCTGCCCGCATCAGGGTCGGGATTTGGTTCTCCGGAATCGACACCACTACGAACCACCCGTACTTTTGTTGTTCGGCGCTGAGTAATAACCATTTAGGTACCGCGATCCACGGATTCTGGTAGGCCAACACACGTCCTATGTCGCGTGAGTCTTTCCAGATTCCCTGTTCGTTATGAGAAGATCCCGTCGGCTTCTTAATTCGCTTTGGCAGCTCGGACTGTCTCTTAACCACCAGCTGGACACCGGGGACAAGGTTTGAGTCCGTCACATTCTCACGTAACCACTGGAGTGCTCTTTGGTCTTCACACCAAAGTTTAATTGCACCCTCAGTGTATGTAGGTTTACCTCTGAACACGGGCCCTGATGTACCGGGCTCCTCGGTGTTCCAGGCCTCAATGATGATTCTAATTTGAATACCAGTGAGGACCTTGTCAGCGTCCTCTTTAGACAAGTGGCCCGTGCGTGCGCATGTTACCGCGACGCACAGCTCCGACTTGGCAGCTGAGGAGTAGCTGACCGAGGTCCGTTTGGAGTGCTCCAGTCTCACTTTTTTGTGATCGCCTCGCGGCGATGTGGACTCATCGAGCACTCGTTACCAGCCCTTTGGTTCTTACCAGGTCTTTTAGCAGCCTTCCCCTTCTTTGCCGCTGGACCTGTGCCGGTGCCAACCTGTGATCCTTCGGCTGGACGTTGGTTTGCACCACTTCCTGCTTTAGGACGCCGGTCGGCTACCGCACCAGACCCCGACGCAGTAGACGGTGGTTGGTTGAAAGACCTGGTCTTTGTTGTTGAAGCAGCCATTTCAGCTCTCATATAGGCTTTCATGCGCTGCTTCTTGTTTTTCATTTTCGGCCTATTTTTGGCGGGAGTGGATACCCCCCGTGGATAGGCCCTCTGGGCCCGACAGGCTGGCGCGACGTCTTAATTGGCGCTTTGCCTTTGCCCTTACGGCTTACCACTTGCCAAGCGGCTGAGAAGGCGTCTACGGTGCGTAAAGGCTCCAGGACGCAGAAGCCAAGGGCTTAGCCACTGCGCCAACCGAGCCGACATTGGGACCGACATTGGGACACCAACGTTGGGAGTAGTTTTGGAGGTAGACGGGATTCCCAGCAAGCTGGTATACACATCTTTGTTAGTTTGGCATTTTTGGTTTGCACCAGCGATACCTGTGTGGGTTTTAGTAATTTTGCCTTGAACAATCCATTGTTGTTTTAAATATTCTTCCTCCCGGCTTCCCGCCCTCCATGGAGCCCGCACCGTTTGGGAACGTCCTACTTGTATCTATGTGATAAAAAATTGTTAATTAATTTGACCTAACATTATAGATTCGATAAATTACCATTTTACGACGTACTCTAAGTCACTGTCTATATAACTAGTCGGGTCATAAGTTCTGTCACATCTTTATTTAAATTAAATTGTAATCCTCTGACAGATGATTCAACTGCGCGGTCCTTTCATTGCATACCATTGAGCTAGCTGTGCAGACGGGAGCGGCGATTTAGCAGCATTTTTTTCGAGTTTTCATTCACATCTCGACCATTAATGAATTTGTAAGTCAAACTGTAAGTTGCCTTTAAAGATGTTCACTTTGTGAGGTTATCGAATTTGTGAGTATATTTATTCAATTACTTTTCCCTCAGATTATTTTTGTTAATAGTTAGTTAAGTTTCGGGAGCGTCGCTGTGGTTTTTAAAAAGCAACTTGTCTCTATGACTGTTTAATTAAGACTTAACAATATTACATGTACTAGAGCTATTTATAATTATAAAAAGTGCTTACAAAGTAGCAGTTGTTTGTGCATGAGGCTCTGTTACATTAAGGCTTATTGATAATCCGAAGCCAGAGTCTGATTAATCATAATTATGAGAGAAAGGAAACAGCGTCGCCCACACGCAGTGTAGTGCGATGCTACAAAACAAAGTGTCTTATCTGCTGACTAAGAATTTGGTGTAAAGTTCTTAGCCATAACAGGATGTTATTCATACAAGTATTAAATTACTGGTCAACATGTTGTTATGTTAGGCCCAAGTGTGAGATGTGCTGACTGTATAACTCCTCCCTCCATAAGTTCAAAATTATCAGAGGGATGATTTTTATTGCTCTGATTATTTTGATTAAAACATTTTACAAAAATTTTATATTTAATGATTAAAAATATGGAAATGCTTAACAATAAGATTATATATAATAATATAGATCCGACGCTAATACTTTTTATATTTATCACCGTTTCACAATTGTCTTTACTTTCAATTGTTCAGGTGTTCAAGATTTGCTACTCGTAGCTCGCTGGTATCCAAGTTGATGTGTTTTCTTTGTAGCTGTGGCGCAGAAATATTTATATCTGGAAGATTTATTATTGACAACTTTGTGATTTTTAAGGTACTGGTAGTAGTATGATATGATTTCAGGATGATTCTGTCTATCTTTATTTTACAGTGATCATCCAAAATAACGAAGTAAGTTCCTTTAATGTTTTCATTGGATATCTCGTTGTTAGAGATTTTTGACAAAATGGTTTCAGTTTTACTGTAAATAATCCATCGATCTTTTCCTATTGGATGTATTTTCACTCCGCTAACTTCAACTGATACTGCACGACAGGAGCTAGTGTTGTGTGAGAACTTCATCAGGGGGGATATGCAAGTATCTTTCGTTAGAAGTTGTGATACGTCTTCATACCACAGGAACGTCGCCTCATTGAGTTTGTTGCAAGGCTGGGCGAGCGAGACTATTTCAGCACCTTTTACTAGGAGACAAGGGTATTTAGGAATAATGATCGAGGTTTGGCAAAAGGAGGTGGTAACAGCTGTTGGAATTGCTCTATAATAAATGTATTTTTCATTTTTAATTATAGGTATGTCCAACACAAAAGTTATTTGACTTCCTTTCGAATATGCTTTTAACTTTATACATTGTTCTAATTTTACTAAATTATCATAATTCACAGGATACACAAGCTTATTTGATACTTCTATTAATTTTAACGATTGTAAAAGTTCCTCAGAATCTACAAGAGATTGATGTAGTATTCCTAGTTTACTAAATGTAAGAGAAGTTTCAATCTCATCACATCGAGTGTAAAGTAATTGAAAATTATGTAAAAACAAATTGTAAATGTTTATAAAATAATAAGTTGTAATGTTTCTATTAGTTTGATTAATTAATTTTTTCATTTCCCATAATTTTTCATCTATTTGGATGAAATTGTTCCGAGTTGAGTTGTTTAATTTAACTAAAGATTCTGACATTTCCGAAATTAATGTGACCTTTTTAATAATTGAATCCTGACGTGTTCTTATATCGCCAATCATTTTTTCGTATTTAATATCATCTTTATTACTGTACTGTATTTAATATCAGTTTGCGTATCTCTTAATATTAAACTCTAAGTCCTCATGCATTAAACTTAAATCTAAATTCTTAATGATAGACCACTTATCATAACTTACACTAGCTTGTCCTTTTTTGACAAGTAATACACCCGGATTCTTATCGATCCTTTCAAGTTAAAGGGCATGAATCCTGGTGATCAGCGTCAGAAGCGCGAGGAGGTACCTGCGAAGGTCGTTTAATGTCTTTAATAGGTACTTTTGTTTCTCGGTTTTTTAGTTTGACCGGTATAGTGTTTCTATCGATTTCGCCCGATATATGCGCTACTTGATATCGCGGTTTGTCTTTACTACGTCGCGTATTTACGCCTTTTATATAAACGGTGTCACCTTCCTGTACATCGAATGACTTTTCGCCGCTGCGTTTCTCTTTTACCTTTTCTTTATTTTCGATGATTTTGTCCGTTAAATGTTGGTAAAGATATTTTGTCCGTTTCGTATGATCGTTAACTAATTGCTGTGTATACTGTCTATCGAAATTTACTCCGAAAGTACTGTTGGAGTCTGTGTGTCCAAAGACAACCTCAAAAGGCGTAAGACCTGTTAAAGAATGAATTGTCTGATTGTAAGACATAATCGCGTATGTCATTACGTTAGCAGCGTCTGTTATTTTATGTTCGTAGTTCGCAATACGATAAATTTCTAAAATAGTTGAACGGAAACGTTCTATCAGTCCCATTGAATTTGGATTATGGGCGGTACCTATGTGTAGCTCTATTTTATAGAACTCTAAGATTTCTTTTAACAACATATTATTGAATTCGGTACCAGGGTCGGCACTGATCCTGTTTGGTACGCCATAAAACGAGAAAAATTTAATTAATGCACGGACTACTTCAGGAGTAGAGCGGTTAGATAGTTCAAAAGCTTGACCTAATTTACTAAACGCATCTATTATGGTTAAGAAATATTTGCATTCTATCCAAAATGTGTCCATGAATAATTTAGAAAACGGTTTTGTTTGTGTTTGTGTCAATTGTAATTCCGGTTTAATGGGTTTACGATCATATTTCATTTTCTTGCAAATTTCGCAAGAGTTAATTACAGTAGCAACAGTAACGTCCATATTTTCCAAAAGTAACTACGTTTTAATTTCATTAACGTTTTTTTAATACAACGGTGAGATGTTTTACCACGATGGTACGTGACTGCGCGTTGTTCGTCTTCGTTTTCGACATAGATGACTCTCTTAGTGCATTCGTAAATTTTGACTGTATCCTTTTTAAATAATTTAATTACATTTTCCGTATATTGATGACGATGTTTTTGATTTTCGAAGTAAAAGAAATATTTAGTTTTCGGCTTAATATATTCTAAAAGAAATCTTTTAACAAGATCGGGGTTATCAATAGGCAAGTGTATTTCTAAAACTTTGTCACGTGATAAATCTTTAACAGACATTTGATTTCTGTTCCAGGAGAAAACAAGGACTTGGTTGGGTTTTGTATCTATGGCTTCGTTGAGAATGGGTATGCCACTAGTGTCAATGTCTTCCACAGAGTGTATCGTTTCAGGAAGTAAAACAGCTGTGATAGTGCTAGAAGAGGGTGATCGCACTGGATAAGGTGATGTTTTATTTGCTAGTGAGATGATGCTCATAGTTTCTGAAGAGTCTGATATAATAATGGTATTGTCTGATTTTTCTGTGTTATCTACGTTAACTTGCATTGATGTGTTATCTGTGTCTTTCTTTTTTGGAAGTATATTTAATCTAATTCGTGATCGGAATTAGTATTTTGTTTACCCTTTTTATACATTATGTCAAAGTCGAATTCAGCTAATCTGAGTTTCCATCTCGTGAGTTTACTGCTGGGTTCTTTGATCGAGTTTAACCATGCTAAGGGTCGATGGTCTGTATATATAGTAAACATATAGCCGTATAGGTACGGGCGAAAATGTTTCGCTGCCCATACTATGGCTAACAGTTCCTTCTCTATGGTACTGTAACGGGTTTCTGCGTCGTTTAACGTTCGACTTGCGTATGCAATTGGTTTTTGCTGCCGACAGAGCCTTGTGAAAGGACGGCACCTAATGCGTAATTTGACGCGTCTGTAGTCGAAACGAAGGGTTTTAAAAAGTCGGGAAATTGAAGTATAGGAGCACTTACTTAAAGCTATTTACATTTTTGAAACGCTTCGATATAGGTTTGGGTAATTTCAATTTTATTTCTTTTTTTTAAACACGGTAAGAGGTAGTGTAATTTTGGAAAAATCTTTTATAGATTTTCTGTAACAATCTACTAATCCGAGGAAACTTAATTTCTGTAGTTGTTCGGGGAAATGGAAAATCAAGTAATGCTCTTATTTTATCGTCATTGGGTTTTAAACCCTTTAAACCTTTATAATATAAGAGATCTCTTGAAGGAAGAAATACGTATATTTTTAATGGATTCACTAGTCTTGTCTCTTTTTACTTACTGTAGCTCTGTTTATGGTCCAAGAATCGATGCAAAGACTATAAACGAAGCAACGTTTAAGGCAAAATATCGTAGCGGTTTGCTACATAAACAGAAAGTGACAGACATTGAAGCTTGCCTTTAAAAATACGGTTAAGCTAAGAACTGTACTAGCGGACAGAACTTTGTGTACTCATACGTCCATTGAATCCCAATTGTACTCCATTCACACAGATATGCATTAACAATACATACGCACGCATACCAAATACACACAAGCGGACACACACTACATATTCCACCCACGACACGCATCACTCCAACATACAACTTAAGGAGCCAGGACGGGACTGAAAATCAGCGCAGCGCAGTTAGCACAGCTAATTGTAGTTGGCTTAGCTGAGCCCTTCCCTTTTGTCCCCCTTTTGTCCCTTTCGTCCATTGAATCCCAATTGTACTCCATTCACACAGATATGCATTAACAATACATACGCACGCATACCAAATACACACAAGCGGACACACACTACATATTCCACCCACGACACGCATCACTCCAACATACAACTTAAGGAGCCAGGACGGGACTGAAAATCAGCGCAGCGCAGTTAGCACAGCTAATTGTAGTTGGCTTAGCTGAGCCCTTCCCTTTTGCTATCCTCTGTGTAATTGTATAATTTAACTCACTCATTACTCATAATAAAACACCACTGGCTCCAGAAATAGGATAGTTATAGGTGATGTGTCAGTTAACACCTCATTACCTTCCTCCGGGTAGTTATTCAAGCGCATTCATTGCACTGAGCTGAAAATATAAAGTATCATAGCTTAGATGCTGTTTATACAAATGCACTCTAAGGAAATTCGATACATTGTAAGTTTAACCCCCGCAGTATATTACCTATTATATATATTTAAATATATATATATATATATATATATATATATTAGAATTTATTAGTCAGAGACTGGGCAGTCACTGCAAAAGCAGATGACTGCCACAATCCACGTTTCACCAAAATAATATAATGCACTTGGTGTGATAGGTGGTGAGCCAATCGCCAACATGCGCACCAGAATTCACACACACACATATATATATATAAATAAACTACTGTAAATATGGTATTATCGTTTAGTTACTACACAAAATAATCTGCGGAATGCACCTAAAAGACTCCATTAGACCTATGTAATAAAAAAGATAATAATAATATAAAAACCATTCTAATCATAAATAACAGTCTATATTTGTAATACTTATTTCATCAAAAACATTAAAATGTTGAAAATATTCGCCAAGCCTCGCATCGCAACCGTTATAGCGTAAAAAGTTTTGAAATCTCATGTAGAGCCAAGTCTGTAATTTTATTATCATCGAATCGCCAATTCAACAATTTTGTTATAAATTAGAAACATTTCTTAATTAATAACCTGTGTTTTGGGTCTCTTATTATTACATATTTTTGTTTATATAAAAAGTATCGTAATTGCACAGCAAAATTAAAATAATACTACTTATGAACTTACCTGATATTAGCGAACTGAAAAGAAATGTCTACACAGAGATGAGTTTGCGCTGGCGGGACATCAGTCCCCTGACATCCATAACTTAAAAAACAGTTAAGCTATAAGATGTTGCAATGAAGAAGTAACGCTCTTACCAACTAAGTATGTTGTATTGTAATTAAAATTCTTAGTGAAGAAAGATACCGGCACAACTACCTATAAATATTCTGAACTTTGTTCGAAACTTAGTACCCGCAGGCCTTTACCTGATGTTAATTTTGTTGCTCAAAATTATGTACGCTGTTGAATGAAAATGTAAAACATACCACTGAGGTCTTATTTTTAAATATAGATTAAAAAACATGTAAATAAACCGGAATAACAGCATTTTTATATGTAAATATAGTAAGTTTTATTTTGTTAATTAGGTCACATTGAGCGCAGTAGAGTTCTCTATTTCACGTTCAAGCACTATTTAGAATAACTGAATAAAATTGTTAGCTTAGCTAGTTAATGGGATCGATTAACTTACATAGTAAAACACAATTATCAGCAGTGCACATTAATTATCGAGAACCATAGTAATCTTGACTTTGAAGTCGCTCAGCGACGTACGGAAAGGGCTGCGATATAGAATCCGTAGCAATCATATCCGCAGGAGAACTAGAGTAACAGACATAAGTCTGAAGATCAGAAAGCTGAAGTGTCAATGTACTCGTAAGTGTAATGTCGAGACAAAAATATTTTCGAGAGCAAACACAGTATAAGGCGGCTCCCCACTAGATGGAGCGGTGACTTGTACGGTTTTGCTGAAAGTCGCTCAGGATCGTGTTTTGTGGCAATATATGGGAGAGGCCTTTGTTGAGGTGTGAACATGTAATGGTCTGAAATAATATGTATACGGGGTCATTCGTAATGCCCTATACATCCCGGCATGCTGGGCTTAGGGACGATGTGTATACGCCCCAAAAATATAATAACCCTCGTAGCGTGATACCTATAGAAGATATGTCGACTGAAAGAATTTGCTTAAAACTCACAGCTGATCGAGGCAATGAAACTCATAAATTTAATTGGGCGTTTTTCCATTGATCTGCCATCGAAAGAACTTGAAAGTACTAGGATGACATGAAGCTTACGGAAGTCTTTTGCGAAGTAAATCTGTTAGTATGACGCTATAGTAGGGTAACATAAATTAAATGGAGAAGAAAACTTATTTTGAATTTGTCTGGTTCGGGGCAACGACTTTCTTATTTAGGGTCGTGTAAAGTTTTACAAAACAAATAATTTTAAAGTTTTTTATGGACATTTTTAGTTCTCAACTTTGTCATTAAAGCTTCATCGTTCTGTTTATCAGATTAAAGTAGCATGGGTAGGTACCGGGATGTTACACCAATTATGAATAACGTTGTATATATGTATAGAAATGTATACATTCACACCACTAGTGGACTGCAGAATAACCGGTACTGCGGTGGTACCTACTTAGGCTACCTTCATAGTAATCCCACCATCATTCAGGTCTGTCTTGTTTGAAAGGAAATAGTAACTAATGAATAGCAGTAATATTTAAGGAGGTCCTCTCGGTTTAACAGCTTCAGTTTTCGATTTCTACTAAAACCTCATTCTTAAAAACAAATCGTATTATTAAGTAATCCTTATTATTTAAAAATGTTTATTATAAACCAAAATTCTTTAAGGAATGCCCGAATGTATATCTCGCTCGCAGACCTTATGCCTTATAGTACTGTTATATTTTAAATTATCAAGGCAATGTGCCTTGATAAAGTCGCACAGCTTTGCGAAATAAGAGACACATTGTGTAGTCCGTACCTAAGGTTTCACTTTTTGATTTGCCGTGGTATCTCAGGGGCTAGGCGCTCACTTTAAATTTCATATTACGGGAGTTGACTTGGGTTCGATTCCCGGTGCCGGCACCCATAAATTGTTAATTGCAATTTTAAGTGCTGATTTACCAAGTGCTCGGCGTTGAAGGAAAACATCGCGAGGAAACCTGTAGGTTTAAGAAATAAAAAATATTTAGAATACATGTGAAGTCTGCCAACCCGCATTGGAGCAGCGTGGCGGGTTCTTCTTAGCTCTGAAACCTCTTTCGGAATTGAGAAGAGGTCTGTGCTCAGCAGTGGGACATTTATAAGCTGTTACTTTACTTTTACTAAGCTTTTATTTGTTTACATCACCGCCAAAGGTACTTTTTTGTATTTATTGTTTTTTTTTCTTTTTTTTACACAATAAATTGTCATGATAATGAAGTCCTCCTGGCCGATTTCGACTACGGCGACAAGGCGACTACTTCAGTATATTGTCAAAAACTGTAACGCTTAAGCGATAACATCGGAAGTAGGCTAGAATGCAGTGTTAAAGACACGGGGACAATCACAACACAACCAGGCCCAAAAATTCACAATATGTGATTTTACAGAAAAATTGGCTCCGGTTGGGTTTCGAACCCTGGACCTGCGGCACAGTAGTCAAGTACTCTAACCACAGGGCAACGCAGTTGTTAAAAAATTAGATATATTAACTTATAAGGAGAAAAAGAATAAGTCAGTCAAATAGACAAGTTAATTCATATTTCTTTTTTCTATCTGCATCATCATCATTATCTTACAGATAACTTATGTATTGATGAATGTGGATTTATAACACGTCGCTGCCATTTTGGTACGAGTTTAAATTCTTGCTCTCCGTTGCATTCCCACGAGAAGATAGCCATCAGCACGGCCACCACTGGCTTGGTGAAGAGGAAGGATACATAGGAAATGAACCAATGTCGGACCACTGTCTGACCCGGAGTACGGTGCCTCTCACGTGCGCATTGCAGTCGCGATCTGCAAGCTTCTGCCGTGTATTTCACTATAAGTCGGTGGATTGGGATGGGATGCGATCTTTTTTTGCATGCTACCCATGGGGGCAGATGTGCTTTTCGCTGGATGATCCTAACGCCGTTGCGGGGTCTGTTGCCGATGTGGTGCTTCAGGGTATGGAACTTTTTGTTCCGTCCTCTGTAGTGCCCATCGGAGGCAGATCCCAACCTTGGTTTGGTGGCACCTGCAAAATGGCTTCACGCCAAAAGCAGGAGTGTTACCGAGCCTGGGCTAATGCAGCGGCGTCCCAGGATATAAAAACCAGTGATCATAAAAAGCAGTACAACTCCGCCTCCAGATCCTTCAAAAGAGTTATTGCCAAGTCAAAGTCAGAGCACTTCGGCAGAACTGGCGAGAAACTAGTTCGCCTTCCTTCAGGAACCTATGCATTCTGGTCTCTCGCCAAGGCTGTCCTCGGAAACTTCTGTAAACCATCGCTTCCATCTCTGCACAGGGAGGACGACTCGCCCATGCCACAAAAGGAAGGCCGATCTTTAAGGCTCTCTCTTTGCGTCCAACTCGACTCTCGATGACAGGGAGAACTTGCCGCCAACCATCACGCGGTGTGAGTGCTCTATGCCAGACATCCGGTTCTAGCAGAGCTCAGTGCGCAAAGCACTTTTCTCCCTAGACATCAACAAGTCGAGTGGGCCCGATGGAATCCCCACAATTGTGCTGAGGATGTGTGCTCCGGAGTTGGCACCAGTTTTAACGTGTCTTTTCCAGTATTCCTACTCTCTAGGCGTCGTCACGAACTCATGGAAGACTGCCTTAGTGCACCCGATCCCTAAAAAAGGCGACCGCTCCGACTAAGTACAGGCCAATTGCCATCACCTCCTTGCTCTCCAAAACAATGGAGTCCATTGTTAACTGTCAGCTCTTGGGGTACCTAGAGGACCGCTAGCTGATTAGTGATCGCCCATACGGTTTTCGACGACGACGAACGCTCATCTGGGGATCTTCTGGTATACCTCACTCATCGATGGGCGGAGGCAGTTCAGAGCAAGTGAGAGACCCTGCCAGTTAGTTCCTATCGAAGCTGCCTTCCTACGGGCTTCCCGAGAAATTATGCAATTGGGTTACCAGTTTTCTCACAGGCCGAAGCATCAAGGTTGTAGTCGACGATGCATGCTCGGACTCCAAGCCTGTGAATGCTGGTGTTCCACAAGGCTGCGTGCTATCACCAAATCTGTTACTTCTGCATATAAATGACATGTTACAAATTCGTAATATTCATTGCTATGCAGATGACAGTACTGATGAAGCTTTATACACCGGCCGTGCCAATATTTCTCGGGAACACGTCGACGAGTGCCGGAATAAACTTGTGTCTGAAATCGAAATCTTATTCGATAAAATTTCGTTATGGGGCCGACTAAATTTAGTCCAATTCAACCCTAAGAAGACACAGGATTGCGCGTTTACCGCTAAAAAGAAACCCTTTGTCGCATACCCTCGTTTTTATAATACTCCCCTCACTGCCTCAGCTAGTATCGAAATCTTTCCCTCTCAGAAATTAGAGGAGGCCTGTGCTCAGCAGTGGGACATTTATAGGCTGTTATTTTACTTTTTTACTTTTATATTACAATTTAAATAAATAAAATAATCTTTAAGTATTTTTTATTATACATAATCTTTTCTCACCACCATATAGTGTAGTAGCCAGGACATATTTAAAATAGCACAGTTGTAACCATTTCCAAATTAACTATTTATGACTCATTTATTGTTCGCTAGCCAGATGGGACTATGTTGGGATATATTTAAAATACTGCGGTATTTCGGATATCAAATCCATTATTTAATGAACGTTTTGGAATTGTAAATTCTGAGCGTTAACCCTGTTTGTAGTAAATGTTCCGAATGTATAACAATTTTTAATTACATTTGAGTTTTACAGTCAATTTCGTGATCTGTTGAAAATGTATCGAAGTGAATAAAACATAAACATTTATAAGAATTATACTTCTACTCATTTTACAAATAGTTTATTTATTAAAAGCGAAATCGCTTAAATAAAATTAATAATAAACATATCGTAAAACGATTACAAATATTAGGTCCTTACATATGAAATTGGCGTTTTGTATGGGAGGAAAGTAAAGTCGTTTTTTCTTGTAAAATATATTTAATTATTCAAAGTATGTAGTATAGTTATTTCATTGTTATCTATCCACTTTTACCATCCCATATGTATGAGAACTATCTCATTGATCCCTTTACTAAAAAACCATGGGGGCGAAAATCTAATTTTTTTCCTTGTAAGAATTTATTCAAATTCTGAAAAAAAATGGTAATCTGTTGGAGCAAGGTCCGGCGAGTACGGTGGATGTCAGACATTCCAATTGCAGCTTGTCTAGTTTAGTGGCCGTCTGTTGTGCAGTGTGGGTACTAGCGTTGTCCTGAAGCAGCAGTGGCCTAAAGCGATTGACCAGCCACGGTTGTTTAGCAGCCAGCCCTTCTATCATAGTTTGCAGTTGCTGATAATAGATTTCTGCCGTAATCGTTTGACCAAATTTTGGAAAGATGTAGTGAACGACACCGGCACTAGTCCACCAAACACTCACAAGTAACTTTTTCTGAGTAAATTTTCGCTTAGGGCAGGATTTGTCTGGATCCCCGGGGTTCAGCCATTGCGACGAGCGTTTCCGATTATCTTACAAGATCCACTTTTCATCATAGGTAATGACCTGATTTAAAATACCTTCATTATTATGCCGGTTGAGCATTGTAACGCAGCAGTTGACGCGTGTTTGCTGGTTTGCTTCACTCAATTCATGAGGTACCCACCCTTCAAGCATTTTTACTTTCCCTGTTTGTTTCAAGTGAATTATAACAGTTTTATCACTCACAAGGAAACCTGCAGCTAACTCTGAAGTGGTTTGCGATGGATCCGCTTCCACAATAAGCTTTAATTCATTATCCACTTTGGTCTCCGGTCGTCCGCGGTGGTTGTTCTGAAACTGACGAAATCGTTGGAACCAAAAACGTACCGTGTTTCGTTTAGGACACCAGCACCATCCACATCCTTAATCCTTACAGCTGTTTTGCAGCACTGGTGTCACGGTAGAACTCGTACTCGTAAATAAAGTGATATTTCAAGTTTTCCATTGTGCGAGATGAGCGACGCCAAAGTAAAAACTAATGAGGAAAAAAACAAATGAATATCTGTTTTCAAAACTCAAATATATAAATGGAGTAATAAATTTGAATTTGGAATTCTTAACAAAAGAGGATATATTTCTGATCAAAATGGCCAGTACGACAAAACGCCAATTTCACATGTAAGTACCTAATATTTTCGGGGTTAAGATAGTAATCGAGTTGAGATACCAGCCATCTTAGATTTTGTGTAAAACCTAAATCGGGCTGCAACAACTTATGCAACATTAAATTGTAGAGCAGAATACAGGTTTCATGCCGACGTTAACAGTTATGAATTCATGTGGAAACTAACGATAGCACTTCAGTTAGTACCCAGCCGACCATTAACTGACTTCGGGTTAAAACGTTATTGTGAAAACGAAGCATTAGACTTTCTACATTCGATAAATATAAATTAGAAAGTATTTAAGTCGTTCATATAATATATATTTGAAATAGTGTATTACCAATATACACAGAGGAAATACTTAAATTGCATGAAAACTATAGAATGTAAAAAAGTTTGCGTTAGTAAATTTAAAAAATAAGTGATTTGAAAAGGTAATAAAGTGTTACCAGGAAAAACTTACTTCTTTTTTATAACGAATCCTCACTTTGGGATTGCTTCTGTATCATGAGAGACTTTTACAGACATAAATTGCACATTCACAATATAACCAAAACCAAATTCACAATATCCAAACACAAAATAACTTCTGATGATAAGATTACTATGCAGGAATCCGTTAAGATAGGTACCACCCTAGGCCCTAGTTATTCTGCCGTGAAGCAGTAATGTGCAAACATTACTGTGTTTCGACCTGTAGGGCACTGTGAACTAATGTAATCACTGGGCATATGAGATTTAAGAACTGATGTCTCAAAAGGACAGGGCGCAGTGTGGTTCCACACAGAAATTTTCTGGACACAGTATTTGTTATGGGCAGACGATACAATTACCATCAGGTGAACGTTTTGCTCGTTGACATTATATCCAAAAAAAAACTAGTTCGATGCCCGTGCCCGAGCGTCCTGACACGGATACCCTCAAAGCGCAAAAGCCATTTGCTTAGCTAATGCGTCAATCGCGAAAAAAATTCGACATAAATATGCTCATGTTAAATGTGGAGTAAAATAAAAATTTATATAGTAATATTTTATATTCATACCGTAACTTTTCTCTTCCGTTTTCCGTAAAATGACGAAAATATCGATATAATACAGGATAAATAAATCTTAAGTATGCCGCTTTGTTTTGAGTTTTGAGGACTGATGGTCACTGTTAGCCCGAAGGCTTTTACAGATTCGCCGGATTGAAAGGTGGCATAGCGCTGAGGACGCTTAGCCGAAACCTTTATTTATGGATGACTGGCGCAAGGGCCCCCGAGAGGGGACCTCGGCTTGGACCGTCATCCTGTTCGCGAAAGTAAGAGACTCGAGAGTGCCCAAGGGGACCGGCCACGGCTCGGTCAGTTACTGCAATCGGAAGGGCAATATTACTACTACTATCATTACTAATACCATGATTATCATTAGATAAGTTTACCACCAATTCGGAATGCGTTTCCGCTGGAGAAGAAATGGCGCAAGAAACTCCAGCGACGCTTCTGTTTATGACACTACTGCTAGGGGAGAACCCGCCTGAGATGCGGCGGTATCGCGAATAACTTTGTCTGATACGCCCACGCCGACGGCGGGGCGGTATGATGGTGATGTTGTGTGTTTGTGTAGTGTTGAGTAGAGCGCTTGGGCCCTAGTGGTCGCGTCGTCAGGGTCCTCGAGGACGTGCCTCGGTCTCCTTTTTCCGCGGGTCGAGTTTTGGTGTATCGCGAGGGGTTGTATGTGGCGGCACTGACAACCAGTGGGTTTGGGTGCGTGGCGGCAGAGTCGAAGTATCGGCGAGAGGCCAACTTTAGATATTGGGCTATGGTAGGAAGCCCTAAATCGATAGGAAGGTTAGCATTACGCACGAACCACGGTGCTCCCGTGGCTTTACGCATGAATCGATTTTGTATTCCCTGAAGTCGGTGAATTTGACGCGGGGAGGCATGCGCAAATACGGGGCTTGCGTATGTCATAATTGGCCGAATACAGGCTTTGTAAAGTGTAATTTTATTACGTAGGAACATTTTGCTATTTTTATTTAGTAACGGATGTGATCGGCCGATGACGAACGCCGCTCGGTTCCTTACTCGGTTAATATGTGGACCGAAGCTCAGTCTCGAGTCTAATATAACGCCTAAGTATTTGACTGTCTTTTCCAAAAATATTTAGAATACATGTGAAGTCTGCCAACCCGCATTGGAGCAGCGTGGCGGGTTCTTCTTAGCTCTGAAACCTCTTTCGGAATTGAGAAGAGGTCTGTGCTCAGCAGTGGGACATTTATAAGCTGTTACTTTACTTTTACTAAGCTTTTATTTGTTTACATCACCGCCAAAGGTACTTTTTTGTATTTATTGTTTTTTTTTCTTTTTTTTACACAATAAATTGTCATGATAATGAAGTCCTCCTGGCCGATTTCGACTACGGCGACAAGGCGACTACTTCAGTATATTGTCAAAAACTGTAACGCTTAAGCGATAACATCGGAAGTAGGCTAGAATGCAGTGTTAAAGACACGGGGACAATCACAACACAACCAGGCCCAAAAATTCACAATATGTGATTTTACAGAAAAATTGGCTCCGGTTGGGTTTCGAACCCTGGACCTGCGGCACAGTAGTCAAGTACTCTAACCACAGGGCAACGCAGTTGTTAAAAAATTAGATATATTAACTTATAAGGAGAAAAAGAATAAGTCAGTCAAATAGACAAGTTAATTCATATTTCTTTTTTCTATCTGCATCATCATCATTATCTTACAGATAACTTATGTATTGATGAATGTGGATTTATAACACGTCGCTGCCATTTTGGTACGAGTTTAAATTCTTGCTCTCCGTTGCATTCCCACGAGAAGATAGCCATCAGCACGGCCACCACTGGCTTGGTGAAGAGGAAGGATACATAGGAAATGAACCAATGTCGGACCACTGTCTGACCCGGAGTACGGTGCCTCTCACGTGCGCATTGCAGTCGCGATCTGCAAGCTTCTGCCGTGTATTTCACTATAAGTCGGTGGATTGGGATGGGATGCGATCTTTTTTTGCATGCTACCCATGGGGGCAGATGTGCTTTTCGCTGGATGATCCTAACGCCGTCAGTCAAAGTCAGAGCACTTCGGCAGAACTGGCGAGAAACTAGTTCGCCTTCCTTCAGGAACCTATGCATTCTGGTCTCTCGCCAAGGCTGTCCTCGGAAACTTCTGTAAACCATCGCTTCCATCTCTGCACAGGGAGGACGACTCGCCCATGCCACAAAAGGAAGGCCGATCTTTAAGGCTCTCTCTTTGCGTCCAACTCGACTCTCGATGACAGGGAGAACTTGCCGCCAACCATCACGCGGTGTGAGTGCTCTATGCCAGACATCCGGTTCTAGCAGAGCTCAGTGCGCAAAGCACTTTTCTCCCTAGACATCAACAAGTCGAGTGGGCCCGATGGAATCCCCACAATTGTGCTGAGGATGTGTGCTCCGGAGTTGGCACCAGTTTTAACGTGTCTTTTCCAGTATTCCTACTCTCTAGGCGTCGTCACGAACTCATGGAAGACTGCCTTAGTGCACCCGATCCCTAAAAAAGGCGACCGCTCCGACTAAGTACAGGCCAATTGCCATCACCTCCTTGCTCTCCAAAACAATGGAGTCCATTGTTAACTGTCAGCTCTTGGGGTACCTAGAGGACCGCTAGCTGATTAGTGATCGCCCGTACGGTTTTCGACGACGACGAACGCTCATCTGGGGATCTTCTGGTATACCTCACTCATCGATGGGCGGAGGCAGTTCAGAGCAAGTGAGAGACCCTGCCAGTTAGTTCCTATCGAAGCTGCCTTCCTACGGGCTTCCCGAGAAATTATGCAATTGGGTTACCAGTTTTAGACCTAACCTATGTGTCTATGGTCTACCTAACTCTATGGTGGGGAGATGCGGCGTTATGCGCCGCGAGAAGTACATGGCTGCACTTTTGATGGGGTTGACCTCGATCCTCCATTTCCGAAACCAGTTCCCGAGGGTTCGGGCTGCTGATTGGAGGCGTTTAGAGATAGTGTCTGGATTACGTCCAGACACATAGAGGCAGGTATCATCTGCGAAGAGGGTGAGTTCGACGCCGCTGGTGTGTGGTATGTCATTCGTGTTAAGTATGCTGCATTGTGATGTTTTAGTTATTAATATTATTAATTAATTCTATGCAAACTGTGGATATTTACATAGAAAATAAATTGGAGGCACGCTTTATTTAGATAAACTTTAAGTGAAAGCTTTACTCATGATATTACCATCAAGTGTGAAGAATAGAATACATTGGGGAAGTGCAGATTCTCAATGCCTCTCAAATAAATCCGTTTTAAAAGCTACTATAATATATATCAAGTGCATATCCATTTTGAAGAATCTTTAGCTAAAAAGTATCAAGGGAAAACCAAACTAGCCTTTACACTCTTTAGCCTTCATTTTGCATAATCTTAAGATAAATTTATTTCGCTGCATTATCGTTCAATGAGATCAGTTGTTATACATCAATTTCTATGAGTTTACGTAAAAGGGAATAAAGTATGCCGACGGTAATGTTGATTAAAAAGAAAGTTGTTCTACAAGTGCAAGAAAACAATAAACATTCATACATACAGTCACGCCTTTTTTCCAATAAAGGGGTAGGCAGAGGCCACTTACGTAGCGTACTTTGGTTTGGTCGTGGTTCGCCACCCGAACTACGTCGCCGCCATTTTGGTACTAGTCAAAACATTCTTCTCCCTATTACGTTCCCACGAGCAGTATAGTGACAATATTCCATATTATGGTGTAATTCTGCACGAATAAAGGCTGACCGTACTTCCTTACCTTAGTCGCCTCTTACGATACCTCGATAGGAAAGAGGAAGGGGCTATTATACTCTGCCGGACTCCTATAGGCAAACAATAAAGAACTTGAGATATATCCAAAGAACTATATTTCATTATAAAATTGTCAATATTTATTGTCTAAACAATTCTTAGCTTTGCACTATATCATTATTAATGAAACTTAGTTTAAGGCGTAGTTCAAAAACCCCTGATCATTGTTACTTTCTTTACCATCGTGTCAACAAATATTTCTATTGAAATGATACAAAAATGTATATACAACAAAAGACAAAGACTGCTTCGACTGTTTTAATATGAGTATATCTAAATTCATGAAGAAATTAAGAATAACTTAGGCAAAAATAAAATGAAGAGATATTCATAACAGAAAACAACTCTCACAAAAAATGTATTATTATTCTGCAGAGAAACATATCTGGATAACAATAGAACATTACAGGACGACTTTTAGGCTTAAAACATATAAAAGTATGAAAGCTTTTCGATTTCTACAACATTGATAGGTAAATAATAAATGTTTGGGAATACCGATACACATTCAAACTTCTAACAAAAACACGATATTACTAAAACATAATACTTTACCAGCAAATTGCTTTATGAGAGCATGCATACTTTTAAACAAATAAAGAAGTTTTGAAAATTTATATTAATCTGCGCAACTTTTTAATATCTTATTTAGACCAGTACTCAGCGTTCTTACCAAATAAGTCTTAGGTCCTGAGTTCGAATTCCATACCTTTGATGTTGCAGACCCCGATGCCTCAATGGTGAAATAATAAAAGATGTACTATTACATTATTTTACCGGTACAAATATTAATATGCTATGCTTAAAAGGCGTAGCAGCTCACTGGCCCGTCGCTACGCCGCTCGGATCAGCCGGTAGATGCGCCATGTGTCCCCTGCCTCGCCAGTGCTGTTGAGTTAGATGACTCAACATACTCCCCCGGTTGAAGTGTCTTCAATAGCAGTGACTGAAAGAGGGCAGATTGTATTGTGGGCTCACCGAATCTCTTCTCGGTAGTACCTTGGTGATGCTTCCTAGAACGCACGTTAAGGGAGGTGACATTTTGTCCATTATGACTTAATGATTGCCCAATATCTATGACACTGCAGTTAAGTCACGCTCCGATATTTCCTACCTCTGCGAATGCGAATCGAATATAGAAATCAATTTCAAAATAGTACGAAAAATGATATACCGGTAACTCGATCAAACAAATTTACATAGATAATATTTTTCAGATCCATTCTGGGTATGCCCTGACATTTAGAAAGAAAATCGAAAACAACTAACTAATTTAATTTTATATTCAATATAAACAGTTCTTTGCGTATAAAGCTGAGATATTAACAAAATGTGTTCATGTTACATATGTATAAATACTCAAACTAGTTTTAGAATAAAAATTACAATTAAACTAATATTTCACGTTACGTAGCTTCCAAAGATATGTAACTCAAACCGAATGTCTCTAAATTAATTAATTATTTTATAGCAAACAATATTTGTCTCTTGTTTAAGAACCGTGTTTTTAAATTCAAACAGCAGGATTCAAGAAACTTTAATTACGTAATATGACGGCATTGTTGAAAGATACATTATTAGTATTTCATTACCGGCCGTCCTTATTTCCGTGAACGGTGTCAGTGATTTAGGCAATAAAATCATTAAATACTCTGCCCCAGGAGACAAGACAAGTCAAGATAGGTCAAGGGAAGCTTTTGGTTCAAACAAAAATGTTCCGCTAGAATTTAACCAACTTTAATGTAAAAAATTAACACGGTTTTTTACACTAGAATTTAACTAATTTTAGTGTAAAAAATTAACACGGTTTTAGATTAAAAATATTAATATTATAAAACTCAATATACTCGTATCATCCAGTTACGTATAAATTACATTGCAAATTCCAAAATTCATGAAAACCATTACAGTTAAATTAGATTTAAAAAAATGCAACAAGTTGAAAAAATATTTGAATATTACACTCAAATCAAAGAAATTACACTCTACCTGTCATCATAATACAGCTTCTTTAATAGCTATGCAATCGTATAAAAGAATAATTAGTATAGAATAGTTTATTGAAAACTTTTTTCTAATAAAGCGTTAGAGGGCATAAAATAATTGTTGTTGGAAACTTATTTTCTTGGTCGTATCTAGGAATTCACGACCAAAACTAAATCTCTATTACCTTTACATCAATTGAATATTCTACTATCATAAAACTTAACCAACATTTAATTTGATCAGTATACATATTAGAAATTGAACTTCGAACTACTTTATCCCTAGTCACCCCTGTATTCATTTGCATTCTTAGGTAGTATGTTGCGGTTTGTTGCAAACAGATATTTAGGTAATTGCAAGGGACTCAATAGCATGATCTTTGCGTTTTGAAAAAGGGCAATGCGTCTTAAAATTAAAAATGTATTCAGCGACGTCTAGTCGACTGATGGACATACCAATAAGAGGACTTGCTTTAATTGCAATTTTTGGCAGCGGGATTCGCGATCGCAGTACCATACACCTCACAGTACGCCGGCTGGGGTTCGAACCCTGGAACCGCGACGTGGAAGTCAGGTACTCTGATCACTAGTGCGATAATCCAAAAAAATTTACTACTACTTTTGTACTGAACTGTTGCGTGTGTACTACTTCAAGGAGACTTAACTAGAGTAATAAAATGGTGCGTCTCATATAAAATTACCAACGACATCAACGTAAAAAAAATTCTTCATGTTAAGTTACTTAAAAAAGAGAAAACCCATTTACGACTGCTGAGACAAGTTAGCAAGATACAGTAAGCTCATTTTGCGTCGATCGGACCTAATTTGATAAAATCCGTAAATAATAATTTCTATATTAAGATAAAATCAGTAAATTATATTTCACTTTTTTGGTAGCTTACGCACCTTGAGCTTTATTTCTTTTAGGTTTGTATCTTAAATTATTTTTTGGTTGACACATTAGTAAGAATGAAGGAAAGTAAGTTTGCAAATATATAAAAATGGTGTATATTACCTAGTTTTTTGAAGGCGGTGCGCCCGCCGTCCCTCAGTAGGGTGCACAAGCAAACTAACACCGCCACCAGATACCCTCCACCATAATTCAATTAAAAATAATAAAATTAAAAGATTTTTGATTTGACTTTATGACAATTTAAATAATTAAATTGTCATCACTGTGAGGTGTTGTTGATAAACAATTAAACATTACATAAAATATAATGCATATGTAAAAATATAATGACTTTATCAGTTTATACACAGTATCAGTAAAAAGGAATGTGCCCAACAGTAACTGAAAAACATAAAAAAATATTGAGTCCCCAACATTTACTCCTAGATATAAATAAGCATCGTAACAAAAGCGGTTAGAAAGAAAGTAACTATCCAATTGTTCTCATGAAATTTTCACCAGGGAACATCACTTCAAAAGACACTAGCTGGTGCCCGCGACTACGTCCGCGTAGAAATAGCTTTATTAAATATCTCGAGGGAACTATTTGATTTTCCGGGTTGAAAAGTATCCTATGTCACCAGGATACAAGCTATCTGCCAAATTTTGTCTCATGGTAATGATTATAATGCCACGCTTTATTGTTTTGTACATAGCATGAAACATTTTCTGTTCAGTTTAGCAAATAATAAAATCGAATTGATATTATAGTATCCATAAATATACTTTTATCTATAAATGGTGTACTCTAGGATATCTCTTAATTTTAGGATGATTTGATGTTGAAATAATTGTCTGTGATTAACTATATCTGAACCGTATCTTAAAATAGTAGTTTGAGTATAAGAAATTACTTTTAGAAATGGATATAAAAGAGACTATATTGACAAACACTACCTATAAAATAAACGAAACACCTGAAAGGAGTTTGTTCAGAATCGACTGCTAAATTAATTTCTTTAGTTTGTAATTAAAACATTTTATTAAAAAAAAATAAGTAATATTTATTTTAAAAAAATATGGAAAATATGAATTTACTACTACTGTCCTTAGCAGTGAAGAAAACGTATTTGACCAGAGATTGAAATACATATTTAATACAAGTGGCTAGTTTAGTAAATTTCATTATAATTGGCCATTGCTATAGAAATAAAAACCATAAAACTGTAAAATGTGCATAACCTGTAAAGTATAACGGAACTAGAAATTCCATTGCGTTTTTATTTCTCTACTGTAGAACACTTGAAAATGAGGGCAGATCGCCGGGCAAATACGGCGATACTCTGTTGCCAGTAGTGTAATATGATTTCCCTTTACAATGATATCAATAAAATTACTTTTTTATTTTTATAGTAAAATGTGCGCTTTCATAAAAAAAAAAGGCGTCCATACAAAATCATGCCACTCGTACCAGAAGATTGATGGAGTGGTAAATCTCAGAAACTCGACTAGTTTGTGCAAAAAAATGCAGCCTTCATTTTATTAAACCGATATTTTTTAAATAATGCTTGTTTAAAACTTATTATCACATTGTGTAATTCGTTTTTGTATTCCATTTTTATATTTTTCAATTAGTTTTGTATGTTGCATGTATTACATTACATTACATACAAAAAGCTGTTGACCTTTTAGAATAAATAAACAAATTACTGTGTGAAAGTCTTCTTTAAAAGCGACTAAATACAGATTAGTTTTCTATGATTCAAACATGCTACAGAAAAAAAATATTAACAGATGAATAAATAAGGGGAAGGACCGGGTTGACTCAAAATACCAGCGAAAAGTACCGGCATAACATCAATACGTTTTATCTGGTGAGTGATTCAATTACTGCTAAAGAAGCATTTCGTGATAGCATTAGACATTACACAATACACTGCATGTCAATGTTTCAATAAAAATGTCAATGTGGGCCTAAGGCAACCGTTTAATTTGACGTTTACAGAGTAAAATCAAATTAGTAATTATAATTGATTTTTTTAAATTTATTTAATATAACTAGACGAACAAAACGTTCACCCGTTGGTAAGTGTAAGGTCTGGCCATAACAAATGTATTACACAGAACATTTCTGTGGGGCACAACACTGCGCCCGTTAACCTGTATCATCAGTTCAGTTCAGGTAAATGATTACACTAGCTCTCAATGCCCTTCAGACTAAAACGCAATAATGTTTGCACACTACTGCTTCACGGCAGAACAACTGGCCCTGGGGTGGTAGGTACCTAGACAGATTCCTGCATAGAAATCCTACAACCAGTGAAAATAATTATTACTGTATTTTCTGCGTAAATAATTATGACTGATTTTAAAAGTTGTTGAATCAAAATTTTTAGTTTTAATAACATTCTTTAAAATCTATGTCGTCGTGTCCGCAAAATACAGTACAGTACCGTGTAAGCGACCACGGCCTCTCGAGCTACTGCTGTCACCTCCTGCCGCTTCCATGATAGTAGTATCCTCCACATAACAGTTCCTTTCCCAACTTCCTGTTCTCTAGCCCAAGTCCATTTCCTACTTAATCCTTTTTCCTTTCTCTCGCCATGCTGATGGCTAGCTACTAATGGGAACTCAATGGGGAGCAAGAATTTAGAATGGGAACAACTCATACCACAATGGCGGCGACGTGGTTTGCCAACCGTCACGTCTCGTTTCCTGCGGTGGCTAAAAGTGGGCTACGGATGTCGTCTTTGCCTAATCCCTATATGGGAAAAGGTCGTGATTGTATGTATATACTTTATAATGGACATTGACTTCTACGGGCTATGACAATCACTTACTATTTGGTGAGCTTTGTCATATTTACATAAAAAACATACTCAAATATTACATCGTTTCGTTATTTATATACAAGAAAAGTAAATGTATTTATTCCACTTAAGTTAGTAAATACTTTTACGTTTTCCTTATATTAACCATTAAATTATATTGATACTCAAGAAATAAAACCATTTCGATTTTATCTTTTTGCATAGGTAAAAAATAAAATACATACATTAAAGGGTCTCTAAAGTGTTTGAGTTCTAGCTTCAAAGTGTAATTTGCATTTCGTTTCTCATGAATAAAGTTACCCTAAGTTCTCTTGAGGATAAATCTTGAATCGATTTAAATTTAAACTCTCACACCTTTGAAAATTTTAAAAGAAAGTCGTAATAGGAAAACTATGTTTGGAAATATACAATCGTATTCTAGTAAGAGGTTAATGGTATAATATTCAATTAGCCCGTTTCATCCCAATTATGTACTGAATATCGATCTTAAAACTAATGTCTTTTTTAAAGTGATACCATACCAGATTTTTACTGATAAAATTGAGCGTATTTAAAATATATTTATGAAAAAAATTGACACACAAATAAAACTGCCACATGAATAACATGCTTCATCTGAAGTAAAGCAGAACACTAATTGACATTACTGTACGATCTACTGCGAAACAACATCGATTGACAAGATCTCCTAGCTGGGTTTGGTCTATGAACTCCCTCACGGCGTACAAGACTCACCCGTTTGTTTCATGTGACCTACTATTTTACTAATTATGGTCAAAATGATGTTCTTACACGATTACCTAACACCTATAACATACATACATGCATAAGATCACGACTGTATCCCATAAGGGGTAGTCAGAGAGTGGGCACTCACTGCAAAAACAGATAACTGCCACAATCCACGTTTCACTAAAACAATATAATGCACTTGGTGTGATAGAGATGGAGTGGTAGTATTCTTTAATCGAGCCGTTATACCTCTAACAAACGTTTTAATGTCGTGGTTATCTTTTTTGTCCCTAAGATCACCTTTAATAAAGAAGTAATTTCCATTTCACTTAGCGAAGGATAAGAAAAGATTACTGGGGTAACTTGGCTTGAGCTTAAATATTTTTTTTTAATTATAAATGTTTAAAAAGTTACAGTTTCTCTTTATTTATATGATTTGTCGACGTTCTCTTGTAGCTATAGAATTTGATGCAGAAATCTGTGTAATACTAAGCTTAGAAAGTCAAATTCATGGCTTTGACTATTCTTAATGACATCATGGAGGTAACGCCAAATGCTTAGTTGGCCCTTAGACACTGGTATTCACACATGTTGAAAAATCTACATATTGGTGTGTTGTCACCTCTGAGGGCTATGATATTATGCTTCGTTGTCAGTTATTGGGTCTCCTTTTCCTTGCAATCTTTACTTACGAATAGTAGCGTTATGTTGGTACTTTAGATTTAGTCAAGCTGCAGCTTAGCTCTACAAATTAATAAAGATATGCATTACTCATTATCTAGTTTCATTATAGTCATTATTACAGCCAATCACAAGTCCACTGCTAGACACCACCGAGTCCAGATATTTGATTGAATCATCCACTAGATAAATATAGGGGGGGGGGGGGGGGGGTCCTCATTACATTGCGTTTACGGGTAGGAGATTTTCACTGGAGAAACTCACTTCCTCAACAGTTATCGGTTCTACGGACAATATTGCCGGCCTATTGCTACTTCAGCTTGCTGATCCTTAGGGCTATATCGGGTACTCGAGTCCTACTGCATATATCATCGTTACGGATTCTATCTTACAGGGAATTACCAAGCATAGCCATCTTTACAGATCTCTGAGCGACTGAGCTTTCTAATGCGGCCTCCAGTGAAATTACATCCACGTATGGGTTCCGTATGTCAGCACTGGCAACACGCAATGGATTTGTTTTAAGACTTTGAGGTGTAATCTATTTAGGAATAATCATCTCGATCAATACCAATGTACACGCGAGTCAATTTTTATTGCTTAAATAATAATTATTTACTGAAATAATAAAAATCAATGTTACCCTACAATAGTAAATCGAAAGAGATTACGGACTTTGGAATGTTTTTTTTTTGTATTTGTATTGTAAGTTAATGAGAATTAATCTAATTAATTACTGTTTTCGTGAGGTGATATTAAAATGTTTAGCCTTTTGCCAGATGTAATTAATAACTAATCAATAGCAAATTGCTATCAGTGAGCTTTGGGTAGATACGATGCAGAACATTAGCTAATGTCATAAATTATTCATAGCCCTTTAACGGTTCTTAATTCAAATACAAATATTATTCGACAAAATAAAACAGATGAATTACGAAATGGTTCACATATTTTATTGTGAAGTCAAATTATTATTAAACAGTAACAAAATTATTAATAATTTATTCATGTCATGATGTCCGCGTGACCGATTTTCGATCATGACGACAAATCCCAAATACTATTGGCAGCTATCGACTGCACAGGAGATATTTTTTAAAGGATTAATTACCGTGTGGCGGTATTAGGATAAATTGCATCTCTTCCCGTGGGTGTCGTAAAAGTCGACGTAGGGAAAATAAAAACCCGGAGATGGAAAGCAGCATCTTCCTTGAACATGTGAATAAATAAACTGCGGTTGCCAACCCGCCTGCCACGCGTGGCAACTATGGCAAAATCCACCAAAATTACAGCTAGAAACTTTTGTGGCAATCTACGGGGGATGCCTATGTTCAGCAGTACAATAGTGATAGGCTGAAATGATGTGAAAATGACGAGACGAGAAAAACGTTTGCATGTTGGTAAGTGTAACGTCTGTGTGGCACCACACTGCGCCCGTAACTCGGAGACATCAGGACTTAAGTCTCATATGCCGAGTGATTACACTAGCTCTCAGTGCCCTTCAGACCGAAGCATAGATATTTATTTATTTATTTATTTTGGAACTGCCAACAGAATTACACGTATATTACATTACAATAATAAAACTTAGGTGCTAGGTACACATATAACTCCATTTACAGGCAGTTACAGCATGCAAATTAAGACTAGTCGTGCGATTACAAATTTAAAGACCCTATTATACATAAAAATACCTGCCATGACAGTAATAAAACAACATAATAAGCAAATTAAAATCTAACACCTGACCTCTCCCACTGAAGAGTCAAGTGACTTGACCAACTTTACTTTAAAATTTACTAATTTATCGATAAATAAATCAATGGATTTGTCTCTGTCTAAAAAGTCCTTGTATAATTTACTTAGCCTAGGTATTAACGAATGACGCCCTAGATTGGTTCTGTTGATTCGGTGAGTGAACAGTGGAATGGGATATCGCGGTATGCGGGAGGGAACTTTAAAGGATATTTGACTCAACAGTTCCGAGTTATCCATGGTTCCGTTTATAAGCTTGTGTAAAAATATCATGTCATGTACTTTGCGTCTATCTGATAATGAGTTTAATTTGAAAGTTTTAAGCCGAGAGATATAAGGTAATCTTTTGTCTTGTCCAATAGAATAAAATTGTGTGAAACGCTTCTGTATGCTTTCTAACCGATCTTTATGTACCTGGTAACTAGGATTCCATATCATAGTGCCGTATTCTAATTTGCTTCTTACTAGAGTAGCAAACAATATTTTTTTAGTTTTAAGACTTTTAAATGGCTTAGCATTTCTAAACACAAATCCCAGCATTTTACGCGCTGATCTGCAAATGTTTTCAATATGCACATTAAACCGTAATTTTGCGTCAAAGGTAATCCCAAGATCGCATACGGATTCATGTTTCTCAAGCGAGCAATTGTTGATCATATATTTACCTTCGATTGCAGTGCGTTTACGCGTGAAGCTAATATAAGAACATTTGGTGGGATTTAGATCCATGCCATTTAATTTGCACCAATCAGCAATTCTATTAATGTCATCCTGCAAAGATAAAGTGTCATCAGCTTTTAAAATTTCTTTCGCAATTTTCAAGTCGTCCGCGAAAATTAAGCACTTAGAATTAAATATGCAGTTAGTGATGTCATTTATGAAAATGTTGAATAAGAGTGGTCCCAGGATGGATCCTTGGGGAACACCCGACGCCACTCTATACCACCGGGAGGAGTGGCCCTTAATTGCTACATATGAGTATCTATCAACTAAACATGATGAGAGCCACGATAGGAGCGATCCGCCCAGACCAAAGGAAGAAAGTTTTGCCGCCAATAATTTGTGATTAACCCCATCGAAGGCCTTCGAAAAATCAGTATAAACAGCATCCACTTGTCGACCGGAATCCACAGAAGCTGTAACCATGCTAACAAAATTAGCCAAATTTGTGATAGTAGATCTAGAACCCACGAAACCATGCTGAGCTTCCGAGAGCGCGTGTTGAACGTGACGTGACAATATTGGATGCAACAAAGATTCGAAAACCTTCGACAGAGTTGACAAGATCGAAATTGGTCTGTAATTTGTAATATTGTCACGACCACCTTTTTTATAGATAGGTACTATTCTAGCTCGTTTCCATAAATCTGGAAAAACTCCAGTCTGCAGAGATTTGTTGTATATCATGCATAGGGGTAACGATAAGGGGTCAGCACACCTGTTGATCAGCAATGGAGGCAGATCGTCAGGACCAGCTCCCTTTTTCGTATCAAGTCTTTGTTTGGCTAATTACTTCCTTGATGGTGATGTTAACGGAGCTGAGAAAGTTGTCAGAATTGGTTAGTGTACAAAAGTTGGCATTGGAAGAGCTGCTTGTATCATAAACAGAGGAGAAAAAATCAACAAACAAATTACATAAACTGGGACCGTCTGTGGCAACCTTATCACAGTAGACCATTTTAGCTGGATACGTGTTCGGTGATTGTCTTAAATTTTTTAAGTGAGTCCAAAAGTATTTGGGATTATTTGCTAAATTATTGTCGATTGATTCAATATATCTAATGTAACACTCCTTAATTAAGTTATTGCTGCTAGTTCTTAATGATTCGAATTTAAGTTTGTCCAATGGATTTTTGTAGATGTTTGCTTTTAACCTATGCTTATTCTTAATTTTTAACATTGTAATAAGTTTATTACTAAACCATACAGGAAAATTGTTACTTCTTGGTTTTGTCTTCGGGACGTGTTTTTCAATTATCGAGTTTAGTCTATTGTAAAAAACAGTGATCATAGCATTGACGTTATCACAATTTTTAAAAAGATCTAACCAAGGGGTGTCGTCTAAATTTTTAATTATAGTGTCATAGTTGGCCTTATAAAAATTATATTTCTCAACTAGCTTTTCATTTAGGTTAGCTGTCTCGCCTAATTTGAGATATATCGAAAGAGGTGGATGGTGTTTGTCAACTTTACTAATGGGGTTAAGATTTTTGTCAACTATAACTTGAGTAGAATTAGACAGGACCAAATCGAGTAATCGTTCATTAGTGTTATGTATGGAATTAAATTGTTTTAAATCGTGTTCTTCAATAAAGTCAACGAGGGCAGAATCTAGGACGCAACTACATGATGGGTGCAAGTAGTTTAATTCAGGCAGTTTTGACCATGACAAACTACTCATATTAAAATCTCCTATAAGGAACACCTGTTCTTTGTTGTTGATTATTTTGGAGTAATTCATCAAAAATACATTGAGTGTATCAATTTTTATAGGTGGTGGCAGGTACAGAGCGCAAATGGCGATACGACTTGGTTTATTTTGTATTACTGTGTCCACTGCCACCCATACGTCTTCACAGTTACTCTCCCATTGCGGCATTCGACAAGATTTGATGTTATTTTTAACTGCGATCATGACTCCTCCTCCATTTTTTATTTTGTTTTTATCTGTTTGCTCTCTATCTCTCCGATATACTAAATAGCGGCTATAAATAAACTCTTCATCGAATATCCCGGTCGTTAAGCCATGTTTCTGTGAAAATTAGGATATCAAAGTCGTTAGATAAGATATTAAGTTTTACCTCTCGTGTTTTACTCCTCATTCCTCTTACGTTCTGATAGTATACATTTATAGTATCGTATGTTATCGGGATTAATATAAGAGACTAGACAATAAAGGGAAATAAATAAAATTAAGATGTTAATATATTTGCACACTACTGCTTAAAACACAGATTGGTTTTGCTACAAATGCTCCAGCTTGGAAATAAACCCAGATCCCGCAGCGTAGTGGTCAGGTACCACTAACCCAAGCGATCTTCAACAAAATATATTATTTCTTATCTACTGAAGGAGATATAAGCCCTACCAGCATGTTAGTTATAATATGATAATTTAAATTGAAACTATACTTAGGTTCAATAATCATATATTATTGACAAATTGCCGAAAACAAGTTGTGGCTTATTCAGCTTTTTTAACCTTTCTTACAAGGGTTTTCCTCTGAAGCTCAATTTGATTCTGGTTCTTTTTTAAGGTATTACTTATGCAGTTTTAATTAAATGAATGAAAGCCTGCTAAGCAAATTGTATCCTTAATAATAAAGGTTGTAGAAAATAATGTTGTACTAGACAGTAATACGTTTACTCTTCATTTACATAGGTAGTGAAGGTATAAGAACATGAAATAAAGAAGCGAAACAAAATTAATGGAGATTTTTCATTCATTAAACGTTTCATTCCCGTTTTATATTTTATTTTCATGATTAGACTCACATTTATCAAAACGGCACATGACTCACCCTACGGGAAAAAGATAAAAAAGTATATCTCATGGTTACCACTTATTATTTCATATTCTTTCTTATGCCATAAAGTATTTTACATTGTACGACTAAAAGAACTGAATACTTGGCGGACATAAATGAGATTTGTCTAAAAGGACTGAAAATATCTGTAATAAAACGATCAACATGAGGGACACAATGGTCCGTAGTTAATGAAAGGGCAAAGTATAAAGCCTTTGCTGTACGCAAGATTACTTGCGGTACCCCGTAAATGAGTTAGGGATAAAAGTAGCCATATCCATTTACCCGCAGTGAATATAAAAGTAAGCTAGGTTTAATGTAAGATAGATAATTTAAGTGCTACTTGTATTTCTAAATACAAAAATATTCATTATGTATAGAGATAATACAGACACTGCAGTGTGTTATGAGAGAGTATGTATTTAGTTTAAGTAAGTTGTAACAGTAATATCTGCGTTGTTAATATTTTATTTCATTTATTTGATTTATACTCTTTATTGAACACATAAAAGAAAAATACATTAAAACAGTTGTACAATATTTTAATATTTGTACAACTGTTTTAGTATAGTTGGTATTATCGCTAAACAGGAATATTGCTGATTGATACTGCAACGGAACGTAATAAAAAAATCATAAAATCAAAAAAGATAAACAACTTTTTTTTAAGTCATTTACAAATTTAACTTCTGGTTTCAAATTTGGATAACGGATGCATATATGCCAATATTATACATTGAATTACTTAGCACTAGCTGATGCTCGCGACTCCGTCTGCGTTTATATAAGTGTTTTAAATATCCCGAGCGAACGATTTGAGTTTCTGTGATTAAAAGCATTGATTTTCTGTGATTAAAAGTCTATGTCCGTTTCCAGGATACAAGCTATCTCTGTGCCATATTTAGTCAAGATCAATTCAGTGGTTGAACCGTGAAAAGGTAACAACTGTTTGTTACCATTTCACGGTCAGAAGGATAGAGAGACTTACTTTCAATTTTATAACATACTACCTGATGCTCGTGACTTCGTACGGATGGATATAAGTTTTTTAAATATCCCGTGGGAACAATTAAATTTTCCGAGATATAAAGTATTATATGACCGTCGTTCTGCAATATAAATGCGAAAGTAACTCTCTGTTTGCTACTTTCTCACGGCTAAACAGTTGAACAGAACTTGACGAAATTCGGCATCCTGGAGACGGACATGGGGTATATTTTATTCCGGGACATTTTTGGACTCCCACGGAATTAAAAAAATGTATAACGTTATTTCGCATGTATAACGTTATTTAATATCGTTGTCACGCTGAATACCATCACATTTGAGCAGATGCAGTGAAGAAAAAAAATACATTTTCCCGTATAACTTTAATTTCAACAGATCTCCCTTCTCAGATACAGAAGCCGTAGTTTTCTTTAAAAATAAGTTTGCGATGTCACATTTATCGCATGATACGACACCTACCACGCCACACGTACTTGCAATATCTAATGGGAGGAAGTATTAAGTGCCATGTTCTCTTCAGCCTTAATATTGTGTCGATTATGAATACATTTGGGAGAGAGCAAGCGAGGATAACTTGTTATAGACAATGACATATAACATAAGACATCTTCATAACAATGATATATATGTGCGTCCATAGTAAGAAAAATTACTCATAACTTTTAGTAATGAACTATTGTTATTGTTGATATATGTGTATGTAATACTCAGCAATAAAAGCGCCATAACAATAACAGAGCTATACATCTAAATCATATAAACTTTTAGTAATGAACTATTGTTATTGTTGATATATGTTTATGTAATACTCAGCAATAAAAGCGCCATAACAATAACAGAGCTATACATCTAAATCATATAAATTCGTATGTATTCGTTTTTTACTATTCCTCTTACGCTTAACTGGTGGCAGGACTTAAACTTCACTTGCGAAGCGGAGTGTTCATCTTATGCAGAAATACGCAGATAAGTATGTACAACAACAGTGCCTAGTTATTCCGTGAAACAGTAGTGTGCAAACAATACTGAATTTGTTTTTGAAAGGCACTGTAAGCCAGTAGCACATGGGATATGAGACTAAAGAACTGTGTCTTTGGGCGACATTGTGGTATATTGAAAAATCATATGGGTGATACCGCAACTGCTTTGCTCGTCTCGTCACTTTCTTGTCTAAAGTCTAAGTATAGTAACGAAAACACTTTATATTGTTTGTCCACACGTGAATAAATTAAACCGAAGTCTTTCCTACTTATACTGAACTTTTTCATTCCTATCCTGGTGGTAGGACATCTAACGGGTAGTAGGACATGTATGCAGGAGTCCATCGGGCTAGGTAACACAATAAATAATTTTAACACAGGAAATATAAAATTTTGTCACCAAAGTTGCATTTGTTTCTACCATTTATAAAGACGCAGTTAAGTGTCAAGATAAACTGCGAAAGGAAATATCGCGCGGGAGAAATATCCTGCTGCCCCGAATGTTCTATATTTCCTGCTTTAGTCTATATAATCGTTAAATAGTGCCGTGCTGCGCGGTAGTTAATAAATATTTGGTCCTGTGGTGGCGGTGCAAAGAAATCTAGCAAGCCATCTCATTCCATAGGTGTTCTGAAAGTGGACTAAATCATCTCAAACTACACATGCTCGATGTGACGTTCACGCGATAAGATCGGAGGTAGGTCAGTATGCAGTGTCATAGTGTCATAAAGGCAATTACAACACAACCAGACCCGAAAACCAACAATTTGTGTTTTTGCATAAATGCTAGCTCCGGTTAGGTTTCAAACCCAGGACCCGTGGAGTGGTAGTCAGGTACTCTGACTACTCGGCCACTTGGTCATCATAAAGGAAAGACATATCCAGCAGTGGATCGTATTAAGGACTGATGGACTGGTGGATGATGGTGAAAAAACGATAAAACAATTTAAAAGCTTAATTTTACCATCATAGGTTTTTCTAACGTTAATGATAATATAGAGAAAAAATAATTATTAAAATTAGAGAGGCATGAACAGTAGACCTGTGACACGCGGAAATAAAAATGAAGTAATAAAAGTTTCAATGAAATAGTAATTATCGTGTAGTGTATAGATTTATTTACTTATACTGTACTTCAGATTATCTTAAAATCTGAATTTTAGTTGCCAGTTGACGGTAATAAACGTTCCTTGACGTGTATTTAGACAGAGGAAGGATACAGTATAATACTAATTCAACATCTTCCAGCAATTAATAATTCTCGCCAAACGTGTATTTTGTTTTAGTTCCAGAGCAGTGCCCAAAATTTCTGAGAAAATTTTATTTACTTAAAAAATTATGATATGAAAGTGACTAAACATGAAAATTGTAGTGTTAAATTAAGTTTTATTTTGTTGCGAAATTAAATAGGGTAAATATTTACGTAAATTATCATCTGGTTAAATAGATAATGAGTTTTTAACCTAAGGAAGGAAAAAGAGGAGGTTCTCAATTCGTCAATATTTTTTAGTTCTTTTTTGTATGTTTGGGTGTTTCATTAAAAAGGGGTTATCGAAGATTGGTCCCCTTTTACTGGTACTAAGATTTCTATGCAGCAATCCGTCCGGTACCACGCCGGAGCCAGTTATTCTGCCGTGAAACAGTAGTGTGCAAACATTACAGTGTGTCGGTTTGTAGGGCACTGATAGCTAGTGTAATCACTAGGCGTATGAGACTCTTCAGTTCTTTAACTAAAGGGTTAGGTCTTAGGTCTTAAGGTTACGGGCCCACTGTGGTGTAACATACACCATAGAGACACAGCATTTGTTATGGGCAAACGTCGAACTTACCATCAAGTGAACGTTTTGCTGGTTTCGTTACTTTATTCAATATAAAAAATACAAATGTGGTCAAGTTCTGATGATAGCATATATAAGACAATGATGAAACTGAAATTCGCGTAATCATTTTGATTAAAAAATTACATTTTCTGTTATCTGTTACGGAACCCGCAACTGCTAAATGCTAAATGTAGACATTATCCGAGTTGGGAGGATTTGCTGGAAACTCCAAATTTGGCTGGCGCATTGCTATCCATCACCATAAATTTAGCAGATTTTAACCAGCATCTGAAGAACTAATATTGAGATTTTTCCGGCTTTTAGTATATACATTTGGGTGGTATCATCATCATATCATCATCATTTCAGTTTATCACTAGTCCACTGCTTAATATAGGCCTCCCACATAGGTTGCCACACAAGTTTGTAGATCTTATTTTGGATGATGTTCAATTAGAGATTACTATTAGTAAAATATCGTGTGGTGGCGGCTTAAGAGAATCTACCACCCCATCTGATCCCGTGGGTGTCGAAAAGGTCAACAGAGGGAAAATGAAAACCAGGAGATGGGCAGCAGCATCTCCCTTGAATATCTGAACAAATATCGGTTGCTATCCCGTCTGCCAAGCGTGGCAACTAAGGCAAAATTCCCCAAAATTAGAGCTTCAAAGCTTTGCACAAGAGCCAATTATAAACATGGCAAATCAAATATTGCAGATTTATTATTCCGTCTGTGTACGAAGTACCAGCAGTTTTTTGACTTAAGTAAAAAGTATTGTTTTTTATGTTTCCAAAAACAAAACATTTTGTTTAAAATTATTAAATAATATAAATTCATCCATTCATCATTTACTTTTTTTCTGTTCTGTATTGGATTTCTTCAAAGTAAAGCCTGATTCTGATATATCAAAAAGTAATTACGAGTATTTATACTCGTACTAATATTATAAAGCAGAAGAGTTTGTTTGGTTAAACGCGCTAATCTCAGGAACTACTGGTTCGAATTGAAAAATTATTTTAGTGTTGAATAGCCTATTTATCAAGGAAGGCATTAGGCTACATAATATCATGCTACAACCCTTAGAGCGATTTCTTTTAAATTAAACGGCGAGTGAAACTGCAGGGCACAACTAGTATAAGTAGCGTAAGTAACTTTACGCATCACAAGCAAAGCAATAAAAACCGTTACTTAATCAAAGACAATGATAATATTTATGTGTGCCTTTTGAAACTGGTCTGTTTTGGTTTTATTTATGGCCTTTTTTTACAATAGAACTTTCCAGTACAAGAAATAATTGAATGCCAGTGTAGAATATTTACGGTAGAGGCCTAACCATTGTGTACCTTCGTAACGGATAACCATTGTGAGCAAACTTCTGTGGTTTTAATTTAAGTCCTCAATAAATTACTTTATTTCTGTATATTTTTTAACAATAAGCGTGCGTTTATACATAGTTATATATAATATTTATAGGGTAAAGACACTAAAATGTGCAATAACCATACTACATAGCAAATTTTTTAAATGGAAAAGTAACTCTCTCTGTCCCTCTGTATGCTTGCTACCTTTTCCCGGTTCAATAGTTGAACCGATATCGGCGAAACTCAGCACAGAGATGGGGCTTGCATCCTGCAGACAGACATGGGACACTTTTTTCACCTACGGTATTTAAAAAATAAACTCCGATCTTATCGCATCAGCGTTACATCGGGCACGGGTAGATTGGGACGAGTATAATATCTCCTGCGCAGTTGATGGCTCTCGACAGTAGACGGAAGTTGTCGCCGTGGTCGAAATCGGCTAGGAGAACATCATATATTTCGTTTAATATTGGAACTTTTCACGGATAATTAACGATGCTTAACCCATTTCGGATCCTAACTGAAAGTAATTCTCGTTTTCATGCATAAAAGTAAAGTAACTGCTGAGTACAGGCCTCCTCTCATTTTTGAGAGGGTTTTTGGGGCTGGGATGAATCCGCCACGCTGCTCCAATGCGGTATATTTGTATATACAGGCCTCCTCTCATTTTCGAGAGGGTTTTTGGATCTGGGATGAAACTGCCACGCTGCTCCAATGCGGACTGGCGGACTTCACATGTCTTCGAAATATTTTTTATTTTTCTGACATGTTTCCTCACGATGTTTTCCTTTAACATCGAGCACGTGGTAACTCAGCACATAAAATTGCAATTAACAATTTTAGTGGTGCCGGCACCGGAAATCGAACCCAGGTCACTAGCGTGCTGTGAAATTTAAAGTGAGCGCCTAGTCCCTGAGCTACCACGGCTCTATATGTTTTCAGGCATACTATGTGTTTTACAAGCGAATAGAGAGAAATTAATAAAATTGCATATTATGCTTTATGCGGTTCCACTTTTCTCTAGTACATATACTCGTAAATCATACAAAGGAATTGCTAAATGGATTTGGACGCAATGTAATAATGGTCATAACTAAGCCGATCATGGTAATTAAATTATAAAATACACCCTATAGACGAATTTTAACGAAAGATTAATATTTATTTTGCCATATACGAAAATTTTATCTCTGTGAATTTTGTAAATCCTGAATGAGTGGATTTAAGACCAAATTATATCTTATTAATCTGCATTTTATTATTTTATAGATTTGTCTTGACTAATGAAGGACTATTATTACAAACAATTGAATAAATAAACTTTTCACAAAAAACACTTCATTTTGTTAACGCCATCTGTTACGTATTATATACCACACATTCCCAGCACGTTTACTTATATTTGACAGTGTTAATATAAACCTGCTTAGGTAACTTGTTAAGGAAAGCCTGGCTGGAGGTTTTCTGAGTACGCTACTGAGGCAAATAACATTCAAGCAGAATACTGAACAGCCGGTGGATGCTTCTACTTTCTATCGAAAAGCACATTATATAAAGATTTAAAGTATTTAAAACCCAGTACGCATATTTCAATGGACTATGAATAGGTCGTTACCAAGCCGTTAAATATGTCATTAAAACAGTTAATAGAATAATTTAATAACTTATTGCGTATAATAAATAATATGGATATAAATTAAATGAACTAATGTAATAGTTAATGTATAATTTAAATTGCTAAAATTATTTTATATATAAGCTCTTACATATTTTTTAGAGTTTTAGAAAATATGTACGTACATATAATCAAGCTTTTTCCTATGTAAGGGGTAGGCAGATGCCACACACGTAGGACAATTTTCGGTCTTGCGAGAAAGGAGATGTGACGGGTGGCGAACACAGTCGCCGCCATTTTGGTACGAGTCAAAAATTCTTACTCACACTCAGTATTGCATATTATGGTGTTATTCTGTAGGAATAAAGGCTGTCCGTACAATACCTTAGTCGCCTCTGTCGATATTTCGGTAGGAAACAGGTAGGTGCTAACATAATATGTATACCGAACGTAAAAGCAGCAAGGGATTTAAAAATGCTACAAAATCGCCTGTCATATTATAGAATCATCATCATCATCATCATCGTTTCACCCTATTACTAGTTCACTGCTGAACATAGGCCGCCCCCAGTAATTGCCACAAAAGTTTGTAGCTCTTATTTTGGGGGCTTTTTTCCATAGTTCCCACTCTTGGCAGACGGGTTAGCAACCGCAGTTTATTTATTTAGTTGTTCCAGGAAAGCTCTGCTGCTCATCTCCTGGTTTTCCTTTTCCTTCTGTCGACTTTTACGACAACCACGGGATGAGATGGGGGTGGTAGATAAGCCGCTACCACACGGCACCATAGAATCATACGAAATATTAAATTATAATTTTAAAAATCATATGACTTACAATTGGTCAAGATGATTATAACATCATTTGTGCGATGCGAGTGCAATTTTTCACCGTATGCTTTATAAATAAGCTTACTTCACTCGTGTGAGTAAAGCAAATTAAGCCTGCAGTTGCAAGAAGTCAATTCACTAGCGTCAGCTCTTTATTACGCGGGTCTCAGCGGGTAACTGTTGGGAATAATCTCTTAGTATAACTTTTTTTTTTTTTTTTTTTATAACAGCGAAAACAGTATTTGCATTTATTCAAATTTATAGCATTTAAGGCTTATATTGTAAGTGCAACGTTGAACGTTACTATTTTATATTTGCTAGCTAGTTTTATATGAAAACTACGCAGACGTATAGCATAACTTCACACAAATTTTTACCCCGGGGTTTGGGATTCCTATGTAGAAATTCGTCTAAGTAGGTACCATCGTAGTGCCAGTTATTCTTTCGTCATACAGTAGTGTGCAAAATTACTGTGTTTCGGTATTTAGGGCAAGGTCACTACTGTACGCGTGTAAGACCTTAAGAATTGATGTCTCAGAGTGATAAGCGCAGTGTGGTACGCTTGTTACTATACAACACAAAGAGAAGAGACGGGCAAAACGTTCATCTGATGGTAACTTCAACGTCTGCCCATAACAAATGCTATGTCACTCAGAATATTTCTTTGTGGCATAACACTGCGCCCGTCCCCTGAGACATCTGTTCTTAAGCCTCATATGCCCAGTAATTGCACTAGCTCTCAGTGCCCTTCAGACCGAAACCCTGTTATATTTGCACACTACAGCTTCACGGCAGAACAACTGGCCTTGCGGAGGTACCTACCTAGATGGACGCCTGTATAGGAATCCTACCACAAGTAAATTTTCTAACCTTTTGTTATGTGCAAACGTTCCATTTTACATAAGCTATACGATTAGCTCGTCTCATCACTTTTTTCTATTAAAAAATATTCATTTAAATGAAACTAAGTTTACGGATTTTATCGCGTTTAATTTATTTCTATTTATAACCCGACGTTTCGAGCGCTTTACAGCACCCATGGTCACGGGAGGACTGAGGTGACAGATGTCCTGATGCCATAGTTAACCTGGGGTACCTTCAGCTTTTAATTATTATTCTTGGGTCCGATCTACGCAGAAAGAGCTAACTGTGTCTTGGAGTCTTGCAGTGGTATGCTTGGTTTTTGATTTAATTTTATTTATTATTGGATCCCAAAAAATTGAATCTGGACGTTAGTTCGATAATACCATCTTGTTCCAAATCACCGAACTTGTATGGGTTACCAAAGATACACAAACCAAATGCTCCACTACGTCCAATAGTGAGCCAGATCGATTCACCAACCTACAGATTGGCTCAGCATGTGGCTAAAGTACTCTCACCACTCAGAGGACACACTAGAGCACACACATAGAGGACATACCATTTTGTCAGTGAGATTAAGACCTTAAAGATAATTAGACCTACACCTGACTGACAATGAAACTATGGTCAGTTTTGATGTCCAGTCTCTATTCACATGCCTACCAGTAGACGACTGCATCTCAATTGTATCTAGGAAGCTAGCTGAGAACAACATGCCAGCGGAATATGCAGAACTACTAAGACATTGCCTTACATCTGGCTATCTATTGTGGAAGGAACAGTACTACAAGCAAGTAGATGGTGTGGCGATGGGCTCCCCAGTATCTCCCATTGTCGCCGACATCTTCATGGAAGACTTTGAGGAGAGAGCCCTCCGTACTTCTCCAGTAAATCCAAGATTCTACAAGCGGTATGTAGATGATACTTTCACAATTTTACCATCAGATAAAGTAACTGCATTTCTAGACCACCTTAACTCCCTAAACTCTAAAATTCAATTTACAATGGAGTTAGAGGCAAATGACTCTTTAGCTTTTCTAGATGTTTTAGTAATTCGAAATCCTAATAACACCTTGTGTCACACTGTGTATAGAAAAAAGACCCATACTAACAGATATTTAAACGGTGAATCTCACCATCATCCATCACAGTTAGCTACCGTAAATATTAAATGTTATAAAATTTATTATGTTTGATGTCATGTATTATGTTTAATAGATAATGCATTAAGAATATACAATCTATTTAATGTTATATTAAAAGATTAGTCGCTAAGGATCTCAAAGTAACTAATGTTTGAACATTTGCCGCAGACGTTTGCGTTTAAACAGCTTAGTCTGTCGTGTTGTTATTTGCATTTCATGGACTGTTAAACAAGTGCAACTAATAATAAACTTACATATTATTTGTGTTCAATATCATTTTATGATTTAGTAAAATCGCAGATGCCAAATATTAGTTTAATGTAACGGCTATTATTTTAATAAATGATTCTCATAGCGTACCTCCTACTGCAGTCATGATAGAATAAAGTAAAGTAAAGTTTCAGCCTATAAATGTCCCACTGCTGAGAACTGGCCTCCTCTCATTTCTGAGAGGGTTTTGGAGCTAGGAAGGATCCGCCACGCTGCTCCAATACGGATTGGCGGACTGCACATATCTTCGAAATATGATAAGCTACTGGTAAATTATTCACTGGATACGTTATGTTAGATAATTAGAAGTACATTATTATAATATATGACAGATATTTACATATTATCATAATGTATACTATTAGCGGCTTGGCGCAGTGGCTAAGTGATTAGCGCAAAGGGTCCCAGGTTCAATTCTCGGTCAGTGCACATATTTGTATGATCTATAGATAGAAGCCCCGAGACTGGTTATTTATGTTTGTATAGCGGTAAAACAATATATCGGTAATATATTTGTGGATTAACGTGTCTTCCCCGTCTTCAGATTTTTTAATAACCGGAACTTATTCGCAATTTCCTTTGGCCCAGGATTATCTCTAAGGCTTTCAACGTGTGCGCGTCGTATTTTACTTTAAGAAAGAAATCCCATTATATAAACTTACATATCTGTTTTACCGTTAGGTGGCGGCAGAAGGGAGGAGGGCTCTTACATTTTTGGAAAGTTAGTTAGAAACCGGGATAAGTCCGCCACATTCCTGCAACCTTCACACGTCGTCGAAATATTGGTTTTATTTCTAAAACATACAGATAACCTCATGATGTTTTTCTTCATCGCCGAGTTGGCGTAACCATGGCTTGGTCAGCCACGGTGAAGCTAAGAGGAACCCACATGGTGGGCATGAGGTATCGGGCTGGCCCGAGGAGGTCACTCCGAGTGGGCTTAGTAAGCCCACTTTGGATGCGAACTGGAGGACGGCTGGGGGGACGAGTGAGTCGACACCGCTCACCATGCCCTTCGCAGCTGAGGTGGAGTCGCGGAGGAAGAGGAGTGGAGGTTTTGTGTTGCCTCTGTCCCTCGCGACTTTGGCGGGGCTGCCTCGTAGATGCGACGGTGGTGTAGCCGCGGGGGAAGAGGAGTCTTGGTGAATCGTTGCCTCTCTCCCTACCCTCCGCGGCCGTAACTAAAACGAGGCCATGTTGGAAGGCGCTTCGCGTGTTTCGGCGCGCCTTACTAGGCAGAAGGGAGGAGATGAGTTGTCCTCTCCCGAGGAGGGGCCGGCACCGGTGGGGTCGCGTATGTGCGCGGGTGCGTTCCCGTGGCCCTGCCAACATGCGGCGAAGGCGGAACACGTCCGACATAACCCATTTTTTCCGCTCGTGAAGGCGGTTATGCGTTAGGCATTTCCCCATGTGAAAAAAAAAGGTAAGCAGCAACCACACTACCAAGGTCTCCAATTTTACTTAAAAGTGTACTGTAAATGTCCCACTACTGTGCTTAGGCCTCTTCACTTTTTTTAAAGGGTTTTGGAGCTAGAAGAGTCCGCCATGCTGCTCCAATGCTTTTATCTCAAATCCAATATTTTTATTTGTCAGACTTGCAGGTTTTCTAACGATGTTTTCCTTCACGGCTGAGCAATTAAAATTGCAGAACAATTTTCGAGGTTTGCACCGGGGATCGAACTCGGTCACTAGCGTACTATGAAATTTAAGGTGAACGCGCGGCCCATCAGCTTCTATTGCTCATTTTTTTTACTTCATATTGCAACATAATCTTGTTGCTCTACAGTAAGTGCTGTGTTAAGTAGCTAGTTTTATAAAAGGAAGAAATTGCGCTCGTTAGCGAAGTAGCGTTCTATATTTGCTTTGTTTTTATTCATCATAATATATACAAACAAATCGTCTGGTATTGCGGATGACCGGCGGAGGTGATCACTTTTCATCCGCTAGCTCATTTGCCCTTTGATGGTAAAAAAGATAAGATTGAGTTATGTCAATGAAGTTAAATAAATTAAATCACAGATAGCGAATATTTCCTAGATAAAGTATGTAAATGTAGAAGTTTTTTCCTGAGTACTAAAAAGTATTCTTTTTTTTAATCTGCGAAATTGTAATTATTGAAAATTTGGAAAGAAAAATTTGCGATAGCAAAAAATCAATAATTTAATTTTATCATCAATCACATGTTTGCGTAACTTAAGCTGCAAGCAAATACACAATTATTACTTTGATGAATCTCCAACGTCTTTTTTCCTTTGATATATTCATTCTGATGATTATCGACCAATCGATCTTGTGATGATCATCGATCATTGTTTTGTACGGAAATGGTTGAATGTTATTCCCGAGTACCATCAATAAGAATATTGTGAATATCTTGTATATGAAATTGAATCTCTACATTTGCAGTATTTAGTATTTATAGTAGTTATGAAAAAAAATCTTAATAAGATTTCGAAATCTGACACAATTCAAGGCCGTGGTCGAAAAGTGGCCCTCATAGCTTGTGAAATTATAACACAATGAACGAATGGGCCAGTTAACATTGGAATAAGCTTTAAGAACCATTTCGTATGAAAAAAAAACGGTATGTTTTACTCAAACGTCGAAATCATTTTACAGCAGCCAAACAGTAAAATGAAATTTAACGCATGAAAAATTTAAAACAAAGGTAAAACGCAAAACGATAAAAAAATAACAGTAAAGGTTGTCCCGTTTGGGAAATGAAAAAGCGAAAATTTTTGTTCACACTTGCATATATCTCGCGTTACAAATTTAAAATTTCGGTACGAATGACTGTGAATAGAGCAATATATTATTCAAGGAATTAGTAGGTATATTTTATTATTGATATTAGGATTCTCGGAAATTTTCTAGCATTCATGATATTGTAACGAAATAAAAAAATAAATATCGTTACTTTTTGTGGTTACTGTATACGTTATAGAGCAAACATGGCAGTAGCTTTTGTACCGAATGTTGGTTACATCTTCTTTTGGTACGCATATTAGTTTTGTTACAATTTTAACATTGCCAAAGAAACTATTTTTACACATGAAATCAATAACGTTCGCTAAATTTCGGAAAAGTTTTATGGTTATGGAACACGATTGTGATCCCTTCGACTTTATTTTTACGAGCACGCCAGCAGCTGTATGATTTATGTAAATTGTATGGTCCTTCACTTAGGGAAGGCACTATACATCTATATACATTTATTCATGCTTGTAATGTCCATAGTAGTAATGCGTTATGTAAAGTAGTATTAAAGAACAGATAAGGTTATGTGACAGCTCGTAGTGTTGGTGGAAGCTAGCATATTAATGTGGGTAAGTTGAGTAACTATTAAAATGTATTTAGTTGTATTTGGCAGCAAAATCGAAAATGCAGCAAACAGCATGCAAACAGTGTGAGACATTCTAGATTATTTATATATATATATATATATATATATGCATAAATATTGTCAAAGTAAAGTGAGAGAGAAGTGCTTGAGTGAACTTTGGTCTATATTTAACTGAAAAAGCTTCTTATTTCTATGAAAACTTTATTGGTGGTAGGATTCCTCTGCAGGTCTCCGTCTAAGTAGGTACCATTCCAGGCTAGTTATTTTGCCATGAAGCAGAGTGAGAGCTAGTGTAATCATTGAGCACATGAGACTTAATAACTGATGTTTCTGGGGGTCGGGCGCAGTGTGGAGTCACACAAAAATGTTGGCTGGCTGACACAGCATTTGTTATGGGCAGAAGTTGCACTTACTATCAGGTAAAGGTTTTGCTTTTAATTTTGTGCACAACTTTTAAGTTTTATTATTTACATGTAAATAAATTAAGCCGACTTCATGACTGTTTCTTATGTTCAGCCCTTCACGGTAATGTTCGGTTCTCAGCGTGTGGCTTCAGCATCAGCGTAAGGCCGTAATAAAACGTTTTACTACTTATTACCTGAAATCCGCGACTACGTCCGGGTGGATTTAGGTGCTCTAAAAATACCTAGGGAACTCTCTGATTTTTCGGAATAAAAAGTAACCTATGTTCGTCAGCAGGGCGCAAGCTATCTCTCTAACGAATTTCGCAAGAAAGGGTCAAAGGTTCAGCCGTGAAAAGGAAACAAACAGACATAGGGTCAGTGAGAGTTACTTTCGCATTTACAATATTAGTATTGATGACTTTTCAACAATAACCGGGCTACCTATGGCATTTTTTTTTAATCGGATTAGTATTTCTTGACATAAGCGCGTCGAAACTTACAAACTCTTCATCTTTTTTATAGTAGTAAAAAAAACCTTATCGGACTATTAAGAGTCAAATCGGTGCAATCCTTGTCAAGTCCTGCGCTTACCAACGAATAGGATTAAAAACATTTTATATAGATAATTTACGATGAGAAGATTTTCGAACGATAAATATATGTGGTAAAATGTGTATAGACATTGTCGGTCTCTGATTAAGGTCAACACAACTGTCTTAATTTATAGTTGACGGGTTGTCTAATAAACTTAAGATACGAGCTATCTTTAAAGAATAATTACTTACTTACTAAAAGAATATCGTAAATTATGCGATCTCGTAAATGAGCACAATTTTCTGCTTGAGGTACCGTTCAACCATTGGAACATCTAAAGTTTTAGTACCTTGGGGTATTAAACGTCCGCCTATATAATATATATTTTTTAATTTCGTTTATTTACATTTCTTAATGCTTTGAAACCCTCGCCAAATAAATGTTTTAGACCGTGCGCCTTTATACTCCAATTTATTAAAAGCGAAATTAATAATAAACTAAATCATTAATATTTATTTTTTAATATCAATAGAGGCAATTAATACTACCACATTTGCAATCATACTATCATATTTGTTATACAGATAACAACAAAAATAGTATGATTGTATGTGAGTCAAATTCTGATTTCTGGCATCTATACATATAATAAAAATGTAAACTGCACGTGTCCGTACTTTTAAAAATTTTGCGAAATAAATGATTGAGGTTGACTACAAATTATTCGAGCTAATCTCCGAAACGGCTTAAGCGATTTTGACAGGCTTTCATTCGCTACTTTTCAGAAAGCAATCAAAGCTACTTTTTATTTCGGAAATATTTACGATTCCTGCGTAAACCTGAAATACTGTAAAAATTAGGGGCTCTGCTCTGGGCTGGATGGACGTGTTACGCGCGGCTTTAATTTGCATTTTGGTCATCATTACTTTCGTTTATGGCAGTTCAAATATTTTCTTAATATAGGTAATAAGTGGTTTAGAACATCAACATTTCTTTCTTTTACGTCTTTAACTTATCTTATTTAAACAAATAAATAAAATTGGATTCTGGCTGTAATTTCGCAATTAAGATTATATTTTTTCTTAGTCCTATATGATAACTTGCAGGTTACTAAAACTCAAACACGCGTTTAAATTTTTTTGCCTGTCTGTCTGTTTATTTGTCCGAGCTAATCTCCAAAACCACTGAATCTAATTTGACGGGACTTTCATTGGCAGCTAGGGGACTTTTCAAAGAGCAATCTGAGCTTTTTATTTCGGAAATCTTTAGGATACAAAAATCGGAAATATTTAGGGTATAATAACTGTTGAAATTAGGAGTCCATGCGCGCGGCTTTAATTTTCATTTTGGTTATCATTATTTTCTGTTCATGTCATATTTCTCTTGATCCATACATAATATTATAAATGTAAAAGTAACTCTCCGTGTCCATCTGTCTGTTTGTTACCTTTCCACGGCTCAACCGTTGAACCGATCTTAACGAAATTTGGCACAGAGATAGCTTGCATCCCTGGAGACGGACATACGAGGACTTTATATCCAGGAAAATCAAATAGTTTTCACGGGATATTCAAAAAACCTATATCCGCGCGGACGAAGCCGCTGGCATCAGCTAGTTATAAAATATAGCAGCAGGAAGGAATGAAAAATTACACAAACTTAATTAAATAGTTGGTTATAATATCTTTGCCTGAAGTAAGGTCTTTTTTTTAAATTCATTGGGGTGAACAAACAGTGGCACAATGAAGTATTTCCTTAAATAGCTGTATTACTGAGAAATTAGCACTGTGATACCAACACCATTTACCACAGCATACATACAGAAAAGTGCGTGTAAAGTCGGTAGTGCTAGTAAAATTAAGTTTAAAAATTTTATTTTTAAAAATGCTGGGATGTGATGCCGCAATGCCTACAAAGTTAAAGTTTGCATTGTAGGTGTGAACAATTCTGTATAGTGGACAACAAAAAAAGCAAACTGCAAAGCAAAAGGTTGACAGGGGTTACGGCAATGCGTTCTAGTTGGTATTCTATAGTATAGTTTATTAATTAGAGGAGTACAATCGTATCTGTTATGAACATAAGTCGTAAAGTAACATTTTTTTTTAAAGTTTTTAAGTTGTTTACGTATTAATTGTAATGATAGGAAATTATATTATCCAAAAGTTGTTGATAGGGTAAATTACTATGAAGACAATTGTAATGTATTCTGTGTAAAATTATTTTCTGGACGTTTTCGTATATTTTTTATTAATAGAATACCAGATGGGTACATTATATTTCAGTTGAGAATGAATTAAAGCATTATAAAGATAAAGGACGGTGGATTGTAGTGTAAATTTTATAGTGGATTTCAATACAAATCCATACATTTTATATACTTTACTTACTATATTTGGCCGTGTGGTAGCGGCTTGGTCGTGTGGTAGCGGCTTAAGAGAATCTACCACCCCATCTAATCCCGTGGGTGTCGTAAAAGTCGACAGAGGGAAAATGAAAACCAGGAGATGGGCAGCAGCATCTTGCTGGAACATCTGAATAAATAAACTGCGGTTGCCAACCCGTCTGCCAAGCGTGGCAACTATGACAAAATCCCCCCAAAACGAGAGCTGCAAACTTTTGTGGCAATCTATGTAGGAGTCAGTCATAATCGCGATATGTTATGCGACCGCGTGGCCTAGTGGTCAGAGTACCTGACTTCTAAGCCGCGGGTCCTGGCTTCGAATCCCAGCCGTAGCCAACATTTGTGCTAAAACATATATTGTTGGTTTTCGGGTGTGGTTGTGTTGTGATTGTCCCCGTGTTTCTGACTCTACATCCTAGCCTACCTCCGATCTTATCGCATCAGCGTTACATCAGAAACGGGTAGGTTGGGACGAGTGAGTGCCTCTGTGTTTGCGCGTACACTTGTGGCACTATGATATCTCCTGCGCAGTTGATGGCTCTCGACAGTGGACGGAAGTTGTCGCCGTGGTCGAAATCGGCTAGAAGAACATCTATTAGCATATATCATATCTATATCATATATATAATATATCATAGCTATTTTAGTCACACAAGTAACAAAGTTCACTAACAATTACGGTGCCACTAATTAACTGCACTACGGCTTATTCTTATCTGCATATATGTGTTTTATATTTTCAAACAACTGATAGCACGACCAATCTCAACGCTTCCCTAGATGAGAATTTATCATTGCACCAAAAAGTAATTTAGAGCTCACTAAATGTTTTTTCGAGCAGTAATTGAAATTAATATGTGTTTTATAAATTTTGTACCCATTTAAACTTATTGACTGGCCAGGCTATTAGGTTTTGTTGTTCTTCTATTGTTTTTTCTGTTCTGTGGTCCTTCCCTACGTGTTAAAATAACATTTTAGATAAATGTTATTTTTTATACAAGTAAATATAATTTGTGTAGATAACTAGAAATGTACTGCTAACTAACCGAAAGTGTGTAACCATTCTATATTTGCCTTAAGTCTGCAGCATCACTATAAAGATTTTCGGTTAAAATTTAGCTACATTAAATATTAAACAGGCAAATACAACGGCATCAGAAAATATGCCACGCTGCAAGAATAATGCCAGGCTGCCGCTAAATGCACTTAAGATCTCACTGCTTAAACTAAACTAAATTGGAAATGATTTATGACTCTGAAAAACTTTTCCACAAAATATATATTATTAACTTATTAATTAATGTTATTTTGTATTTTAATATATATTTTTGATAACTTAAGGGTTGCGAATATGACAAACAATTTATCTAATTTAATGTTAAGCCTATTTAAGGCATTTTAGCTTATAATATATTGGTCGTATGGTAGCGGCTTCTACCACCCCATCTCATCCACGACTTGTGATAGGGTGGTAGATTCTTTTAAGCTGCGTTAATATGTCGTTAAAGTCGACAGAAGGTAAATTAAAACCAGGAGATGGGTAGCAGCATCTTCCTAGAACCTCTGAATAAATAAACTGCGGTTGCCAGGCGTGGCAACTATGGCAAAGTCCCCCTAAATGTGAGCTACAATCTATGGGGGAGGCCTATGTTTAGTAGTAGGGTTAGTGATAGGCTGTGATGATGATGATGATTATGAAGCTTATAAAATGATATACATATTAAATAAAAGCGACAGTACATATACATAAAAATCACGGCTATAGCTAATATAGCCGTGATTTTTATTTTAAACAGTTTATCAAGGAACATAAATCAGAAGAGGAATTTATTATAGGAGTAAGAATTTTTTGACACGTAACAAAACGGCGGCGACGTGGTTCGCCACCCGCCACGTCTCGTTTCCCGCGAGGGTGAAAAGTGGGCTTAGTAAGTGGCCTCTGCCTACCCTTCAATATTTCGTCAAAAGGGGAGTATGTATGAAAAATAAAATAATTAAGGGAAATACATCATTTAAATGTGGTGAAAAAATATTTATGTTAAATAATTATATTATTATAATGGTTCTAACCTGCAAAACTATTTTCTTTTCAAAACTTAACGGTGTAATGTGTATACTCTATTTTGTAAAACCAAAACAATAGCAAGTTATTTCAGGCGCATAAGAGAGTATAAGAATATGACATTATTAGATCAAAAAGTTTTATTAGTATCCTGCTAACTTTATACAAGTAATATTTTACAAACATTTTTGTAGAGTATTGATTAACTGAATATAATATAACTGGCACTTTTATTATGATTTACCAAAGGCTTATAAAACAATGTTTAAGCAACATTATATCTAATATTTAAATAAAACTACTTTTTTACGGATTTTATCGCGTTTAATTTTGAACTATTTTTACCCGACGTTTCGGACGCTTTACAGCACCCATGGTCACGGGGGGTAAAAATAGTTCAAAATTAAACGCGATAAAATCCGTAAAAAAGTAGTTTTATTTAATTTTAATTTTTAATTTAAATCAGCGTGTGATGCCTTTAGGCCTCGGCATAAAGTTTTCTTCTATCCTTAATAAAAAAGTAAAAATAACTTTTCAATATGAATTACTATTTTCTGAAATTAGCGCGTTCAAACATATAAACTTCGCAGTTTTATTTTTTTGTGTTGTAAAACGAGACAAGACGTGTAAAACGTTCACCTGATGGTAAGTCCAACGTCCGCCCATAGCAATGCTATATCACCCAGAGTATTTATGTTTCTCACCACACTGCGCCTGTCGCCCTGAAACGTCAGTTCTTAAGCCCAGCACCTCTAAAATTGTTCTGCAATTTTATGAGCTAATTCACGTGCTCGGCAGTGAAGGAAAACATCTTGAGGAATGTTTAAGGAATAAATTTATTTCGAAGACATGTGGAGTCCGCCAACTTGCATTCGGACAGCGTGGTAGGGCTCTTTCCTGGCTCCAAAACCGTCTGAAAATAAGACGGAGGCCTGTTCTCAGTAGGGACAGTGTGCCTACTAATACTGATGATAATGTTTCTTACAAAATGGTCTTGCTCTTATCGTTTATTGAGTAACCTCAAAACGTGACATTAATTGGCATTTAATCTTTTTGTTAAGATAAAACCATTTACGGTTTTGTAAGTTTCCTTTTAATAGATGAAAATATGGCAGCTCTGTTTAATGTTTTTATACGGTCCTCTACTCGACTATTTTTTTATTGTTTTAAAATACGCTGATCGTCATTTAAATCTGCAGTGCTTAAGACAATAAGCTACGCTTCCTCATTCACAAATGCATTTCCATATTTTACAGTTAAGGTCTATATGTAAAAGCATTTGCTTATATCTCATTGCGTTTCATTTATTGAGAATAAATCTTGCGGACCTAGTCGCATTTCCATTACTAACAGACTTTATCTACTGCAGAATACCACATGACTTGGTATTTACATAATTACTCGAAGGAGTTCATATATCAATTTTATATAGTGTCATAATTGCATATTATGGCTGTACGAATAAAAGTAATCCGTACAAGTACCATAGCCGCCTCTTACGATATCTCGGTACGAAAGAGATATGTGCTATTCTACTCTGCCATACACCTATCGGATAACTAATAACTGACCTAATACAAATTGAGAAGTATTTTATTTTATAAAAACTATGCCTCGTACTAGGAATTTTCTCTTGTATCGTGGGTGTGTTTTACCAACATAAATTTGACATGCAAAACAAAAGTAGGCCCCGGATTTTCGATATCAAAGGCTAATCTTAAAAGTAAGTAGCTTCCTACCCTTTAAATTTCCAACTTCTGAACTTTACAAAATTTCTAAAGTACTCACGGTTCGGCAACTTTTCATTCTATACACAGTGCTAAAACAACATGATCAATTGAAATATGACCCTAACACTACACAACATATAAGACGCAAAGACCGCGTATGTACCTCCCATTGCAACCACTCTTCTCCTTTTTCGAGAAGAATTTTTTGTTATCTTGGTGGATACCTGTATAACAGAGTCAGCCAGGAGCTTAACATATACGCCTTGCCTAAATTTAAAAGTTAAAAAATGTAATGTAATATGTTAACTGGTGGTAGGACTCCTATGCAGGAATCCGTCTAGGTAGGTACCACCCCAGTGCCAGTTATTCTACCGTGAAGCAGTAGTGTGCAAACATTACTGTGTTTCGGTTTGAAGGGCACTGTGAGCTAGCGTAATCACTGGGCATATGAGACTTAAGAACTGATGTCTCGGGGTGACGGGCGCATTGTGGTGTCACACTGTTCTGGGTGACATACCATTTGTTATGGGCAGACGTTGCACTTACGATCAGGTGAACGCTTTGCTCGTTCCGTCACTTTTATTAAATAAAAAAAAATTATGTAAAACCGCGGGGCCCAGTTAGTATTAAAATAAAGTTGTTAATTATTGTCTCTGGCCCAGAGCTCAACTCCCCCCGAAGTGAATTCCTGGCTACAGTATTGCTTACGACACCTCGGTAGGACAGAGGTAGGTGTTACTCTCCTCTGCCGGACACCTGGGTATATTCTAAATCAGCGCCGTGCGGGTGTCCCTCAGGGCTCCTGCCTCTCTCCACTCCTTTTCTCGCTATACACTAGCGATATACCTAAAGACCCTAAAGTCAATCTTGCGCTTTTCGCAGATGACACGGCCCTGTATTATTCCGATAAGCACAAGGGCCGCATAACGATTCAGCTCCAAGCCGCAGCCGATCGCCTAGGCGAATGGTTCCGGAAATGGAGAATAGAGGTTAACCCCGAGAAAAGTGTAGCAATATACTTCTCGAGGGGCACGCCTAAGCCAGCTAGACGTTACCACACAATCGGCAACAATCAGCTAGGCTCGATCACCCTGTTCGGACGCCCTATTCCCTGGGAAAAGAGCGTCAAATACCTCGGGGTCACGTTAGACGCAGCGATGTCGTTCGCTGATCACATTAAGAACGTGCGTAACAGGGCGGCTTTTATCGCAAGCCGTCTATATCCGTTAACTTGCTCTTCAAGCAAAATGTGCTTAAGACACAAACTTCGCCTCTACAAGACATGCATTAGACCCGTAATGTCCTATGCATGCGTCGCGTTCGCACACGCGACGGGCAATCATATAAAGAAATTGCAGACGGTGCAAAATAGATTCTTGCGAAGTGCCACCGGAGCCGGCTGGTACCAACGCAATGTCGACCTTCACAGCGACTGTGAAATGCCCGTACTCTCTGAACACTTCAGAGAAGTATCACGGCGGTTTTTCGAAAAAGCCGCGGTTCATCCAAACCCGCTGGTGGTTAAAGCAGCTAATTATCGATCTAATAAAAACGCGACCGAACGCAAACGTCGACCGCGAAATGTGCTAGACGACACGGACGTCTCAGCACTCCCTGACCACGATACGGTCAGCCACGATCCGAACAACACTGTACACACAGTTAATAGTTTTAACATCACACGCACAACGTCGCGCGACCGCCGTAGAGAGCGGCGCGCAGCTATCGTTCATAACACCGCGTACACCAGATACACCCGTGTTCCAGGGCGGTTCTCACCAGCAATTTTGTGATGTCGATACTGAGATCCAACCCAGGTCATGCGCGTACTATACAATTTTAAGGTGAGTGCCTGTCCTCGGTAGTAGGGCTCTTTTAAACATGGTGTTACGTTAAAATTAACGTGAAAATTACCTTCACGTTTTATCAAAATATTGTAAGCTACATATACTCAATAATAAAAATGATTTATTATTGTCATTATGACATTTATCTACACCAGTTTCATAAAGATGTCTACAATATTTGCAAATGTTCTCTAAATATCATACATATTTATGGTGTTAAAATTCGATAATAACTTCAGAAATTTATTATAAAAATACATAATTTATGAAACTGTGTTATTATAATTACTTTAAAACAGTGGTGTTGATGATGTGATTTTAAGTACGCTAAGAATAAAAATGTTTCATTAATAAAATACTGTGTTTAAGCAACCATAAAAACCTGGTATATCCGCCTAGCTCTACCTATCAGAGGCAGAACATTGGCCTTAAATTTTATGGACGCAAGTCAATGCCTATAAATAGGTTATGGAATTCAATTTATGACGTGCTCGGCAGTGAAAAATACACAGTGTAGAATATGTCTGAAAAATAATAAAAAACCATCCACTCCTCGCACTGGAGCAGAGTGACCACTCTTTTCACTTAAATTTTTTAAAAAGGTTTCTATTCGCTATAATTGAAAATAAACAGTATTATGATGGCGAAATAAAACTAGATCTAGCAAGCTAGAGGATAATGAATGCATAAATTATCTTAAACGAAAGCAACAAGTCTGCTTTCGGGACAATAGACTTCTAAAGTAGATAGTAAAACAATATCCAAAATACACATAGTTTCCACAACTTTATGGACTATTCATATATTACTTGAAATAATGCTTCCTAGGTTACAGTATTAAGTTTCTTTACATTATCAGATTAATATATAGATTTTTTATAAAAATAATAATTTAATTCTCACAACATTAAGTTTACAATTAAAATTATAACAAAATTAAGGCTCAAGGTAATGTGGGAGACTGATGCGTGAACTAGACTAACCTGTATTTCAGATCATCAGGTCTCCCTCCCAGATTGTTTATATAATAACAGTTATATGTAGTAATCTGTGGTGTGTGTTTGTGAGAGTCCTGAAATCGACGTCCACTTTCAAAATATATATTTTTCGTGGAATCCAACTTCTTAAAGTGCTAAATTATCCAAACGTGGTAATTTGCTTTACATTTACGATGTGAAGTGTCTGTTACTGCTATATCCAATCCACTTGCCAAGCGTGGTGATTATAGCAAATGCCAAGGACGATTTCATATTCGAGAATCATAATATCCCCCTGGGTTTCTTCCTGGTTCTTCCCAGGATCACTGTAGCAAAAAAAATATCTATGTTGAATAAAAAATATTTTCTATTCTATTCTATCCGCAGCAGAACTAGAGTAACCGACATAGCCCTAAGGATTAGTAAGCTGAAGTGGCAATGTGCCGGCCAAATAGGCTCGTAGGAACAGATACCTTTGGGGAAGAAAGGTTCTGGAGTGGCAACCACGTACCGGTAAACACATTGCATCCACTAGATAGGAGCGACGACCTGCATCGGTTTCGAGGTAGGTCGAATGATGCAGTTGGTTCTGGACCGTGTTTTGTGGCAATCTATGGGGGAAACCTATGTTCAACAGGGTACTAAGAATCGCTGAAATAATGAACCTTTGGAGAGGCATATCTCACGCAATGTAACATTTTCAGGTTGATGAAGAAGTTAAAGTCAAAGTATTAATTTCTTTATACTGTTTAGGCCTGTATAAAGGCTCTTATGAATGTCAAAATCTACACTCGGTTAAAAAAATAAGACCTTCTCAGAGAAGAACCGGCAAGAAACTCTTTGGTCTTTCTTTTTTTCGATGCTAAATTACATAATGTTATTTAAAAGTTACATAAAAATAACATCATAAATTTAGTAGCCAGGGGGTTGCAAGTGCAGAGTAAGAGTTCTATCCTCAGCATCTCTGTCCTCTATGTAATGCTCTATTTTATAATACGCTTTTTATAATAATGTCTTCTCGACGAATTTGTTGAAATCTATGTCAGTGTTCTGAGTCCACACATTTAGGAATTTTGTTATAAAATTTTATGGATCTATTAAGAAAAGATTGTCTAGTTTTGGCCGACCTATACACAGGGAACCTTTAGCGTGTCGCCTCGGCCCATTCTACAGAAGAAGATGGAGAAGTATACGTTTAGAAATAAAATTGTCTATTTTTCTAGCATGAGGTTCAAAATATGGTGTTATTGCCGAGTAGCTTTGTAAGGAAATTCCGTTTACACATTGATATTCTTTTTGTTCAAACTTAACATTAATCTCGTCGAGTCCTGAAAGTGGTCATTACAGCTGCGCCGAGAGCAATTATCCACACGAATAAAAGCATTTAAACGTTGAAGGTTTCACAATGGGACTTTCATTTATCTGTTAAACGACGTGATAAATTGTATTAAAACGTAAACTTTATCATTACCAAAATGATATTTTTTTAATGTGAGTATATATTTAATGAGAGATCGTATGTGATCAGAAATTATACTACCTCCAAACTTTATACACAAATATCGACTACATTACAAAGTTTCGTGTTATTACGGAACTAATTCGATGTTAGCGGTATTAAAAAATGATAACAGAATTTTTGAAAAGATTTTATTTAAATTTATATTCTAAATTGTATATTATATTTAATTTTGTTTCGAGTAACCGTAAATATTATAACCATAACTAGAACGATACAACGCTTATGCGATAAGATCGGAGGCAGGCTAGTCAGACTGTTGACTACAGCTGGTATTCGAACTCAATACTCGCGGCGTAGTAGCCAGGTATTCTGACTACTAGGCCACGCAGTCGTATTAACACATAAATATACGCAAAAACACACAATTCTCATAAGGATTCCTGTGCAGGTAACCAACCACCGCAGTGTCAGTTATTCTGCCATCAAGCAGCATTGTGCAATCATTCTTGTATTTCGGTTTGAAGGGCACTGTTAGCTGTGTAATTACTGGGCCAATTAGACTTAGAAGATGTGTGTCAGGATCGTAGCAAGTGGAAAGAGGTGGTCTCTGCCTACCCCTATGGGAAAGAGGCGTAACTGTATATATGTATGTATGTATTAGACTTAGGAACTGATGTCTTAGGGTGTTATGTTGCCATATAGAAATGTTCTTAGTAGCACAGCATTTATTAAGGGCAAACGTTTCACTTACCATCACTTGAAAGATTTTGGTAGCATCGTCACTTTCTTCTATTAAAATCAGACGCACGCGCGCGCACACACACGCACGCACACGTACGAACGCATATAAAATGGAAAACTTCTTAATTATAATTAATTTAAGCATTCAATTTCATTGGAGGGTTCTCCGTTTTTGTCACAATTTATTTATTTATATTTCTGGCATTATATAATACTTTGATTGAGTCTAATGTAATGGATTACTGTATGGTATTAATGCCCTTTTAATAATCCCACCCATTTCCATTTAATTAGGATTTTTATCTATTTATATAGAATTGAATAGGATTTAGTAACTGTAAGTTTTTCGTTGATCCTGCTTCACAATACAACTAGACTTCACAACTAGACAGAAAAAATTGCTTCTAGTAAATTGTTCTGACTATTTTATTCGGCTTTTTTATGTCCGATTCCTATCTCAATATTTGAAATAAGTTAATTATAAAATAGTTGATAATATAGATTAACAAAGAATGTTCGAGTACTTTAAATCAGTAATAATTTACAATAAAACGTTAAGAATATGGTTACTTACATACAAAATTGTGCATATTTTTTTTATTACATAAAGTGACGAAACGAGCAAAACGTTCACCTGATGGTAAGTGCAACGTCTGCCCATAACAAATGCTGTGTCGCCCAGAAAACCTCTGTGTGACACCACACTGTGTCCATCACCCTGAGATCATGAGTTCTTAAGTCTCTTATGCCCAGTGATTACGCTAGCTCACAGTGCCCTTCAAACCGAAACACAGTCATGTTTGCACACTACTGCTTCACGGCAGAATAACAGGCCCTGGGGTGGTACCGACCTAGACGGATTCCTGCATAGGAATTCTACCACCAGTAAAAAGGTACTCTGCCGGACAGCTATCGACGAGAAATACAAGTATGTTACTCAAAAACTTATGGTTACCTCACACTTTAGCAGCGTGATGGACTACGCTATAAATTATTCTAGTCATGGGAATGCTATTTTCGCCCAGGGTGACACCCCGTATGTAGGCTGATATTATTTTATTTTATTATTAAAAGTTTCAGCCTATAAATGTCCCACTACTGAGCACAGGCCTCCTCTCATTTCTGAGAGGGTTTTGGAGCTAGGAAGAATCCGCCACGCTGCTCCAGTGCGGGTTGGCGGACTTCACATGTCTTCGAAATATTTTTTATTCCTCAGACATGCAGGTTTCCTCACGATGTTTTCCTTCACCGCCGAGCACGTGGTAAATCAGCACTTAAAATTGCAATTAACAATTTTAGTGGTGCCGGCACCGGGGATCGAATCCAGGTCACTCGCGTACTATGAAATTTAAAGCGAGCGCCTAGCCCCTGAGCTAACGGCTCATTTTATTATTAACTTAATATTAACTAATAGAATTCCGCCTCTTATATTTATTATTACTTGAAAGATTTATTCGGAGGAAAAATATTTTTCAAAACCTAGTACCTTTTTTTTCGATCCGTTGTACAATTGTGTTTCAGCATTATTCAAAGACGAAGCTTGAAGAGCCATATAAGGCAATTTGGCAGCGTTCGCGGCGCCTCATTTCTTAGATAGAGCGTTTGTGTACTGCTGCTGTTGTAGACTACGGTATTTCGTAACTTTAGCTTAAATACCCTACTAAAGTTATATAAGTATCCTACAAGTGTTAACGTGTAGTTACGTAAAGCCAGAAAGAGTCCGCCATGCTGCTCCAATGCGTGCCTTAGAAATATTTTTATTCCTTAGACATCATCCAGTTTCCTCACGACGTTTTTCTTCATCACGGAGCACGTAGTAAATTAGTATTTAAAATTGCAGTTATAAATTATAATTTGCCCAATCTACTATAAATTAAACATTACGATTACATTTTAACAGTAGTTTGTAGACAGTCTTAAATAATTTCGTAACTTATGAAATCTTGTGTTGTGAAATGTTTATTTTAAAACTTTACGTTATCTACTTCTATTTAAAAAGTAGAAGTAAAAGGACCTACTGCTGCTTTAGCCACTCAGCAAAAATTAAGAGAGTTTGGCTGGGAGGTGTTAATGCATCCGCCATATAGCCCTGACCGTACATCTTCAGATTTCCACCTGTTTCGGTCTCTTCGGAATTCTAGATGTAGTGTCAGGTTAACATCAAGAGAGGACTGCCAGAATTAATGAGTCGCGTTTTTTTGGTCAGAAGTCCTAAAATGATTAAATGTCAATAAAAGTAATTAAATGTAAATAAACTTTGAAAAAAAAATGTCTTGAGTTTTTATATAAAATGCGAAGAATTTTTTTCCCAACTTTATATGAACACCATTTTCATAATTTCTTAAGAACTATGTACTATGTATTTTATAAGTAGTATATATTTAATTAAAATAATTCTCACGGTCAGAATACATGACTACTACGCTACTACTAATAAAAACATATAAATAACAAATTAAAGTATTTTAGGGTGAGGCGAAACTAGCAAGTAATTTACGTTTTTTTTTTAATGAATAAAGTCACGAAACGAGCAAAACGTTCTCTTGATGGTAAGTGAAGTTAAAGTTCACACACAGCGAACGTCATCCTGAGAGATCAGTTCTTAAGTCTCATATGCCCAGTCATTACACTAGCTCACAAGCACAATAATGTTAAGCACACTACTGCTTTGCAGCAGAATAACTAGCAACTAGAGTCGTACCTACCTAGACGGATTCCTGCATAGGAACCCTACCGACAGTAAAAGCCACAAGACTAAAGGCTAAGCTCCAGTATCCATTATTTTGGACGACATTGAGATTTTCTCTAACGACCCTTATGCTGTGTACGCCAGCAAAAATATATAATATACTCGTATATTATATGTTGTAATGTATGGTATTAATTCATAACTTTTTGAATTGAAACTTCCTTGGGCGCAAAAAGATTTTAATTTTAATATAGATTTTAAGTGAAATGTTTCTTAATTAAGATTAATCGAATAATTAATAATTGTTTATATACTGAGTAGTTATTTCACGGTGCGTAATATTTTTGAAGTGACATTTATTCGGATACGAGTAAAATTTCTAGGTCGAATTTAAATGCAAATGCAACATGTTTATGGCTCTATAAGTCCTCACTTGATTTCGTCAGAAAGTAATTACGGAGGCTGCACTCTTCACGGTTGTGCATTGTGAGAGCACTTAAAAAGCCACGCCCACCATGCGGGAAGTACAGCCTCATTACCGACAATCTCGGATGATGCATGCCCGTGGAACGTCATTATTGTGCGGACTTTTCTATCCAGAGCGCCTAATTCGGTTTGAGTTCACCTGAGTATGCCAAAGGTATAGAAGGACTGGCACGATCCAACCGTTATATTATGTGTATGCTTTATTCACAACCAACAAAAGGCAATTACACACTTCTGACGGGCACTTAAGAAACAAATCGCGAACTGATCGTTTTATGTCAGTCTCATCGATACCTATGTTTTATAACATATCCAGGTATCGGAATGTTTCAGCCTCTGAAAGGGTCCTTATCTCCAGACATAGACAATTCTATGCCCTCGGAGTATGCGACACTGCACCTTTCACCATCGAGGACCGTACACTTTAGCTCAATGGTATGCAATGAAAGCTCCGCGCAGTTAAATGAGCTGTCAGAGAATAACGAAAGAAGACAGAAAGATAGAAAATGTACTTATTATCAAAGAACTGTCATACATACAAAACAATATAAGTTTTGTTTCTGTCATGTGGCGTTGTATATGGAAAATGTATAAGAAAATGAATTTGCTTCATGTAGTATACTAGTATATCTTCATGTAGTATATAGTAGAATAACTATTAAATTCTGCTATTCGTGGCGGATACAACTCCAACATCTTAAAAATCGGTCCAGCCGTTCTTGAGTTATAAATGGTGTTACTAACTCGACTTTCTTTTATATATAAAGAAGATTATTATATATATAAAATATTTGAACGGTTATTGTATGATGATGTTTTTATTAGTGATATTGTACTAAAAAAGTGGGTTCGCTCTGGTGAAGCTTCAGCAGTAAAAAAAATTTTAGAAGTAGTTTTTTTCAAGATTTTGCCGGTCAAGTCTATTAGAGAGTACATTTCGCTTTTGCCTGAGTAAAGACTTTTCGCAAGTCTGGATAAACTACCTTTTTCGAACTTTTAAATCGTGTTTTTATAACTTTTAAAAACAGTGGTCTATTTTTTTGTCATTGGTACTCTCTATAGTGGACCTATATGATGTGGCTCCCAGAAATATGAATCATTAAATCATGTATTGCGCCACACTACCCTAGTCGCCTCGAGACAATAAATGAATCTCTTTTTAATAACAGCAACAGATTGATGGTGGTAGGATTCCTATGCAGGAATCCGTCTAGGTAGGTACCAGCCCAGGGCCATTTATTCTGCCGTGAAGCAGTAGTGTGCAAACCTTACTGTGTTTCGGTTTGAAGGGCACTGTGAGCTAGCGTAATCACTGGGCATATGAGACTTAAGAACTGATGTCTCAGAATGACGGGCGCAGTGTGGTGTCGCACAGAAATGTTCTGGGTGACATAACATTTGTTATGGGTAGATGTTGCATGTTATATCAGGTGAACGTTTTGCTCGTTTCGTCACTGTATTCAATAATAAAAAAAAAACATAACAACAAATATTTTAAAGAATTTTACCGGACCTTGTGCAAAAAGAGGCATAAAAAATATCAAAACTTTTGTCATTATCTTGCGTGATCCAACAAGCGATTTACTAATATCCTGCAACAAAATAAGATGAAGAATTGAACAAAGAAAAAAAGAAATATGTACAGTTATGAAAAAATAAATTCTTTGTGACTCTAGGTACTTTTTTATTAACGAAAGATATGTATCCTTAAAACAAACTATTGAAGGCTCAGAGCGGCTTAAATTATAGAACGTTATTAAAGATCCAATAACAATGGACTATTGATAAGAAATTAGATGAATGGAGTGGTACTTGCCGGATATTTCTGAATAGGAAATGTATGACTCGCTACAGTTGACGAGCCTTTTATCTCAGGATACCAGGAGCGAAAAGCGTCTGCTTTGCAAATGTGAATTGAATTTCAGTCATAGTTTTCATTTTAATAACGTCTATATTTTTTAAATGAAGAAGGTTTAAAACATTTTTGGTTTTGTAAAAGTCGACAGTTCAAAACCATGAAATGTTATAATTTTTTTCTTCGCATACATACATAAGATCACGACTGTATCCCATAAGGGGTAGTCAGAGACTGGGCACTCACTGCAAAAATAGATGACTGCCACAATCCACGTTTCACTAAAACAATATAATGCACTTGGTGTGATAGGCGGTGAGCCCATCGCCACCATGCGCTGTTGGGTGCACAGTGCAGTTTAATTCCTTACTCGCCTTTTACAAGATCCATTGGATGAGATGGAGTGGTAGTATTCTTTTAACGAGCCGCCACCACACGGCTTTTTCCTTAACATGAAGATATAATTTGACTTGATTTACCACGTGCTCAGCGGTGAAGGAAAACATCGTGAGGAAACTTGCATGTTTGAGGATTAACAATATTTCGAGGACATGTGAAGTTCGCCAACCCGCATTGGAACATCGTGGCGGGCTTATTCCGGCCCTCTCAGAAATGAGAGGAAGCCTGTGCTCAGCCGTGGGACATTTAAAAGAATAGTCACTGATCTTTCATAACTGACTGACTGTTCCCCGATAGAACCGTTTAAGGATCTCGTCGGACGGGAAAATAAGATTTTTTTAATATACATATGACAAACTGTATGTATGTATATAATTATAAATATAATTTTAAGCTGAACTTCTCAAAAGAAAAAAAGAAAAAGGATCTATCTCGTTATTCATTAAATAGTATTGGATTTATTTCGAAAATAATGTCATAAGGTTCAAAATTATTCTACGTAAAATGTATAGTGCGCTAATCAAAAACAGAGCTTATTTTACACTCGCTCTCCAGTTCATTTAATTTTAAATTAAAATTTGTATACTTCTGCAGAAGAGTTCTTTTCTTGATTTTAATTCAAAACTTTTATCAGAAGTTTCAAATGCTAGAAGTTAAGTTTACTGAAGGAAATGAATGCGGATTTATATAAGCCATTCGAAGCCCTGTAAATGTAAGGGAAAATACATTTTTGTTTGTCTTATTTATTCACATAGCATAATATTATGCTTCCAGAGTTCGAGATTATGATTTTATACATATTTATTGTGTCGTAATGTTCTACGTTTTTAGAATACTTGGATACATGTGCTAGAGTAATCAGTTAAATGTCTACCGTATCGCAGTAAAATATTGAGTGGTTTAACTACAAAGATAAATTAAAAAGGCATTACGTATTATTTTGCATTTTATACAATATTGCTCTTGATGTGTGTTGCATAAATATTATATTATTATACCATATAAATAGATAAAAAACGTTTCCATATAAATTCATTAGGACTGTATTATCAAAGAGCATATGGGGGCAGCGTTTTAGTTATACAGTCCTTCATTATATCTCGAGTATGTGTACTATGATTACTTCGTAGATATTTATTATACACTAGCTGTGTCTCGCGGTTTCACCGAAAACAGTAAAATAAGCTGACCACGTGACTGCTCCGTGCAGCATGGTACCTCGCCTAGCATTTAAGTTCGGCTCTTCTCGGCGTGCGGCTACATAAGGCCGTAGCATGACGTTTTAAAATTTAGAGCCTTCTTCAATAAACGGGCTACCTAACTACAACAATAATAGCTACAAAAGTAATAATCTAAATAGGATTAGTATTTGCTGAGATAAACACATGCTAATACACAAACTCTTCTTCAGCTTCATTATAGTATAAAGTCATAATCATAGTGTAACGTTGAAACGTTTACATTTTAGTTATTATAACTTAAATAAGACGTTCGTTTAATTATTCATTAAGGTCATAAGCGTCAAATTAAAATATTTAACTAACATACACATACACATTTTACAATTATAACTCATTTATTAAGCTAAGCTTACAACTGCATACGTTTTAATTATTTTAAATTCTTACCTACAGGTTTCTTTTGTCTCCGCGTGACGTCAATCGATCATTCTAGAACCGCCCCGTCCGATCCCACCGCATATCGGCCTATAAGCCTCCTCAAGGCTTTAGGCAAGATATACGAACGCCTACTTCTCGCCCGCTTAAGAGACTTCATGCAGTCTCGAGGGATCCCCATCCACGAGCAGTTTGGATTCCGTGCCAAACACTCATGTACCCAGCAGGTGCACCGCATAACGGAGCACATTCAATCCCGCTTCATACGCGGGCTTCATACCGGAGTGCTCTTCTTCGACGTGGCGAAAGCGTTCGACAAGATCTGGCACAACGGGCTCATATACAAGTTATATGGACTCGGTGTGCCAGATCGCCTCGTACTCATCATACGAGATTTCTTACGCAGTCGAACCTTCCGCTACCGCGTCGAGGGGGTGCGATCCGAATCACATTCCATCCTAGCCGGCGTACCACAAGGCTCAGTCCTAGGTCCCGTGCTCTACACCCTTTTCACGAACGACATACCGCACACCAGCGGCGTCGAACTCGCCCTCTTCGCAGATGATACCTGCCTATATGTGTCTGGACGTAATCCAGACACTATCTCTAAACGCCTCCAATCCGCAGCCCGAACCCTCGGGAACTGGTTTCGGAAATGGAGGATCGAGGTCAACCCAATCAAAAGTGCAGCCATGTACTTCTCGCGGCGCATAACGCAGCATCTCCCCACCATAGAGTTATTCGATCGTCCAATCCCCTGGGAAAAGACAGTCAAATACTTAGGCGTCCTATTAGACTCGAGACTCAGCTTCGGTCCACATATTAACCGAGTAAGGAACCGAGCGGCGTTCGTCCTCGGCCGATTACATCCGTTACTAAATAAAAATAGCAAAATGTCCCTACGTAATAAAATTACACTTTACAAAGCCTGTATTCGGCCAATTATGACATACGCAAGCCTCGTATTTGCGCATGCCTCCCCGCGTCAAATTCACCGACTTCAGGTAATACAAAATCGATTCATGCGTAAAGCCACGGGAGCACCGTGGTTCGTGCGTAATGCTAACCTTCATATCGATTTAGGGCTTCCTACCCTAGCCCAATATCTAAAGTTGGCCTCTCGCCGATACTTCGACTCTGCCGCCACGCACCCCAACCCACTGGTTGTCAGTGCCGCCACTTACAATCGCCCTCGCGATACACCAAAACTCGACCCGCGGAAAAAGGAGACCGAGGCACGTCCTCGAGGACCCTGACGACGCGACCACTATTGCCCAAGCGCTCTACTCAACACTACACAAACACACATTATCACCATCATACCGCCCCCGCCGTCGGCGTGGGCGTATCAGACAAAGTTATTCGCGATACCGCCGCATCTCAGGCCGGTTCTCCCCTAGCAGTAGCGTAGTAGTTCATAAACAGAAGCGTCGCTGGAGTTTCTTGCGCCATTTCTTCTCCAGCGGAAACGCATTCCGAATTGGTGGTAAACTTATCTAATAATAATCATGGTATTAATAATTATAGTAGTAGTAATATTGCCCTCCCGATTGCAGTAACTGACCGAGCCGAGGCCGGCCCCCTTGGGCACCCTCGAGTCTGTTACTCTCGCGAACAGGATGACGGTCCAAGCCGAGGTCCCCCCTCGGGGGCCCTTGCGCCAGTCATCCATAAATAAAGGTTTCGGCTAAGCGCCCTCAGCGCTATGCCACCTTTCAAGTTAGTTAGCTATAGTTGCCTTAGCTGCAAATTAATATAATATCGGTTGCAAATTTAAATATTGGTTTAGTAAGTTTTTAATTAAATTTCATCCCCATATTGGGTAAGTGTTGAACATTTAATTTCTTTTGCTTTATAGTTTAAATAATTATATTCTATAATATATTTTGAATAAAAGTATATTATATTATATAATTAAATAAAATTCAAAACGCCTAGCTTTTATATTAATTTACCAACTTTAAATAATTATTGATTTCGTAACATTCGATTTTTAAACGCAAAAGTTATATAATTCATTGCTATTTTTCTTAACTTCCTAAATTTAAATATGCGGGCTTTATTTAATTTCGATATTAGTAACTTTAATCTTCCTTCTGCCTTTTTTATTTCTTGTCACGATCTCCGTCTGATTGTCTTTAACGGCCACAGTCAGACGGAATTACAAGAATCTGACTTCAATTTCTGAAACGTGTTTTCCAGGGACCTAGTTCGAAACCAAGGTTCGAGTCCAACTTTCGACCTAAGCAGAACCATATTTTCGATGCTATTCGAACACCCGTCAGTCGACCGTGACCCCACTTGGTGTTTTATGTCCGGCGTCTCTACAGTGTCACTGGCAACCCGTCGGGTCTGATATCCCTCGTGCCACGCAGAACCACAGGGGAGTACCGGACTAAGTCAGCGGGAATTAGGCGTGTGGGTCACTACAACTACGACCAACCATTTGTTCTTTTTTATTAAACATATTATTTTGTTGACAAGCGTAGTTCTTTTTTATTATTACTTCCACGAACACCTCACATTTCACAATAGTAATCATCAAAAAGCATATACAATGTTTTTTTTTAATATCTTGGGAACTATCTCCTAGCTTGCAGTCAACCTGTCAAACACTGTAATACTATGCAGATTTAAGTTCGAAGAAATTCTGTCACTCATATTTATATCATGACTAACTGGTTATAGGGTTCATATGCAGGAATCCGTCTAAGTAGGTATCACCCCAGGGCCAGTGATTCTGCCGCGAAGCATTAGTGTGCAGGACATTACTGTTGTAATTGCTGTTAGTTCGGTTTAAAGGGCACTGAGAGCTAGCGTAATCACTGGGCATAGAAGACCTAAGAACTGATGTTTCAGGGTGACGGGTGCAGTGTGATGTCACACAGAAATGTTCTGGGTGACACAGCATTTGTTATGGACAGACACTTACCATCAGGTGAACGTTTTGTCACTTTATCAAATAAAAAGAAATTTGAAAAGATATTCATACATACACATGTAATAAAACTAATTTTACGCATTTTATCGAGTTTAATTTTAATCTATTTATAAGCCGACTTTTCGAGTGCTTTACAGCACCCATGGTCACAGGGGAACTGATGTGACAAATATTCCGATGTCATAGTTAATCCGGGGTACCTTCAGCTTTTAATTATTAATTTCTGTCCGATCTGCGCAAAATGAGTTTACAGAGTCTTGAAGTATTGCAGTGGTATGCTTGGTTTATGGTTCAATTTTATTAATTATATTATCTGTTACCTGTTGAAGACTCCATCTCAATTGTAACTAGGAAGCTAGTAGAAAACAACATGCCAGCAGAATTTGCAGAAATGCTTAGACATTGCCTAACATCTGGCTATCTATTGTGGAAGAAACAATACTACAAGCAAGTAGATGGCGATGGGCTCTCCAGTATCTCCCATTGTGCCGCAAAGCACTCGAAACGTCAGGTTATAAATAGTTTAAAATGAAACGCGAAAAAATTCCTAATGATTATTTTTAATTAACCACTATCCTTAATTGTCGGGGGATTTTCGTCGTTAATCGCATACAAATTCGTATACTTCACATACTACAAACTTTTATAGAATCGTATATTTATTCTATATTTAGATTTTAATAAAACGAACACTAAATGTTACTCGAACATACGCTTCATGATTTTATTAGTGAGTATTAAAATAAAATGAGTGTGCGTTTACACAACAGACAGACTGACAATTCACAAAATGAACGAAATGTTTTAACCACTCTCAATCTCTTATTTCGCAAAATTTTATTTTCATTATATGTATAGATTGTTAACTGCGTAACTCATGACATATAATTCCTACCTGTTGAGTGGGAGAGTTCTTATATTTTAATACGTGTATGAACCACTCTTGACTCGGTAAAGAGTGGTTCAGACGGTACGGAAAACATTCGATAAACATGTAAGAGTAAGAGAAGCACACAGTCTACCTTACGCTAAGTAATCACTGTGGTCCTTAGACACCTGCCCTCAACCTCGATGGTTCGAAATTACTTTACGAACTTGACGCTGGTCCATTAATTAACCTTACAAAATACGTAATGACATTGTAAAAAACTACATAATTTTAAATTCGTACTAACTTTGAATAATTTGCATTTAGAAATATTACACTGAGCAATTCCACGCAGTGTTATGTTAAATTTCTTTCATTTCTTTTTTTATTATTCTACCTTACAAATATTATTATTACATACTATATTACCTATTCATCTCAAAATGTAAATAAAAATAAATCATACATATGTAGAAAACAGTACTAAAGTGCAAAAATTAAATCCTTGAAATTTCTTGTCTTGTAAAAAGTAGGCAGTCCTATTCTGGCGCGTAAATAACATAACAATAACAAATAACGCTATGAAATAAATGTTTAAATAAAAAGCGATCAAAGTCAGTTCATGCGGTATAGAACAGTAGGGGACGATTCAATTTACTTTTGTAGCCGTTGCTGATCCTCTTCAATTGATCAAGTTTCAAGTCCGGACCTTATTGCTGCAACAGCGTCTTGATTCGTTATCCGTTTGTTGAAATTGTTAATTTAAGTTTAAAATAATCTATACTATTAAAGTAATCATTTTACCGACGACGACGATTGGTTCGCTAGGTTTGGGTTGTAACTTCCATTCAAGGGGTCAGGCTCACCGTCAGTGCTATTATCGCTTGAGAAAAAAACGCAACTTAAATATATCATTTACTATTTAACAATATACATAATCCTTTTTTAAGTAAAATTAAGTAAATGGATATTTTTTTTATATTTATAATATAACTAAAATATATGTCAGTTATATTAGGATTGAATGATTTTTTTTTATTGTATAAAGTGATGAAACGAGCAAAACGTTCACCTGATAGTAAGCGCAACGGCTGCCTATAACAAATGCTGTGTCACACAGAAAATTTCGTTGTGACACAACACTAAGTCCTTCACCCTGAGACATAAGTTCTAAAGTCTCATATGCCCAGTGATTACACTAACTCACAGTGCCCTTAAAACCAAAACCACAGAAATGTTTGCACACTACTGCTTCACGGCAGGATAACTGGCCCTGGGGTGGTACCTACCTAGACGGATTCCTTCTCAGTTAGGAGCTTAAAGTTAGGAGGAATAAAAAATAAATCAAAACAAAAACTATTTTGTAACAATATTATTATTAAACAAATGTTATTTTGTACACCAGACAAATAAATTTCAGACTATTTCAGCAATAACACTTTCTTTTTTTCAGTTTAACTGAAACAATCTCTCAGTAGGTTGACAGTTTCTTGTTCCGTTATTGATTTTACAACTTTTTTTTCTGTTGTTCGCGCTATAATAACCTCAATATCTTAATACAAAAGTCTTTAACTAGTGCGTATTACCAGTGATGACTTACGGAACCGAGACGTGGCCCTTCACTGCAAGCCACATGTGGAAGCTCATAGTCGCTCGGCGAGATGTGAAAAGAGCTAAGGGCTAAATCCGCAGTGGTACTAGAGACACTGACATAGCTCTTAGGATAAGTATTCGGAAATGACAATGAGCCGGCCATATATGTAACCGTTGGGGAAGAAAGGTTCTCGAGTGGCAACCTCGTACCGACAAGCGCAGTGTAGACCCTTGATGACCGCGTGGCCTAGTGGTCAGGTACCTGACTTCGATAAATTGTTGGTTTTCGGGTCTGGTTGTGTTGTGATTGTCCCCGTGTTTCTGACACTGCATCCTAGCCTGCCTCCGATCTTATCGCATCAGCGTTACATCGGGCGCAGGTAGGTTGGGACGAGTGAGTGCCTCTGTGTTTGTGCGTACACATGAGGCACTATAATATCTCCTGCGCAGTTGATGGCTCTCGACTGTAGTCGGAAGTTGTCGCCGTGGTCGAAATCGACTAGGAGAACATCATCATATTTCATATTTAAATAATTTTACGTTGTGTTATTAGTAAATTATAATTGACCGATCAGGATACATATACTTCACGTAGTTATAGGCGAATTTCTTTTTGTCTAATTTTTATTACAAACTCATATTAATAATGATAGTTAGTATAGTAGCAGTACATGTCGAAATGTTATTATTTTGAATGATTTTTATTTACACACACATACACACACATTTACTTTGAATTAATAGCTTTTTTGGCAGCATTAATCGCGATTCTTACAAATAGCGATCTTTGCAATTACGGAACTTAAGCGTGAAACCCTGTTCTAAATATTGAAAATACCGGATTGGACCGGATTGAAAACCGGTTCTAAATTTTGTTACGGTTCTTCATTAGGGTTCCTTTGAAGGTCCCAGTTTTCGGTACGGTTCCGATTTGGTTGCCGGTACGGCTCCGGTTCCGATTTGGTTGCCGGTACGGCTCCGGTTCCAAAATAACAATACGGCAAAATAGAGAAGTTCTTGGTGTTAACCTACTTGTTAATAAAAAGGGTAAAGGTGCATCACATTATTTATTTATATTAGTTTATAAACGTATATATGAAAAAAAATTAATTGCTTCTTCTGTTCTAAATTTACGAAAATTCTAGAAACTACTTGAATAATTTTCTAGAGATAAGTAATATAGTAGGCCAAGTAACGGCACTATTATTAAATAAATAGAGACAATATTTAGAAAAACCAACAATTCCATTTTCTGAATATACAATAAGATTATCAGCATCATCAGAAAAACCAACTGAAACACATAGGAGTGAAATACCTGTGCATTTCTAGAAGCTCAACTCCAGCAGAAAGGATTTTTTGAAAGCTGGTCTTTTAATTAAATTTATTTTGTTAATACTGCAACACTAGGAATACTGCAACACTAGTTTAAACAAGTTTTGTTTGAATGCCGGTACCGTAAGGGTTTCTAAGGGTTCTTATTTAGGTTTCGGTATCGGTTCTGGTTATAGTATCAGAACCGCGAAATACCGGTAATCTGAAAGCCTCTCCAATCCTTGCGTTTATGTGCCATTTCTGTTTTGCGCTTTTAATTAATACGGTTTAACTTACTCGTACGATATTAGCTAGAAATATTTCAAAGGAGCATAAGGAAAAGTAACCTTTTTTAAATTATTTTTAAATTCAAAAGACACAGAATTGACTCTAAATATGAAGAAATAGTTATAATAAAAATCTTTATTCGTTTTCGGTTCGGGCGCTCACCTTAAATTACATGGCAGGCGCATTCGCCTATGTTCAATTCCCGGTGCCTGCACCACTAAAATGGTTCAGCAATATAATGTGCTTCTTTACCATGTGCTTAGCGGTGAAGGAAAACATCGTGAGGAAACCTGCATGTTAAGGAATAATAATATTTCGTCGTCTACCGACACGATGATGTCCGCCGACCTGCATTGGAGCAGCGTGGCGGACTTTTCCCGTCTCCAGAACCATTTTAGAAATTAGAGAGGGTCTTTGCAAAGCAGTGGGACATTTAGGGGCTATCGCTTTACTTTTTTTACTTTACTTTTAAACAATTATGAGGACCAGCAAGCCCATGTTTCTATGAACCGACAATATAATTCATAGAAGCGATAATCGTTAGGATAGAAAGGTTCTTGAGTGGCAACTACGTACCGGCAAACGCAAGCGGCCCCTATTAGATGAAGCGTCGTCCTGCACGCTTTTGCGGGAAGTCCATGGACGTGGTGCCTCAGGACCGCGGTATATGGCAGTCTTGCTCTTTGCTGACATGACGATGATGATGAAATAATTAGTTTTATTTTATCAGGCGTAATTGGTTTAGAATATAAACGAAAATGATAATGAATAATATCATGTTTATGATTCACTTTCTTCACTTCACTTACTGTGAGTTGCAAAATACATAGATTGTATTAAATAAGTATATATGTTAGAAAAATTGCAAGAAAGAAATTGCTTCATCATCATCATCAAAACACAGATAACGCCTACGATGAAGAAGCTTATAAATATTTTCAATTCTTAAACTCTTAATTTATACAGTCTATACTACAGATTATTTGTAATTTCTCTGTGCTACAACTATTAAAGAATATTTTGAAACTATGTTCAGTCTTTTTAACATTAAGTTACAAGAAAGAATACAAAGATAACTTTAAACATCATAATGCAGTTGAACTTATAAGCACGACAAAATCATTGATTAAATTTGTTAATTTACTGTTCTAAATTGTTATTACCTAAACATTTCGAAACTAATAAGCATATACAGCACGTGAATATTTTGCTTTATGCAATGTTTTAGCTAAACATCGTTTATTTCTTGAATAGAATCAACAGAAAAATAAATATTTGGGTACGCTTTGCCTTATTTTACGTTATTACACATCGGCACTCTTATCATAATACGTGCCCAAACGACTGAAGTAATGTTAATTCACGTGTGCTTGAGAACAAAACCCAAATTTCTTAACAAGAAGCCGCCAAATTGAAATATTACGTAAAAATATTGGTTCTTGATGGAGTTACGTAGTGAAGGAAGGAAAGTTACTTTGCTAAGATCCGCATACAAAATATAAAAATGGTGTATATTACCTAGTTTTTTTTTTTTGAAGAGCACCGCCCGCCCTCCCTCAGTAGCGTGCTCAAGCAAACTAACTCCGCCACCAGGAACCGCCACCAGGTACCCTCCACCAACCACTACAATACCACCACTAGATAATAAACACCACTGAAGTCGAGAACACGACACGTGTTTCGCCCCAAAACGAGGCATTATCAAGCGTCATAGACTCTACGACAGACGGCCGCCGAGTGACCGAGTCATGATAATGCAGGTAATATACACCATTTTTATATTTTGCATGTGGATCTTAGCAAAGTAACTTCAACCTTCCTTCATTATAATGGATTTCCGCAAAGTAGTGCCTGATTCTATTAACTAGGAGTTACGTAGAACAAATTGCATATTATTTTAGAATGCATTCTGAAATAAATTAACAATAAATCCTACCGAGGTATCGTAAGAGGTGACTACGGTATTATACGGACAGCTATTATTCGTGCCGATTCCGACTATTGGGCCCTAGTAAATAATAAAATAATTGCACAAAGCAGTAAAGAGTCACTGGTATAAATTATGAAACTATTTAATTTATATAACAAATTTAATATTTGATAGACTTTGCTCTGGTACAAGATGTTCAAACAACAATTTGATATCATACTAATTAATTGGAATACTGGTTGAATTTCGTGAAGCGATTTAATCAAATAAATGAATAAACTGCCTTGGGTAAATTTAGAGAGTGTCTTATTGTTACATTAGACGAAAACTAATCTAAAATGAATTTATAAATCAAGCGTTTTGTAATAAATATTGTTATTAATAATAGTGCTACGAGGGTGGATTGAAAAGTACTCGGCCTAACACAGATCCATTCAATTCTAAAAATCAAATCTACCCACATTATTTAGTTCAGTTCAGACTAGTTCATTGTGTGAAGTTCGAAACATGTGCGATAATTAGTTGTGATTTTATAAATTTATTAACAAAGTAATCGATTGTCAACGAGTTGGGTTTCCACAAGGTGTCTGCGAGGTGGGTTCCGCGACAGCTTTCAGTTGAACAAAAAAGGACGCGATTGACTATTTCACGCGACTGTTTGGAGTTATTTGAAGCCGATGCAGATGATTTTTTGAATTGTTTTGTTACTATGGACGAAACATGGGTTCATTACTGTACACCGGAAACAAAACAACAATCAAAACAGTGGAGAAGACCTGGTTCACCACCCCCTAAAAAGGCTAAGTCGATTTTGTCGGCAAATAAGGTGATGGCTTCAGTATTCTGGGACTCGAAAGGTGTGATTATGATTGATTATCTTGAAAGGGGTCAGACTATAAACTCTGATTACTACTGCACCTTACTACGTCGTTTACGAGAGGAAATAAAAGAAAAACGTCGAGGAATGCTCAGAAGAAAAGTCCTGTTTCATCAAGATAACGCCGCCGTTTACACGTCAGTACAGTCAATGGCTGGAATTCACAACTGTGGCTTTGAACTGTTACCGCATCCGCCGTATTCACCTGATCTGGCACCGTCAGACTTCTTTCTGTTCCATAACCTAAAAAAGCACTTGGGAGGTCAAAGATTTTCGACAAACGACGAGGTCAAAGCAGCTGTAGACGCATATTTTGACTCTAAGGAAGAATCATTTTTTTTAACGGTCTAAATGCTTGGAAGGGGAGGTGGCAAAAGTGTATTGAACTTGATGGTGATTATGTAGAAAAATAAAAATATAAGTGATTTAGTACGTGTTTATTTTCTTGGTTAGGCCGAGTACTTTTCAATCCACCCTCGTATATAATAATTTTAAGATTACCATAGGGTAAAATTATCTTTTAAAGGGAAATACGCGTTAAGTTATTGAAATCGCTGGGCTTATTCAGGTTAATAATCGGACTAGTGGTGATAAAATAATGCTTTAGCAAGTTTTTTAGCTTTAGGCTTCCATGCGATCTTTCATGGACCTTACAAGGATCGCAACAGCCTCTTGGGGTATTTGTTCCCACTCTTCAAGTACCGCATCTTGGAGCTCTTGAAGAGTGGCTGGAGCTGGATCTCGACGTTTTAGGTCATCCCAGAGATGTTCTATTGGGTTAAGGTCTGGACTTCGTGCTGGCCAATGCATAACAGGGATATCGACCTCCTGTAAATAATCCCGTACAATAGCCGCGGTGTGGCAACGAGCATTATCATGCATTAACATGAATCCATCACCGACATAACCAGCATACGGGACCACATGTTCCTCCAGGATTTCAGTAATGTACCGACCAGCATTTAATGACCCTTGCCCACGGCCACCCCGAGTCCGGGAAACGCACACAAGTTCCGTTTTCCCGTCGACGGAAATGCCGCCCCAAAACATACACGAGCCACCCCCGTATGGGGGTTGACAACGCCGAACAACGTCGCAGGGTTGTGTGAACCTCTCCCCCTGTCTTCTGTAGACCCTTCTACATCTGTCATTGCAGAAGAGACAGACCCTCGTCTCATCAGAGGAGAGTATGGTCCGCCACTGTTGTAGAGTCCACTCGCAATGATTGCGAGCAAACTCTAGGCGATCTCTGCGATGCTGTGCAGTAAGTTTTGGACCTTTAGCAGGTATATGGGCTGTTAAACTCTTTTCGTGTAACCTTCTTCTTATCGTAGAAACACTCACAGATGTTCTCCGAGTTGATCTGTTGTTGCAACTCAACAGCATTTGTAAAACGGTTTCGTAAAGATGTCGTAACGATGAAACGGTCATCTCTTTCTGATGTGCACCGTTTTCTTCCAGATCCCGGTTTTCTACCACCAGTCTGCTGAAAACGTTGGAACACCCGTCGAACTGAAAAACGGGACAGGTTCAACTGACAAGCAACGTCACACTGCCGCATCCCCGACTGCAATAGGGCAATCACTTGAGCGGCTTCTTCAGAGCTGGTGTCCATCTTTACTTGTTCTTACTTGGGTTACTTGTTCATGTGTGTTCACTGCAAAGTCTAAATTACGACTGGCCCATATTTCATCCAGATCGACCCTTTTATACCCTTTTTAGGTGGTGTAACTAGGGCCGTGGTAGCTCAGGGGCCTGGTGCTCGCCTTTAATTTCATAGTAAGCGAGTAACCTGGGTTCGATCCCCGGTGCCAGCACCTCTAATATTGTTCTACAATTTTAAGTGCTGATTTACCACGTGCTTAGCGGTGAAGGAAAACATCGTGAGGAAACCTGCATGTCCGAGGAATAGAAATATTTCGAGGACATGTGAAGTCCGCCAACCCGCATTGGAGCAGCGTGGCGGATTCTTCCTAGCTCCAAAACCCTCTCAGAAATGAGAGGAGGCCTGTGCTCAGTAGTGGGACATTTATAGGCTGAAACTTTACTTTACTTTTTTAACTAGCGTCCTTACTAACGAGCATTTGACAGTGTTTATTTTTGACGCTCTATAATGATAAATGTTTTAATGATTTCATGATTTTATTATTAATGTAAAGCTATTCAAATACCCATTTCAAACATACCAATATTTATATATTGGTATGTTTGAAATAATAAATATAATTCGTTTCTAGCCATTACAGCCATTTTTCGCGCAAACTCAGAGAGGTGCGATTTTTGTGACGCTGAGTTTATTTAACTCCTCGATGATCTCATTTGTGATAAACAGTTGAAAAAACCATAGGATCCATTATATTTCCACGCATTCGGGAGGCTAAAATATATTTAGGGACACAATCCTACAGCTAGGTCGACCCTTTGTAGTGTAGCCCAGACGACATACATATACCTATATTAACTACATTACATAGTCAGAACAGTCTAATTAAAAATATAAAAAAGCAAGACGCCTTTTCATTAATACCACACAACACATGGCGATCTAGACATGCAGTGCGCTATAACAATGCACGTGCATCGTTGTTATTGTTGAGCAAATATAGTTAATCTTTCCACATATTAAGGTTCTGTATTATATAGCTTGACGTAAACTTAAGATCATTCAGTGCAGTGGATGTGCCAGTTTTACATTCCTAAAATTGACGTCCAGCTTTGCAATTACTATAAAATGGGAACACTTACCGGGCTGACGCAGAAATCGACTGTTAACTCTCAGTTGCCATTGAGTTGGTACGGAAGATCAACAGACTAGATAATCCAAAATTTAGGCTGAATAAAGTAAAAATATATTTTATAGGTCATCATCATCATCATCATTTCAGCTTATCACAAGTCCACTGCTGAACATAGGCATCCACCATAGATAGCCACAAAAATTTGTAGCTCTAATTTTGGGGGATTTTGCCATAGTTGCCACGCTTGACAGGCGGGTTGGCAACCTCAATTTATTTATTCTGATGTTCCAGCAAGATGCTGCTGCCCATCTTTTGGTTTTAATTTTCCCTCTGTCGACTTTTACGACACCCACGGAATGAGATGGGGTGGTAGATTCTCTTAAGCCGCTACTATTTTATTATAAATACCTATAAAAACCATACGGTTTTTATAGGTATTTATAATATAGTGAATCTAACAGAGACTAAATTTAAAACTTATGCTGCAAAGAGTATTATAATTTGAATGATTATTTCAATAATAAGGACGCATGGAAAGTGTTCGTCTATAATAGTTTGATATCAAGTAACGTAACAAATGACGTGACTGTTATTTTGTAATGAGCTACTCATATGTAAGTATGTTTATGTTCGTATAAGTATTTACGATGTACCGATGTAGGAGTTGAGTATGTCATGGTCGCTTTAATGTCTGTGCTTGCCGCGGCGTCGTGAGACGGGTCGTCCACTTCCCGTTAAAATGATGGAGGAGGGCAATGTCTGCCACATGCGACATACTCGTGAACAGAAGGTCTATTGTGTAACTATGGTACTCGTATGTTTCGGGATCGGTTTTATTTCGGAGTTTGGACCTCATTCATTGGTTAATCGGGATCAAATAAAACCGATCCCGAAACCTACCAGAGTTACACAATAGACCTCAAGGTGCTGTTTGTGAAGTTTGTAATACCTATACATGTATTATTATTAAATTTGTTTGAAAATTTTGTCACGGAGCACGCTTCGATTGTCTATGAGACAATTCTTGGTAAGTATATATATATATATATATATATAATGTTTTATGACAAATAAAAATAAAAGAGTTACAAAAAAGGGGATACCTGCGGACTTTCTTTCGTCTGTTTCTTCTCCGATAAAGGAACGGCATTACGAAACGGTGATAGATTATAAAAAATGAGGCTTGACAAACGAAATGTATATTTCTTACGTCGAACTATATAGAATTTTGATTTCATTTTAATTTCAAAGCAAGGCGATATACCCAAACATGCGAATATGTGTCAGAGTTTACGTAAAATTACTTTAATTGGACTTCTAAGATTAATGTTGGGCTACAGTAGAACAGATAATCATAGACACCGCTGAAAATCAACGCAGTTCCAATATTGCAACGGTTAGTATGGAGTCGGTGTTCGGCTTGGCTACCTATTAAATACATACATACATTTCTTAATAATTGCAATCCTTTGTTATAAAGATGCAAAAAACTATATATAAAAAGGCATCGATTAGAACATCTACTAGAATTTAAATTTATTGCTAAGTTTTGCTTGCACGACATAAGATTCGCCATCGCCATTATAAAATCTATTGATAAGAATTATTATATCAGAAAGCTACGTATTTATTTTCAAAATTTTATTACTGTTTTATATATTATTACCGTAATATTGTAATTATTTATATATTTCATATTATTTTTTTTTCTTTAAACGACATCTGTGTGCAAATGGGGGTTGACACTGAAAATCAGTGCTGTGACGGAATTCGCTTCCGCTGCAGTGTATGCTAAGTTGGTCAACCTCGTTTGCTAGGAGTACGGCGTACAATTTCCATACTTTTATTTTAGTTACCATTTGTGTTTTTAGTTTCTTTTTTTTTATATTTTTGTACTGCTATTTTTATTTTTTTATTATGTATTACTTTTGTGTACGTCTGCTTCAAGCAAATAAATGATTTTTTTCTTTCTTACATATTACATACTCGTAGTTTAGTAAAACATATCAATCAAATAAAAAAAGTAAAATTGGTGACAGTATGTGTTTGTAAAAGTATTGGGAAATTATTCATTAAATATATAAATTCATAGAGTCACGCCTCTTTCCCATAGGGGTAGGCAGAGACCACATCTTTCCACTTGCTACGATCCTGACACACATATTTAGCTTCCTCTACTTACATTAGTGTTTTCATACAAGCTCGTCGGTTGCGGGTACTTTATACGTGGCCTTTCCTTAAAACGATTCATTAAAAGTTTCTTACGTTTTATATGAAAACTCAAGACTTTTTTTTATTTTATTTACATTTAATTACAGCATATGGGCTATTTTGTTCGATGATTTTTTTTTCATCTTGAAGGTAGTGACATGATCCCGTTGCTGTAGAAATTTTGGGACTTCTGAGATCCTTTCTTGATGTTAACCTGACACTACCTAAATAATTCAGAAGAGACCGAAACAGGTAGAAATCTGAAGGTGATAGGTCAGAGCTATATGACGAATGCATTGGCACCTCCCAGCCAAACTCTCTTAACATTTTCTGAGTGGCTAAAGTTGTGAGTGGTCAAACGTTGTCGTGATAAAAGACCACACCCTTTCTATTGATCAATTCCGGCCGCTTTCTCTCAACTTCTTGCTGTATTCTCATCAGTTGTTGGCAGTAGAGATCCCAATCGATGGTTCTGCCTGGCAGTAAAACCTCATAATGAACGAACAACGCCCTTTCAATCTCACCATACACAGATCATCACCTTATTACGAGTTAACCCGGGTTTTGGCACTGTCTGTGAAGCCTCACCGACCTTTGTACACGACTTTTTCGCACGTTCTTGTCGTACGTGAAACACTTTTCATCGCCAGTTATCAATCTCTTCATAAACGGTTCAGTTACATTACGCTTAAATATAGAATCTCAAATGAGTACACGGTTCATTAGGTTTTTTTTCAGTGAGCTAGTGTGGTACCCAAGTACCGAGTTTGTACCCAGTTTTTTTCAAATGGGTGAAAACTGTTTTGTGGTCAATTCTCAGTTCTTCAGCTATGTTATAACTACTCGATCTTGCTTCACTTTTTTAAAAATGACGTCCATTAATCCGTAACAAGGCGACCAGAGCGAGATGCATCTTTGACATGAAAATTCCCGGATTGAAAACGCTTAAACCAACTTTGTGCTACTCTTACTGGCACTGTATTAAGTCCATAAACGAGGCAACTAGCGTTGCATTTTTACTTTTTAATAAAATTTGAAAATTTATCGAATTTCTTCATTAAATTCACTCATTTCGACAGAGAGAAAAACAAATAAAATTTATACATCATAAGATTTATACATCATAACTTACTTTAACATGAAATATTTATAATTTTACCTTCCAACGCCCACACAAAGAATGTGGTGCGAACGCAAGACGCAGTAAGCTCACGCAGCAAAATATGGAAAATAAAAGTTCTTTTACTTAAAAATTATATTTTTCTCGTGAAATTAGTGCACGTGCCGGCTTTCATTTCGAACTGCGTTACTTAGTTGAAGTGCTCTCGGCTTACGGCTCCTTGACTTTTAAAATTCTCAAATGTTGGTTACTGTAAGATACCACATAACTTAAAAATGTATAAAATGAAATAAAACAGATTAAATAAAGAACATATAATAAGCAATATACCGTACGTTACCACTGGTTGTATTATCACAACCTCAGAGAAGCGCACGATCAACCATTATAAATTAAACTAATTTATAAATTAATTTTAGTACTTGTACAAAAAAACCGAGATTATCACAAAAAAAAATTAGACACTCCCGCAGGAGACTTATTTAAAAACTTTTCCAATCACTTAAATTCAATCTTCTTTGTTCCTAACAGAACTAAGCTCTTTTAGATTACTTGTGTTTTAGTGATAAAAAGTAACCAAAAGTTTGCTTTGAAAATCAAAATTAGATCCGACTTTACTGTCTATGAATAAAAAGAAATTCCAATTCCTATAAAAAAAAATCTGCCATATTTACAATAATTTACAAGGTTTGCACCGGCTTTACGAATAACTGAAAAACATTAAGTATGTATCTTACAAAACATCATCGTTATCGCCATCAACCTTTATAAGTGAAGTGAAACAAAAGGTTCACCTGATGGTAAATGCAACGTTCACCCATAACAAATGGGTGGTGTCTGGGTGCTGCGTCACTCAGAAATTTGTTAACAACATGTTTTTTGTTAACGACTTATTTTGGTAATAAGCTTTGAGATATGAAAATCGTACACTTGATTTTGAATGCCTACGCCTTCACTGAACAGTTTCAATGCTTGCAAACTTTGATTTACAAGGTTTTGGCACTGCACTGCGTACGTCACCGTGAGAAGTCTTATTTCAATAGCTAGCTATCAAGTAAAACGGAATGCAGTTATTCTTGCACGTTACTGCTTTCCAGCAGATTGACAGTATGATATCCATCAGCCATAGATAACAGAAATCTACCTGCAACTGTATAAAAGTTTTACAACCAGTAATCTGCTTTCTTTCGAAAGCATGGGATTTTACTGGCGTTTACCATAGGCTACTTTTACGAAGCCTCTGGGTGGAAAAGCAAAATAGTAAAACATTAGTGTCTATATCGATTGTTACTCATAAAGTGGTAACGTTAATATACGCTTTTAAAGACTAGAGACTGAAGCAAACTATTTTCTACTATCTGCAATTGCTGTAATACCAATTGTTTCGAATGTAAACTACATAATAACTCTATAATCGCCTATAAGCATCTCTTCCCTTTCTAACTTCACTTATTTCTTAATATGTGATACATATAAAACTATGTAACTATGTATATAACATATAAAACAGAGTGTGCTAACTACTTTGAATTTCTATTTGTCTTCAAACTTGTTAAATGGCACTCAAATGGTGAGCACATTCCATTTACGTCTAATTTTGAAAATGTGGTTGCGGTATTATTTGGATTTATTTATTTATATTGAAGTTATAAATAAGTATATTTATAAATGATTCACATTCTAGTACTGTATGTTCTTATATAAACTAGTTTGCAAAACTATTGATAAACGATTTTACGAGCTTAACAGTTTGAGTGAATATTCTGCCCGCCTTGATCAAAAATAATTCAGGAAGTGGCGATCCGCAAGCTGCGGGGGGTATAGTAAGGGGTAAGGTATTAATATTTTACTTATTATATTTATAAAATTATTTAAATATTTCCCATTTAATATACTTCATTCCAAGAATTATCAAAAACATTACTAAAAAAAAGAAAGCACTTATTTAAAAACTAAACTAGATAAAAAATGCTGGCCAAATCGCCGCCGTCTGTGGGCAGCGTGGCCAGCAAGCTTGCCGAGTTGCCACGCTGTATCGCGAGGCTGATTCGCTGGCCAAAGTATGAGCCAGCTCTTGGGTCACCGGAAATGGTAACCAGGCGCGAGCAGATATCAAGTTATAAAGATATAAAGTTTCGCGTCTGGTCCCCACGGCCCGAGTGTCTCCATGCCAAACGGCACAAATTTATAGCCCTCACGGAGGCACGCAAGGCCGTGATGACCCATATGGTCAACCTCTTTACCACAACGGCAGCGATGTGGCTCGTTAATTTTTACTCAAATGGAATTTAACAATTTTAAAATTCTATGTTATTATTAATTTATTGTTACCTGGTAGCCGTGGTAGCTCAGTGGCCGAGCGCTCGCTATGATAATTTCATAGTGTGCGAGTGACCCGAGTACGATCATCGGGGTGCCAGCCCGCAACTCGGGTCACTCGCGTATTCTCGATTTCGGTGGTGTGTATTGCATGGTAGTGGTATTGTTTTGGTGAAAGGCGCTTTTCAAAAACTAGATAATACACTATTCTTAATTTTGCATGCGGATCTTAGTAAATTAACTTACTTTCCTTCAATCGCATACTAAGAGAACAGCAATTTAAAGTTTTAGTCCTCGAAATGAAGGAGAGCGTGAATAATTTCCCCAGTGCCAAATGAGAAAACATGAACAAATCAGAAAAGAAGTAATAGCATATCATACACGAAGAAAGTTTATTTAGGATCGAATAGACAATAGATAAGTAATGTTTTACAGAGTGACGTTTCTCGTGCGATTTTTCCTGATAACGAGCACAATCGGATCGTTACTTTATTTTATTCTTATAGTTCTCGTTAGGTTACCAATTTATTTATAGGAGGAAATGTTGTGAAGACGAGAATTTTGATTGTTATACGAATAGATATTGACAAAATATCTACTCAATAATTTTACTAACTCAACTAGTTTAATAATATACAGATTACTGTTTGAATGTGAAAATAACATAGTTTCTTAATACTCGTAGATAGGCGAATTATGTGACAGTGTTGGCATTACAAATGCTTAAGAATACATAACTTGAAATGCTGCACAAAATTAAATGGATGATAATTAAAGATATACACAAATCAAATTGTTACATTATTCAAATAACATACGCCATGCATACACACTCACACATGTAGATGCACGCAAGTAGAAAAGAGCTAAATAGTAGAGGTGATAGACAAATAAATAACTATCGGGGTATGAGTACTGAGAAACAAAGTTTCACTCGATGCTCAAAACCTGAAGGTCACCTAGCGCCCCGCTACGATGCTCTCAGGTAGTCTGAACAGGCAAAGCCTACTTTGTTCTGAGTGTTTTTCTGTTTTCTCAGAAGTGTTTTTTGTTTAAGACGTCATATTGCAAATCTACTCTATAGTAGTTACACTAACGTAAAATAACCTAACGGTTCTAATGAAACTAGTGTAGGTACCCCGTAGGTTCCCTCGCGGTTGTTCTGGGAAACGCTTAACCGGAAGAAGTCCACAGTCGTTTCCGCAAGCAGCAGCAGCTGAGTCGCTATCCAGGCCCTCGGCCAGGCTCTGGGACTCCGAGATGGAGTTCGGCTCACTAACTTTAGTAGCGAAGACTAAGTAGAAGCGAAAAAAACTTTCGCGCTTTCTGCGGACCGGACACCCACGCCTAAGCTGCCAAATCACTTGACAGCAAACAGATCCCACAACCGCTGCCTCACAGCATGGCTCCGCCATCTCGCAGCAGGCCGCCACTGCCTCACAGCAGGCTACCGCTGCCTCGTAGCAAGCAACCGTTGTAGTCTGTCTGTGTCCTCGGTAGAAGCCCCGGTCAAAAAGGCCTCCCAAGCCAATTTCACAAGCTAGAAATTGCTATAACCGTGCTAGGTGCGTCAAGTGCCTAGGCGACTATACCATCAACTATGCCAGGCCTAAGGAAAAAAGGTTTTATCCGCCTTCGGTCCGCATGTAAGGCATGTAAGCTTTTGTTGTTGCATGAATGGGCCGGCTCGACCGGGGCGGTACCACGACCTCACAGAATACCGGCGTGAAGTAGATGTTTAACAAACTTCTGCGTTTCGTCTGGTGAGTGCAGGTAACCGGAGGCCCACCCACACCCCTCCCCCAAAACATGGTAGCGGAAATAAAAAATCTACCCCAGAGGGGTACCAGCACCACCGCTTCTGGAGAATCCCCCTCTGGGCAACCGCGCTCGGACTACCAATCGCTACCTGAGCGTGGATGCTCAGGCTGGGGGGGCTCGTATTCTGGGGGGGGGCAAAGTTCCGCTCTGTTACGACACTGTTCGAGGCAAACGTAGCAAAAAACCTGCGGCAGCAAAATATCAGGGGACTACATTACAATCTTGATGCCGTCCACTACCATCTGGAGACGGCAAAGCCGGCCTTGCTTTTTCTTACCGAGACGCAGATATCCTCTCCGTCGGATACCTCTTATCTTTCCTACCCGGGGTACAAGCTGGAACATTCCTTTGTGCCACGGGCCGGGGTTTGTGTTTACGTCAGAGAGGATATATGTTCTCAAGGCCTCGGCAGCCTTGAAGGTAGGGACCTGTCCATCCTTTGGCTACGCATAGACAGCGACGACCACCCACGCGTCTATGGGTGCCTCTATAGGTCCCACAGCGGTAATACCGAAACTGACCGACTCATCGACCACATCCAAATGGCGGCAGATTCCGTGCTACAGCAGATCCAATCCGCAGAGATCGTGGTACTCGGCGACTTCAACGCCCACCACGCCGAATGGCTACGCTCTCGAACCACTGATCATGCGGGGACATCTGTTTTTGACTTTGCCTTGGCATATGATCTGACACAACTGGTTACTTCGCCAACGCGGGTTCCAGATGTGGAGGATCATACACCTTCCCTGCTGGATCTTCTGCTGACCTCTCATCCGGACGGCTATGTGGTTTTCGTCGATGCCCCTCTGGGATCTTCGGACCACTGCTTGATCCGGAGTAAAGTGCCTATCATGTGCCCATTGCGGTTGCGATTTGCAGGCTGCCGCCGTGTGTGGCACTTCAGGTCAGCGGAATGGGAAGGTATGCGGTCTTTCTTTGCATCCTACCCATGGGGGCAGGTTTGCTTCTCGCTGGATAGTCTCGACGTCGTTGCTAATTCTGTCGCCGATGTGGTACTTCAGGGAATGGAACTCTTCGTTCCATCCTCTGTGGTGCCCATCGGTGGTAGATCTAAACCATGGTTTGGTGGCACCTGCAGAATGGCATCTCGCCAAAAGCAGCAGTGTTACCAGGCCTGGGTTAATGCATCGACGTCTCGGGATTCAAAATCTAGCGATTTTAAGAAGAAGTACAACTCTGCCTCCAGGTCCTTCAAAAGAGTCATTGCTGCGGCAAAGTCTGAGCACATTGGCAGAATTGGTGAGAAACTAGTTCGTCTTCCTTCCGGAACACGTGCGTTCTGGTCCCTCGCCAAGGCTGTCCAAGGGAATTTCTGTCAGCCATCACTACCATCTCTGCGCAGGGAGGGACAACTCGCTGGCCCATGACGCAAAGGAGAAAGCCGATCTTCTAGGTTCTCTTTTTGCGTCCAACTCGACTCTCGATGACAGGGGGAACTCACCGCCGACCATCCCGTGCAGTGAGTGCTCTATGCCGGACATCCGGTTTTTTCAGAGCTCAGTGCGCAAAGCAGTCCTCTCCCTGGACATCCAAAAGTCGAGTGGGCCCGATGGAATTCCCCCTATTGTGTTGAGGATGTGTGCTCCAGAGTTGGCACCGGTCCTTACGCGTCTTTTCCGGTACTCCTACTCTCTAGGCGTCGCCCCGAAGGCATGGCAGACAGCTTTTGTGCACCCGATCCCTAAGAAAGGCGACCGCTCAGATCCGTCCAACGACAGATCGATCGCCATCACCTCCATGTTCTCCAAAATAATGGAATCCATTATAAACTGCCAGCTCTTGAGGTACTTAGAGGAGCACCAGTTGATTAGTGACCGCCAGTACGGCCACCTGCTCGTTTGCCTCCTACTCTATAAAAAAAAAAATAAAAAAAAACTAATTATCTCGACTGCCCAAAGCGCCAAAACCTAAAAGACCTGCGGTCAAACCGGCACCCACACCTAGGTACAACGTACTTCCCAGGCCACTCCCGCATCAATCTGAAACGCGACTCTATCAGTCGCACTGGCCGCACTCTTAAAGCAGCCTACTTCACCGCACCTCGATGCGATCCCATCTACGAGTACTATCACTTCAGTCGGTAATACGAATCTTGCGGTTCTCTCACTAGGCACATCCAAACTGCCATCGAAGATTCTTCGGTAGTCGTCCGCTGCTGGACCCTGCTTAACGACATTAAGGACCTACTGAAGTGCAAGAATGCAACCACTCGCGCTCACGGCTTATATCCGTAACCGTACCGTAAGTAACTAGAACAACTCTACAGGCTCTGCAGCGTGAGGTTGGAACACGCATGTAGGATTTAAATAAAACTTGTTTTTACGGTTTTTATCGCGTTTAATTTTGTACTATGTATTTATAATCTGACGTTTTACAGCACCCATGGTCACGGGGGAACTGAGGTGACAGATGTCCTGATGTCACAGTTAACCCGGAGTACCTTCAGCTTTTAATTTTTTTTGGTCTGATCTACGCAGATAGAGCTAACTGTGTTTTGAAGTCTCGCATTGGTATGCTTAGTTTTTGGTTTAATTTTATTGATTATAGGATCCCAAAACAGAGCAAAATTTAACGCGATAAAATCCGTAAAAATTAGTTTTATTTAAATGTGTAGTATTCGCGTAAATATAAGAAATCATTACACGCATAGAGGAGTTCAGGAACAATCGGTGGAATAATAATCACTCAAAGGAGGCACCGTCCGTCCAGTGCCCCCTCTAGTAAGTCCCAACAAACCGCCTGCTTCTCTAGACGAAGCAAATGCAGATTGTCTAGCTGACAGCCTTGAAAATCAATGTTCCCTAAGCACCTTACCAGTGTTTCTCAGGGTTTCACAACCGCTTCGCAATTCCGTAACACTGGTCATTAGCACTTAAGTTCAAATAAAACCCAGTGATGTAAATCTATTGCCTTTTAATGTCTAACACGGTACACACTTTTTACTTACTTTTATATTGCCTCTTAACTTTTTTTTTGGTTAATCTTTTGTCTTTTAATGTCTAACACGGTACACACTTTTTATAACTTTTATATTGCCTCTTAACTTTTTAAACACTTCGCCACATAGTTTTATTGACCACAAAGAAGAGTACAACAAATTATAAGTTATAACACTCTATGGTATTATTAAGCTTAAACACCTGGTTCTAAAGTCTCTTACAGTCAGTGGGTTAGAGTGCGTGGCGTTAGAGTCAAAGTATCAGCGAGAGGCTAACTTTTGATCTTGGGCTCGGGTGTCGTCCCGTGGGTGTTGCCAAAGTCGACAGAGAGAAAATTTAAACCATAAGATGGGCACCAATATCTTCATGGAACATCTGTGTAAATAAACTGAGGTTGCCAACCCGCCTGCCAAGCGTGGCAACTATGGCAAAATCCCACCACAATGAGAGCTACAAACTTTTGTGGCAATTTATGTAGGAGGCCTATGTTCAGCAGTGGACTAGTGATAGGCTGAAGTGATGATGATGATGATGATGAGGGGGTGTAATCAGCCTAGGACGAATACCGCTCGGCTCTAAACTCGGTAAATGTGTGGATCCAAGGTGAGCCTTGTGTCTAATACGACGCCTAAATATTTGACTGTCTTGTCCCAGGAGATTGGAAGATATGGCTTTATACGCCGCGAGATGTACATAGCTGCACTGTTGGTGGTGTTGACCTCGATCATCCATTTTCGAAACTAGTTCCCTAGGCTTCAGGCTGTAGATTGGAGGCACTTACAGATTATGTCTGGATTACGACCAGTCAGATAAAGACCTGTAACGTCTGCGCAGAGGGTGAGTTCGACACTGCTGTCGTGCGGTATGTCGTTAGGATAAAGGGTGTAAAGTAATGGACCTAAGACTGAACCTTGAGGTACGCTGGCATGGATGGCATGTGTTTTAGATCGCACCCTCTCGATGCGGTGGCGGAAGGTTCGACTGCGAAGAAAATCTCGTATGATAAGTACGAGGCAATCTGGCACCCTCGAGTTCATTCATAAAACTTGTATATGAGCCTGTTGTGCCGGACCGTGTCAAATGCTTACGCCACGTCGAAGAAGAGCGCTCCGGTATGAAACCCACGAATGAAACGCGATTGAATGTGCTCCCTGATCCGGTGCACCTGATGGGTACATGAGTGTTTTGCACAGAATCCAAACTACTCGTGGATGGGAATCCCTGTAGACAGCATGAAATTTCTAAAGCGGGCGAGAAGACGTTCGTAAACCTTGTCTAGAACCTTGAGGAGGGTAATAAGCCGGTATGCGGTGGGATCGAACGGGATTTAATTGACACAAAATGTACAATAAAGGGCGTTATTACGAATAAAACAAACGTTTAAAATTTATAAAACTAATAAAACAATTAAAAATGTAGCCTTCATAGCGATCACCAATCCGGCTGCCCAGTGTGGTATACTGATTGAAACGAGGTGTCAATTCGGGATTAAACTCAGGTCACTCGCGTACTATGCTAACTACAATTTTTAGCTACTCTTATTTAGATTTACTTATGTAAAGTATATATTATTTCAGGAATTTATTAACTTTTAAATATAAAATACTTCTGAAAAAAGGTAGTTAAAAATTATTTATACTCGTATAAAATTCGATTGGTACTGGCTATACATGCACCGCGTTACCAGCCTTAAAATTGTATATTTTGGATGCCGAAGGCAAAATATAAACGTACTATTATAAAGTCGTTTTATAAATGGATCTTATTATTTCGTTTTATCGACCACTAAGCTGCGTGTTGCCGTTTTTTAATATTTTCCAATAACCTGATTTCGGTCTTTTCAACTCAGTGTTTTCAAAAATTTACAATTTTGATAAATCAATTCTCAGCAGACTTTTTCTTCTGAAAGTTATTGGGAAACTAGATACTGAGTAAGTTAAACAACAACCATGGCTCTATCTTTTGATAAATGACGTAAGATACATTTTTATATTCTGTAACTGAAATCGTGGACAACAGCTAATGACAAATACGCATTAAAAACGAGAACACCCTAAGTCCTTTTCGTTGTTTCCCTCTACTTTTGCCCTTCTCTTCATATCAGCTTATCTTAGATTTATTTACTTCAGTACATATACACTTTGTGCTGTCCCTTTTTTTATTGGATATAGTGACTAGACGAGCAGACGTTCACCTGATAACGTGAACGTCTGCCCATAATAAATGCTGTTTCACTCAAAACATTTGTGTGGCACAACACTGCGCCCGTCCTGAGACATCAGTTCTTAAGTCTGATATGCCTAGTTATTAATAATTATAAGTTACTGGCTCTTATTAGCTCTCAGTGCTCTTCAGACCGAAACACAGTAATGTTTGCACACTACTGCTTCATGGCAGAATGACTTGTCCTGAGCTCTACCTAGACGGATTCCTGTATAGAAATCCTACCACCAGTTAATGTTTATATACAATAATCTATACCAATAATAAAATTGAAGTGTCTGTCTGCTATTTCAAAATAACATTAGTCGATAATTTTGATCCAGATTTCTACCGACTTCAGTGTAAAAATGGGTGTTAGAGATAATCGTCTTGACCATGTATATTTTAAGATCTCTTTATTTTATTTATAGTCTTCTACTATAAAGATCAATGCTTTAATGACTTACTTTTCATTCAATCAAGTGTAAGTAATGTAGTTAATAATGGAATGCGTATTGTTGGAACTAACTTCTGGCCGGACACCGCCCTTACTACTCTATATGCTATACTGCAACTTTAACGGATATACGTATATTTAAAATGAATATAGTACAACTGACAGAAAAAGGATCCCGTTAAGCACAATCTTTCTATAAATGATACACCTAAAGGAATAATAGATTTAGTACGCGATCTTGGCTTGCACTTACTTACGCAAGCGTATTAGGCATATTTGCTATCGTCATACGTCCTCGCCATACTGTACTTCTTCACGTACAACTATATAAAACCAATATTACGCAAAATAATTATAAAAATTAAAAGTAGACTTTTGAAAACTAAGTATAAATAAAAATCATAATTAATTTGCGCTATTATATAATACTATGTGATGCCCGCGACTTGGACCGTTTGGATATAGGTTTTTAAAAAATTCCGTGGGTGCAATATGATTTTTCGGGATAAAAAGTACCCACAACCGACGAGCATGTGTGAAAACGGTAATGAAAGTAGAATAAGCGAAAGATGTGTGTCAGGATCGTAGCAAGTGGAAAGATGTGGGCGTGACTGTGTGTAAAAGTACGTATGTATATGGAATAAAATCCCATATCCGTCTCCAGGATGTAAGCTATCTCTCTGCCAAATTACGTCAAGATGGGTTCAGCGGTTAAACCGTGAAAATGTAATAAACAGACAGAGGGACAGCGAGAGTTACTTTCCCATTTATAATCTTAAGGCATATACTATAAACATACTATGGATAATACCTATCAAGTAAACGGTCAGATAATCTAGTAGCTTAGTTGATCTCAACATATTATATATTTGTCCGGGCTGAATTGCAGATACTCTTCAATAGGCGTTGTCACCAAATCTGTCTTAATAAATATTCTCGCACACACAAATACACGTAAGCACGCACCCGATCATGCTACGTACGCACGCAAGAATACATACTAACATGCACAGATATATATATATATATATATATATATATATATATATATATATATGTATTATATATATATATATTTTTTTTTCGGTGATGTAATTGCTGTTAGCCTTCTCGGCTTTTACAGCTTCATCGGATACTGTGCTCGCGGGCCAGGGGCCCGCATGCCAGGTTTGGTTTGACCCAAACATAAATAAATAAATAAAAACTCCTACAAAAACCTCGAAATTCGGACTGTGTCGCGTTCGCTGCGTGCTTTCGCGATTTCGAAAATCTTAAATATTTCAAGTCGTCTAATGACCGTCCGAGGGAGGCTGCGGGCGTCCATTCGGACTGTCGACTTGTGTGTCGGTAACTCTGGGCGGTGAGAACCGCCCTGGAACACGGGTGAATCGTGTGTACGCGGTGTGATTATTGACTATTGCGCGCCGCTCTCTACGGCGGTCGCGCGTCGTGGTGCGTGTTATACTCGTATTAAAGCTATTGACTGTGAATAATGTATACTTTATTCTTAAATTAATAAATATTAGACAATTTTAAAAGATATACAAATGTAAAATTAGATTGCTTATTTTTATTATAATATAATTGGTTAATATTAGTTAGTGACTATCTATAATAGCAACAGTTATTGTATTGGTTAAGATATTTATTATTTTTTTTTTGCTTCAACACAAGTGTTTTCTTCAAAATATGTTATTCAAATTTTAATTTTATTTATTAGTTATTTTAAAAAGTAATATATTATAAAAATTTAAAACTTTAAACATTAATAATTATGAATCTTGAAGTGTTTTTGTGTTAAGATTGTTAAATTCATATGTTTCAATTCTGTTCATGTGTAATGATATATATTATAGTAATTCGTTCAATTTAGTGATGTACCTATATGTCATTATATGTGCATCATTTTCAATACTTTTATTATTGTTTTTTTTTTATTAAAAAGGGGGTTGTCGGTATATGTAAAATGTGAGGGTAGGGAAAAGAAGTGATGAAATAAATCAGTCTGCATGCTAAGCTCGTGGTATCATTACATGTTCCTTATATCAGACATAGCGAACGCCATCACTGCGTCTAAACTGACCCCGAGGTATTCGACGCTCTTTTCCCAGGGAATAGGGCGTCCGAACAGGGTGATCGTGCCTAGCTGCTTGTTGCCGATTGGCTGACATCGTCTAGCGGGCTTTGGTGTGCCCCTCGAGAAGTATATCGCTACACTTTTCTCGGGGCTTACCTCTATTCTCCATTTTCGGAACCATTCGCCTAGGCGATCGGCTGCGGCTTGGAGTTGAATCGTTATGCGGCCCTTGTGCTTGTCGGAATAGTACAGCGCCGTGTCATCTGCGAAAAGCGCAAGATTGACTTTCGGGTCTTTAGGAATATCGCTAGTGTATAGCGAGATGAGGAGTGGGGAGAGGCATGAGCCCTGAGGGACACGGCTTGAGGAGCGCGTTCCCTCTACCCGGAAGCAAAATAGGCGGTTAGACAAGATCGCTCGTATGATGTTCACGAGTCTGTCTGGCACTTTAGTGTGATACAACTTGTAATACAAGCCGTCGTGCCAGACTTTGTCAAATGCCTTTGCGACATCGAAAAATAAGGCCCCTGTGCCTACAGGCTCAGGGCGGTCGTTTAAATTCTCTAAAATGTGCTCCGTTAAGCGGTGCACTTGATGAGTACACGAGTGTTCGGGGCGAAAGCCGAACTGCTCGTCTGGAAGAATATTATTTGTAAGGACATAGTCTTTTAATCGACTGATGATAATTCGCTCTTAAATCTTAGCCATCGAGTTGAGCAGACTTATTGGGCGATAATTAGACGGAATGTTCCTAGGCTTATTAGGCTTCGGAATGCCTATAACGTCGGCTTCCTTCCAGTCGTCCGGGAAGGAGCAGCTGGAGAGGAGCGCGTTAAAAATACTGACTAACAGACACAATAACAGCGTAGTTAGACATTTCATCACCCTGTTGTTTATGCCGTCGAGGCCGGGCGCGGATCGGTTTTTAAGATTTTTGACTATCTTAGTGACTTCGTCGAGAGTCACTGGAGGCAGTGGTCGCCCACTGGTGGTATTGCAGCCCTGCGTTCGAGTTCCGCGGCCACCTGCTGCAGGTGGTTGGGATCCGCAGGCGCGAGAGACGGAGTGCATTGGCTCTCTAAACTGTCTGCGAGGCATTCGGCTTTTTCGCTGTCGTCAAAGGCGAGCGAGTGATTGTTAGATCTAATGAGTGGTGGCAAGGGTGAGACCGGCTCTGCTTTGAGAGATCGTGCCAGCTGCCAGTAGGCAGTGTGCGACGGCTCGATTTCTCCAAGCAGCTGTCTTGATTGTACTCAGATAAGCGCACTTTAACATCCCTTTGTAGGAGGCGCAGTCTGAGTCTATTTTCGACTGTTCTATATCTATCGTGCGCTTTAGTCGCACGGTTATTTTTTCTAATCAGGCGTCGGAGGTCCGCCGGTAGGTTACAGCGTCGATCGCTCGACACCGTAACCGTCCGGGAGGAAAGATAGATAGACAGAGAGAGACCAACACTAGTACACAATGTACCCGGATACACATACTTGCACCCACGTTTGCACCCGAGCAAGTGCATGCTCTGTCGTCGATGTAGGTAAAAAATGGAATTGTGATAGATACGTTGTTTGCTAGTTTTTTATAGGAGAGGTGGCAAACGAGCAAGCAGCCCACCTGATGGTAAGTGATCACAGCCACCCATGTACAGTGAACATGTAATAAGTTTTATAAATGGACGTTAAAAGTATAAATTGGAGACCTGCAGTTGGCTTTTATTCTGTATAATTGTATAGTTACTTTATGAATAATTTCCTTGAATGGATTAAAGAATTGAATGAAGCAATGCTGTTTAGGTCGAAAGCAGTAGATACCGCTCCTTTGAGGTGTATTTTTGGTAAATCTCCGCTAATACACATTCCGCCGTCATATATATACTCTTGGTACGTTAAGACGGGGTGTTAAAATTTTAGCTACAGAGGGATCTTCCTCTCCCCAAAGTTGAAAATGTGACATCGGGACGAGAGTGTGCGAAAACATAACTGTAATTCCGGCAAAGGGTAAAAAGTAAGATTTTAGCCGGTAAATTCCAACATAATCACAAAAATATATGTAACAAATATTTTTATGTATGTACTTTATTAATAATTAAGTCTATATATATTTAAATATATAGACTTAATTATTATTCATTAATAATTGCAGAATATTACAGTGCAAAATAGGCACTAAAAATATATATAAAATAAGCAAGATCTAAGATATGTCGTACCCGGGTATCGTTGACTTTCGTCTTTAGAGGCAGGAAACATAAATCAAATGCTAGAAGGATGGCGCAGATCTTTATCGGAAAACTGTATTCAATGTTGTGAAGCTATTCATTTTAGGTAACGTAATAGAATCTGTCCAAAAGAAGAAATGATTAATCAAACATTAATCCCTCCACATTTTTTTCGATGAGGTCAATAGATTTTATCTGAGTATTAATAATAAATGATTAAAGTAATTTAATGGTATATACCATTAAATTACTACATAAAAATTAACAATTTAGCTATGGGCTGATTACGTTCGATGTGAGGAAGATTTGTAGCCTAAAGAGATTTTAAATATTTTAGTAATGGAAAGAATAAATAGGTATTATGTGAACATCGCTTAAAGTTTTCTTTAAGAATTAATTATAGCATTACATTATGCCACAGCATACATAGACCTATCCCATAGATTGCCACACGTAGTGCCGCTCTAAGTCTGAACTAGTGCCAACACCGGCAGACTATAGCGAGCCAGTGATTGAGCGTATCAAATGCTCTCTTCGTCGTTGAAGGAATACTAAATATAATAAATGTTTTTTGTGTCTTGTGAGCTAATGAGAAATGGGAGCATTTCGGAGAAGTGAAAGGATGGAAGTGAAAGAAGTTTGTGTAAATCTGTTCTCTAGGTTTATTTGTGTTTATGTCGCATCTACTTTTTTGCTTATCTGTTCTATTTATAATATATATATCCGCTTTATCGCTGTTCAAATAAGTTTAGTGAAATGGATAAAAATAAATTTTATTTTTTATTTTTGGAATCGTTTTCTTGCTGACACTATCCTCGTCCCATGTAGTAACTGATGCCTGATTCTGATGTTGTAGAACTGTTCATTTTTTATGTTGTCAAAATCTTCATAGAACTACATATTTTTAAACCGACGTTTGAGCGCTTTATACTAGGACTGAGGTGACAGATGTCCTGATGTCATATATATATTTTCGGTGATGTAATTGCTGTTAGCCTTCTCGGCTTTTACAGCTTCATCGGACCTGATGTCATAGTTAACCCGGGGTAGCTTCCGCTTTTAATTATTATTTTTGGTCCGATCTACGCAGAAAGAGTTATCTGTGTCTTGAAGTCTTGCAGTGGTATGCTTGGTTTTTTGATTTAATTTTATTAATTATAGGATCCCAAGCCGGTGGTAATACCCAACCATCTTCTCTATTGAAATTTGGATGTTTTTTTTTATTTCAATAGAATCATCCAGCTAAACACATTCTTGTAAATTTAGAATATAATTTAATTGTAAGAATTAATTAATTATAAGTAGATGTAAGCTTAGTGGGGAAAGATGTAGCGTCTTTATTGCGAAATATTAAAAAGGTGGAGGGTAGAATAATTCATTTGAGAATAAGTCAGTCTATTGTCTACGCACGACTTTTATTGACGCTCCATATGGAAGCCCGCTTTAAGATGTAGCCAATGCTGTCGGTGACTCCTTTGACATAAGGAAAGTTAAAATTATGTAGGAGAGAACATTTACCTCTCGAGTTATCTAATTTAATATAAAATATAAAATGCAAAATACCCATCTATGTATATAAAACAACGTCGTGCTAGTTACATCATTTATAACTCAAGAACGGCCTAACCGATTTTTATGATGTTGGATTTGATGGATTTGTCTCCGCTCCGGATAACAGAATAACTATTAAAACATCGGAAAATATGACAAAAAAAATTATAAATAAAAAAACTTTTTTCGTGCATTTTCCGTATACATGACAAATAAAACTTATATTATTTTGTACGCATGGCAGTTCTGTAACAATAAATACTTTTCCTGACAGCTGATTCAACTGCGCAGTCCTTTCATTGCATACCATTGAGCTTACTGTGCAGACGGGCGCCGCGATTTTTTTTCGAATTTAAAGCAATTTTCATTCAGTTTTCGACGTTATCAAATTTGTTTCCAGTGTTATTTACAATGCCTAGCCAGTAGATCTAATCTTTCACATCGAAGTCGTAATGCAATTAGACTTCGCAATATTGAGAATCAATCCATTGCAGATGAAAATTACAACACTCCTCGTTGCAATGTGCCTTGAATGTTTTGGAAAGAAGTGGCGAATACGGAAAAATCCAAGTGTTTTCGACCACAAAATCTTTCACTTTCATTGTGTTAGTTCCACCGTAATCGCCGTGCACGGTCGTGTTCCTAGTGTTATTCACAAAATTTGACGGCGGAGATTATCATTGGCAACGATGGTTATAATGTATCGTCGTCGATATAACTGTAGAGAATCGTTAGCCGTTAGCACATCGTTAATATAATTCCAAAATTTAAGTGTAAAACCAAAAAAGTTAATTACAAAATCTGACCCTGTAGGTGTGATGTGTGGTGTGAATCTGACGCTGTGATCGTGTGGCTGTAAAGTTTCATACTTAAATCTAATTCAGAAATCAAACTCATCGCCAGCTAATATTATATAAAATAATCATACAAGCAATACGTCAAAGTCAAATTTTAGATTCTGTTCTTAGCCAATACGCAATAACCATTCTACTAAGAAATTATCGCTATAAATCTAAATATAATCTATGCTATAATATGCGTGGTATAATATCGAGAAAGTTTGTATGCTTTAAGTGGAATTATAGTTAGAAGCCATTGTTTGATTTTAGTCGACTAAAATTATTAATCAGTTTATAGGCTCAACTTCACCTCTATTATTTGCAAACCTAACGTACTGTATAAAGCGACGTGACGTCCAGTGAGCGAGTGATCTATTTAGAAAGGCTTATTTGCTCGGGGCTTTGTTCTGATCGAAAGGTCGTATAATCTATAAAACAAGAAAAGCTGTAATTTAACTGCAGACGTAGAAATATTCCAAAATTATATGGCCATTCGCTTTGAATTATATATACGAGTATATAATAACCTATTACCAACCTCTTTTTGACTTTTCACGGTCCTGGGCAATAGTCCTCCAAGTGGGCGAGTACCAAACTCGTGTCGCCATCTTTTTCTGGGCCGAACGCGACACCGTCTCTGCTGTGGATTCATTTGTTATTTTAGCCCATAGATCAATCAGCATGCGACTCACGTGTCCAGCCAGTCGCACTTCAGCAAAATTGGTTTTGCGAGCTACCTCCGTGATTTTAGTTTTAGAGTGCAGTATTGTGTTACGGATGCGATCGGAGAATTTCATGCCAAGTATACAGAACTCGATGCGCACTAGATGGAGCGTCGACCTGCACAATTTGCGGGCAGTCGATGGATGCAGGTGGCACAGGACGGTGCTTTGTGGCAATCTATGAGGGTGGCCTATGTTCAAAGTGGACTATAACAGGCTGAAATGATGATGATGATGACGATACAGCACTCCATAGCCCATTGACAAACTTCTATTGTAGACTTATGCTTCCGTGTCTAAGACCATTTTTGTGATGTCTAAGAATTTTCTTTTTAAGGATATTGGGATACTCCTTTCCATTAGATTCTTCATGGACCAAAAGATCCTCAGTCGTTCTCTGTGCGTATATCATCTTCGTTCATTTGTCTCGCCTGAAAAGAGACAATTTGGCCCAAGTATACGTAGTCTTCTTCATATGCAATATCTACACCGTCGACACAGGGTTTACGTTTAACGCTGTTGGTCATGGTCTTTAATATGTCGATTCGAAGTCCGACCTCAAGGCTAGTCTTGCTCAGATTTTCGAGCATCGAGCGCATCTCAGAAGCGGATGAAGACAATATAATGTCGTCGGCGAATCGAAGATTGGTTAACTTATTTTCTCCGACACATATGTTTGTATCCTCCCATCCGCCCTGTTTAACTCCCTTCTTAATATAGAAAGACGGTCTTATGTTATTGAATGTAACCGATGCAGTACTACTTTGGAAGATATTGTGATGCAGCCGAATACATATTTCATCTATTTTCTGATTTTTAAGTGCATCAAATATGGGATAATAGAAACTAGGCAGATGATGTAAATACTGGGTGTATATTTCAATACTAAAGGGAAAATATGTTAAAATATATTATTTATTATATTATTTCAATTTCAACTATACATATAATAAAAAATATTTTAAGATGTAATAATAGTAATGAAAGATGTCAAATAAGGTTATATAGTATTAAACTAATACTCGAAACACAGCAAATGAATAAATAATATTATATTTTCTTACAAAGAATATAATTTAGACAAAATACAATAGTCAAACAGTATCACCAAAAGATGGCGTTGTGCATATGATGTAATTTTCTGAATTGTGTTCTCCGACGTTGTATGACGTTGACATACGTTGAATATTCGGATTTTCGTGATCGATGAACGGTTGAATTCTGAATTGATTTATTGAAATCTAAACTTAGTGCAATTTTCGTCGTTTTATTTGATTGGTCCAATTAATAATAGGCTAATTAGTTGCTATTATGCTTTAATTGTTTTGCATTCGTTATAACATACATACATACATACAGTAACGCCTTTTCTCATATAAGCAATAGGCAGAGGTCACTCTCGTGGCCAACTTTTAGCCCTCGCGGGAAAAGAGACTTGACGGGTACCAAAATAGAGGCGAACCACGTCGCCTCCATTTTGGTACGAGTCAAAAAATTCATACTCCACATTGTGTTCCCACGAGCAGTAAGTGACGCAATTGCATATTATGGTGTTATTCTGCACAAATTAAGGCTGTCCGTACAATACTTTAGTCGTCTGTAATGACACGTATGTAGGAAGGAGGGAGGTGCTTTTTCACTCTGCCGGTCACCGATCGGCTATTATTCGTTATAAGTAAATTTAAATATGGTTTGTAATATTAATAATTAATATTACAAACAATATTTAAATTCAATTTGTCTAGAACGTCGCGTTGCGGTATCTTTTCGCATTTTCCGATATCGAAGTACACCAATAGTTAATTAGCATTATCAAATGATGGCGTAGTGCAAATGACGTCATTTTACGAATAGCGATTCTCCGCCATTGCTTGACTTAGAGACTGGATTTCTTCAAATATTTGCACCTAGCCCGCGAGCTATCTGTTGAAGCTGTGAACGCTAAAAACTCCGTCGAAATTATATATCAACTATTTGTCGACATTAATTTAAATGGCGAAGTTAGGGAGCTATTTATGTATATAAGTTTCGTTTAAACCAAACCTAGTTTTCTGAAGAGCAACGCCCGCCCTCCCTCAGTAGCGTGCACAAGCAAACTAACACCGCCACCAGATACCCTCCACCAACCACTACAATACTACCACTAGGTAATATACACCACTGAAGTCGAGAACACGACACATGTTTCGCCCCAAAACGAGGCATTCTCAAGTGTCATAGACTCTACGACAAGACAGCCGCCGAGTGAGCGGCGCGGTCAAGGAGCTGCCTATTTATTATTTACTTTTTGTTAGTGAAAGTTTAAAATATGAAATAATCGCAGTTATTCCTATACATTTCTGAACTCAATCATTTTATTAACAATATAAAACGTATGTTTAAGTTGCGAAATAATGCTGGTGAGAGATACCGCCTGACTTAACTTGAAACACATAAGAAATATTACCTTGATTTAAAACATTTAGCGTCATCTGCCTTGCAAAATGAAAAGGTAGCTTTCTTTACAAAACGTATTAACGACAATATAAATAATTCTAAAGTACTTTGGAAACATTTAAAAATGCCCGTGATTCCTGAAAATAGGCGAGACCATGAGTTCAGATTAATGACCCGGACAAAATAAATGCAGCATTCTTAGATATTCCTGGGGATGTTAAGGTGAGCATCTCCCAGCTAACACAGTTTGAGTTATCTCGGTAAGGTCCGGCTACTTTTTCATTGCAACCAGCAGGACAGGAAACAATATCCAAAATAATTAATAGCATTAATACAAATGCACAGGGTATTGATGGCATATCTATAGAAATGATAAAACTTACACTCCTACAATCTCTTAAACCTATTACCGCAATTATAAACAAATCAATTACCTACGAATAAGTTCCCTGTTCTATGGAAAATTGCAAACGTAATCCCACTTCAAAAGAACAACAATCCACAAAGTTACAAGGATTTTCACCCCATCGGCATATTACCTTGTTTATCGAAAGTACTAGAGCGCGTAGTGTGTGTTCAGGTCACGGAATTCCTTGAAAAAAAAAACATTCTTCCAGACTTACAATCGGGTTTTAGAAAGCGGCGTGGCACATCCACAGCTTTAATAGATGTGGTAGATAATATACTAGAGGCTAGAGATCTTGGGGGTGGTTCAATTTTGGTATTTCTGGATTTCTCACGAGCATTTGACTCCATAAACACTAACTTATTGCTATCGAAACTTGCGTATTTGAAAATGATACAGTGCAGTGGTTCGAAAACTTCTTGACAAACAGATCACAGCGCGTTGAGGTAAAGAAAAAGGACGGTTCGACACTGTTGTCTGTCGGTCCTCAGAGACATTTCTCAGGGATCATTACGGGGACCCTTGCTGTACATTTTATACAGTGCTGATATCACTAGATGCTTTCACGACTGCATCTTTCAACGCCAGAGATACGTCATCTGCAGTAAACAAAATTAATGCAAAGCTTCAAAAAGTTTCATCATGGTCCGAACAAAATTCTTTGGTCCTTAATCCACATAAATTGAAATTCATGCTAATGGGCACTAAAAATCAAATAGATCACATTTTCAAAACAAATCCTAAAACAGAAATTATTGGAAGTACTATTGAGAGAGTAGAAGTTGCCACAAATGTAGGTCTTGTCACTGATCCCGAACTTGTACAATAGTAGTAAAAAATTTCTACCATAGATTAAAAGTTCTATATAGAATCAGGAAATTCCTTAGCGTCGAGATGAGAAAAAGATTGTTCCAGAATCTAGTGCTATCTAAATTAAACTACTGCGACACTGTGTATGGCCCATGTCTATTATCTAGAATCGTACGTTTAATTCAGCCAGTCCAAAACGCGTGTGCCCTGTTTTATTTTAAACATACCACGGAGGATTTCATATTACGCCCTACTTAAATTTCGATTCGATGTAATAAACACTCAAAAACCGGGATATCTTTATAACAAGTTAGCCTGGAGGCACGATTATGGTGAACACCGTAATAGCTCGCTGACTAATCCCCTTTCCTTACAAAAATTTAGAACCGCAGCGTTTAGAGGATGCTTCAAGTATGCCGCCACTCGATGCTGGAATGATATGCCACCGCCAATAAGATTCCTAAAAACAAAATTGACCTTTAGACGTATTTTACAAAATCTACTTATTTTGGAACAAAAAAGTCTTATTTAAACGAACCTATTTTTTCGGATTTTATCGCGTTTAATTTTATTATTTATAACCCGACGTATCGAGTGCTTTACAGCACCCATGGTCACGGGGGAGACTGAGGTGACAGATGTCCCGATGTCATAGTTAACCCGGAGTACCTTCAGCTTTTAATTATTATTCTTGGTCCGATCTACGCTAAAAAGAGCTCACTATGTCTTGGAGTCTTGCAGTGGTATGCTTGGTTTTTGATTTAATTTTATTAATGATAGGATCCCAAGCTGGTGGTAATATCCAACCATCTTCTCTATTAAAATTAAGATGTTTTTTAATTTCAATAGCCTCGCGAATCATCCTTGGTAGGAATAGGAGTTCTTTTGCGAGGATTTGTGGTGACTCCTCTGACATATGGTAGGACTGCAGGTACACGCTTGACTGTGGCCGGCTTCACTCCGGTCACTGGGACGAAGGCGCGGAACCCGACCTGTAAACATCTGAAGTATATCATTAATTAGTACAAGTATATAATTTCAAACAGCATTATATCGTCCTATGTGACACTCTGTAACACGTGCAAATATGTAAAATATAGTTTTAAGATTGCTATTAACAAATATAAATAAATGTATAGTAACACATACCTCCAGAATCACTTTTTAACTTTTTTTATAATATATTTAAAAAAAATCTCTTTTTTTGTGTTGTTTACTTTAAGGAATTGTATTATTACTTTAACGGTGTATATTTTTGTAACAGAACAACTATTCCTATCGGGAAACTGGTCTCGGCGTGAATACGATTCATGCGCAAATCAGTCTTACACTGTCGTGCGCTGGAGCGAGACAAAAAATAAGATGACGCACCGCTCTGTTTATGTAAATGTTTACAATATCATATTTTTAAAGTACTTTTAAATTATTTGTAGTTAATATTTTGTTTTTCTCTTTTTTTTCGTGCCTATGTTTTATAATTTTTACTGTATGGGTTTCGTATTATTATTTTTGTGAAATAGGTACAGAGACAGCTTGTGCGTGTTTGAGCCTGAGTCGTTGGTAGAATACAGTTCCGAGTGGCAAATGAATGATATTTTAATTCATCATTTAATCGGTCTTGGGACTGTATTCTCCAGGATATTATCTAGCGGTCATCAATGAAAACCAGCGTTGCGCTTGTTAGCGCAACAATATGATGACTGTTGTCCTTTTTGGCATGACCCGCGACGTACGAGTACATACAATAGCCAAACGTACAGCTTAGGTATAAGATTATTTTGTAATTGTTGTGTGTATAACTATATACGTGTCAGTAAATAAACCAACAGTGCATAGATTTGATAATAATTAATCATCACAATGTAATTACACCGTGGCGACGATGGTAATACCACATGATAACCTTTTTCTTCGGCATTTTCGTCTGTCAAAATATATTTAACAACAAATTTAAGCTCTCTCACAGCAAAAGCTACCGACATTATAAGAAAATTATATCTATAAAATATGAACCTATTAAAAAAAACATTATTAATGCTGTTACATATTAAGTTTAAAATACACATAAATGGCAAAAATTTTTATAACTTTATAAAGCCGTAAAAGCTACACTCTCGTGTTATGTCACTAGTAGAATTTTCTGCTTAAGTGGTCGCGTGATTTATTAAAGTTGTAAAATTTTACAACCTCCTCCGCTTTTACTATTTTTAAGAGAAAGAATAATGAAAATGTTATATTACATTAACATTATCTTTATATTAAGTTGCATTTTTTATCCTCTTTCGATGGTGTATTTATTATTCTCATAATTTTTTGGCTTAAAATTTAATGCTGTATATTTATCTCAATTGTGTTTATTTTGATTGTGTGTGTGTGTGTGCGCGCGCGCGCGCGCGTGTGTGTGTGAATGTGTGTGTGGGTGTGTGAATGTGTGTGTGTGTGGGTGTGTGAATGTGTGTGTGTGGGTGTGTGAATGTGTGTGTGTGTGTGTGTGTGTGTGTGTGTGTGTGTGTGTGGTGTGTGTGTGTGTGTGTGTGTGTGTGTGTGTGTGTGTGTGTGTGTGTGTGTGCGTGCATGTTTGTATGTGTCTGTGGGTGTGAAAGAGAGTAAGTACTAGTATGCGTACGTCTGTGATCGCGTACTTGCGCTGGATTTCTGTATGAAAAGCATAAAATTTTGTAAATTATCCATTATTAAAAATTATCCATATTATACTTACGAATAAAAAGGAATTCTCACATTGATACTGGATTGTGGTACGGTGTCGACGCAGTACATATACTAACAAAATGATTGGTTCTTTAAATCTTCACCAACAAATGAAATGAAAAGAAAGTCTATTCAGTATTCTTTTTACTTATTAATGAGAGTGATTTCAGAATGCTATAATTAGAATTAACACAATATGACAAAACGAAAACAAAAAGCCGTTTTCTACATGATTAGTTAGGAAAGTGTATATAATGTTTTAAAACCTACGAATTTTTCAATATATACATATATCCCAAAACTCGTAACACGTACACAAATATGTATTTGTTTGTGTTAATAATACAAACCTGCTTAGGTAACTAGTTAAGGAAATCCTCGCTGGAAGTTTTCTGAGTACACTGCTGAGGCAAACAATATTTGAGTTGAATACTAAACAGCGGATCAATGCTATAACTGTCTATCGATAAGCATATTATATCGGGCTTTAAAGTTCTCAAAAACCAGTGTGAAGATTTTTAAACATAATACATCGTCGTTACAGCCTATCAAAAGTCCACTGCTGAACATAGGCCTTCCCCCATAGATAGCCACAAAAGTTTGTAGCTCTCATATTGGAGGGATTTTGCCATAGTTGACACGCTTGGCAGGCGGGTTGGCAACCGCAGTTTATTAATTTAGATGTTCCTGTAAGATGCTGCTGCCCATCTTCTGGTTTTGATTTTCCCTCTGTCGACTTTTACGACACCCACGGGATGGGATGGGATGGTAGATTCTCTTAAGCCGCTACCACACGGCGGGTATATTTAATACATAATGAAGAATATTCGGAATTTGTGGAATTACGAATGCGTTGCCGACCTCTGAGAATGTGCAAAGTAATACTCTAAAAGATTGACACAACAATGAGGATATGCTTAAATCCGCATGCAAATTTACAACGGTTGACATTGTCTCATTTTTGAAGTGAATCGTCAGACCTGCCACTGATATACTTTATTGATATACTCACATGATCAAGTGATGTAGTCTCTGCTACTCGGCGGATGTTGACTCGGGGACTGTCTGCCTTAGAGGGATTAGATGGGGTGATAGATTCTCTTTAGCCGCCACCACATGGCACAAATGCTGATTCACCCAGAAAATAGGTGTGGAACCAGGCTGCGCTCGTCTCCCTGAGACATCAGTTCTTAAGTATCATACGCCCAATTTAATTACACTAATGCAACACAGTATATATGACATTATAACTTATATCTCAGGGTGACATGAGCTTGCGTTGCACTTCCCATTACGTGCACAATTAGCTCATCTTGTACATTTCTTTAAAAAAGATTCTATGAAAATCTAGGAGCAATAATGAGCCCCTCCATGTAATAAAGACAAAGTTTTCAAAATAAAAACTTTTATAATAACAAAAAAAAATAGATATAAAATATATGTTACATGTACCTTTTAAAAAAAATATTTTCCTCATATTTCCTTCTTCCAAAATACCGAAATACCGAATTTATGTCGTCATCATTTTAATAAGTTGGATACTAAGTACTCGTATAATGCCGTATTATTACACACGTTAGGCCAAATATACTCCTATAAGGGAGTCTTCGGTACATTTAGAAAGATAGAGAGCCACCTAGTAATAATAATTGAAATATTACAATTATTATTACAACTCTACTAGTCGTCATATCATCCAACGTACTCGACATTAGCAGAAAGTGCATCTTTTGTTGTAGTAATGATGACCTTCGCCTAAGAGATAGAGCCGTAGTCCGCGAACAAAAGTACTAACTTAGCCCGTTAACTATTCCAGTGAAAAGGTGTTTTCTACATAAATAGAACACTTTACAAAGTTTTACAGATTTTATCGCGTTTAATTATTTATAACCCGACGTCTCGAGCGCTTTACAGCACCCATGGTCACGGGGGGTCTGATGTAGCAGAGTTCAAGACTCTGTCATAGTTAATCCGGGGTACCGTCAGCTTTTTAATTATTAGTTTTGGTACGATCTACTCAAAATTAGCTAAAAACGGTCTTGAAGTGATATGCTTGGTTTTTGATTTTATTGTATTAATTATAGCATCCCAAATCGGTACTGGTACCCAACCATCTTCTTTATTAGAAATCATGGTGTTCTTTTTTAATTCTATATTAAACGACCTGCTCGAGCCCGGTATCTTTGGGTATGCAGATGACAGCACAGTTGTGGAGAGATATCCGGCGCGTGTTCAGGCCAGACAGGATCAAGTACAGTCTGCTCGGGAGGCCATGGTAGAGCGTATGAATCTCACATTGCAGGCAGTCTCCGCCAAAAGGAGCCCGTTTACCTTGGCTCCTACATTTCAGAATGTATCTCTGAAATACACCGACCGTCTTCAGTTATTAGGAGTCGAGATCACGTCGAACCTTAACTTTGGGCGGTTCATTGAGTCTAAGGCTAAAGCAGCTGCAACGAAATTGAGAGTTCTTGCAAAAGTGCGGCGTTACTTTACTCCGGGACAGCTTCTGACCCTATATAAAGCTCAGGTACCGGTCGGCTGTAGAGTACTGCTGCCACATATGGACTGGAGCTCCTATATATGAACTGGCAGCCTTGGACTCGGTGGAGGGACGGGCCAAGCGGCTAATCGGTGATCCTGATTTAGGTTACTACCAATTTTTCCAGTCTCGAACACAGGCGTCGGGTGGCCAGTCTCTCGGTGTTCTACAGGTTACATTTTGGTGAGTGTGCGAAGGAATTACATGAGTTAATTCCCCCTTCCCCTTTCCATCATCGGACAACAAGACTGCACGGCGGGTTCCCTTCCTTTTGTTGTGGATATACCCTGCATTCGGACGAAGCGTTTTGCTTCGTCGTTCATAATGCGTACAGCAAAGGACTGGAATAATTTGCCTGCATCAGTTTTTACGTCCGATTACAATGTGGGTGCCTTCAAGAGAAGAGTGAATAGGCTTTTTCTAAGCTAGTGTGCCTACCAACAAAAACTACATCGCCACTTACCATCAGGTGGGATTGTAGTTAAACGCTAGCTTATATAGTTAAAAAAAGGATTAATTTATCAGGTAGGTCTTTTTTAAATTTTAGACCTAGATTGCGAGCCTCATGAACCTGCCTAATGGTTTCACCTTCTAATCATATTCGAGGTTGACTGTCAGATATATTTTTAATTTGGTATCCAGATCCTAATATGATGAATTTGTTTTAGCAGGATTACTTAGTGGTTAACTCTAGATCACTATGCAATGCGCTCCAAGTCCTGATTTTAATTAATTGTTATGCCTCATTGCTGATTTCTCAATTAATATTAGTGTAATCCGAATGAGGTAGTTACGGGTTGCAATTTTTGAAAAAGAAATAAAATACTATATTGGTGTTTGCTCGATAGCAAAGTCAATATTAACAACCACTAATCCAGAGAAATTATAAATATCTTCAAAATATTCTTAGAATGGAATCTCAATGCAAACAATCATTTCTTCGTGCAAACATAGTCATACCTCTAGACCGGTGGACAGTACCTCTATGTCAAATATCATCTAATTTTCGTATACATTTTTAAAAGAACTTTTAGGGATTGCCTTACAGTTAGTTTCGAATAAAAATATTGTTTTATCAGAACTAAACTTCATGAAAGATTGGTTTTATAGTACTTTTAAACAGAATAGGTAATAGAATTTCATAATGTAATTAAAACCAACTAAGTGTGATACTGCTGATAAGAATCTTAATTAACGCTTACAGCAAAATGGCTTGCGGCAGATTTGCTGAGACTTAGTCGCTAATTACAACAGTATTAACGTCATGTGCGGTCACACTAAATTATTGGGACGTCCTTGCAACATATTGTTTAATATAGCTTAGCTATTGATGTACATATAGTCGCATACTAAGGGGTAGGCAGAGGCCACACACATAGCCCACATTTCGCCACGAAACGAGGAAACGAGACGTAACAGATGGCAAACCACGTCGCCGCCATTTTGCAACGAGTTTAAAAAAATCTTATTCCCCATTTCGTTCACACGAAAAGAAGGCGAACACTTCCATTCCGAAGCCTTAACGGGCCCCCTCTCAAGGATACAGCACAACACTCACGTGACGAAATTTCAGTGAAACAAAGTTAGCTTGCAAACTTACACACAGAAAATGAAAATAGTGTATATTATCTAGTTTTCAAGAGCACCACTCATTCGTCCGCAATAGCATGCACAAGCAAACTAATACCGTCACCTAGAAAGCCACCTTACACCACAACAAAGTGACATATTTAACAAAAAATAAATAGAATTTTTTTATAACCATAGTTTAAATCTGAAATTCGTTCCATGATTTTTTAGACCATTACATAATATATCGCAAGCATAACAATATCTCAGATGTGAACATAATTTTGTCCCATCAACATTTTGTATTTTCGCTGGATTACGTTTTAAATAAGTACTTATCTATTTCACAGGATAAAACTTAAAATGTCAATGAATAGTGAAAAAAATCAATGACTAAATTTAAGTAATACTCGTAATTACTTGTTTAATCAGTATGTTTCATTAACAGCCTTGCCTGTTACAAAATACTGTTACAGCCTCAAATTCAAATCTGAAAAAAATAGTACAACTTCCGCTTTATAACCATAACATGATAATATGCCAACATTAAAATTAGATGTAGTAACACCAAACAAAAAATATTGAAGTTCAATATTATGTTTTTAGCTGAGAGACGTGCAGTAACGTGCAATGAAATGTAAAGTTGAAAATGTATAACGTTTCCTAATTCATGTAACCGTGTTGTATTTCAAAAATAATTACACCAATTTGAATGCCAAACTATGTAATCATCGACATATGTAATCAGTTTCTTTTTTATGTAAAAACAAGAGTCGTGAAAAGTATCAAAGTTTATGTTTTTCGCACATAATTGATTGTACCCAGACATTGTAGATAACGGGAAATATTTAAAGAGCTTTGTTCTACTTGGAAGAATGTGAACTACATGAAGTGGGGGTTACGGAATGTCTTGATTACTTATATGGAATATTGAAGTTTATGTCACCACATAGAAGATTGCCTGAGGCTGTGTCTCCGGGTGTTATAATTATTTTTTTTTATCTTTTAACAGACGGTGATTACTAATTGACATCATTTTAAAGTTTTTCAAACAAGTCATATTAATTAAGTCCTGTTCATGTGACAAAAACAAATTGTAATCATTGTCATCAATCATTTTTGATACTTCTAAAATTATTTTGCAATCGATAAATTGATGATGATATTCTGCTGGCCGATTTCGACCACGGCGACAACTTTCGAATATTGTCGATAGCTATCAATTGCGCAGGAGATATTATAGTGCCACAAGTGTACGCGCAAACACAGAGGCACTCACTCGTCCCGACCTACCCGCGCCCGATGTAACGCTAATGCGAATAAGATCGGAGGTAGGCAAGGATGCAGTGTCAGAAACACGGGGACAAACACAACACAACCATACCCGAAAACCAACAATTTGTGTTTGAGTACAAATGTTGGCTCCGGCTGGGATTCGAACCCAGGACCTGCGGCTTAGAAGTCAGGTACTCTGACCACTTGGCCATGCGGTAATTATAGAATGGACGAACGTTTGTAACAATTACGAAGAGACATTATTTTAATGTTTTCATAAAATTATCAATATCTGTAATCAAGGAAAAGTGTGTTATTATTATTATATTTTCAAATGTAATGTAACCTAATTTCAATATTTCCAATCTATTATTATATTGTCAATAATCTAATCTAATCATCTTTTTAATGCTGTTTGAGTTCTGTAAAAAAACTTTTAAACAACTTAAGATATACATGAAACTTATATTTATAATTCTCACTAAAATTTATAATAAATGTTTTAAATATGATCCCCCAATATGAGAGCTACAAACTTTTGTCGCAATTTACGAGGAGGCCTATATTCAGCAGATGACTAAAGAGAGGCTAAAATGATGATGATGACATGCAAACAAAAAAAGACCAAGTACTAACTTAATCAAAGCAAAGGAGTTTTCCGGCAATTTGACCCTACTTCATGAAATATGACTCTTTTTTATTACTTATACCGTAAATAAAATAAACAGAGAATGTTTAATATGACTAGATGTTACTTCATTGTTTTTTTTATTGAAGGAAGGAAGAATTATTGAAAGAAGGAATCCTACCACCAGTAAATTATATGTAATTTCAAAAAATATATAATAAACAAGTTTAAAATGTAATTAATGTAATATGGTTTTGGAACGTTCTAATAAAAAGGTGTGCAGCAAAAGTTTATTGTAAAATATAAATCGAGAAAAATAAATATTGGAATTAATGAAAGCTGAAGACTAAAGACTTGACTGAAAATCGATTCTAAACGGCACAAGGAATTTTTCACTATTCTTTTAAAATGTTTCTACTGAAACACGGTAACGTACTTGGATTGAGCTTTAGTCGGATTATGAGAGGTAGCAGAGTAGGCTTCTTTGTAACTCGTAACAAAAGCAATATCTATTATCTTGGCAGAGCTTTGTGTAGCGTCCACTACGTTTTGTAAGACTCTTGCACCGTCTAAATCTTACTGTTTTGAATATTTTCCAGTATCAGAAGTACCTGCAAAACACACCATAATATAGTCTTGATCTAAATAACAACTTTGATATTCAACTTCAATGTAGATACTATAAAAATAAATGTAAGTTAAGTTGATCCAATGAAATATATTAAGTTTTAAGATATATTAATTTTATTTGTAAATAAAATTTATAATTATTAAATTCATATATTAATCGGCTTAAGAGAATCTACCACCCGATCTCATCTTGTAGGTGTCGTAAAAGCCAACAGAGGCAAAATGAAAACCAGGAGATGGGCAGCAGCATTTTCCTGGAAAATCTGAATAAATAAACTGCGGTTGCCAAACCGCCTGCCAAGTGTGGTAACTATGGCAAAATCCCTCCCAAAACGAGAGCTACAAACTTTTGTGGCGATCTATGGAAGAGGCCTATGCTCAGCAATGGACGATAGGCTGAAATGATGATGATGATGGATATTATTATCAAATATCTCTTAATTCTGTTAATCTCAACTTCTATATTGTTTTATATATCTACGAGTATATTAAAGCCACAAATACGTTTTAGTTTTTTTTTATAGAAGAGGGGGCAAACGAGCAAGCGGCTCACCTGGTGTTAAGCGAATAATTAATATAATTATATATTGAAGAGTTCTAAAAATGCATTCGATATGATTTCCTTTACAGTCAGAAAAAGAACTGAAATAGAGAATACACAGAGCACCGACTGAAGCTAAGAAAGCAAATTATATATAATTACAATTTTCTTAATAAAGATTAATATTGCAGCGAAAGAAAAACCATGTCAAATTGATTTTGCTTAAAATTAATAACATGATCTTTAATTTAAATTACTTGGAATCGTAACATTTACAATATTAGTATTTAATTCATTTTGAAAAAAAGAATCTAATTCTAAAGCTGTGACTCACAGCTTTTAGTTGAATACCATGTCATATAGTAGACAAGTAGATGGCAAACGCCAATGCAGCCTACAATAATCCTTCATTTGCCCTGCACGTGACGTGACTACATACTGACGGGGACGGTTGATAATTCAGGCTATGGACTCTACATGCTAAGTATAAAAACTGTACTTTTAGATCATAACGTGGACTAACGCTGTATAGTTTGACTGTATGTATTTGAAGTAATATGTTTAAAGTGGTACGTTCTTTCGATATATTTCGTATTGATACATATTTCACACTTATTATTGCTTTAAAAACCCATTGCCAGTAGCATATCTAAAATATGGGGCATATAGGGGCAAATACATGCATACCAAAAGAGAAATAGTAAAATACAAAGGTATTCACAGATTGCATGTTTCTTACTCGTAATTAACTGAAACCTCTATCATATGGTTTCCGTTCAATTATTATGGACAAAACGTAAATTGTTATCAATATTTATTTTCTCTTTCCATTTGTTATATACATACATACATACATAAGATCACGGCTGTATCCCATAAGGGGTAGTCAGAGACTGGGCACTGCAACTGCAAAAACTGCAAAAACAGATGACTGCCACAATCCACGTTTCACCTAAACAATATAATGCACTTGGTGTGATAGGTGGTGAGCCCATCGCCACCATGCGCTGTTGAGTGCACAGTGCACTTTAATTCCTTACTCGCCTTTTACGAGATCCATTGGATGAGATGGAGTGGTAGTATTCTTTTAACGAGCCGCCACCACACGGCTTATATACTTGTTATATACCTGTACATAACAATGCTTTGAATGTCCGACCGAATTATAATACATTCAAATCATAGAAAATGAAAACTAAATCGCAAAGAAGTGATCGGCGCCCACGATTTTTCAAATAAAACCCAGTTTTTACTGAATTTATATTCAGTACTCTATCTATGCAAATAACTGACTAATTAATCAGTATGTGAGTGTTATATATAGCCATTATAAAAGTAATAGCTTCTTTATAAAAATGGATACTCTCAAAAATCTGAGTAAATTACTAAGAAGTACTAACACATTCGAAGTTGACGGAGTTACTCAATAATTAAACGGTAAAAAATTCAAAAATTCATTGATTACTTATTGATACAATGCGTTTTTGTATTTATAGAACTAGTTTTGACTAAATGTATCGCTCGTAGAGCTTAAAATTCGGTTTGTTATTGTTTTCTCAAAGAGAGCAAAATCTGACGTCGTCTGACGCAACTGTCTAAATAATAAATATTGTCGTACAATGACAGTAATTAATGAAATTTATTTATATACAGATCTTTCTTTATTTATATTGTCTTTGACGCCTTAATTACCATAAAAGTTTCATTTAACTTTGGTTAATATCACCACTTTAATTAAAATTGAATATTGATTTAACATCGAACTTCGATATTTATTTGAGGCCGTATTGAGAGCATCAAACCGTTTACCCTGCATCAAACTTTTCTCCGATTAATGAAAGTCGGCTATTTATTTACATGTCTACTTCATAAGTTTCTATGATGACTTTTGCACCTACAATACAGACGAAATCGTAGCATCGAGGCAAAAAAATATCGATTCTAAGCCAATGGATAATATTTAATAAACATTATAATGTTTGGTCTCCACATCTACATCGTTGATCATATATGAAAATTAATGGCAGTACTGCTAAAATTTTATTAAAGAAAATATTATAACGCAGACCCAAAATACGTCCCGCTTTATGTCTTATATTTAAAACCGGAAATAAATCACCTTTGTGGTAGTGATATAAAATAAAAAAATAATAATTTGAAATTAATAAAAAGGAGGAAAACTTCCTGAATAATCTACATATTCAGAAAGAAAATTAAGACTAAATTTACGAATTTTGGCTCGCATTATTTTATTATTTACTAGCTGCTCCCCGCGGCATCGACCGCGCGAGAAAGTAAGTATGCAATCCCTCAGGAATCATATTTTTGAAAATATTCAATATCTTCAAAAATACATGACCTAGCTTTATGAAATAAAGTCTAAATAACAGAATATATTAACGTGCTTAAATGAAAATAAAATAAAAAAATTCAAGCCTTTTATTTTTAATAAAAGTACAATAATTAAAAATGCGCAGTTTTTCCAGTATTTTCGTCAATGTATATTGTTTACAGATGTGCCTTTTTCACGAATTTTAGTACTTTGTGTTGCCTCCGCGAGCTTGCAATACTGCTGTTATGCGATTTGGCATACTTTTACCAGGGTTTTGAGGCGATGCTGCGGAATATTCTGCCATTCCTCTATCAGAGCTTCTTTAATTTCACGTAGCGTGATTGGCATCGGATTCCGCTGACGTACAAGTCGTCCCAGTTCGTCCCATGCATGCTCAATGGGTTTTAAGTCGGGGCTGCTAGAAGTCAGTATCACACGCATGCGTGTGTACCTATTTCTTGAAAATACCGACTTCTTGAAAATAGGCAAACTCTATCTGAGCTGTATGCGGGCGGGCATTGTCTTGCATAAAAACGGCATTCTCGCCCATGTCCACTAAAAATGGACCAACGCAGTCATTCAGAATTTCAGTGACATCCTACATATCCTTCTGCAGTTACGGCATATTTAAAAAAAATATTGCAAAACTAAAACAAACGCGAAACAATTGATTTGAATTTTTTGGTACTAAATTCAAAATCTACTATTATTTTACATTTTCAGTTTCTTATACAATTATCAAAAATAAATGAAAAGGTTTTAAACATTATTTTATGTGGCATTAAATAATCTTAAATTTAGTCTTTATGTCATAAAGCTAGGTCAGGTACTTATGAAGATATTGACGAATTTCTAGCCGACCCTTTTTCTTTACGGTCCTGCGTATATTTAATAGATAATCAACAGGCCTTATAAATAAACATATTACGACATTTTAATATAATTTTTGAATATAACTATCAATAATAGATTTCGCTGGGTGAACTTTGAATATTACCTCCATTCTAATATTAATAAGTACATAGTAATTAGAAGAAATAACCCGATCAACTTTTGAATCTAATAAACGGAACATGAGGTGATAATATTTTTATGAAAATATATAGTTTACTATGAAAAAAGTTTTCGAAACGCCGTAGTTTATTTGTTAGGTTTCTGCTGCTGTAAGAATTGTTGTAATGTTATTCAAAGCAAAAGACTGAAAAAGTATGCCAGGCAATTTGGCAGCATTTACATCGCCTCTTTCGGGAGATAGACTGTTATTTACAGCAGCTATTGGAGTTTGAGATACACCGTAAGTTCCTCTTAAATGCATTGTTATATGCCCTGGCGAAGTACTAGCTGTTCTCAGCAAATATTCCACTGTTGTTGTATGCATTTGGCGTACTGCAAATACTTTATAACATCTACAGTATATTTAATGAGTGTATTTTGTACACTTTGGCAAGTGCAGTCATTTTACACAAGTCGTATAATTATATCATCAATTTAAATTAGTTCGCCATCGTATCCTTATATCAGTTTCCACGTCAATTTCACTTTTAAAATGAATAAAATGTATTTGATGTAAAAGATATAGTTTAAAAGGTAATTACCAAATATTACCTTGTGTTAGAAATGCAGAAAATTGTAAAGCAAATTACGCAATTTACCCAATAAATTATTTAGAGGCTAGAGTAAGACAAGGCTAGAATCTTTTTATTTATTTATCGGACACGGACTTAATAGAATATAAACAGCTTATATCTCTCATATATACTGCTACTGAAGCAATGTATAAAAAACTGATAACTAGTCTTAGCAAACAGTGTTTGCTACAAGATTTCTGATGTTTTACAACAGGCATTTGACTGTTTGTCAAAATTCATAGGCGCCATAAAGAAGCTTAGTCTAAAATTATTAGTTTACGTTTAGAAAAAGTTGGAATTTAAGAATGTCATGAAACTACTGGACAGTTTATTCCAGCCTGCAACTACCAATATGATAAGATAGTAAAATTGGATACATATTCTATTTTTTATATCAAGCTACTCTCTGCTTGAATGCTCCGATATTTTCTCTGCTGGGTATTCGTAATAAGAATATCCGTAAGTGCAGATCTATATCGATGGCTCTCAGTGTACTTCAGATCGAAACAGAAATGTTTGCACGCCACTGATTCACGGCAGAATAACGGGCCCAGGGAATCCTACCATCAGTACTTACCTACTTATATAATACAGTCAGTATATTATATATGCAGTATGGCTTTAATTTATTGTAATAAATAATTTGCAAATTTAAAATAATTTATTTTTGTTTTGTTTTGTTTAACTATAAAATAAATTTAAATAAATTTTGAATTTTATCATAGGGTGTTAGATAAACAGCGCTAATAATGATATACCTGAAATGTGACAATAGTTTTATAATACGAGTAATATTGTAAGTAATTATAACTGTAATTCGTATTTACATTAGTCAGACAAGTAAAATTCATTGGTTTTTAATACTTTCAAATATTTACCTAAATAATTAAAACACATTCGCTGGGAGAGCTTTACAGGCATCGTATTTGCTGGCTTATGAATATTCAAAAGTAATTAACTGCTGCTACGATATCGAGGAGATAAATTTGCACCCGCGTAGAGTTTTCATCAATTCCCTTATAGTTAGATTGCTAAAACGCAGGATAGGATTTTTGATGCCACTCAGTGTGTTTTCCTATGCTGTTTGTCGACTTTACCATAATGAAAATATATCTTGCAATACTAGACCTGCCGCGAAAATGCATCCTTAGCACCAATGACGTGCATGACTTAGTTTTAGTATCATATAAGATAAGTGGCCTAGTGGTCAAAGTACCTGACTACCACATCGCGAGTCCCGGTCGAATCCCAGCCGTAGCCAAAATTTGTGTTTTTACACAAATTGTTGGTTTTCGAGTTTGGTTGTGTTGTAATAGTCCTCGTGTCTTTGTCACTACATCCTAGCCTATCTCCGATCTTATCGCATGTGCGAAAAACAGGGACACTCACTCGTCCCAACATATACGTGCCCGAAGTAATATGTTGGGACAAGTGAGTGTCCCTGTTTTTGCCGCGTCTACGTGTGGCACTATAATATCTCCTGCGTAGTTTTTTTTTATGGAAGAGTGGACAAACGAGCAAGCGGCTCACCTGATGGTAAGGGATCACCGCCGCTCATGAACATCTACAATACCAGAGGAATAGCAGATGCGTTGCCGGCCTTTGAGAAAGGAATAGGCTCTTTTCTTGAAGGTCCCTAAGTCGTATCGGTACGGAAAAACCGCTGGCGGCAGCAGATTCCATAAAGTGTTTGTGCGTGGCAGAAAAAGCGTACTGTGCTGGAATGCTAACCATCAAGGTGGTGACGATGGCATTTTGCGCTATGCCGCTATGTGCGATGGTGAAAATCAGCGGCTGTCATAAATCCGAACAATTCCTCGCAAAGAGATGCAACAACTCTTCGCAAAGCCAGTGGATCAGAAAGAACGGATGGAGTTGATAACTGAAGTTGATAACTTCCGATAGTATTCGGTAGGTAAATCAAGGTAGGTACCACCGCAGGGTCAGTTATTCTGCCGTGAAGCAGTGATGAGCAAACATTACTGTGTTTCGGTTTGAAGGGCACTGAGAGCTAGCGTAATCACTGGGCATATGAGACTTAAGAACTGAAGTTTCGGGGGACGGGCGCAGTGTGGTGCCACACAGAAATGAAGTTCTCCTGATCGATTTCGACCACGGTCGCCGTGGTCGAAAACTTGTGAATATTGTCGAGACCTATCAACTGCTCAGGAGATATTATAGTGCCACAAGTGTCCGCGCAAACACAGAGGCACTCACTTTTCCCAACCTACCCCCCGATGTAACGCTAATGCGATAAGATCGGAGGTAGGCGAGGATGCAGTGTCAGAAACACGGGGACAATCACAACACAACCAGACCCGAAAACCAACAATTTGTGTTTTAGCACAAATGTTGGCTCCGGCTGGGATTCGAACGCAAGACCAGCAGCGTAGAAGTCAGGTACTCTGACCACTAGGCCACGCGGTCGTCACGTCACGACCGCACACAGAAATATTCTGGATGACACAGTATTTGTTATGGGCAGACGTTGAACTTAACATCAGGTGAACGTTTTGTTCGTCTCGTCCCTTTCACCAATAATAAAAAAAAATCAGCCAGGCGAACATCACATAAGGAATGTTTAAGATAAACAAAAAAAAATACTCTCGTGACACACCATCATATTTTCGATCAATTACCGTTTTCTTTTGTAAGTCATCGTATACCGTGATAACATAACTTTAAGGTATTGTAATTGTTTATTGTATACTGTGTAAGCTTCTGTATTAATTTTAAGTACACCCAATTACGTTTTAAAATTAATTTAAGTATGATCTGCTTTTTAACCATCATCATCATTATCATTTCAGCGCCTGACTCAGGCCTCCCACATAGTTTGCTACAAAAGTTAGATCTTTATTATGTAATAGAGTTAGTCGACTACAACGAGTTGGATAATTGATTAGCAGTGTTGTAAAGTTCAATTTATTGAAATCGCAATGAAATGGTCACGTGACTCGAAGGACTTACAAAGACTCGACCCTGTATAGTAACTCTAACATAGTAATATCAATTATTCTCGCCGCAAGACGCTGTTATATTGCAACGTTTTCTACGTTATATTTGCATTTTCTGGTTATAATCTTCACATTAAATTCTATTGTAAAATGCGTGAGAAATTTGTATTTGTTTGAACATAAATATTTATGCTATAATAACTGAAGTAGCAACTAATAGGGTTGATTTTAAGATGAAAATTAAGATAATGTATAATATCCATGTCACACCTATACCAGATGTGGTTGGGAACACTACAGTCAAAGTTCTCAACAAATATACATAAATAACTCCTACAAATTATTCGACGAATGCAACTTGTCACATCTGTGTCACATCTTCCCGTCCAGTGCGCTCCATAGTCTGAAAACTAAATTCATGCTAAGTTCATGTTGAAGGTGCAATTTCAATGGTGAAGTCTAATTGTCCATGTAGAAGTCGTTACATCAAATACATACATACATACATACATAAGATCACGACTGTATCCCATAAGGAGTAGTCAGAGACTGGACAGTCACTGCAAAAACAGATGACTGCCACAATCCACGTTTCACCAAAACAATATAATGCACTTGGTGTGATAGGTGGTGAGCCCATCGCCTACCATGCGCTGCTGGGTGCACAGTGCACACTTTTTTTCCTTACTCATTCCTTACTCGCCTTTACGAGATCGATTGGATGAGATGGAGTGGTAGTATTCTTTTAATGAAGCCGCCACCATACGGCCATCAAATATACACTTCAAGTAATATATATATATATATATATATAATATATATATATATAACATAAAGTTGAAGCCAAGGAACAATCTTATTACAGGAATGCGTCGCTATAGTGCCGAGAATGCGCAAGCATTATTGTTATTTCCGTAGTCGAAAATGGCCAGGACGTCATTGCCAACCGTCATTTTTTACAACCAAAGCATTTTACATATTTTAGGACAAGATAGTTTTAAAAGAATTACTTCTTATTCGTTTTCTTCTATTTCAAAGTCTCGCAGGAAAACGATCAGCGTGTGGTTCATGATGTAAAAGATTGCAATGACGTACCTTTGCTCAACAAAAAATTACTCATTTCTTATTAGCATCAATCATCAGCTTTCACAGTGTGCGCCAACTATTCTATATATTTAGTGGGTCAATCAAATATTTGTTCCATGTAGAAATCGTAAATAAAGCCCGTAGCTCAGAAGTAATTAGCTTAGCCACTACGCCCGCCCTTAACCTGGGGAGGACTTCTTCAAATACCAATTCTAGAAAGACATGTTCTGACTGAAAGCTATTGTTCTTATTTCATAAAATATTTATATTTGCTTTTTAAATTGTATCCGTTTCTTTACAACTTAATATTTGAAAAATAATAGTGTATCATTGTTTATATGTGCCTGTCTGAAAATTTGTGGGTCCTTTCTCCCTGCTGAATTAAAAATATGTTATCGTGCAAATAATTCGTTTCGAGTTTGATTTTATTGTGTATGTCACTTGTCTCTGATACTGCTTAAGACCTATCGCCGGAACAAGGAAACTGAAAGGTCAATTCGAGTAACTGTCTTCGTATACTATAATAAATCTTAGCAGATAATATCTCTTCATTCTTATATGGTAGTTACTGCGGAGATCGAAAATAACCAGAAGGACGTAGGAAGGATATGTGGGTGGCAACAAACTTTTATATTTACCCATTTTATAATTTATTATTATAACAGTAGTAGATATAGTAGTTTTCTTTAACCGTCGAGCACATGGCTAGTCAGCAATTAAACCCTATTATTACTATATATTAACTAGCAATTAAGTTTTTCAATATAAAACAACATCATTCACACATCCTTCGTTAACAGAAATTTTGGTTATACTTCGAGGTCGCATTTTCTTTAGACTATAAAAGCGATATAATTCACAGGAAAATAAACAAGGCACGAGAATCATCCATCTCTGCCTATGCGTAATATTCTTGAGTGAAGCTAATAAAAAGTCGGTAATATCTGCGTTGTGCATCAAATTATAATCTTTATATCATATCTTCACAAAAATTGTTTATTCTTACTTATGAGTATATATATACTCATGAGCATTGTAAAAATAATGTATTAGTTATTTTGAATAGACTGTTTTTTTTTCATATACAGTGTGTTTTGATATATTTATTTTGTTGTCATTTGTTTTTAGGTATTGAAACAAGTAATAAAAATATTACTTATTATCTATACAAATAAACTTTAATTAACTATAAAGTTTGGAGCTTATTGTGATTCTCAAGTCAGAAACTCATCTAATCTCATTTCTCTGAGGCAGTTTTAGAGAGCCCGGGCAGTTGGCCTAGTGTTATAGCGAAAGTAGACCACAAAAGCACCCTGTCTCGTCTTATCTTGCCTTTCCGACTAGCTTTGTTCTACATTTAAATGTCAAAGTTGTAAAGCTACTGAAATTATTATTTCAAAGTATAGTCTTGGGATAATATTTTAATTGGAAATTAGATATCATATCTTCTAAAACTAAACCGTCTATAGTATGTTATATATACTTAATGAATATTTTCTTTATCTTTTAATTTTTATAACTTTTTTGCATATCATAACATACATACATAAATATATAATATAATCATCAAACATCTAGAAACATTTCTCCAATGAAACGAGGCTTTTTCGTTTCAGCCTTTTACAAGTCCACTGCTGAACATAAGCCTCCCCCATAGATAGCCACAAAGGTTTGTAGCTCCCACTTTCGGGGGTTTTTGCCATAGTTGTCACGCTTGGCAAGCGGGTTGGCAACCGCAGTTTATTTATTCAGATGTTCCAGAAAGAAGCTGCTGCTTAGTCTCCTGGTTTTCATTTTCCCTCTGTCGACTTTCTCGATACCCAAAAGTTGAGATGGGGTAGTAGATTCTCTTAAACTACCAATAGAATTATTAGAAACTTACAAAAGTTTTCCTTTATTAACCTTGTATTATGAATAATAATTTAAAGAAAAGCTTCAGCTAACAAAAACTAGATTTATTTAAAAGCAAGTCAATTGAATCTGATAAAAAAAATCGCGAGGCTAAAATGCACATATTCTACTCCGGTATTGTTAGGTATTGATCAATGAAGAAATCGTAAGCAATTTTGTTTTCTTATCCGTTTGATCTTCCAATTTTGTTGAGAGTGATTGATTCCTCCCTGTAGGATTTCTACAATGACATATATGTAGTTGCAAGACGGACATATCTGTCGGCTTTGTGATGGTTAGCAAGGGATGAAGTTTATCCGCCCCTTGTTACACAAAGCTACGTAGGATTTGAAACTTCACCCTCAACTATTAGCGACGCACGAATTCGTATAATAAAGAACTTTTGGAATTGGAAAAATCTCAATTGGTTGCAATTTCAAAAAGATTAGAGGCCCGAGAAAAAGTTTTACTAGAATTGGATTAAAGTGATTTATTATCAATTTCACTATTCCAAGTTAATATTCATATATGTACGTTACTTGTGAATTTTCCCTAAAGTAATTGAAAGAAATAAAGGCTTTCTCAGCTACAAAAAGAAAAAATATAAGTAGCACTACATTTTCAAAAAATACGTTGGGTTTGTAGCAAGGAAAAGGCTGTCGATGCAGCATATTGCTGTAGCAGTGTTGCCACAGCCACAGCGCTGTTATTCTGTCCGTAGCTTAAGCTCACAGAGGAGTTGTAGGTAATTGCTAGTTTAAAAATTTTCGTTATAATTTAATTCAAATGCCTGTGGTTGTGCTTTGTCAAGTGCAAAATGCCGACATACAAGGATAAAAAATACGCACGGCATGTGGGCAATTGAATTGTAACGTCATTCATGTCAAACTGCCAGAAGACTTTAATAGAACTAAATAAAAAGAAATATCTAACATATCGAATATCTTGTCTTACTCAATAAGACGATGATGGCAGTCAGCACCTAACTTGTTTCTTGCGTTTTAGTTTATTTTATTTATGCCTAGTCGTGTGAAAGATTTTGAATCTTTCTATTTTAAATAAAAAAGTAACTGATTGTTGTAGTATTTTCATTAATAAAAAGTCCCAAAAATTCACAGGAATCATATTGATGCAGTATGAAGAGGCCAAATCTATGTGATAGTTAGATGGCTGCTGCTACTTGCGGTATTGCGTTTTGTAATGGTTATACATATGGCTGAGCTGTGAGAGTTACGACTGTTGCCTGTACATTTGTCCTACCGCAATGGTTGCGTCATGCCAAAACCGCGCGACGTGCATTCATTGGCGCTTGATTATGCTGTATGGGGTTAACTTCGTTCATTGTTTCTTATACACTACCAGAACCTTAGCCTTCTTTGTGCTGGTACGTTAATTTTTATGGACTACGGTTCTTTCTCCAACTTCACCTTACTCTTCGAGGGGAGCGCGTTCAGTCGCGCTCGCTGAAGATGCCACACATTTTCTTAATTAGGTATTTTGTAAATAGTGTCATCCCTTTACAAGCGGGGTATGTAATTTTTAATAAGTAATGAATGAATAAATAATAATAATATTAATAATAATACAAAAATGAATTAATGATGATGAATCTTCCGAGAAGTCCTTGAAGAAACTGATCATTAAGCAAATACAACTTTACAACTGTCCTCAGACGATCACATATGCAAATAAAATAATTTTAAACTGTCTTACACATACAACCTTTAGAAAGATTCTGAGGAGTGATCAATACTAATGTTTCTGGCAAGCAATGATTTTATTTAGATTTTAGTCTATACGAAGCCGTACAATTCATAATTATTTTCTACCTTTGACAACACCAATTGTACAATAAAACCGTTTAACGTAAAACTTTTTTTTTTATTTAGTTTATTCTGGACAACATTGATAAGAGCGTGATATTGTCCAGTTTTTCTCCTTGTTAGTATTAGTTAGTGTAACTAATAGTTATTCGAAAATCGTACAGGAAATGTAAGCTGTTAATAAATAAATTATAATAAATATTGTAGTTAATATGTATGCTGCAAATATAAAAATTTATGAAATATATTGTGGTCGCTATCGCCACAGACATATTCATCCTGAATCTATATAAATAAAAATTCAAATATTCGTTTGCTCAAAATCTTAAATCTCAGAAAGTTCTTCATTGACTGCGTTGAAATTATTATAAAACGTTGAATTAGATTAGAATACACTCACTTCATGATATCTCCAAAACTACAAGACCTATCGACTTGAAATCACCATACATATACACAACGTTTTCCCGACACGACGACTTCCCTCTGAAATTAGTAAACGAGCTGATGTTGCTCTTCTCTATACAGACTAAGATAACAATTAGTTCCGTGCGAGTAAATAATAAAGAAGTAGTTCTTCTTCTTGTCTTTCTAGAGAACTAAGAACATCAAAAACGAAATGCAGTGGCACTAGTATTCAACGTGATAATAATGATGTCCTCCTGGCCGATTTTCAACTACGGAGGTTACTTTCGGATACTATCGGAAGCTATCAACTGCGCAGGAGATATTATAATGCCACAAGTATAGCACAAATACAAAAGCACTCACTCGTCGTGCTTTCCGCGCGTCCGATGTAACGCTTATGCTACAATATTTGGTATGGGTAGACGTTGGCACTTACCATTTGCTCGTTTCATCTCTTTATTAAATTTAAAAAAATAAAGAGAGGTTTCCAAAAAAGAGATTTTAATAAACATTATCAACTAAATTAAAACATTTCAATAGTTATTATTTAGGTAACCTGTTGGTGGGATTCCTATGGGTACCTAAGTAGGTACCACCATAGAGTCAGTTATTTCGCCCTGAAGCAGAAATGTGCAAACATACTTACTGTGTTTCGGTCTAGGGAGTACTGAGAGCTTGTGTATTTTCTGGGCATATGAGACTTAAGAACTGATCTCAGGGTGACGGGCGCAGTGTGGTGCCACACAGAATTGTTCTGGGCTGACACAGTATTTGTATGGGGCAGACGATGCACTTGCCATCAGGTGAACGTTCTGTAGGTCTCGTCGCGTTCATATATAAAAAATAGATATAAGTGCCCCTAATAAGATTATTAACCATTATTATTTTAAGATTAATATCACAATTGGCTACAGCATGTGTCATTAGTGTATTAACCTAGTGTATTCTGGTCTCATTGCCATTCCGGCCAAAACACAGTTAGTTTGCCATATCGGACAATAATTGCAATGATAGCTACCTAGACGGACTCCTACAACCAGCATTCTTTATTATTATGCAAATTGAGGAAGTATTGAGGGAGGGTACCTACGTGTGAAAAAGGCGGGACACATGCATAATTTGTGAAAATTCGACTATATAAAACTCCGATTACATTTTGGGTAGCTAACATTGGCTCGAGTATATATAGTTTCGATGATGTAATTGCTGTTAGCTTTTTGGCTTTTACAGCTTCATCGGATACTGTGCTCACGGGCCAGGGGCCCGCGTTCCCGGTTTGGTTTGACCCAAACTTAAATACTTTATGTATTTAAGTTTGGGTCAAACCAACCAATAAACCAATCAATAAACTCCTACAAAAACCTCGAAATTCGGAATGTCGCGTTCGCTGCGTGCTTGCGAGATTTAGAATATCTCAATATGATTTTAAGTCGTCTAATGACCGTCCGAGGGAGGCTGCGGGCCTCCATTTGGACTGTCGACTTGTGTGTCGGTAACTCTGGGCGGTGAGAACTTATGCAAGTCTTATAGAGGCGTTTGGCTCGAGTTGGTCACAAAGTGAAGCTACACTTATAAACTTACGAATCGTAACAAAATGTATATACCTTAGATACGCTTATAAACATATACAATATATAGATAAATTAACAATCACATACTTTAAACATTATTTTAAGTTTACTTCTCATATCAGTTGATTTTCCTTTTTCCATCCTTACAAACTAAATCTTTAAATAACCATATAATAATGTATGGTCGTGTGGTAGCAGCTTAAGAGAATCTAACACACTATCTCATCACGTGGTTGCCGTAAAAGTCGGCAGAAGGAATATTAAAACCAAAAGATGGGCAGCAGCAACTTCTCTTTTTTTTTTGCCAACCCGCTTGAAAAGCGTAGCAACTATGGCAAAATCCTCCAAAATGAGAGCTACAAATATATGTGGCAATCATTGGGTGAGGCCTATGTTCAGCAGTGGACTAGTGATATATGATCCATATATGATCCAAACATTATCAAATGTTCAATGTAGTTAGATTGTCTCAAACCAAATAGGTTTTAACAAAATACAATACGAGACATAATAAATTGTGTTTTCTTCTCGAAATTTTCTGAAACTTGTACCATTCATTTTCATCATGTGATACTGTGGCTGTCTGACGTCACTCTAAAAAGCAATCAAGTTAATAGAAACGACTCAAATTCTTGGATGACCAAAATACAACTTTTATTTATTCGAGTAATGACTTTAATGGATAGCGTCAATGAAAACAATTAGCATTTATAACCAAAAGTATTTAAACAAAGCACTTAATATCTCAGAATTATAAAACTTAATAAAAATATATTTCGAAACGAATACCAAACCTATGTAAAACATGTACTTAAACAAGTCACTACAAAATTTTCTAATTTAAAATATCATGAAATTAAGCTTAACTTTGCGGAAATCAAAGTTAATTCAAGATCCACATAAGTAATATGATTTTGATAATGCCTCGTTTTGAGGTAAAACACGAGTCGTGGTCTCGACTTCAGCGGTGAATATTGCCTTGTGGAAGTGCTGTAGTAGTGGAGACTATCTAGGGGAGTTCCCGGTGGCGGTGTTAGTTGCTTGTGCACGCTACTGTGTGGGTGGTGGTGCTCTTCAAGAACTAGGTAATATTAACCATTTTATATTGTGCATGCGAGTCTTAGCAAATTAACTTCCTTTCCTTCTTTATAATGGTTTCCGCTATGTAACACCTGATTCTATTAACTATAATATGTTTTTTTTTATATTTACGTGAATAATACGCATGGAATGAAACTATTCCGTTTAATTTAACATTAAAAATTATGTGGTTACCTACTTTTCGAAGAATACCGCCCGACCTGCCGCAATAGCATACACAAGCAAAACAAATACCGCTACCAGATGCCCAGCCACCAAAACGCCACAACACATGTTTCATTCCATAATTAGGAATTATAGTCCTTACGATCGATTTCCAGTGAACTCGGCGGCTGTCAGACTGACGAGCTACCTAGGTAATGCATCTTCCGCATCCAATCAGGATTTTAGTAAATAAACATTGTATTACTTCTTTGAAATTGCATAAGTAATCACATGAAAACATATTAGTTTTTTTTAGCATTCAAAATAAAAAAGAGTGTCCTTTTTCAGAACGCTCGGCATAAATTCTGAACTTGTTCATGGCAGCCGTGTGTGACGTTAATCGGTGCTCATTTTTCTATAGGTTGAGGAAAAATTTAGTCGTAACTGCGACTCACATATTCTTTAGCTGGAGACAACGAGATTATCTACGGTAAAATAAATGGAGACACGAGTATCATCAATCTTTGCCTATACGTAATATCCATGAGTGGGGCAAATAAAAAGTACATTTCAGAATTATTGCATGAAAAAGCCAATGTATCTTGAGCGTTTCTTTGCTATTCCCTAGACATAAAATAATGAGTTTCTTACCTCACAACTGGTATATATTATATACATTTTGACTCTTATCTACAATATAAAGATTTAAAAACGAGTGTATGAACAAATAGTTGCTAATATTCTTTTACTTCAAAATAATTTTAAATTAATTTCAGTATATGATATTCCAAAAAAAAATTACAGAACTTAGTGAATATAAAATTTAGTTTAAAACTTTCTGTAGGCATTACGACGTATTATTTGTTAAAAATCTTTCACACGTTACAAATACTATTACTATCTCATCACCCTGTCAGCTGTAGGCCATTCCAAGCGCTACCGTAATCGCCACGTATGGCAGACGAACTCGTGATCGCTTTACAAAGCGCTATTTGTTGTTGTATTTTAAATATGGTATAATTAAGAAGTTTATTCGGCGCACGCCCCTCGCCTACTCTTAGCTTTTATAGTATGCGAGTGACTTGAGTCTGATCTTCGGTGTCGGCACCAGTAACATTGTACTGCAGTTTAATCCTGTATAACTGAGGAAAAAATATTTCAAAGACATGTTAAATCCGCCAACCCGCATTGGAGCTTCGTGAAGAAGTCACTCTTACTTTAACTTACTCCTATTCACCTATAGCGAGAGAAAATGTACTGGCCCACCTGGGATAGGTTAGAAAAGTAGGTCAACCAACCGGCGCCATGACTTGGTTTTACATATCAGGAATTAGAAATAGGTAGAAAAACAAGGAAGGCAGGCCAGAAAAAACCCATTGGACAAAATATGTTGACAGAATCGCTTACCATGCAACCTTATGTCAAAAGATATAATAAGAGATGTTGCAATAACCAGAAAAGAGGATTTACCGGTATCACCACACTTGATTAGAAGATTGGCAGTTGCAGACACCTCGCACGTTAGACGCTCTTCATCCCCGGTCTGTGTATTTTGTGCAATTTATGTCTGTAAAACTTTATTTAATGAAATGAAAGAAAATAATTCAGTGTGAATTCAATGGTGACATGATTACTCATTTGCACAAATATTATATACACAGATCTACTAACTAATTCACACAATATTTTCAATTACAAATGAAGAGCTATCGTGGAAAAGGAAGATTAAAAAGGTCGAGGAAAAATTTTTTTTCGTATATATTATAGTATGTATAAACTTGTAATGAAATCTCTTTGACTATTTGTATCTGGCTGGTTTTGATGACATTAAAAAGGTTACATTTCAAAAAAGAAACAAATTAGTAAAATGTTATTTCAAGCTTTTTTTCATTTGTTTTTCTTTCTGTCAAAATGAGTGCATCTAATGAATTTTAAAATTTTATTATACAAAAGGAAAAGCTGCAACGCAAACCTCGAAAAAAATTTGTGACGTTTATGGACCTAACGCAGAGGCAGTAAGCAAGTAGCAAAGTTGGTTTTAAGCGTTTCCAATCCGGGAATTTTGAATTCGCTCTAGTCGCCAGGGCTCATTTTATCCGTAACAGGTTACGGATAAAATGAACGCCATTTTTTAAAAAGTGGAGCAAGATCGGCATATCAATAGTTTTAACATATCTTAAGAACTGGGAATTGACCACAAAACAGTTTTGACCCATTTCAAAAAAGCTCGATATTTGGGTACTACACGAGCTTACTGAAAAAAAACCTATGGAACCGTGTACTCTTTTGAGATTTTTTATTGAAACGTAATGAAACTGAACAGTTTTTGAAGAGAATGATAACTGGCGATGAAAAATGTATCACGTACGACAAGAAAATGCGAAAAAGGTCGGTCTCTTCAGAATGTAGTGTCAGGTTAACATCAAGAGAGGACTGCCAAAACTACTTTGTCGCGATTTTTTGCTCAAAGGTCCCAAAATTTCTTGAACCTTCTTCAACTTAACTTCTTCACCTTCAAGATGACAAATAGTCATCGAAAAAAATGCCACATATATACTGTAATTAAATGTAAATAAACTTTAAAAAAAATTACTTGAGTTTTTATATAAAATGCGAAGAACTCTATTATGTAACTTCGTCATTTGATAATATATTATACTATTATTAAACAATTTTTTCTCATTTTTCAAAATATATCCTGCCAGAAAGCAATTCTAATTATATATTCGATTATAAGCGGCTTAAGTTCATCCTTGACTTTAGTCACGACAAGTGTAAGTAAAAGGTCAGTTCGTTAGACAATGAACTATTTAAATAACGGTTGCTGTAAAGTTTTACATTGCTCATTCCAAGTTCGCTAAACACTGCGATCACTACATTTTTTCTATTTATTCTATATATCTATATATCTGAAGGTTAAAATTATAGAACACAAGAATTCTGATCAGGATCAGACTAAAATTAATGCTAATTTATTTTAAATTTGTGAGTCTGACAACAAAAAAAAATTTTCGACTTATGAAATCGGTTATCTCACATTGGAACAGCATGGAGGACTTTCACAGCTTTAAAGCTCTTTTGAAAAAGAGGGAAGGCACGTGCCAGGTAGGCTATTTATATTGTATCAAATAAAAGTTTCCAGTTTTTTTTTAATATCGGACAATGAGAGGAGACAAGCAATACGTTCACGTGAGGGTTAATTCCAGAAAATTCCTGTGTAGCACTACACTGCGCCAGTCCCCCTGAGACTTCAGTTCGAGTCTCATATGCCCAGTAATTACACTTGCTCTCAGTGCCATTTAGGCCGAAACACAGTAATGTTTCCACAGGACTATTTCACGGCAGAATAACTGGTCCTGTGGTAGTTCCTACCTAGACGGATTCCTGCAAAAAAATCCAACCACCAATAAATATTACATAAAAATATGCGAAATATGATTAAGTAGTTGCCTCACGATATTTTTCTTTGCCGCAAAGCACCGAATAAGTGGTGAAAAAATGCCGTTAACACTTTTAGTAGTACCGGCACCGGGTATAAATACGAACTATGAAATTTAAGTCGAGCGCCCGTCCCCTAAGCTGCCATGACCTTAAATGGAACTAATTTTAACACTTAATTAGAAAGGTTTCAACGTGGGTCATAAATCTTCTGTCCGCACACGACATGTAATTATTGTCGCCTCTGATCCGCAAAACGACGTTTATATTAACTGATTTCTAGATTCTGTGTTATATATTATGTAACTCCTTGTAGAAGTCCCACTTCTGGACACAGCATTTCTCTAATTTTTGAGAGTGTTGTCTGAAAGAATAACCATATACACATGGATTTCGATTTGTTATTTACACTAGATACTTTTAGCTAAAATGTTTAATATTATAGTTCTTTTAAATATCGCTTATGTGACAAATTGCTCACAAAAAAGATATTTTAGAATTTTAATACCGTTCATAAAAAAAGAACTTATTAGCATTATCATAAAATGTATTATTTAAATTTTATAACTCATAATTTAATTTAGAAATTCCTCATAAATAAGACGAAATTTGTACAAAAATTGATGTTTGATCTTTGAAGCACTTAATATTGTTCTTTTACGTGATGAATGTCAGACCATAAAATCTTAGTAATTGCGCTGAATGAACGATAAACTAATACAATAATGATAAAAAAGACAACACAGTACATGCAATGCGAAGAAAGTGAAACTTACATGTATTTGAAATTTTATAAAAATTAATAAACAAAACTATTACTCACTGTAAAATAACAGCTCAGTATATCAACAATTATAAATTAATCGATAAATTTTAATTAAAAATGACAGAAACATTGCACGAAAACGCTGTATCTTGTAATTTTACTGTCATCGCGCTCCAAGTTTCACTCGAAAACTAAAATTATTCTCGCTATTTTTACATTGGCAGGTTAAACCATAGATAGAAAAAAGGTTTTCAAAGCAAATTTTTTAAAACAACTTCATTGACAATTTTTATAATTAGTCGTTTAACTATTGATTTCATACACGCTCCTACCCGCAACCGACGAGCGTGTATCAAAACGCATATTAAAGTAGAAGAAGCGAAAGATGTGTGTCAGGATCGTAGCAAGTGGTAAGATATCTGCCTAACCCAATGGGAAAGAGGCGTGTCTGTATGTACGTATGTATGTTAACTAGTGATAGAGATAATTTAAGAAATTATTTAATTCTACCGATGGTAGGATTCCTATGCAGGAATCAGGTAGCCACCACCGCAAGACCAGTTATTCTGGCGTAAAGCAGTAGTGTGCAAGTATTACTTTGTTTCGGTCTGAGATCTAGTGTAATGATTAGGCATACGTGAAGAGAATTGATGTTTCAAGGGACCGGGTGCAATGTGGTGTCATACAGAAATGTTCTCGATAACACAGTATTTGTTATGGGCAGACGTTGCACTTACCATCACGTGAACATTTTTCTACGTCACTTTTGTATAGGACAAAGAGACGAGCTCTTTATCATATAAAAAAGTGACGTTGGAACTAAGATTACTATGGAAACTATTGCAATTATATCATAATTTGTAGGCGAGACTGTACATTGGCATTAAATAAGAAATGCATTATGACACTATTACTGTTAAAAACAACTTAATATTTTATTTTAGGAAAGATATCGGGTGACGAGAGTTGGCGCATTCGGTTCCTTTTTATTATTTTACTTTTGTGCTGCTTTCAAACTTAATATAATATACGGTAACAAAGAGTGTCTAAAGTTTCTTGTTGCAGATAAATTTAATTTAGTTGCTCCGGGAATAGTTTATCGGTTTATTTGCTTGCTGTTGGAATCCTAAGTAAATTCATAAAACATATTTATGTAAAAATAACAACACAAATAAATAAAATTAATAAAAATTCTCTGTCGGGCTGTGCTTATTTATTTTAAGCTATAAAAGATGTATATAAACTTCCCCATGGCACTTTCTATCTACAGATAGTGAGACTGAAACTGATTGTGTCGTTTATTTACTGCAACATTTCGACAATTTCCGGTAATTAATACCAAAATATTCGCGAGCCAAGTCGCGAGCGTAGTTTATTTTACATTAAAAATGTTTATCATAATCTAAATCTTAATCTAAAGATTAATTAATTCATAATAATAAAACTATTTACTTTTTCTATTAGAGGTCCCGTGTGTTCCGTGAATTCTGGTTTCATATACGAGTACATACTTCATTTACATACACATCTAAAATAAGAAATACCAATATAAAGTCACTTTTAAAAATCTGAAATAAATAAAATGAGTAACATGATTTGAAATTGAAATGAGTAACATTTTCGGATTCCTTTTACAAAAAAAACTTCACTTAACAGCGCACAAAACTGGCAGCAAAATCTTCAATTAATTTTACGAGAGAACTTTTTAATGAAACTTTGCTACTCTTTTGATACTTGTTGCTCTGCTTCATCCAAGATTTTAAACGTTGCAATATATATTTCTACATCATCGTTTCGACGTTTCAGCCTATCACAAGTCCACTGCTGAACATAGGCCTCCCCATAGATGGCCACAAAAGTTTGTAGCTCACATTTTGGAGGGAGTTTGCTGCAGTATTGTCATATTGTATGAAGAGAAAACATTAACGATTTAATACAGTTAATATCTGGAAACTGTCATCATCATCATTACAAATCATTGTAACAAATGGCTGACGATAGGGCTCACCTATAACATACTGCAAACATGGTCCTCGACTACTTGTATCCATCGACTTATCGTAGTGTTCGACACGACGTTGCTTTATCCAGTGCGGTTCCGGTACATTTGCTATTTCAGGAGTTTTTCCCAACTGTTATTTTTTCTACGAGTTGGGAAATGGGCTCATCACTACTGCAGATGTCTCTGTTAGGAATTGTAGGATAAATTACCTCAAAGTCCGCTGATTTACTCTGGAAACTCATACATGCGCCTATGAAGCCCTACTACTGACCTTCACAGGTAATAATTTCGGAAGGAATGTGAATTTACAGGCACTTTCCCTGGTCGACTTTTACGACACCCACGGAATGAGATGGGAATCTTATAATGCAGCGATCACATAGTCTACTTATAAATCAATTAGATCCTTTTAAAAACGATAAAAGTATTGTGGAAGAAATGTGATCAAGTTTTTTTTTTCTAGTTACAACATAATTTAAAAAAAAGCAATTGCTTCGTCGCGTACGAGGCATTGATAACCGTTGCCAATGATATTATTTATACAATCATTACTTATCACGATTAAATTTTTATACAAAATAAGCATTTGTAATTTCGTTTTTTACTCAACTGCTTTCTCCCACTACAATTAGTAATGAGCTTTGTAAAAGAAAAAATCTTGCGTGTTCAAATAAGGTAAGCAATTGAAATATTTATTATTCGTATTAAAATAAATATTATTAGCCTGTTTATAGCGAAAAGAGGGGCAAAAAGTTGTTGGCTACGGCTACGGGTGTTGTCTCCGCCTACCCCGTATACGGAAAAAGAGCGTGATTGTATTTAATGTATGTATGGATGTTTGTGCTGTGACTATGTCTACTGCTGGACATAGACCTCTACAACGAAAAGAGGAATCGTAATCACCATGCACGTCAGGCGGATTAGTGATCGCAGTACCAGACGCCTCGCACCTTTGACGCTTGTGCTGCCCGTCTGTCTGTTTGCATTTTCGGATCTGGCATTTTGCACGTCTCATGGCGCGAAGCGGCGTGAGCGTAAAGCGATTTTCAATTATATACTAATTTTAATATCAAGAAAAACCTTTAATTAATTTATTAAAATTATTTTGAAAAATCATCTATTATTGCAACATTGAAAAAAAGTTTTAAAAAAAAATTGACGTATTGAGACCGGGTTTTTTTATCGTGTCCAGAATTTTATCTACTGGTTTGCTATTTCATATCAAAAATCTAGAACTTGTAGTTATTAAGAAAAATATATTTTCTTATTGTTTTCATCTGAAATGGAAATGACTCGAAATATTTGAACCTCAATACGATTTTTTTTTCATAAGAGTTAATGAGCGTCATGAGACGTGCACTTTTGGATTTTCCAAACTTTTTCGAAATGGTTTTCCGCGACTTTTGGAAAGCTACGAAATTTTCCATGTCGTCGTCATCGTTTCAGCCTATCACAAGTCCACTGCTGAACAAGTCATCTCCCATAGATAGCTACAAAAGTTTGTAGTTTTCATATTGGATAGATTTTGCCATAGTTGCCACCCTTGGCACGCGGGTTGGCAACCGCAGTTTATTTATTCAGATGTTTTGATCTTTCCGGGAAGATGGTGCTGCCCATCTGCCTGGTTTTAATTTTCCTCTGTCGACTTTTACGACACCCACCGGATGGGATGGGGTGGTAGATTCTCTTAAACTGCCGTTATTAATACAATAGAATTATTACACTTATAACTTACAAAAGTTTTCCTATATTAACGTTGTATTATGAATAATAATTTACCGTTACCACATGCATTTCCCCAAATCGACTCTTACGACACTCACGGGATGAAATCTGATGGCATATTTTGTAACGCCACCACTACACAGCGAGACTAATTATTGAAATTCTATTAAATTATTTTAGTTTTTTTTAAGTTTTTGCCAAATACATATTTACTAGTTTATTTAGAATATTTTGAGAAACACATTAAATAAATTAACTAATATGTAAGATACTAGCAGTGCTGCCCCTTCACACGGAAGTTATTGTTATGTTAAAGTATGTGTAGAGAAAAATAGCATTAGACCGTTTACCCGTAGGAGTAAATGATCGTAAGATGCTGACCGACCATAGAAGGTTCAGCAAGTACCTTCACAGGTTTAGGTGTAAAGAGACTCCAGCTTATGTTCGTGACCCTGACGTGATATAACCTATCTAGATTAGAAATAACAACAGAACAAGTACGCAAAAAAGGATGATCATGTACAGATGATGTTTATAAAGTATTTAAATACGAGTAAGACAGCAGTAGAAACAATTAAAATAAATAAAAGATAAGCAATATATTGAGAGAGCGTGATAAACTCGATAGTAAAAAAAGAATTAGTTGTTATAAGAGTTATATATGTATATAGTTGTCATAGTCACAATTTAAAACAAATAGCTATAATAAAAAGTTGTAAAATTATGGATTGAGTATATAAATATATTACTAGCAAAAAGAAAGCGAATACCTAATAATAAAATACCTATCCTATATACTATACTATATAATATACCTATAATATTAATAATACCTAAGAAAAATAAAAATATATATAAAAATGATGAGAAAATTTACGAACTAAAATAACAATAGACTTAAGTTACCACAAAGTTACTTTTAACTATTTTGTACAGTTTAGATACAGTACAGTACATATGTAGTTCTTAGTTAAAATTATGAATCAGATAATAAATAACTAACAAGGATATCAGAGCCTCCATTGTAATCACATGATTGCAATGTCCCTGTCCAAAAGAAAATATGTCAACTTATTTTTATTAATATAGAAAATGTCTCTCTTGTTTGTCAGAGGTGTATAAAAAAAGATCGTAAAATCCGTTCTTAGTGGGTGTTTATGTCGGGAAAGGAATATGTGTGTCTTAAAGTTTCGGAGATATCATGATGAATCAGTTGCAAATAGCTTTTGTTTATAAAGATCGATGTAGTGTTTGTACAAGATTCTTGTCAAAACATTTTAGTTATTTCGATTTAATCATATACTTTTCTTACATTTGTTTATTAGTGGTCGTATATAGGAATCCACCTAAGTAAGCACCAGCGCAGTCTAGCATAATTACTAGGCATATGAGACTTAAGAACTGACATGTATTATGATAACGGGCGTAGTGCGGTGTAACATAGAAAGTGATACGCTTGTGCTTCGAGGTACATCCGCAAATTTCATGGGCAGGGGGCCGGTAGTACTTACCATAAGGCGTACGACTTGCTCTTCTCGTCACTTCTTCCATTAAAAAAATAGATAGCATAAGAGTTACAATACCAATTCATCACCAGCATAACTGAATTATCACACGATATATTAGGTTCCATTATAAAAATGTAACTGCTTTGACGACTGCGTGGCCTAGTGGTCGGAGTACCTGACTTCTAGCTGTGAGTCCTGAGTGGCGAAACCCAGCCGGAACCATGCATTTGTGCAAAAACATGAAGCGTTCGTTTTCGGGTCTCATTTTGTTGAACATGTGAAATGTACATACATAGTACATAAGATCACGACTGTATCCCATAAAGGGTAGTCAGAGACTGGGCACTCACTGCAAAAATAGATGACTGACACAATCCACGTTTCACCAAAACAATATAATGCACTTGGTGTGATAGGTAGTGAGCCCATCGCCACCATGCGCTGTTGGGTGCACAGTGCAGTTTAATTCCTTACTCGCCTTTTACGAGATCCATTGGATGAGATGGAGTGGTATGGTATTCTTTTAACGAGTCGCCACCACACGGCTCACATGTGAAAATGTATGTATATAAAACGCGCCCATGATACAGAAGAAATGCTATTGAGGTGCATCGTTTTAAAAAAATGCATTATAACAGTATACTTTAAACAGACGTGAATTTTCAATAATCATTTGTCTCATAATGTGTCAAGAGAAAAGGGTAGCTACCCGCGGTGGTACTGATCTGGGAAAGTCCTCCAATCAGTAATCTTTTAGATGTTGTATATATAGTTCGCATTGAGTTATGCGTATGAGCTATTTCTTGATCTTCTCACGTGGCGACATCGATGTTACTTCATGACTCCCCCACTGAGACTGGAAGTCGTACGGAGCGTGGAGATCTTGAGGCGTCAAGCGATGTTGTGCAGTCTGCCGGTGAGGTGGTGTCTAGGTCTTAGTGCATGAAGACTTGTGGAGACAATGGATGAAGCTGAATGGGTAAGCATGAGGATAGGTAGCCGCTATTGATAACACTCAGCAGCTGAGAGACGAGGAAGCATGCGTTGTGCCGACAGTAATCCAGTGCTGTGACTGTGATGGTTTCCAATGACGTTGTCGCTGTGGTTAGAAGAAGATAGCTGCAATGATAGAAACGTCGAGATCACCAATTCGGCAGATGATGTCACCAAGGAAAAGGGTAGCCAGAACGAGTGGCCTGATCTGGGGAGGACGTCTTCTCCAACCTGCGTTTTATAGATGTTGTTTGTATAATTCGCATCTCAGAAATATCTATAGCGCAATGTTGGACCTATCAGATATTTCTTGAGCATCTCACGTAGGCGACATAGATCTCGCTACAAAAATAATCTTTGTATAGCTATATACCTTAATAAAATAATTATAAAGTTCTGCAGAACAGTTGCGGGTCGACTGTTCAAGTACTTGCCGAGTTTAAGCAACGGTTTCCGCACGGTTTGACTATTAACAGGTTGTCCGTTATAGAAGCATTTATTTTCGAATATTCGTGGTTCAGAGGTGCATTAAGCCAATTCTTACCTACATTTGTGCCATAATTTAAGGTTATTTAAAAGAACAGTTTCTCTGTTATTTACCTAAAATGCATATTTTTTAGTAAATTCCAAAAAAAAAACAATCCGAATAAAACAAATTAACAAAAAGGAGGATAATAAAGTTTTAAGCCTACTGAGATCCACAAAGCCGGGAGCATATCTAATCTCATTTCTCTGGAGCAATTTTAGAAAGCCCGGGCAGGCGGCCTAGTGTAATAGCAAAAGTACTCCACAAAGGTACAGCGTCACGTCTTATCTTGCTTCTCCGAACAGCTTTCAGCTACATTTAATTGTCAAAGTTGAAGGACTACTAATCCTAATTACACAGTTGTGGCAAGTTACTGAAATAATTACTTCGAATACGCTGCTATCGTAATAAACCAGTTTGGAAACTAAAACTCTTCGATTGACACATTTTTCATGTTATGTTATCAGGGCTGGCTGAGCCCCTGGTAACACCCCTGGTAAAATAGCAAAAAATGCCAAATGCCGGTAAAACTATTTCATAACGGAAAACGCAGCGATAGGAGTAAAATTTAAATGCCGAATTTGAATGCAGCGTTTTGGTGCAACGTGTCTGTTATTCTTAATTAATATTTATCGAATACTTAAAATTTGTTTATATACAAAGCAGTTATTTTACGAGTGAGTACAATTTTTGTAATTTAACTAGTTGATTTATTTTTATTTAAATAAAAATTCTTATTTATATATTTTTTCCCTTCTGTCTCGTATACTGAGTTGCAAGCGCACATTTTTTTTTAAATTTCTTTAACTATTTTATGTGTAGGTGACGTAGTTTTAATATCTTTCAGTGTTTCAGATATGCCGCAATTTAAGATTATGTGTACAAAAATAAGTCTCAAGCATTGGCAGACTAGTTTAGTTGCAAATCTCTGTGGCGTAATCTCATTAAGCCAGGATGAGGGTTATTTCGTTAAAAACCTAACAACCGAACTATTTAAATAACGGGCTCTGCAAAGTCTTTATCTTGTCTTCCACGTACGTACGAGCTCTAGTTAATTAGTCAAAGTTTTATTACATCCGACTCACTTTCAATATCAGATAAATTCGTACCTACACTTCAAGTTACAGCCCATTTAAAATGTAGCAATAGAGATAAGAGAAACATAGTAGACCACGTACACTTAATGTTTGGTTTACAATGAAATATTCACTATTTGGTTTCTAATAAAAGGTGCTGGCGGAATTTTGATTTCGCTTTCATTTTTTTTATTTCCTAGAAACTCAGAATATAAGACCTAATTAGTAATTCGTGTCATGAACTTGTGCTTTAAAACAGCATTTATAATATAGCAGAAAGTAGCTATTTTCTGAAAAAGCGTAAACATTTAAAATTAATAATATTATTATTTAAGCTAGTTTTTCATAGATTAGTTAGCCATAGGTTCATAAATTTTTGGTTTTGGAGTTCTAGGTATATTGTGACTTCCATGACCGGCATCCGGATTGCTACTCTGACGACCTTCTATTAATCATTAAATCATTTATAAACTCATCCAAAATTGTATCCGATTCTATTTAATAGAAGAGTAATATAGTTTCGGTGATGTAATCGCTGTTAGCCTTTTGGCTTTTACAGCTTCATCGGATGCTGTGCTCGCGAGCCCGGGGCCCGCGTGCCAGGTTTGGTTTGACCCAAACATAAATACATAAATATTACTCCTACAAAAACATCTAAGTCGGACCGTTGCGTTCGCTGCGTGCTTGCACTACTGTGAATATCTCCATAAAATTATTATTTTAAGTCATCTAATGACCGTCCGAGGGAGGCTGCGGGCCTCCGTTCGGACTGTCGACTTGTGTGTCGGTAACCCTGGGCGGTGAGAACCGCCCTGGAACACTGGTGTGTCTGGTGTACGCGGTGTGATTTTCGACAGTTGCGCACCGCTCTCTACGGCGGTCGCGCGACGTTGTGCGTGTTAAGTTAAAGCTATTGACTGTGTGTACAGGGTTGCTTGGATCATCGCTGACCGTATCGTGGTCAGGGAGTGCTGAGACGTCCGTGTCGTCTAGTACGATTCGCGCGCGACGTTTGCGTTCAGTCGCGTTTTTGTCAGATCGGTAATTCGCTGCTTTAACCACCAGCGGGTTTGGATGAACCGCGGCTTTTTCGAAAAACCGCCGTGATACTTCTCTGAAGTGGTCAGAGAGTAGGGGCATTTCACAGTCGCTGTGAAGGTCTACGTTGCGTTGGTACCAGCCGGCTCCGGTGGCACCTCGCAAGAATCTATTTTGTACTGTCTGTAGTTTCTGTATACGTTTTCCGTCGCGTGAGCGAACGCTACGCATGCATAGGCCATTACGGGTCTAATGCATGTCTTGTAGAGGCGAAATTTAGAAGAGTAAAGATCCGTTACGAAGACAAAGTTATAATATACTGAACTGGAGAACCATACTTAAATATTATGTTCACTAATTGTGAAAGATTATCAGGAAATAGATTAAAATATAATAGATATAGTATAATATGAACCACTGTAAAGTAATTCAGCTTACAGTCCAATAGTATTAGATGATTGACAATTACGGAAAATACTAAGTAATTCATACAATAATATAAAAATGCACATGACTTGAATTTTTTAATACCTTTAAAAATATTGCTGTCATTGAAAATAACAATTTTCCGTATATATATTAAGGTATCAGGTAGAACCTCTGTACAAATTTTGAGGCGACTTTTTTCTATAGATATATCATCAGACACATATATGCAGTCCTCTGCTCTTATAAAAAAAATAACCTCAAACTAGTATTTCACCTCTACACTCACGAGTGTGTCGTTAAAGACATGCACACCACAACAATTATTTTAGTTATTCGACATATACAAAATAATCTAGATTTCCCTTAGACGGACAAGTATATAGCACTGAAATTTAGCAACCTCAAAAGTAACAAACATATGGATGTTAATATGGATTAAAATTTAATATGGATTAAAAAGTCATTTTCATTTTATTATCTTAAAAAATACTGGCAGTGCTCGTTTCTCAAAAAATACCCAAGCAATATTGCGTGTTTTGGTGTTTTGCAATCATTAAAATTAATCAATATCATCATCAAGCATTCCGTTTATTTAAAGTAAATTCCTCCGTACTTTCAAGTCAACAGTACTTACTTGTACATATGAGTGAAATCCCTCAGTGAAAGTTGCTCTATAACTTTACATGGGAAAGGCTTATTTTACTTCTTTTTTTGAAAAACTCATGAATTCAGTTTCTGTACGTTTCTTCCGACGTGGCCTTAGAACCAAATATTTCGAGATCTTTATTATGTAATAGAGTTAGTCGACTACAACGAGTTGGATAATTGATAAGCAGTGTTATAAAGTTCAATTTATTGAAATCGCAATATAATGGTCACGTGACTCAAAGGACTTACAAAGACTCGACCCTGTATAGTAACTCTAACATAGTAATATCAATTACTCTCGCCAAGACGCTGTTATATTGCAACTTTTCTACGTTATATTTGCATTTTCCGGATATAATCTTCTCGTTAAATTCTATTGTAAAATGCGTGAGAAATTTGTATTTGTTTGAACATAAATATTTATGCTGTAATAACTCAACTAGCAACATGCTCAATTTGACCCACAACCGCAATAGTATCTCCCAACGGGTTGATCTTAAGATGAAAATTAAGATAATGTATAATATCCATGTCACACCTATACCAGATGTGGTTGGGAACACTACAGTCAAAGTTCTCAACAAATATCCATAAATAACTGCTACAAATTATTCGACGAATGCAATATGTCACATCTGTGTCACATCTTCCCGTCCAGTACGCTCCATAGTCTGAAAACTAAATTCATGCTAAGTTCATGTTGAAGGTGCAATTTCAATGGTGAAGTCTAATTTTCTATTTAGTAGTCGTTACATCAAATACATACATACATACATACATACATAAGATCACGACTGTATCCCATAAGGGGTAGTCAGAGACTGGGCACTCACTGCAAAAACAGATGACTGCCACAATCCACGTTTCACCAAAACAATATAATGCACTTGGTGTGATAGGTGGTGAGCCCATCGCCACCATGCGCTGCTGGGTGCACAGTGCACACTTTTTTTCCTTACTCATTCCTTACTCGCCTTTTACGAGATCGATTGGATGAGATGGAGTGGTAGTATTCTCTTAACGAGCCGCCACCATACGGCCATCAAATATATAGTTTAATTAAGAAACGATCAGCGTATGGTTCATGATGTAAAAGATTGCAATGACGTTTGCTCAACAAAAAATTACTCATTTCTTATTAGCATCAATCATTGCTTTCACAGTGTGCGCCAACTATTCTATATATTTAGTGGGTCAATCAAATATTTGTTCCATGCAGAAATCGTAAATAAAGCCCGTAGCTCAGAAGTAATTCGCTTAGCCACTACGCCCGCCCTTAACCTGGGGAGGACTTCTTCAAATACCAATACTAGAAAGACATGTTCTGACTGAAAGCTATTGTTCTTATTTCATAAAATATTTATATTTGCATTTTAAATTGTATCCGTTTCTTTACAACTTAATATTTGAAAAATAATAGTGTATCATTGTTTATATGTGCCTGTCTGAAAATTTGTGGGTCCTTTTTCCCTGCTGAATTAAAAATATGTTATCGTGCAAATAATTCGTTTCGAGTTTGATTTTATTGTGTATGTCACTTGTCTCTGATACTGCTTAAGACCTATCGCCGGAACAAGGAAACTGGAAGGTCAATTCGAGTAACTGTCTTCGTATACTATAATAAATCTTAGCAGATAATATCTCTTCGTTCTTATATGGTAGTTACTGCGGAGATCGAAAATAACCAGAAGGACGTAGGAAGGATATGTGGATGGCAACAAACTTTTATATTTACCCATTTTATAATTTATTATTATAACAGTAGTAGATATAGTAGTTTTCTTTAACCGTCGAGCACATGGCTAGTCAGCAATTAAAACTATTATTACTATATATTAACTAGCAATTAAGTTTTTCAATATAAAACAACATCATTCACACATCCTTCGTTAACAGAAATTTTGTTTATACTTCGAGGTCGCATTTTCTTTAGACTATAAAAGCGATATAATTCACAGGAAAATAAACAAGGCACGAGAATCATCCATCTCTGCCTATGCGTAATATTCTTAAGTGAAGCTAAGATAAAGTCGGTAATATCTGCGTTTTGCATCAAATTATAATCTTTATATCATATCTTCACAAAAATTGTTTATTCTTACTTATGAGTATATATATACTCATGAGTATTGTAAAAATAATGTATTAGTTATTTTGAATAGACTGTTTTTTTTTTCATATACAGTGTGTTTTGATATATTTATTTTGTTTTAATTTGTTTTTAGGTATTGAAACAAGTAATAAAAATATTACTTATTATCTATACAAATAAACTTTAATTAACTATAAAGTTTGGAGCTTATTGTGATTCTCAATTCAGAAACTCATCTAATCTCATTTCTCTGAGGCAGTTTTAGAGAGCCCGGGCAGTTGGCCTAGCGTAATAGCGAAAGTAGACCACAAAAGCACCCTGTCTCGTCTTATCTTGCCTTTCCGACTAGCTTTGTTCAACATTTAAATGTCAAAGTTGTAAAGCTACTGAAATTATTATTTCAAAGTATAGTCTTGGGAAAATATTTTAATTGGAAATTAGATATCATATCTTCTAAAACTAAACAGTCTGTAGTATGTTATATATACTTAATGAATATTTTCTTTATCTTTTAATTTTTATAACTTTTTTGCATATCATAACATACATACATAAATATATAATATAATCATCAAACATCTAGAAACATTTCTCCAATGAAACGAGGCATTTTCGTTTCAGCCTTTTACAAGTCCACTGCTGAACATAAGCCTCCCCATAGATAGCCACAAAGGTTTGTAGCTCTCATTTTGGAGTAATGTTGCCATAGTTGCAACGCATGGCAGGCGGGTTGGCAAGCGCAGTTTATTTATTCAGATGTTCCAGGAAGATGCTGCTGCCCATCACCTGGTTTTCATTTTCCCTCTGACGACTTTTACGACACCTACGGGAAGACATGGGGTGGTAGATTCTGTAAGGCCGCCACCACACGACTTTTTATGTTCAGTGAATTCGAATTTATATAAGCGGTTTAAAAACTGCAGTATCAGGCGTCTCAAATGTTAGAAACTAAGTATTGCGTTTTCTGGCTTGCTTATGATGGTTCCACTCCACGCCTGACGCCTCGAGTAATCCTTATTTCTGTCGGTCGGTTCGGACCCATCATCCGATATACCGATCACCATAACCTCATTTCTCGGCCAGCAGTGAGCACTATTTGTAAATAATGTAGACATTTGGAGATAAAGCTCATATATTTAAGCCGACGGCGAACTAGAGTGGAGATATCTGTGAATATATCTATCTTCACCCATCGTTTACCTGGTAGTAAGTGCTGAGCCTGGCTATTGATAATGAACATTTGTTGTGTGTGGAACAAAATTTAAATGAATATTTCTGCTTGACATTCATTAACTGCGTTCGTCACTTCATTAAAAATTAATGTGTTTTTATCTTTGCCAAGAAGCTCAAAATTTTAAATTATTTATAATTTTATAACACTTTATTGCCCATTTCTGCAATAATTACTTTGTTAAATATTCCCTTATGCTATGCGCTACGCTGCATAGGCTATGTGTCGATTCATTACTTATGAATCGGTAGTACCGATCGGCTCGGTCATCCATCAGTCATCCAGTAAAATGCGGCGATATTCGATTTTATCGCTTGATTGGCATTCAGTGTTAATTATAGTGTGATAAGTGTGAATTGCGATTTACTATTTATGAATGGACATAATTGCAATTTATTATATAAGATTTGTCATATACCCGTCGACAGTCCTAAAAACAATAGAATTTTTAAATTTATTGTATTGCTCTCCGGTTAATCTTTAGTACCCGCACTACCAAAATGGCGGCGACGTGGTTCGCCACCCGTCGAGACTCGTTTCCCACGGGGGCGAAAAGTGGACTACGTGTGTCCTCTGCCTTCATGCTTCTTCTGCCGGACCCCACATTCACTACCACATATAAGTAGGTGACCTCTATATACAGTCAGTCGTGCTTTTTAAAATACGTTCTGGCTACACAGAAAGTTATGCAGAGCCCCATATACTAGATTTTCCTGCTAACACTATTCGCTCAATGTCACTACACACACACTCTACATAATAAAAATAATACAAAATATTTTTAATATTATTAGTAGTAGTCACAGAGTTTTTCTGTTTTTTAATTTACACATGATTGAGATAGGTTATTAGGTCATTGTCCTTAAGAAATAAAATAATACTTAATCGTTATACACACCTACATCCTTATGCGAGGTAAGATTCAAAAATGTTAGGTATTAAGAGAGCTTTCGTTTTGCTACTTTCGATCGTACAAGAGACATGCGTCGCCTATTATGTTTATTGTGTTGTTATGTTTTCATACATGTCAATTTGGGAAAGAAATAATGTATAAATAAAATACGGGTGCCATACACCAAATGCTCATTCACACCTGTGCTCTGCCGCAGAACGGAACTCAACCGACAGCGCAATAGAGCACTGTCGGTTGAGTTCCAGCTATCAAGTTGACAGCCCACATACGCTATGGACCGCAGGCTATAGTAGCCAGTTGTCATCGTTATCAATAGTGGCCAACACCCACTCCCGTAGCGTTGTGTTTGGTTTACCTCGTTTAAAACTTTTAATTGTTGCCAATGGCGTCCCTTATAGGTAGAATAAACCTCGCTCTCTGACTGTCTCGTATTTTAACGCAAACGGTCTTAAGACGCAATTAGTTGAAGTCGCGAATTTTCTTTCGTGATCATCGACGTTATGCAAGAGACTTTCTCAAAACCTAGTATGCGCGATTCTAAGATAGCCAATTACAAATGCATCCAGTAATGACAGAGCGACCGCGAAAGGCGACACTGATTTACTATAAAAAGTCTTTGCACTGATCGCACTCGATACGTAGGGTGTATATATTTAATAAATATAGAAGCTTCCGCGTCTAGGTTTGAAACGACCAGCCACAGACCGCTTGTACTAGCATCAGTATACCTCTCGCCATCCAGACAAATTTTGGAATCAGATTTAAAATCCCTATTAAATTTAGGTCGTCCTGTTATACTTGCCGAAGACTTGAACAGCAAGAACGGCACTTGGAATTCCAGCGTTAATAACACGAACCGTAATAAACTGTACAACTTAGCGGAGAGCCTTAACGTAAACGTTATAGCTCCCGAAACACCAACCAGAATGCCTGTAGGCACAGGGGCCTTATTTTTCGATGTCGCAAAGACATTTGACAAAGTCTGGCACGAAAGCTTATACTACAAGTTGTATCACACTAAAGTGCCGGACAGACTCGTGAACATCATACGAGCCTTCTCGTCTTATCGCCTATTTCGCTTCCGGGTAGAGGGAACGCGCTCTTCAAACCGCCTTCTCCGAGCGGGTGTCCCTCAGTGCTCCTGCCTCTCCCCACTCATTTTCCCGTTATACACTAGCGATATTTCCAAAGACCCAAAAGTCAATCTTGCGCTTTTCGCAGATGACACGGCCTTGTACTATTCCGACAAGCACAAGGGCCACATAACGATTCATCTCCAAGCCGCAGCCGATCGCCTAGACGAATGGTTCCGTAAATGGAGAATAGAGATAAATCCCGAGAAAAGTGTAGCGATATACTTCTCGAGGAGCACACCAAAGCCCGCTAGATGATATCACACAATCGGCGACAATCAGCTGGGCATGATCACCCTGTTCGGACGCCCTATTCCCTGGGAAAAGAGCGTAAAATACCTCGGGGTCACTTTAGACGCAGCGATATCGTTCACTGCACATTAAAAACGTACGCAATAGAGCGGCTTTTATTTCAAGCCGCTTATATTCATTAACTTGCTCTTCAAACTAAATGTGCTCAAGACACAAACTTCACCTCTATAAGACTTGCATAAGACCCGTAATGGCCTATGCATGTGTAGTTTTCGCTCACGCGACTGGCAATCAATTAAAGAAGTTACAGAGCGTTCAAAATCGATTCTTGCGAAATGCCACCGGGGCCGGTTGGTATCAACGCAACGTAGACGAGTGTTTCCCACATTTCGTAGAATCCAAGGAATTTGCGTGAAATTTAAAAAAAAAAAATCATTCATGCCACTAAAAAGCTACATGAAAAATAGACATTCTATTATAGGTTATACTAAATTATACGCAAAATTAGCAAAGATTCATATCTTTGTAATATATATTTTTTTTCAAGACACGGGAATGAGACGTATAATCCAAAAGGCCACGTCAAAAGTACCCGCAACCGACGAGCTTGTATGAAAACACTAATGAAAGTAGAGGAAGCTAAAGATGTGTGTCAGGACCGTAGCAAGTGGAAAGATGTGGTCTCTGCCTACCCCTATGGGAAAGAGGCGTGACTCTATGTATAATCCAGTAATGATATGCGCTTCTATGGTAATGACAAAGTGAAGCTGATAATGAAGAATTATATAAAACATTATCAAATCCTGCTTTTATTAAATGTTTGAATAAAAATTTACTTTTACATTCCAAATACGGTACGTTGAAGAAGCCAGGTTATTTGAAGTAGGATTGGTTTTTCTTTGATTTTCGTTTATAATCCTTTAGAAGTAGCCTAACTAAGCACCTAATTAAAAAGAAAAGCGCATATATGTATGGCACTATGAATAAACATTAAAAAAATAATATACCTACCTATAAAATTATTAGCCGTGTGGACTCCATCTCATCCAATGGATCTCGTAAAAGGCTAGTAAGGAATAAAACTGCACTCTGCACCCAACAGCGCATGATGGCGATGGGCTCACCACCTATCACACCAAGTGCATTATACTCGTATTGTTTTGGTGAAACGTGGATTGTGGCAGTCATCTGTTTTTGCAGTGAGTGCCCAGTCTCTGACTACCCCTTATGGGATACAGTCGTGATCTTATGTATGTATGTATGTATAAAATAATTAGAGCATGTCTTATAACATTTTTTCATAAAAATATTTTTTTTTATTTTTTTTTGAATAGTAGTGTCTATTTTTCTTCTTCGTTTTGTTGTGGTATTCCCACAACTAAAAAGTAGAAAATGTGGGTAAGCAACGAAGTAGTTTAAAATAACTTATTTAAGTTACAGTAAATCTACTATAACATTATAGATCAGTCTCCATTATTTATAAATTTGCATTAAAATCATAAAATTTCATCATATGAGGATAATCCAAAAAAAAAATTTTTACATTTTCTTTCATCTGTCTCTCGTCGTTACTAGTATCTTGATACCCAGCTTTTTATTTTACTTACTTTTTCTTTTCATATCTCACCTTCACAACATCGTAGATCTTCATCTGAAGAAGCTTGAGAAAATTGCTAGTTACAGTTGCCGTTACTGGTTTCGCGTAATTGCCTGTTTGTTTTTTGGGATAACATACTTAATTTAACTTCTTTTAATTGATGTCTTATGCTTCTCCTTAACTTTTTCTATTTTCAAATATTTTTCTTGTGCTCTGTTTTCATAAATAAATCTTTCAACATCACGAAATTTTTGGATACCTCTTTTAGTAGTGTTTAATAAAAGGTGTATTAGTCCAATGCAGTGTTACATCAGAAAGCACTGTGGCTTTTTTTTGTATTATTCCACTGATTTAGTTCACTATAGTGTTCTAGATCAGGACTTAAAGAGTTGGCTACTTCTCTAAAAAAGCATCCTGAGGTGTTTTTATTTAGAAACTCATCTAAATGCATGGACTCGTTTTTAGGAGCAGGGGGCAAATCAATAAAACCGAAATGGTATCCGTGAGAGCATGTTATACCATTCACACAAAAGAAACAACTCAGTTTTCTAAAGGTCTTTTCTTCGCAATCGTGCTTGTTTCGTTTTTACTTGAGCTATGTTTTTATCTGTAAATGAAACAATAATTTGATTCGCAAGTTTTAATAAGTGAACTGAAGATACCCATGCCCTGAGTATCAATAAGCCTCCAGCCAGTAAAGAAAGTATTACGAGTCTATCACACGTCTTCGCGCTTTTGATTTTAGATTTGTTGTGTTACTGTATTATTTTTCACCGTTAACACGAATTTCGGATTTAACAGCCTACTACAGCAAATACAGTTTTAATAGACAAAATGATAAAAAATAATAAAAAAAAGATCATTACAAAAATTTTTGATCATTACCATTTCTCTGATAGTGGATGGTAAATTACGGTAATGAGAGGAATGGTAATGATATTTATGTACTTTTTTTAGATTTTCTCCGTAGATAATTACAATACGTACGTATTAAACATTCAGAAAGTATTCAAGCGTCATGATGATTATGTTAGCATTATTAATACTATGTAACAATTAGTACTTATCTCTAAATAACTGGTATGGTAATGAAAAAACATACGTACCAAGGTTAAATTCTCGTCTCTGATGATATTTTAAAAAATGGGTGGGTGAACTCTTTCGCTGTTCACTGGTCGACTGAGTGGGAAACGTACGCATTCTTGTTTCCACAGGCTGATTTTGTTATTTCAAGTTGAATGAATAATCAAAATGAAGTTGAATGAACGTAAAAAGCAATCGTAAACTAGATTATATTTTAACAATTTTATTCCTTAATATGTACTTTAAACTTATTATTTATTTACAATTCTCAAATCTCATGTCCCGCACGGTGTTGGTAATGCTTTTTATGTACTGATTAGCCTTGTATATAATTATAGGTGGCAGACATGCCTATTTATCAAATAATTCCACATTCCACATAATAAAATAATTCAACTAAAATATAAAAAATATTAGTTTTCTTTAGAGTGCATAGTTTTGTTTATTTTTTGATAAACATGTGATTTGCACGAAACGAGAAAAAGACCCAGACCTTCACAGCGACTGTGAAGTGCCCCGAATCTCTGTACACTTCAGGTAATTAACACGGCGGTTTTTAGAAAAAGCCGCGGTTCATCCAAACCCGCTGGCGGTTAAAGCAGCAAATTCGCAAACGTCGCCCGAGAAACGTGCTAGACGACACGGACGTCTCAGCACTCCCTGACCACGATACGGTCAGTCACGACCCAGGACACACTGTACACACAGTCAATAGCTTTAATATAACACGCACCACGATGCGCGACCGCCGTAGAGAGCGGCGCGCAATAGTCAATAATCACACCGCGTACACACGATTCACCCGTGTTCCAGGGCGGTTCTCACCGCCCAGAGTTACCGACACACAAGTTGACTGTCCAATTATTTATGTTTGGGTCAAACCAAACCTGGCACGCGGGCTCCTGGCACGCGGGCTCCTGGCCCGCGAACACAGTATCCGATGAAGCTGTAAAAGCCAAAAAAGCTAACAGCAATAACATCACCGAAAATATATACATATACTCCAAATGCCGTGTCACACAGAAATTTTCTGGGAGACACAGCATTTATTATGGGCAGACGTTGCACATGCTTTCAGATGAACGTCTTGCTAGTCGCGTCACACAAAAAAATATAATTTAATTTTGGCATAAGAACGGAACTATTATTTAAAAAGTTCACGACCTGGTTTGAATTTAATATCGTATTACCAATATTGCATAAATATTGTTTAGGAGGTACATAATAGTATTTGGAGTATATATCAAATACAATCATGAATCAATCATTATTATATACTAATACTATCACTAATATACTATACTATTACTAATACTATCCAAGTCCTCTCAGAAAGCAATACCACACAAGTTAGTTAAGCTATATGCCATGTAAGATAATTGCCTAGCGAATACAGTAGGCTAAATACATACACAGCGTCATGTTTTATGAAACTATTATAGGCTATTAATTGATATTGGAAACTATATAAATATTCAGACTACCATGATTTTGAAGAATTGTTGAAATTATAGAAATTTTCTGCGTAAAACAATTGTAAAATTATAATTCTTTAACCAATAACATATCTGTTGCTCCGGGTCCGGGTTCATTTATAATACATCCAGACTGAAAAATCAATAATTTGTGCTTTACCAATGACGTTTCAGCACCCAGGAACGCTGACAAATAAGTCATATAAGATCAGTTTAAATTTTGAAATATGACTTACAATGTATACTCGTCGCAGCGAGAGTTGAGGCGAACAACACATACTTAGATTTGTATATATAGGTGTATCTGTTTCCCGCTCATTCTAATCGTTACCGAGAAACATCCCTTATCTCGCTTGCGCACAGCCATTGTTTCAGCGAAAAAGTGACAACTAATGTTTATGTTTTTTGGAATGGATTATCGTGAATAGCTTATGCCACCCGTTAGTTTTTTGTCAGTTGGATCCATGTTTTTGCTGTAGATGATGATGTGTATGTGTGCTTGTATGGTTAAACCTTCGTTATAGTGTTACATATTTTAAAAGACTTTTGTTAAATACGTTGTCCTATGCTTACATTGTTATTTTTGCTACGGTTTTTAATTATCACGGCGTCACGTACTATAACAGTATTTTATTCTAATTTTATATACTAATATATGTTTGATTCATCATCATTATCATCATTTCAGTCTGTCACTAGTCCACTGCTAAACAAAGGCCTCCCCCACAGTTTGCCAAAAATTTGTGGCTTTCATTTTGGGGGGATTTTGTCATAGTTGACACGCTTGGCAGGCGGGTTTAAAACCGCAGTTTTTATGCAGATGTTTCAGGTGATGCTGCTGCCCATCTGCTGTTTGATTAATAATATTTATTTGTATTATATAAAGTAAGTTAAAAAAACAGATAATTAAATTACTTTATCGAAGATTATACGATACTATAAACAACTATAAATACAATAACTACATTAAAAATGATTAATAAATTTAACAATTATTGTTATATTAATAATTTTAAAACACCTGTGTCTATACGTAATGAATGCGTTTGGGTGAGTGCTATGTTCGACTCAACACTCGTTGCGACTGGTATACTAATCTGTTATTATGTTATGTTATGCAACATGATGTCAACTATGCCTTATATTGATAATATAACTAATTAGTTCCTGAGTTATAAATGGTGTAACTAATCAGACTTTGTTTTTATATGTAGAAGATAGATTATGTAATTTTTAAAATATTTTTGTACGACTTCGTGTATGTGACTATGTGTAATATAACTTATTGATCTAAATAATGTCGTTGTTATGTTCTCGCGGCAAATACTACATCACGATCACGTATCATTTGTCAGTGTCTACATGTTTGTGGTAATTTGACGATGCTAAAACATAATTTCACACTGCCTTGTTTTATTCGTATTGCTTTAGATATCGTTGAGAGTGAAATATCTAGAAAACCAAACATCGAATGCCTTTTATTGTTTACATATTATTAGGATGATGCACAATTAATATAATTTGAACTGTATATAATAAAGTACTTTTAATTTCAAAAACATTCAAAAAACTGAATGCTTTATGTTCATGTAAAACATTTTGCTTTTGCTGTACAACGATTGAGGTCAAATTATTTAAAGGCGTAAGATGAAAAAAAGTTCAAATGCATGAAATGAAATCAACATCTTCACAGTTGACGAAAGCTAAATACATGTATTGTTAAAGTACGAAACTAATCTGCCGAAAGTGTTCCTGCTAGTAATTAAAGTATACAAAAATAACAGAATAACAATCGCTTATTATCTAACTTAAGGACATTATTATAAGCTTAAAAAATCATATAATTGCTGTCGTAAAGAGAGGTAAACCTGATATTTAGAATAACAATTAAGTAAAATAACAGCCTGAAAATGTCCCACTGCTGAGCACAAGCCTCTTCTAATACTTAGGGAGGGTTTTTGGAGCTAGGCAAAGTTCGCCGCGCTACTTCAGTGCAAATTAAAGGACTTCGCATGTCGTAGATTTTTTATTTTATTTTCAAAACATGCTGGATTCCGCACGATATTATCCTAATTTTATTTCTTTATGTTTTTTCCACGAAGCCTGCTTCCACTGGTGGTAGGGTTCATATGGAGGAATCCGTCTAGGTGGGTACCACCCCAGGGCCAGTTATGCCGTGAAGCAGTAGTGTACAAACATTACTATGTTTCGGTCTGAAGGGCACTGAGAGCTAGTGTGATCACTGGACTGGGTACATGAGACTTAAGAACTAATGTGTCAGGATGACAGGCGCAGTGTGATGGCATACGGAAACGTTCTGGGTGACACAGCATTTGTTATGAGCAGACGTTGCACTTACCATCAGGTAAACGTTTTGTTCGTCTTTGGAGGACACAGCACAAACATTGCACTTTTAAAAGTCATAGGCATTCGGTAGGACTTGGAGCCAAGACCCTAATCGGAAAACCTGGTGTGTCAATAGGTTTTGGATATCCATCCTTTTACTGTGAATATACCTAATATTCGGACAAAGCGTTTTGCTTCGTATATCCACAGCACCTTCGGCGTGCGTACGTTATGCGTACATCAAAGGACTGGGAAGATTTGCCTGCATCAGCCTTCCCGTCCGAATAAAATGTGTATGTCTACAAGAGAAGAGTGAATAGGCTTTTCTAAGCAAGTGCGTTTACCATCTAAACTACATCGCCCCTTACAATCAGGTGGAATCGTAGTTAAGCACTAGCTTAGAAAAAAAAAATTCATCATCATTCTAATCACTCCCTTGCTGGTTATAAAACTCTTCCAAGTAATTATCTTATTAGGCTGGCGAAGATCATCATATCAGACACTTCACACCTTAAACACTATTTCACTGGTGTTTCTGGTGTTCTGATAGAAACACTGAGTGTTTCATCATCATCATCATCATCATCATTTCAGCCTATACCTAGTCCACTGTTGAACATAAGCCACCTCCATGGAGTGCCACAAAAGTTTGTAACTCTCATTTTGGGGGGATTTTGCGACAGTTGCCACGCTTAGCAGGCGGGTTGGCAACCGCAATTTTAGGTCTGGTATATTTAAGAAGCATATTTTTACATCTATTAAGAGATCGTTAGATTCGAAGCTTGTAGTGAAAAATTGTTTCATGTGTAATAAATTGTGGCGACAGGCGTAAGTAACAGTGAAAAATTGCAGTCGCTGAGTCGAAGCAGATGGTGTTAATATTACAATTTAGATTTATTTTTTCCACCTTTTCTCTAATATGCTCCATGTGTTAGTAAAAATTGACTACTTGTCAAAAGCGTTGAAACGTTACTAATTTTAAGTTTAAGCACATACTGCAGAAAGCAAAAAAAAATATAACATAAATAAAAACAAATCTTAACTACAATCTAGAAGAAAAAGGTAAATCTGTTGTGCAACCTCAAAATGGTCTGAATTCAGTGAAAATGTCGTGATAGTTACAAATTGACACTGGTTTTCACTTCGTCCCACAGCTCCTTTTATGGGTTATGGCAAATTACTATTATTATTAGGCCACCATCGCATCCACAATTGCTCTGGTATTGTAGATGTTAATGGGCGGCGGTGATCACTTATCATCAGAAAAGCCGCTATAGAAAAATTATTACATTTATTTTAAAATGTTTTTCCTTATTTTTTTCAGCGTCTGTAATCTCCGTCATTATCAAACACTTATTTTAAGCTAGAATTAAGGATTTAAGCAGTAAAAACATCAACGCTAAGTTGCAAGGAGTTACAGCAGTATCCGTAGCCGAATTCGGCTAGGAACACATCATTTCAATGATATTATTAATTAATTTGATTATTAAAATTTCACGAGCAAATACCCGTAGTATTATTATTCTTTTATATATGAATGGCGTTTGTAGGTTCTTTATTAAATGTTAGTTTAGTTACACAAGAATACACATCAAATTTATAGTAAGTAAACGAACTTCTACTATATATTATACTGTCAGCTAGTATGCTGCCCCGGCTGCGTACGGAAGTTATTGTTATGTTAAAGTTTGTATTAACTATATATTTAACTTATTTTTAAAGTAGTACTTATTTGTAAAGTAGTAGTATTTGAAATATTTCTTTCCCTAAGCTGCAAACCACTGAGTGTCTTCCCCGTGCAAATCCAATAAATAATTTGGATGTTACAAAGTCCGAATGCACGCGCCCGTCTATTGCAACAGCCAGTTTCTATGTATATATCCATCCCGTTTACATATTTAGGAGTAAAGGTTCGTACAATTCCGTAGTGGAGCCAAATGTCTAGTAGGTCTAGTAGTTTCAAAGATATCGTGAAAATTCAGTCTGTGAATCGTTTACGTATAATACTAGCTGACCCGCCTCGGCTTCGCGCGGAAGGTCTTTTTATGTTAAACGTCTGTATAGAGAAAAACACCATCAGAAGTTCATATTTTAAACGTAGACAATGTATTAATGTCCTTGGTATATTTGTTAAAGACCAAAACCTAATTAACTTAGTACACCGGCAGAATTAGCGTAACACAAAAAAAAACATTATTTATTTATTTATATAACTATGTAAACGAACACAATCGTTTACATAAGTTAAACTTTGCACGCAAACATCGTTTTTGGGATATAAACCAATGAGGGCGGGTAGTTTTCACTGATGAGTATAGGGTGCTCTTAAACCAGATCGATGGAAGGCAGAGAATATGGAGAAACAAAGGAGAAAGATACATTCAGGCTTATTTATGGTGTGGGGAGAGATAATTTTCGGAGCTCGTACGTAGTTAGTGATGATCGATGGAGGGAATATGACTACTGATAGGTACATCAGGGATATTTTAGAAGAACACGTTGTGCCATTTGCCTCCTATAATAATGACGGCTTTATTCTGATGCAGGATAATGCTCGGGCTCACAGTTCTCGCTCAGTCGAAGCATATCTAAATTATGTCCAACAGTGATGATGCAGTGGCCAGCAAGATCCGCGGATATTAATCCTACAGAGCATATTTGGGACTTGTTAAAGAAAAGTGTTAAATCCAGAATACAACCCCGCAACAACCAGAGAACTGCAAAATGCATTACTTGAACAGTGGCAGATCTTGTCTCAAGATACAATAGATAACATAATTCGCAGCTTGTCGAGAAGGATAGAAACGTTAGTTAAAGCACGAGGGGGAAACACGCGTTAATTAATCTTTCATTTAATTATTGTTAAAATATCTCTAAAACTGCAAGACCGATTGTCTTGAAATTTTGGATACCATTTTTTTTCGTAGCGTAAACTACCTTTGCAGTGGCGGCCTAAGAGAATCTACCACTCCATCTCAACCCGGGGGTGTCGTAAAAGTCGACAGAGGGAAAATGAAAACCAGTAGATGGGCATCTTCCTGGAGCATCTGAATAAATAAATTGCGGTTGCCAACCCGCATGCCAAGCGTGGCAACTATGGCAAAATCCCTCCAAAATGAGAGCTACAACTTTTTGTGGCTACGAGTATCTATAGGGGAGACCTATGTTCAGCAGTGGATTTATGATAAGCTAAAATGATGATGATGATGAAACATCTACCAAAACCGGATTTTACGAACATTTACAGCAACATGGATAAACGGGCTGGACACATTACGACCACTGAAGAGGGCGCGTAACAGCTACGACACTTTAGTTACTATCATTTACATCCACAATTTGTGTATCTAACGTTACCCCCTGTTTGCAAGATAACTTTTAATCAATAATAAGAAGTATCTAATATGCCATGTTTCAAATTCATGTAGGAAGAAAGAGTAATCAAGATAACCGAAGCTTTTACGCATATCAAGCACAACTGATGCTTCAGGAAAATCCCTTTCAATGTTTTATTATAATCTTCATATACTAAATCCGTAATCAATTGTATGAAAATTACACATAGGAAAACCAAACTTTATAATTAATTCATGTTTACTTAGACAGAATTAAACTACAATACGATTTTTTACAGGGCTGATTGTAAGCAATATTGCTACAATTTGTTTTAACGTTAATAAATATTTATATTCCACTTATTCGTAGCGACTTACCTTCCTATGAATATTCAAAAGTAATTAACAGCCGCGAAATAGCGAATCAATAGGGAATGAATTCTTTCGCCCTTATCCATTTTTTGTTAATTGTGCTAAGAATAAATTTGGTGCAGCGGATATTTCGAAGACATCAAATAATATTCAAAATGCACAAAAGCAATTATGGTTGAAAACATTATGAATTTAAATGGCATTGTAGTCCTGTAACTAAGTTTATAATAAAACGTATCATTATTACCAGCAACCATATAAATGGACGGGCACGGCTGTAACAGACTTTTCCCGAAGCAACGTACTTTCTGGTGGTAGGATCCCTATGCAGGAATCCGTCTAGGTAGGTACCACCTCAGGCCAGTTATTCTGCCGTGAAGCTGTAGTGTACTAACGTTACTGTGTTTCGGTCTGAAGGGCACTGAGAGCTGGTGTAATCACTACTAATATGATACTAAAGAACCGATGTCTTACGGTGACGGGCGCAGTGTGGTACAACATAGGAATGTTCTGGGTGACATAGCATCTGTTATGGGCAGACGTGGCACGTACCATCAGGTGAACGTATTGCTCGTCTGGTCACTTTATCCAATAAACAAACACGGCACTTTTACCCCCCTGCATCATCGTTGTGGGTAAAGTTAGAAGTCTGAAATTTCACCTAAAAATTAACCTGAAGTACTTACCGAATCTACCTATACTTACAAATTACAAGTTTGTACCTAATAAAGTTCACAAGTTATACATTTCCCCTATTATGTCACTAACTCACTCACTGATCATCCAAATTCTGAGGTACTTCTAGGAAAGAAAGGAACCTAAAAATTGGGATTTAGTTAGTAGTGAGTTCACAACGGAAGGAAAATATTGAAAAATTTTGTTTTCGGGTCTGGATATATTGTGATTGTCCCCGTTTATGACACTGCATCCAAGTCTCCTCCGATCATTTTTTTTATTTCTCTCAAAAAATTTGTAGAAGTTGGAACCAGTGAGTGCCTCTGTGTTTGTGCGAACATTTGTGGCATTATAATATCTCCTGCACAGTTGATAGGTTTCGGTAGCATTTATAAGTTGACGCCGTGGTTGAAAATCGGCCAGGAGGACACCATTAGTACACGATAGTACTATACACAATAAGTGGCAGCCGTAGGAATTTTATAGGAGGTAGTGGATGGCTTAAAGGTGTGGAGTGACATGTTACCTAGTATCGTTCTGCAGAACCGAGAATCGGTGGAGATTGAGTACATCAATTCATAATATAGCGTAAGGTACTCGTACCTCATTTTTTAAACTTATTTTTATACCTAAGAAGTCTTATAAAAACCTATAAACGGTTTTCTTAGGGTAACTAAAACATTTTGTCACTTAGTAATTAAAGCACTGTTTGTTTGCTGAACGAAATAATTAGTAATATGAAATTAGTTATATGAAATGCAGTTGTCATATGACATTGACGTGCGGAACTATGTGGTTGCGCAATGGAATCAGACCTTTTTACGCACCTTTTTCGTGTGACGTGCATGGAGATCTTTATTATAACGTTGATCTGAGCTCGATGGCATTGCCAAAAACTACCACGTAAGGTTCCGTATTTGAATGGTGTTCGTCGCTTCGTATTCGTAATAAATGTACTTAATTTATAACAAAATTTTTGAATTGGCGATTCGATGATAATAAAATTACAGACTTGGCTCTACATGGGATCCACAACTTTTTACGGTATAACGGTTGCGATAGCTATGCTTGACATATTTTTTTTTACATTTTAATGTTTTTCACCCGCGTAAAAAAGCCGACCCCGATCGATAATATAAGTATACTTCCCAATTTGATTTGGATTTTGGGGTTTTAATTTTTTGGCGCGCAACCCTAATTATTTTTCTAAAATAAAAGTATCCTACGTTACCCGCTATAATATCAGCTATCTATCAATGAAAGTCCCGTCAAATTAGGTCAAGCCATTTCGGAGATTAGCTGGAACAAACAAACAGACAGACAAAAATTTAAAAAATTGTTTTTTTTTTCTAAATACCGTATATACTTTCATAAGCATTGAGTAAAAAGCTGTTATTTTGTTATTACAAACAGACACTTCAATTTCATTTATTTGTATAGATGAAAATATATTGATGACTGTAAAACTTACATATGCTTTGATATTCATCAATAATGTCTTTATAATAATTAGATGCCATGATTTTAAGTTAATGTAATATAATAATATACACGAAACACTATAACATGTAGTGTTCCGCATAAATAAAGTCAAAAAATAAAATTCACAAAGTTTCTAGCCGATACGGGATAGGTTGTTATAATATTTAACAAATATTTTTTAATTGGAAAAAGATTAAAGTAGTTTGTTCAAGCTGTCACTTCCGAATTCCTTGAAAATACGTCTAAGTTATAAAAGTCACTTAAATCAAATCGTTTTTAAAATTACATTGATTTTAAAAATTATTTTTAAAATAATTGAATTTCTAAAAATCTTGGAACTTTTATATTTAGATATGCATACTATCTCTCGTTGTTCTTAACTGTTGATATCGTGCCAAAACGAATTCAAAAGGATAAACGAAGGCACCTGGCTACAGGCCAGGGAGCATAAGTAGACGCGTACGATAGAAGTTACCTTTGACCGAAATGAAAGTCCCTCGGGTGAATAACGAATATGTTAAATAACTTTTTATATATTAACATATTAAACATTTTTAAATTAATAACCAAATTACTATATATATTTTATCATATACATGTTTATTAATCATATACAAGAAAATAAACCCTGTATAAATTAATTCTTGTACCTGCACCTCACGCAGACGACGTGCTAATTCAATCATTTTGAGTATTTTAGCTGATTTCGACGCCTTCGATAACTGCCGCATAAAAATGAAATTCTCTCCAAGTTTATCTAAATAGGTTTTGTTTGCACACAAGTAACTAAATTTTTTTTTTTAAATAATTAAAATTGATATAAGCTTCTCAACAACACATGGCTCTACATGACATTGTTAACAAGACAGCAAGTATTGTCACTGAACGCTACAGACAGCCAACATATTATTAAACGAGCAACTCTTGTACATAATTAATTTACTCTTACTTCTAACCTAAAACTAATTTATCTGGTGGTAGGATTCCTATGCAGGAATCCGTCTAGGTAGGTACCACCCCAGGGCCAGTTTTTCTGCCGTGAAGCAGTAGCGTGCAAACATTACTGTGTTTATTATATGCTAGCGTAATCACAGGGCATATGAGACTTAAAAACTGATGTCTCATGGTATTTTCATTTGTTATGGGCAGACATTGCACTTACCAGGTGAACTTTTACCTTTCATCACTTTATACAATATTTCTTTAAAAAAAACCCGAACGTTTCTAGCGATTTTGATGTAGTGTATACTAAATATCTAAATATCTATTATTGGGGATAAATATTAGCAAACTCAAAAGATGCCGAGCGACCTTCCCATTTTCTAAGCAACGCTTATACGAAAAATTAAAATAAGATAAACACAGCGACATATGTATATAAAGAAATAACACTTTTAACTTAGTTAACTTGAGGATGGATGACCGCTTCTATAATATTAATTCTCAGGCTCCTTCTTATTTAAATTAATATTTTTTGGAACGTGAGAGCCATTAAGATTTGGACTAAATCGTGAGTTATTTTTCTCCTTTTTATTAGGGCGAAAAACCAAAATAAAGAAGTATTATTAAGTTACCAAGACTTAATTACTCCGGCATTTAGATTGTCGAGTTGCCTGATAATAACCTAACCTATAATTATGTAGTTTCTTCAATTTTTGTTATTGTCCGAAGGAGCGTAAAAATAGATCTTTAATCTTATTGATAGTTATATACGATCTAAGTAAGAGCCGAATTTCCGAACACTTGTCTCGTATACTTTGGACTGTCCTGACTAGCTGAATCGGACTATATTTTATAAATGGCTTTTAGTTTCTCGAAATAACTTTTGCTTTCCTACGTAAAACTTTTAAAAGATTTTTCTACATTATTCCTGTTACAGCATTTGCACAAAATATTACTCTATTAACTACAAAAACTCTAAAAATTCTAGAAAAACTTATGTATACATAAATGACAAATTTAAGAGTCGTAATATCATAAATTTTATAGCAGTTAAAAATTATTGTTCTGCTTTTTGTTTTTTATTTAGACTTCTTAACAATCGTAGTTCAAGGCTACATTTGGGTTTAACGAGTAAGTCTGTTACTTTTTCTTTTATTAAGTCGTCTTTTGTGATCATTAACAAAAATAACTTATTAACTAATTATTTTGCTTTTATAAGTAATAAATAATGAAGTATATTTAAAAAAGTGTTTTATTATCTTGATACATTGTCATAAATATAATTTGAATGGTTAAATTTATTCTATTGCAAATAAGGTTTTGAATTAATTTAGAAAAACTATTACATTTGATTGCTTAAAGTGTATATACGTTTAAATTGAACACAGCTTGAATTTATTTAAGGCTGTAAAGAAACTATGAGTATTTTCATTTCTTTTTATTATCAAATACTTGCGTAAATATATATTAACCATTACTTGATTATAATGGATTAAGCAGAGATAACATTGGACTCAACTAATTCATGTTAGTTATTTATAGCACTGTTCCCCTTTTTTGCCAGACATAGCCGATAATAGACATGTTTATATACGAAATACAAAAATACGGTTTGCATCTTGAACAGCAATTGAATGGAAGAGATGCTTATAGGAGTGCTGAACGGAAAAACGGGGGTTGCATTGAAGGAGTGTTAAGGTGTTTCGTATAAATTAAAAAAAGCAAAGGTAAATTAATTTAAAAAGTTGCGTATTTTCCGTTTCCGATCCTTCATTAATATATATACATATATATTACGGAAATATATACATATAGTATATTCGTAATATTTTTACATTAAGTTATTTGTATATATAATGCTAATGACAAACGGTCCAATCTGTGAAGGATTTCAATATTTGCTTTACATTTATTTTTACGTATTTATGAGAGGAGACCTGAGATCAAGAGGGGGACATTTATTTTTCCTTAACCTATGGAAAAGTGCACACTAAATAAGCTTTGGGAAGAGAATGCCTCAGAGGCCTGCTGAAAGAAATTTTTCTTAGCAAGGATGAATGAAGATACAATTTTTTTTTATAAAACTGTGAAATATCAGATTTAAAAAAAAATAGTAATAATGTAGAGGCGTCTTGCATTTTGATACAGTTCACTTTGTTTTAATACTTAGTCTGCACATTTTATTAACAATTTAGGGATAGTACAGTATATACAAATAAGGACATGTATTACAAATGCGACACACTTCAATTCCTGGCAGAATTCAGATATCTCGTTAATCCTTTAGGTAACATTTGGCCCAATACCCGAAGCTAGGATAATTCTGTTTTGTTTTTAAGTTTTTAACTGGATTTTGAAAAATAACTAACAGATGAAGCCATAGGCAAAATCAAGTAGACGTTCGGTTGAATACTTATTTGGCCTACGATTTAGTACCCATTTAGTCTCCGTAGTAACAATTTTCAAAGTTCGCTAGTAGCAGTTTATTTTCTAAATAGCGTACACAAATTTAAACATTGCAATGACCTTCAAGAGTAGTAACCAAGAGTGAGCTCGGGATCTAATGAAGTAATCTTCTAAAGTTTATTTTTCATGTAATCAACTAATACATGGCCTAAAGTAGCAATCAATCTATCATATCCTTCGTGTATTAGAAGACACAGAAATCAATTACATCTCCACATACTTCTGTTTTTTCTTCCCCAATGAATCAAAAACGAATAACTACTAATCAGTAATGACTTCTAGCTTGGATGCGATTTCTTGGATTTCTGTTGTTGTACTCTATCTCTCATCTACCTATTCTATCATTACCCTGTAGTTGCCTACATGTAGTCATCAGTAAATAACAATCAAAGATTAGTAGATAAGGACATTGTACAAAAATACTTCTATAAGTAACAGAAATTGAGAAGATGGAATCGATTGTATGGTTATGACAGAATGCACAGGGTACATTCCACACAACACTTAATTATTTAAAGTAAATTCCGGTGGAACTGACAGGTTATCGAAAACCATTGAATATTAGCATATATTTTATGAATTATTTCCGTTACGTAACTTCAAAGGTTCAACGGATAAGTATGATTAACAATTAAACAACCACGGGATTCAGTGGTAAAACTACTTATTTACTAAGTTGTCAGTAATTGATGGGATTGGATCGAATCCCATCAATCCCCACAAAATTCCATTTACATCATCTTAATGGTTGTCATTGCACTATTGTGTTCTTTTCAGGTAATAGTTCTGCCACTTTCTATATCTTGCCTAATGTCAACTTTGATTAATGCAGTAGCAGTGCTATGACCGGGGCGAAACCCAGACTGATAAGCGCGCATTAGGTTATGTTTCGAAATAAGGTACCTACTATCATGTCAGAGTCTCCTTCCTTTTCGTAAATATTTTTTTATGTTCTTTATATATAATTTAGATTAATTGTTATTGTTTTTTAAAATGATTAGGAAAGATGGGAACAGGAACTTTAGGAAGAGGCTTAACAAAAGCCTTTTTTCCAATGGCTGGGATATTGAAACAGATGTCTAAAAAAATTTTTGAACAGTTGTTTTAACAAAAAAAGTTTTAAACCAATTGTTTAAGCAATTGTCTTTAAACAATTGACGTCCTGGGATTTTGAGAAACGAATACAATTTTTGGATTCAGAGGAACAAAATACATAAAGAAACTTTAGTTTAGTAGTTTATCCCAGGAGCTAAAAATCATACAATAAGGTAATAAATAATACGCACTGTATTTATTACCTATTCGTTTCTAACATGCTTGAGTATATTGAATAAAATACTTCATTCGATATATCTTTATTTTTATGATATCGACTGCATGTAAACAGATCTTCCAATAAATTAGTAACATATATTTAACTGAATTGTTTGTAATAACTGAAAAAGATAAAACGTGTATAACGGAGTGGTGCAAAGTGTAGCCAAGTATTTCACTGTACTTATTGCATTTTAAACACGAATTAAGTAATAAAACCCACTTAAACACATTTACTGTATTTTTTTGAAAATGGTCATTTGATAAGACACCTAAAAAGTAAATTAGAATTGTAGTTTATTATTATCAATTACCTACCTATGGCCGTGTGGTAGCGGCTTAAGAGAATCTACCACCCCATCTCATCCCGTGGGTGTCGTAAAAGTCGACAGAGAGAAAATGAAAACCAGGAGATGGGCAGCAGCATCTTATTGGAACATCTGAATAAATAAACTGCGGTTGCCAACCCGTCTGCCAAGCGTGGCAGCTATGGCAAAATCCCCCTAAAACGAGAGCTACAAACTTTTGTGGCAATCTATGGGGGAGGCCTATGTTCAGCTGTGGACTATTGATAGGCTGAAACGACGACGACGATTATCAATTACGAAGATAAGGGAATACAATTACGGTATGGGAAAAATATGAAAAAATATTTCTAGAAGTACCACTATTATATGCTTTTGAAATTATCGATTCGGATTCAGTGGTTCTGATACAAAAGAAGTATACTTATAAACTCATTTAAGCTTCCCCTAAAGGACAATATCATGTACTTATCTGGCCAGACTCTTTAGGCAATCGCTCATCCTCTCTTCTTCATGATAATGCCCGCCCTTAAACGACAGTTTTGTAATTTTGAGAGCTGGACATGTAGACCCAATTGACCTCGCTGCGAAGGACTTGCCTTTTTTTCGAAATTTGGATAACTTTTTGAAAAATATATTAAATTTTTACCTTTTGTGTGAAGGTTTTTTTTTATAGAAAACGAGCAAGCGGATCAGCTGATGTTAAGTGAACAGCGCCGCCCATGAACATCCACAACACCAGGGCTATCGCGGGTGCGTTGCCGGCCTTTAAAAAAAGGAATAGGCTCTATTCTTGAACGTAAAATTAAAGACGGTTCTCTCTCATATATGAAGAACATAAGCAGTCCTATTTATCCTTCTTAATACTTTAGAAATAGGTATTAAGTCTGCACGGGTTTCCGCACAAGTGCAGATGATTTTTTTCTATAAAAAAAAATTTCTATAATTTTTTTTCTATAAAATAAATATAATATAAAAATAAAAAAAAATCCTATTGTCTCGTATATTGGTGAGACTGACAGCCTGATATGATTCGCTTACATAAAGTAATTGTAATAAAATGCAATAATAGAAACTTATTTTGATATCTAATGAAAGTATACATGCATACAGTCACACCTTTTTCACATATAAGGGGTAGGCAGAGGCCGCTCACGGAGCCCACTTTTCGCCCTCGCGGATAACAAGACGTGACGGGTGGCGAACCACGTCGCCGCCATTTTGTGATATGAGTCAAAAAAATCTTTCTCCTACTCTTGCTCTTACTCCCTATAGCGTTTTTACGAGCAGTATAGTGACAGCATCACCATTAAATAATAGTTAAGTGATAGTAAAACAAGCTCGGCGATGTAGAAGAACATCAAGAAGAAACCTGTAGTTCTTTCCAAAAATATTGGAAGGATTTATGATGTTCACTAATCGGTGCTGAAGCAGCATGGTGGATTGTTTCAGGCTCTAAGATTCTCTCAAAGAAAAATCTAATTATTTCATTTTCTATGCAGGGATATCTATTTGAACAAACAAAGTCTCCTTTCAGCAACTTTTTCCTGGGAAAATAAAATAGGACACGAGCAGTGACGCGATAACAATCTCTGTTACATACATATATACATTATTATTATATAAACGAGCATCAGAAAGATTTGCATGAACATCGGTAATTTTACCATACCATGGTTAAGTAAATATCTTCTTTCTTTGAAAAATTGACTATGTACGGGGGAGAACGCGGAATCAAACTTATATATCACTTTCGTTATGATAGTAATAAATAACGAAATTATCACATTTTGAGGATAGCATAATAGAAGGAAAGAGAAATTTTAAACTAAAAAAAGTTAGTATACGTATCTCTCCCAATTTTCAAAATACTGTAAAAAACAAGATTTGTTTTAAGAACTAATTTTCCTAATCCAGTACTACAAATCTTTCAATACTAGATATATTTACATTTTACTAAAGTAGCGTAAAGCGTTTTCAGCCGGTGTATCATCTTTTAGGGTACGCGGTGGTAACTTTTTCTACAAATTTTGTTGTTTCTGTTTTTCAATACACTGCTTTAATTTCGTTTTTCTTTGATCTGCTATTCGATTTGATTTTGTAATTTTGGATTTGTATTTGATTTTGATTTGACTGGATTTACCTTTGGTTTCATTTTCTATTCGATGTTTTATAATTAAAATTTCTTTAAATTTTAAACTGCCTTTTTTGTTTTTTTTTGGGTAGTTTTACAAGCTTTTTATTGTTATTTTGTTGTTTGGATTGTTAAAGTAGCTTTTGCCTAAAAAAATGACATGCTTCTTTGTCGTCTCAAGCTCGGGCGAAATGAATTCCTTGATTTCAAGAATCTTCGGAGATGATTTGATGTCGAAATAAGAAGAAGAATAGAGAGTAAACGGAGCATCAAGCTGTTATAATGGTCATTGAAACATCCGTTACGCCTCAAATAAGTTTCGAAGAACAGGTTGGGCATCAGGCCTGCTTAAGCGCCTCTGTAACAGTTTAGACTCAAGCTCAGCTTTTTTTAATATTGGATTAAGTGAGGAAACGAGCAAAACGTTCACCTAATGGTAAGTACAACGTCTGCGCATAACAAATGCTGTGTTACCCAGAACATTACTGTGTGACACCATAATGCGCTTCATCACCCTGAGACATCAGTTCTTAAGTCTTATTTGCCCAGTGATTACGCTAGCTCCCAGTGCCCTTCAAATCGAAACACTGTAATGTTTGCACACCACCGCTCCACAGCAGAGTAACTGATCATGAGGTGGTACCTATCTAGGCGGATTCCTGCAAAGGAGTCCCATCATCACCTTAATAAATCAAAAGTGATAAGAAATTAACGAAACGAAATTTGGTACAGAAATCGCTTGCATTCTGGAAATAGGAAAGATACTTTTTATCTCGGAAAATCAAATAGTTCCCGCAGGATATTTAAAAATAATATAACTAACATTAGATTAAGTATTGTCATTGTTACTATCTCGAATATGGATGCATAGCCCGAATTAAATGATTATTATTATTATTTAAAAAAACCTGTATCCACGCGAACGAAGTCGCGGGCAACAGCTACATAATAATATACGAGTATATTCCTATTAAATTTGTATGTTAGGTTTTAATTTGTCCTCAATTTCTTAATTGTATTATAATATTCGGGACTTATATTGAAAATTACATCTGCTGAGAAGCTGATTATGAACAAAATTTTTTAAGAAACTTTTTATAAGATTAAACTTCGATGAAATAGAAAAAGACAAAGTACAAATGAGAGCAAGCCTATGGGACCTTCGTGGAAGGTTACTTTGTAATATTATGTCAGTAATTCCAATGATTGATTACACATGTTTACGAACTCAACTTATGACCGATCTCGACTAAATTTGGCACAGAGATAGCTGGCATCCTGGAGACGCCAGACGGACTATGAAAACTTTTTATTCCAGAAAACCAAAGAGTTTCTACGGTATTTTTATAAACCTATATCAACGCGGACGTGATTTATAATTGATCGTTAGAATTTTCAACGGATTATTAGTAAATTAGAAGATTAAATTTCATGCGACATATAAAGTATACTTACATATTAAGTATATTTTCCAATACATTTTCCGCATCTATCAAAAGAAATATAAAAAAAACAGATTACGTTACGTCCCCTGAAAAGAAGTTGTAAAGTCAAATGTGTATAAAAATGTATGCTAGATAAGTTTTAGTAGTTGATGTAGCCAGTATATTTTTAGTTATAGAGCCGTAGTAGCTCGGGGACCGGGCACTTGCCTTAAATTTCATAGTACGCGCGAGTGACCCGAATTGAATCCGCAGTGCCGGCACTACTAAAATTGTTATGCATTTTGAAGTGATGATTTATTAGCTGCTCAACGTTGAAGGAAAACATAGTGACGACATGCAGGTTATGTCTAAAAAATCAAACAAGCCAAACCGCATTGGAGAAGTGTCACTGACTTTACGCGGCTTTAAAACCCTATTAGAAGGAGGCCTGTGCTCAGCAATGAGACATTTATAGGCTGTTGTATGTTACTTAACCCCAGTTTGTTTATTCAGATGTCCCAGGACGATACTGCTGCCCATCTTCTGGTTTTAATTTTCTCTCTGTCGACTTTTACGATACCCAAGGAATGAGATAGGATGGTAGATTCTTTTAAGCCGCTACCACAAGGCACAAGTAACACGTTAATCGCAGGCACTCGCTATAATACTCTATAATGCTCTACCAAAACGAGTATGACGACTTAAAACTTTACAAAAAATATAATAATAATTTTAGTTTTTCATTAGTGCATAATTTTGGTTTCTTTTTTGTGTTATTGTGTTTTTTAATCTTTATTTATTTTTATATTATGAAAACGCCTTTTTGTCGGTAGTGGCTAAGCGCTTAGTTTCTGCGCTATGGGTTTGATTCCCGAACAGAACTAATATTTGAATAGCCCACAGATAGTACTTCAGGGTCCGGGTAGTGCATACGTAATTTAAGTTTTCACACAACTTAAGAAAGTAGAGCTTTTTTTTAAATATAAAGAAATAATCCTTATATCCACACAACGGAAATATAAAACTTGTTTACGTTTCTTTTACCAAATAACTCTGGGACATTTTGTCAGTTCCCGTTAAAGAGTAAATCACTGGAGCTAGCTTGGAAACTTAGGCAGTTTGAATAATTGTTCCTTGCGGACAACCTTCTCCTAAATCTTTTCTTTTTTTTTCTATACGGCCCGCCCGTGCGCCAGTTTTAGCATTAACAGTGTTTAAGTTTAAGATAACTTGCATAAGATATAAGTAAGTTGTCATAGAACGATATGAATATGTCTGTTTAAGATACCTAATACTTGATTTTTTTTATTACATAATTTATTTATTAGTAATATATTTTTATTAATAATTCATGAGTTTGAATTTGATTAAAGCTTATTGTTCATAATTATTATCAGCCCACACATGGACACAAACATACGCAAGCTAGCATGCTCAGTCATATAATACATACACACATTTCGGGACAATAATTCCTGGACATACACACTACAAAGTCACGCGCGCGCGTTCATTCACGCAAACACACGCACATTTATAGACGCATACTGACTTTAAACGATATTTATATGAATAATAACTTATTATAATTAATAATAACCTATTAAAAATATATGCAGATAGGTAGATAGGACTGCAAGTATTCCACTGCACTTAACTATAATTTTACTAATTTACAAAAGTATCCTTAATTAAAATAGTACAAAATTATTTTTATATAAGATAGTAATAGATTATGTGTAATAAACTTACGCGTGTGCTTAGCTTACTGAACTGTAAAGTAGAATAGCACCTACCACTTTTCTAGCAAGGTGATGTGCTATACCCTATTAGTCAGGTTATAAATGTTTAACAAACATAAATTCCACTTGCGCAAACATCCACATACGAGATTATCTGTAGGCCATACAAATATTTGTCCCGTGCAGGAAACGAACCCGCGACTAACTATGCAGAAGCGAATCGCATCTCCACTGCCCCATCTGATCTGACTCCTCACCATCTTTTTCTACACTTTTCAACACGTTATAAAAAATATATAACAATTTTAGTAGTGGCACAGGGATCTGATTCAGTTTGCTTGCGTATTATTAAGAATAAGTAAATAAGTCATGACATTTTTATTGCATTTTTGGAAGTTTCTTTTTAGTTATCTTTTACAACACAGTACGATTGCCATCAGCCAACATGAGAAAATAAATAGTTTCAGACAATCATTTATACAACCAAGGATTTTAATTAAAATATACAACTTCATTCGTGTCTGATGAAGTGAAAACCGGTAAGTGCGTGTCGGGCCACGCATAATGTCGGGTTCCATACTCCATATTGAAGTTTCCATACAATATACCCGAATTTGTTTAGCACCGTTCTTACGATCACCCAGTGATATATCTACTTACAAATATTTATGCCAAACATTGCAGAAATGTATTGCAATTTCCTTTTTCTTAGATTTACAGGTATATTGAAAGTAGTTACAGTGAATCTAAAAAAGTAAATGTATGATGTTTTGTATTTTGATTATTGAGATCAACATCTAAAGTACATTTGTATCAAAATTCAAGAATGTGGGTTCGTAGTTACGAGTTCGTAGTTCCAGAAATTATGATGGTGTGACAGACTCATAGGGATTGACTAAACGATCTTATAAGGTTTTCCGTAAGCAGACTACGAAACCCTAAAAACTGTGAAGCCAGAAACTATGCAGCGCAACATAAATAACGCATGACAGACGCTAATTACAGTCTAGTGCTGTAGTGTAACTTAAGTATAACGCTAGTAAGATATTTTATATTATTTATTCGTAATTTTGCTTTTTATTTGCATACCTACCTAGGCTTTTATTTCAGATTATCTTAGTACATGACTGCCACCCATATGAAGGAGTAAAATACAGGCTTTTTGGTAATAAATATAATAATAAAATATAATGTGCTTGTTTTGATTCACCCTGTCTCGTTGAATGTTCATCAATGCGGATATGTTCAGGATACATAGCCGACAGTAAGACCAGTTCAAAGTGACATACTAAAATCCGGACAATTTTTAAGTACCGTGAATATGTAAGAATCGTTGGTGATATTTCTTTTAAATTTGGTCGTATTTACAGCAAACAAATTCCGGTGCCAAGTTTTAAAAATTTCCCTGTGAATAGTGAACTCTATGGCCCGTAAAGTTATTGCTCAGGCGACTTATTGCCAGCTCACATCGAATTTTATTACTATTTTAAGATTAAATACTATTTACAATTCGGTATTTAAAGCAAAGCATTATTTTTATTTAGAGATCAGTAGTAAAGATAATATAACTTTAAATCCCAGAAATGGTCCGTTGACGAAGTAGTTGTTCTTTATTTTTAGGTTAATGAGTTTAAGAAACTACTACGGTAAATGAGACTATGCTTATAAGCAAAGTAAAACAATTACTTAGTACGTACTATTACATTGTATAAAGATAGCAGCACTTTTCTTATATATCGTGTACAAACATAATGAAAGTGGGCTACGTGAAAGGCCTCTGCCTATCCCTAATATGGGAAAAAGGTGGGTCCTGTATGTTACTATGTTAACATAATTAATATTTTAAGAACGGAAATTAAGCAATCGGCGAAAAAGATGCTCTATAGCTTGTGACTAGAAATACTGCAGGACTAACCGTCTATTTATAATAACGTCTAAAAGTATTCTGTATTCAACATCTGTGTACAACATAAAGAAATGTTTATTCCCAAGAAATATGCAGCTGTGTGGTAGAGGCTTGAGAGAATCTACCACCCCATGTCATCCCGTGAGTGTGGTAAAAGTCGACAGAGGGAAATTTAATACCACGAGTGGGCAGCAGCATCTTCCTGGAACATCTGAATAAATAAACTTCGGTTGCCAACCCGCCTGCCAAGCGTGGCAACTATGGCAAAATCCCCCTATGTTCAGCAGTGGACTGGTGATGGGCCGAAACGATGATGATGAACTGTATGTAATACATTTATCGAATATTTATTTTGATACTAAGACATGATCCTTGCGCCTTCAGTGTAAATGTATTGTATGAATTATTTTGTACTACAATCACGTCACCATGTTGGACTACCGCTTCGTTACACGACGCTACAATTTGGATCACATTGTTATTTAACGAACAATATGTTGACACATCGCCTTTGGTACTGATTCGAACATACATATATACATATAGTCACGCCTTTTCCCCATATAAGGGTAGGCAGAGGCTACACATGTAGCCCACTATTCGCCCCGCGGGAAACGAGACGTGACGGGTGGCAAACCACGTCGCCGCCATTTTAGTACGAGTCAAAAAAAACTTCTAACTCCCCATTGCATTCCCACGAGCAGTATAGTGACAACATTGCATATTATGATATTAATATTATTTATTAATTAATTACTGATTCGTAACATAATTACATAGCCTACTACGGTAGCTCGGAATAGTTACTCCCGATCGCAAATAGAAATGCCTCAGTTTCACTGTAGGCTTTTCATTCTGCCGAGAAGCAGTACTGTGCAAACATTACTGTGTTTCGGTTTGAAGGGCACTAAGTGCTAGCGTAATCATCTGGGCATATCAGACTTAAGAACTGATGTCTCAGGGTGACGGGCGCAGTGTGGTATCACACAGAAACGTTCTGAGTGACACAGCATTTGTCATGGGCAGACGTTGCACTTACGATCAAGTGAACGTTTTGCTCGTTCCGTCACTTTTATCAAATTAAAAAAAAGCGTATCAAATGAAACCTCCTTGATATCACGGTATTGCCATTCTTCTGTCAAGCAGGTACAAACGCCTGTGCTGGGCTCTATAGCTAGTTGACTCGTAAGTATGGGGTGTAAAAGACTTAACAAGTGATGTCGTAGGATAACGAGCAAGTGCGATTCCACAAATAACGTTTCAATTCAAACTTTTGGATTACTCTGCAGCTGTTAAGGGCGGGGCACTTGTCATCTAATAAGTTTGGTCGTGTCGTCACTTACATGCATTAAAAAAGAGTTCATTGTAATGACTATAACATGAAGGTATGAAAAGGGTTCTTATTGTATTAAAACAGTTCGTAGCAGATATGTAAACTTAGTGTTTGTAGATTCACTATGAAGTACTGATACTTTGTTGACTTTGTACGTGAGAAGTACCACATTATTGTCAATTTAGCGTAAAATTCGTACAATATTATGTTATATATTATGTTTGTTTTAAAATAAGTCTCAGTAAATAATTTTGAATATGCATTTCTTTTTTTAAATACCTTACTTAAATAAATGTATTGCTTATATTTTGTGTACTACATAACATGTCTTAATCTAACATTATATCTATACATAAGATATTTTAACAACTTACTTTTATTCAGTAAAATCAAAGCGAAAGTGGTAATTGTCATGTCAACACTATTGTCCACAGCGATGCTATAAATTGTGTTGGTTCGACCCGCCAATTACCGTCGCCACTCATTCGTAATACGATGTTCAAAGGAATTTTATTACTTCATTTATTTAGGTTACCGTTTTAAAGACATGCTAATTAATTCTTATAACGAACACAGTTACAGTTTAGCATCGATAAGGTATTAATATCGATGATAAACTGTAACTATAACCAAATCACTTATTCTAAGGTACTAAATAGGTTTGTTACTTATAGGAACGCGGGATGTTACCGCCCAGAGTTACCGACACACAGTCCGAACTGAGGTCCGATTCCACCCTCGGACGGTCATTAGATGATTTATTGTAAAAGAAAACTTCGATCTCGTGACACACCACTGAAGCGAGAATGTCCTGAATAAGATGGGAAAGTTAAGAAGCTTATTTATGTATATATGTTTATGTCAAACCAAACCTGGCACAGCACAGCTATCAGAGGAAGCTGTAAAAGCCAAAAAAGCTAACAGCATTAACGTCACCGAAAATGTAGGCGATGGTGATAGTTTATTTGTTTATTATGAGAGGGCGGGAGTTGCTCTTAAAACATTAAGTAATATACACCATTTTATATTTTGCATGCGGATCTTAGCAAATTAACTTTCCTTCCTTATTGTAATGGATTTTCGCAAAGTAGCGCCTGATATTCTATAACCTATTATTACGGAATATCACAGATGTGATTCAGATGGTAAAGCTCGGATGAATACTTAATATTTGGGCAGAAGAACGTTATGGTACACGTTAACAAAAATGCTTACTTCACTCAGCTACGACGGACTTTTATACAACGCAATCACAGTAGTCAATATAACCTCTAACTCTTATTATCAAATTACAAAAATAATTGTGGTCACAGGTAAGCTATCATAATTAATTTATTCATACTTCTATTTATATGTATATCATTACGAATAATTAGTAAGAATGGTATTGATTATTCTATGTAGCATTGTCAAAAGTATATAACAGTACATTATTTTTGAAAAAGGCATGTTTTTTTCCAACAGTCTGCGCTTGTTTTTTATATTCTTACAAAGTTAAATAAATTACTCTTTCAGAGTATCCTTCAAAAATAGAGTACAAGTGAAGTCGATTTACGCAATGTTATCAAAACTTTAGAAATAAACGAGGATAATTAAAAAAATAGATTTACATTACATTTTTTTTGGATAATGTGTCGAGACGAGCAAAACATTCACCCGATGATAAGTACAATGTCAGCCCATAACAAATGCTGTGTCACCCTGAAAATTTCTGTCTTACACCACAATGCACCCGTCACCCTGAGACGTCTGTTCTTAAGTCTCATATGCCCAGTGATTACTCTAGTTCGCAGTGCCATCAAATGGAAACAGTTTTTACTGGTGGTAGGATTCTTATGCAGGAATCCGTCTAGGTAGGTACCACCCCAGGGCCAGTTATTCTGCCATGAAACAGTAGTGTGCAAGCATTACTGTGTTTCGGTTTGAAGGGCACTGTGAGCTAGCGTAATCACTGGGTATTTGAGACTTAAGCACTGATGTCTCAGGGTGACGGGCGCAGTTTGGTGTCACACAGAAATATTCTGGGTGACACATCATTTGTTGTGGGCAGACCTTGCACTTACCATCAGGTGAACGTTTTGCTCGTTTCGTCACTTTATACAATAAAAAAAAACAGTAATGTTTGCACACTACTGCTTTAAGAGACCCTGAAAAACCATTCTGAAGAAGGGAGAGCCATTTTATTTCTAGGTACATGACTGTATTCCGAAATTTGCATGATATTCATCGTTTCAGCCTATCAATAGTCCACTGCTGAACATAGGCCTCCCCCATAGATTGCCACAAAAGTTTGTAGCTCTCGTTTTGGGGGGATTTTGCCATAGTTGCCACGCTTGGCAGACGGGTTGGCAACCGCAGTTTATTTATTCAGATGTTCCAGCAAGATGCTGCTGTCCATCTCCTGGTTTTGATTTTCCCTCTGTAGACTTTTACGACACCCACGGGATGAGATGGGGTGGTAGATTCTCTTAGGCCGCTACCACACGGCAATGATCTTAAAAATCTATATTATTTCCATTCTATTTGCAAAACTTTTTGTTTTTGTATTAAAGTCAGAAAATATAGTAAGAATGTATATGACGTAAACTTTTCTTGTATTTGAATATGAACATTCAACACGAAGATATATCCATAAATTAGTAACTTCGTTTTCCACTTATGGACTCACAGCGCAGAGTATTTGTAATAAGTTCGGTATGCGCTTTATATATTATTAGCTACGCTGAAGGATATTACGTTAAGAGAGAGATTGATGATTCACATTTCATTATTTTATTCCCTCTAGATAATCTCGCTGTCTCCAGCTGAAGGATAGGTAAGCCGGATATACGACAGCAGTTTTCCTTTAACTACAGAAAAATGAGGTGTTTTACGTCGCAATAGATTGGTCTTGATTAAACATAAAATTTATAGTAACGAGCATAATATTTCTATTTTTTTATGATTATATTTTATAGTATGTAATAGGATTTAATTTGGGTATGTGCAAAGGTTTTTACATAAGTACTTTAAGTACCGCAGTAGCCATTGGTTTTTAAAAATGGTTGACAATAAATTAAAAATTTAAAAAAATTCTTTTAAAAAGTCTTCTTGTTTTAGGTGTGTATAAATAAATTGCATATGTTTAATCAACGAGATCTGAAACATCTATCTGTAGATCACACAGATATTTCGGTTTTGTACGACAAGGACAAGCGACTCATAGCGCAAAAGTCAATAGTTATCGTTAGTCGCAAACAGCGTATACGTTTATAATTTAAAAAAAAACTTTAAACTGGGGCATACCATATTTAGTTAGTATTTAGACCATAACAAATGGAAAAATAAAAAATCCTAAAAATTTCAGCTCGGTTTGCACATTACGGTTGGTAAACTTACTTTTGCGTATAAAGTCCATAGCTAATAATTTTATCAGCCGCAAAAGTAAGTTTGTAAATCGTATAGTTTTGAAGCGCCAATAACCTAATGGTCTAAGCCACGGAAATGTCCCAGGATCGAGCCCGTCATTCTTCTATTGTCGTCAGCCATTTTCTATCTTTAACCGTAGTTTTTTTTTATTGTATAAACTGACGAAACGAGCAAAACGTTCACCTGACAAGTGCAACGTCCGCCCACAACAATGCTGTGTTACCCAGAATATTTCTGTGTGACACCACACTGCGCCCGTCACCCCGAGACATCAGTTCTTAAGTCTCAAATGCCCAGTGATTACGCTAGCTCACAGTGCCCTACAAACCGAAACACGGTAATGCTTGCACACTACTGCTTCACGGCAGAATACTGGCCCTGGGGTGGTACGTACCTATACGGATTCCTGCATACGAATCCTACCACCGGCCATTTACAGGTATATTAGTAATGCCTCTAACATTTCTAAACTTATTTAAAAAAATAGCGTTCCTATCTTTAATCAGGAGGCAGTATTAATCCTGTAAAAATTCCGCTCCGTTTTCTTTGCGGTTGGTAATCTTAATTTTTCATACAAAATCTACAAATTATTTTATCAGCTGCAGAAGTAAGTTTGCAAATCGTATAAGTGTAAGTGTCTCAAAAAACTACATATTTGTACATTTACGACTTCTATGCCGCAAGTCATGGGTTCGAATCGTAGTCGACGCCAACATATGTTGAAAAACACAAATTGTTCGTCTTCGGGTCAGTTGTGTTGTGAGTGTCACGTTTTCTGACACTGCATCCTAGTTTACCTCCGATCTCGCACATCCAGCAAGGTAGATTGGTACAAGTGAGTGCCTCTGTGTTTGCGCGAACAGAATTGACGATTCGATTATAATAAAATTACAGACTTGGCTCTACATGGGATCTTACAACTTTTTATGGTCTAACGGTTGCAATGCGTGGCCTGGCATATATTTTTTTACATTTCAATGGTTTTGATGGGTATATATATTTTTTTGTTATTTGCTAATTAAAAATCTTGCTTGAACTGTTATAGTTTCTGCGAATGAAGCTGTTATTTTTAAAAAGAATATTAGCTTGTGTAAATTTTATATACTATGAATTATCTTGTACTATACACTCTAGTGTATAGTACAAGATAAACTGATTCTAATCAGTAGGTACTGTTTAGACTAAGTCCAAAATAACGTGCAGAAGATGATAATTTTTTTTTATGATATCTTCTTACTTAAGCATTATTTATTAATAGGAATGTGTAAGATGCAGCCAACTGAACAGAGACAGAATTTCTAACACACAGATAGTCGTTGAAATGGAGTCTAATTCGTTTAATGTTCACACAAAGAAATTCAAAGTAAATTTCCTCTCGAGTCTATTTATTTTATTCGTACATCAAAGACATTATATCGAAGTATTATACCAATTTAAAATTGTATTAATTTATGGTGTAATGAAGTATTTTTAGAAAATTTCTGTATCTGTACTGGTTACATGATAAATTTATCGGTAGTGTCAAGATTAACTTTAAAGGAAAGGAATATTTAAATAAAATTATTTTTAAGGATTTTATAATGTTTAATTTAAACTATTTATAACCAAGGCATAAAAAGTTCCGTGTGCGCAAAGTTTGCAAGTAGGTTATTGTTATAAAATACTTTGTACCTAGCAGAACTTGTAATGATAAATTCGTGAAAAACATGTGATGGCGTCGTCATTGACTAAGGTAATAATATTAAACCAGGTAATAGACATCAGCATTATTCAGTTGCACACGAATATACAGATTCGTTTCGATTCGTCCACGTACAGCAAACATTTCGAAGTCATAAATTCGGCCACCTTCTGTATTTTCTAATCCACCACGCACAATCCAGATAACGATGCGACACTTGGCACGTTTCGACCCGTTTGTGATGGGTTGCGCATTTACCATTTTACACACCGGCGCCCAGTAAACATAATTTAAAAGAGACCCTTTACTATATACACAGACGATTTGCTAAGATTCCAGCATTTCGGCAAAGAAATAGAAGAGTTATTGTAGATAATAAGTAGTCTTATGCATGTAGTCGTAAATGCTACTTTCATTGTAAATAATTTAATAGCCATATCTTCAACAGTCATTTTTTAACTGAGTTTTAACAGCTTCACAATAGATTATTTTTAATTTTCGGAAGATAATGTGAATTAGTCTCTGTTTGCGCTGACAATTACGTTACTATTCCCTTTAGTCATAATATACCAGACACTAAAGATGTTTTATATAACCAACACGTATCGCTATATACAACCCTTTATAGTCAAAATTAAAAACAAAACCTATGACTTAATTTAATATTCTAGCTGACAAAGAAGCTGATTATTATTCTGCTCAGATACGACTTGTTTTGTTAGTTCTCAGAAGTCTCTGAGGCCATTCCCTAAACAAATTACTTAACCGCATTTACGGTTCCGCGAAAACCATTTCAAAATTAATTAACGTTCTATTTTTATTTTCTCTGAAGCACATAATGTTATATAAACGTCACAGATATGATTTCAGAGACTATAAGTAGACAGCATTATACCTAAACTATACTTATTAAAATTGGGTTTTAGAATAAAATAGAATAGAATAGAGAATAGAATAAATTTTTATTCAATATAGATTATTTACATAATACTTATTGAAAGTCATTTTTTTTATTTTTTATACTACACTGGTTCGCAAAAAATGCCTCTGTCTTGGGAAAAACCAGTAAGAAACCCAGCGGGATTTTTTTCAGACATTTTTAAAACAATGTACAATAAAAGCAGTATTATAAAGATTTAGAAATAGCTTAGCGGCGATCACCTCATTCCCAGGGGTTATCATCATCTATGTATTCTTTAATATTATAATAACCCTTCTTCTGAAAAAAAAATGTATGGAAACGTTTCAGCCTATTAAAAAAAAAAAAACACCCTACCCTTCTTAATTAAAAAACGATTATCTCCCTCGTTACTAACGCAAACAACTTGAAAAAAATTGTGGGTAAAGCTAATTAGATATAGAATTAATAAACGTAAACACTAAACAACAGTAAATAATGTAAAGTATATAAAAAAAATATAGAAATCACAATTACAGTTGAAATCTGAGTAACATATTTTTTCTTCCTAATTTTAAGAAACATTTTGTTTCTGCATATCAAAATCATATTATTCATTCTAAAACTAGATTATATAACCTTTTTTATGATACCAGTACGTTAATACTACCGAAGTTTATTTATAGCACAAAAACGTAAACAATACACCCACTTGAAGCCTCTCAAGGTTAAAACCGGTCGAGCGGAACGGCTACCGTAATGTAAACAAACGCTCGACAGATGTTTATGTCTTTTGTTTTCATTGTATTGCGATTGTTTTATTTTCTTGAAACACTAATGTACTTAAATTAACTTACTTTAACTCTTATTTGCTTAAATCAAAGTATATATAAGGTCAGATTTATAACCTCATAAAAAAAAAATGGCTATGTGTTTGCATGTTCATTTTATCGTAATAAAACACATTCCACGTTTGATATTTGTAAACATAATTAGATAATACTCTTGCCGATCATTTTGATATAAAACATGTTACAATTAGTTATTAATAAAACAATACTCACAGTTTTAACGGCACAATCACTTAAAATTCACTCTCACTCACTTTCACTGACTTTAACATTTTTTTCTTAATTATTTTATTACGTAGCAGTAGAATGTTTTATCCACACAAACAAAGGTAATTTATCTTAGAGCCATCTAGTAGCAACATCGTGTATCATTACGAAAGTTGTAATACTTAAAATACGAAAATAGCCGAGCGAGTTGGCGAAGCCACTCTAGTGGCCTGGACGTTTGACTGTTTTTATTTATAAACCACTCTAGTAGCCGGACGTTTTAGTGGCTAAATGTCCCACTGCTGAGCACAAGCCTCCTCCATTTCTGAGAGGGTTTTGGAGCTAGGAAGAATCCGCCACGCTGCTCCAATGCGGGTTGGCGGACTGCACATATTTTTTATTTCTTAGACATGCAGGTTTCCTCATGATGTTTTTCTTCACCGCCGAGCACGTGGTAAATCAGCCCTTAAAATTGCAATTAACAATTTTAGTGGTGCCGGCACCGGGAATCGAATCCAGGTCACTCGTGTACTATAAAATTTTAAGCGAGCGCCTAGCCCCTATTTTTATGAAGGTTATTGTTTAATATAAAATTTGAACTTTTTGATTGAAATACTGTGCACTTTCTGGGATTTTGTTGTAAAACGTATTACATTATAAACGTATTAAACTATAAACGTATTACATAGTACATTGCCCCATAAAAGAGTTACTGTCCCTGTTAAGTCGAGTAACTGGCATTATTAATTTATGCTTGTTCCTGGTATTTACATTATGAACATACCTTTTTTTAGTAAACTGGTTTGTGTTCTTGTGTACATGCAAAACGTTTTCAAATATATATTGAGAGGCCAAGGTTAAGATATTAATTTCTTTAAATTTGTTTCTAAGAGACACTTAAGAGCCAAGATTATAAATAGTTCTTACGGCCCCATTTTCATTTCCCCATAGCAGAATACCATAAGACATTGTGCTATGAAAATAACAAAAATAAACTAATCTAGTAGTTTCAACATTAGTCAAATTTCTAATTTTTTTTACAGCATAAGCTGCAGAGCTAAGTCTACTTGCTAGTTTAGATATATGGGGGCTCCATTGAAGTTTTGCGTCAAGAGTTATTCCAAGAAAGACTATAGTATCCACAAGGCTGACTCTTCCCCATTCACAAGCACATTTACATCTAATCGTTTAACATTTAGTATTGCGAATTTAATACATTTTGTTTTATTGTCGTTTCTGCTACCTCAAAGTTTGTTTTCATTATGCGATCATATTCGCCTTTATTTTTGTTTTGATATATTTTGATTTATTTAATTCCGTAAATTCCATAATCCGTAAAATTAGTGTCGAACATATTATTTACAAATTAAAAAATCCGTGCTTTTATTATCCATGTCTTCTAATAATTATAGGCTCAATTAGCACAGTGGCTTAGCTGCAGGCTTCTGCGCTCCGGGTCACGGATTTTATTGCGGCACGGAATTAAAATATATTTTACCCACAGAAGTGTCTGGGAGTAGTAAAGTAACAGCCTATAAATGTCCCATTGCTTAGCGCTACCCATCGTTACTAACGAACATACAAAAAATATAAACAGACCTTTATTTTCCAGCCAATCAACTAATTACTGGAACAAAGAACTTTCTGAAACCTAAACAATAATTGATTTGGTCTACGTACCATACGGAGCCTAATACTACATACATACTAGACGGCATACGAATTTTCTTCTTTGGTAGATGAAAGTGCCGAAGAAACAGAGTAGCTACATTCTATATGTTTCAATAATAATAAGCATTCGAACCAATTAATTTTCAGCCAACTGTAGCAAGTACAATCCAGAATTTATCAGTTTTTAAGCATTTTTTTTGTAAGAGACGTTATTAAAAATAAATTAAAAATCTGTCAGACTCAGATTAGGCAATCGTCTCTAACTTTTCTTTAAATAAGCCGTCAACTTGAACATTTATTTTGTAAAACCAATTACCTTTAAATATTTCTGTGCTTAATCAAAATCAATATTTGCTACCTACTTCAATAATGTTCACAAAACTCTTGATAAATCATACATCTTAACAATTATGACAATAAGCACTTTAAAATGCATTTAAATGTACTGAACTGTAACAATCACAGGAAATTTTGTCTCTTTCGGGATGTTAAGACTATTTTCGTCTTAAAAAAGATTCCACGGTTACTATTTTACTATAACGCGTTTTCATAAAGGAACATTATTAAATGAGCGAAATACATAGTAACGCGAAAGAAGAGATTTTGATTAATCAAACATGGTACATTTCACATAATCATTGTTTTCACAAAGTTGGTTGAGTACGCAAACCGACAACGATACACTAATTTACATGACCACCATCTAACTTGATTTTGTTATAGTAAAGGTAAGTGTTTTGGTATTTTGTTCTATAAATACATGTACAAACATGCATTTATCAGAAAGAAATTTAATACAGTACGTTTATGTTTAGATATATACTCCTACAAAAGTTTAGTACTATTGAATATCAGTAACATGAATACTGCTACATTTTAATTTTAATAATTTTTTGTTTTGGAAATATCCAATTTATTCCGTATTTTTTATGCATTACATAGAAATAATTTTAATATTCTACTATTATAGATTCATAGAGATTTAAAGGATTTTTTTTTTGTTACATATAGTTTAGGTAGCTTGAGATATATACCAATTTCATTTCAATAATAGTATTTGACCATGAGGTCACGCATTTGTAGATAAACACAAAAACTGGATGTATTGTCATTGGAACCCTGTCTCTCTCTCTACACCCTGGTCTACCTCCGACCTTATCACACAAGCGAGGTTTTTGTAGGAGTTTTTATTTGTTTAATTTTGTTTGGGTCAAACCAAACCTGGCCCGCGAGCACAGTATCCGATGAAGCTGTAAAAGCCGAGAAGGCTAACAGCAATTACATCACCGAAAATATACTCACACAAGCGTTGTAACGGGCGCGGGTAGGTGAGGACCAGTGAGTTCCTCGTGAGTCGTGACGAGCTTGCGTATACACTAGTGGCACTATAATATCTCCTACGCAGTGGAGTTCAGTCGCATAGTATTTAAAAGTTGTCGCCGACATCGAAGTTTATTAATAAGTCCGAACACTGAAACCACGTAATTATATTTCTTAAATAAATAATAAAGATTGATATTTTGTAACTCAGATCTATATATCTATATTAGCTCGAGCTAGAGATTTGTTCGCCAAATACGTTTGATTGTTCATTTTAGCAAAAGCGCACTGCAGTCATGTCAAAAGTCTTATGGTAGTGTTATTCCCGAGAGACTTTGTAGCTATTGACGAAGCTTTCAAAGAGAACGTCGGGGCACTTTGCCGCTCAATACTGCAAGCCTATTGAACATGAAAAGGGGAACGAGTTTTGTAAAGATATGTACACCCCTTGGTTTAATATTATTTATCACATAGTCGTACTTGTGAACTGAAAAGTTATTATTGCTTTACGTATTTTCATTAAGTTTAGCACGTTGTAGTAATGATTAATAATACATATACTTTTCGCTTATAGTATGTATAAACTTGTAATAAAATATCTTTGGCTGTACTATTTGCATCTGGCTGGTTTTGATGACATTAAAAAGGATTCATTTAAAAAATAATAATAATTGGTATAATGTTGTTTCCAGCGAAATTTCTACAGCAGCAGGATCATGGCACTACCTTCAAGATGGCAAAAAGTCATCGAACAAAGTGGCACATATATACTGTAATTAAATGTAAATAAACTTTGAAAAAATATCTTGAGTTTTCATATAAAATGCATTACTAAATAGTTATATTACTTCACCTTTAATATTAATTCGAATGCTAAATAATAAAAAGTCAAAACAGTAAAAGCGTTGAAATGTTGTATATTTTTGTAATGGTAATAATCACCTATTATGCAGACTTCAGACCGGATCAAGTCAAAATCACGTGTAATGTGTATATTTTTATAATATTTGAAAAGTCGCTTACAATATAATGACTCATCAATCTGTGATAAAGTTTTCGTAATGTTAGTGGTATTTAAATTAATTAAAACATTGCAGTCAGAGAAGGAATACAATTCTTTGCGAGAAAATAACGGCGAATCGATTAAAAGTTGGATTCGATGGATCGGGTGCCAGTCACCGCGACGTAATCGCATTAGTAAGCGAGGGTATTCGCTGTACCAAATTGAAATACGAGGTGCGTTTTCCTATCAAGCAGGATTCAGATGCTTCAATTACCCGTTGCTGGTTATTTTTTATATTTACTTTCATTTGTTAGATAGTTACATCTTTAATACAGATTTCCAGCATATCTGCGTACTAATGTAGTGATTTTTCTTAAATACAAAATACATTCATTTGGAAATAAACAAAGAAAAATATTTTACGTTTGTGGCAATTTTTTTTTAAATAAAAAAACGATGGCCAACAGTAGGATTTCTCCTGTGTCGTGGGTGCGTTTTACAGACATAAATTCCACATGCACAAACACCCAGACCCGGAACAACTATATGTAGGCCATACAGATAGTTGTCCCGCGCGGGAATCGAACCCGCGACCCGCGGCGCAGAAGCCAAGGGCTTAGCCACTGCGCCAACCGAGCCGTTATTAAAATATTCACTATTCCCAATCAACTCAGTAGCAGACCCCTCGTACGTTAGGCGCTGTGACCTATGACTGATCTAAATAGTCAGCATGGAATATATTAATATTGGATATATATCTATATATATAATAGAATATATTAATATTGGAAATTACAACTAATTAGTTCAAATCCTCTATTTATCACATCACTGCCATATTTTAATTTAATTCAGCTCTACATCATCGACATTCCCAGTTAAATATTTGCCCAATTGCAAAAAATCTTCTGTGCGTATGAGTATTACATAAATAAAAAATACAAAATTAGGATACCAAATTATGTATTTTTTTTTATATATAAAATGTACAACGATTTTGTACCTTTTGTTACGTGAATTTATATTTCTGCACTACGTAAATGTTTCGGCTTGATCGGAAAAAGACGACTCTCTCAGAGAATATAACGTAAATAACATAACGCTACTGCGTTTCTTACGGTGTGTGTCGAGAACCGGAGACCCAATTACTACTAGTAACGAGGCATTCTATTCTTGTTCTCAGGGTTGACAAAGCATTTTTGTTTTCTTATTTTGATTCTTCAATCGATAGGTGTAGATGTCAATGGCCATATTAATATTGTTTTAGGTAGCTTATATTCAACAGACTAATCCATAATCTTCTCTAATTACCTATAATTTGTTAAAATAACGTTACAGAATCTGAATATCATTCATTTTAACAGGTCAATTCAGGTATTCTGACTCATAAAATTATTATTACAAGACTTACTTAAGTTGTTACAGGCCTTAATAATACTGAAGATGATTTTTTTTTGATTTTTGGTGACTATGTATTTGTTAACAGATTATTTCTTATTCATAATCCAGTAAATTAAAATAATGAAAAGCCCATAAGTGTTTTTTAATAATAAATTATTAAGAAATGAGGAGACAGAAAGTAGACTTTTTGTAGATATATTATGTTTACTGATTTCGTTCTATTTCTCCTTGGAAAAGAAAGTAAAAATCTTTGGTAAAATTTCTCATCAGGTCTATGTGATAATTTTTATCTTTTAGTGGCTATCGTATACAGATCCTTTGCAAATATTGGTACATATCGTATCTTTTAACATAATTTAATTAAAAATTATTTGGTTTAATCAGATAAACATTTCTAATTATTTTCGAATAAACTGTTCTAATTATTTTCGGGTAAAAGATACTTTTATTTTTTTAAATAAAAACAATGCCATACTCAAAGATTTCTCTTGCAGACAAGAATTACACATACAGAGCACAACTAGGCTCGCATGTAACCTCCGAATGGAATTTAAATTCAGCACCTGCGGCGTAGAAGTCAGGTACTCAGACCACTAGGCTACTAGTTTTTATTTTAAATCATGAAACTTTATAATTTAAAATAAGTTTTTATTTTAAATCATTATAATAAGACTTCTGTCTTAGCAGTCAGTGTGATATATCTACTTTCATTAGTCCTGATTTTAAAAAGACCCAGTCTCTTTGTTTAAATTCATCGTCGAAATAAAAATGGATCCACATAATCTATTAGATAACATTTATAAAATGTTCATCATTAGCCTATAAAAAGTGCAAAAAATATACCTTTTATTTTTTATTTTATTTATTTATTCAACTTCATATACACTCAAGTATATAGGCGGACTTAATGCCTGAGGCATTCTCTACCAGTCTACCAAAGGGCAATGCAGAGACAGGATAAGGTAGGTGTTGTAGGAAGTTAATATAGAAAACAAATTAAAATAAATACATAATATATACTAAACACGTCCGCGACACTGAAACATAGACTTTTGCAAATGAAAACATAACAGCGAACAACGTTAAATATATAAATATGAACAAATATATAGATAAATAAAATACAAAATATATACATAAATACTATAAGTAATTATACTTTACACGCACTTTTCCTACACCTTTTCCTACTTGGTTACCATACTCGCCACATTTGTCAGACGGGAGTTAACAATCACAGCACCAGACACCTCACACCTTAGAGTCGGCTACCGTTTACTGTTCGTGATATGTCGACATCCTATTCCAGAATAGAAAGTTTCCCAAAAATTTCTGACATTTCAAATGTAGTAGTCAAATACCTAAGAAGTCCTCTGGTTTAAATACAAATTTAGAGATACAGTGTTATTATTTTTAGAATACTGGAAAAACTACGCAATTATATTTCTTTTTCATTTATTAAAAATAAAACGCATGAATTTTTTTTTTTTTTTCATTTAAGCACATTAAAATATTCCAGGTATATATAATATATAATAGGTCCAGTGTATATATATATATATATATATATATATATATAGATTTCTCTTGTATTCCAAACATCATACACAAAAATATAATTATTATTTTGTTAATGTATAAAAACAAGTAATGTTATTGTTAAATATGGTTTTGTTATGATTTATGTAAATTTAAAAATATTTTGTTACCACATAACCAATACGAGAAGAATCCCTCTTTTAATTGGCGCCATGTGAAATCCGTAATTGCTAACTCGTAATGAGGGCACTTCAATTTACTGAGAGTCGTTTAGTGTTACTGCTAATTTTCATCTGAATCTTGATTATAATTACGTTAAACAATCAACTTTCACTTGCATTTTATACAAAGTTACTTATTTATAAATGTAATTAAGAAAATCAAACAAGTATTTCCTTAAAATATATACTTATTCAATAAAAAACTTGAAACAATTAACATCCAAAACTGCTGCCTTGACATTATATAAATATAATAAGCTTACTTAAAATCTACTCAATAATGTAATTCCATAAAACCTTACTTTCTTCCGACAACGCTATTAAGAGCCCCATAGTCAAGAAGATACTTCATAGTGAAAAAAATAATAAAGGTCATTGAAGAAGTTTCTTATAAAATCCATATTTATATATGGAAATTAACCACCTTTGTACTCGTTGTTTTTAGTATTACATGACAATATCAGAATTCGATTTAACGGAATAATAGATTTCTTCCTTGTTCAAATTCACGCTGAAAAGTGATATAATTATTACTTGATAATAATTGAAATTTAATAAAATTACTGTTATATATATTCCTGATATCGGAAGAGGTCACAATTTTACAACATATATTTTATGAAAAAAGTTTTGAGAGCATCGTTTCTTATATTAATTTGTAAATTTCTCTGTACGTCGTCTTCTTCAAGCTTCTTTTGTATAGTGTTCAAAAAGTTTTCTTAAGATACCTTTACAAGTGCTTTAATGAATATTATGTGTATTTATATCCTATACATTTTTTCCACTGTTCCCTGATAACTCGCTTCCGACCGAGCAGTGTCGATTATTCATGCCAAATAATTATATGCGTAATCGTTAAACACAAACTGTTTACCACGTCGCGGGCGTGCACCGTCGCACCTTTCAACTCGCCCGTGCCCGTGTCCTCACCGCACTTAACGCTCTCCTGGACACAAACCCTGTTCGTGATGGATAGATGATATTACCATCCATCATACTCGAATCTAATTGTATGAGCTAGAAGATTGAATTTATCATCATCATCAATTCAGCCTTTTAGTCCACTGCTGAACATAGACCTCCCCCATAAATAGCCACAAAAGTTGTAGCTCTAATTTTGGGGTTTTTTGACATAGCTGCCACGCTGGTTTTAATTTTGCCTCTGTCGACTTTTCCGACACCCACGGGATGAGACGGGGTGGAAGATTCTCTTAAGTTATCTTTAAATAATATAATTGGTTCCGAATGTTTTAACTATTCATCCGCTCAGGCACTGTCTTCCACGTAACCTAACACTTAACCAAAATATTATATTTTGCACAAAACTGAGATTTGGGACCGCATCTATTCTAACTGCATTAGGCGTGAAAGGAGGAGCGGAGCAATTGGTGTGAAAATTCTTCTACATATATACGGCTACAATATAATTATTGGATCTGGCAACATACAAGACACGTTAGGGCTGATGAGAAGATCCAGAAGCAGGCAGTAAATGTACGCGTACGCATTATAAGATTATCGGAAGTACGAAGACAGGGCAATCGTTTCTACTAAGGAGGAACCAGGCTCCTAATGTCACTCATTATTAATGTTGTAACAACAAGAATATATATATATATATATAACCTCAATTTATCTGTTGACCGGTTGTTCATCTCAGGGCGACTACTAGTATATATAAATGTATGTTTATTTGTGTTGTGTCCTCTAATTGGAGATGAATAATATAATGTATGGCTGTAATTATAACGATAAATTCATAAATAATTTAAGCCATTACAATTTCGAGGAAATAACGTTTGTAACGTTTTATTTTTAATTTACATTAAATATTTATAATTACATTTCAGCACAAAAAAGCAACTACTTGATGATTAACAAGTGACAAACTATGTAGTTCTACGTAACTAGTTAGTAGTTGTCACTGTTTTCAATTCATTAATAACTGATGATAAAAATCGCGCCTTATTACCCATTGGTTAAAATAACGATTTCATGTTATAATTTTGCAACACTATTCAGGAATTTTATTAAACGATTCCTATGCAGGAATCCAGGGCCAGTTATTCTGCCGTGAAGCATTAGTGTGCAAGTAATACTGTGTTTCGGTTTTAGGGGAACTGTGAGCTAGCGTAATCACTGGGCATTTGAGACTTAAGAACTGATATCTCAGGGTGACGGGCGCAGTGTGGTATATTCTGGGTGACCCAGTGTTTGTTGTGGGCGGACGTTGCACATACCATCAGGTGAACGTTTTGCTCGTTTAGTCACTTTATACAAAAAAAAATCATCATCATCATTACAGCCTATCACTAGTCCACTGCTGAACATAGGCGATGCGAGTAGAGAAATATTTTATTGTTATATTAAAATTATTTTTCGTAAAATATAACATCGCGTTGTTTACGTTAAATTTAATAGGAATTTGAAAGTGCCGATGTTATTTTGTCAATTTTTTACGTTACGGTACATTTCGCAATAAGAATAATTCGTAAGTATTTGTATTTTTAATTCTTAATGTTGGTAAATTCTCTATTTTAAATGATCTATTTTCGCCTTCATATCTCAAAGACAAATTTCAGCATCTGTCTTCATCACATGATAGGGTTCTTCGTTCATCCTCTAACAATAAGATTTGCATCCTTACACATTTCACCGGGTTCTTTAGGAACTCCTTCACTGTCCGGACTGCACTTCTTTGGACCTCCTTGCCCGATGACATCAGGAAAGCGCCCAATAAATATTCCTTTAAGAAGTTGGTCCATGATCATTTAGCAGAGAATCATACGAACATAAATAGTAGTTGGTCACCGTTACAAGTGTGCATTTATTTATATTTATTTTACGTTTATTTATATGTATAATATGTATATAATATAATTTACTTCTTCAAGAAGTTGCATTTCGAGTGTCATATTTAAAATTTGTCACTATTCGTTATTTCGTGTCTTTGTGTTCAACGAATATTGAGCGGCTACAATTACAGCGCTTAATATCGTGTGCGAAATAAATTCATATATCGCTCTTCGCGGTTATGGTAAATTAGTCGTTATACGAATCTTTAGCGTTGCTTTCCTAAACCATTTATCCGATTGTGATGTAACTTTGATAAGTTGTTCTGCGAAGGTCATTTGACCCAAAAAAATATTTGTTTGTTTATAAAATAATAAATGTAACGCATAGAAGCGTTCCTAAACTATTCATCCGATTGCCATAAAACTTTCTCGAGTCGGAAAAACTAGCAGTCCGCCCGCGTATTCAATTTAACCATGTATTATGTATAAGTTCACAAAACTCCTTGAATTACAGCTACATATTAAACATGTCTGTGTCATAAGACCAATGCGGACCAATAATATGATTATTACACTATGAAAATAAAAATAATTAAAAAGTAAAGTGACCTTTATCATATTTGAAGGGGCATCAATAAAATAAAATAAAAAAGTGAAATGAAGAGAACGAATAAATTTATTTTGATATTAATTCTGATAGTTGTAGATGAAATGCCAAAAATTGTAAGAGTCACTCGTTGAGTTATCATGTACAAGTACACAACCTTCGTACCCATAAGGGTATAAAGATCGATCGCGACTCAGTATGGAAATAATGTTAATATATCCGATACGACTTAGGAACGTAAAAATCGTATTGAAATACCTAATAATAAATTAAAAGAAAGGCGTCTGTTCAGTGTTCACCAAAACAACACAGAATGCTTTTACTGGCGAATACTGTTCCTACTATAACTAGTCTGCCCATAAATACTGTTACATAAAAACTTTTCTTTTTTTCAACTTTTTAATTATTATGAATTTGGAACACGTATATTATTTTAAAAAAAATTCTTTCGATTTTGCGCCATTTCACATATTTTTTCGTGTTCATTATAAAATTACAATATGGAATAGGGTGTTAAAGAAAATAGGATTGCAGTGATCGCCTTGCACAAAGTGGGTATGGAGCCGTCGGACATATTCCAGACACTTTAAAAGCTTGGTATCAGCCGTATGTTCATATATCGTACTATCAACAGATATAACAACACTTCCTCTGTCGAAGACCAGAAAAGATCGGGGCGGCCGCGTGCTGTTAGAACTACAAAGGCTGTTAATGCTGTTAAAGCCAGAATTCGTCGAAACCCCTTAGGAAGCAAAAAATCTTATCGCGAGAAATGAAGATTCCCGCTAGGACTCTGTCGCATATTATAAAACAAGACCTGGAGGTCGGTGCTTATCGTAGATATACAGGACATGCCCTAAATCAATCTTTACCAATTACAGAGAGTGGATCTATCAAAACGCCTTTTGTCGCGATACACCTGCGTATCGCGACAGAAGGCGTTTTGATCGCAAAGGCACATAAATATCCTTTTTACCGATGAAAGAAATTTCACGATTGAAGAACACTACAATAAGCAAAATGATAAAGTGTACGCTCACAGTTCTAAAGAAGCTGCTCAAGTGGTCGGAAAGGTACAACGTGGTCATCATCCTGCGTCAGAGATGGTTTGGTGGGGCGTGTCTTATGAAGGAGTCACAAAACTACATTTTTGTGAAAAAGGAGTGAAAACTTCAGCCAGAGTGTATCAAGATACAGTCTTGGATCATGTTGTGAAACCTCTCAGCAATACACTTAAAAATATACCGTGGACTTTCCAGCAGGACTCTGCACCTGGTCACAAGGCACGAACTACCCAAGCCTGGCTTGAAACCAACGTTCCGGACTTTATAAGAGCTGAAGACTGGCCCTCATCTAGCCCAGACCTCAACCCTTTGGACTTGAAATTATGGACAGTTTTAAACCACCTGCTCTAAACCACACGGCGACATTGAGTCTCTTGAAAAATCTTTGGATCAAGCAGTGGCGAAATTTTCCTTGGAAACAGTGCGTAAATCCATAGAGTCGTGGCCAAACAGATTAAAGGCCTGTATAAAAGCTAAAGGTGGTCATTTCGAATAGAATTTTTTTTATTATTTTTTGCTGAGACTAATAAATATGTAGTTATTAATTTTAATTGTATTACATTACTTCATTAAAAAAAATGCATTTTCATTTGTAACAGAACTTATGGCCGGACTAGGTACTACTACTAGATCTTCTTGAAAATGTTACACATTGGGACACTTTATTTTTTGATGCATCGGATACTGCTGCACCACAGCAAACACGCACGTTATTTGCAATCATACTGACTACAGGTGCTTCTTATCCAATCCAAAAGATCTTATCCGAGAAAAATACAAAGACTACTTGAGAGAAGGTATCCTCGATCGTTTGCGTGCAACAAATCAAAATCCGAACATTCAATTCGCATTAAAAGTTTATAATGAGGCATATGTTTTGATTCAGGACTTATGATTCATGATTCATGACTGTCAAAGTCATGTTTGCAGGACTTATGGAATGGCTGCGCCAAATTGATCTGCAAACGACCTTTTCGATCGTGATTTGCAACGAGAAACACACTTTGATGTCGCCGAATCGGTAACAATGTACAAACGAATCTAGTCATAGAGATACTTTTGTTTTTGTTTTTATAACATCGAATAGAGCACAAGCGAATCGGAACTTAACTCTAGCAGCCATCTGTAGAATGTCATTGTTATTGAGAAACGGGATTGTATGACCTCTTGGCGATACATCGAAACAGAACCTCGTACAGGCGTTTGCAATTCTGCAACATCGTTAAGAACTTGACGTCCCATTCAATTCTGGACTAGCACAATTTTTGTTCACAAATTTTCTCAGTCAAATGTTGACTACCTTATATACATTAATGATATATACGAACTAGGGTTAATTCTGAAATTTTGTCTTGAGCATTAATTCTGAACGGAATACTTTTTATTCGACGTGTTACACTTCTTCTCTAACATCTTTTTTTAAGACTAAACATGTATCGAATACGAAATACTAAAGGCTCTTTGAGTTCGCAGACAAATGCTTACATCGTTAGTTCACTTTATGATATTCGCTTAGTTTCAATCGTAGCACCAAGAGGCTCATGAAAGCTTATGTAGGCCATTATTGTGCTAAGTAGAATTTGACAGCGATCGTTTTACTCTTATCCAGGTACTATTACGTGGGTAAATAATAAATGACTATTATAAAACGCTGCCTTGTCGTGATGATCTGTAAAATTATTTATTAAAGCATTAGAACACTTTTTGAACTAAAATTTATAATTAATTTACAATTTCTTTTTAGTTCTATAATCTGCCTATTATCTAAACTAATATTATAAAGAGGAAATATTAGATTTTTTGTATGTTTGGTTGTAATTATTTAACTCAAAAACTACTGAACCGATTTTAAAAATTCTTTCCCCTATAGTACCAGTTTCGATTAACGTTGAACTTAGCAGTTGCTTAAAATTATTTGGAAACCTAAGATAAGGTGAGTAAGGCATATATTTTATTTAGTGCCGATGGACATCCGGTCTGTTGTAGTAATCCGACTTACTCGTGGACATCGTGTATTGCACTATGACACGTCGGATAACTAACGGATCACAAAGTTTTTTTGACGGCACTCCGGTGTTACAAGCATACTCATACCCCATGTCTTAGCGCGCCAGCTCTATGATACATGGATGTCGTGTTACTAGCATCTAAGTGACTTGCTACTGTGACACATTGGCGCTATTTTTAGTTAACAACAATTACCAAAATCGATATTAATCAGTTGCATTGTGAAGAGGCGCCATTCGTATGATAGTCGCATGGATGCTTATTGCGTGCTTATTGGTGAACCGCGTCTGTCACACGCGGTACACACACAAAGATACGGTATAAAATGAACAATGTTGGACCCCATTCTCTTGAGGTGAGCAGTGGACTCATGACTATATCAGCGTGCTGATCTAGTATTTGGTTTTGATGCCAACAACCTAACACTTATATTACGTTAGCAGTTGCGGCGATCTGGCAATGTGGTGGCGCGTACGGAGGCTATATTTGTTGGGTCAGAGTGTCCCCGTGTCTATTTAACGTGTGCCTAAACCGTGCGAGGTACTTTAACAAGATAGAACTAGATTTAGCTGTATACTTATACAATGTCAACACCCATTGTCATGCGAGATTTCGGTCGAAGTTTGTGCTTACGCACTACCAAGTATCCTACAAACAGATGATTCTTGACTGATGTTTTTCGATCGCGTATGATTTAAGATTCAGATTGCATTGTTGATTTGGCGGATGATGGTGCCAAGGAAAAGAGTAGCTACCCACCAGATCGGGTGGTCTGATCTGGGGAGGACGGCTCCTCCAACTAGTAATATTTAGATGTTGTATATATAGTTCGCATCACAGAAAACTTTCATATCGTGATTATGGACGTATGGGAATATTTCTTGAGCTTCTCATGTGGCGACATAGATGTCGCTACATCACTCCCCCGCTGAGACTGGAAGTCGTAGTTTTTAGCGTGGAGAACTTGAGACGTCAGGCGTTGAGGTGCAGTCTGGCGTTGCGGTGAACCTGTGTCCAGGTCTTCAGTGCGTCGAGACGTATGGAGACAGGTGTTGATGCCGCAGGAGTCAGCCTGAGGAGAAGGGTCCGCCGTTGATCCTCAGTGGCTGAGAGACTAGGAAGCACGCGTTGTGCCGACAGTAGTCTGGTGCTGTGACTGCTATGGCTGCCGATGACGTTGTTGCTGTGGTTCGGAGAAACTGGCTGCGGATGTTCATACCGGGGTCACCATTTTTGGTGGATGATGGTGCCAAGGAAAAGGGTAGCTACCCACCAGATCGGGTGGTCTGATCTGGGGAGGACGTCTCCTCCAACTAGTAATATGTATTTAGATGTTGTATATATAGTTCGCATCGCAGAAAACTTTCATATCGTGATTATGGACGTATGGGAATATTTCTTGAGCTTCTCATGTGGCGACATAGATGTCGCTACAGTTGACATCAGTTCTTCAATTAAACCGTACCATAAAGATTTTAGTATCTAGGTGTAATATTCATAACGGACTTTTTAAAGGCTTATATTTATCAGAGGCTACAATGGTTGTGATGAAGATAACACATGTAAACGATTATTGATAACTAGCTTTGCTCAGCGGTTTCAACCGCCGTTTAATTTAAAAGAACTGCCCTAAGGGTCGTAGCGTGATGTTCTATAGCCTATAGCCTTCCTCGATAAATATCTAGCACTATAATAATTTTATAATTCGAACCAGTAGTTCCTGCGATTAGCGCGTTAAATGTAACAAACTCTTCAGCTTTATAATATTAGTATAGATAATTTTGATTAATTAGGTTAATACTGAAATAAAACATGTTTTTACGGATTTTATCGCGTTTAAATTTGACCTATTTCTAAGCCGACGTTTCGAGTGCTTTACAGCACCCATGGTCACGGGAGGACAGATGTCCTGATGTCATAGTTAACCAGGGGTACCTTCAGCTTTTAATTATTATTTTTGGTCCGATCTACCGCAGAAAGAGCTAACTGCGTCTTGAAGTCTTGCAGGGGTATGCTTGGTTTTAGATTTAATTTTATTATTGGATCCCAAGCCGGCCAATCTTCTCTATTGAAATTAGGATATTTTTTAATTGCAATAGTCTCGCCAATCATCCTTGTGGTAGGAAGAAATCACCACTCAGAGGACACACAAGAGCACACACGAAGGATTCATACCAATTCGTCAGTGAGATTAAAGACCTACACCTGACTGACAATGAAACTATGGTCAGTTTTGATGTCCAGTCTCTATTCATATGCCTACCTGTAGAAGACTGCATCTCAATTGTATCTAGGAAGCTGGCGGAGATCAACATGCCAGCGAAATATTTAGAACTACTTAGACATTGCCTTACATCTGGCTATCTATTGTGGAAGCAACAGTACTACAAGTCAGTAGATGGTGTGGCGATGGGCTCTCCAGTATCTCCCATTGCCGCCGACATTTTCATGGAAGACTTTGATGAGAGAGACTGTTCTCCTGTAAATCCAAGATTCTACACGCGGTACGTAGATGATACCAATACAATTTTAGCATCAGATAAATTAACTGAATTTCTAGACCACCTTAACTCCCCAAAACTCTAAAGTTCAATTTAAGATGGAGTTAGAGGCAAACAACTCTTTAGCTCTTCTAGATGTTTTAGTGATTCGGAATCCTAATAACACCTTGAGTTACACTGTGTATAGAAAAAAGACCCATACTAACAGATATTTAAACGGTGAATCTCACCACCATCCATCACAGTTACTTATCGTGGGTAAATCCTTGTTTCAGATAGCACGAGGAATCTGTGACAGGAAACACCTGGCTGCCGAGCTTCAGCATGGCAAGCAAGTTTTGCACGACAACACACCGGTTCCGCGCCTACGTCGCAGTGACCATGTGAAACCGGCCACAGTCGAGCGTGTACCTGCTGTTCTACAGTATGTCATAGGAGTCACCGACAAGATTGGTTATATTTTGCAGCGGGCTATGAAATGAAATCTAAAACCAAGCATACCACTGCGAGACTTCAAGACACAGTTAGCTCTTTCTGCGGTAGATCGGACCAAAAATAATAATTAAAAGCTGAAGGTACCCCGGGTTAACTAAGACATCAGGACATCTGTCACCTCAGACCTCCCGTGACCATTCGTGCTCGAAAGCACTCGAAACGTCGGGTTAGAAATAGGTCAAAATTAAACGCGATAAAATCCGTAAAAAATAGTTTTATTTAAATGTGTAGTATTCGCGTAAATTTAAAAAATCATTAGGTTATTACTTGTTACGACCGCCTGGCGGCGGGTACAATTAAACACAACAAAAATGTTACAATTATTTATTATATAATAAAGAAATGAATATCTCAAATCAAAGAAAATAAATTAAATAATTAAAATGATCTCTAAGTTTCTAGATATAACTACACCGGGGTGTGGATTCTAAGCACAGGGGAATCTTCTGTCTTTAACAACCTATGTGCGCTGGGAACTTATCTTGGGACTGTCCGATCTGTGCAGCTCGTAGTTCACAATCTGTGCGGTGGACATGCAACCCGTAGTTTACAATCCGTACAGTGAACGCGCAACTTGTAGTTCACTATCCGGCCAACCCGTAGTTCTCAATCCGTACGGTGGGCGAGCAGCCTGTAGTTTGCTATCCGTACGGTGGACCCCCAGTCTCCTGGAACGCGTCGAAATCACACTTGAAGCGCGAAAGATCCGATACCCAGGCACTAGGTGAGACCAGGAGTGGGCGTCGGCATCTTTCGCGAAGCAATTAAAAAAATATCCGGAATGGAATGGCGACATTTAGGTCCAGTTAAAAAATAATTTAATGAAATCAAATAAAGGAAATATATTTACCCAACGCAGAATCAAATCTCAAACTGTTTACATGTCGGACAATCACCATTCCACTACGCTGTGAGGTACAAAAGAAGGACAACGTTTTACTTATACGCAACTACCGTCATTCTATTAATAATGGGAATGTAATAAATGGCTATCTTTAGCTTGTTATTTTTATCTGGTTAATATTAGCAAAACATTAACGTTACAAGAGAATCATAATTTAAACTTATGTCTATAACAGATTATTAATTTAAATTATATCCACAATTGTAATTATACAGTATTACATTAAATTGGTCTGATACTATTCAATACTAATATTTTAGTGCAAATATAATAATTGCAGCAGTGACAATGTGAAATTATGTTTTTTACAATCTAACGAACAATGTTTTAAATAATAACTGAAACGCTGAATGATATATTCAACAGATACAAAGTTTAGAGCACTATGATGTGGTATGTGAATTAGCTGTTAATACAACAACAATTACTTACATTATCATATCATATAATTTGGCAGTGGACAGCAAGCATGTTTGTGGATTGAACTGGCTTTGTATTACAATTTAAGCCAAGGTATATTTTGTCCATTATATACATAATGACAATTTAACATTAATGTGCGTTTGCACGGATATTTATTTAGAAGAAACATAACCATATTACTGAAAGTACTCAAACTTTATTGTGCATGAACATATTTAAAACTTATCGGAATTATAAAAAGTTAAGGTTATATTTTACTAAATTCAAGATACTCCCGACACATTTCGCCACGTTGTTAACCACTATTATGAAATATATATAGCCATAGCAATTTTTATTCTATTAAGAGGTTGAAGAAATCGAATTAACCCAGACACGAAAAAGCAATTAACAGCAACCAAACCTATTGAAATTAATTATATTAAACTTACCATGGGGGTTTAAAATTGATGCAATCTGCTTCATATTTTCTTCTTGTTTTAGAATAGCATTGATTTTGCTGCTTTTCAAAATGAGAACAAATAATTACGAATATGGATTACGTACAGTTGTCGTGCGAACTTTCTGGCGTCGAAAAGTGTTTCTACCTGCGCGAATTCGTTTTTATATCGGGACGGCCTACCTCCTCCCTGAGGCGCAAATAGGTACTCTCAGATTTCTAGAACCTTCGAATGAGACGAGATGGATATATGGAAGGAAAGGTTCAACCGAAGGAAGTCACGCCCTAAACTATTGTTTATATTCTTGAACTTTCTTGTGCTACTGAGATAGCAATAATCGAACCGAGCGAAATGGAATCATTTTCGAGTAGTTTACCCGTTGTTCGCAATTGTATTTCTTCTAGATCTTTCCATGTTGTGGGAGTTTGTTATTAGATGTTCTAGAAAGAATCCGACTTCCGGTACCAAAGAATACCTTATATGGACATTACGATGCTATCGCTAGTTAAAGCGCGCGGTTTCCATCCGTTGTAACAACTAGTTATTTTGTTTGTTTGTATGTAATGAATTTATTTTTTTATTTTATATTTTAGAACCTTGTTACAACGTAACAATACCCCCTCTCCCAGAGAAAGGATTTTACGTAGTAAAATCCGCTGCGGTAAGCGCCTAAGAAGGACAGAACCGCCCAGTAACTGTCTCTCTTTCATACCTCCCCTAACAAATACCTACCATGCGACCTAGCATACGACCTTTCAAAGTTGTCTGAGGAAATTTATGATCAACAGACTACCATACAACTAGAGTACAACTCTATTAAAAGATTGGACTCGAGAACAGCACTGCATGACAAAGAGCGTCTAAAAGGAAGAATACTGTAACGTGAAACAATCTGACGTATCGGCACTGTGAAATACATTGGTCTTTGATGAATTTGATACAGTCACGACCCGCTGTAACGAGAAAATTAGTGTAGGCTTATTTAAAGAGTCACTACCCGCTCTACGAGAAAATTAGTGTAGGCTTATTTAAAGAGTCACTACCCGCTCTACGAGAGAATTAGTGTAGGCTTATTTAAAGAGTCACTACCCGCTCTATACGCGCAGAACGCAAAACAACGAGACGAATCCGACCCATACAAGAGGTCGCAACCCGCCATAAATGCGCAAAACGCAAAACAATAAGCGAATTAGGCCCATACAAGGCTCCTAACCTGATATAAAGCGCGAAACGCAAAAAAAAAAATCTCCCAACTAAACGTCAACTTTCGTGTTGGCTTATTTTAATTCATCAAAGACAACGTAGACAGAGACCGAAGCGTAACAACTTTTAATTAAAAATTATTGTAGCCGAAAGAAAGAGAAAAAAAAAATTAAACCGATATTCCGAAACACTAAGTATCCAGGAAAACAAGAATCGAACCGTTAATAGTGACGACTATGATAAATATACGAATAATTGATTAAAACAAAATTAAATAAACTAAGCGGCATTGCGAGTACGTCTAGTCTTTAGCGAATTTGTTACAGTCACGACCCGCTGTAACGAAAAGAAAGCAGCAGACAAGTAGACCTATACCAAGAAACTGTCATACTCCGCCAAAAATTTGCAAAATGCAAATAAACAAAACGTGTGTAGACCTATAAAGAAGTCATACAACACTAAAACAAAACTCCCAATCAAAACATCAAAATTCGTGTAGGCTTGTTTTAATCCGCTAAAGACAACATAATTAATTACTGAACGAAACGAATAACATAATAAGTAACTTGATATGAGGATCAGAGACACCATAAAAGTGTGACAACATACTACCTAAAAAAATTACGAAGGAGAGGAGTGTAGCTTAAAATCCTTGATGTGCCAGTTTCCTAAATTATTTCCAGACATGTCTTCGACGGTGTAGACTAATGGGGAGCGCTTGGCTACTATTTTGCATTTTAAGAATTTCGGAGCTAGTTTTCTCGCGAAGTGAGCATCCTTATCGCTTTGGAAATAGCACCGTTTCCATACTATGTCTCCTACGTTAAAATCTACGGGTTTTCTGCGTAGGCTATAATGTCGCGAGCTTTTGACATGGCTGTTATACAGAGATAGTTGGACTTTATCGAATATTTTTGCCAAACAGCCGAGGTTTTCCGCGTATTCATCGCGTGGCAAGAGCACCAGATCACTTGGGTCTACATCTGTAGCATAATGCGACCCGCATGATACAAGTTCTCTACCGTACACTAGAAAAGCCGGTGTGAATTTGGTTACCTCGTTAACGGCGCTATTCATAGCAAACTGTATCTTTGGTAAGTTTACATCCCAAGTTCTGTGGTCATCTTCTACAAAAGTTGATATGGAAGTGATCAATGTTCTATTATAACGTTCCACAGTATTTACTTGGGGCGTATATTTAGGCGTGAATTGGACTTTTGGAATTTTATAATACTCGTATACTTTAGCCAATTCACGACTAATGAATTGCACTCCATTGTCCTGCAAAACCACCTGTGGGATGCCATGCACAAGGAAAATACCTTCCTCTAAACATTTGGCGACATTTGCTGCCGTAGCTCTCCTTAGAGGGAATAGTAAACAATATTTGGAAAAACAACAACAAACTACTAATATGTAAGCATTCTGCTTACGAGAAACCGGTAGAGGGCCTACTAGATCTATGGAGATCATTTGAAATGGCCTGCTACATTCCTTAGGCCTACCTAGTGGACCAAGGGTAGTATGGGTAGGAGATTTATATGCAATACAAGTATCACAAGCTGTCACAAATTTAGCAGTATCGCCGTACATACCTGGCCAATAATAGCGTAATTTCAGTCTTTGATAAGTTTTAAAAATTCCCATATGTCCCGCAGTTGGGTCAGAATGGTTGTTTTTAAGTATCGTTTCACGATGTTCTTTAGGAACAACTTCCTTCCATTCGAATTCGGATGTAAGTGGGCTGTTACCCTTCGAGAAACGATACAATTTCCCATTCGTCACCACGTAGTTCGGGAAACTAGTAGGCGAACTTACGCAACCGTTGAAGATGTTAAGATACCAGCAGTCCTTGGTAATGTAACTGCGGTCACTTGTGGCACTAATTTCTGCTACTGGTACTGCTCTAGATAATGCATCTGGAATTATGTTATCTTTACCTTTACGGTGTTTAATAATAAAATTAAAGGCAGAGAGCCTTAGACCCCAGCGGGCGAGACGACCCGTAGGGTTGGACAAGGTTAAAAACCATTTTAAAGCGGAATGGTCAGTGTAAACCGTAAAACATTTACCATTCTCTATATAACAGCGCCAGTGTTCGAGAGCGTCCAGCACAGCCAGAGCTTCTCTTTCTGTAACGCTATAGTTGCGTTCAGGGCCCGTTAAAGAGCGGCTCCTGAATGCTATAGGGCGGTCAACGCCATCTATATTTTGGGTGAGCATAGCGCCTAACCCGAAATTACTAGCGTCTGTGTGAACTTCGAAAGGAAGGTCGTAATTAGGGCAGCATAAAACCGGTGCTGTGACCAAACATGATTTAAGTGTCGTGAAGGCCGCTTCCGCTTCCGCTGACCATCTGAAGGGTGGAGCACTTTGTTGATGTTAGAGAGTTCAGAGGGCCCGCAATGGTGCTGAAATTTGGTATAAAGCGTCTGTACCAAGACGCGGTTCCTAGGAATCTCTTCACCTCTTTTTTCGTGGTTGGTGTTGGAAAGTTGAGAATTGCTTCCACCTTCAGCGGGTCTGTGCGGAGACCTTCAGCGTCAACCACATATCCCAAATACTTTAAGCTATCCCTAAAAAGTTGACATTTGTCGAAGTTAACTGATAAATTAGCTTTTTTAAGTTTTTCCAATACGCGCAACAGCAGGGACACGTGATCCTGGAACGATTCGCTTATTACTATAACGTCATCTAAATAACAGAAAACTTTGTGCTCGAACTCTGGTCCAAATAAGGTATCCACTAATCTTTGTTGTGTAGCTGGCGCACTGGTCAACCCAAAAGGCATTACATTAAAAACGAAAGTTCCACGACCCGGAACGTAAAAACTAGTCTTCTCCCTGTCCTTTACATCTAATGGAATCTGCCAAAACGATTTTGACAGGTCAATCGATGACAGAAAACGAGCGTCCCTAAGGTTGTCTAAGATCTCTGATATATATGGTAGGCTATAGGCGTCTTTTTTGGTAACCGAGTTAAGCTTCCTACTGTCTAGGCATACCCGAGGTTTACCCTCTTTTTTCTCTACTACTATGACAGGGGAAGACCACGGACTCTCGCCTGGCGAAATTACGCCGAGTTTCAACATTTCGTCTACCTGCTCTGATACGATTTTTTGTTTTTCCGGCGACAACCTATACGAACGCTGCCTAATAGGAAGTGCATCTCCTGTATCGATCCTATGGGTGATTAGGGATGTTCTACCTAAGCCTATACGTTCAAAAGAGATATTGCCCCACGTTGGGCGCCACTTGTTACGACCGCCTGGCGGCGGGTACAATTAAACACAACAAAAATGTTACAATTATTTATTATATAATAAAGAAATGAATATCTCAAATCAAAGAAAATAAATTAAATAATTAAAATGATCTCTAAGTTTCTAGATATAACTACACCGGGGTGTGGATTCTAAGCACAGGGGAATCTTCTGTCTTTAACAACCTATGTGCGCTGGGAACTTATCTTGGGACTGTCCGATCTGTGCAGCTCGTAGTTCACAATCTGTGCGGTGGACATGCAACCCGTAGTTTACAATCCGTACAGTGAACGCGCAACTTGTAGTTCACTATCCGGCCAACCCGTAGTTCTCAATCCGTACGGTGGGCGAGCAGCCTGTAGTTTGCTATCCGTACGGTGGACCCCCAGTCTCCTGGAACGCGTCGAAATCACACTTGAAGCGCGAAAGATCCGATACCCAGGCACTAGGTGAGACCAGGAGTGGGCGTCGGCATCTTTCGCGAAGCAATTAAAAAAATATCCGGAATGGAATGGCGACATTTAGGTCCAGTTAAAAAATAATTTAATGAAATCAAATAAAGGAAATATATTTACCCAACGCAGAATCAAATCTCAAACTGTTTACATGTCGGACAATCACCATTCCACTACGCTGTGAGGTACAAAAGAAGGACAACGTTTTACTTATACGCAACTACCGTCATTCTATTAATAATGGGAATGTAATAAATGGCTATCTTTAGCTTGTTATTTTTATCTGGTTAATATTAGCAAAACATTAACGTTACAAGAGAATCATAATTTAAACTTATGTCTATAACAGATTATTAATTTAAATTATATCCACAATTGTAATATACAGTATTACATTAAATTGGTCTGATACTATTCAATACTAATATTTTAGTGCAAATATAATAATTGCAGCAGTGACAATGTGAAATTATGTTTTTTACAATCTAACGAACAATGTTTTAAATAATAACTGAAACGCTGAATGATATATTCAACAGATACAAAGTTTAGAGCACTATGATGTGGTATGTGAATTAGCTGTTAATACAACAACAATTACTTACATTATCATATCATATAATTTGGCAGTGGACAGCAAGCATGTTTGTGGATTGAACTGGCTTTGTATTACAATTTAAGCCAAGGTATATTTTGTCCATTATATACATAATGACAATTTAACATTAATGTGCGTTTGCACGGATATTTATTTAGAAGAAACATAACCATATTACTGAAAGTACTCAAACTTTATTGTGCATGAACATATTTAAAACTTATCGGAATTATAAAACGTTAAGGTTATATTTTACTAAATTCAAGATACTCCCGACACATTTCGCCACGTTGTTAACCACTATTATGAAATATATATAGCCATAGCAATTTTTATTCTATTAAGAGGTTGAAGAAATCGAATTAACCCAGACACGAAAAAGCAATTAACAGCAACCAAACCTATTGAAATTAATTATATTAAACTTACCATGGGGGTTTAAAATTGATGCAATCTGCTTCATATTTTCTTCTTGTTTTAGAATAGCATTGATTTTGCTGCTTTTCAAAATGAGAACAAATAATTACGAATATGGATTACGTACAGTTGTCGTGCGAACTTTCTGGCGTCGAAAAGTGTTTCTACCTGCGCGAATTCGTTTTTATATCGGGACGGCCTACCTCCTCCCTGAGGCGCAAATAGGTACTCTCAGATTTCTAGAACCTTCGAATGAGACGAGATGGATATATGGAAGGAAAGGTTCAACCGAAGGAAGTCACGCCCTAAACTATTGTTTATATTCTTGAACTTTCTTGTGCTACTGAGATAGCAATAATCGAACCGAGCGAAATGGAATCATTTTCGAGTAGTTTACCCGTTGTTCGCAATTGTATTTCTTCTAGATCTTTCCATGTTGTGGGAGTTTGTTATTAGATGTTCTAGAAAGAATCCGACTTCCGGTACCAAAGAATACCTTATATGGACATTACGATGCTATCGCTAGTTAAAGCGCGCGGTTTCCATCCGTTGTAACAACTAGTTATTTTGTTTGTTTGTATGTAATGAATTTATTTTTTTATTTTATATTTTAGAACCTTGTTACAACGTAACATACTCCTATACTGTTAAAATGTTGTTAATCATATAAAAAAATACTTTAATTACCCTTTTAAAGTAAATTTATATTTAAAGGTTACAGAACTCGAGCCAAATAGCGCCGGTAAATTCAACGCTATCAGAAGGAAAATGTGCCTCGATAAAATCGCGGTGCGTTGCAAAATTACAGCCCTGTTGTGTTTTTTTAATATATGCGTAAATAGAATGCCACATTATTTTACAAATAATTTATGATAAGTAATGATATTTTTAGTTTACATAACATAAACAAGATTTAGAATGTTCATTCTTGTGATTTTTGTAGTTAAAGGTGATAAACAGATTACATATGATGGTAAATAATTAATAGTGCAGCTAATTATTCAGGTAATTAGTCAGGAATCGTTCTCTCTGTGCAGAAATAGAAGTGATGGCTGACAGAATTTCCCGTGGACAGCCTTGTTAGAATGCACGAGTTCCCGAGGGAAGACGAACTAATTTCTCGCCAATTCTGCCAGTGTGCTCTGACTTTGACTTGACAATAACTCTTTTGCAGGACCTAGAGGTAGAGTTTGGCTTATTTTTAAGATCGCAAAATTTTACATCTCGGGACACCAATGAGTTAACCCAGGCCCGGTAACACTCTTGCTTTTGGCGTGATGCCATTCTGCATATGCGACCAAACCAATGCTGGGATCTGCCTCCAATGAGTTCCATTCCCTGAAGTAGAATATCATGAACAGATCCGTACCTTGAAGACAGCCAAGGCGTCAAGAAAATATATCCTCCCTGACGTATACCCCGACCCGTGGCACAAAAGATTCATCTTAAGACCTACTCGTGGGGTGATACTACCTCTACCTTTTGAATCTAAATCATCTTCGTAAATGGCAACTGATTCATAAATAATTCCATACTAAACTCCAGTTTCTCTGTAACAAATACTTTCTAACAAATTATAAGTAAAACACACATTCACAAAAGAATTTAAGTCAAAACGAAGCTGTTATATGACTCTACAATCAACATTTCTGTATCACAAAAGAATGTCAAAGGACGAGCCATTTGCTTAAAAAGAAAAAGATCGAAAGTTTTCCATTTTCTGGCGAAATTGGTAGGAATTTTCGTACTTTGTTCCGAGGAAAGACTTTAAAAAGTAATAAATGTTTGGAAATACAGAAACATTCAAACTACTAATAAAAACACAATATTTATAAAACATCGCATAAAGATTATTGTCAGCACACTGTTCTGTTGCATAGTACAACTAATGAAGTTATTATTAACATGAATTTATATCATACTAGCCATTGCCCGCGACTTCGTCCGCGTGAATATAGGTTTTTTTAAATATCTCTGATGAGAACTATTTGCTTTTGCGGAATAGAAAGTATTCTATGTTCGTCACCAAGATGCAAGATCTCTCTATCTCTGTGTCAACGATCGATTCAGCGGTTTAGCCGTGAAAAGGTAATAAACAGACAGAGGGACAGAGAGAGAGTTACTTTCGCATTTATAATATTAGTACGGATTCTGATGATGTCCTTCTGGGTGATTTTGACCACCGCGAAAACTTCCAGTTAAGAACCAAAAGACGATATCTATGCAGAATTACTGATGGTAATTTTGCGTAATACAGGAATCCGTCTAGGTAGGTACCACCCCAGGGCCAGTTATTCTGCCATGAAGCAGCAGTGTGCAAACATTACGGTGTTTCGATTGAAAGCGCACTGAGAGGTAGGGTAATCACTGGGCATATGAGACTTAAGAACTGATGTCTGAGGGTGACGGGGGCATCGTGGTGTCACACATAAATTTTCTGGGTGACACAGCATTCGTTATGGGTAGACGTTGCACTTACCATCAGATAAATGTCTTAATCGTTTCATCACCTTAAAAAATAAAAAAAAGATTTATACGTTTCGGGTGCTGGGAGTTATTTCTGTTTGTGTATCCGAGCTAATCTCTGAAACGGTAGTTGATGACAGACTAAATATTTATCTTAATATTATCCTTATAAGTGTTTGAGAAAAATCATACTACTTACTATACTTTTTACTCTGTTACCTTACCTATAATAGCTGGAGTGTGTATGTTTGAACGTGCTAATCTAATAATATTAAAAATACAGATTTTAAAAATATTTTTAAATGTTATAGCCGTTCATTGAGGAAGGTTCAAAGCTATAGAACACTACGGTTTTAAGGTGCCGTACGTTGAGAATAGCACGTTACCGAGAAAAGCCGAAAAGTTAATGCTCGGGTCAGGTTACCATGCCGTTATTTTTTGCGGGTGAAACCGCGATACACAACTAGCTAACAAATAAAATTTTGAGGTATTAGGTTTTCTAAGGCTCTTAGTAATGGTACTTTGTTTTTAATTATAAAATAAAATTATTTTAGTGAATAACAACTATTGCCAAGTATATTACTCTAAGTAATTTCAAAGTATTCTTAGGAGAACACAATTATTTTTGTTTTCGTTGATTTTATTTTAAATATTATTTTACCGCAAAAATACGATATTCTGTAGAACGGATCAAATAAGCAAATAGAGCATCCATTACTATCCTTAAATTGTCAGAAATTTAAAATTTTCACACAGTAATGTTCTGGGTGACACATCATTTGTTATGGGCAGACGTTGCTCTTACCCTCAGGTGAACGATTTGCTCATGACGTCACTTTCTCGCATAAAAAATACCTTAGTATTTAGTAATGGGCATGTCATAACAATTCCATTATTTATTGAAGGTAAAAATGTATCTTACGTGAATTAATATTTAATAGTAATAATATTTTAATGTTTGGTGATTCTAATCTCACTAGGGGCAAGCATTTATATGATGGGTAAGTGTTTCAATCTGAAACTGAGTCACACAGTTACACAAGTCCCTCGAATTCTCGAAAACAAACCCCAAGCGCTTGATTTTGTGTCTAACGTTTTATGTGAACTCGGTATGTAAGTTTTCGGTCAAACGTAACTAGATCTTTTATGGTTTTAGTGCGAGCCATAACGTGACTGTTGGTTTTATGATTGTAATAGATGCGGTGCGACATTTGACCGAAAGTCATTGTGTAGCACACATCGCTCTACAATGCGTGATTAATGAAACACATTTTAATTCAATTAAGTTTAAGAAATTTTCTGGCAAAATGAAGATCTCCACACACCCATTTTTATGTAATATTGACGTGGTACCGAGTATTTACTATTTAATGTAACTGACGTTCAATCAAATGATGATTTTCATACCCTAACGAAATGAATTAACGATATTGTTAAATTTTATTGTAGTTTGCTGATCTCATTTTCTGATATTCTCAAAAGTACCGATCTGACTGATTTTCTGAACCAAAGAGCATGTGCGAAAACGCTAATGGAAGTATAAAAAGCGAAAATGTGTGTTAGGGTCGTAGCAATTGAAATAATCTAGTGTCTGCCTACGCCAATGGGAAAGAGGCGGGACTGTACGTATGTATGTCAATTGCTCAATATACGACGTAGTTTAGGACTATGTCATTATATTAAATACGAGTATATCATTATATTAAATATATCCTAGCCTACCTCCGTTCTTATCGCATCAGCGTTACATCGGGCGCGGGTAGGTTGGGACGAGTGAGTGCCTCTGTGTTTGCGCGTACACTTGTGGCACTATAATATCTCCTGCGCAGTTGATGACTCTCGACAGTATTCGGAAGTTGTCGCCGTGGTCGAAATCGGCTAGGAGAACATCATGTGTATGTATGTATATGTATGTGACTGTATATAAGTTTATTTATTTAATAATATTCTAATCTTTTAGTAACCTTTGCTATTTACGCACTGCCCTAAGGTTGACTGGCAGAGAGTGCTTTTAGCATTAAGTCCGCCTTTTGTTTCTTTACTTATTATAAGGTTCAATAAAGAATAAATAAATAAATAATATCTAATAAATAACGTTAATTTATGTTATCATACGGCTTTCCATTATTACATTATTGTATAAAGAGCTTTTTAATAATAACCGATCAAATAATTTCAGTTGAATAAGTTAAGGCTAACAAAAATTTCTGCTATTAATTTTCGGCCACAAGGCACAATGGTAATTAAAAACACCGGCGGTAATTCAGATTCCAGTCAATATTTGTGTAACACACAAATGATTCATTTTCAGTGCTGTTTCACTACACCCAAATATTCTTTTACTCATATTTCTAAGTTTTTCCACAAAAAAACTCGTGTTACAATACATACATACAGTCACGTCTTTTTCCCATAAAATGGTAGGCAGAGACCATACCTGTAGCCCGCTTTTCGCCCCGCAGGCGAACTACGTTGTCGCCATTTTGGTACGAGACAAAAAATTCTTACTCTCGATTGCGTATCCCACGTGCAGTTTAATTACAGAATGGCATATTCTGGTATTATTCTGCACGGATAAAGGCTGCCCGTCGTATAATACCTTAGTCGCTTCTTACGACATCTCGGTAGGAAAGAGATAGGTATTAATGTAAGTAATAACAATATATGGATTAATTAAGTGTACAAATTATCTCTTTACATTGAAACACAAGAACATACCGACGAAAGTGTCTAAATAATTACTGAATACAATGACAGTCGATGTAATAAAAAATGTTAATGATAGGTCATTAACAGACATACGTATCCTGGTTATGAAGAAGCAACCAGGAAATTAAATTTTACATGAAACATAGTGCTTTAGGTGCATTACAAAATGTTTATTCGTTTCGGTAATAAGTACAACCTTGTGAGATTGTAATAAAACAAGTAACACGCTGTAAAAGTCCCATTGCTGGACACATACATACATAAGATCACGACTGTATCCCATAAGGGGTAGTCAGAGACTGGGCACTCATTGTAAAACAGATGACTGCCACAATCCAAGTTTCACCAAAACAATATAATGCACTTGGTGTGATAGGTGGTGAGCCCATCGCCATAATGCGCTGTTGGGTGCACAGTGCAGTTTAATTCCTTACTTGCCTTTTACGAGATCCATTGGATGAGATGGAGTGATAGTATTCTTTTATCGTTATTCATTGATTCATTTATCATTTATTGTAAAAGACAGACAGGAGCATGGAGAGTCTGCCACGTTGTGTAAATCAAGTTGGCGGACTTGACATATTCTCGAAACAAATGTTTTATTAATTATTTCTCGAACATGCAGGTTTTTTTCAGATGAGGCGATCTAGTGTTGGCATCAAAACATATATGTTTGTGGTGGTGAAATATATACCCGTATAACGAATATCGTATGCTAGGTGCTCTCGTGTCCGTTCCCACATAAAAAATACAATAAAAGCCCACAAAACGACTCTACCGTCTTATATCAAAACACAATTACGTGAGGCCACTGTTTATTATGGGATCTAAGAAATGAGACAAGGAGTCGTGCCACAAGGAAAGACTAAATATTTAGTTTTTTGATTCCATCAATTTATAGTACGCGTATGAATATTTTATATATAAATTAATATAATTAAATTGAAAATGAACTAATGAACTAATTACTTCAATGGATTTTGTTACTTTAACTATTCTTAATATAAGTTAACTCTGAGTTACTTGTGAGTACTTTGTTCTCCGACCGACTTCGCGATGGTAGGCATACCGCAGATATAGAGTAAAGATTCACACGCGCTGGTATAAATATGTGCTCGGCACCAATACAAAAATAAAAACTAAGTACTATATTTAAGTTATGGTACAAAAGGCGGTCTTATCACTGAAAGCGATTTCTTCCAGACAACTTTAGCTACAACAATTATGTATATTGCATTGCAGTAGTGTTGTAGTGGTGGATAGCATCGTAAAGCAGTTAACGTTTGCTTGTGCTCGCTATTGTGGGTGGGCAGATAGTGCTATTCAGAAACTCACGTACAGGGCGCTCGCCTTAAATTTCATAGTACGTGAGAAACCTTAGTTCGATCCCCGGTGCTCCCCTAAAATTGTTCTGAAATTGTAAGTGCTAATTTACCACTTGCTTAGTTTTTAAGGAAAAATAGCCAGGACACTTGCACGTCTCCGGAATAAAAATATTTCATCATTTGAAGTCCGCCAACACGCATTGCAGCAGTGTGGTGGAATCTTCCCGGCTCGAAAACCCTCTCCGAAATGAGAGGAGGCCTGTGCTTAGCAGCAGGACATTGATAGGCTGCTACTTTACTTTTGTACACAGTATTTTTAATTGTACATTCGGTACTAAGCAATACAACATTTTTCTGTCTGTCGACTCTCCTTTACCAAGTTTTGATTATTTGTCATATCTTGTAAAAAAGTTCATAGCAAACTTTTGCTTACTGTAAACCACTGTAACACAAGTAATTTAAAAGACCTTTCTTTAGTGAGGTAAAAGAAAGCGGGCTTAGTTCTAACAAATGGAAAAGTTTTTAAATAAGTCTCTATCAAAATTTGTTTTTTTTTTTTAATTAATATCTCATTTAAATATATGAGTGTAATATAATACATCAGTATACCTTTTTCTTTAATTTTTGGTAAATGAAGACAATAAAAATAAAAAATTAACTGGACATCACTAAAACTTGTTTTTATTAAAATGTAACTACTGCCACTATTATTTGACTTATTTCGTTACAAAAATAAGCTTCTTTTTCTTCTTAAAAGGTGCTTGTTAAAAGTCAACAGCTGTCCATGGGCCTCTCCCAAGTTCGAAGTTCCTGAACCCTGCCACCATTTTTTTAATTATGAAGATGAAAACAAGATCGAGGAGAAGCGCTTGTGCTACTAGGAATAAGTATTAAAGGTGAAATCTTTGGTTGGTGGTTAGATATGGTTTCAAAACATAATAATCGTACAGAATTACCAGCATAGTTAGGTCGCTAAAATTATATAATGTATCCAAGACCCACGATTTAATAGGCTGATATGCTGTCTACTGTGCCACGAGGTTGTTAAATATTTCATATAATATGTAGATGAAGATGCCCACGCAGTCGACATACGTAAACATACCAATTTAATCAGACAGATTTCATGCTCGCATAACTAAATTTCTCTGAACTTCAAAATCCAAACAAGTAAGTCTGTAGTTTCTAACTTTAAGGCAAACGAGAGTTTGTGAACGTGAGGTCTGTTACTAACTTTCTGTACGCGGAGCGGAATCTTCGACACACTTCAAATAATAAGACTTTCTTGACGCGAAAGTTAATATGATGCCAGAGGTATTTCGATAAATTGCTAATGCTATTGAAATGATTAGGAAAGTCTTGAAAATTCTCGAAGTTTCACATAAGCTTTAAGAAATAAAGTGCCATGATAAGTCTGGGGCCAGGAGCTCACTAAAATAGTCCTGTAATTATAAGTGCTGATTTACCAAGTGCTCAGCGGGGAAAGAAAACATCGTTAAGAAACCTGCATGTCTGAAGAATAATAACATTTCGACGACATGTGGGGTCCGCTAAAACGCAGTGCAGAAGTGTGGCGGGCTCTACCCAGCTCCAAATCCTCTCAGAAATGAGAGGTGGCCCGTGCTCATCAGTGAGACATTTATAGGTTGTTACTTTAATTTTTTTAAGAAACATTCCAAAAATCAGCATTGCTATAAAACAAAACTATGTTGTACACAAAAAAAATTGTATTCTTCTTCAGCAAAGAATATACATGCGTGTGGTGGCGGCGTAAGAGAATCTAACACCCTATCTCATCCCGGGTGTCGTAAAAGTCGTCAGAGGGAAAATAAAAACCAGGAGATGGGCATGAGCTTCTTCCTGGAATTAAGAAATGAAACTCATCGCGTCACATACTGGAACGGGCAGGGCAGGGACTTTTTAATAAATAAAGGCAATATCTTAAATAGAGGTTTGACACTCATAACTTTCAAAAATTTTGTCACTTGATCACAAAGATAGACTGAATTTGAATATGACATATTATTCTTCATCATATGGAAACAGATGATAATTCAGTTCTTTATTTATTTTTTTAAGACGACATACAATTTATATTAGGACACGTGGTGTGTACTATATTCAGTTAATGATAATTTTTATTATATTTTATGAAATAATACTGAATGTACTTCGATGAATAAATGGCTTAAAAATAATATTGACTTTACGCGAGGCCGACGTCACAGCCCTTCAACATAGGTCCCATACTCCTGAGGGTATGGGTCGCTACCTCGCCCCGCACTTACCGCAAATGCTCTATCTAGATGACTTTGTCACCTCTCTGTATGTGACCTTTCCTCTGTGAGTAAAGCTTGCCATGGTGTACCTAACTGCAGGTACAACAATACCAAGACTCTTCATAAAATGTCAGGTTATGGCGCTTATACCCGACGTGCATGTCGTATTCTAAGATTACGAACTCATCAGTGATAGTTAACAGAGATACCTTTAACGGCTGTTGAGACGTGGGAAAACGATTGTCATTTGAACTATCGCACACAACACAGTTTAGTGTGACGTACAGAAATTGTTCCGGGCTTGAGAGTTAATGTATGTGTAAATTATCTACCTGTAAACACATAATACGGGAGATTCCAAGTCAGAGGTAACAATTAAAAAAACAAGCGAAACTAACTCCTGGAACTACTCTTAGAGAGTTCTTCAACTAAATGACACTGTGTGTCGGAATAAAAACTAGCACGAGTGCGAACAAAACAAACAAAACAAAACATGATTATTTATGTAAAAAAACAATATTTTATTAAAATGAATGTAAATTAGTAACCTCATCATCATTACAACTTATCACTAGACCACTGCTGAACATTGGCCTTCCCATAGATTGTTACAAAAGTTTGTAGCTCTCATTTTGGGGGGAATTTGCCATAATTGCCATACCTGGCAGGCGGGTTGGCTCCCGCAGTTTATTTATTCAGATGTTCCAGGAAGATACTGCTGCGCACCTCCTGATTTTTATTTTCCCTCTGTCGACTTTTACGACACGCGCGGGATGAGATGCGGTGGTAGATTATCTTATGCCGCCACCACACATACTCGTAGTTATTCCTCATAGTTTTTTTAAATTAAAAATAACTGCAAAGTATATGTGTGCGAGTGCGTATGTGTGGCGTGTGCATGTGCACGTGCTTGTGCGTATTCGCGTGGATGTACGTATGCGTATGCGAGTATGCTGTGTGTGTGGGCATCCGGATGTGGGTGGACGGGTACGTGTACAAGTGCGCATGCAATTTTAGCCGGAAGCTTTCGGGGTTTTGGACAATTTTGGACACGAGATGGACGGAGCGTGAACTTCACCAGACGAGACCTCTCCAGCTTTACGTTCAGGTGTAGTGATGTTACTTACTATTTGGTGCTGCCGATTTTCACCCTAGCGATCACAGAGACATCATTAAACGAAGATGTAGTTGATCTCATTTTAGGTGGAACAGATCGGGATCATCCTTTTTAAATTAAATTATCCTTACATATCCTCCACCTCATCATAAGGATGTGCCAAAATAGGTGCGTATATTTACAACCTTCAGCAAATACCATTTAAATATTCTGAATATAAGGTACGCAACCCTAGTCAACACACTCCAGATCTTAACAACGTTGTTAATAAGAGACTTGTGGACGATAACCCCGACACCTCCTTGCGACAGATGGATGATGCGTTTTACAGACGTACATTTTATATGCACAATAAACACATCCAGACCCGAAAACCAACTATTTCTGTTTTTGCACAAATGTTCGCTTCGGCTGAGATTCGAACAGACGACCTGCGATGTAGAAGTTAGGTACTCTGTCCACTAGGCCACGCAGTCGTAAAATACATAATAGTTTATTGCGAAAACGTACTATTACACAAATCACAACAGCTTGAATCCTGAAGTAGCGTAAGCCGGATGCCAGAAATCTTTATTAACAGTAACAATCAATTTAAATAAGAAATATAATAATAATAAACCAGTACGATTTGATTGTAATTTGTTTTTGTTTTCTTATTCTATAAAATACTTACTTTATGTTTTCAAAAATATATTATTCAGCATTATCTGCATCATCAGCATTGTAGGCCTCTAAACCAGGGATTCCCAAACTATTTTGGGCAAGAGACCCTTTTTCCAAAACGAACTGATACCTCAAACTCCCACAGCCAAATTATTTTAATAATCCTATCTCTAGTTTTTTTCCTATTGATACAAAATACTTAACAATTTAAAAACTTTGCGGTTGGTTAAGTGAGTAAACTTGACACCATTTTCTCATCAAAATTAAACAAAATTAATACACATAAAATTCAGTAAATATCAAGTGTAATTAATAATTATTAATACAAATAAAGTAAAACTACTTAAGAACGTAATAATTTTTTGAAAAAAACAATACAATCGCAAAAAAGATAAAAAAATAATAAATTCAGTGTGAAAAAATAAAAATTTTAGCTAGATTGGTAGAAAGTCACCTGGATCATCCAACCAGGTGAGTTTTTACCAATCTAGCCTAATCCGGTTCAATATGAGTTGAGTTGCTGCATCTTTAAATCGCCGCGTTCGTTGTCTGTTGTACTTTGATACGCGTGCAAAAGTTCGTCATCGTGCACAAGGCACGCTTATCGACTTGTTGAGTTTTTTTTTTTTTTTGAAGAATATCAATGTTACTTCCTACTAAAATATTAGTCATTCTTATAACAAGTTGCTACACGTAATACAACTTATATATACTGTATAGATACAGTATCTGGGAAGTTTCAAATAAAAACTTGTGTATCATCGTTTATGTCCACCCCTGGGAAACTGACCCCAAGGAGTCGTCATCGACGTCGACCACTTTGGCAAACCCTGCTCAAAACCGGCGATCATACTACCAAAGTTCTCGCAATTTAGGCGCTGATATCATCATCATCATCATCATTTCAGCCTATCACCAGTCCACTACTGAACATAGGCCTCCCCAACTGATTGTCAGATTGTAAATAGTTATAAATTAAACGCGATTACATCCGTAAAATTTGTTTTATTTAAATAAATTTTACTTTCCCAACGTTTGAGGGCTACGTTGATATGAAAATTTATTTTTTTCATATTAATATTCATAAACGGTTGCGAAAATAGTTTTGTAAAAGTAGACAGAGGGAAAATTAAAACCAGAAGATGGGCAGCAGCATCTTCCTGGAACACCTGAATAAATAAACTGCGGTTGCCAACCCGCCTGCCAAGCGTGGCAACTATTCCCCCAAAATGAGAGCTACAAGTTTTGGTAGCAATCTATGGGAGAGGCCGATGTTCCGCAGTGGACTAGTAATAGGCTGAAATGATGATGATTATATATGTGTAATTTTGTTTGATGACTTCTTGCCATCTTGATGGTAGTGAAATGATCCGTTGCTGTAGAAATGTTGGGACTTCTGATGATGTTAACCTAACACTCCCTAAAGAATTCTGAAGAGACCGAAACAGGTAGAAATCTGAAGGTGCATGGTCAGGGCTCTATGGCGGATGAATTAAAACTTCTCAGCCGAACTCTTTTACTTTTTGCTGAGTGGCTAAAGGTGTGTGTGGTCTAGCGTTGTCGTGATGAAAGGCCACACTATTTTTATTGATCAATTCCGGCCGCTTTCTTTTAACTTCTTGCTTTATTCTCATCAGTTGTTGGCAGTAGAGATCTGAATCGATGGTTCTGCCCGGCGGTAAAAGCTTATAATGCCCTTCCAATCCCATCATACACACAGCATCACTTTATTGCGAGTTAACCCGGGTTTTGGCACAGTCTATGAAGCCTCACCGACCTTTCACCACGACCTTTCTCGCACGTTCTTGTCGTACGTGATCCACTTTTCATCAATCTCTACAAAAACGGTTCGGTTTCATTACGTCTCATAAAGAATCGCAAATGAGTACACAGTTCATTAGGTTTCTTTCAGCGAGTTCGTGTGGCACCCCAATATCGACCTTTTTTGTGTACCCAGCTTTTTTGAAATGATGTTTTGTGGTCAATTCCCAGTTCTTCAGATATGTCGAAACTACTAATATGCCGAACTTGCTACAAAGCGTAGCAAGTTCAAAATTGTCTGTTTCAAATTGAATGTTTCAAAAATGGCGTCCATTTTATCCGTAACAGAGCGACCAGTGTGAGATGTATCTTTGGCATCAAAATTCCCGGATTGAAAATGCTTAAACCAACTTTGTGCTACTCTTACTGACACTGCATTAGGTCCATAAACGTCACAAAATCTTTTCGCGACTTATGTTGCATTCTTTCCGTTATTGCTTTAAAATTTGATATTTTTTTATCGAATTTTTTCATTAGATTCACTAATTTTGTCAGAAAGAAAAACAAATGAAAAATAGTCCGAAACAACATTTTACGAATTTGTTTCTTTTTTTGAAATGTAACCTTTTTAATGTCTTTAAAACCAGCCAGATACCAATAGTACAGCCAAATAGATTTTATTACAAGTTTATACATACTATATGCGAAATATATATATATATATATATATATATATATATATATATATATATATATATATATATATATACTTGAATAAAACACACGAATTATTTTTCCCTCTACCTAATACTAATAGATAAGGATCTTAGTAAATTAACCTTTGTTTCTCGCTTATTATTCTAATGAATTATCTAATAACGCAATTAACAATTAGCCTGTAAAAAAAACCTTCTGAACTGGCCTCTCTGATGTTTACCTAAGGAGAATTTGCTGTAATAGCGATCGCATTACAAGAAACTACAGCGCCTTTGACGCGGCTGCTGGTCAACCGTCTGACATTAATGATTATTCCACCATCAATCAGAGACCATGACATTTTTGTTGTATAGGTAAAGACGATTAACAGGTATTATTAGCTGCTATTCTTGGTTTATATTATAAATATCACATTTTTATTAAAGTGAATTAGGTTGTATGTACCATACATAACTTTTTTTTTTTTGTTTTTTTGAAAAACGAAGCCCCACAGTAGGATTTTCTCCTGTATCGTGGGTGCGTTTTACAAACATACATTTCACATGCACAACACAACCAAACCCGAAAAGCAACAATTTGTGTTTTTGCACAAATGTTGCCTCCGGCTGGGAACCCAGGACCGGTGGTGCAGAAGTCAGGTACGCTAACCACTACGCCACGCGGTCGACAAAAACTTTTCAATATACACATTTAAATGTAAAGTTAAAGCTAATCTCTGAGTGATAATTTAAAAGTAAGATCATAAATACCTGTTATGACCCTTTTGTGCAAAACTAAAAGGTAGTAATATTTCCCAGTGGAAATAATGAAAATAAACTATTCTAGCTAAACTAATCTAATAAAGCATTCATCTTGGTTCATTTTTTAAATATATATTAGATCCAGACAGTGGGCGTTGCTTTTTGTAAAAAGTGATATTAATAAAAATCAAAAGAATTTGCTAATATCTATTTTAAACTAGTGTGTAATTCTGTACAGACATGACCCAGTTCGATTTAGGTATACTGAAATCAACTAAGAAATTCCAGGCCTTAAGCGAGCAAGTCTTCTGCTATTCTAATTAGTAAAACTTAATAAAAATAATACAAATTAAACCATACAAGTATGTATCACTTAAAATAATATAAAATAAATAATGTAAAATCAATTTATATATGTACTACTGCAGGGTACGGGTCGCATCATCGTCAACTTACTGAATGTATTATAAATTATTGCATTAGTCATTAAATATGATACTTCCACTTATAAATATTGCTAATTATGAAAATGCAATTTCTGTGTTTCATTATAACACAAGGTTTGTGGTGTAAAATATTGGTTTCCAAGCTTATGTACGGGAAGATACGTTGCTAAAAATAAGTATCTCTTAAAATTTATTTTACCTAGCTAATATTTATAAAGTTTGTGCATATCTGAATACTGGTTGCGCTGTATATTTGTTTTACAATTTGCTCCGTGAAAATAAACTATCATAAATTTAAAGTACTTTCTGCCCGATATCTTCTAATGTGAAACGCTTATAAAGCTTAGCATTGGTATCAGTAAACAAAGTCCAATCCTTTTATAATAACTCCTGTTTAGTTTCTATATATTCTTAAGTTAATCTATCTTTAGAGCTCTTTTTAAAGTTAACTAATCCTTTATTTATTACGTTTTGTAGGTTTTTTAAAACATTAATGGATCCCTCCATGATTTACAATAAACAAAAAATAAAACAAAAACGACTATAGTAATAAAAATTTAAATGTATAAAAATATATGTAAACCTCTCAGTAACTTTATAAAATAAGTATGATATTTAGGAAGTTCAAAAAAAAAAACCAAATGAAAAACAACTTAAAAACTAGCAACAATGTGTTTGAAATTAAAGTGGAAACTATGAAAATATTAGTGTTAAATTTTTGGAATTTTAAATAATTATAAGTCCTATGAAATTGTTCAAAATTTTACAAGTGTTTTTAAACACACAATCTGGCGTAAATCGGGCATAGGTTCCCCGTACCTCCGTTATTTACGAAATTATTCTAAGTCCTTAACTAACATGCACAATAATTTACTAAGTTCTTAAACACTACTAAAATTTCTAAGTTATTACAACAGCTTAAATTTTTACAAGTCCAAACTACACTGCCATTTCTTCAGAGTTAAAGTCTTGGTTTAAATAAGGTTCAAATTGTTCGTTAAAAATGACAATTCCAAATTTTTCTAAGTAATAATTTTGATTTCAATATGGTTCAAAATTGCTTGATAAAATTAGTATCTTCTTTGATAGTATTACAAAGTAGTATGAATGTACTCACGTTTGCACTTCACTCACACATAAACACTTCCTAGAAACTGCTAGTGGCGCCCTCTATACAGAGCGCTGTTGAACTGGTTCCGCTATTGCTGAGCTCGTCCACTTTGCGGGGCCTCGTGTACTCTTATTGCAGCGATTCACTGCGAGGACCGCGGGTGAGCGGTTCAAAAGCTGGCACCGCTGAACTCTAAAAATGGCCTAATCCGGCTCGAAGGACCAAATGTTAGTGTACTAATGTTTTCTGAACTAAATGTGTACACTGTACTGATCTATAGCTGGTTATAGATTGTTCTATAAGTAAAGTTAAGTAAAGTTTCAGCCTATAAATGTTCCACTACTGAGCACAGGCCTCCTCTCATTTCTGAGAGGGTTTTGGAGCTAGGAAGAATCCGCCACGCTGCTCCAATGCGGGTTGGCGGACTTCACATGTCTTCGAAATATTTTTAATTTCTCAGACATGCAGGTTTCCTCACGATGTTTTCCTTCACCGCTGAGCACGTGGTAAGTCAGCACTTAAAATTGCAATTAACAATTTTAGTGGTGCCGGCACCGGGAATCGAACCCAGGTCACTCGCGTACTATGAAAATTAAAAGCGAGCGCCTAGCCCCTGAGCTACCACGGCTCTTGTTCTTGGATTGTTCTATATTTAAACTTAAAGGTCAATGACCTTATTACATGCATTTGAGTCAAATCATACCGCGTTCTAAACGGGCCCTAACGCCCTCTAGTTGCGAGTAAATAAATTAACTCAAAATTATTGAACAATATTTTGTTTCAACTGTACATTACTGTGAGTCGTAAACAGTAGTATTGTTCCGAAGAAAAGCATACGAAATGCAAAAAAAAGGGAAAGGTTAGGATTGTATACTACATTAATTGTTATTTCATGTGCATATCAGATTAAGGCTTGGACACATATCCTATATCAAATAAACTATAAATTAAATAATGACTGTCAATAATGAAAATGAGCAAATGTATTTTTATACGGTTATAGGGAAAAATAATATATATATATATATATATATATATATACTTGAATAAAACACACGAATTATTTTTCCCTCTACCTAATACTAATAGATAAGGATCTTAGTAAATTAACCTTTGTTTCTCGCTTTTTATTCTAATGAATTATCTAATAAAGCAATTAACAATTAGCCTGTAAAAAAAACCTTCTGAACTGGCCTCTCTGATGTTTACCTAAGGAGAATTTGCTGTAATAGCGATCGCATTACAAGAAACTACAGCGCCTTTGACGCGGCTGCTGGTCAACCGTCTGACATTAATGATTATTCCACCATCAATCAGAGACCATGACATTTTTCTGGAATTCCGTTAGTCGAATTTTACAACAGAAATGGCGACAGCAAAAAATTCCAAATAACATAACCTAATTTTTAGCTGTCTTATTACAGTTTCATACTTTTTGGATCTTCTATATAACATACTAAGGTTGTATGTTATATAGAAAAGTTATAGTTACATAAAATATGAAACAATTATTCTTAACATTATTATAATGTCTGATAAATAATATTCATTCCTTATCTACAAAAATGCCTAAAAGGAATAAGTATAGTTAAATTCACTACTAAAAATCCTAGTTTATCTTATCATATCAAAAAGTATCGGCCAATGTATCGTGCTTTGTAATAATGTCCGAGATCACAAGGAAAATCGCTTTGTTATTTCTATTTATTCATATCGTTATTGTTAGGTCTCCACTTTATTGCGTCCTGAATGGTTTCGCAAAGAGGAAAACTTTGGCTATTAATAACATGTACATAACCGTATAAAAATACATTTGCTCATTTTCATTATTAACAGTCATTATTTAATTTATAGTTTATTTGATATAGGATATGTGTCCAAGCCTTAATCTGATATGCACATGAAATAACAATTAATGTAGTATACAATCCTAACCTTTCCCTTTTTTTTGCATTTCGTATGCTTTTCTTCGGAACAATACTACTGTTTACGACTCACAGTAATGTACAGTTGAAACAAAATATTGTTCAATAATTTTGAGTTAATTTATTTACTCGCAACTAGAGGGCGTTAGGGCCCGTTTAGAACGCGGTATGATTTGACTCAAATGCATGTAATAAGGTCATTGACCTTTAAGTTTAAATATAGAACAATCCAAGAACAAGAGCCGTGGTAGCTCAGGGGCTAGGCGCTCGCTTTTAATTTTCATAGTACGCGAGTGACCTGGGTTCGATTCCCGGTGCCGGCACCACTAAAATTGTTAATTGCAATTTTAAGTGCTGACTTACCACGTGCTCAGCGGTGAAGGAAAACATCGTGAGGAAACCTGCATGTCTGAGAAATTAAAAATATTTCGAAGACATGTGAAGTCCGCCAACCCGCATTGGAGCAGCGTGGCGGATTCTTCCTAGCTCCAAAACCCTCTCAGAAATGAGAGGAGGCCTGTGCTCAGTAGTGGAACATTTATAGGCTGAAACTTTACTTAACTTTACTTATAGAACAATCTATAACCAGCTATAGATCAGTACAGTGTACACATTTAGTTCAAAAAACATTAGTACACTAACATTTGGTCCTTCGAGCCGGATTAGGCCATTTTTAGAGTTCAGCGGTGCCAGCTTTTGAACCGCTCACCCGCGGTCCTCGCAGTGAATCGCTGCAATAAGAGTACACGAGGCCCCGCAAAGTGGACGAGCTCAGCAATAGCGGAACCAGTTCAACAGCGCTCTGTATAGAGGGCGCCACTAGCAGTTTCTAGGAAGTGTTTATGTGTGAGTGAAGTGCAAACGTGAGTACATTCATACTACTTTGTAATACTATCAAAGAAGATACTAATTTTATCAAGCAATTTTGAACCATATTGAAATCAAAATTATTACTTAGAAAAATTTGGAATTGTCATTTTTAACGAACAATTTGAACCTTATTTAAACCAAGACTTTAACTCTGAAGAAATGGCAGTGTAGTTTGGACTTGTAAAAATTTAAGCTGTTGTAATAACTTAGAAATTTTAGTAGTGTTTAAGAACTTAGTAAATTATTGTGCATGTTAGTTAAGGACTTAGAATAATTTCGTAAATAACGGAGGTACGGGGAACCTATGCCCGATTTACGCCAGATTGTGTGTTTAAAAACACTTGTAAAATTTTGAACAATTTCATAGGACTTATAATTATTTAAAATTCCAAAAATTTAACACTAATATTTTCATAGTTTCCACTTTAATTTCAAACACATTGTTGCTAGTTTTTAAGTTGTTTTTCATTTGGTTTTTTTTTTTGAACTTCCTAAATATCATACTTATTTTATAAAGTTACTGAGAGGTTTACATATATTTTTATACATTTAAATTTTTATTACTATAGTCGTTTTTGTTTTATTTTTTGTTTATTGTAAATCATGGAGGGATCCATTAATGTTTTAAAAAACCTACAAAACGTAATAAATAAAGGATTAGTTAACTTTAAAAAGAGCTCTAAAGATAGATTAACTTAAGAATATATAGAAACTAAACAGGAGTTATTATAAAAGGATTGGACTTTGTTTACTGATACCAATGCTAAGCTTTATAAGCGTTTCACATTAGAAGATATCGGGCAGAAAGTACTTTAAATTTATGATAGTTTATTTTCACGGAGCAAATTGTAAAACAAATATACAGCGCAACCAGTATTCAGATATGCACAAACTTTATAAATATTAGCTAGGTAAAATAAATTTTAAGAGATACTTATTTTTAGCAACGTATCTTCCCGTACATAAGCTTGGAAACCAATATTTTACACCACAAACCTTGTGTTATAATGAAACACAGAAATTGCATTTTCATAATTAGCAATATTTATAAGTGGAAGTATCATATTTAATGACTAATGCAATAATTTATAATACATTCAGTAAGTTGAAGATGATGCGACCCGTACCCTGCAGTAGTACATATATAAATTGATTTTACATTATTTATTTTATATTATTTTAAGTAAAGAAAGAAAGAAAGAAAAGGTTTATTGGTACCAGCGAAATCATACAAAGGGAAATAAAATAAAAACAAAACACAAAGCAACAATATTTGCAGAAATTTAACATTAAACAATTTAAAAAGAGGAAAATAAATAAAATATAAATTAAATTAAAAATGGTACCAAAAGGCCTCCACTCAGCATAAAGCCTTGGCCGATTTCAGCCTCGACGCTGGTCTTCCGTGGATGCCTATAAAGAGGTGCGCAACAATGAGCAATCAAAAAGCATTATGAAACAAGAAAAAAAAGGACATTTAAACTATTAACTAACTTTTTTTTTTTTTAAATGAATCTATTATATAATTTTTTACATTCCAAATTCACCAATTCTCGCTACGATTCAGACACAGTTTAAAACAAAAACACATTGGTACACTTTCATCCACACATTTTATACATTACTACACACATACATACTAACACATTCATATACACAGCACACTTAGGTTATGGTTTGCAACTTTTGTAAATGTAATAAATAAGTCTTGTATTTTAATTTGAATGTCTTGACTGAAGCAGACTTTCTGATAGGCGGTGGGATATTATTCCAACATTTCGTGGCAGAATAGCGAAAACTTCCACGAAATGCAGCTGTGCTGTGTGCCGGACATTTCATTTGTAGAGGCATTCGTTGTGGTTCTGTGAAGTTTAGCTTTTCATATAAATGCCGAGGATTCCGCGTCTTCACTATGCCAAATAGTAAACCTGCAAAGTGCAAAGCGCGGCGCGACTCCATATTCATCAGATTTCCACTGTTGAGATAAGGTGTCACGTGCGCTCTACGTGGGATTTTGAAGCAGAATCGCGCGCAAGAGTTCTGCACTCGTTGAATTAATTTCTTCGTGCGTGCCAAAAGACAGTTACCGATAACAGTGTCCGCATAATTAAGTTTTGACAGTATTAGGGATTCGGAGAGGTAGATACGTGAATCAATGCTTAAGTATTGCCGTATTCCATACAGAACTTTTAACCGATAGAAACAACTTCGAGCAATCTCAAGCACATGGTTCTCAAACTTTAATTTGCTGTCCATCACAACTCCTAAATTTCGTGCTTCTGTTACTTGTTCTATTGGCCTTCCTCAAATTTCTAGCCTGAAGATATAATCAATTATTCCATTTATTTGCATATTTGATCCTATAACCAAATACTTGGACTTCTCTGGATTTAGAACCAGGTGGTTGGTTTCTGACCATTGGGCTATTCGTTCCAGATCTTGATTTAACTTATTAACGGCAGTTAAAGTTTCACCTGGTTTAAAAGATTTATACACTTGAAGATCATCAGCGTACAAATGATGTTCGTTGTCTTTTATGCAGTTAGATAAATCTGCGCAATACAAAATAAATAGAACCGGTCCTAGGATCGAGCCCTGTGGAACTCCTCTTTTTATAGGGGCGGTAGCAGATAAACATTTAGTATGCCCATCATTACATACCTCTACTTTTTGAGAGCGTCCTGTTAAGTAACTAGAGAACCACTTAACTGCAGCCCCATCGAAGCCATAGTAAACAAGTTTCGATATCAGTAATGTAGTGTTGATGGTATCAAATGCTCGTGTGAAATCAAGTAAAACTAATATGGCTCCCTGTCCCACATCCCGTCCAGCCAATATGTCGTCAATTACGTCTAAAAGCGCAGTTGCTGTACTTCTACCCGCTCTGAAACCCGATTGTTTTTGAGGTAAGATATCATTTTCATATAAGTACTCTGACATTTGCATAGATACAGCTTTTTCTATTACTTTTGACATAAATGGTAGAATACTTATCGGTCGCAAATCTTTAAGGTTTTTCGGAAACGTTATTTTGGGAAACGGTTTCACGATAGCTTCTTTCCAAATATCCGGAAAGATACCCGATTGAAGAGACGCATTAACAATAGCAGTTATAACTCCCAGTGTACGTGGCAATGTCAATATAATCATGTCTAAAGTGATACCGTCTACACCTTGCGCGTTCTTTGTGATACTACTTATAATTTTAGCAACTCTGGTTTCATTTACTGGTTTTAGACTGAATACCGCAGAACTGAAACGGTTATACCAGAAATGACTTAATTGTGAAATATTAACATCTCCATTACCAGGGACACTAAGAAAGTGTTCGTTAATGAGGTCAGGATCACTAATATTTACAGGCAAATCGCTATGTTTTTCGTTAAAATCTACTACATTTCGCTTAATATTTTTCCAAAGCATACGTGGATTCTTAAGATTTTTATTTACACTGTGTCTGAAAAATGCCGTTTTTTCATTGTATATAGCGACATTTACTGTTCTTTTTAACTCTTTATAGTATACCCTGTGACAATCAAGACCTGTTCTACGGTATCTTGTGTGTGCATCGTTTCTCAATCTCATCATTTCCTTTATTGTTGGTGTTATCCATGGATATTTGCGTTCTTTAATATAAGAGGTCTTTAAAGGAGCGTGATTATCAAATAAGACAGTTATATAGGCATTAAAAAGTGTAAGTGAGTCGTTCACGTTGTCACATAGAAGCTGCTCCCATGGAATACTATTTACGTCAGCATCAAAATTATCCCTGTTTATATCTTTTATCGGTCTGTAGGTTATCAATCTTGGCGGTATTTTTGGTTTTCTTATATTCAGCTCGCAGGTAATAAAAGCATGTTTACTAAGTTCTGGCACAAAATCTATACATATATCAGTAACTTTTGTACTGCTACAAACAATGTCCAATAACGTTGCAGTAGTATCAGTGAAATGAGTAGCTTCAGTCACGTATTGTTTTAGATTCATGCACCGTAGGAACTCCAATAGTTTCTTTGAGTTTGTGTTTGTCTCTGCTAGTAGATCGATATTAAAATCGCCCATTAGAATAATATGATCACAGGACGAGAGAGAACTTACTGACTGCGCCATCGCTTCGATGAAGGTATCTACGTTGAGCCAGGGCGGACGATACGCTGTTCCTACAGCTAGCTTCATGCCGTTCAGCTTAATTCTTAGCCACATTTGTTCTACCGATGGTGTGTGAGGGTGTTCTAGCAGGCGAGCGTATATTCCGCGGCGGAGATAGAATCCCACTCCTCCACCACGCGAGCGAATGCTGGTGGGGCGTGGCACGTGACGCAGCCTATAGCCGGGCGGAGAAGGAGCACGAGCCTCCTCTCCTGCTCGCAGCCAGGTCTCGTTAATAGCCATGATATCTACAGAGTGTCTCTCCATAGCCACCAAAAATTCATCATGTCGCGCTGCTAGAGAGCCCGGGTTCAGTAATCCAATAGAAATATTTCTAGGTTTGATAAATTGTATGACGAAAGCGTGTAAAAGTTCAATATACTTACAATGAGTTATAAGTGTTTTAAGTAATCCTAAATGACGTTGATCAATCCCAGTAACTAAATATTTAACAATAAAACTTATAATAATATCGATCCATAATACGTTATACAATAAATTGGAATTTTCACTGAGTTGTATTATTATAAAATCAATATACAAACAAGTCATTAAACATGTGATATAGAGACAAGCTAAATTGTTAATTTTTATAATATAAAGTTGATTGCTAACTATATTGTGCCCTTTCCTCAGTATAGCCGAAGTGCCTCTTACTTTTAATCGTTTAAAATATATCGCTATATACTTTATTTTCTGAACTGTACCGAGAAACAATACTTTCCATACTAAACGAGAACGAATGCTCATACTATATAAATAAACAACGTAATAAAAAATAACATTCACAATATTTAACAAAACTCTAACAATAATATATACTTTAAAACTGATATATAATATTACTATTTTAGTGACATAATATAAATGCTTGAATAATAACATCGAAAATAATAGCTTAAACATTAAAACAGAAAATAAACAATGAAGATAAATCTCAGTATTAGAGTTTTGAGCCATCTGATATTGTTTTACTAGAGTTCTGATAAGCACCAACCACATCCGTACCATAAACCAGTGTGAGATCCGCTTCTGATCTAACTCTATGCCGCGCTTTCCCTTGCTCTTTTCGTACGTATATCTTGCCGTCGCGTGTCCACACGTACTTCCAATCCAAGCGCTTGGCCAATTCCCGAGTTCTCTGAAAGAGCTGTCGGTTAGATTTAGTGAGGCGTTCATTGATGTAGAAGAAGCTGACAGGCGTCGGTAGCGCCATGCCCTCCGTATTGAGGGCGCGCCGCAGACGCGCAGCATGGAGCAGTGCGTTCCGCTGGGATCGGCGTGAAACTCGCACGGCCAGCGGCCGCGGTCGCGTGGTAGATGCCGCTGACTCCGTTCCGCCGCCATGTACGACATCTTGTTCGTCAAGCTCCACACCGAGCTTCTTAGCTATTGTAAGCACGACGTGAGTAGCATTTTCGTTCGGCGTCTCTGGGAAACCCGATATCTCTACATCGTTTGCCAGTGTGTCTTGATCCCGATCCTGAATTTCTATTTTCAATTGAATAATCGCCTCTTCCAACAATTTAGTATCGCGCACACAACACTCCATAGAGACGATCCTTTCCTCAAGGCTATCTATACGTGCGTTCTGAGCCTTGATAGTGGTGCTAAGTTCCGCAATAGTTGTACGAAACATGTTCATTTCTAGTCGTGCAGACCTCATTTCTTTCAGGAACAGCTTCAATTCCGTCATTGGACTCATAGTGCCTGATGCTTCATTATCATCTAAAGCATTGTCACCAAAGCATGATTCATCTTCAAAAGGTGTTTTCCGAGATGGTTTTGGACGAAGTGTGACGTTAAGACCTTCATCGGGACGATTCTGTGGTCTTGCGCAGGGGCTATCCTTATATTCTGGAGGCTGTGCAGCTGAGCGTATGGGTGTGTTTAAATTAAAAAAAAGTGTTAAATTAAGTGATACATACTTGTATGGTTTAATTTGTATTATTTTTATTAAGTTTTACTAATTAGAATAGCAGAAGACTTGCTCGCTTTAGGCCTGGAATTTCTTAGTTGATTTCAGTATACCTAAATCGAACTGGGTCATGTCTGTACAGAATTACATACTAGTTTAAAATAGATATTAGCAAATTCTTTTGATTTTTATAAATATCACTTTTTACAAAAAGCAACGCCCACTGTCTGGATCTAATATATATTTAAAAAATGAACCAAGATGAATGCTTTATTAGATTAGTTTAGCTAGAATAGTTTATTTTCATTATTTCCACTGGGAAATATTACTACCTTTTAGTTTTGCACAAAAGGGTCATAACAGGTATTTATGATCTTACTTTTAAATTATCACTCAGAGATTAGCTTTAACTTTACATTTAAATGTGTATATTGAAAAGTTTTTGTCGACCGCGTGGCGTAGTGGTTAGCGTACCTGACTTCTGCACCACCGGTCCTGGGTTCGATTCCCAGCCGGAGGCAACATTTGTGCAAAAACACAAATTGTTGCTTTTCGGGTCTGGTTGTGTTGTGCATGTGAAATGTATGTTTGTAAAACGCACCCACGATACAGGAGAAAATCCTACTGTGGGGCTTCGTTTTTCAAAAAAACAAAAAAAAAAAAGTTATGTATGGTACATACAACCTAATTCACTTTAATAAAAATGTGATATTTATAATATAAACCAAGAATAGCAGCTAATAATACCTGTTAATCGTCTTTACCTATACAGGAAATAAATTATGCGGCAATGTATTGTGAATATTAATGATAATATATGACCGTTAATAACATTAATAATGGTAACCCCTAGAAATTAAACTATCATTGCCGAACTATATATGTATTAAACCGTTGTACATTTTAAAGTGGCCAACAACGGTGTAATGTCATCAGGTTGTGCAGTAAAAATGGGTGTTCTTTAGAGATCGATCCTTGGTCCATTTCTGTTTTTGGTTTACATTAATGATCTACCATATTTGTTTCAAAATTTTTTTGATATAGTTCTGTTTGCTGATAATAAATCATTGTTGTTTAAAGTTAACGGAAATGACTTAACGCTGGAACAGCCCAATGAAACTCTAGATATTGTTTCCAAATCGTTTGCGACAAACAATTTAGTTTTAAATGCAGGCAAAACAAAATGTTTACACTTTAAAATGTCAAAGTCGGCACATAATATTAATATTAATTTACAGAATTCTAATCTCACCTTTGAAGGAATCCGTCTAGGTAGGTACCACCCCAGGGTCAGTTATTCTGCCGTGAAGCAGTAGTGTGCAAACATTACTGTGTTTCGGTTTGAAAGGCAGAGCTAGCGTAATCACAGGGCATATGAGACTTAAGAACTGATGTCTCTGAGAGACGGGCGCATTGTGGTGCTACACTGTTCTGGGTGACACAGCATTTGTTATGGGTAGACGTTGCACTTTACATCAAGTGAACGTTTTGCTATTTTCGTCGCACTATCCAATAAAAAAAAACTCCGAAAAAAAGAAATAAAAAAAGGCCGCTGACTGATGAAGTTACAGCTAAATTAGTATATTTTGCATACTTCCGCAGTATTATGTTCTATGGCGTATTACTGTGGCGATCCGGGAATCCTACTAATTGGAAACAATATTTATTTTGCAAAAACAAGCATTTCGGGTAATCTTTAACTTTGGGACCTCGCGAGTCGCCACGATAACTATTCAGGAAGACTAATATTTTGACACTTTCTTCATTATAATGGATTTCCGCAAAGTAACGCCTGATTCTATTAACTTCCGTCGTTGTTTATTTTTGAAAATATTGTGTACGTACGGAAAAACATTAATTTATTTAACAAAAAAATTTACTGTATCCTGTAAAATAAGCCGAGGCAACACGCTAGAGGTTCCTATGATTAGATTGGCTAAAACTAGAAAGTCTTTAGAAGATGTATAAAATTTTATAATACAATTCCTTAAAGTGTAACACATAAATCGGTGTCTGTTGGTTTTCTTACTAGTTCTTGCCAGGGCAGAGACATTTTTTAAGAACCAGCATTACTGTGTTTCGGTTTGAAGATAAGTGATAACTAGTGTAAAACTTAGAACTGATATCTAAGCGGGACGGGCGCAAAGTGATGCACTACAGAAATGTTCTGTGACGCTGATTTTGTTATGGACAGACGTTGTACTTACCATCAGGTGTGAACATTTTGCTCGTCGCTCCCCCTAAAAAAAACTCAATAGATCTACATCTAATAAAAATGATCCTATTCTATGAACTAAGCAAAGTAGAAAAGGCAGATGTTCTATTCCCTGTATGTCATTAATATGTCTTGGAACTTTCTTCGTAATATTACATTGTTAGAGATGAAGATGTAATCATCGCTATTATAGTAACGAGCACGAGTCTTTCGCGACTTAGATATTAATAGTTACACTTTATTCTTACGACAGTTATTGACAACACAATGGGTAATCATATTATGATTAATATACATATTAATTTTATGAGTTTAGACATACGCCTTTCAACTACTTCTACTTTTTCTTAGTTTTATTTATCAGTCTAGCCGATAAGTGTCCGGCAGAGTCGTGAGCTTTTATTTTCCTTTATTGCAGAAAAATACCATAATATGCAATGCTGTTATTATACTGCTCGTGGGAATGCAACGGGGAGTAAGATTTCTTTTACTCGTACCAAAATGGCGGCGACGTGGTTCGCCACCCGGCAAGTCTCGTTTCCCGCAGGGGCGAAAAGTGGGCTACCTGTATGGTCTCCGCCAATCACTTATATGGGAAAAACACACAACTATATGTATATATGTTATTTATCAGCATGCTTATAGTTCACTGCTAGTTAGAGGCCTCTTCTAAAAAGAGAGACCATAATCACAATCGTAATAGCATTACCAGACGGCTCACGTGTTAGACAATCAACAACTTAGAGGATATATATATATATATATATATATATATATATATATATATAAGGAACATAAATTTCGTATTTTATAAAACTATTTTTAAAGGAAATTACAAATATTATGCTAGTTTTTTCCAAACATTTTAAAACATTTTGCATGTTACATTTACTAACCACTTATGTACTTTCCTAAGGCATGCCATTAAGCGTAACCCGAGCTATCGTCGAAATTACACGACAAAACGTTTTCAAGCATAAGTGCACGCTTTAGTGGCAATGAGTTCAAGCACTGAACACGTTAGTTGATGAGGTTTAGCTTTACACTATAATACCAAACAAATACATAAATTATATTTATCTCTCCATAGAGCACGCTTAGTGGCTTTTAAAAGAGAAGTCATTATATGATTCGTCGTATAATTTGTTAAGCATGAAAAAATGATATTATATCATTTGACGACTGCGTGGCTTAGTGATTTACACCTGCCCACCCACCTGTCACCCAGAATATTTATGTGTGGCACCACGCTGCGCCCGTCCCTCTGAGTCATCAGTCAGTCATGATCCAGGCCACACTATACACACAGTCAATAGCCTTAATATAACACGCACCATGACGCGCGACCGCCGTAGAGAGCAGCGCGCAATAGTCAATAATCACACCGCGTACACACGATTCACCCGTGTTCTAGGGCGGTTCTCACCGCCCAGAGTTACCGACACACAAGTCGACAGTCCGAATGGACGCCCGCAGCTTCCCTCGGACGGTCATTAGATGACTTAAAATATTTAAGATTTACGAAATCGCGATAGCACGCAGCGAACGCGACACAGTCCGAATTTCGAGGTTTTTGTAGGAGTTTTTATTTATTTATTTATGTTTGGGTCAAACCAAACCTGGCACGCGGGCCCCTGGCCCGCGAGCACAGTATCCGATGAAGCTGTAAAAGCCGAGAAGGCTAACAGCAATTACATCACCGAAAATATATGAGTCATCAGTTCTTAAGTCTCATATGCCCAGTGATTACACTAGCTCGCAGTGCTCTTCAGACCGAAACACACTACTAGTTCACGGCAAAATTACTGGCCTGGAGTAGGCGCTTACCTACGGATTCCTGCATAATAATCCTCAGTGACTCACATAATGCAGGAAATATAATATTAAATTAAAAGCTATCAAGTTCATACATAGAGTCACGCCTCTTTCCCATAGGGGTAGGCAGAGGCCACATCTTTCCACTTGCTACGATCCTGACACACATCTTTAGCTTCCTCTACTTTCATTAGTGTTTCATACAAGCTCGTCGGTTGCGGGTACTTTTGACGTGAAGTTTTGACTGACTATCAAGTTCAGTGCTGCCTAATATGACCATTTTTGCTGACCATAAGTAGCATAGCAACTTACTATATATTGCATTTTTCTGATGTACAAAACGTCCATATTTTGCCAACCGTTTAAATTACTATCATTTAATATCATAGCATTCTGCATTACAAGTTTATTGATACCGATTAAAATATTTTTTCTCGACGACTCATTCAGTACCACATTTAAAAACGATATCTCTTCGATATACATCGAACATAAAGGGAAAAAAATCACGTGGAAATGAATAGGCGAAATCAATAAAATTTTTCTTTAGAAAATATTCTAGTCGGAATCAATAATCTTGTAATGCAGAATACAGTACGATCCTTGGAACATCGAATCGGCTATGTATTGACAGCAATGGGCATCACTTCGGACAATTGATTACTTAAAGTTCGTGAAATGTAAGAAAATAATAATAGTATTTTTTCTTAAATTAGAATTTGTCTTTAGTTTGCCCTTTAACATTACTAAGCAAACATTACTGTGTTTCGGTCTGAAGGTCACTGAAAGCTCACCAGCTCTGTTTCTCGTTATTATTTCACATGCTAATTAAAATACACTTAGAATTAAATCTGCTTTAAGTTATTCAAGATATCCATTGCTACTCTATGATACAAACGTACATATGTTATAATTTAATTGATAAAAACTATATTACTAAATAAATGAATACACGTTTGAAGTTATTCATGGCCATTGAACGATTTTTATGCTCCAATCCAAATAAATAGAGAACTCTGGAATAAAATAATATTTATAATTTTATTAACCTATTTAAAAAGAAAGTGGTGGTATTGTAGTGTAATGTGGGCAATAATAAAAAGTACCGCTAAAATTCGAGAGGAAGAGGCACAGGTTCGTTCAAAAAATAGTATTAGTAAAACGACCACGTTGAAAAATAACATCTTTAAAAATTAATAAACTGCCCTTAACTTGTGTTTAATGGGTTTTTACCTACCAGACTTACACTGATGGACCTACTCAAGGTTGTTGCCGAATAAATTTTCGTGAGTTTCACAGTTAGACAGTTTGTCTAATTACTGAAGGGGTAAATCGACAAGATATTATGTTAAAAGAAAACTTTCACAGGATGTATAACTTAACTTAACTGCTATGTTAAAGATATGTTCGTCAACTCTGAATTGTAATCGTATAAATTGATATAGTAATGCTAAGTAATAGAAACATATTTTGAAAAATTCTATAGCTTTTTCGCACTAAAAAAGTGGTCCAACCAAGGATGCAGAATACTCTCAAAATAACCGATTGTTATTTTTAACCAACTTCAAAAAAGGAGGAGGTTATATGGCCGTCTGTATGTTGGCCGATAGGTGCAGAATAACACCATAATAGACAATGCTGTTTGCCGTGTGGTGGCGGCTTAAGAGAATCTACCACCCCCTATCTCATCCCGTGGGTGTCGTAAAAGTCAACAGAGGGTAAATGAAAACCCGGAGATGGACAGCAGTATCCTCCTGGAACATCTGAATAAAAAAACTGCGGTTGCCAGCCAGCCAGCCAAGCGTAGCAACTATGGCAAAATCCCTCCAAAATGAGAGATACAAACTTTTGTAGCTTTCTTCGGGGGAGGCCGAGGCAGTGAACTTGTTATATGCTGAAACGACGACGATACAGTGCTGTCACTATAGTACTTGTGGGAACGCAATGGAGAGCAAGATTTTATTTTGACTTGTACCAAAATGGCAGCGACGCGGTTCGCTACTCGTCACGTCTCGTTTATCAACATTCTTCTCCTTGTGCCAGATTATTTTATAATACAAGCATACGATTTTTGCATACGATCTACGTAGTGCATGATAAATTAATATATTTTATCATTAGAGATAGTTGAGCCGTGGTAGCTCAGAGACCGAGCGCTCGCCTTCAATTTTATAGTACGCAAGTGACCTAGATTCGATCCTCGGTCAGCGGCTGGCACAGCGGTGAAGGAAAACATCTTGAGGAAACATGTATGTCTAAGGAATAAAAATATTGGGAGCAGCGTGGCGAACTTTTCCCGGTTCCAAAACCTCTCAACTCCCAGAAATGAGAGGACGCCTGTGCTCAGCAATGGGACATTAATAGACTGTAACTTGTTACATATGTCATTCATTGGACTTGCGGAAAAGCAAAACACAAAATGTAATTTACGTAGATCATTACTTTGCATCTATAGTCAACAATTATCTCGCAAATATTTAGTAATTGATTAGGAATGTATAAACAAAATTAGTAATAGCCAAAAATATTTTTCTATATTTATCTATACCTTATGTTCACTACGAAGAAAGCAATAAGTATACGAGACTCACGCTAAGCCTTGGATGCAACAATCGAATATGTTGGGACGCTATTACGTGATCTTACTTTAAACGTGACCAAAATGCCCAAAAAGATTTTATATCATGTTACGACGTGTTACAAAACTCCACCCTCACACTTTTACGTATATGTTGAAATAGATACTCAACAATAATTAATAGAAATTAAAAACGATCACTAAAACGAACACCGATGAATAAAAATTAATAGTAAGGATGTGGATAAATTTCAGGTAAATAGGACTATGTCCTCTATTATATGTAAAAGATTAAATAACAAGTTAATTCCACTAAAAATTAAAGTCGTATTTGGTGTTTCGAATTATTTTACCACAACTGTCAATACGTGGTAGAGCCTCACTGCAACTACACCGACGATATCAGCTCTAGAATTATATAATGTAGTCTTAAGGATCAATAAGCTAAAGTGACACTGAAAACTTTTTCTCCTATGGTTATTGGTTTTACGAACTGTAGACATATAAACATAGGAAATTAAAGCAATAAAAGAGCAATTAAAATTCATGAAAGGCAACCTTGTACCTCAAAAGACCGTTTTGAAAGTAAAGTGTAAGACACCTCTAAATAGACCGAAGACCTGTCCAAGTTTTCATTAAGTTGATTAATGCGGGTGACTCAGGACCGTCCTTAGTGGCAACTTGATGGGGAAGCCTATGTTCAGCAGAGAACTTGCGGTAACTTGTAATAATCATAAAAACTATCCTCATTATTTTGACTAATTATAATTATAAGCTTAACATTGTAATGAAACGAAATACCATTTATTTACCTTAATTTAAGTTAAATACTGTATATGACTACAAACGCCCTTTTGTGGGTAATTTAGAAGGGACGTCTATCTACCGACTTGATCATCAGTAACAATGATGATAACAGTGGCAAATGTTGTTATTACTTTATCGAATTATGATTAAATGCTTGACATCACTATAAAATACATTTTGCTTGCCTTTCATTTACATTGCCTTCAATTTTATTTACATTTATTTACAGTTACCTCTATATGTATGGTCGCAGCATTTATATGCCATACCGTAGCCAGAACTAGACGATAACGTCTAGTTCTGGCTACGGTAACGGTCTGTGTACAGGAGTGGCTGAAGGTGCGACAAGTCTCCGGCTATGATCTTACTACTCCAATAATCCATATCTGAGTGATCTGAAATTAAAGATCGCCAAGAAGATTCTGAAGCCAGAAAAAGTGGAATATTTAGAATTATCAGAAGCCCGAAGACAGGAAGAAGTAACAGTAATTGCGTGTATGACGTAATGTCCGTGAAAGGTAAGTGCGTCTATTATAGATATAATTGCACCTCAATTAGCCATAATTTTTAATTCCGGTATTGCATTTGGTGTGTTTCCTGATTTGATGAAACATAGTAAAATCGTACCTTTATTTAAATCTGGTAGTACATCGGACCCTGCTAACTTTAGACCTATTTCTGTACTACCAACATTAAGTAAAATTTTTGAAAAAATTATACTTAATCAAATGTTAAAACATTTTTATTTAAATAAATTGTTCCACAAAAACCAATTTGGCTTTACAAGGGGTCGTTCTACAACCGATGCAGGTGTTGAACTTATTAAGAATATATTCGAAGCCTGGGAGAGTTCACGGGATGCCTTGGGTGTTTTCTGTGATCTTTCTAAGGCCTTCGATTGCGTTGATCATGAAACACTTATCAGGAAACTACATCACTACGGTGTAAGAAATTCTGCACTTCAACTTCTAATTTCATATTTGAGTAATAGAACGCAGACAGTAGTTATCAATAGCAGGAGTTCTTCCGGATCAGCAGTATAGATACTCGGGTGTCCCGCAGGGTTCGATTCTCGGCCCATTTCTATTTCTTATTTACATTAATGACTTACCTTACCTAGTAGGGGACAACCATGATATAGTGTTATTTGCTGATGATACATCTTTGATTTTTAAGATTTTTAAGATAAAACGTCAACTTTTATTATATGACGAGGTGAATAATGCTATTTCAAAATTAGTACATTGGTTTAACGTTAATAAATTGCTTTTAAACGGCAATAAAACAAAATGTATTAAATTCACAACACCAAGTGTTAAACAATTAGATGTAAATGTGCTTGTGAATGGGGAAGAGTTGAGCCTTGTGGATACTGCTGTCTTTCTTGGAATAACTCTTGACGCAAAACTTCAATGGAGCCCCCATATATCTAAACTAGCAAGTAGACTTAGCTCTGCAGCTTATGCTGTAAAAAAAATTAGGAATTTGACTAACGTTGAAACTGCTAGATTGGTTTATTTTAGTTATTTTCATAGCATAATGTCTTATGGTATTTTGCTATGGGGAAATGCAACTGATGTTGAAGTGATTTTTGTTTTGCAAAAGAGGGCCACACAAGAACACAAGAACATACACAAGAACATAAACATGTTCTTGTGTACATACAAAACGTTTTCAAATATATATTGAGAGGCCAAGGTTAAGATATTAATTTCTTTAAATTTATCCCTAAGAGACACTTTAGAGCCAAGATTATAAATAGCAGTTCACTAAAAAAAGTGATGTTCATAATGTGAATACCAGGAACAAGCACAAATTAATTATGCCAGTTACATGACTTCACAGAGTCAGTAACTCTTTTATGGGGCAATGTATACGTTTTTACAACAAAATCCCAGAAAGTGCTAAAAGTCTTTCAATCAAAAAGTTTAAATTTTATATTAAACAAAGACTTCATAAAAAGGGTTATTATAATATTAAAGAATACATAGATGATGATAACCCCTGGGAATGAGGTGATCGCCGCCAAGCCATTTCTACATCTTTATAATACTGCTATTGTAATACAGTTATTGTACATAATTTTAAAAATGACTAAAAAAAAGCCCGCTGGGTTTCTTACTGGTTCTTCCCAGGACAGAGGCATTTTTGCGAAGCAGTGTAGTTTAAAAAAAGAAAAAAAATGACTTTCAATAAGTATTATGTAAATAATCTATATTGAATAAAAATTTATTCTATTCTATTCTATTCTGTTCTTAACATGATAATCATTCTACCATCAGGTAAAATTTAAAGATATTTAAACTTACTGAAGTACTGTCATAAAATGAAAAACTGTAACAAAAAAGTAAAACTAAAACAAAAAAAACAACGAAAACAAATTATTGGGACTATTTTTTATGGTGGAAGAAGTCTTATACAGGATTATTTATTCGTCTAGGTAGGCACACCGCAGAGCCAGTTATTCCACCGTGAAGCAGTAGTATGAAAAAATTACTGTTTCAGTCTGAAGGGTACTGAGAACTAGTGTAATTTGGGCATATGAGACCTAAGAACTAATTTCTCAGGAGGACGGGCGCAATGTGATACCGCACAGAAATCTTGACACAACATTTGTTATGGGTCTTAAAAACATCGATGTTAGGAAACATCGATGTTTCGTGTTTGTCTGCCCATTATAACTTTTTTTTAGGTGTAAATAAAGTGTAAATGAATAAAAAATACACATTCTGTGTTTTGTTCTATTTTCTGATGATTATCGCGCTCATTCCATTTGAGGCAACGGGTTCAATGTATCAATGCCTCATTGTATGTGTTTCAAATTGAAGTTTTCATTATTGCAGAACTAATTAATTTATCGAGTTTATATTTATTATTGCCGTATGCTTGCATTGGTTAAAACAATTTACTAGCGTTTTTGCTTACTTTATTATCGCCATAAATTCATTAATAGGTACATCACATTGAGAACTTCACAATTTATATTTATACTAAACCCGTATATATATTTACATCTATATATATACTCAAAAGGAAAATTAAAATGAATAGACGCAATTTTAACTGATTCCAAAGTTATTGGGGTGAAGTTTTAGATTTCAGACTCCAAATCAAAACAGCAATAGGTCTTTAAACACGTATATTTTGCAAATTACATTTAATTTTTGTACTGTACTCAATACACAAAATATTGTTTTGTGTACTGAATACGTATGTTCGCAGAATTAGAGAATCCGTCTTTCAGTTGTTCTAATTACAATCCACTATGCCGCAACAGAAGAGCCTCGTAGTGAAAGCGTGTTTATTTCATTAAAAGTTGCGAACACTTTTGTCTTGTTTACAACATTTATATACGCAAAAAGTTCTTATTGTGTAAAATATTATTATAACATTTTCAAGAGAAATATTACCGATAAAATAATTATGTAAAATAATGTGAATAATGTGGATTGTATAGATATTAAGATAAAAAAATCATTAAGACGTACAATTACTTAATACTTAATACATACATACATACACAAGATCACGACTGTATCCCATAAGGGGTAGTCAGAGACTGGGCACTCACTGCAAAAACAGATGACTACCACAATCCACGTTTCACCAAAACAATATAATGCACTTGGTGTGATAGGTGGTGAGCCCATCGCCACCATGCGCTGTTGAGTGCACAGTGCAGTTTAATTCCTTACTCGCCTTTTACGGGATCCATTGGATGAGATAAAGTGGTAGTATTCTTGTACCGAGCCGCCACCACACGGCTATTACTAAATTAATCCTTAATAAATCACTATTATACATTCAATCCACCAAAGCTTTTGACCCGAGGTTAACACGAATATATGTAATTCGCGACTTGGCTGACACGCCTATTTGTGTCCAAATGACAAAAAAATGTCTCCTGTATATTACAGAATATCTAGTCCTTCGTGATGATTACGACATCAGAACCATATCTTCTGGTTAAGAATCAGAAACTGCCAACTATGTAAATTGTTTAGTATATTATCTATATATATATAGGTTATTTACCACTAATCACTATTGACTTGAAATTTGACATACATATTCCTTTCCCGACATAGACATCCACTAAGAACGGATTTTATGAACATTTGCTCCTGTGGAAACGGGCTGGGCACATAACGCCCAGCGAAAAGGGCGCATAACAGCTAGTATCGGATAATAGTGTCATAAGTATAAAAGGAGCACTCATATAACAAATAAAAAATAAGCCCGCTGGGTATCTTGCTGGTTCTTCCCAGGCCTGAGGCATTTCTCTTTCGAACCAGTGCTAGGGTAGAAAAATGTCATTCAATAAGTGTTATGGAAATTAATTTAAGTTGAAATATATAGTTCTATTCTATTCTCACTCGTCGTCATCTTTTCGTATACGATGGAGATCAAGAAAAGCCAAATGCTATATCAGAGACACGCTTACTATAAATCCAGAACCAAAAACCAAAAATTTGTATATTGCAGTTCGAATATCAACACACCAACGACCTTCACACAAGATGTGTTACAATAACCGACGGAGGCCGTAAACCATTTGAACAACGTTAAAAGCGGTACAGATAACGCAAAGTGTAATGGCCCGTTCACAATATATTTTGGGGCTATATGTTGACAAAAAAAATCATAGAACAATCAACGTCAAACTTGAACAGGTAGGTACATTATCGTATATTACGGTATATTTATGTATACAGATGTTAGATTTGCTTTCTCTTTCTCTCCTCACTTTCGTTGCATCAGAAAGAAATCGTTTGCTCCTCTCAACATACGAAAGAGTTGGTTTTACTAAGTTAACGTAAATTTTACATTTACTAGTTTAATGTAATAATAAAGTAACACCTGAGCACGGACCTCCTCTAATTTCTGAGAGAGTTTTCCCAGACTCCCATGCACGCCACCGCCGCCACGCTGCTCCAATGCCGTTTGGCGGACTTCAAATGTTGTCGAAGTATATTTATTTAATAGAAGTTTTCATTCGTCGTTGAGCATATAGTAAATAAAAATTTTAGTGCTATCGACAGCGGGAATCGAACCCAGGTCACTCACGTACTACGAAATTTTAACCTAACGCTTAGCCCTTGCCCTACCACATTATATTCTTATACAAATAACACACAAATACAAACTAAACACATTTACGTGTAATATCGGAAATAATTCTGTCATGATAGAAAATAAGTACCGCAATATTGATTATTTCAAGTACGCGAGACATTCCAGCTGGGATTCTATCACGTGAGCTTACTGCCAATGTGACCTCGGTAAAAGGTTGAAAAAGAAAGTCGCATAAAAGCACAGGTCGCCGAACCTCGCCCTCGTCCTTATCTATTGTATACCAAAATGTGACTATTCATTTAACTACATCCATAAGGTTACAATGGTCCGTCCATTTTTACCTGTTTATGTATGTTCTGGTAAGAATTTATATAATTATTATGACTACATTAAGCTATATCTAAATATAATATGAATCTTATGAGTCTTGACTACCTCTAACTGATCTCCACTCCCATAAATAAAATTGCCGTAAGAATGTTTGAATCATCGAGATGAAACGTCAAGAGCTACACAATTTACATGGTTATTATGAGTACATCAATGGATATCATTATTTAGCGATAATAATAGTAATAGATAATAGTAGTAATAATAGCTTAATCGCTAACGGTACCCTCTTTTACTTACGAGTAGTATAAAAAGTTAAAATGAGCCATCTCCTAACATAATTGTTAACATTTTATACTTAAATGGGCCTTCGAAATTATATTTTAATCGGGAAATCAAAAACTACATATGATTTCTTAACTTTCAATACATAAGAATATATCCAGTTATTCTTAACGTAAACAGTAGTGTGACAATGTAACAACAATAGTTGGGCAATGAGTGGGAATGTTTCGGTTTGATAGTAACTGTAACTACTACCAAGTATTTCACCTTGGCATAATTATAACACTTAATAACCGATGTCTCAGGGACTTCTTTTCTTCTGGGTGACAGCTCAAATGTTACGCGCAAGTGTGAACATACCATTAGTGAACGACTTGCTCATCACGTTTTTTATCAGCCCCTTAAAAAAATGCCCAAGCTAGACCACCCATCATCGTAAACTAAATATCCTCAAAATGACTTTGTTAAAAAAATGTTTTGGAGAAAATCACTAAGCTTTCAATATATTTTAAATTCAAATATCTGCTTGTAATGACAAAATAACAGCTTTTTACTAATTTTTAGATGTTGTGTTTGTCTGACTGTCTGTCTTACTGTTTGTATGTGCGAGCTAATCTCCGAAACAGCTACACGGATTTTGACGGGACTTTCACTGGCAGATAGCTGATGTTATAAGGAGTTTAGACTACTTTTATTTTAGAAAAACAATAAGGGTTCCGCGCATAATAATTAACCGCACGCTGCGAACCGAACATTACCGAGAAGGGCTGAACTGTTAATGCTCAGACAAGCGAGGTACAATGCTGCCGCACGTTGCAATCGTGTAGTCGGCATATTTTACGCGGGTGAAACCGCAGGGGTATCTCTAGTCTTATAACAAAATTGAGAAATTTTTGTAGTCGCCAAGTTATTTTGGTCACCAAGCGATTTTTTGTGTGTTGTGTGAGTTAACATAATACACAATACGAAAAATAGCAGCGATATGGTGCTTCCTACTTTAATCTAGTAATCTGTGTGAACCTGAGAAGTACTCCGGTCAAGCCGACTCACTTGTATGCAACAGCCAGTATATAGCTGCAGTTTTCTTTAACATATTAAAAAATCGTAAAAAGCGTATAAAAGTGATACACTTATTTAAGGCTAAAAATAAAACTTTTTATAGCTTGGTTATATGTAACGTTTTATATACCTTAGGCCTAAATCATTATCTATAAATAAGATGCGGAGTTACAAAGATAGTTCTGAAATTCTATATATGTACGCAGGTCGCTGACAGATAGACGACATTTCCTTATACAGGCTATGTAATGATTATAATTTATTGTAATGATCTACTTGCATGTCTCAAAATAAACGCCGCGACTCTTTAAATCAACAGTTGAGCATACAACTTTACTTCTAAGTCTAATCTAATGTCCAATCTTTGGTAAAATAAACATCTCTTAAACAACAAAACAAATGCCACACCGAAAATATGGAGACCGGTAAATAGCAACAGCGTCTAAAGTGCAAGGCGTCTGGTTTTTGTGATCGCCAATCCGCATGCCAAGTGTGACGATAACGGCTAATCTCTCCAACATGGTAGAGGCATTCACAGTTCGATAAAGAATAAGAAGATTTATATGTTTTTTTATTCTTGATAAGGTTTTATTATCATTACTCATATTATTTAATTACATTAATTTTGCTGTCATTTAATTTTGTAAATTAAATGTATGATAGTGGATCATATACAATGTGTCCGGGATCGTATTAGCGATAATTAAGGCCACTCTAAAACGACCCCTAATGTGGCTTTCACAGATCCGCAAATAGTCTTTTTCTAATAAATACAATATTCTTCATCATTAGACCTGAAAATAGTGTAAAACTTTAAAAGAATTAGGTTTAAAGTATTTCGAAATCAAAAAACAATTAAACTGCAAGTTATTGTTACATTTTGCAAAATCAAGCCCGTTAAGACCATAATGTCTGTGTATTAAATCGACACATTTTGAGAATAGTAACAAAACGGCATACAAAGTTACGACTGTAAGTAAGTTACTCTAGGCGATATTTATGTTTAAAGGTAACATAAGCGCTAGCGCATAAATACTTTTGTTATTCGAATTTGGGTTCCTACCCAATTTTTTTTAATTACCTACCTACCCAAAGAACTACCTACATTTTACTACCTGCGCATACATGAACTACATGCATGCGCAGGTGGTAAAATGGGTTTTGGTTAGGTGCTTTAGTCAAGTGAGTGTAGTGCAAGTCATTCATTTAACATACCTGAATTTATATTTAGTTGATTAGTTGTCCCTCGCCTCGCGTTGTGATCGCATATACATTTTTTATGCGTTGAGTTAAAACTGAGTTAAGTTAAAAAAATGCCACACCACTATTCATCTCTCCACATTGCTGACATACATTTTGTGTTTGGATTTTGCAAGGGCAGTGCAACCGATGCCATAGCAGAGTACCGCCGAAAATACCCCGATCGGCATACACCGAGTAGACAAACGTTTGTTACCGTGCATTTAAGGCTGGCAGAAAACGGCCTGCGGCGGTCGGAAAATGAACGCAGTCGCCTATCTATTATCGCAAAATAAGCAAGAAGAGCTCTAATAAATCGAAATCCTAGGCTCAGTGTTAGAATAATTGCAGTGCAATTGGAAATTGCAAGATAGAGTTTTTGGAGAGTTCTAAAAAAGTTCTCTATCCGTATCATTTCAGATGGGTTCAAGACATTCGCGAGCCAGATTATCGCTGACGATCAATGTTTTGTTTCTGGATCAATCGTAATGTACGGTTGAACCCATCCTTCCTGGGTAAAATAATGTGGACGGACGAAGCTAAAATTAAGAGAACGGGAATCACAAATCACCGCAACGATCACCTATAATTAACAGAAAATCCAAACAGTGCGCCCTAGTACTTTTCAGCATTTATTTTCTGAAAATGTATGGACTACCGTTTGACTGGGCCTATTGAATTGCCCCACACATTAAATGGCCTAAGATTTTTTTAAGTTATCAACGAGGTATGATGCTGCAGCTAGACGGAGCACCGACGCCACTTTACTCGAGCCGTTAGAGAATACTTAGATGCCCAGCATTCGCCTTGGATCGGACGAGGCAACAATTCCATAGCATGACCACCTCGTTCTCACGACCTAACATCTATGGATTTCTTTTTATGGGGACATATGAAGCAGAAAGTTTAGGTAAGGTACCAAGTACTAGAGATGAGTTATTGCAAACAATAATGTCTGTTGCAGATGAAATAAAGTTAGATCTGAATATGATCCAACGATCCACCAAGCAAGTAGCAATAAGAGCTAGAGCTTGCTTTCAAAGCGAGGACATCCATTTTCAGCACATAATTTAAATGTTTTAGATATTTTATTTTGTATATGACATTTATAAACAAATAAAAAGTAAACATCAATGTTTACATATGTTTTAATCAATGTTCGATTCAATACTCGTAATTCATGCTTGCGACAGGGGTATTTTCAATTACCAATATATCCATGAGTAACTTATTGTAACTTAGAGCCATAATTTTGATGCCTTTTTGATGCTTATTTTAAAAACTATCGGTTTAATACTAAAAAAATTGGTCTTAACGGGCTAGATTTTGCAAAATGTAACAATAGCTTGTAGTTTAATTCGATGTAGTTTTAACCTAATTCTGTTAAAATTTTACATTATTTTTAAGTCTAACGTTTAAGAATATTGTATTAAATCGAATAAGATCATATGCAGATCTGTGAAGCCGTGTTACTTCCAAGTTATTGCAATCTTTTCGAAGATATACATTTTTGTTGAAATGGCAATGGCTGGAGGGGAATAGGGGGTAGAACGCATTAGGGGGTCGCTTTAGAGTGGGGATGAGATTTAGAATCAGTGCGTAAATTATCGCTACTACGATCCGGGATACATTGATATATACTCGTATCTATTTATAACATTAAAAAAGTTTTCTCATATAGTAGTTATTGCAACGAAATATTTATCTTGATTTAATGTATCGTCAACTTATTCTGTTTTGTACTTACGTAATAAATGTCACATTGGTTATACCGCGACTTGTTCATACTTTGTGAAAGAAAGAAAGAAACTTTATTTGTTGCAAATAACACAGTTCGCAGATACAGTCTACTTAAATACTTCACTTAATGAATAATAACAATATTAATAAAATAAAATAGGAAAACCTTGTGAAAATATATTATATACATACGAGTAGGTAGTAAATTTCTTATATCCAAAAAAAAAATCGTTATTTATGATGCAACCAAAGGATCTGCGCTAAGTATAAGTTGCAGTAGTTCGCAAAACTGTTTTCATTGCTACGCCCGCCCCAGGTGCGTCAAGTGCCTAGGCGATCACGCCACAGCAGACTGTTCTCGTCCAAAGGACAAAGCTCTGTTAGCCTCCTTCGGCCGCAGAGAGCGATCTAGACCTCGTCTGTCGCTTCGCCACCGCTTTCAACGGTGCCGCCACATACAACCCCCTCGCGATACACCAAAACTCGACCCGCGGAAAAAGGAGACCGAGGCACGTCCTCGAGGACCCTGACGACGCGACCACTAGGGCCCAAGCGCTCTACTCATCACTACGCAAACACACAACATCACCATCATACCGCCCCCGCCCTCGGCGAGGGCGTATCAGACAAACTTATTCGTGATACCGCCGCATCTCAGGCCGGTTCTCCCCTAGCAGTAGTATCATAAACAGAAGCGTCGCTGGAGTTTCTTGCGCCATTTCTTCTCCAGCGGAAACGCATTCCGAATTGGTGGTAAACTTATCTAATAATAGTCATGATAATAGTAATAATAGTAGTAGTAATATTGCCCTCCCGATTGCAGTAACTGACGGTCCAAGCCGATGTCCCCTCTTGGGGGCCCTTGCGCCAGTCATCCATAAATAAAGGTTTCGGCTAAGCGCCCTCAGCGCTATGCCACCTTTCAATCCGGCAAAGCTGTAAAAGCCTTCGGGCTAACAGTGACCATCAGTCAAAAAAAAAATCAGACGATCCGTTTTTAGTCTCAGACCGATAGTGCTCGGATCACGGAACTCAGTTTAAATTCATTTTACATGAAAATTATTTATGTGAATAGTATTTAATATGAAAATATGACTAATGTCATATTCATTCTAAGTTTTTACGTAAAGATTTTACTAACATATTTGTTTAAATACATACATACTTAGAGTCACGCCTCTTTCCCATTGGGATAGGCAGAGACCACATCTTTCCACTTACTACGCTCCTGACACTTACATACTCTTATTTCTCTTCTAGTCCTTTCATATACGCTTTGATTCACGCTCATCGGTTGCTTTTGACGTCGCCTTTCTTTAACACGTCTTCGATCTGATCGTGATACATTCGCCTACATCGACCCTTACCAGCTTGTCTATTCACAATCGCCTCATAAAACTGTTTCGTCAATCTTCTTTCATCCATCCTCTCTACGTGACCAAACCATCTAAGCATTCTTTTCTCTATATGTGTCACTACTACTCGTCTACCACACCGCAATATTGTCACGCTGTTCCTCATTTTGTCTATCAAAGTCACTCCAGCTATACTCGTACTAAAATTAAAATAAATTAAGTAAAAATGTATGATAATGATTTTATAAAAATGGTAATAGATACTCGGAAGTTATAGGTACGATAGACAGGACTACTGAGTGCTAGAACATAACAAAGTACAATCAGTTGACCCAAATAGTTATAGATACTATACAGTCACGCCTTTTTCTCTATATAAGGGGTAGGCAGAGACCACTCGCGGTGGCGAAAAACGTCGTCACCATTTTGATAGGAGTCAAAAAATTCTTACACCCCATTGCGTTCCCACGAGCTAGCCGATATAGCGGCAGCATTGCATATTATGGTGTTCATCTCCACGAATAAAGGTTGTCCGTACAAGTCCTTAGTCGCCCCTTACGGCACCTAGGTAGGTAAGAGGTAGGTACTATTCCACTCTGTCGGACACCTATCGGTTAATTTATTAATGCATACTAATGTTATAAATGCGAAAATAACTCTCTCTGTCCTTCTGTCTCCTTGTTACCTTTTCACGGAACCACCGTTAAACCGATCTTGACGAAGTTTGGCACAGAGATATCTTGCATCCTGGAGACGGACATATGTAAGATACTTTTTATTCTGAAAAAGGAAAAAGTTCCCAAGATATTTTTAAAAAAACATTGTATTAAATTCTTAGTACGCTGTAACATACATGAAATAATAACTATCTGCATAATTTAGCTTGAATTGAAGTTAGAGAATCAAAAACTTTGATGCGTAGACCAGTACTAATGAAATTTCTGATGCGGTATAACAACTTTAGTTAATAAAAGCAGTTGCGGGATACATTTCGGACGTGACTATTAAAATTAGCTTTTCTTCTAATACCCTTAAGTATCGATGTTCATAAACTCTCTCGATACTTTCTCCTCATATAATCAGCATTGAGCTATAGCAACTTGGGCATTAGTTGGCTTGAAAGAAATATAAAATAAGGTATAGTTATTCAGCATAAACATGATATTTACCGTTTCTAATGTTCGTAGTCAGGTCAATAATAAACAAAATAAAAAGTATATGTGTGATAAACGTGTGTAATTTTTTGAGTTGTTTTTTTTGGGTCGATTAATTTACGCTGCAATCGGTTTCATGTAAAAGGCCGGATTGTGCCACACGATGACGCAAAATTGGTTCTCTGATTCGTATGTTAAAAGATGGATATAACCAACTTAAAAAATGCGACTGATATATCAAAACATTAAGCTCGTTTGGCCTCATACTAAAGTTCGTAAAATTGAACCCTTCTGAACAGATGCTTAAATTTTGACACCATTTTTGTACCATCTTCATGTTGCATTTCAACGTACTGTTTTCTGTTACCAAGTTAACTACTAACTCTACTGGTGGTAGGATTTCTATGCAGAAATCCGTCAAGGTAGGTTCCAACCGCAGGAATATTCTGCTGTGAAGCAGTAGTGTGCAAACATTACTGTGTTTCGGTGTGAAGGGCACTGAGAGCTAGCGTAATCACTGGGCATAAGAGACTTAAGAACTAATGTCTCAGGGTGACAGGCGCAGTGTGGTGTCACATAGAAATGTACTGGGTAACGCAGCATTTGTTATGGGCAGACGATGCACTTACCATCAGGCGAACGATTTGCTCGTTACGTCACTTTATGAAATAAATAAAAAAACAAGGGCATTTGAGACTTCTCTGGAAACGCGCACAATGGTGTCCAATGTGGTGCATACAAAAAAGTTCTGGATAACACAGCATTTGTTATGGGCAGGCGTTGTGCTTACCATAAGGTAAACTTTTCGCTCGTCTCATCACTTTCACCTATAAAAAAGTGACTGTCAAATAAATATATTGTCTGCTTATTGCGTCAAAATTGGTACTTTTATATTTTACCTTCCCTAACATCATGTGCAGACAAAATGTCATCCAGTAATTAAAGTACTTGACTTCTGTGCTGTCTCAATCCAGATAACGGATTATTGTCGTGTGGTGGTGGCTTAAGAGAATCTACTACCCCAACTCATCCTGTGGGTGTCGTAAAAGTCGACAGAGGAAAAATAATAAAACCAGAACCCAAAATGAGAGCTACTGGCTTCTGTGGCAATCTATGGGGGAGGCCGTTATTCAGCAGTGGACTAGTGGTATGCTGAAATGATGATGATGATGTGTTCCTTTGTATATAATATATAACCTTTGCTTATATTTTTGGGGGGCAAATTCTTCAAAAATTGTTAATAACGTTACCGAAGAAAGTGATCATTACTTATCATTACTTTTAGAATATTTATAGTAAAATCACCTACAAGGACAGTAAAATCTCTCATAGAGAAAGACCCGAGTAATTCACCTAAAACTTCAAAAAATAGGTGGCCTATTTGCACTACCGGCTACTAACTTTTTACCGCCCACATTCAAGCAAAGTAGATTTGTTCTACTGAGGCGGTAACAGGGTGAACTAAGGTACGTGTAATTATACCATATTTTATATGAAAGCCGACTTCGTATTCGCAAGGGAGCGAGGCGTGTCGCAATCGGCAGCTAGGCACCGAAGGCACACGACCTGTTTCACCACCTCGTTGCCAGGTTTCGTTGATGGCTATGATATCTACGACATTTCATTCCATTGCCATTATAAAGTCGGCGTGCCTATTTCCAAGAAATCCTGAGCTTAAATCCAGTCTATAATTTAGTCGAATTAATCATCTTATTTTTAATTGTTTAATTATATGTTTTATAATATTAAAATCTAGAACTAAACCACAGACGTCACAACAAAAAAAACAAACGTTTAGTTATGTTATGTTACAATAAAGTTAATGTTACAAAAAATATCATATATTTGTTATATATAGCACTGTTAAAATTGTTAAAGGTTGAAAAGAATAATAACTTTAACAGTTTAATGAGTCCACACCATACATTTAACTGTACCACAACCCAGAACATTTAAGGCACAGCTAACGAAACAGGCACCAAAAAGTAAAAAGGAAATTATCGAAAAGAAGTAATTAAGTAAATACAGACAGATAATTACATTGGCTAAACTAAAAATGTGAGTAAAACGAGGTAAAGGCCAGCAAAAAAGTAAATAAAGACATACAAGCCTTACTTTCTATTAAGCCTCTTCGAGAAAAATAAACACTTCAGTAAAATAAATCCATATCGGATTACAGATATATCTCTTATGAAATATAATATATAGAAAAAAAAAATTCATCACATGTAGTAAAATAATGTACACCCTTTTTTAAGTTTGATAAATAACTGAATATTGTACCGATAATTACTATCTTAAATGGTTATACAAGATTGCATATATGTACGAGTACGTTTAAAATGCTCTCATACTTCAATTGTTTGGGAGCACACAGTCCCAACTTTTGAGTCCATATGAAAAATCGGTACGCAGTTACAGTTATCAGCATAATATTTATTTTAAAATATTCCTAGATGTGCTAGGATTGGTTGGATTGATTCGCCAACACAAAATAGTGAAACATCCTGGAAAAAATATTGCTTTTACGATATGTATACGTTCGCCTGATGGCAAGTGCAATGTTTGCCCATAACATACAGTGTCACCCTGAATATTTCTGTGTGGCACCACACTGCGCCCGTCCCCCTGAGACATAAGTTCTTGGGTATTATATACCCAGTAATTACACTAGCTCTCAGTGATCTAAAGACCGAAACACAGTAAAGTTTGCACGGCAGAATAACTGGCCCTGCGGTGGTACCGACCTAAATGGATTCCTGCACAGGAATCCTAACTTTATAGGACATTTTTGTTCTGCTGTTAAACATCGAAAATAGCAATAGCTTTATACTATATTATTTTTTCTTAAACTATACTTACGAATCCGTTTACCTAAAAGTTGGTTCTGAATTTAGATTACTTCAGCTAGAAAAGCATTATCAGCAACAAAAAAGTGGGTGCTTAGTAACCGTAATGAATTATGCAGGACGTTTGATACTCGTAGTATGTATATACATAGTATTAACTTAATGCAAGTAAGCTCTTCAGTTTCATTTTGTTACAACTTATTCAAATTTGTCTTTTACTACTGAATTTGTAAAAATTTTATATAAATCAAAAGTGATAGTCATAGTCAGCCTGTCAGCAGACCACTGATGGGCATATACGTCTACTATGTTTGGATCTTTTGGAATAATCGTCATATTTAGCATCCGGGTTGACAATGAATGCACCAAACACTGACGGTGAAATCTTAAACGCTGCTGCCGTCCCCGTTGTAGCAGATTTAGATACAGCATTTATTGGAAATAATATTTTTTTTATTATTATATTGTGCCGTGTGTTAGCGGCTTAAGAAATTTCTACCATCTCATCCCGTGAGTGTTGTAAAAGTCGACTGAGGGAAATTAAAAACTAGAAGATGGACAGCAGCATCTACCTGGAACATCAACAGCAGTGGTCTAGTAATAGGCTGTCATGGGGATGATGATGATGATGTTATATTCCTCAGTCGATTTTTAGAACACCCTCGAGCAGAGTCGTCCTACTAAAGATTTTTTTAGTAGCTGCATAAGCCTCTGAACGCTACACTCTCCGTAACTCACCTCACAAAAGTGAAGTAGAAGCGTTACTTTCAACCTGCAACGTGGTTATGATCTATTATCCTTTAAAATGCCTCATCAGTTAGCTTTGGGTAATGGTTTAAACCGTGTACAAGGTGTAACATAATAAATGAAACATATGAAATCGGCTAAATCACTGATTTAATTTTAGTTTTTTTTTTTATATTTACGCAATTTCATTGAAAATAAAGTAAGACAATTACTTAACACAAAGTCGTCTATGGGGAGAGTTAAAATAAATTAAGACTAAATGGAAATCAATGAATTCCTTGATAATTCAACTTAAGTTCCGTTCGAAGTTCAGGCACGCTACAATTTATAAATAGATTAGCGCGAAACTATCCTAAATTACTGGATTTTATACGAAGAATTTGCTTCGTTTAAATTGCCAAGCAGAAAGAGTCCGATTAAATCTCAAAATCATAAATGACTGTATATGTAACTTTAATCTAACATATAACTATAATTCATAATAAAAATTAAAAATAAGCTGTAGTGCTGTGGAATTCGCTTCCGTTACACATCAAAAAGGCTCAAAGTATTAAGTCCTTTAAAAAACAAATTTAATATTTTTACTTTAAACAATAAAAGTAAAGTAAGTAAAGTTTCAGCCTATAAATGTCCCACTGCTGAGCACAGGCCTCCTTTCATTTCTGAGAGGGTTTTGGAGCTAGGTAGAATCCGCCACGCTGCTCCAATGCGGGTTGGCGGACTTCACATGTCATCGAAATATTTTTTATTTCTCAGACATGCAGGTTTCCTCACGATGTTTTCCTTCACCGCCGAGCACGTGGTAAATCAGCACTTAAAATTGCAATTAACAATTTTAGTGGTGCCGGCACCGAGAATCGAACGCAGGTCACTCGCGTACTATGAAATTTAAAGCGAGCGCTTAGCCCCTGAGCTACCACGGCTCTTTACTTTAAACAATGTTCTGTGTTATATATTTATGTATATGAGTTTTATTTTTTATTTTATATACTGTTTATTTTTTTTTCTTTTATTTACTACTTCCTTCTTTACTACTGTGACTTCCTTTTTTTCTATTAAAAAAAAATATTGTTTATCGAAGATTTGCCTGGAAGAGATCACAGTTTACCGATAAGGCTACCTATTGTATAAATATGGTTACTATTTTAATGTAAAGAATATATAAATGTAAATAAAAAAGAGTATTAAAAAGGGTAGGTAGATATAATTACAATCAGTTAGTTTCAATAAAATCTCTATCCTAACTCTATGATAAATAGCTTTGTAACCCTTAGTGAAAAACAGAAAACAGATGTTATAAAATAATTGTAGTTTATATAAAATTGAATTCTCTTCGCCTATATTCAATCCCTTCGATGAAATGATAATGGTAATACTTAAGTGGTAGTTATTAACTAAGTAAGAATAACCTTACTAATACCTCTGTATCTATAGTAAACTGCATTTAAACAGTTTCTATTAAAAATGCGTAAAAACTGTTGTTTTAAGCAGTCGACATAAAGCGATATAAATAAGAGCGCATGGTTCTGGCATATAAGGGATTGCTGACAATGACCCTAAATAATTCCACACTGTCGCTATTACCTCGCAACCATGAGTCTCTTGCCGATTATTTTATTGTTATCAATATATATCAACTGTTTCATAAAAGGAAAAAAGAGCTTACTTCTTAGGGTTCAAAGTTTTCTTTTATTCTAGATTAATAAAAAGGGGAAAGAAAACTGTTTAGTTTGTTACAAAAGTCCGATTAGAAAGGTTAATATATTCTAGAGAATACTGAATAATTCATTTCTGTTCTTGTTATAAGACTTTTTCTGCCTTTGTCGATATCACTTGACTTTCATACAATATTTATACGAAAATGGTTATGTACCAGCAATTTCATAAAATCGTTGATTCGACAAATGTTTGTGAGAGAATAAAAAATCGCGTGTAACTCAGAACAGAAGTGAAACTTATATATATATTAGAAATTTGATTAAAATAAAAATTAATAAACAGTAATTAATAAAAAATTTCTTCACTGTAAAATAATTGCACTAAATAAACAATTATTAATTGATTGATAAATATTAATTAATATTAATAGAAACGTTGCGCGAGAACACTGCACTCAAATTCTACTTTGCCATTTTACTCTCATCGCGCCCAAAGAAGTTTCATTTCAAAAACATACAAAAACAGTAAGAGATTGCATTAAACCCTTTAAGATGTCCCTCTGACTGATTAAACTCAAGACGCCATCTTCCGGTAAACAAACGAAAAAAGAATTCATCTGCGCTAAAAATATCCAAAGTTTTAATCAGGGCATATATACATACATAAGATCACGAGTGTATCCCATAAGGGGTAGTCAGAGACTGGGCACTCACTGCAAAAACAGATGACTGCCACAATCCACGTTTCACGAAAACAATATAATGCACTTGGTGTGATAGGTGGTGAGCCCATCGTCACCATGCGTTGTTGGGTGCACAGTGCAGTTTAATCCCTTATTCGCCTTTTACGAGATCCATTGGATGAGATGGAGTGGTAGTATTCTTTTAACGAGCCGCCACCACACGGCAATATAATCAGGGCATATGATCATAAATACGGTTCATAATTCTAAGAGTGATGAAACGAGCAAAACGTTCACCTGATGTAAAGTGCAACGTCTGCCCATAACAAATGCAAGGTCACCCAAAACATTTCTGTGTGACACTACCCTGCGCCCGTCGCCCTGAGACATTAGTTCTTACGCTAGCTTACAGTACCCTTCAAACCGAAACACAGTAATGTTTGCACACTACTGCTTCACGGCAGAAGAACTTGCCTTGGGATAGTACCTACCTAGACGGATGAAGGTAAATTCATAACAATTTCTAGTGCAGGGCTTAGCGGGGAACAAGAGCTTAGCGGTGATCACTATATACCCCATTGGTCGTAGCGATACAGTACAAAAACTATCGCAGTATCGACGCTTCAAGCTACGCTAAAAGGTAGTTTTACCCTTTCTTTAACCTGTCCCACCATTATTCCGAAGAACTTCAATCAGGTGGAGTCCTCCTTATTTGGCAACGGAATTTCTTAAGTCAGTATAAAGTTAACTTATTAACATCTCAGCTTTTAGCTTCGTATTATACCATACAATTATTCCTTTGATACAATTATGCCCTTATCTTGCAAAATACTACATAGTTATCAGAGGACAGGAATATCGGGCCTAGTACAAAGCTATTTTTTTGTGTTTATTATGATTACAATATAGTAGGAAATATCAATAATTTTTAGGTACAATTATTATAAGTATAAGCTATTTGATTTAAACTTAAAAAAGTAGACTTGGAATTCTACTGACCACAGGCCTCCGCTCATTTCTGAGACGGTTTTGGAACTGGGGATAGTCCGCCATGCTGCTCTGATGTAAGTTGGCGGACTTCAATTGTCGTCGAAATATAACATCGACATGTTGGATGTTTTCTTTCACCAGTAAGTACTTGATAAATCAGCACTTTAAACTGCAATTAACAATTTTAAAAGTACTTTACTGAGATCTCTGAAAAACTTTTTATTGATATAACCGCATATACCATGAACATCAATTTACAAAATGTTTACATACAATTTCAAATATCAAATGTCAAATAAGTAAATAAAAATAAAAAGAAGTGTGCAGTTCACACGCTATAGAAATGAAACCTTCCGGAAACTAAACTTCGAAAGTAAAATGAGACGAATGCAGAGTATCAGGAGCAGAATAATTGTAGGATTTATTATTTACAATATCGTTAACAAGCTTAAAAATTATTTTCCATTTTATTCTTAAATACATATTATAGTAACATATTATACAGACTTCAAGGTTTTCAATTTCAATAAAATACACCAATGGCTTACGGTAACTAAAGTATGAAATAAAAGCTTTGGTTTTGATTTGATCAATATATCTTTAAAATACAGCGTCAATTACTGTTTTTGATATTGTTTTTGAGTGAATGAGAACAAAATCTAAAAAGTAATTGAAGGTTAGGTCGAATTCGAAAATATAATATAAAAGATAAATATAAAAAGTAACTAAATAAAGTAAATAAATATAAAAAATAAATACAAAAGAAAACTTTGTAAACTATATTTATTCTATCTCGTTCTATCCCAGGCTAAATCCTATAGATGTATATGTTTGTCTCTTTTTATTGTCGATGTTCATTTCATCGAGTTTCAAATCAAAGCAGATTCTAAAGAAGTTATGACTTCAATAATTACAATTGTATGGTTACAGAGTCGAGGTAGTTATGCAATCTGTATGGTGTGTATTGCCCGCTCCTATCCCAAGAAACATCTTCCGTGTGAGGTCCAATATCCTGAGAGTCCTCCATAGGTGCAAAACATCGACATATCACCGATGGTGGAAAAATTACTATATATTAATGTATTAATTATATATTAAGCTAGGTGTGCCCCGCGGTTAAAAAAGTTTAAAAAAGCCGAACCCGATCGATGATACGAGTATACATATATACTTCCCAATTTGAATAGGATTTTGAGATTTTTTTTGCGCGGAACACTAATTATTTTCCAAACATTAAAGTAGTTACCCGCTATAATATCAGCTATCTGTCAGTGAAAGTCTATTCAAAATCGATCCAGCCGTTTAGGAGATTAATCGGACCAAACCGACAGACAGACAAAAATTTTAAAAATTGAGTTTATCTTACATAAGTACCGTATATACTTTCATGAGCATTGAGTAAAAAGCTGTTATTTTGTTATTACAAACAGACACTTCAATTTTTTTTATTTGTATAGATTAGTCTTAGAAGTGAGCTCCGTCAAAATAAAGACGTACACAATTTTAATTGTAGTTGTTAAGAACTGGCTTCCGGTCCGTCGCGATTTAACTAGGTAGCTTCCTCAACTTAAAGGCATTGGGCCCTTGATACGAGTATTACTAGACAGACAGACTAGGTTATGTGTTCCATCGGGTACTAGAAAACGTTAGTCTTATTAAAATGGGCTTATTGATAATTTTTATTCAACAAGAATAACTAAGCATTTTTTGCTTATACCTAATGTAACTGTATATTTATTTGTTAAAGTCGTGAATATTTTGGTTTAAATATTAATTAAATATTTTAATTATAAAATATTAAATGAATATTTGTAATTTTTATTAACATTAGTGGAACGAAATGTTTAATGTTGTTATTTTAAAATATTTCGTATCTTAACAAAAGTACGGTAGGATACGAGTTTTGTTAGAGGTCGGCTGTGTCGAACTCCTAGCTTTGTAAGTTAAAGTAAGTAAACCTATAGCTTTGTAAATGAAGAGAGCAGAAGTGTGTTTAAACCGCTACTTAGTTAAACTAAAATTTCACGAAGTTAAATTATTATTCCATTGAATTATTTATATTCCATTTTCGTCACAGCTCTTACAAAGTCTAATTTACCTCATTGTTTGCTTAATTTCGGCGAACATTGTTATTCTTTGTCAAAATTAAAACGTAACAAAGCTGAAATTAATTACACTCTACTTAATTAGTTACATTGAAAAATAAGCGTAAATGCTAACACGTTTTTACTCATTTACTCATTTTAGGTCATAATTATGGCCCCACTGATTTTCGACATACGTACATACATACTGTCACGCCTTTTTTCCTTAAAAGGGGGTAGGCAGAGGCTACTCACGAAGTCCACTTTTCACCTTCGCGAGAAACGAGACGTGACGGGTGGCGAACCACATCGCCGCCACTTTGCTACGAGTCAAAAGATTCTTACTCTCCATTCCGTTCCCACGAGCATTATAATTACAGCATTGCATGTTATGGTGTTGTTCTGCACGAATTATGGTTGTTCGTACAATACCTTAGTCACCTCTTATGAAACCTTGGTAGGAAAGTGGTAGATGCAATTCTACTCTACCGGTTCTGAGTAGATGTAATTCTAGGTATAAACCACTATGTTATTTGCAGTCATTACAAACATGTGGTACAAATAAGGACGATATATATCATACAATCAACTCAATAATTGATATTAGTGAGAAGAATTATTACGTCAAATTTATATTTATATTGATACATCAATTATTATACTCTAGGTTTAGAGAAGTATAAGATCTATTAAAATTTAATATTTTTCAATTGTCGTGATGCTAACGTTAATCTTTACAGAATCCGAATACAATACCGGGCCTGGGTTGAAGCAACGGCATTCCTTGATGTAAAATAATGATTTTAAAAAGATGTACAACTCTGCCGCCAGGTCTTCAAAAGAGTTATTTCCAAGTCAAAGTTACATATTTACAAACATATTTGCCCAAATTAATGCAACGTTTAGACATGAAGGCTCCGCATTCAGTAAGATCATGCGTCGGAGTTTCGTGTGCTACAAAAAGAGTCTACAGACTTTCGAGCCGCTCATGCAGAAAAGCACATAACTTGTTTAAATGAAGTGTCTAGTCAGGGCACTGTTTTTTTTTATAGGAGAGGGGGCAAACGAGCAAGTGGCTCACCTCATGGTAAGTGATCACCGCCGCCCATGAACATCCGCCATACCAGGGGAACTCCGAATGCGTTGCCGTCCTTTGAGGAATGAGTAGGTTCTTTTCTTGAAGGTCCCTAAGTCGTATCGGTCCGGAAAAACTGCTGGCGGACAGCCTATTTCACAAAGTGGTTGTGCGTGGCAGAAAATTTCTGGCAAAGCGCACGGTCGTTGACGATTCGAGCCGCTCTTCGTTGGATTTGGTCAAATGGAAGGAGCTGGCACTGGTGTCGGGGGCACACCCAGAGGTGAGAACAGTATTCCATGTGCGGCCGAACTTGCGCCTTGTACAGTTGCAGACGATGGGCCGATGTGAAATACTGTCCCGCTCTACTGAGCACGCCAAGCTTTTTGGAGGCCAATTTGGCCTTCCCTTCCAAGTGACCGCCGAACTGAACGTCGCTCGATATGTCAACGCCAAGGATTCCGATACTAGCTGAGGCGCGACAAAATCGCAATAGCTTGCTAGTCCTCTTAATCGCGCCGCCCAGTCTCCCAGTGATTCTCCTGGACTTCTAGTCCCTCCAAAAAAGTTGGCCTTATCTACGAAGGAGCACTGCTTCGGTTTGAAATGACTGTTGAGTATTTGAAATAGCTCGTTGTAAGTTAGCGATTCCACCGTGTTAGGGTACGCTAAGTTACGTGCTAAGCGGTAGGTTTCATCGGTGACATGAGTAAGCAGGATACCACTCTTAATTTCTTCTTTTGTCACATTATTTATCCTTAGCAACTGTGTTAATTTCCCATAAAATATTGACCATTCACTTGTTTTGTGATCGAACACAGGCAAATTACCTAAATACGACATATTTTTTTTTTGCGCGTAGGTAAGTACAAAATTCGTCGCCAGTAAGATGTATTGAACAAAGGAAACAACCGTTTAGTAGCGAGGCTAGTTTATTACTGGCTGTGCTGCGCACCTGCAATACACATCATGATGTCCAGAGAGAAAAGTGTTTTGCGCACTGAGCTCTGCCAGAACCGGATGTCTGGCATAGAGTACTCACACCGCGGTATGGTTGGCGGCAAGTTCTTCCTGTCATCGAGAGTCGAGTTGGACGCAAAGAGAGAGCCTAAAAGATCGGCCTTCTCTTTTGCGGCAAAGGCCAGCAAGTCGTCCTCCCTGTGCAGAGATGGAAGCGATGGTTTACAGAAGTTTCCAAAGACAGCCTTGGCGAGTGACCAGAATGCACGAGTTCCTGAAGGAAGGCGAACTAGTTTCTCGTCAATTCTGCCGATGTGCTCATACTTTAACTTGGCAATAACTCTTTTGAAGGACCTGGAGGCGGAGTTGTACTTCTTTTTATGATCGCTGGTTTTTACATGCTGGGATGCCGATGCATTAGCCCAGGCTCGGTAACACTCCTGCTTTTGGCGTGAAGCCATTTTGCAGGTGCGACCAAACCAAGGTTGGGATCTGCCTCCGGTGGGCACTACAGAGGACGAAACAAAAAGTTCCATACCCTGAAGCACCACATCGGCAACAGACCCCGCAATGGCGTTAGGATCATCCAGCGAAAAGCACAACTGCCCCCATGGGTAGGATGCAAAAAAAGATCGCATCCCATCCCAATCTGCCGACTTATAGTGCCATACACGGCGGCAGCTTGCAGATCGCGACTGCAATGGGCACGTGAGAGGCACCGTATTCCGATTCAGACAGTGGTGCGACGAACCCAGAGGAGCACCGACGGAGAGATAGCTGTCCGGATGAGAAGTCAGCAGAAGGTCCAACAGGGAAGGTATATGATCCTCCACGTCTGGAATTCGCGTAGGCGATGTCACAAGCTGTGTCAGATCATATGCCAAGGCAAAGTCATAAACAGATCTCCCCGCATGATCGGTGATACGAGATCCTAGCCATTCGGCGTAGTGGGCGTTGAAATCGCCGAGTATCACGATCTCTACGGATGAGATCTGCTGCAGCACGGAATCTGTAACCATCTGGATGTGGTCAATGAGTCGGTCAGTTTTCGTTTTACCGCTATGGGACCTATAGAGGCACCCATAGACGCGAGGATGGTCTTCGCTGTCTATGCGCGGACAAAGGATGGACAGGTCCGTACCTTCAAGACTGCCGAGGCGTCGAGAACATATATCCTCTCTGACCTGACCTGACCTGATCCGTGGCACAAAGTGGTGTTCCAATTTGTACAGTGGGGGATTCTCCAGGACCGCTGGTGCTGGTACATTTTGTAGGGTAGATTTTGTAATACCGCTACCATGTTGTTATAGGGGGAGGGTGAGGTGGGTGGGCCTACGGTTACCTCCACTCACCAGGCGAAACGCAGAAGTATGTTTGTACATCTACTTCACGCCGGTATTCTGTGAGGTCGTGGTACTTCCCCGGTCGAGCCGGCCCATTCATGCAACAGCAAAAGCTGATGCGTGGCTCTACCACTGTTAAAAATTCATGAATTAATCAATAATTCATGAATTATACTAATCCTAGGGCTTCTGAAGAGTATTTAAGTCTGGTGTATTTGACCAGATTTCAAAAGATTTCTTCGCGTAAGGGTTTTCTAGAGTCAATCAGGCTAAGCTTATCTTGGGGTTCTGGCACGTGGTCGTAGATCAAGAGGAGTCAGGCCTCCAGTTGTTCTCGACTTTGTTGCATCATTCCTATGCAGAAATACGTCTAGGTAGGTACCACCCCAGGGCCAGTTATTCTGCTGTGAAGCAGTAGTGTGCAAACATTAATGTGTTTCGGCTTGAAGGGCACTGAGAGCTAGCGTAATCACTGGGCATATGAGACTTAAGAACTGATGTCTCAGGGTGACGGGCGCATTGTGGTGTCACACTGTTTTGGGTGACACAGCATTTGTTATGGGCAGACGTTGCACTTACCATCAGGTGAACGTTTTGCTCGTTCCGTCACTTTTATCAAATAAAAAATAAAAAAATGGCGTATACTACTGTTGGTCTCACGATGGTACTGTACAACCTTACAGTACAAGACTATCCTGTGACGTAACTCTCAATGGTTTCCCACTGTTCGACTGCATACGTCCAAAGCTGTTTTAGCCTCCTGGTATATATAGTTTATATGCAAGATACCCGGCGCCCAAGCGGGTACTGTGAGAAGACCCGAACGTCAAAGAACAGGCTTTGGCAGGTTGACATTTCAGTAGAAGTGTAATCTCAACAAAATTACGGACACAAATCCAGAACTTTTTATAATTATACATGCGCCAATGAGCGTGTGTGTATGCAACAAAGCCCTTACTTATTTCTCTACGAGATCTTTATGCCATACAAACTTTCCATTTTAGTCAGACAACCTCTGCACAGGACTGATAAAAGATGAACAACCAAAGTATCACTGCACATCAAGTATCAATTACCATAGCAAGTATTACTATCAAAAAGTAAATACTGCGGTAGCCGTTTCATTGTTCAATAAACGAATTTATCTTAGAAAAACGAATATACTTAAGTAGAGAAAGACACAGTGCTTGTTAAACCTTAAATATTAAATAAAAAAGGAGAAATAATGAGATTTATACTTGACAAGTAGACAGTTATCTTGATTACTTTAATAGAAAAACATATTATAAAATTGTAGTTGTAACATGCTTTATGTCAGCTTAATGTAACATTGAAATATTGTGCTTAAATTTTGAATAATCATTCTGCGATGTGTTGTGAAATACCACAAGTAATAATGTTAATGGAATTACCAACGAGTTGTTTGCCAATAAAATATGAAATGAAGTTGCGTTCAATTGAACGAAATTTCGACATTATTTGTGTTTCATTTTGAATGTCGGAAATTTGTATACTTTTTGAACTATTTAAATTTATACTGTAGTGAAACTTTTTTGGGCGCGATGATAGTAAAATTTCTGGCTGAAATTTGAGTGCAACGTTTTCGTGCAACGTTTTCATGCAACGGTTCTGTTATTCTTCATTAATATTTATTGATTATTTAATAACTAGTTGTCGCCCTGTGGTTCAAATTCGATGGTAATTCATAATTATTCTGAGTTTGAATGTAATTGAACTTTGAATAATTATTCGTTGACAACATTTTAAAATTCCATGGCGTCAATTTTAAAATATATGAATGTTGAATTGGCAGTACAAACGGAAACAACCGACAGACAATTTTTCATTGACTTTGTCAGTATGAACGAAAATATTGAATATTTTATTTTATTTTAGCTTCCTTGCTTCTTCTCCATACGAACTTTAAGTATGCCAAATGTTTTGCATACATATATAAGATCACGACTGTATCCCATAAGGGGTAGTCAGAGACTGGGCACTCACTGCAAAAACAGATGACTGTCTCAATCCACGTTTCACCAAAACAATATAATGCACTAGGTGTGATAGGTGGTGAGCCCATCGCCACAATGTGCTGTTGGGTGCACAGTGCAGTTTAATTCCTTACTCGCCTTTTACGAGATCCATTGGATGAGATGGAGTGGTAGTATTCTTTTAACGAGCCGCCACCACACGGCTTACTATCAAAACGTATGAAGTTCATATAAAGGCCGAGAAGGAAAAAATTACCATTATTGATGTTCTTTTAATTTTAATTTAATATGCTAACCTTGCGCTACTTACGCAGGATATAAGTATATGGCTAAAAAAATCCCCACGGACGATGATAACACGTACATCGACCTAGTGTATTTCCGCTTCAATGCACACCCCTACGAAAATTTAGCTCCCTAAATCCTTATCTAAAAAAACGTCGCATTAAGCACAATGTTTTGGTTCTGTATTATAGTGGATTATATATCTGTTCAACCTTCGAAATACCAGTTTACTGCTTATATTTTAGATTGTATTCGTTTATACTCATTTAGTTAATGTTATGTACATTAACTATATTGCTTCCAGCAATAACAAGTATAAATTAACTATATATAGGTATTAAAATAATAATGATGTAGATACAACAGAGCTCAGAGTTAGTCACTTAATGAAACTACAGAGCTCGTTTCACAGATAATTAAAAATAGTTAAATCTAAAACTCAATGAAACTAAAGTGAAAATATTACAAGTGTTAGTTTTTCTTTTATTGGATAAAGTGAGGAAACGAGCAAAACATTCACGTTCACCTGATGGTAAGTGTAACGTCTGCCATAACAAATGCTGTGTCACCCAGAATATTCCTGTGTGGCACCACATTGCGCTCGTCACCTTGAGTTCGTTCATTCACCAACATTTCCTACAACTTTAATTTACTTTATTTTAATCAAAGTTAGCTATTGATAAAGAGAATACTAAGGGGCAAATTGTCTATACAATAGTTAATAAAAATGAAAATTTATATTCATGGTAAATAAATACACTGTTACTATCTAGTAGTAAAGTATTATTCACACGATATGCTACCTAAATTATTTCACGCAATTCCACTTCTCTTGCACCACTTCTTACACCCTTGCAAATTTAATGATCTAATTTACGCGAACGGAACTAATTTATTAACAAAAGGCAGACTATTTCATCGCCTTGTTATGCAACGTGATCGAGGCACAACTTCTTGGCACATGAATTATGGAAATTATGTTCAATAAACTATCTTTAAACAATGCAGTTTACCTCAATAACGTTAAACCTCTATAACTGATTATATAGAAAAAGTATTAACATATTTTAAATGGTCTCGCTTTTAAATTTAAATATATTTTATTAAGCTGATTAACTCTAATAATTTAACAAATTTCTTATGAAATAATGTACAAAATGTATTATTATCCTGTCATAACTGACTACCGAACAATAACAGAAAATGACTGGTGTGGAATCAAAGATTTTTTTTGTATGTGTAGTTCGCTGTTAGACCGGCGGCTTTCACAGCTTCGTCGGAAGAGAATCACCGCTGGCGATGACTCTGAGGTCGGCGTTTATCAAACACTAGCGATCTGCCCCAGCTTCTCATGGGTAGATAGATATTAGAAAAATAAATTAATACTTTATTTGGACAAATAGAACATCAACAATTCTTTACACTAACATTTTTTGTAGCGACTATTGTCATCAGCGGCTCTGCACCTGGTCCGGTAAGATTACGTTATTTTACCAAAATATTTTTATGTTTATGGGAACATAAGCCATGAAATTTTGGCTTAGAGCTTCCTTGTAAACAATATTTGATGTCGTGGTAGCAAAATAAAACGACCGCTCTCGATCTCTGCGCAAAGGGATCCGCGCATCTCGATGCCCATGTCGCATGAAGCCGGACGGCGACGCGGCGTTCGACACCGCGGCCGCTCAATTTTTGATAGAGCGTTTCATAGTTTAAATTAAAAATATATATATTATTAAATTTACATACCACTCTTCAATTGTTTCTAGTTTACATTAGTAGTACTAGTAGTAATGATTTCTACTATGAAAATGTAGTACATTATTTTATTTATCATCAACAGTTTTACAATGAAGATAATATTTAACAAAAATTTTAGAAGAAAAATTAGCAAAAAGTATCGAAAGTAGTAGAGTCATTAAATACAAAATTCAAAACCCTCCTAGACAAGACTGGATTCGGAAATCTATAATAGAAGAAATAACCAGGAGGAATATCCTATGGAAGCAGTACAAACAGCATCCTGAAAAAACAATTAAAAAAAACCTATTTCTAAAAAAAAGAGCAGAAGTTTCAGAAAATATACAAAAAGCCAAAAATTTGTACTATCTCAACGTCTTCGATAATTGCAAGAACAAACCATCCAAAATGTGGAGTTTTATTAAGAGTTTGTCAAATAATAAAATAAAGGAAAACCAGTGTTCTAAGTAAGTTACACGAGACAGATGGTAGGATGATAACCGAAGTAAAGGATATCTGTGAAAACTTTAATGAATTCTTTGCCACTGTTGGTGCAAAATTAGCAGAACAAATCCCATGCAATCTTTCTCATGCTGATGTTATTCACGAGGGTAAGTCTGGAACTGATTCAATCACACTTAATTATTTTATACCTGCAACTGTTAATGAAATTTCACAAATAATAAATAACTTAAAATGTAATACGAGTACGGGACTAGACGGTGTTAAAAATATAATCATTTATGAATTAACAAGATGTGTCAATAAATGCTTACGTCTAGGAATATTTCCAGATAGTTTAAAAATAGCTAAGGTCACTCCCATATACAAATCTGGTTGCAAAACAGACCCCGGAAACTAGTAGCCCGATCTCAGTGCTCCCAATATTGTCAAAAATTTTTGAAAAGGTGCTTTATAATCGCCTTGAGGAGTATTTAAATTTGACTAACTTTATTTATGATAAACAATACGGTTTCAGGCGGGGATCAAGTATACTTTCTGCAACAATAGATCTTGTAACGAACATAAAGCTTAATATTGACAAAAAACAAATAGTGGTATATTTATAGACCTTTGAAAGGCTTTTGACACCGTAAGTCATAAGTTGTTATTAGAGAAACTCGATACAATTGGTCTTACTGAAACTATACATGCTATGTTAAGTGCTTAAGTCTTACTTATCTAATAGAAGGCAGGCAGTAAAAATTGGGGAAACACAAAGCTCTTCTAAAACTATAACATTTGGTGTACCTCAAGGTTCGATTTTGGGGCCTTCGCTGTTTCTGATATACATAAATGGTATTAATCAAATTGGCCTAAAAGGAGACATTGCGCTGTATGCCGACAATACATGTCCTGTTCTATTTTGGACACTCAATAGATATTATTGTAGGTGACGCACAAAACGATTTAAACTTGTTAAATGTGTAGTTTCAACGTTACTTGTTGACAAGAAATACTACTAAAATAAAATTATTGGACATTTTACTCCTTTAATGATAAACAATAAATTAATAAATAAAGCAGAACATGAAAATTACCTAGGTCTTACTTTGGACAGACAACTAACTTGGCAACCTCATATTAATAAAATTAAAACTAAATTAACGTATTTAATGGGGATGTTACGCAGTGTTGTTCGATGTCTACCGCGGTGTGTTCGTTACACGATCTATAACTCTCTGATAAAACCTCATATTGAACACCTAATTGAAATATGGGGCACAGCAGCTAAAACCAACCTGGCCATATTGCAAACTGCCTAAAACAAATTATTAAAAGTATTATTAAACTATGATTATTTAACACCTACACATAAAACTTACAAAGAAACAAAATTAATGAACATATTCAACACCTACAAATATTTTAACTGCGTGATTATCCGAAAAATATGAAATAAAGATATTCACACAAAAATTACATTCACGAAGAAAACTCAACAACATAAAATGAAACTTAGGCGAAGTAATGACATTAACCTGGTGTGGCGAAGTACACACCACGCACAAATTATGGAAAAAAAATATAATGTATGAAGGTTCTCAAATTTATAACAAATTACCTGAAAATATACGAGATGCAAAATCTATAACTACTTTTAAGAGATTACATAAAAATTATTTAATTAATTCAGAACATACACGTTAGTATCAGTCAGTTCCAGATAAGTTAATTCCGTGTTACAGCCTATTGATATTTACTAAACTAGTAATATGAACCAACACTGTGCGCAATTATTGATGTACCCTAAATTTAACTAATTTAATTTTTTTTATGTTGTTCTAAAAAGTATTGTTACTAATTTATAGTTTCTGATTGATATTTGAGTTTGTTGTAAGTTATCAGTAACTATTGTAAGAGTAGCCTAAAATATTTATACATATTCTATTAATAGTAATAAGTTTCTCATGTAAGTGAATTTCATTCTTATGAGAAATAAATTTTACTAAACCCGAACAGTTTTTGCAGCGCACTCCTGTGACAATGACAATGACTCCAATGACTTTTATTAGTAAATTTTTGATGCCTCGAGTTACATAATAGCAATTTTCGTAGCGATCTCAGTATTTTATTTAAATTAAACGCAACTCATATTAGTCGCTGATAGTGTAGCTGTGTATAGGTGAAAGAATTTTTAAAATCGGTTCAGTAGTTTTTGAGTTTATTCATTACAACCAAACAAACATCCAAAAAATCAAATCTTTTCTTTTTATAATATTAGTTTAGGTGATGTAGCTCTACCTAGTAGACATTTGCAGTTTTTTTCAGAATAATAAACATCAATATTGAGATAAGCGGTATTAAAGACTTTGAAAGGACACAAAAAAAAATCTAACACCGGGTAAAATGGTAAAGTTTCCAAAATTTAGTTAATAGAATCAGGCGTTAATTTGCGGAAATCCATTATAATGATGAAGGAAAGTAAATTAATTTGCTAAAATCCGCATGCAAAATATAAAATGGTGTAGGCGGGCGGTGCACTGCAAAAAACTAGGTAAAGTATTTTGAAGCGCACCGCCCGCCCTCCCTTAGTAGCGTGCACAAGCAAACTAACACCGCCACCAGATACCTTCCACCAACCACTGCAATACTACAAGACAGGCTGTATGTCGTAGAGTCTATGACATGATAATTGCTCGTTTTAGGGCGAAACACGTGTCGTGTTCTCGACTTCAGTGGTGTATATTACCTAGTGGTAGTATTGCAGTGGTTGGTGGAGGTTATCTGGTGGAGATTCCCTGTGGCGGTGTTAGTTTGCTTGTGCACGCTACTGAGGGAGGGCGGGCGATGCTCTTCAAAAAACTAGGTAATACACACCATTTTATATTTTGCATTCGGATCTTATCAAATTAACTTACTTTCCATGATTTTTTTCGGCTCGGTTGGCGCAGTGGTTAAGCGCTTGACTTCTGTGCCGCGGGTCGCGGGTTCGATTCCCGCACGGAACAAATATTTGTATGACCTACAGATAGATGTTCCGGGTCTGGGTGTTTGTGTATGTCTGTAAAACGCACCCACGACACAGGAGAAATCCTAGTGTGGGGCATCGTTTTAATCAAAAATATACGGAATGTCTTACATCGTCACAAGCACACTGCTTAATATATGCTATCCCATTGATTGTCTTCTAAAAGATTAATTAATAAAAAAATCATTCATTTTGAGCAAAGTTTTTGAGATTTAATTGTTTATAATTGTTACAGTTTCTATATTACTAAACATTTTTCTGGTCCATATTGTATAGTTAATAATTTAAAGAATTTATTTTTGTAAAAATTTGCTATAAACAGCCTTGCTTAGTTTTTTCTTTACTATTAAATTTTCTGGTCGCTAAAAAACTTCTAAATTAATTTTCCCTACTTACGCACTGCTAAAAACTCACTCTTTTTGTACTTAGTAAAAACTCATTATTTATGTAATTTCTTTGTTACTGGCGAATTTATTGCGAATCTTAGCCTCCCTTGTGTGCTTCCGCTTCAATATACGAGCGAGTCGCGCCCTAAATCCTTACGTTAAATATCATCGCATTCTTGAATATATGCGTTCATGCTTATAATCTGGCCTACATTTATGACCTATCTTTAATCATTAAGAACATTTAACACTTAAATACAATATAGTATAAAACTGATGTGTCATATCTGTCTATCAAAATGGATATACTCGCGACTTAAAAACTACTAAAGCTATTGATTGAAAACTTGTACTTAGCACTTATGGATACAACAAAAAATATTAGTCAAGAAATCTTTCACTCGTCCGGTGTCACAGTCTTATGACTGCATCTTTTACAAATACGTATGTTGCAGATTGCATACCCAAAGATAACTTATATTATACAGTAATTAAAAGAATGTTTCTGAATGTCCCCATGTTAGAAGTAATGGTCTTTGAAGAACACTACTAAAATGTGCCACTCTCCTAAATTAGTAATTACATTTTCTTTACTTATATTTTATCCTTAAATCAGTGTTGTTGTTGTTGGGTTAGACTACTTAAGTATGTGATGATGCTGATCTTCTCTGTAATATGTCTGTATGTATTTCAGGAGGAAAGTTGAAAGATTAGCGAAGTAAAAGATATTTTATTTGGACTATTGATCATTTCTATAGACCCAAATACGAGTATGTATAACCTTATCGTTCTTTATGAAAAAATTGTTTGGAAAACGTGCTATTTGTTCTACCCCACTTATATTAGGGCAGAACTCTACTAAACTCTCTAAAGAAACTCTCAAACTATAGAGTCTGAGTAAACCTAACTGTTTATTATAAAAACAATGTAATTTAAATGTAAATCAAACAGAATCTGAATCTGATTCGCCGATAATTATCCGGCAGATCATTGATTTGTGTCCGACAGAGTAGGATAGCACTTACTACTACAGTCACCATACTACTCGTGGGAACACAATGGGGAGTAAAAATTTCTTGAGTCGTACCAAAATGGCGGCGATGTGGTTTGCCACCCGTCACGTCATGTTTTCCAGGGGGCGTAAAGTGGACTACGTGTATGCCCCTCTGTCTACCCCTTGTATGGAAAAAAGGCATGACTATATGTATGTATGTATCAATCTGATGGACAGGACATTAATAAGACAATTAGTCTGAAAACCATCTCTGAGACTGAAACATACCAATATATAAGTATGTTACAATCTTTAGGTGTAGGCAAAGTGGATATTAAACGCTTAGTTATCGAGGTATTCATGGGCGGCTGAGTGCTGAGAAGCCACCTGATTCACTCTAATAAACTGTGAGTTTTTAATGGGTGATTCATGTATTCTGCTATACATCTCGTGTGATCGGATGGTCAGAGACAGTGTTCAGTGACAGTGGTCCGAAATATCTGGACGACAACACTTCTCGAGGTGCATCATCTGTAAGTGTTGAGGATTGTGTGTCTCACCTTAGAGTAAGATTAAAATAAAATTATCATATTATTGCAAGTTTGTTCCTGTAGTAACCTTGAAAGAGTAATCCATATTTATACTTATTACCAATTGATTCTGGTAGTAGAATTTCTATTCAGGAATCCGTCTAGGTAGGTACCACGTGCGGGTCAGTTATTCTGCCGTGAAGCAGTGGTGTGCAAACTTAATGTGTTTCGGTTTGAAGAGCACTGTGAGCTTGTGTAATACTAGGCATGTGAGATTTAAAAAATTATGTGTCATGGTGACGGTCGGAGTGTGGTGTCACACAGAAACGTTCTGGGTGAGACAGCATGTGCTGACGTTGCACTTACCATCAAGTAAACGTTTTGCTCGTTTCATCACTTTACCCAATAAATTTTTTTTTTATAATTTTTGTTTCAATTCATAAGTATATGATGCAAATAAAAGTTTCCGAGGATACCTCAAAACAGTTACTATTTTCTTTCTAACGAGTACCAGTTTATGCATTATTGTCTAAGCTAAGTGTGATAAAAATCTTCAAATATCTGATTTTTTTGATATTATGAAGATAAAATCATATTTTTTTATAAAAATTACATTAATTGTATTTATAAGACCCTTATTAAATGATGGATCAAAGAAATAACAAACAAACATAGATCAATTACGACAAAATGTCAAACCGCTCTGAGCTCTTCGTATTTGTTAAGCTCTTGACCGTCCGTATTTAAGTGAATACTCGTAGTGCCACATCTGAGCTAGCATTAAACTGAATATTACCTTAGTACAGAGATGCGGTGGAAAAGTCTTACAAACAACATTTAGTGCTGTTTTAAAATTCATTTCAAATATTGATCAACGGCTATTTATACCTCACCTGTCAATCAATATCACCTGTCAAGTAACAAATGCTGTGTCACCCAGAAAATTTCTGTGTGACACACTGTGTCCATCACCCTGCGACATAAGTTCTTAAGTCTCATATGCCCAGTGATTACACTAGCTCACAGTGCCCTTCAAACCGAAACACAGTAATGTTTCCACACTACTACTTCACGGCAGAATAACTGGCCCGGGGGTGGTACCTACCTAGACAGATTCCAGATTCCATAGGAATCCTACCACCAGTTTAAAATATCCTACCACATTTTTTAAAAATTAAACGCTGAACTTTAAACTCCACTCAAACTATGAAAATTACAGTAAATAAGACTAATCTAAACAAAAACCAATCGACATGTGTCTTAAGATAGCAAAGAACTATTCAAAAAGAATGTATTGGTTCCCAATCAAATTTTTATGATTTCGTCTCATTTAAAATATAAAGTTCAACAAAACTCAATAGTTTTATTGCGATATCGTCTCGTTGGTTAAACAATTTCTTCCACAGGAGCAAATTATGCATGAACTATGCAAGCAGAAATTCAAAATTGAATGAAATTGAAAACATTGTAGCTGAGGATAATTTCTTTAATATTTTCGAGATATCTTCTACTTTGTTTATGAGAATATAATTTTTTAAGTACGATTAAGTATACATTTTTAAAGTATAGCACTTATTCATGCTCATATTCCTGTATCTGATCGAAAGAAAAACAAGGTTCTAAGCATAAGTAACGTAAACAAAAAGTAAAGTAACGTAACGTAACGTGCGCGTAAGTGTGGCGGGCTATCAAAATACATCCAATCTCGAAAATCTAATAATTTGTGTGTTGTTTAAATAATGACTTTGATTATTAACTCATAGACAATTACCTCATTGCATATTTAAAATATTTGTGTTGTTTATAATAATATTATGTATACCTACAAAGTCTAAAAAATTATAACATCTTTTAACGCAATTCATCATTTGTGCAATTTAATAGTACTAAAAAGTAATTTTTGACTACAGAATTCCATCAAAGTTTGGCTTTAATCACATTAACTTCTTTTTAATTGTGTAACTATCACACGAGGAACCGCTGCAGTATCGTCGATATCGAGATATATAATCGAAGGTCTATCGTCAGAATATATCTAAAAAGCACCAGTTCAGTATATACACATATATACAGTCACGCCATTTTTCCCATATAAGGGTTAGGTAGAGGCCACTCACGTCACGTCAGCACACTTCTCGGCCTCGCGGGAAACGAGACGTGACGGGGACCACGTCGCCACCATTTTGGTAAAATTCTTACTCCGCATTGCGTTCCCACGAGCAGAATAGTAACAGCGTTGCATATTATGGTGTTATTCTGCACGAATAAAGGCTATCCGTACAATACCTTAGTAGCCTCTGGCGACACCTCGGTAGGAACGAAGTAGGTCTACAATGAAGTACGCGCGTAAGTTTATACTATCTTACACATAATCTGTACTATATTATGTAAAAATAATTTTGTACTATTTTTTCTAAGGATACTTTTTTAAAACTAGGAAAATTACCGTTAAGTGAAGTGGAATACTTGCAGCGTAAACGGACATTGTTTTTTTAATAAAATAATTACATACTTATTATTGTTGAAGCATATACATAAAGTAATAATCAATTATATTACAAAACAGAGGAATAACAAACAAAATATTTCTTGCTCTTAAATTTCTTCATTATTCAATATTAATAGTTTTGTATTATACAAATACCAGTAACTAAATTTTACTTAACGACCGTATAAATTTAACTCCCACAGTTTCTCAAACGACTTCGCGTAGGTGAAACTGAGTCTATGGAACTTCACGTTCATATTTAAATTCACGTCTACATCTCTCCTTAAAAGTCAAGACTACGAAACCTGAAAACTATAAACTTTTCACTTGGTAAGATTTCATATTAGTGTTACGTATGAACGTAGTGGAGTCGTTTCTATCACTTTTCCTCGTATAACGTTACGCAAAAACATTTATGAAGATCACTTATAAGGAATATTTTACTTAGTCGTTTTATGTAATATACTCGTAGCAAGCTTGTAATGATACATTATAATTGTAATAATTTTCGAGACGCGAAAATACTAACGGTCTTATTCATAAAAAATATGGAAGGTTTATAGCCACTAGATAGATTATAGATTACTAATTTTTGACAGATGTTTGCAGCCAAATATATACAAATTTACAGATGTTTCACATATGTAGATATGAAATTTGATTAGGACGATAACATAACCATGTTGAAGTATCCCATAGCGGAATTTAATAATACGTTTAGTAGGTTTATAATTATTCAGTACCATAAATCTATTATAAGTATTTTTTTTTGAATAAGACCATAAGAAGATATGTCATCTGAATTTCACTCCTGAAAAGTTTCAACTGCTTATAAACAGACGCACCAACTAGTATCTGAAAAGAATACCATACAAGAGATGGGTAGTATCTTAACCGCATCTACTCATACATAATTCCGTATTCTATGATTTAACATGTTATTTTGAGATATTTGAGATGTTTTTATAAAATACTTGTTACTTCTAGTTGATTTTAAAACCTTTGGATATCAGTTTATCATTTACAGGTAAAAAAAATAGATCTAAAAATGATGCCCATATTTGCATATACACAGAAAGAACTTCTTTAGTCTATGCTGCTAAATTAAAATATATTCAACTGCTCTTTAAAATTAATAAACCAAAAAGTAAAAAGGCAAGTCTATTAAATATTTAATAAAAGACAAAGTAAAAACAACTCTTTGTTGCCATTTTTAAATAATTGAGATAATTTTCCATGCTTCTCTTCTTTTCATGCAAATTACTAAAGCCATTGTACAATAAAAACTAAAAAGTCGTTTACATTTTATTGTTCTCAGGCTGGCTGTTTTGTTTTGTTTGTTTGCTTACACTATAATGGAGTAACGATGTATCATCTCGAAACTCAATTATTCACACCTCTGTATTTTAAATATACAATATAAGATGTACAAAAATGAAGCGTCCTACTGTATTACGAGTACAATATGAACGATGATTTTGTAGCTTAATTAAAACACCCGTTTCACTTTTCCATTTGTCAGTACCGATTTGCCCATGCTTTGTATGACGCTATGCATGTGCTATCCTCTGCATATAGTTAGTACCTGAGACTGGTCGCAAAACCTGCCTTTTGAAGTGGTTTTGCGGTTGGTCTGTTGCTTTAAACATAGCTAAATCTAGACGATGGTCTCGAAGGCTCTCAAAACGATTGTTTGAATCAAAATTTAATGTTTCAGAAACTCTTTAAAAAGCATGACCTGTTTCTCCTAGTCTCTAGCTTTCTTCTTACGGTGCCAAAACAACGTCAAGAAAGATGTACCCGGTTGGGTCCGTTACATACGAGTAGGACCGCTATCGAATTACAAATAAAAAATAAATATTGGAGGACTGCAATTTAAATGTTCCCGATGACATGAGAATAGAATTCACGCATTGAGTACAAAATATGCTCACATCGCATCGGCCGGTTACCGTCGCCGGGCAAAAACCGTAATCTTCGCAGAAATGTTTGGGCGTGTGTAAAAATTTTTCAATTTGAAGTATATTTCTCACCGAGGATAAACCGAACATTGAAACCTACATAAGACGTTATTGTGATCCGGAATAAAAATAAGTCAATTTTATATCGATTCGAAATAAGTCGAGTCAATGCAGTGAAAAGTTTCAGCCCTAAACATACTACACTAAATGCACTCCTTTAGAGTTTTATACTTGAAAACCTTAGGTATGGTAGCTTAACTTTTCAGCCCTCTCTATTTATTGCACAGAGTACCTTTTAAATAAGTTTTATACTAGTATGCCAACAAAGGCATTAAATTCTCCCTTTGTAATCCTTTTCAATAAAGTGAACAGTGAGTAACCACATATATTTTACTGGTGGTAAGATTTCTATGCAAAATCCATCTAGGTAGCTACCATTCCAGGGCCAGTTATTCTGCCGTGGAGCAGTAGTGTGAAAATATTACCGTGTCTCGGTCTGAAGGGCACTAAGAGCTAGCATAATCACTGGGCATATGAGACTATAAGACTTAATAACTAAAATCTCAGGATGTCGGGCGCAGTGTGGTGCCACACAGAATTATTCTGGGTGGCCCAATTTGTTGTGAGCGGAAGTTGCACTTACCATCAGGTGAACGTTTTGCTCATCTCGTCACCACATAAAAAAAGAGTATTCTGAACTAGAAATAAGCATGGCTTAGAAAGAATAGGTATAAGAAAAAAGGAATTTTGATGCTGAATAACAAAATAGTACAATAGATAAATAAAATCGGCCAACGCGGTAGCGTTAACAAAACTGGTAATGTAATTTTATGTTTAGGTTAAATTTATAAGTGCAATTATTGCCACTTAAACTACTTCATTGTAAATAATAAGGATTAGGCTTGTACAATGTCGTTCCAGTCCAGTAGATACGTAACCGCAACGCACCGAAGCTGTGCAGTGGCATATGGTTGCAAATTACCTCTGGCGGCACATTCTCAAAGCTATTTTCATGATCAGAATTACGTAAGAGAAGACAATAATTTTGATCACATACATATTAATGATCTTTCTTTATTATTTATGATTAAATGGTTAGAATTCTCTTTGTAAATAGCACTTATAATAAAAATTTACAAGGCTCAAGCGAAGTTCTTTTTATGATTTTATAAATGTAACGTGCCGCGATTTTTTTCCGTATAAGATGGACTTCATTTCAAATAAACACTGATAAAGTCTATAAGCACTATTTCTTTCTACTTGCCATATCAATCACCCGATTTTCTGGCATTTGTATAGAAAAACAAAATAAAACGTTTTACGACCTTTGTACTGTGCGAAAATTTGTTTACTACTCGTATGTTGAATAATAATGTTGAAAAATATTTTACTTCAGACACATCCTTTACTGGCGGGAGTGCCGTCTAGGAAGGTACCACCCCAGGGCCAGTAATTATGCAGTGAAGCAGTAGTATGCAAACATCACTGTGTTTTGGTCTGAACGGCACTGCGAGCAAGTGTAATCTGGGCATATGAGACTTAGGAACTGATGTCTCAGAGTGATGAACGTAGTGTCACACAGAAATGTTCTGAGTGACGCAGTATTTGTTATAGGAAGACGTTGCACTTACCATCAGGTGAACGTTTAGGTCTTTTCGTCGCTTTACTTAATTAAAAACCCTTACTCTACGCAGCATTATAATAGATATTTAATATTTATAAATGAAATACGACCATACTTGTACCTTGGACTTGTAAGGTAAGGTTTCAAGCCTAATTTCCGTACAGCCAGTTACACTTACATTTTTATTATCTTTTAAAAAAATTTAAAGCTTTCAATATTATTAAGCATAACCTTTCATATTTTTATGTTATTGTAATACCTTATGGCTGCTAATTTTTAGTCTGTATTTGTATACTCATATTTTTTAAGATAGTTGTGAGGATGTAAGTATTATTTGTACTTTCATATTGCTTGCTATCCTATTCATAGACCAGTAGACGAATAAATGCCTTCACGTCTGCAGTCTATTACAAAATCATTGAATGCTATATACAAAGGAATGTAAGTTCAATGTTAACAATATATCAAATGATTTTTTAGTCGTACTAGAAATTGTAGAAACTATAGTTTGAAAAGTAAGGCTTAATGGGCTGTTTATGTAGCGAAGGACATTAAGTTGTTTAATGTGTCTGTAGGGACATTTGTAAAGATAACATCACAATGCGTTCCAAATTACATTCTCATTGTGCTCGATACTCTGCGTGGAGTTTCTGTATTGAATGTGAATTCTGTATTGAAAATATGTTTGGGCGTTGTACTTGTAATAACGTCGTCGTTTCAGCCTAATATTAGTCCACTGCTGAACATAGGTTTTCCCCAAAGATTGCTACAAAAGTTCTTGTTTTGGGGGGATTTTTTCATAGTTACCCCGCTTGGCAGGCGGGTTGTCAACCGCAGTTTATTTATTCAGATGATCCAGGAAGATGCTGCTGCCCATCTTCTGGTTTTCATTTTCGCTCTGTCGACTTTTACGATACCCAAGGGATGAGATGGCGTGGTAGATTCTCTAAAGCCGCCACCACACGTGTACAATAAGAGTAGGAGGACTTAATTTAAAATATTTATTAAATATATGAATCTTTACTATTATCATTCTATGCATCAAGCCCTAAAATAAATATTTGTTAACAAAAAAAATCCGTCTTGATAGATATAGGCAAAAGCATATAAGTATATTTCAAAAGTAATAATTATAACATCCGGTTTTTTACGTTAAGTTTTCTGTTTCAATAAAGCAATCGATAATATTTGTGTACTTAAAATAAATAAAGAATATATAAATAAATTAAAAATTGTATTATTAAAAATACATCTACACCATTCTTTCATTAATAACTAAAAAAAATTATGGTTAAAAATCAAGTTTGTAAGTACGCATGGGTACCCTTTTCGATTTTCATTTTTGAATCGATTTCATCGGAGAGACTGATTGCTGCTACACATTTGCCCTTTTATAGAACTATGCTCTCTCGTAATTTTTCTTACTATTTGTGTCTCTTATTGTTAAACAAATAAGAGTGGATTCATCTAGTCCCGGTAATGTAAAACCTAATATGACCGCAAGAAACTAATTTAAAAATATTGGTGCATGTTAGATTATGCGGTTACTGAGAATTGAATGAAATATTATGTAATAAAAATATACATATACTTATGGTAATGTATTTGTATGTGTATATCTCGATGTATGTGTAAATGTTTCTATTTATGCGTATGAGTGTATACTACACTCGGCGTCAAAAAAATCGCACATCCGAAAAAATAATTTATGTATTATGTAAATATAACAGGGATATCGACCTCCTGTAAATAATCCCGTACAATAGCCGCGGTGTGGCAACGAGCATTATTATGCATTAACATGAATCCATCACCGACATAACCAGCATACGGGACCACATGTTCCTCCAGGATTTCAGTAATGTACCGACCAGCATTTAATGACCCTTGCCCACGGCCACCCCGAGTCCGGGAAACGCACACAAGTTCCGTTTTCCCGTCGACGGAAATGCCGCCCCAAAACATACACAAGCCACCCCCGTATTCGACGGATTCTTCGAAGCAGGGTTGTGTGAACCTCTCCCCCTGTCTTCTGTAGACCCTTCTACGTCTGTCATTGCAGAAGAGACAGACCCTCGTCTCATCAGAGAAGATTACGGTCCGCCACTGCTCTAGAGTCCACTCGCAATGATTGCGAGCAAACTCTAGGCGATCTCTGCGATACTGTGCAGTAAGTTTTGGACCTTTAGCAGGTCTATGGGCTGTTAAACTCTTTTCGTGTAACCTTCTTCTTATCGTAGAAACACTCACAGATGTTCTCCGAGTTGATGGAAGCTGTTGTTGCAACTCAACAGCATTTGTAAAACGGTTTCGTAAAGATGTCGTAACGATGAAACGGTCAACTCTTTCTGATGTGCACCGTTTTCTTCCAGATCCCGGTTTTCTAACATAACCACCAGTCTGCTGAAAACGTTGCAACACCCGTCGAACTGAAAAACGGGACAAGTTCAACTGTCGAGCAACGTCACACTGCCGCATCCCCGACTGCAATAGGGCAATCACTTGAGCGGCTTCTTCAGAGCTGGTATCCATCTTTACTTGTTCTTACTTGGGTTACTTGTTCACGTGTGTTCACTGCAAAGTCTAAATTACGACTGGCCCATATTTCATCCAGATCGACCCTTTTATACCCTTTTTAGGTGGTGTAACTAGCGTCCTTACTAACGAGCTATTGACAGTGTTTATTTTTGACGCTCTATAATGATAAATGTTTTAATGATTTCATGATTTTTTTATTAATAATGTAAAGCTATTCAAATACCCATTTCAAACATACCAATATTTATATAAATATAATTCGTTTCTAGCCATTACAGCGATTTTTCGCGCAAACTCAGAGAGGTGCGATTTTTGTGACGCTGAGTGTATATATTAATATCTAAAAGTCTATAATATTAGAAATATGTATTTGTTTTAGAAAAAAAAAGCCTGACAGTAAGATTTCTCCTGTATATTTTTATTATTTATTAATATTTTGGACGTAGTGAGTACACCCCATCTCATCACGTGGGTGTGGTAAAAGTCGAAGTAGGAAAAATAAGACCAAGCGATGAGCAGCAGCGTCATCCTGGAACATCTGAATTAATAAAGTTTGGTTGCCAATCTTCGATCTACAGATCAATCGACGGAATCAATTCGGCTAGACAGCGTGCGAGAGCGTCACTTCTCGTCATGTGTATCTGTAAGTCTAGAAAGAAATATAAACAGTACTTTTGTGAACTCTACACTGAGTTAGATGGTATGAAACTGTTGCAGGGGAAATTTGGTTTTCCCTAACGGTTGACAGTTGACAATGTGGCCGGACCATTGCCACTAAATCTTACCTTTAAACTATATTGGTTACTCAGTCTCTAATGTGAATTGCAAAGTTTTAAATTTTATCTCGCTGAAAAACTCTATGCGTAGACTTACTACTCTTTGAGCTGAGTGATTTGAAGAATGAGAAGAAGACCATGAGAATGTATATCTTTCTTATACAGCCTACAGTGAAAAGCCACGTCTTGGGTCTGTAAGTCATCAGTGGTATAAAAGTGTTTAAGAATTTTTTCCTTTAAACTTAAGTTATACTAGACTAGAAAATGTGTCGCAATAATCCTAACGCTGCTCTCATGGGTTGATTAATATTGCAATAATTTATTTTAATAATCTATTTTGTTATATTTAACACACATTAACCAGGTTACTACCGGCAATTTGGAATCTATATATTTTTTGTACGTAAGATATATTTTTTCTACCGTCATAGATAGTTGCTACACCATGTAGACAGTGAATAACTGAAAGCGCATCAAAAAACACCCGTCCACGCTGTTAGTATAATACTACTGCCGTTTCCTCGCTGAGCTGTCCAAGTTATAATGCTTGCAAAAAATTCAGCAAACAACACGAGTAAATAGCCCTGAACAAAAGTACCTTACTACACTGTTATACGCAGTCATCTAGAACTTTACTATATAAGCCAAATAACCTACCCTACATTTTATTCAAAATCATATTTGAATGTAACAATAATACAAATTATACATTATTTATAACAAAGAATCAATATGTTCTACGTTAACCATATAAAATAATAACCATATAAAAATGAGCAACCGTTTCTTTCAAAGTGAAACAAATAAATGAAACGTAAGATCAACGTGTAAAATGTATTTCGCAGGAACGTTTCGTAATTCGCAGGAAAGTTTCAATGAGTCACGATTAAGCGTTATTAAGTGAAAGTACACTCGACAGTTCACCGCCAACATTTCCAAGCTGACGCGAATGTAAGGGCACTTTTCATCTTACGAATGCCCCTTTGACTTACGTGGTAATTAATTAAAATAACGGCGTTTTAAAAAAAATCCGTGATTGAAACAGTTATGCTTTTACTATCATTAAGTTTAAATCCTTATCTCTTAATTAAGGTACACACAAAATAATTTAATTATTTAAAAAAAGTATGCATCACACTAGAGTTTCTCCTGAATCATGGGTGCATTTTGCAGACATAACTTATTTACTGGTGGTAGGATTCCTATGCAGGAATCCGTCTAGGTAGGTACCACCCCAGGGCCAGTTATTCTGCCGTGAAGCAGTAGTGTACAAACATAACTGTGTTTCGTTCTGAAGGGCACTAGAGACCTAGCGTTATCACTGGGCATATGAGACTTAATAACCGATGTCTCAAGGTAACGGGCGCAGTGTGTTGCTACACAGAAATATTCTGAGTAACACAGCAACTGTTATGGGCAGACGTTTCACTTACCATCAGGTGAACGTTTAGCTCGTCTCGACATTTTATCAAATAAAAAAATAAATTAAAAAGAAAAACATAAATTACACAAGCAACAATCTGTAGTTCATACAAATATTTATCCTGTGCAAGAATCGTACCTGCGTCCTACAAGACGCAAGTTACTTAGCCACTTCAAATGACTATCAACCGAGCTAATGTAATTTAAAGTTATATTCAAATAAAATATAAATAGTTAAGATATCGATTATTTAGAATGTGTTTCTATGTTTACTTACAAAGTATTATTATACGCGAATAATTTACATCTGCAAGTATTGCGTGCCATTATAAAATCGGATGTTCTTAAGGGGATATTTGCGATGATCGCCTTACAATTGGTGCCAAATTATACCCGCATTGCGCTTTTCGCTATAACGTCATATATGTCTTGTTGAGTTTTTTTGCTAATTATCATTATATTATTAGTATTCACATGAAATTAACATTCCTTGTATTATAGGCGCGCATAATACGAGCATATAGAAATAGAAAAATTTATTCAGATGTTCCAGGAAGATGCTGCTGCTCATCTGTTATAATATAAAATCTTTAATAATCATAAAATGAAATACTAGCAGATACCCTGTATTCAATAATTTTTCAATCATCAAATTATCGATTTCTCTCTCCAGTCGTATTTTCAATGCTGAGTATCGTACTACATACATGGCCAAGTTATGGATAAACGCGTGCCAAGAGCTCAATCTGATGCTTGCTGCAGTACTCGTTGAATTTTCATTTCATGTTTTCTTAGAAACTTGGGATAACATTCCGCCATTGGTCTTCTGTAACGTAGATGCCTTCTATCCACTGTCGTATAGGATATAGTTGTCTCAATCATCATGCCCTCACCATAGAAATAAACGTTATATACGAACGTTAATACCAAACGTTATATAGACGTTTTCTATGTGTTCGCTCAGTGGTTTCAGACATTTTTGTTGGTGTTTGGCATAATCCAGGTACCAAATGACCGTTAGAATGTATGCGCAACCCCCACAGTACGGGCACTATTTTTACTTTAAGTGAGTCTCCTTCGACGTTTTTGTATACTAAAATGTGAATGTAATATTTTGTTTTATTTATTTGTCGCGTCGGGATTCCAGCTTACGGAAATATCGGGTAAGTGATATGCAATATGTATGATGCAAAGTCAATGAGGGTTACATCTCTACACAGCTCAATTGTAAACTTGCCGTTCGTAGAAATATGCTCGGCATAATAGTATTTCGCTTGGCTTATTTGATAATGACCTAATGGTATTCAAACAATTGATGCGGTCCTGTTAGAATCGGAAAATCTTGTACCTGTAAATATATCATTGATGGAACATAATCGAATTGTTTTACGATTGACACTATATTCTTTAACAAGCTGCCCAAGTGTATTCTTTTTATTTAGTTTAGTTATCATCAGCCGTGAGATGTTGGATAGCTGCTGCATTTCGCATAAATATAAGCAATGAACACCGTACTAACCACTGTAGGGCACTACCTACTAATCACTTCACACTAATCGCTGTACTAAACACAATGCACTCAACACTTTCCTAATCAAAGTGTGTACAGGAATAGAAGCTACAAATATGTTATGGCATTCCACAGCACAGACCAGTAGAATATTATCATGTATTGAAAATATTCAAATAATAAAAATGTTACAACAATAATCGTTTAAGTACAATTCCTCAAAAATACGCTTTGGCAAAATAACCGGATTTTAAACGAGCCTATTATATAATTACGAAATTTTCCTTCTTTTATTTTTTGTCACTTTGAAGAACCCTTTGTTAGGAATAGAAATAAAGAAAATCCTATTGTTGTTACATTTTATTTTCGGTGTTAATTCGTCCATTTTGTTACTAGACTTTCTTTAATGCTATTTCATACAAAATGTATATAAATTGTGATAATATAATAGTAGTACTAGTTCATCTATGATGAGTATAGTTAATACATACAGACACGCCTTTTTCCTATATAAGGGGTAGGCAGAGGTCACTCACGTGGCCCACTTTTCGCCCTCGCAGGAAACAAGACGTGACGGTTGGTGAGCCACGTCGCTGCAGTTATGGTACGAGTCAAAAAATTCTTACTCCCTTTTGCGTTCCCACGAGCAGTTTAATGACATCATTGTATTTTATTGTGTTATTCTGTACAAATAAAGGCTGTCCGTACAATACCTTAGTCGCATCTTATCGCACCTCGGTGGAAAAGAGGAAGGTGATTATCTACTCTACCGGACACCTATCGTCATACTGTTAATGCACAATGCTTTTGACAACTGCGTCACTCAGTGGTCAGCATACATATTAGACCTGCCCATTAAAGTGTTCAAGGTCCAAATTTTAGCCAAAATCAATATTTGTATAACAAGTAAATGACTGGTTTTGGCCAGAATTTAGTGTGATAGTTCAGTATCTCAGCGACTGCATTTGATACTTCCCCCGATATTACTCCACATACAAAAAAGTGAAGTTGTTTCTCGGAAATTTCTCGGGAAGCCCATAGGAAGGAAGCTTTTCACAGAGTCAGTAACTCTTTTATGGGGCAATGTATACGTTTTTACAACAAAATCCCAGAAAGTGCTAAAAGTCTTTCAATCAAAAAGTTTAAATTTTATATTAAACAAAGACTTCATAAAAAGGGTTATTATAATATTAAAGAATACATAGATGATGATAACCCCTGGGAATGAGGTGATCGCCGCCAAGCCATTTCTACATCTTTATAATACAGCTATTGTAATACAGTTATTGTACATTATTTTAAAAATGACTAAAAAAAAAAAGCCCGCTGGGTTTCTTACTGGTTCTTCCCAGGACAGAGGCATTTTTGCGAACCAGTGTAGCTTAAAAAAAAATGACTTTCAATAAGTACTATGTAAATAGTCTATATTGAATAAAAATTTATTCTATTCTATTCTATTCTATTCTTCGAAATAAGCGCTTTGTGCCAGACCCGATAAAAAGCCTTTGCTATGTTCAAACTAACTGCCTCCGCGCATCGATGAGCTAGGTAGACTAGAAGATCACTAGCTGAGCGTCTCCAACGGAAACTGTACTGGCGGTCACAAAAACCTGGTTCTCCTCGAGGTATCCCAACAGCTGGCAGTTTATAATAGACTCCATTATTTTGGAGAACGAGGTGGTGATGGCGATCGGCCTGTAGTTGGACGGATTAGTGCGGTCACCTTTTTTAGGGATCGGATACACTAAAGCTGTCTTACTGGACTGGACGCCTAGAGAGTAGAAGTACCGGAAAAGACATGTTGTGACCGGTGCCAACTCCGGAGCACACATCCTCAGCAGAATAGGGGGGATTCCATCAGGCCCACTCGACTTAGGGATTTCCGGGAAGAATTGAGCTCTGCAGGAACTTGATCTCCAGCATGAGCATTCACACCGCGGGATGTTTGCCGGCGGATTCGCCCTGTCATCGAGAAAAGAGTTGGAAGCAAGGAGAGAACCTAAAAATTCGACCTTCTCCTTTGCGGCATGGGCCAGCGAGTTATATAGGAAGATGTGCAGAGATGGAAGTGATGGCTGACAGAAATTTCCAATGACAGCCTTGACGAGACTAGAATGCACGAGTTCCCGAAGGATTCTGCTAATGTGATCTGACGTTAACTCTTATAATAACTCATATGAAGGACCTGGAGGCAGAATTGTAATTTTTTTTTAAGATAAACTGTTTTTAAATTTTGGAATGATAATGCCTAATGCATTGTCGCTAAAAGCAGGAGTGTTACCGGGCCTGGGTAACACTCCTCCTTTTGGCGTAAAGCTATTTTGAAGATTCGACCAAGGACGATCGGTCCAAAGCTGAGATCTGCCTCCGATGTGCACCCCGGAGGATGGAATGAAGAGTTCCATTTCCGGAAGTACAACATCAGCGATAGATTTAGCAACGGCGTTCGGATTATCTAGCGAGAAGCAAACCCGCCCCCAAGGGTAGAATGCAAAATTTTTATAACAATTTTTGTAGTAATGAAGTAGAAGGCATTACTTCCACATACGCACAGTTAAGCACAGTTCAGTTTTATTTCTTTTTGTCTTTTAATAAAATCAATTTTACGGATTTTATCGCGTTAAATTTTTAAACTATTTATAATCCGACGTTTCGACGTGCTTTAAAGCACCCATGGTCACAAGGAGGACATTTTTTTTCTTTCTATGTTTCATATTTTTTCGCGTATTTGTTATATTTATCTGTACTTGACAATCAACTTCTTTTTTTGTCTTCATTATTTTTCTTGTGTCTAACAAAATCACCTACTTATTTTTTATAAATGTACAGCTGCAATGATAAGGAATTACAAAGTTAAACAATTTAATTTAATTACCTTCCCAAAGTCAAATTATCTTATGGTGTGCTGCTTTCAGTTCCGTCATTTGCGCGAGTATAACAACCACTGATCTCTTTAATCACTCTTTCTCTTCACTAAAATTACGATGATAACATTTTATCAGAAAATAATTTATTACAATCTTACTCTTGTAATTCAGTCCCATTCAACGCTTAGGCGAAATTGATATTTGGTTTCGTGTACTTATTAGATAGACTATACGCGTATTATAAACAAGACATTTCCAAATGCAAGTTACTATTCTAACCATTAAGGTCGGAACTTCCCCATTTCGTTTTGTATGTTAAAAGCATGAAGTGGATGGATACGCTACATATAAAAAGAGCATTTATCACAATTAAATGTAATAAAATGACCATACAAAGAACAGCTATTGGATTACTTATTATTAGCTGTCATTAAAACAGTTATGATAAGAAGCCATTTAGATTGGCGTTATTATAAATATAAACAGAAACAAAAGAAAAATTATATTAAATCACTATTCTTTTTAAAAGAGAAATATCCTTAGAAAAATTTATCAATTTCCTCGTAGCTTACAAATCAAAACTGGTACACATCTATTTACAGAAACAATTTTAATTATACGCTTTCATAGGAACTGAGGATTAACTAGGGGTTGGTAATTAAAGCCAACCAGGATTAACGACCTCTGTCTCATACAATTATACTTTATTAAGTAAAAGCGCGACCAAGCTTGATTCAAAATCCTGTTATTATAATAATAAGTGTTGATTGCAAATTATTTGTTAACATTTATTTTAGAGGGATTAATAGTTTTCATTTAAATTTAAATATTACACTTAATATTAATAGGTATTATAATTGAGATTTATGACTAGACAATTACCAGCAACGGCACACTATAGCGGTGCCAACAAACTTACATGGTGATTCTTCATCCAGGATACGTTTTTTGTAGAATAGTAAGATTGTCTACATAATATTACAAGATATTATTTAGACAATTTGACGGCACGGTTAGCGCAGTGGCTAAGCAATAGGCTCCTGCACTCCAAGTCGTGAGTTTCGATTCTGTACGAAACAAATAATTTCATCGCTTACCGATAATTGTTCCGAGTTGTTGTGGTGTTGTAAAATGCTCCCACGATGCAGGACAAATCCTTATGGGCAGAAGACGCACTTACCATCAGGTGAACGTTTTACTCGTTTCATCACTTTATACTCGTACAATAAAAAAAAAAAGAAAAGTAGGTTAATGAAATTAAAAAATATGTACATGCATACAAAATTTAAAAATATACGATGATAAATGAAGTACAAAAGTATATACAAACATATATATAAATAATAGAATCGTTATTCCTGACTTGATTCAGCCAATTTACTTGGAAAGAGTACACGTTCTTGCGTTTTAAATGAATAGCGATTGTTTGCTGTTCTTATTTCGAGAGTTTTCGAGTGTTCCCAAGAAGAACAGATTAAATTGAACAATTACTTTATAACTGCAGTTCCCGCGGGCTAGTCGATATTTTAAGCCATTGTCGAGTTTAATGTCAACTGTATCGGTAACGTGTATTGATTAACACTTTAGAAGTATTTTCCCAAGTGACTTCTTGCTTTGAAAGTTCACCCGTCTTTCTAGCTTTCCATTTTTGGATCTTAATAATATTTATAAAATAGTAGTATTGACAGCAGAACCTTTCTGGAAAAGGTGAATAAATAAACTGCGGTTGCCAACCCTCCTGCCAAGCGAGGCAACTATTTCCATAATCCCCCCCAAATGAGAGCTAGCCCGTATGAGAGCTAGTGATACTGATACTGAAATGATAATGACGACGATAAGTAATATTGATGAAAAAGATTGGCTATTACATAACCAATGTTTGATCGCCGTTTTATTTTGAACAGCATACTTTAATGTTCCCGTAGTCCGAGTAAACAACGGCCGGATAACAAAAATTACTTCCTCTTTTTAACTCAAATTTTAAGTTTCTTTTTCTTAATCATATCTTATACATCAAAAATTATCTCTGACAAAGTTCCTTAATATTAATTATATTTATATTTATTAAGGAACTTTGTCAGATAATTTCACCGAGAACGTAATTAGAATGCATTACTGCATTTTGTAAGGAGAGTAGTTCGGGAGGCGCTCGAAGCAAGTATTACGCGTCCAACTTGATTACTTCACAAAATAACTAGGGACAGAACGATATTGAAGTATGTTTTTCTCTTCAGTTCTACTCTTTCGTTATTAAATAACTTAATATTAATATTACAACGAAAAAATCGTTTTCAATGGTACAACTTATGCCGAGTCAACTGTGTCTACGGGCGCTCCACAGGTCAATTCTCGGTTAATTTCTATTTCCTGTTTACAATAATGACGTATTTTATAACTACGATATCGTTTTATTTTCTTATATTACTTTCTAATTTTTGTATACAACGAATTGAATAATTCATCATCATCATTTCAGCCTATACCTAGTCCACTGCTGAGCATAGGCCTCTCCCATAGATTGCTACAAAAGTTTGTAGCATCATTTTGGAGAGATTTTGTCATACTTGCCACGATGGCGAGTGGGTTGGCAACCGCAGTTTATTTATTCAGATGTTCCAGATAAACGCTGCTGTCCATCTCCTGTTTTTTTTATTTTCCCTCTGTCGACTTTTACGACACCCACGGGATCAGATGGGATGGTAGATTCTCTTAAGCCGCCACCACACGGAATTGAATAATTATTTATTCAAAAACTAGTACATTGGTTTTACTGTTATCACAATAATTTTCTATTATACCATAAGAATTAAATTTACAGTACAGTCAGTAGCGAGGACTTACGGTAGCAAACCTAACATGGATTTATGAACATGCTGACATTAGCAACCTAAAAACAATAAAAAAATATCAACAATATCTTATATATATCCTTGCGATAATTTTTACGAAAACGAAAAGCAGATAATTATTTCTCTCTTTATACGACATTATTATATTACAGAATCGAAATCACAAAATGGAAGGGAAAGGATGGGTATCGCTGACTGGGTGAACCCCAAAGTCAATATTTAAGCTAGATACAGACGCTGCTCCAAGACTGTTTGTCTTGTGTACTGCGACTCATAATAGCTGAAGGGTTGTTTACATTTCACTATAGAATTTGGAATAACCTTGTTAATGTTTTCGTGTAGGATGTTACGTATTCAAATAGGGTAAAACAATTAATGTGATTTAATAAAATTATTATCACATAGCTTAGTAGAATAATGAAATAATGGAACGTAAACGTATTAGATGGTGAAGGAAAACATCATGATAAAACTTGCACGAATTAGAAATAAAAAATCGACGTTGTGTGAAATCCGCTAATTCGCTCTGGAGCAGAGTGAAGAACTCTTCCTGGCTGAAAAAGCTAAAAAATCAAAAAAGGCCTGAGATGTAAAATATGGGAAGCCTATAAATATCAAATAGCTAAAATGGGATTTTTTAAATATGTGAAGTGAAAGGCAAAACATTGTGATGATGATGATTATCCTGCATGAATAAGTTTACCTGTGTTAGAATTTAAAAATGTCCATTACGTTTGTAGCTCACTTAAGCTTTCATTTTTATTTATTGAAGATATGTTTGCATTACTACACTACATTTTTTAATAACAGTTATAACGCATACACCATGAATTTAAAATCCAAACTAAAAATAACATTGTGTTAGAAAAATTTTAATAAATGTCCCGGTGCTGGCCCCAGGCCCCTATTCAATTTTGAGTACAATTTGAAGCCGGGAAAAGTCCACTAGGCTACTCCAGTGCGGACAAAAAAGTCGATGCCATGTGAAGTTCTTCTCGAACTCCATTTTTTTCTAATTTTACAGAAATGCAGATTTCTTAACAATGTTTTTCGTCACCGCTATGCCCATGGTAACTTTGAATGAACTAACAAATTCATAAATACTTTGAATTTAAGAGATACGCCATAATATTTTCGGTTTTATAAGCGAGGAGTTATTAATTTAAAAGAAATAATATTTTTCATTCTATTCATTTATTCCCTTTGGCTACCAGTTTGTACATTATAATCTACAATTTACGTAAAAACATATATCTACACATAATTTTCTTTATAATGTTAAATATATAAAGTTACAACCATAGTTTCACAGTGATGTCTGAAATGTATCGAAATTACGTAAGTGAAACATTGAATACATATTAAAGTAGTTACTAAATTGAACCAATAAGTCAGTAACGTCAACTAATGTATTACATACGAGTATATGTTGATACTAATGAATGAACATCAAAATAATTTATGTACGTGAAAAATTAAAATGATGTGCTGTAACATTTTTTTATACAATGCAAAAGCAGATGTAGCTTAGAGATTTTATTTATAATCGTATGACAAGTCTTTTACAATTCATAATTCATAAGATAGGACCTAAAACAAACGATTTACATGAGTAATGTATAATAACACAGATTTTTAACAAAACGAGGAAGTTTTTATATAATAATATTGTCATAGAATACTTGTTGGCACTTTTGTTTTTGGGATTATCTACCGATCATTATGATTAGGAGTTATGTATACAGTTACGCTAAAAGGGTTAAGAAGGAAGACGTGATCTGCTCGTTTCAAATATATGGCACAACGTTAAAAATACTTAAAACTTAATGCACATGTATACCGCGCTACAGTTTACGTCACGTTTTCGATAAATTTACCAAAAATTGTTCCAGTCAATGTAAAAGCCAATTAAAATACAATACTATTAAAATTCATAGCACTATGCATTTAAATTTCAATTCACTTAAATTACCGAAAATATAATTTAGCCTTCGCTACTTTTGTTAAATTTAGAAAATGTGGCGTACTCTGAGAACCATATTACCTTTGACTTCCTACGAAAATGTTATCGATATTACAAACACATTAAACTAAAGACATTTACTTACTTCAATGTCACTAATTCACATAAAAAATTATATTTTTCTTTTTCTATACTTTTAATTGATAAATAAAATGATTATATATTTACACTTTATACACCAATCACTTACAGTGTACTGCACAGCTAATTTGTCTATTTGTACTTATTTCATAAAAACATATGAACGTCCAAATATATCACAAACACCCTTACTCTGCTTGCAGCCGACCGCGTTTAACTGAAAAAAAAATAGCTTTTAAATTGTATCCATAAGGCTTGTTGTATATACCTATAGATTTCTATTGGTATGGCAATATTAACTTGGGATGATTCGCGTGTCAATTCTGCATGGCAAACTACGCAATACGTATTATACTTGCCGTTTACTTTAACCTACTACTTCAACGTTGTAATTACTTATTTACACTCGTCACTCGCCCTTCTGCTAGTTACACATTAAAACTAAGACGGCAGGTGCTATGCACTAAATGATTGGCCATCTAGTTATAACACTACTAAACGTATAATTTGGAAGGGTCTCCTTAATTTTATGATAACTTTTAAGTTGGAATGGCATTAAGCTTATTGAGATCAGTTTTGAAGAGAAGTTCATGAATTAGATGGTTTATTGTACTTTTTATAAAAAAATTAAGTTATCATATTAACTAGCTTTTTTACTACACATCGATTTTATTGACTAATAATTTTAAATATTTATATAATAAATTTTTATCACATTAAACACTGTAAGACATTTTTTTCAAAAATTATCAATTAAGGGAAGGAAGTTAATTCGCTAAGATCCGCATGCAAAATATGAAATGGTATATATTACCTTGTTTTTGAAGAGCACCCCCTGCTCTCTCACATTAGTATGCACAAGCAAACTAACACCGCCACCGGGAACCGCCACCAAATACCCTCTGCCACTAGAACACTATCACTAGGCAATATACACCATTGAAGTCGAGACCACGGCACGTGTTTAACTTCAAAGCGAGCCATTATCAAGTGTTATTAACTGTACAACAGCGGCTGTCTGTCCCTGTTCCCGGTGACGGTATTTTGGCAAAGTAACACCTGATTACTACTTACTAGCCGTGTCGTGGCGGCCTAAGAGAATCTACAATTCCATCGCATCCCGTGGGTGTTATAAAGTCGACAGAGGGAAAATTAAAACCCAAAGATGGGTAGCAGCATCTTTCTGGAACATCTGAATAAATAAACTTCTGTTGCCAATCTGCCTGCCAAACGTGGCAACTACATACTGTCAATATCCCCCAATAATGAGAGCTACAAACTTTTGTGGCAATCTATGGGGAATGCCTATGTTCAGCAGGTGAATAGTGATAGGCTAAAATAATGATGAACACCTGATTCTATTAACTATAAAAATTATCAAGTAAATAAATAATATAACTTACATTTGTGCTACGTAAGGAGAGAATCATATTCAAAGGGCGTAGGATCGCCTGTTCTTAAATGTCACCATAACACACCACCTGATATATTTGACACCTCTATTTGACCATCAGTGTCTACCGCTGGAGCCTGTCGTCTCCTAAACCTGAGTCTAAAACTAGCCCAAAGAATCAGTGACATTACAATCAAACTTATAACTGCCACTGTACCTATGTACTGGGCATAATTTCGACGAGTTGCTTGATATGGTGAATATTCCAACTTATCTTTCGGATTAACTGTAAAAACTTCATTTATCGTATTTTGTATATAATTTTTAGTAGTTGTAACCGTATATGGAATTGGGGTCTTAGATAAAAGAGGGGTATTTAGCCTTTTACCAGAAAATTTCTTTCTCCTTATGTCTGTCACATCACTGTAGTAGACAGATTTAAATGTTCTACTTGGTGTAGATACAGGTACGTCAATATCCAAAAATCTGCGATCTATTTTAAACTGGTCATTTTGATTTTTATTGTTATCGAACACTTTTACCAGCTGCGTAACTTTTGTGATAGCGGTTCTATTGTAACTTTCTGGTAAAGATACTGGATTCTGTTTCTTATATATTGTTATGTTATCAGCTGTGATTATATCAGCTTTTTTACTTTCAATTAAACTTTCGTTAATTTTGGAGGCATATTCGTAATAATTACGATTATTTTTAACATCTGTCATATAATTGTCGTGTCTCGAATGACCTCTATCAGTTTTATTATTTAAGTATCCATAAAACCTTAATAATTTATTAATCATTTCAGTGCTATATAAACTTACAGGCGGTAAGCTTTCATTTATGGTAAAAGTTTCTTGAAAAGTACAATTGTACTTAGTTATTTCAGGTTTGTTTTCTGAAGTTGAAAAATAACAGGTTTCTCCATTGGACAAACTTTTATTCCAATTCATCCAATCGGTTAACCAAAGTTCTTGGCTACAATTAATATTGTTACCGTGTAATCTTAGTGTTTTTAGTTGTACAAGGTAGAACAACAAATCGTTTCTTATTTCTGTCAGATGATTCATTCTTAAATCTAAGTACTGCAAACGAGAAAATGCAGCTAAAGCTGCTGAATCGGCCAATAGTTGTCTTGCTAAGCCCGGACTAGATTCTAAGTGAAGCATTTGAACGCTTTCAGGCGACGACATTGGAAATGAACCTACATCTTCAAGCACGGAAATGTTTAAATAGCAAAGCCTTAAATCTCGTAGAGATAATGGTCCATCGAAAGTGCTCGAAGATAACGTTTGAATAGGATTATAAGATAAATCCAACATTTCCAGTGATAATAAATCATCAAAAACATGGTCTTGTATGAATCGAATTTGATTATATTGTAAAAGCAAGATACGTAAATTGGGCAAATTTTTAAAATCCGGAATAGAAATATTTTTCACAGAATTATTGCTTACTGATAAATATTTAAGTTCATCGGGCAATGACTTTGGTATGGAAGTGAGAATATTTTTATTGATATTCAAAAATAAAAGCATTTCAAGTCTACCTAAGGAATCTTCTTCTACTGATATAATTTTATTGTCCGAAAAATCTAATGACTGCAACAAGGGATAACTATCAAGATCCCCGCATCTTATAGCTGTTATTTTATTTCCAATAAGTGACAAAAACCGTACTGAATGTGTGAAAGCTTCAGGTACTTTATATAATCCTATTCTAGATGCATCAATTTGTTGTAATCTACGACCAGTTCCCACTAACAACTGTGTATCCAGTTGTGTAACTCCTAAATACGGATTATCTGTCAATAATAGGCGTGCAAGATTCGGTAACAGTTGCAAAGCTCCCGGTGCTAATTTCCTCAAATTGTTATGAGACAAATCTAAATGCTGTAATAGCCAATTGTTAAAATAGTTCTCGTGGATAAATTCTATGTTATTTCGACTCAAATTAAGGTGTTGTAGATTTTTCAGAGGCGTAAAAACATTTGTCAAAATTGTTAAATTATTATGTGATAAATCTAAAAATTCTAATTTAGTTAATCCTTTAAAACTGTCTTGTAAAATTTGTGTAATGCAATTATTGCTAAGTATCAATTTCCGTACATTTATATATTTGTTTAAAATACCTCTTGTTATAAGCCGTATCTTATTTAAGGATAAATCTATTTCTCGTAAGCTATGTGGTTTAACATTAATTTGAAACCTAATGATATTGTTATTTCGAAATGAAATTGAATATGTATCCAGTAAAGGCAGATTGAAGACGATATCACTTTTATTGCAATTGCTTCCAATATCAGCTCTTACTTCCAAATACGTTTTATTCAAGAGCTTACTCGACTTTTTGGTTTCATCTTCTCTTTTATTACAGCATTCTAGCACTTGATAGTTGTTTGCATTTTCTTTTAAAGTTATGTTATAGGAACATGTTTCACAGGACAACAATTTATTATTACATGCACATATTTCAGGACATGACGATGCCAAGTTTGTGATTTGCCAGTATAATACAATCATTAAAAACGAACACTCTTTCCAAGACGAAGCCATATCTGGTGCCACCTCGATTTATGCTGGATTAAAATATGAATAGGACTGAATTTGATACAACTGCAAGTTATTATTTTTATTCACTGTAACAGCATCGTCGTCTTTGTTAGTACACAAGTCACACATAGTTGGAATTGTAACTTTTCACGAGCACAAACACTTTTAAGTTAGTCCGGTTGCAACCGCTCTTCCGTGACACATATTCTTCGATTGGCGTTTATACTTTGAAATTGTTGAGTTAAGTTACATCAGATACACCAAAAGGTAGCAATTTATTAGATTTTTAAATACACTACGGGCAGACATTAAGCATACATCACGTTCACGAGTGATCGGTATTCGAGCTGCGTTCGTTTCGATGAAGTGGACGCAAGCGAGCGGCTACAATGCGGGCGCCGACTGGTCTGCCGGCGAACTGCGTAAAGCGAGGGCGAATGGTGTAGCGCCGGCGCTCTGCCGCTCGAGCTTACATCCCTCACAACCTCAATTTTATATAGTCAACTGACTTCCACACCGCCACTATTTATGTATGTCATACTCGGTGCTCCCTTATACGTTATTTTGTACAACACAAGTATATCTAGTTATTCGTTATATTTTTCGGTTACTTCTGCTGCGTTTATTTTGTGTTATAATATATCTTTCTTGTTTTTTAAAGGAGTAATAATTTTGACCGCTTCTTTATTACACACTACATATAAACTGGTTATATCTTTCTTTGAAAAGTAGTCCTGAGCTGTTAAAAATTCTAAAAATTCAAGTGTATATTACAGAGTGTATTAAAAGCCCTCATAAATAATCATTACTTCCACGCTCTTAAAATGAGAGGATATGTCAGACGTTTTTACGTTAGACGACATTAGTGGGTAATGAACGCCTGGTATATTTGAGTTATTCCGCCATCGGTTCGAGATCTCGACTTTTTAACACCCATAAAGTCGAGATAAATTATTGGATGACTTAAACTTGACAACAAGGTGAAAATTTATTCAAAATCCATCTACTAAGCTGGTTCGATGACCTTCCTAAGCCTCTAAGCGTCTAAAATTAGCTTGACCTCAACAAAAAAAACCATTTGTAAAATATATCTGTACCGTATTAAAAATAGATTCACCTATCTTACTTTTTATTCAACCCTTTATATTTCAGGCATCTTTACTGGCATTTACATGAATTGCTCCCATGAAAGCCTTTCGAAGGGTCTCTTTATTGGGCTCCTTAATTTAGGTTATTTGAACTTTTCTTGTCCTTCTCCAAGTTTCTTGAGTATGATAACACTGTATATCACGGCTGTCACATAAATGTCACTATCATAGGCTTGTAGCGACTGTAACAAATATGATAAAATTTTCTCAGAAAACATTGTATTCAAGAATTTAAATTACATCGATGATATTTTTGAATGTAATGAATTTGTTGTTTCTTCTTTTTTTTTAATTCGAAATAGTTTAAAAGAGTCGTGATAGCGCAGGGGCCGGACGCTGGCCTGACTCTCACAAAATGCTCAAGTTATTTAAGTTCGATCCCGGTGCCGAAGTCACTAAATATTTTCAGTTGCAGTTTTAAGTGCTGGTTTACCATGCACTCATTGCATACCATGCACTCGTGAAATAACAAAATATTTCGATAACATGGAAACATCGCCAACTTGCGTCAAAGCATCGTGACGGACTCCTGTCGTCACTAAAAATCCTCTCAAAAATGTCGTGGTCTGTGCTCAGCAATAAGACATTTAAAATCTTTTACTTTCATTGTAGTGGTTTAAAAATTAATATTTAAGATTAAAATAGCAGTAGTGTGTGTGTAGTTGGAAAGGAGTTAATTATACAGCTGCTAGCTTCAATGAAGAACTTAGTAATAAATCAGGATAATATCATCCTCTACTTGTCAATTTCCCTGCAAGGCATAGGTTCAACTTAATTATGAGAACTTTATTTAAAATTTTTAATTAACTTCCAGACCAAATTATCTTTTTAATTTTATCAATCTTCTATCTCTAAATAATATTCTAAGGAATCAATCATTAACGAACTTCCTGGCAAACAAAATTCCAAATGCTTAATTTAAATACATTTTACGTAAGGCTTGAATGTTATTCCATAAAATTTAATTCACACATAACATTATCAAAGTAACCGTGAACATACGCTATATACGAAATGATTGCATTTCTCTAACGTTTCCATCCATTTTATGGAGCGCCTTTCCCGAATATATTTATTAAAGTGACCCTCAGACCGCAGACCGCAAGATAAATCATAGTCAGGAAATAGCAGGGTTTTCGCGGTAAACCGAATAAGAAGAGAATTCTTTATATTATATAAATATATCAAGGGCTTGGCACTATTTTTTTTTGTTGTGTCAAATCTCTTTATAATTAACGCTTATTGAGTGTACGAATAAATCAAATTTAATTTATCAAATCTTATACACAGATATTTTTCGATTGAATGATAAATTTCGCATACTAGGAATTGTTTTCAAAATTGTAGTTAAATCAATACTCTGTAATCTTACCAACGAATCATCCGACTTTAAACAAAGGAGTCCCTTATTCTGAAAACATGCATAGGTATAGAATAGTATATCTGAGTTCGTACAAACAGAATTATACAATTAATAAAATCAACGCAAAATTTGATTTAGTTAGAAAATCCATTTCCATTAATGAGCTTCATTTCAGTTTTATTAATAATTTTACCGGTTATCATATTGAAAGATATACAGATTATTTTGTTTAGGTGAAACAAAAAACACAAAATAGTAATTGCTGTTTATCTAACACATCGACAATTACTTCTAACGAATGTTAACTGATTTCTTTAATCATCATCATCGTTTCAGCCTATCACTAGTCCACTACTGAACATAGGCCCGTAGATTGCGACAATAGTTTGTAGCTCTCATTTTGTAGTGATTTTGCCATTGTTGCCATGATTGGCAGGCGGGTTGGCATCTCATCGTCTGTTCCCCATCTCATCGTTTTTCATTTTCACTCTGTCGACCTACGGGATAGGATGATGCGGTACATTCTCTTAACCCGCTACTACACGGCCACCGCTATCACACTTCCAAAACTTCCAAAACGGCCAAAACTGATTTCTTTAATCTTATCTTATTACTATTATGTAGCTCATTTGTAAATTTGAACGCACTCATCAGGAAGTACTAACCCGATTTAAAAATTCGTTTGGCATTAGATAGTTATTAAGGAAGGTTATAGGCTCTAACACTTCTTGCTACGACTTTAAGCAGACACACGCTGAGATCCGAACATTTCGGAGAAGATTCGAGCGTTCTGTGCAGTCATTTTGTCGGCTTATTTTACGCGAATAAAACCGCGGGGCGCAGATAGTTATTAATATAATATTATTAATAGGAGTTCAACTAAAAGACTTTTAGCAAAAAAAAATTCATATAAAATACTCTTACGATTGTCTCTTACAATTGCGTAATTTCAGAATATATTACAAAAATATTTGTCGCTTGACTATTTTAATCACAATAGTATACAAATGGAACCATTTCACCGGACGACGGCAAATTAAATCAACAGTTAATTACATTGTAGGTAGGAAAAATGAGCAACAAAATAAACGCCGGACAGACCAAAGCTTTATAGGCCATTAGTGGGGGCTAACAGTAAACTGTTCCGTGAAACTAAAATTGCGCCTTTGGTGGAACGAAATCGCTGTCATTAGGGTAACGAGGGACCGTTGCTGACGCAGCGGGAGCGTCCGAGGCAACTCTTTAGCTTGCAAGACCTAATGAACTAGCGTACCCTTGGCAGTTGCCTGCAATGAACGAAACACTGATTGCTTATTACCTTTGTTGCTTCCGTATGTGACTGGGAAAATAATTTTAAAGTTCAATTAGAAATGAACTTTTTAACGGTTTTGCACATGAACTTAGTAACAATTTTATTTCAAAAGTCATTTTGAGTAAATATAGTCCCTTAAACAGACTCACAGAAAAAAAACTACATAAATGATTTCAAACTCGTTTTTTGGGTGTTAGCTATAATAAGTCGAGCCTGTGCTACACAGGGCCTTTTATTTCGTAGAGCGGCTTTTATCTCAAGTCGACTATATCCACTAACTTGCTCTTCAAGCAAAATGTGCTTAAGACACAAACTTCGCCCCTATAAGACTTGCATAAGACCCGTAATGGCCTATGCTTGCGTCGCTTTCGCTCACGCGACGGGCAATCAATTAAAGAAGTTACAGACCGTTCAAAATCGATTCTTACGAACTGCCACCGGAGCCGGTTGGTACCAACGCAACGTAGATCTTCACAGCGACTGTGAAATGCCCTTAATCTCTGAACACTTCAGAGCATTATCACGGCGGTTTTTCGAAAAAGCCGCGGTTCATCCAAACCCACTGGTGGTTAAAGCAGCAAATTACCGACCAGATAGAAACGCGACCGAACGCAAACGTCGCCCGCGGAACGTGCTAGACGACACGGATGTCTCAGCACTCCCTGACCACGATACGGTCAGTCACGATCCAGGCTACACTGTACACACAGTTAATAGCTTTAATATAACACGCACCACGACGCGCTATCGCCGTAGTGAGCGGCGCGCAATAGTCAATAATCACACCGCGTACACACGATTCACCCGTGTTCCAGGGCGGTTCTCACCGCCCAGAGTTACCGACACACAAGTCGACAGTCCGAATGGACGCCCGCAGCCTCCCTCGGACGGTCATTAGACGACTTAAATCGTATTGAGATATTCTAAATCGCGCAAGCACGCAGCGAACGCGATACAGTCCGAATTTCGAGGTTTTTGTAGGAGTTTATTTATTTATTTATGTTTGGGTCAAACCAAATCTGGCACACGGGCCCCCGGCCCGTGAGCACAGTATCCGATGAAGCTGTAAAAGCCAAAAATAGGCTAACAGCAATTACATCACCGAAATTATATATATTTCGTAGTACACAAGCAATCTAAGTTCATCTCTAATGCAGGCTTTACTAAAAAAAAATGCTATTTTAAGCACTTCTCAGCCACAAGCTGGAGGTGTGTTAGGTGGTTATGCTTGTCTTTTGACTACCCTAATAGACACTGAAAAGACTTTGGATCGGTTGGCACAATAGCTAATAGATCGGTTTCTGCACTAAGGTTTGCAAGGTTTAATTCCCGCACAGAACAAATATTTGTATGACCTATAGATAATCGGGGCCTGGATGTTTGTGCATGTAGATTTTATGTCTGTAAAACGCACTCACTATAGAGGAGAAATCCTAGTGTAGGGTAACGTTTTTTTAATGAAATAATGTGATTATTTATAAATATCTTTCTAACGTAGGAGTAAGTATAATATAATTTTAACCGTGAATAGAAATTACTATACAACCACCTGCTCCTTGAACGAGAAACCTATGCCCTTTGTACAAAACAAATAGCGTAATTATTCAGGCACACCTACCCGTTTAATTCTCGGAAAGAGCACAACAGTACAGGAATCCGGTAGCAACTAAATCAGTTTACGCATTGTTAATCGTTCTGTCCAACGGCCCGGGAGAATCGGAGGCATAATACGGGTCGTAGCGTAAAACTTTATTACGCTCCACCTCGGCCCATGAGGCGGGATACGAAATGACGCCTATTCTCATTAACCTCGCCACCGCTGCTCGCATTGTATCAACAATGATTACGCTTTTTATCTTGCCGGGCTTTACCTACGCGTGATGAAGATGAAGGAACAGTTTTTTATTTTGTACTGTTTGTTAAAAACGTGGATACCATTTACTTACTCTGTTTAACGTGTTACTGAGTTTATACTGAGTGGTACTGAGTGTTACTGAGTTTATTTCCTTCGAATAAAATAAAAGGCGTTTTTTAAATAATTCCTAAATTAATTTTTCCACAAAAATATTGGTATTTTTTGTAATTTACACATTGTAACTAGCCTTGATCTCTTCTGAATTATACGTGCCAGACAGACTCGTGAACATCATACGAGCCTTCTTGTCTAACCGCCGATTTCGCTTCCGGGTGGAGGGAACGCGCTCCTCAAGCCGCCCTCTCCGATCGGGTGTCTCTCAGGGCTCCTGCCTCTCCCCACTCCTTTTCTCGCTATACACTAGCGATACTCCTAAAGACCCGAAAGTCAATCTTGCGCTTTTTGCAGATGACACGGCCCTGTACTATTCCGACAAGCACAAGGGCCGCATAACGATTCAACTCCAAGCCGCAGCCGATCGCCTAGGCGAATGGTTCCGGAAATGGAGAATAGAGGTAAACCCTGAGAAAAATGTAGCGATATACTTCTCGAGGGGCACACCAAAGCCCGCTAGACGATGTCACCCAATCGGCAACAATCAGCTAGGCACGATCACCCAGTTCGGACGCCCTATTCCCTGGGAAAAGAGCGTCAAATACCTCGGGGTCACTTTAGACGTAGCGATGTCGTTCGCTACACACATTAAAAATATACGCAATAGAGCGGCTTTTATCTCAAGCCGTCTATACCCATTAACTTGCTCCTCAAGAAAATAGTGCTTAAGACACAAACTTCGCCTCTATAAGACTTGCATAAGACCCGTAATAGACTATGCTTGCGTCGCTTTCGCTCACGCGACGGGCAATCAATTAAAGAAGTTACAGAGCGTTCAAAATCGATTCTTGCGAACTGCCATCGGAGCCGGTTGGTATCAAAGCAATCTTCACAGCGACTGTGAAATGCCCTTAATCTCTGAACACTTCAGTGCATTATCGCGGCGGTTTTTCGAAAAAGCCGCGGTTCATTCAAACCCGCTGGTGGTTAAAGCAGCAAATTACCGACCAAACAGAAACGCGACCGAACGCAAACGTCGCCCGCGAAACATGCTAGACGACACGGACGTCTCAGCTCTTCCTGACCACGATACCGTTAGTCACGATCCAGGCTACATTGTACACACAGTCAATAGCTTTAATACAACACGCACCACGACGCGCTATCGCCGTAGTGAGCGGCGCGCAATAGTCAATAATCACACCGCGTACACACGATTCACCCGTGTTCCAGGGCGGTTCTCACCGCCCAGAGTTACCGACACACAAGTCGACAGTCCGAATGGACGCCCGCAGCCTCCCTCGGACGGTCATTAGATGACTTAAAATATTTAAGATTTTCGAAATCGCGAAAGCACGCAGCGAACGCGACACAGTCCGAATTTCGAGGTATTTGTAGGAGTTTTTATTTATTTATTTATTTATGTTTGGGTCAAACCAAACCTGGCACGCGGGCCCCTGGCACACGGGCCCCTGGCACGCGGGACCCCTAGCACAGTATCCGATGAAGCTGTAAAAGCCGAGAAGGCTAACAGCAATTACATCACCGAAAATATATCTGAATTATACGTATCATGTATGTATATACCGTACTAGGTACTATGATAAATATAAGCATTTACAAAACGACATTTATTCATGTTGATAACTATGAAATTATAGTAATTTATTGGAACATAACTTATAAAAAAAGGAAGGAAAAAGGTGTCGAAACGACCGAGATGCTTTCAATAATCGATACACATCAGCCAGTACAGGACGAAATGGGAGGATATGGGGGTGACCTTTGCCTAGCAGTCAGAAAATATAGGTTACAAAAAAAAAGTCATTACTTCATTATATAACCTTAAGACCATTAAACTAAAACAAAGATAGTTCTAATTATTTCAAATACTATAAAGTATTAGTAGTATTACACTATATTTCAAGAAACGTTAGCGATTCCGTTTGCCAAGTGAAGTTTCGTTTGTAAAACAACAACAACAACAACAACACAACGCTACTCAAACACAATAAGTGAACTATTGTAGTCGCTGTCCGAATTAATATCAGTTTTGACTCGTGACTTTAAATCGAGACTAAAATCTAAAGCTGCCGCAACGGTCAACGACGAAAGGAGTTCTGCAAAGTCGGCGGTTTAATCAATCATGCCAAGTTCAAAATGCAAGTACACGACTTGAAATATGAGAGGCGGCCCCCGAGAACTAATGTTTTATATTCTCTCGTTGTGTATTGACAGTCGTGAATTATTGCCCGACAGATTGAGTGCCTCGCGTACTATATTGCTAATATTATTTTCGACCGGCTTTAAACTGACGAGGGGTTCTCGTTTCGGAAGCTTACTTTAATTAAATTGCGTAATTTATCTATGTTTATTTATTATGCGATATTGTTTGGTGTGTTGCAAATGTTTGATACTTACGCGTCTTATCAATGCATAACACAGTTGTATCTGTTCACTAAGGACGATCTGAAATTTCTGAAAGAAACTTCATTTGCGATTTTAATTACATTAAAAAAACATTTTGGGGGATTTCACTCTTGGCAGGCGGGTTGGCAACCGCAGTTTATTTATACAGATGTTCCAGGAAGGTGCTGCTGCCCATCTTCTGGTTTTAATTTTCCCTCTGTCGACTTTTACGACACCCACGGGATGTAATGGGGTGGTAGATTTTCGTAAGCCGCTACCACACGGCTAATGAGAGCCCAAAATTAGAGCTACAACCTTTTGTGGCAATCGATGGGGGAGGCCTATGTTCAGTAGTGGACTAGTGATAGGCTGAAATGATGATGATGAAAAAAAAACAAAACAAGCAATTTTCTTTATGGTATCAGAAAGTTACAGTAAAAATGACGCGCATTCTTCCTTATAAAAAGCTAACAAACTGAAACGGCAACACTATTAAAAGCATCGTAAAAACACCACAGCGCTTTCCTTCTCTTTATATTTTCACGGAGCACTGGATGCCACCTACATCATAAAAGTGAAATATTGTGTCTCGAAGCGGATGCCTCCTTCTTTTATGAGATTAGATTGAACTGATATCCGATAGAAAAACGAACGTTACGTATCACTCGACGTACCTTAGAGAACCCCTTGAAATCACTGAAAGAAAATATCGTAATAGAAAAAGACCTTTTTTATACGGCAGTTACCGTAAGAAGCTTTTGGAAAATGTATTAAAAAGACCCTTACAGTATGAAGTTATAATCAAAAATAATAAAATGGGATGACCAAGACAAATACATATAATGTAAAGATATATAATACTCGTATAAACTTGCTAGTTTTATTAAATTTTTCTTTACTAAGACATATCGAAAAAACACAATGTGTGTTTTAATATTCATTTAATCTTAAACACTGTATATTTAGTTATTGTGAGTGATAAGTTCTCTCCCAAAACCGAATTGATGAAAACTTAAATTACTAATAATTAATAATTACGTTTTGGTTCAAACATTATCGGCATAAGTCAGCGTTTCCATAAAAACATATACGATATTTAAATTGCTTTTTTTGTATTATGAATATAAAAATTAAATAAAATCCCATTTTACACCCCGGCGACAACGTCGGAATACTGTCAGAAGCTTCTGACAGTAACACCGGGGTACACTCAGTCTTCCTAACCCAATGACAATCACTATACGAGTAGACACGAAAAGCAACAGTAGTTACACAAATTATGGCTCCTGCTGAGATTCGAACCCAAGACCTGCGGCACAGAAGTCAAATACTCTAACCTAGGCCACGCAATCGTAAAAATATAAGTACATGTAAAGTAATCTGTTAGTTTATTTATATATCCATAGTATAAGCGTGATATCGATATATCAGATAATGTCATCGACGAAGTTTCCAAGTCGAGTGCGTGGGATGAATCAGATTACGTAGGTACCTGACTATACATTATCCCTGAGCTCTTAGTTGGACAAACAAAATGAAATTATACCGTTAGTTTAGGTGACGACAGCTGACATAACAAATGTTTTCTCATATCCGTATTCGCTACGTTGTTTAAAATGAAAATTAAAGGTTATTTTCATTACAAAGGATCTAGAAAGGCTCTTATTGTTATTCTGTCTAGCCTACGTATTTTGTAGCACTGTTGATTATTTACAAAAATCGGAGTGTTACAAATGGTTATTCTTCATATGAAAAGTGTCATAAACTCAAAACCCTCTTGCCCCCTAGCCCTTGTATGTTGTATATGTTAGAATTCCTTGTAGAATAATGTATTGATACAGTTTATATGCTTTTTTTATTTTTTGCATTTAGCAAACGTGAAATAATAATTAATAATAGTTAAAAATGGTCACACAAAAGTTGTGCGAAAGTGTATAAAACAATAGAGAGCGATTCAAATTACTTTATTTATTTATTCGTTTCAATTTATTTTAAGTAGAGCAATAAAATGTCTAATAATATCAAGAAAACAAAACGACTTTATAGACTTATATTACAATTAAAGCGCGCCGCCGTAATAAAATTATCATAACATCGTTCCTCGTATTTTATGACACCATAAAAGATGCCATTAAACAACTAAAATGAAAAACATTAAATAACTAACTTAATAAGAATTCAGCCGCGTGAAATAAAAAGGACAAAATACTCATAACATTAGTCGTTAAATCACGACATTAGGGTGAAAATAAATTAGTACCTAAAAATAACATAGTGTATAGTGACGGCATAGAAGAAATCTATCACCCCTCTCCGTGAATATCGTAAGAGCGGTGGTAGGAATTTGCAACATTTTTTGTCATCAATTGACATAAAGTTTAACTTGTATTCACTTTAAAAAAACAACAAGCTTAATATTAATTACTTGATCAATCAATGGAGGCGGCCTTTGTTCAACAGTGGACAAGTGAAAAGCTGCAATGATGATGATGAAACGTAAAGTAAGTACGAAACGAAGTATAAGTGCTTTAAAATGTCAAGTTTGCTTTCAAAAAAATTGTTTGGCTATAATGTTGTTTTTTTTATTTATTTGATTAATTGACGAAACGAGCAAAAAGTTCACACGATACAACAAATGCTGTGTCACCCAGAACATTTCTGTGTGACACCACACTGCACCCGTCGCCATGAGACATCAGTTATTAAGTCTCATATGTCCACGATTACGCTAGCTCTCTGTGCCCCTCAAACCGAAACACTATAATGTTTGCACACTTCTGCTTCACGTAAGAATAACTGGCCCTGGGTTGGTACCTACCTAAACGGATTCCTGCATAGGAATCTTACCACCAGAAAAGTCATTAATAATCCGTCTTTCCCAAACTTGTTTTGCATTTTCTGCGTTTTGAATGTATACTTACTGAATTGGATTTATAATAATATAAGCTTTGCTTTCACACCATTCTTCTTTAATTTTGGATCATCGCGTATTGAGTATCGCAAATATGTTTTATCGCAAAGCTCCAAGTACTCCAATTATCTCGTCCCGTCAGTTTAAAAAATGCCATAATTGTATTGTTAGTATTCATTATTGTATTAATCAGAAACCGAAAAATTAAAAGCACTCGCGAACCGGAAACTACTTTTTAGGTTATGAATGCAGGTTTTTTTTTGACAAACTAGTTTATTTCGAATTACTTTTACTTTAAACAATACAACGTGGCCGTTTAGAACTAGCTGGGTCCACAACCTGTTGAAATTAAAAGAGATTTCTTTAATTTGTTAGAATTTTATTTAAACACAACCTACTGCAACATGTGTTAATGGAGCAGAGAGAATAGGGAGATGGTGAAGTTACGTATATAGTTGTGTATAGAGAACGCGGCAAATTTAAATTACTTACTCGTATAACACGATATTTTTCTTCACCGCTGAACACGTGGTAAATCAGCACATATAGTTGTAGAACATTTTGTAGACGTACCAACACTGGAGATCGAACTCAGGTCACTCGAGTACTATGAAATTTAGAGTAAGCGCATGGCCCCTGATCTACCACAGCAAAAAATTAGTAATTGAAGTTAATTATTAAGTAAACACTCATGGCAAAAGTAAACCAAGAACCTCAGCATTACTTGGCACAGAATAATATTTTACTAAAAAGTAAGTAAATACACAAGTAAATCCATCTAGGTAGGTTCCGTTTTTACTACGAAACCTTAAAAAATATATGCGCTCGTTTTAAATATTCCTACAATTCTTAACTCGTCTTCTTCGCGAGTGTCGTTGCGTCACATCTGCGAAGTCGTCTATTCATTTAAAGATACAGCGACTACGAAATACTCCATTAGAGCGCAGCTGTCGTGCGAATTTGTAATTGGCGGATCCCCTAAACATTTTCTTTCAATTTATAGTCACACTTTTGAATATAAGAAGTTTCATTATATTGAATTTTATTACATAACAAAGTGTAAGTTTATTATATTCATTTTTCATACATATTAATTGTAGTTAAAAAATGTGCTACGAATATACGTTTTAGATAAACATTTGGTTACTCTGATTAGTAAGATAATCACACTCTTTATTGTTCTATATTGCTGTGTGCACTACGAAAGGAGTTTAACTTTCCTAACAAGCACAAAACTGTACAGTAACTTGCAAATACTGTCGAAAGCTATCAACCAGACCTGATAACCAACTATTCGTGTTTTTTTTTCACTAGTGCCTGGGATTCGAATTCTTGACTCGCAGCGTAGAAGTTAGGTACTCCGGTCGCTAGACCACGCAGCCGACATAGGATAAGAGACTATGTAAGCATTTACTTTTAGTTATTTAAAAGTATTAAATTATTTGTCTAACAACTAATAACAACTCTAGGATTCTCCTGTATTGTGGGTGCGTTATACAGCCTCTAAACCTGCAATTTGTGTTTTTGCACATAATTTGGCTCCGGTCGAGATTCGAACCCAGGAGTAAAAAGTCAGGTACTCTGACCACGAGACCACGCGATCTTCTTTAACAAACGTCTTCAATGATGAGAAATTCCTTTAGATACACTAAAAGTCATTTAAATAGGTACAGAACACACCTTTACTTCGCATTACGTAAGATTATTGCACACTAATGATACCATTCAGCAGGAGTGTGCTCGGCAGTAACCATTAATTAATTCTCTTAAATCAAAACAACGGTACTCAAGTCTCAGGCCATTCTCTTTAAATTTAATTGCTGAGAGGCGAGAAGCAGAAACAAATTGCCCAAGGAAATTTGAAGTGAGTGAATTTTCTCACCCGATCTTCTATTCGGTAAATGTAACATCATTATTTTAATAATACTTTGCAATACAAAGACGACGGTATCATAATTTGTTTTTTTTTTATTATTTTATACATATTGTAAGCATATTTTTTATGTTATGTACGTAACCGCTGATCGTAACACATTTTCTTTTCCGTTTCGGGCTCTCTATTCTCACATTTTTTACATACTTATAGGTTTTCGGTAAAATAACGCACAGATCGCGAACTTTATCTTATTAAGTTCATATTTTTCCTTGAACAGAACGCACGTAGGATATGATTTGAGTTGTAGACAATAATAAGGTTTTGAAACCAAATCAGAATTTGATATATTTTAATTTTTTATATCTCTGTACAACTGTTTTCTCTACCTCAAAGTCATGACTATAGTATTTATAAAACAAAGTGGCCCTCAACGTGCTGTTTTCGAGAGACATTACGAGTCCTCCCGAACAAGCTGGTTTCCGAAAAGGTTTTAGTACCACATACGGTATGTATGTGGTACTAAAACCTTTTCGGAACCTTGCCAGAGGTACAGGGGACCGAAGAGTACTGTAGCGATATCTATGTCGCCACATGAGAAGCTCAATATTCTCATACGTCCATAATCGCGCTTTGAAAGTTTTCTGAGATGCGAACTACATATATACACAACATTTAAATATTCAATGTTGGAGATCAGACCCCTCGATCTAGCGGGTTGCTACCCTTTTTCCTTGGCAATATTATTCACCAAAGTACAATCTACCGTTATGTGGACTATTAAAAAGCCTTTGATTCCGTTGAAATATTGTTAAATAGATAAATAATAAATATTGATAAATAGAACCAAAGTACTAAATCAATCTAATTGCAGACGTGTGTAAGACAGGGCGATGAAATATCTCCGTCACTCTTCACCCCTTCATCGGAAGATGTCTTCAAGCTACTGGACTGGTATAGATACGGTATTAACACAGTGGTGAATACTTCACTCACTTTCGATTTGCCGACGACATAGTCATAATGGCAGAATCGCTGGAAAACCTCAGAACAATGCTCAATGACCTCAGTAGTGTATCCCAACGGGTATGTCTTTAGATGAACATGGACAAAACGGAGACCATGTCTAACGTCCGTGTCCCACCTATACCGCTTGTTGTTGCTACACTTTGCTGGAAGTTGTTGACGCATATGTATACCTAGGACTCCTCCTAGTCCCTCCGACTACGTAGGTGGAACTTCGACCAAGAGATCAATCGACGGATCCAACTCGGCTGGGCAGCTTTCGGGAAACTGTGTCACATCTTCTCGACAGGTATACTACAATGTCTCAATACCAAAAGTTTATAACCAGCGCGTGTTGCCAGAGATGACATACGGCGAGACACGGTCCTTCACTGTAGGCCGCATGAGAAAGCTCAAAATCGCTCAGCGATCTATGGAAAGAGCTATGCTCGGTGTTTCTCCGAGAGATAAAATCCGCAACAATGATATCCGCAGAAGAACTAAAGTAACCGACATTGCCCTAAGGATTAGCAAGCTGAAGTGGCAATGGGCCGGCAAATAGCTCGTAGAACCGATAACCGTTGGGAAAGAACACCCTGCACGGTTTTGTAGTAAGTCGATGGATGCAGGTGGCGCAGGACAGTGTTTTGTGGGAATCTATGGGGGAGGACTATAATAGGCTGAAATGATGATGTTGATGAAAGTAGGGTGTTTTTAACAAATATGGCTACTTCGTAAATATTTAAACAACATAAAGTCAACATTTTAAGCTATTTGAATAGAGGTCTACAAGGTTGCAATGAATTACAACCACAAATGGCATTTATACATATTTTTTTGTACATACATACATACATACATACATACATACATAAGATCACGACTGTATCCCATAAGGGCTAGTCAGAGACTGGGCACTCACTGTAAAAACAGATGACTGCCACAATCCACGTTTCACCAAAACAATATAATGCACTTGGTGTGATAGGTGGTGAGCCCATCGCCACCATGCGCTGCTGGGTGCACAGTGTAGTTTAATTCCTTACTCGCCTTTTACGAGATCCATTGGATGAGATGGAGTGGTAGTATTCTTTTAACGATCCGCCACCACACGGCTATTTTTTTGTTACTTCACCCGAATTCAAAAATCCAAGCGGATTTTGCAAAGGAATTCTGCAACCTCTAAATATGGTAAAATATACATATATACGTAATTCGCAGAAAATGTCCTGCGAGCTATAGAATGCATAATGACTAACTAACCTTTGTTTAGATTACTAACTTTATCTACTTTTCCAAAAAAAATTCACTTACATTCCTTCAGTCCTTTTTTCTCCCTTCCCATAATACGGTCATTATGAGAAATCGTCCACATTTTTTCTCAGCGCATTAATTTACCACAAAGTTATACGTACATTCTGTATTATACATATACAAATACCAGTATTATTTTACGTGACAGAAATGAAGAGTTCAATATTGTTGACCCCTTTTGGCATACCAAACCCAACCCATAATAAGGTCTGAAATACCAATCATACCGCTTTAAATATTCTGTCACGGATCATTAAATGTTTTATTCGAAATAAACAAATCTTGAACTGTCTTTCAATCTCAATACACATTATTCATGCCTACATTTTACATGATACGTACAAATGAATTCGTAAACATTTGTCTGATCAAAGTTGGAAATAATTGTTTATTCAAGCCCACGTAATCCTTTGCGTTAAATATTACAAATTTCGTGTGAATCATCCTATTTAAACAACATCATGATATTTATTATTTATTAAAACGAATATTCTTGTTTAAAAATGTTATATAATGTATCTTTCCGTGTGGTGACGGCCTAAGATAATAATCTACCACCCCATCTCATCTTGTGGGTATCGTAAAAGTCGACAAATGGGAAAATATATCTTCCTGGAACATCAGAGTAAATAAACTGCGGTTGCCACACAAAAATAATCTTATGCATGAATTTCTTCGCGTTCTATACGTTTACTGTGATATTATTGAAACGTAAACCAAATGCATGCCTTCGAAAACTAAGTAACGAAGAACAGACACTAATTTCGCATGAAATAATACAAAAATGAATGTTAGGCGCAAACAAAAAACTTACAAGGAATGCCTTTAAGAAAATTACTATTTGCTTTCTGGACATTCCGTTCAAAAAAAAATTGTGTATTGACCCTATCTATGTTTAAGTCACAAATAAGTTCATTATCAAACAAAAGCAATAAGATTTACATTCTTCACTCGTAAGAACCTTATCTGTACAATATAATATTGGTAGTAAACGTTCTGCGGTACTTAATTCGGTATCTAATTCGAAGCAATTTAAATCTAAAAAGGAATTACATTTATGTTAGAAATCAGCAGCTTGATTCCTTTTTATATATTTTACCGAAATTTAACGAGTTTTCAGTATTTCAGCATTTTATTTTCGCAAGTATTTAATTGTATTTCAATTACAAATATTCAATTTCCATATTAAAATAATTTAGAAATTTGTAACGAAATTATAAAATAATTATGTATAAAAGCCACATAATGTTTAGTCCTTCTTTTAATAAGCAAACAATAGAAATAGCTTAAATACAGTGATTTTAATTAAAAAAATAAGCCTGTAAATTCTATCGTTAAATATTACAATTCTATTTTAATTTTTGACGCTACTTTTTAAGTACATGTATGCTAATAAAAAAGGTATAATGGAATAACCGGTAAGACATTTCCTGCAAATAAACGTAAGAAAATGTCATAAACATTGAAGTCGAGATTCAATAAAGGTGCGGATGCGGGGAGAATATTCATCACCGAGATTTAGGGAGACTTGACGAATTTGTTACCAGCAGCCGGCTAATATACTTATAGAGAAGCATCCCCGTAGACATGGCAGATAATGAAAAATTATATTGTTTTTACTTTACTTCTTATTTAAGTCGGCAATGATAAATAACGGTAACAAATGATTTGGTGTTAAAGAGTTTAAGATTTTTAAAACTTTCGTTTACCACTACAAAACACTTATCCTCTACAAGTATCTATCCATCTGTAGCAACATCTATGTCGCCACATGAGAAGCTCAAGAAATATTCGCATACGTCCATAATCGCGCTATGAAAGTTTTCTGAGATGCGAACTATTTATACAACATCTAAATATTACTAGTAGGAGGAGACGTCCTCCCCAGATCAGACCACTCTGGCGGGTAGCTACCATAGGCAATATTATCCGCCAAACAGTTTACCCCGATATGAACATCCGCAGCCAGCTTCTCCAAACCACAGCAACAACGTCATCGGTCAATCACAGTCACAGCGCAAGACGGTCGACACAACGCGTGCTTCCTAGTCTCTCAGCCACTGAGGATCAACGGCCGCCGCCCGTTCTCCTCTAGCTGACTCCTGCGGCATCAACACTTGTCTCCATACGTCTCGACGCACTGAAGACCTGGACACAGGTTCATCGCAACGCCAGACTGCACCTCATAGCCTGAGGTCTCCAGTTCTCTACGCTAAATACGACTTCCAGTCTCAGCGGGGGAGTGATATAGCGACATCTATGTCGCCACATGAGAAGCCCAAGAAGTATTCGCATACGTCCATAATCGCGCTATGAAAGTTTTCTGAGATGCGAACCATATATACAACATCTAAATATTACTAGTAGGAGGAGACGTCCTCCCCAGATCAGGCAATATAATCCGCCAAACATCTATCAATTATTTATACTCGTTTTAATCATCTATTACCTTTTTTTACAGAAGAGGGGGTAAACGAGCAAGCGGTTCATCTGATGGTAAGTGATCACCGCCGCCCATGAACATCTACAATAGCAGATGTGATATTAGCGATATACTCTTTAGTACTATGAGCAGACTAAACCAGGCAAGTGAAAGTTTCAGTTCATATTATCCTAATAATTCCGATAAAGGTAGGTTAAGATTTATTTATTTTTATAAAATAGTAGTTGTAATTTATTATGAAGTTAGAAAAGAAACAAAACACGAACATATGTTTAGCATTTAAAAAATGTGGCCTTTGTGGGATGCCCATGAGATGCAACATCGAAACTGATGGTTACTGAAAGAATTTGTAATAAAAAGAAAGAAAAAGAAATAAATTGTACCGTGTGGTGGCGGCTTAAGAGAATCTATCACCCCATCTCATCCCACGGGTCTCGTAAAAGTCGACAGAGTTAAAACCAGGAGATAGTCAGCAGCATCTTCCTGGAACATCTTAATAAGTAAACTGCGGTTGCCAACCCGCCTGCCAAGCTTGACTATGGCGAAATCCTCACCAAATGAGGGCTATAAACTTAACTTAACGATGATGATGAATAAATAAATATGGAGTAAAATAAAAATTCTCGCGTCTCGCGCCGTTTAATCAAAATGTATCATGTTACCAAAATTATAACGCCAAATAATTATATGAGCCAATGAGAATAAAGCGCGGTGTTTGACTTCGGTTATAAATGAACTGAAAACAGTGACATCTATTGATCTCGTAATGAACTAGTTAGTCACTTCGTCAATAAAGTAAAATGCACGGTTTAAACGAGTTACTTTTTAGTGCTGAAATTTAATTTAAAAATCTAATTTAAATTAAAAAATAGGTTATTATTATAGCCCATTTACTTCCTCCAAATTATACTATCTATAATTATTTATAAATTGAACCTTATTACTTGAGCTGTACACTGGCACAGGAGTAGGTATCAAAACATGTACAGCATGATGTGTTTTATAAATATACTAAAACCGAAACTTGCAACCACTAATATGTAACATAACTTAAGTACTTAGAAATTAAATCTGTCATGAATACCAACTGTGTCAATCCAATGAGATAAGGGACGTGCACAACGCAACTTATACTAATTGCCGTCCAGCAAGCCCAAGTGCGATTGTCACGTCGCACGACATCTCGGCACGTGTGACAGATCAAGGCTCTGCTAATTAATATCGACTGTCCGAATCCATGCCCTTCTAATAATTTATCTACTTGCCTTGGCAGCAATGTATCAGATATAATTAATAAAAATCTAGTACGAACGATATTTCTCTATTATAATTTTTTTCAAATTTGATATTTTCAATATATTAACGTTTATTTGCTAATTATTTGATCTATTGGTTTAGTAATGTCACTATTAAAATATTATATGACTTATCAGGTTCATAACTTGAAATAAAAGATAGGTGCATCTGATGTTAAATATCAGCTTACGATATACTAAGACTAAGACTGTTTAATTAAAAAAATACTAAGTCTGTGTTAATCAACCGTCCATCCTATCCTATCACGACATAACTACACTCAGCGTCACAAAAATCGCACCTCTCTGAGTTTGCGCGAAAAATGGCTGTAATGGCTAGAAACGAATTATATTTATATAAATATTGGTATGTTTGAAATGGGTATTTGAATAGCTTTACATTATTAATAAAAAAATCATGAAATCATTAAAACATTTATCATCATAGAGCGTCAAAAATAAACACTGTCAAATGCTCGTTAGTAAGGACGCTAGTTACACCACCTAAAAATGGTATAAAAGGGTCGATCTGGATGAAATATGGGCCAGTCGTAATTTAGACTTTGCAGTGAACACACGTGAACAAGTAACCCAAGTAAGAACAAGTAAAGATGGACACAGCTCTGAAGAAGCCGCTCAAGTGATTGCCCTATTGCAGTCGGGGATGCGGCAGTGTGACGTTGCTCGACAGTTGAACCTGTCCCGTTTTTCATTTCGACGGCTGTTCCAACGTTTTCAGCAGACTGGTGGTTATGTTAGAAAACCGGGATCTGGAAGAAAACGGTGCACATCAGAAAGAGATGACCGTTTCATCGTTACGACATCTTTACGAAACCGTTTTACAAATGCTGTTGAGTTGCAACAACAGCTTCGATCAACTCGGAGAACATCTGTGAGTGTTTCTACGATAAGAAGAAGGTTACACGAAAAGAGTTTAACAGCCCATAGACCTGCTAAAGGTCCAAAACTTACTGCACAGCATCGCAGAGATCGCCTAGAGTTTGCTCGCAATCATTGCGAGTGGACTCTAGAACAGTGGCGGACCGTACTCTTCTCTGATGAGACGAGGGTCTGTCTCTTCTGCAATGACAGACGTAGAAGGGTCTACAGAAGACAGGGGGAGAAGTTCACACAACCCTGCTTCGAAGAATCCGTCGAATACGGGGGTGGCTCGTGTATGTTTTGGGGCGGCATTTCCGTCGACGGGAAAACGGAACTTGTGTGCGTTTCCCGGACTCGGTGGTGAATGAAATTGAATGGAGATACGTTAAATGTAATTCACTTACAAGAAAATAAAACGTTATGAATTTACATTCAAAATTCAAGCCGAGATGACGTTTTATGCAAATTAACCAAATGCATCATTTGGACGATTGTCTCGATAATTCAGGACTTATTTTATGTGTATTTGCAATTAAAACCATCTTATTTTCACATGAGAACTAAAGACACTCTTTATTTTCATTATAACTTTTCAGAATACCAATACATACATACGGTCAGTATCTTAACGGCCAGTATTTATTTAAATCACAAAATATAATAGTGAATATTATCTATCATTTTCATTTGGAACGCCTTATTAGTGTTTATTAATCTAAACTTATTTGATATAAACTTATTTGCATTCTAACATTAATGTAGCTGTAAATAAGTCATTAATGTGTTATACTTGACTGGTGGTAGGATTCCTATGCAGGATCCGTCTAGGTAGGTACCACCCCATGGCCAGTTATTCTGCCGTGCAGTAGTAATGTGCAAGCATTACTATGTTTCGGTTTGAAGGACACTGTGAGCTAGCGTAATCACTGGGCATTCAAGACTTAAGAACTGATGTCTCAGGGTGACGGGTGCAGTGTGGTTTTTTTGCTGCGTCACACAGAAATATTCTGGGTGACCCAGCATTTGTTGTGGGCGGACGTTGCACTTACCATCAGGTGAACGTTTTGCTCGTTTCGTGACTTTATTAATTAAAAAAAAAGTATTGACATTGGCACTTCGAATAACTTTTACGCTCATATCGCAAACGAGTTCTATTCGCACATAAATACGCATGCTATAGTAATGTAAGAAGGCGGCCTGCGGATGCGGTTTAACGGAATTAATTATTATCAAGCCAATGTTCCAATCGAACACCGCCGCCGGCGAGGGGGTTGGCGGAAATTTATTTCAAACGTCATTTCAAAGTGCAAACCTCCCACACCGCCAATGGTGAGGAAAAATAATAATTTCCTCTTAGGGTTTACTTCCTCCTGTTCTTACTTATGTTATGACAATGTTTGTTTTCCATCCAAACGAGTATGCAAAATCTAATATTTTTCTCAACAATGATAAAATGTATTTTTCAGTTAATAAGTTTAACAGTTGCTTATGAAATTTTTCAATACCGTAGATTAAAATAGCATAAAATATTATGTTTTTATTGAATTTCCATTAATTTCGTAACTTTCTAAACATTATTTTTACTCTATAACATTTTAAAATTAGCTATATTTTGAACCGTATAGTAAAGCGGCAATGAAGTAGAGTACAGTGCACTAAATAACTTGCAAAAGTTTAACAAGATAATAGTATATTTTTTAAATATATACAGATGAAATCCGCATGCAAAATATAAAAATGGTGTATATTACCTAGTTTTTTGAAGAGCACCGCCCGCCCTCCCTCAGTAGCGTGCACAAGCAAACTAACACCGCCACCAGGAACCGCCACCAGGTACCCTCCACACAATACCACCACTAGATAATATACACCACTGAAGTCGAGAACACGACACGTGTTTCGCCCCAACACGAGGCATTATCAAGCGTCATAGACTCTACGACAGACGGCCGCCGTGTTCTCGATTCATCGACCTCGACCACGCTCTCGACTGGTGGTGGTGTTAGTTTGCTTGTGCACGCTACTGAGGGAGGGCGGGCGGTGCTCTTCAAAAAACTAGGTAATATACACCATATTCATATTTTGCATGCGGATCTTAGCAAAGTAACTTACCTTCCTTCATTATAATGGATTTCCGCAAAGTAAGGCCTGATTCTATTAAATATATACAGATGACCAACGTGCCAGTGTCCTCCTGGTCGTATATGATTACCGTGACTTGTAGTGACCAACATCGTAGGAGGGCCACGCTACAGCCTATGTGTAATATTTTTATTTTATGTTAGGGTGACAAACGTGCACTCACAGTTCAACTGTTCACTGTCAATACCTTAATCCGCGCTAAATGAAGAATCATAATGTATGGGCGTTTTCACTCCTGCGGTCTAAGATGGAATGCTACGGTACGAGTAATCGGATCCCCAGCTCTCCTTCACTATACGAAACTTTGGTCCTAAACCAATGGTCTTAAATCCAACAAAGTTAAAGTTTTGTTTTTTGACACAACGAAATAAATTAAACCACAGACTCCCGCATTCCATGCGTAACAATAAGACGGGGTAGTATGAAACGGGTAAATGAAGCCCGTAATCTTGGCATTATATTGGAAAGCTGGTTAAGTTTAGAAAGCCAAGTTTCATCAGTTCAAATTTCATCAGTACAGAGCTTCGTCTTAAATCGTTATCCGACCTTGCCTACTTTCTAGGTCTTTGAAATTATGTCACAATATTGTATTGACGCCGTAATGGACAATTACACGCATATTGTAAGTAAATGTGCCCCGTGCAAAATAAATGACAACATGACTGTGCCGTAAGGCATGATACCGCGATTATCTGTGCCTTAAAATTTCGGCACTTCTCGGTAATATTCAATATTCAATTTAAAACACAGTTTGCGGTTCCTTAAGGTCATTGCATTTTTTTTATTGGATAAAGTGATGAAATGAGCAAAACGTTCACCTGATGGTAAGTGCAACATCTGCCCATAACGAATGCTGTGTCACCCAGAACATTTCTGTGTGAGACCACACTGTGCCCATCACCCTTTGACATAAGTTCTTAAGTCTCATATGCCCAGTGATTTCGCTAGCTCACAGTGCCCTTCAAATCGAAACACAGTAATGTTTGCACACTACTTCTTCGCGGCAGAATAAATGGCCCTGGGGTGGTACCTACCTAGCTTCATATCTTTTAAACACTCATATCTTGCAATATAGAAATGGTACATACACGAAAATTTAAGTTAAAATTCCTGTTCTCTAATATTTTCATTGAAATCCGTTGAGCCATTTCGGAGCCTATTCGAAACAAACTTTCAGACAGAGAAAAATTCTAAAAACTGTCATTTATGTTAGGATTTTTAAATATAGACATTTGGAGTAAAAATTTCTTGTAGTATTTATTTATAAATACGCCGTGACGTAGCACCTGATATCTCACATATCATAAAATATAATATTGCGTCGGTTGGCGCAGTGGTTATGCAATTGGTTTCTGATCTATGGGTCGCATAATCAACTCCTGCATGGGGCAATTATTTGTATGGTCTACAGATAGGTTTTCTGAGACTGCGTGCTTGTGCATGTGAAATTTATGTATGTAAACGCACACACGATACAGGATAAATAATATTTTTTTAATCAAAAAGTTTATTTTACGATCAGTAAATGATAATTTAAAAATTTGATCAAAATATTCAGCGTTAGTTCAAGCACGCAAATGGCTTAATATAATATTCAAATCTATATACTCGTACATAAATAAAACGAAGTCGGGTTAGTTACACCGATTTGATTTGTTGGATTTGTCTCCGCCCCGAATAGCAGAATATCTATTAAAACATCGAAAAATATCACAAAAAAATATAGATAATTTACTTTTTCATAACTTTTTCCGTATACAACGCCATCTGCGATACACGATATAAACAAAACTTATATTATTTTGTATGCATTACAGTTCTGGTTCAACAAATACTTTTTACTTTCTGTCTTCTTTTATTATCCTTTGACAGCTGATTCAACTGCGAGGTCCTTTCCTCTTTGGTCCTTTCATGGCATTACCATTAAGCTAGCTGTGTAGACGGGCGCCGCTATTTATCATTTTATTTCGAATTTTAGACAATAGAATAGAATAGAAAAATTTCTTAATGGTTCATAAACACCATTTACAAAAAAAAACAACGAACCAGTAAGAGAACCAAAAATAACAAATTTACATAGATAATAATAACTTATTTACTATAACTTATATATTTGGTGTATGCGACGACCGAAAGGTAGTCAGCTCAGCATAAAGCACAGTTAAAGTAGCGCTAATTTTAGCTGACGCCTACAAGTGTGTGTCACGGACAATCTGGATGCTTAGTAGAAATTTAAAATAATAGTTTACTAGTGTTGTAAAATGACCAGTGATTGCTTGCTACTTTATGTGTCGGAGTTCAATTTTTTATTGTGTGTTGTTATATATGTGTGTGCAGTTATTTGTGATTGATAATTGCTTCATTACAACGCCGCGAGCTAGAAGATGTGATATTTCACATCAAAGCCGTAATGGAATTAAAATTGGCAATATTGAGAGTCAATCCACTGCATATGAAAATTACAATACTCCACGTGGCGAATACGGAACATTCCAAGTGAATCGTCGTCGACATCACTGTAGAGAATCGTTAACCCCTAGCATATCGTTAATATAATTCTGTAATTTAAGTGGTACTGAGTGTTTATGGCACAAAGTAATTATTATAAATATAAAAAAATATAATGACACATGACAGTGACAATGATAATTCTTTTTATCATATAAGAATAGCGCTGCCAGTACCATATTTCGTGAGATAAGTGAGAAGCCTAATTTGTTACGACATTTAATACTCAGCAGTATCCAGAACAGTGTTTCAATCTACGAAGCCTTTACATAACATTGGCGTGGATACAATTTCTATAATTTTACTAGCCGACTGCCCGATGGAATTTCCCATCGGCAACATCTCACGTACCAAATGTAAGAGTTTTCTTTTTGGTATCCCTATCCCCATGTTGTCTTTTTTAACTTTTGGTCGCAGCCAAAAAAAAGCCAATAAATACAAAGTTGCAAACATAAATTAGACTGCACACATCAAAGAAAATTCACATTTCATGGGTTGTCTTCTAATTACATAATACCTAATCTGTAATCAAAGGCATAATATTTCTCCAAAGTATTTGATCCTCATTATTATGTCTATCCATTAGTTACATAAAAGGCTGTGTGAAGTGTTTGTTTTCATTAAAGTCTTTGAAGTAAACGGTTTTATAAAGTAAATAACTTGAATTCAACCTTCAGACGGCTGATTTAGAAGAGCAAAAATCACGTCATTATGTAATTAGAATAAGGTAAAGGTATAAGAGATAATTCACATTTCACGGTTTTTCTTCTAATAACATAATATCCGAGAGCCGTGGTAGCTCAGGGGCTAGGCGCTCGCTTTAAATTTCATAGTAAGCGGGTGACCCGGGTTCGATTCCCGGCGCCGGCACCAATAAAATTGTTAATTGCAATTTTAAGTACTGATTTACCACGTGCTCGGCGGTGAAGGAAAACATCGTAAAACATCATGCATGTTTGTCTGAGAAATTAAAAATATTTCGAAGACATGTGTAGTCCGCCAACCTGCATTGGAGAAGCGTGGCGGATTCTTCCTAGCTCCAAACCCTCTCAGAAATGAGAGGAGGCCTGTGCTCAGCAGTGGGACATTTATAGGCTAAAACTTTACTTTACTTTTACATAATATCTTAACTCTAATTAAATGACTTTTATTATCAAACCATTTTCCACATTTTGTACTTGAAAAATGACGCACTTTCCATACAAACCTTCATCCCTTATTTTACCCACTTAATGAATTTCCTAAAACGCTGAAACAAATGACTTTTATCTATACATATAATAAATCTATAAACTTTTAGTGTCTGTACATTTTAAAATTTTGCGATATAAATGATTGAGGAATACAAAAATAAGTAACTCAGTACTGTTAGACTTAGTTCTACTTGTTTATATTGTTTAGTATTTAAAAAAATCTCTAACCTTGTTGTTCATGGTCCTTACTGAGCCGGATTTGACCGAAGTTTTTTGATAAAGTTCTGGGGATCTGGACTTTGTTCCGGGGTAACAGCGAAAGCAGTTCGGAACACCTAAAGACATTCGGGGCCTTACTTAGTCGGAAGTAAGGTACGGGCGTACGACGATACCAGAAGGAGGAATCTTTCTAAATCTCAGACGGCTGCAGGAGGGCAGCAATATATTTATTCCGGACGCTGCTAGTAGTGAAGTGTTTAATACCATCTAACTGAAGAGCTACCTTTTGGATTGCGTGGTGTAATACGAGGGATCAAGTGTGAGACGTAAGTGAATTGGACAAACTGTGAGTACAATTGAATTATTAGTGTTTAAAACTGAATTAATTATACACGCAAATTGTAACTTTATTAACTTAGAACTAGAAATACTTGCTAAGAACTGAGACTTAGAATAATTTAAGATATTCGGATAAGACGGCGAAGCTATGCCCGATTTCTTACTATTTTACATTATTTCAAACACTTGTAATTTTATTTACTAAATAATTTGTGGACTTAGAAACATTTCATCAATTAGTTCTACATTAGAAAATTATTTAATCCAAAAAATTTGTACGACCAGTAATTGAAAATGGAATCTTTAAGTTTTGCGCAGGAAGATGTTCTTAATCGAATAAGTAAATCATTTAGCAATTTTAAGAAATCTCCGAAAGAGCGTCTTTCTAAAGAATATGTGATTAGTAGATTAGAGCAACTCGAAAAACTATGGATACTATTTGGAGAAACACACAAAAAAATTATGGAAACTATTGAGGTAAAATTCTGAAAGGATCTGCGTATTACACGGAAGATCTATACACTACTACAGAAGATATATATATTGAATATAAGTGCCTACTAAAATTAAAATATGAAATTGTAAATGATCAAACTGGTGAATGTTCAAATGCCAATCGTTCTGATGTAAAGTTAAACTTAAAATTACCGAAAATCATTATTCCACAATTCTCTGGTAATTATAATGAGTGGACCACATTCAGGGATTTGTTTATGTCTCTCGTACACCATACTCCAATAGATAAAACACAAAAAATGCAATATTTAAAAGGGTTGCTCTCGGGAGAAGCTGAACAGGTAGTAAGACATGTAAACATATCAGCACAAAATTACGAGCGATGATGGACTATGCTAGATGATCGTTACAATAATAAAAGATATCTTTCTCAATGTATTCTAAAAAGGCTGTTTAATCAAAAGCACATTGTAAGCGACTCAGCAGTTTGTTTAAAGGAGCTGATTGATACCACTACAGAATGTCTAGGCGCTTTGGGGAATTTAGGAGTCGATGTTTCCTCTTGGGACATCATTGTTATTTATATACTCTCGTTGAGATTGGATCCCGAGTCTAGAAAACAGTGGGAGCTACAGGCTGCTAATACTATATCACACGAACTACCCACATTTGATCAATTTAAAGACTTTGTTACAAACCGGTATCGTGCCTTGGAGCTGGTAGACTCTGGACCCAAGTTTAACAGAGTTAAAGCTCTCAAAAGTCAAGATCTTTTCTCGTTACTAGTGGTCAATGTAAATTTTGTAATGAAATACATCGTATAGTGCATTGTCAAAAGTTTATAAACGCAGATACACAAGACCGGCGTAAATTCGTTGAAAGAAATAATCTTTGTTTTAACTGTTTGGGTAGTAACCACTTGGCCAAGCAGTGTCAAAATATTACCTCTTGTCGTTCATGCAGTCGAAGACACCACTCTTTGCTGCATCCCAGGATTGAATCAGAAAATCAAAAGCAGGACTTACCGATGAAAAGTGGAGAAGAGTCATTTGAAACGGCGCCAGTGGTTTGCTTCTCCTCTGGTAAAATAACATCTGCCAGTCAAGTTCTCTTAGCCACAGCTCTAGTAAAAGTTGAGGCAGCAAATGGAGAGAGTAAAATCATTAGAGCGTTACTGGACCAAGGGTCACAAGCATCCTTTGTAACCGAAGCAACTGCTCAGTATTTAGGACTGAGAAGGTGCCAGTACAGGGTATTATCTCCGGATTAGGGCAAAACGCCAACATTTGTGCCAAATATATGGCCAATATCAGCCTCACATCAATCCACGACCCAAATATAAAACTGATGGTTCAAGTTTATGTCTTAAAGTCAATCACTACTCTTCTTCCCTACAGAAAAATGGTTGCTTTAGACTGGGTATGCGAATTGCCATTAGCAGATCCACAATATCATACACCGAATAGAGTAGATATTTTGTTGGGTGCCGAAGTTTATTGCAAGGTGCTCCAAGAAGGAGTAAAAAAGGGGCCTCAGGATTCTTTGGTTGTACAAAATACTTCGTTAGGGTGGATTCTGTCTGGTACCACTACTAAATGTTATCAACCAACCACGAACGTAATAGCGATGCATACCTGCTTAGAAGAAAACGAAGTCCTTAAAAAGTTTTGGGAATTAGAGGCTGGTCCCAAATACTTCAATAACCATATCCTTACCGAAGAGGAGATACGCTGCGAAGAATTATTTGCTAAAACTACCACAAGAGACACAGACGGAAGATACATCGTAAGACTGCCATTAAAAACCGAAGAAAACCAGGGAATCAAAAATAGTAAAAAAATAGCTGAACAGAGATTAAAGGTACTAAGGACAAAATTAGGCAGGTCTAAAGAAATGGAAATAGAATATGCAAAAGTAATCGAGGAATACTTAATGTTTGAGCATATGGAGCAGATACTTGAAAATGAAATAAGTAATCCAAAAGGGGTTTACTTGGCTCATTTCGCAGTTTTAAGGTACGACAAAGATACTACGCAGGTCAGAATAGTGTTTGACGCTTCTTGTAAAGGTGAAAATGGAATTTCATTAAATGACCTCTTAATGGTGGGCCCGACCTTGCAACCTGAACTGAGGCATTTACTAATGAGATGGCGATTACATCATATCTGTTTGTCGGCCGACATAGTAAAAATGTACCGGCAAATTAAGGTTGCAGATGATGATGTTGACTTCCAAAGGATTCTGTGGAAAAATAGTCCTGAACTAGTAACTCGAGAATACCGACTGCTTCGGGTGACTTTTGGAACATCGTCTGCACCTTATTTAGCAGTAAAGGTCCTACAGCAAGTGGCACATTACGAAGGTGAAAAATATCCTGCAGCTTCTGAAAAAGTTATTTCTGATTTTTACATGGATGATCTAGTTACGGGTTGTGACACTGTTGAGCATGGAGTGCAAATCTACAATGATATGAACGGATTGTTGCAAAAAGCAGGATTCAAGTTGCAAAAATGGTCAAGTAACAGTCATGAGTTATTGGAAAGGTTAAAGGAAAATCAGAAAGGTATAGACGAAGAAGAAGGAATAAAGTTAAAAATAGATGAAGTAATAAAGTTACTTGGGCTTACCTGGAACAGAACTAACGACGCTTTCCAATATACAGTAACCCTACCGCAGCTAAAAGAACTCGTAACAAAAAGAAGTGTTATTTCAGACATCTCACGTTTGTTTGATCCGTTAGGATGGGTTGCACCAAGTGTTATAATAGCAAAAATCATAATACAAAAGCTCTGGATCTCTGGGGTAGAATGGGATGCAGAAATTCCTAAGAAATTATTAGATGAGTGGTTGTCTTACCGGAGAGAATTGTTTGAATTAGGATCATTACAAATACCTCGATGGATCGTGGTGCCACGAAGAAAAAAGAACACATTGAACTTCATGGGTTTTGCGATGCATCAAAGTTGGCATATGCTGCAACAGTGTATGTTCGTATTGTTAGCAAGCAAGGTGAGGTTTACGTTTCGTTGTTAACAGCAAAAACTAAAGTGGCACCAATCAAACAAATTTCTATACCGAGGTTGGAGCTTTGCGGAGCTGTTCTGTTGAGTAGACTGTTATCTGAGGTAGCAGAGGTCATCAAGATTCCAAAGACGTTTATACATGCGTGGACAGATTCTACGGTGGTTCTCGCATGGTTAAGTAGCCATCCGAATCGATGGCAGACCTTTGTTGCGAATCGAGTATCGGAAATTTTGAGCACTCTCGATGCCCAACACTGGTCTCACGTGCAATCCCAACATAACCCAGCGGATTGTGCGTCTAGAGGCCTTGAACCATCGAAACTAGTCGATAATACTTTATGGTTCAAGGGGCCAGATATTTTACAGGGAAATGAAGTTTTGTACAGTAAATTAAAGGACATGGAGACTAATTTAGAAGAAGTTAGGGTGCATTTAGTCACCGAAAATGATAATTTTTGGGAGAAGTTTTCAAGCCTAGGTAGACTCATAAGAGTAATAGCATATTGTAGACGGGTACTTTCATGGAAAAACATTAAAGAAAAACAATTAAAAGGATTTTTATCAACACGGGAATTAAAGTAAGCTTTAGAAGAAAATGCCAAGAAGAACATTTTAAAGAACAAATTTCAAATTTACAAAACCTAAAACCAATAAGAGGGGCTATAAAAGCATTAAATCCTTTCATAGATGCTAATAAAATTCTGAGAGTAGGATGACGCTTAGAAAAGGCACAAATAGAAGAAAATAGAAAACACCTAATATTACTTTCGAAAACAGCAGTTTTAACCTTACTAATTGTAGCAGACGCACATGTAAAAACGCTTCACGGAGGACCTCAACTAATGTTGACTTATTTGAGATCCAAATACTGGATCCTGGGCGCCAAAGAGACAGTAAAATCTTATATACGAAAGTGTGTTAAGTGTGTTCGGTACTCGGCTAAGAGCAAACATCAATTGATGGGACAATTACCAGCTGCCAGAGTAACACCATCAAAGCCATTCAAATGTAGCGTTGTTGATTATGCTGGCCCGATAAACATTCGAACTACCAAAGGACGAGGCCAACATTCTTACAAAGGCTATATTTGTTTATTTGTTTGCATGGCTACAAAAGCTTTGCATATAGAAGTGGTCAGTGATTTGACCACACAAGGGTTTTTAGCAGCTTATAAGAGGTTCGTCTCTCGTAGAGGTTATTGTTCTGATATTTGGAGTGATAATGGAACAAATTTTGTTGGTGCTGCCAAAGAACTCCGTTTACTTTTCTCCGAAGAAAAGTCTGGAATAGTTAAGGAGTTAGCTGAAAGCTTAGCTCAAGCTGCGACCCATTGGCACTTCATTCCACCACATTCGCCGAACTTCGGCGGATTGTGGGAAGCTGGAGTAAAGTCGGTAAAATTCCACCTAAAAAGAGTCATCGGAGACTCGACTTTAACATACGAGGAGCTTTCTACTGTATTGGCTCAAGTCCAAGCGTGCTAGAATTCGCGACCGCTATGGCGTATTGAGAACGAGTCTGAAGGATATGAAGCTCTCACGCCTAGGCACTTTTTGGTGGGTGAACCCTTGCTCACCATTCCAGATTATAACTTTGAGTCATCAAATGTCTGTTCTTTGTGCAGATGGCAGTTAACCCAAAGGATGATGCAAAGTTTTTGGCGACGATGGTCGCAGGAATATCTTACTACATTTTTGCATCGCTACAAATGGTCATCTCAAATTTCAGAACCAAACATTGAAGATTTGGTACTGGTTAAAGAGGATGATTTACCACCATCTCGATGGCTACTTGGTCGTGTGGTTGCTAAACATCCAGGGGCCGACGGTATCACTAGGGTTGTGTCTCTGCGTACTAAATCTTCAGTTGTAAAAAGGCCTACCTCTAAAATTTGTATTTTACAAATGTAATGTAAATGTATGTAAGATATGTAATATTTATCTTTTATTTAGTCACTATTTGTGTGTATCATGGTGGGCGGGAGGTATATTTAAGATGTTAACTAATTAAGAAAGTACAAATTGATAAATTTGTCCTTGGTGGGCGGTATGTTAGACTTAGTTCTACTTGTTTATATTGTTTAGTATTTAAAAAAAAAAAGAAAAGAAGGTAGATAGCGTTGATAAATGCGATACGTTTTCTGAATCGCGGTATAGAGGTTACGACTCGATTTAATATAGTTCATACTTTTTTGTATACTATATACGTTCGGTTCAACAGACCCTGGTATTTTATTAACCTAGTGATCTGCTCCCCAAATATATCCATCGCTCCCCAGGACTCTAACCTTGTTGTTCACTACATTTCTATCTGTTTTAGAAATGTCTGTCCGTCTGTTTGTTTGTGAACGTATCACGTCTAAAGTACTAAATTTATTAAAAAAACTAATTAAAAAAATCATAAAGCAGATCTTCCAGTAACATTTAGACCCGATTTCACCGATTGCTTTGGAAACCAAGTTTAATAAAACCACTTAACTGAGTTCATATGTATCATTTGAACTCGGTTTTCGTCTAACCGATTTCACCGGCTCCATTTTGACCGCGTTCAGAAAAACGAAGTTTACGTGAAATATCGTCACAATCTAAAACAAAAACTCTATGTATTTATTATTTTGCGACATCAAACAGCCTGTTTTTATGCATAAGACACATAGGTATGCAAACAATAAACAAAACGTATTAAAAATATTTATTGTGTTTACATAGTTGTGCAATTGACAATGACAGCTGTCTAAACGCGTTTAAAGAGCTGAACGTCAAAAATTGGGCGTTCAGAATTTGAACAGCGTTTAGCTTTAATCGCGTTCAGTCGATGTTGGTGAAATGCAAACAATAGCATTGAACTCAGTTAAACGCATAAACTTCGTTCAGCTTGAACTGATCGCGTTTAGTTTCAACGGTGAAATCCGCCCTTAGAGATACAATTTCTTCGAATATGCCCTTGCCCTTGGCCTGCGAGCACAGCTATCCATTGAAGCCAGAGTTGCCACGCGTCCCGATTCTGCCGGGACAGTCCTGATTTCGATGATGTAGTCCCGCGTCCGGCCATTTAACAATTTTGTCCCGATTTTTGATAGGACGCTACGTTCGCTCAATTCATTCAGTCAGCACAGTGCCCACTGCTCACATGGCTCCCATCATCCGCAGCACGCACTTCGCCTCCCTCGCGCAGTACACAGTTGTATGGAGAGTTTGGCCACATCATGGACAACATAAAGCTAAACATGTTTTGTTCGGAATTAGTTCGGAAGTAGTTATTCGAAATCGCGAAAGCACGTAGCGAACGCGACACAGTCCGAATTACGAGGTTTTTGTAGGAGTTTATTTATTTATTTATGTTTGGGTCAAACCAAACCTGGCACGCGGGCCCCTGGCCAGCGAGCACAGTAACCGATGAAGCTGTAAAAGCCGAGAAGGCTAACAGCAATTACATCACCGAAAATCTCGCAGACAGCTTAGAGAGCCAATGCACTCCGTCTCTCGAGCCTGCGGATCCCGACCACCTGCAGCAGGTGGCCGCGGAACTCGAACGCAGGGCTACAATACCACCAGTGGGCGAACCACTGTCTCTAGTGACTCTCGACGAAGTCACTAAGATAGTCCAAAATCATAAAAACCGAACCGCGCCTGGCCTCGACGGCATAAACAACAGGGTGATAAAATGTCTAACTACGCCGTTATCGTGTCTGTTAGTCAGTATTTTTAACGCGCTCTTCTCCAGCTGCTCCTTCCCGGACGACTGGAAGGAAGCCGACGTTACAGGCATTCCGAAGCCTAATAAGCCTAGGAACATTCCGTCTAATTATCGCCCAATAAGTCTCCTCAACTCGATGGCTAAGATTTATGTGCGAATTATACTCAGTCAATTAAAAGACTATGTCCTTACAAATAATATTCTTCCAGACGAGCAGTTCGGCTTTCGCCCCGAACACTCGTGTACTCATCAAGTGCTCCGCTTAACGGAGCACATTTTAGAGAATTTAAACGACCGCCCTCAGCCTGTAGGCACAGGGGCCTTATTTTTCGATGTCGCAAAGGCATTTGACAAAGTCTGGCACGACGGCTTGTATTACAAGTTGTATCACACTAAAGTGCCAGACAGACTCGTGAACATCATACGAGCCTTCTTGTCTAACCGCCTATTTCGCTTCCGGGTAGAGGGAACGCGCTCCTCAAGCCGCCCTCTCCGAGCGGGTGTCCCTCAGGGCTCCTGCCTCTCCCCACTCCTTTTCTCGCTATACACTAGCGATATTCCTAAAGACCCGAAAGTCAATCTTGCGCTTTTCGCAGATGACACGGCCCTGTACTATTCCGACAAGCACAAGGGCCGCATAACGATTCAACTCCAAGCCGCAGCCGATCGCCTAGGCGAATGGTTCCGAAAATGGAGAATAGGGGTAAACCCCGAGAAAAGTGTAGCGATATATTTCTCGAGGGGCACACCAAAGCCCGCTAGACGATGTCACCCAATCGGCAACAATCAGCTAGGCACGATCACCCTGTTCGGACGCCCTATTCCCTGGGAAAAGAGCGTCAAATACCTCGGGGTCACTTTATACGCAGCAATTTCGTTCGCTGCACACATTAAAAACATACGCAAAAGAGCGGCTTTTATCTCAAGCCGTCTATACCCATTAACTTGCTCCTCAAGCAAAATGTGCTTAAGACACAAACTTCGCCTCTAATAAGACTTGCATAAGACCCGTAATGGAATATGCTTGCGTCGCTTTCGCTCACGCGACGGGCAATCAATTAAAGAAGTTACAGAGCGTTCAAAATCGATTCTTGCGAAGTGCCACCGAAGCCGGTTGGTATCAACGCAATGTAGATCTTCACAGCGACTGTGAAATGCCCTTAATCTCTGAACACTTCAGTGCATTATCACGGCGGTTTTTCGAAAAAGCCGCGGTTCATTCAAACCCGCTGGTGGTTAAAGCAGCAAATTACCGACCAAACAGAAACGCGACCGAACGCAAACGTCGCCCGCCAAACATGCTAGACGACACGGACGTCTCAGCTCTTCCTGACCACGATACTGTCAGTCACGATCCAGGCCACACTGTACACACAGTCGATAGCTTTAATATAACACGCACCACGACGCGCGATCGCCGTAGAGAGCGGCGCGCAATAGTCAATAATCACACCGCGTACACACGATTCACCCGACACACAAGTTGACAGTCCGAATGGACGCGCGCAGCCTCCTTCGGGCGGTCATTAGACGACTTAAAATATTTAAGATTTTCGAAATCGCGAAAGCACGCAGCGAACGCGACACAGTCCGAACTTCGAGGTTTTTGTAGGAGTTTTTATTTATTTATATATGTTGGGTCAAACCAAACCTGGCACGCGGGCCCCTGGCCCACGAGCACAGTATCCGATGAAGCTGTAAAAGCCGAGAAGGCTAACAGCAATTACATCACCGAAAATATATATATCGGAATTAATTAATAAATAAATAAAAAATCGGACCTAGATGCGATGTCCGACCGATTGTCCCGACATTTTTTTTCCAAAAGGTGGTTGAAGCTGTAAAAGCCAAAAAGGCTAACAGCAAAAACATCATCGAAATTATGAATCAAAGTTAAATGGCAAAGTTCGAGAGCTATTTGTGTATATAAATTTTCGTTTAAACCAAACCTGGCTGTGCCCACGAGAACAGCTATCAGAATCCGATGAAGCTGTAAAAGCCACAACGGCTGACAGCAAAAACATCACCGAAATTATATCAAATATTTGTCGCTAAGTCTGTGGGTGTATGATCTGGTCTGAAAGAATGTTGTATTGAACTCTTTATTGATTGTTAAATTTTTTAAATTTGTTTATTTAATTAATTGTATTTATATGCATATGTTAAATGTAAGGTTAATACTTATTATTGTAAGTTAGTTTAGGTTTACATGTTTTGTTGTGTATACATGTTGTAATTACTTATTTTAAATTGTGCTGTAAATCTATACAAATAAATAAAATTGTAGTGTGTGTCTGTGATTACAATAATCGCAATAAAGTTTTTAACTTAATCTTATATGGTAATTTGCTGGATACCAAAACCCAAATACGTACATACATAAGATCACGACTGTATCCTATAAGGGGTAGTCAGAGACTGGGCACTCACTGCAAAAACAGATGACTGCCACAGTCCACGTTTCACCGAAACAATATAATGCACTTGGTGTGATAGGTGGTGAGCCCATCGCCATCATGCGCTGTTGGGTGCACAGTGCAGTTTAATTCCTTACTCGCCATTTACGAGATCCATTGGATGAGATGGAGTGGTAGTATTCTTTTAACGAGCCGCCACAACACGGCCAACCCAAATACGCTAAAATTTTTGTCTCTCGGTTTGTTTGTTTGCCAGGGCTAATCTCCGGTACGGCTCAATCTATTTTGACGGGACTTTCATTGGCAGGTGGGGAACTTTTTAGAGTGCAATCTAAGCTACTATTAATTTTAGAAATATTTCTGGTTCCTGCGTAAACTCTGAAAAGCTAAATCTGTCTGTTTGTTACCCTTTCTCGGGTTAACTGCTGAACCGATCTTAACAAAATTTGGCACAGAGATAGGTTGCATCCTGGTGACAGATATAGGATACTTTTCATCCCAGAAAATCAAATTATTTCCACGGGATATTTAAAAATCCTATATCCGTGCGGACGAAGTCGCGGGCATAGGGTTAGTAGTATTATAAATAAACTTAAATTTTTATCCTCTGTTTAATCCCCGTTAAATATTACGGGGTAGATTTTCAAAAATCCTTTCTTTGTGCTCATTTTCGTTATGCTAGAAACTCCTGTGCGACATTTCGTCAGTCAGTGTCCAAGTTTTATAGTAGTTAAGTAGATATGGATCTTATGTAAAATAGTTTTGTAAATAACTACATTTAATATGGCAATGGCAAAGGTTTCAAATTGAAAATGACTCGAGAAATAATTTTTCAACTTCATAAATCGGTTCCGCTCGGTACAAAATTATATCATACAACCCGTTTCTCGAACGTAAATATTTTACAATACCAACAGCGTAAATCGAATGAGGTCGATACAAAATCTATTTTATTACTGCACGGATTTTATTTTCTTAAATAAATAAATTTTATGAAATCATAACTACAAATTGAAGGAGCAAACTAGTGAAGTTCTATTGACTATTCCGAGTAAATATCATTTCATATTAGATGATTAACTTTTATTACTTTATTTAAGTAATATTCCAAACATATTTAGTGGTGGAAATGTGTGAATGTGTTGTAATCTTAGAGTATACATAAGCAAGCTAACGTATACTCTAAGGTTGTAATCCTTCTAGAATTTTAATAATGTATTAGATTTATTATCAGAAAAACAACAAAATTGCAAAAACCGGTAAAATAAATTTCTAATAGAAGGGCTTGTTTTATGTTATACAATTAAATAATTAATTCAATTGCTGTGTAAAGGCGGCATAAGATAATATACCACCCCATCACATCACGCGGGTGAGGTAAAACTCGACTAAGGGCAATGCCAATAAACTTACGTCCAATAACTATTTAAAATATGCCAGACCCAAATTTCCAGACTAATGAAGAAACACCTACCTAACTTTTAGGTCAGAAGAGTCTTTCATCAATCCTAATAACTATTATACCTTTTTGATGGCAAATGGAAGTGCAACGTCTGCCCGCAACAAATGCTGTGTCACTCAGAACATTTATCTGTGGCACACATGTGTGCGCTCGTCACCCTGAGATACCAGTTCTTAAGTCTCATATACTCTGTGATTCCACAGGCTATCTGCATTTCAGACCGAAACGTAGTAGTGCTTGCACACCACTGCTTGACGGTAGAATAACATTATCTGCCGCGGTACCCACATAGAAGCCACTGATTATACTTGCCAATCGTTGGCAAACCCTCCTAACTCAAGAGAGGCCTATGTCCTGTACAGAGACTGATGATTATATAATGAAATATAACCTTGTTTTAAGGTTTTAATATTAACGTAAAAATATTGACGTTCACTCAGCAATCGATACGTCAATCTCAATAACTATTATACCGAACAAGTACTCTTTTAGTCAAAAAATATGATAAATAAAATTTATAAATTCACATTTATTCTTTAAATTGTATGTATTCTTATTTATTTAATGAAAGGCGAGCTAAATCACTGCACCTTCACAGTTTTTCTGACTTCTACATTATCTCCATAAAGTGTAGGCTCGCAATAATTCTAAAACAATATGTTTTGTATAGTTTTTTCAAGACTACTCGATGTACATATGTACAAAATCTTTAAGATGAAGCAAATTTCACACTTGGTATTATTTCATCTTATTTAAATTATGCGATGTTACTATTCCAAGATTTTTCTACTTCGTCACTCCTTGTAAAAGCATTTTTGAGTCGTTTTGCCAATATTCGGTACTATTATCGCTTACTGTACCAACACTAACACATGCAGTTACGAGTGGGATTAAATTTGGTTGAACGTAGTAATATGGTTACAAAAGAAATATCATTTACTGTTTTTACATTTATTCAACTCCTTCACATAACGCTCGCGCGAGAATTAATACCAAACGACGAAAGGTGCGTATTTAAAAAAATAAAATATCAATACAAATTTACAAAATGAAATCTTAAATGAAATTCCAATGTTTTACAGAGTAATAAAAGCTTCTGAAATAGCCTTAAGCACAGCAAACAATCTCTACGGAATGTTTGAACTGTGTGTCGATACGCCTATGCCAAATCAGCAGTATGTATAAACAATAAATCAAGTAAAGCATTCATTATACATTTCATTTTCAAACTTATATACTTCACCACTTCTGTCAATTGTTAATTATATGTACATACACACACCTGATAACATAAAATATTAACGCATGGATATATGTTTTTAAATATCCCGTGGGAATTATTTGATTTTTCGATAAAAAGTATCCTATCTCCATCTCCAGAACTGGAAAATTGGTCACAATTACACAATTTAACATTACATAATGAAGCAATTATCAATCACGAATTTTATAACATCACAAAGTGAACATCTTCAAAGGCAACTTACCTTTTGACTTACAAATGCAATAATGGTCGAAAATTTAATTAAAACTGGAGAAAACTCGAAATAAATGTTGTAAAACGCGCCTGCCTGTACAGCTAGTTCAATGGTATGCAATCAAAGGACCGCACAGTTGAATTAGCTGTCAGAGGATAATGAAAGAAGACAGAAGGAAGAAAAAGTATTTATTGTCAAAGAACTGTCATGCATATAAAATAATAAACCATCTATCACAGATGGCGTTGTATACAGAAAATGTATGAGAAATTGAATTTTATATATAATTTCGTTTTCGTGAGTTTGTTTCGATGTTTTAATAGTTATTCTGCTATTTGGGGCGAAGACAAATCCAATATAAAAATCGGTCCAGCCGTGACCACCGTCTTGAGTGATAAATGGTGTAACTAACCCGACTTTTACATATTTATGTAAATATATATATGTAGATAGGTGATTTATGTAAATATATATATGTTAGCGCTTACGTTAAAATACCTGAAAATTAAATACCTGAAAACTATACATTTTTTTTTACATAACCCTAAAAGGATACAAAAAACATAATTGTAATTGCTAACTAATGACTTTCGATACACAGGTTTCTAACAGATGACATACATAATTTTCTTAACTATCCAATGAAAACAACAGTGGGATTTAGCCCCAAGTTTACAAGCAACCGAAGATTCTTCGCCAATATGATCGGCACACCAGCTTTCAAAGATATATTGGCAAAAGATGTAAACGAAATACGGATGGCGTTACTCAAAAAAATGAAATACTGCGACGAAGCAATAATGGACCAACAGATATTAAGAGATTTTTACGATCACGAAGTGGACCAATCTAAAGTGTAAGAGGATATAAAAGCATTAAAGACGTTCTGGCGAATAGTATTTTATTATTGTGTTTCTTACGAGTATTTTGCGAAAAATAATAACGATATGAAAGTAAACTGTTTTATTAAGATATTAGCGTGTAGTAAGCTAAGGAACCGTAAATATTCCTTTAAAGTCTAAACATGTGACTATTAAATACTACCACTACCATCCGATATACCATAGAATACCACTTGGCAGGCGGGTTGACAACCGCAGTTTATTTTTTCAGATGTTCAAGGAAGATGGTGTTGCTCATCTCCTGGTTTTGAAAAAGAATACTCGTGTTTCAGTATCAACTTATGGAATTTGTAATGAATGCCTTAATCAAAATTTTACAGATACAATCTATCTATATATTAATACGTGAAGAGAAAACTTTGTACCCGTTCTAAAGCATACTACGTACACGACGGCGTCAGATTTGGCTTAGTTAAAGTTTGTATGGAGACGAACCGAGAAATTTAAAATTTATATTATAATATACAAACACATTAAATCAAATAAAATATCTAAAGAAAACATACTGACAATGTCAATCACAAAATAGTCTGTTGTTTGTTTACATTTATACGAGTAGTGCCGATTTCAAACATGTAATAGTATCTAGTCAAACAGACGCACAGAGTATTTAAAATGTTGCCAACAAATAAATACTCTATAATGTACAAACTTAAAAAATTATAAATTACGGTCGAATTTCGACCACTGACGTGCTGTATCTATATCAATTATCTAAATTCATCATAATTAAAGGTCAGATTTAGATTTTATTTATTATTGATGATAACCAACGGCTTCGAAGTAATTTGATAACGACACTGATTCAGTAATATTTTGTAAATTATGATTTGTCTATTATAATAATTTTGGAAAGTTGAATGGTCTTCCAATTTCCAATTGCTAGAATTTGGTCCATATGGAAATTTTCTACAAAGTTAAGAGAGATTTGAGCTAGAACGGTAACAAGGGGGTATGTGGTTTTAATATATGTTTTAAACCTCGACTAAATTGTCAGTTTTAGAACCAATTGCCGGCCATAGAACCATACTGGTGTCTCCATTAAATAAAATACGTCTGTCCACATTTAACAATGTAAGATCGTGGACTCTACGACCTAAAGCTAATAGCAAAAGTGTAGCTGTATGTCTCAAAATCTGGTAAAGATTGTTTTCGTCAGGACAATAATTTTCGACAGGCAATAAAAGTTTAGGATTCCAAACTTTGTGTGGCTTAACAGGTTTCTTGTTTACAATGAAAATGACTTTCAGCATAGGTTATATAAAGAAATGTGGTGATAAATCAAATGAGTAAAGGTTATCAACTAGACTTCTAATAACAGATCTTAAATCTCTGGTGGGTTCTAGTTCTAGTTACTGTTTTGACGCCTCGAAGTATCAGTACTTCTTACTTAGATGCGTAAATGTGAGTCTCACCCCACCGTGTAGGGTTTTTCGATGAGATTTGCATTTTTCGATAAGTAGTTCTGTTAGTCTGTTGTGACGTGGAAGTAATATTGAATGCTTCTGCGAGCACAGATTTAACTTATGATTGCGGTTTTTGTCCGAGAAACCGAAACTGAGAGGAACGTGGTATAATTATATCAAGAGATGTATATACTCTGTGTAACAAAAATCCTGTAGTTCCTGTCAGCTGCGTTGTTAGTATCGATATTCAAACATACGAAACAACTCATTTGGGAAAAATCTTCCATAAACAGTTAAATAAAATATTAAATTATTGTTATTTAAAAAAGAAGTTCATAAAACCTTCCTTTTCGATTAACATACAAGAAATTAGTGAACAATCTGTGCCTCGACAACATATAGTTTATAGTAAAAATATATTCCACTTCCACACCACACAAAATATATTATTAGAATAATCTAATAATGTCTAATAAACAGACAGATGGGCAGTGATGTCAATTATTCTGAACTCAATCTGCAGTTTGACTAAATGAAAGCAAGTGTGCTGCAACTGCTTTGTTTTTGCTAAGTGCTAGGTCGTGGGTTCAGGTCTCAACTGGAGCAAATATTTTTTATTTTAATTATTTTTTAAGTGAGTCTTCTTTGGGCGCGGTGCGTATAAATCGAATTCAGTGTAACGTTTCGAAAGTGATGCTACGACTCGAAATGGATGCACAATTTGTAGGTACTTGGCCAGAGAGAGTTAAAGAAAGAACTATACCACGAATCCAGTGAGAAAAATCAAATGAATCTATCGCGAAAAGGACAGAAGAACAGTTAGCATACTTTTACTACAATATAACAAGCTTCGGTTTCCGCGCCTTCGTCGCGATGACCGAGTGATACCGGCCATAAGGCCGCCGAAGGAGATAAGTCAGTTTTTACTGTCTGTCAAGTGTAACATCCCTCTACAAGATGCAGGAGTATACAAGCTGGATTGTGATTGTGGTCTCTCTTACATAGGGCAAACTAAAAGATCAACAAAAACCCGCATTAAAGAACATATAGCTAATGTGAAGCACCGACGCTCTTGGAAGTCTGCAGTCTGTGACCATATTCTGGATCACACCAACCATGGATTGGTACCATATTTGATATACCACAAATTCTTGCAAAAGAACACCATTTCCTACCAAGGATGATTCGCGAGCCTATTGAAATTAATGAACATCCTAATTTCAATTGAGAAGATGGTTGGGTACTACCACCGACTTGGGATCCTATTATTAATAAAATTACATCAAAAACCAAGCATACCACTGCACGGCTTCAAGACACAGTAGCCTCTTTCTACGTAGATCGGACTAAAAAATTAAAAAAAATAATTAAAACCTGAAGGTATCCCGGATTAACTATGACATCAAGACATCTGTCACCTCAGTGCTCCCGTAACCATGGGTGCTATAAAGCGGTCGAAATGTCGGATTAAAAATAGTTTAAATTAAACGCGATAAAATCCGATTTTTTTTTAAATGATTAATAATTGCCACCAGTTTCACGGTATGTACTCCATTTTCGGGAACTAAAGAAGAACGGTGCGCAACCGCGTACCAGGGCGGTTCTCATCGCCTAGAGTTAGCGACACATACTTTGACAGTCCGAGCGGAGGTCCGAACTCTCCCTCGATCATTAGATGACTTATTTTGCAAAAGAAAACATCGATCTCATGACACAAGACGTCACTACTCGTACTCTCGACGTGTCACGACACTCTCGCGTTAGACGTCATGTGTGACATCTACACGTTAAACAGCTACATGTTAAACAGCAATAACATCGCCGAAAATTAAAAAAACGAGGGCGACTCAGTACCGAAATAAAGTCGCATTCTATAAAAGCTATGGTGCCGCTAGTTTAGTCCCACACACATTATACACTGAGAAGTCCCACAGATACCCCGTATAGATACCGCATACAAAGCAGTAACTCCCGATTGAAGTAACTATCCCGATTGAAGTAAGTGACCGAGCCGTGGCCCTCGAGTCAGATACTCTCGCGCACAGGATGGCGGTCGAAGCCGAGGTCCCGTAGATAAAGGTTTCGGCTAAGCGCCCTCAGCGCTCGGCCTCTTTTAAATCCGGCGACGCTGTATAATAAAAGTAAAAGTTAAAAAGTTTTATTGACAATATAAATTTTTACAAAGCGGAGTATTATCCGATAGCCTGTGAAAGCCTTCGGGCTAACAGTGACAATCAGTCATAAAAAAAATCGTCCAATCCAAGTGTTAGACCAGTGTACAAATCGTTTCAGCTCTTCGACTTTTATTGAAATACCGTTAATCCAATCCCATAGGGGTAGGCAGAGACCATATCGTTCCACTTGCTACGATCCTGACACAAATATTTAGCTTCCTCTACTTTTATTAGTGTTTTCATACAAGATCGTCGGTTGCGGATACTTTTGACGTGGCCTTTCTTTAAAACGATTTCGATCTGATAGTGATACGTTCGCCTTCGTCGACTCTTACCGGCCTGTCCCTTCAAACTCGCCTCATAAATCTGTTTCGTCAATCTTCTTTCATCCATCCTCTCTATGTATCCAAGCCATCTAAGCATCCCCTGCATCTTCTACCACATCGCAACGTTCCCTTATCACGCTGTTCCTCACTTTGTCCATTGAAAGTCACTCCAGCTGTACTTCTCAAACTTTTCATTTCCACAGCATTAACCTTATTTTCATGCTTCTTCTGCCAGACCCAACATTCACTACCGTATAAAGTGTGGGGACCAGTACTTCTCTATGTACAGCCAGTCGTGCCTTTTTAGATATTTTCTACTTGCTACACATAAAGTTATGCAGGGCCCCATATACGTGATTTCCTGCCAACGCTCTTCGCTCAATATCACTGTCGTACTTTCCGTCTCTCGTAAATTTTGTACCCAAGTATACAAAATCTTTCACTTGTTCCACTCTTTCTCTTTTAATCAGAACTCTGCAATCCGTCATACTTTCTTCTCTTTTAAAAACCATTACCGTTAATTGATAAATGAAATATATTAATATGGCTGCGTGTTCCATTAAATGGTGTTGGAGTCATTAAGATCATTAAATTACAAAAGGAATGCCATTTCATTTCATCGGTAAATCTGGTTTGTAATTTTCTAGTCGAAATACATAATGAATACAGGAGTGGGAAAAAGACAATAAAGTATAAATACATACATCCATTCAGTCACACCCGTAGCCCACTTTTCGCCGGCGCGGGTAACAATAATTTACATTAATATATATTACAGTAAATAACTTACAATAAAACAGTTTAAATGTTTTACGAAAAAAAAAACAAAAAGAAAACTATAAAAAGAAATATCGATCTCGATGTCTAGGTAGGTTTTAATATCGAACTATCGATATATCATTTCAAAAAATATCATTCACAAATATCGATATTTCTAAAGATAAGTATCGATGTATTAATATTTTATCAACATTCAATCAACTTCAACAGTCCAGAAAGGCTGACAAGTGACAACCCAGTATTTTGATCATGTTTTTCAGTGTAAAACCTAGTCTAAGAAATTAGTTTATAAACTCTTTTTGGGTAAAAGTAATACTTAATCACAAGTTCTAAAACTTAAATTCTCCACTTGTGATTTATCAAAAATATATATTATAAATAGTCATATATTGCTAAAATGAGACTCGTAAACCCGTAAAAAGTATATGAAAAGAAACGTATAGGTAAGAAGTACCAATGTCTTGTTTTGTTTTTATTGTCAGTTACGTTTTATTTCTATTGTTCGAACTGATACGATAGTAAAAATGTATCAACTTACGTCCTTTAATCCGACTAACATACGAAAATATGACTCCTAACAATTTGCAAAATCTTATTTAATTAAATAATGTCATTATTTGCATTATTTATTTATTTTATTAGATTATTTAAGTTAAAATTAAATAATGTAACATAAAACTCTCAGCCAGAACTTTAAGTTTATTCAATGCCTTATTAATTGAATATATATAGTTAATAGAATCAGGCGTTACTTTGCGAAAATCCGTTATAATAAAGGAGAGATTGAATAGATGTTTAAATATTCTCATGTTTATTACTAAAATTATCTAATATACATAACCTTTACAGGTGTACATGAAGTCATGTCTGACTTACCAGAAAATTCGAAATATGTTGTACAGAGTAAGGATGGTCCTGTGTGTGGATTTATTGAAAGAGTTGATGCTAGCACCTATTACAGATTCAAGAAAATTCCTTATGCTAAACCACCAGTCGGACCTCTAAGGTTTTTGGTAAGTTTGGCCTAATTTGTTATGTTACATTATAATTTATTTCAATTCTGAGCCACAATTTTCCTTTGTGACCCCAATAGTGAGACTGTATAGTATATGTATAATTTTACTTTTTACATTTGAAGTATAAAGTATTTTGTGGTTATTTGTCATAAATATATATCATTAATAAGTAGTTATTTAATGTTATGAATTAGTAAGTGTACATGATACAAGTGTAAATGACATTAAGTATTACTTTACATTAAGGCAAACCATCCAAATAAGTATTTCACTATTGTAGAACTCATTAATATCAATATTATAATCAGATGGCAAAGTTCAAGTTTGCCTTATTTATGAAACCAATTCAAGTTTGTTCATAATTTAATGGATAACCAAATAATCTATATTTATAGTGTGTAATGAAATTATAATATTTATATAATTTCTTTTGTTAACATGTTGAGCGCCACATCTGCCATCGGTGGCTAACAGTGTGCATGATATAAAACTAAAAAAATTGTTAGCGAGTTGTCACATTTTGAGATACCTATAAACGATGTAAAGGATTTTTATGTTTACCATGTTTTAATAAAATTCACTAATCCTGTCATAAGTCAAAATTCAGTAACTTTTAAATAATTTTCAGAAATTTCATAAACAATGTAAATTTTTTAGTTCTATATCTTGTTGTACGTTTTCAGCTACCAATGGGTGATGTCGCTCTCAATGTGTTAATTGTTTAAGTAAAAAAAGCAGTGATAACGATATATCTTTACACTTAAAAGTGTTAACTAAACTTACTTTAGAACCAATTGTATTAAAACCTTATAATATCTATAAAATTTAAAAATGTACCACTACTAAGCATAGGCCTCCTCTCATTTTTTAAAGGTCCAAGAGCAGTTTATAATTTGCCATTTTGCTTCTTTCTATCATATGTGGTCACCAGTTGCAATGCCCTCAAACTATTGATTATTTCTTAGAGAGGTTTCGAAAATAGGTTTTCACTCAATGATTTAGTTAACCTAATATATTCTATCAGCAAACAATGACAAAAATTTTAAATAAAAACAGTCAAGTGCAAGTTTAACTCAAATAGAGAGGGCTCTGTACATTTACTTACCACATATTCTTAAATCTGACTCAAATTTGTATGTAGTATCTAAAAAAATTAAGAATGTCACCACATTGGAAAGTGAAATTACTCTGTAGATTTCAACTACAAATGTAAGTTTGTATGTATAAATATTGAGAAATTTGTTGTTATTTTAAAACCATGGACTTCTTATAGGTTTTCTTGCAATCTAGAAGTAAAGACCTGTTTTCGTATATTTTCAACATTTTAGGTGCAGTAGTTTCAGAGATGTCCCTACATCATTGCATGGTCATTTTACATCTATTTTCTATATCATAAAAAAAATATTTGAAATCTTTACAACAACACTTTCATTTGATATATCACATGGTACAGTTTGGATTTTTTTTTATTCCATAAAAATTAGTGTGCTCACTTTAAATTTTTAATCTCCAACTACTAATTATGCTGATTTCTGTTTAAAATGCCAATTCATATAATTATATATATTTCTTGGAATTCTGCATGTTCAAGAAAAGTAGTAGTATACAGGACAACAGTATGGTTATAATCCTTAAGCTTAATTTGTTTTATGAATGTACTAATATTACAGCCTCCAGTACCTATTAAGCCTTGGCATGAAGAACTGGATTGTACCCAAGAAGCACCACCACCTGTAAGTTTCTTCGTAAATAATGAAATTGTTGGATCAGAAGATTGTCTTTATATTGAAGTATGTACACCAAGGATTGACACAAACAAACTCTTACCTGTTATGTTCTGGGTGGAAAACTGTGCCTTCTTTTTCTGTATGGACCAAATGCTAGATCCAAAATTAATTGTGAACCAAGAAATTGTTTTTGTGAAATGTGGATTTCGAATGGGACCATTTGGATTCCTCTCAATTAATGAGTTCATAGCTCCAGGTAACAATGGACTGAAAGATATTGTTATGGCATTGCAATGGATTCAAAGAAATATAAAGGCTTTTGGTGGTGACCCTAACAATGTTACATTATTTGGCACCAGTTCTGGTGGGTCCATAGTACACTATATGATCTTATCTCCAATGGCATCTGGTCTTTTTCATAAAGCTATCATTCAAAGTGCTAGTGCTATGAATAACTGGTCTTTAGAAAAGAATCCGACACAAGCTGTAATAAAGTTAGCCAAAGAATTGGAAATTACAAAAACAGATGTTGTTGAAATTGTTAAAGACTTACAAAATATACCTGCAATGGATATTATGAAAGCTTGTTTAAAATTAATAGAAGACTTTCAATTACGCGAAAGTGATACATTTGATGCTGTTTTTAAACCATGTATAGAAAAAGAGTTTGAAGGTGTACCAATATTTCTTTCAAAAGGTCCAGCTTTAATTCTCAAGTCTGGTATGTTCAATAAAGTACCTTTAATAATTGGTGCTAACCACGCCGAAGCTTCTTTTCTAGAATATATGAAAGGAACTTTTTATGATGATTTCGAACAAAAGAATGAAAATCTTTGCCTCTTAGCACCAAAATCTTTGGCAGGAGAAACATTTTCGAAAAAAATAGGCCAGAAGATATTGAATTTTTATTTGGGTAGTGACCAAAGCTTACGAGAAGACACAAAGCAGCAATATTTACAAATGATGAGTGACTACTATTTTCTGTACAATGTGAACAAGACTATAAGAATTCATAAACATATTGCACCAGAATGCCCTATTTATTATTATATTATTAACCACCCTGGTGAATGGTCAGTTCCAAAGATTTTGGACTTTTTTAACAATTCTGGTCATGCTGCAGAAATTCCTTTTCTCTTTTATGTCACTTTACCAGACGGAAGTCAATGCAAAGGTAGCCGTGATTCAATGATGACAAGAGCAAGAATAATAAGAATGTGGACTAATTTTGCTAAATATGGGTAAGTTACTGAATTACATCTATAACTTATTGTCAAAAGAATCCAGTACCACCACCTAAAGGATCCTTTACGCTCTTAGGGACATTAAAATCTACGATGAAATATATGACATTCTCAGAGAAGAACCAGTAATAAACTCTGGGGTCTTTTATTTTCTGACCCTGCTGACCCGCTCCGACTTCGCACGGAAGTTATTGTTATGTTTTACCAATCTTACCATAACCTCTAACGTTTCGCCTCGACCTATTTCACAGGATACAGTAAAAAAAAATATAGTTAATAGAATCAGGTGTTACTTTCCGGAAATCCATTATAATGTAGGAGAATAAGTTAATTTGCTAAGATTACGTATGTAATGTGTATGTGTATGTTTTTGCCGTGTATGTGTACAATTTTTTTACCGTGTAGCTTATGTTAGATACTTGTACGTACAGCCAGCGAGAAGCCATTTATATATTTCACACTTTTTCAAAGACATTTACAATAAAGATCAAAATCATTCAACCGAAATATTTATAAAAACTAATGTTTACATCGTTGTTTCAGCAATCCCACACCAGATGAAAACGATCCGCTTCTTAAAATAACGTGGGATCCCGTGACTAGCAAAGACGAACTGGATTACTTATGTATAAGTGCAAACCTGACGAAGGGCGTGAATCCATTCCACGAGAGGATGTCTTTCTGGGACCAACTGCACAAGGAAAACAAATTTTTGCGGATCCTCGCCCATTTCAATGATATCGGAGTGTTTTGGTAACTTTTCATGGAGTTGGCTAAAACACACTGTTGTGACGTCAGCTATGTCACCACGTGAGAAGCCAATCATATGTACGTGAAACTGCTACATACTGGATCTGGACTGCATCAAACTATCACAGTTTCACAGAAGTTAAGTAGGTATATCTATATATTGAAGTTCTAACGAAACCAAGCTGTATAAAAAGAGGCAGTTAGCTTGTCCTATTCCTTCGTCACCTCATATTTACAATTGGTGACTTCCACATGATCTCATTAACGAAAGACGACTGAAGAATACGTTGCCAGATTACTCCTAACCACAGCAACAACGTCATCAGTAGCCATCCCAGTCATAGCACCAGACTAAAGTCGGTACGATGCGTTATTTCCTAATCTTCTTAGCCACTGAGGATCTTCTCAGAGGTCCTACCCAGATCAGATCATTAAATTTCGCGGATAGCTGCCCCATTCTGTCATTATTCTGCCAAACCTTACATCCTATTTTGATCAAACGTCACGATGATAAAAACATATCTTTGTATAATGTTTCTAAATTAAGAGGCAATTACGATGTGCTGAACCTACATCAAGCTTCTGGGACTTCGACGTTAACGTATATTAAGCTCGCTTCCCACAACTTCGCGGTATCAACTAGCGCTAAATAAATTTCATATTGTCGTGTATAAAAATCATATCTTTATTAGAAGTTATCAAGATATATTATTTACTCTTGTTTCATAAACATTCCAAGCAATGATAAAACAATCTTGCTTCTGATCCTTTATCAGATAAATTACTATAAACAAATCTTAAAATAAATAAAATAGGTATTATGCTGGTTTAATAATTTAAGATTGATCGGCACGTGTAAGGATTGTAATCCTAACTTAAGCTGGCAAGTCACGAAAATGTTGCTTTAAGTCGTGTAAATTATTATATAAAAAAGACAGGCCTGTATCATGCAGTGGTGCAGATGATCCCCGGTACCGGCATCCTGTAAAAAATTTCTGCTATTTAATGTGCTGGTTTACCACGTGCTCAGCAGTAAAAGAAAAACATCGGGAGGTAACCTTCATGAATGTGGAATAAAAATATTTCGTGGAACTGTGAAATCCGCTAACCCGCATTAGAGCAGCGTAGCGGACTCTTCCCGGCTCCAAAACCCCCTTAGATATGAAAGGAAGCCTTGGTTCATCAATGGTACATTTATAGGCTGTTACTTTTACTGATAAAGGAAACACTACTTCCCAATCCAATATAGTTAACAATACATTCATTTTCACTAATTCAATTTGATAGGCGGTAGTGATAAAGATACTGTTTTAAACCCTATTATACAATGTTAGCTGAATGACTTGCAGGAACTGGCGACAATGTCACGGTACTAAAATTATTATCAGGCTAATGACAGTAAAGAATTGCTAATTGTTTTCTATGTTGTACTTTTAATACAAGAATGAATTTATACTCAGTTAACAATTTAAAGAAACCTCTAATAATATTAATACTTATATAACTTTTTAGTAAAACATAAATGTGAAAAAAAAATTAAAAATTCTACGACAAATTTTGCTATGAAATAAAAAAAACTATTCTACTGCAATTCAGTAGTGTGTGTGTTATCAAACCGCTTTTTTTTAAGTTTAACTTATCATTGAATAATAAAGAGGTTCTTGTCCTTTACTATTTTTTACTTTTCTATATCTAAATGGAGCCAAATGCGGTGGAGTATATATTTACGCATTGGCTAAGGAATTAACTTCTGAGCTGTGAGTCGCGGTTTCGATTCCCACGCGGAACAAATATTTGGATGTGTATATATATATATATATGTGAAATTCTCCTATGATACCAGAGAAATCCTAGTGTTTTAATATCGTTTTTTTTACCCGATTATGACTAATCACCATGCTCACCATTTTATTTACAAAAAATTATACTGTGGTACAATGGTTAGTTATACGTTAGAAGATTAATTAATTTATTAAGTAATGACAACAGTTACAGGGCGATACCAAATATATTTAATTTACCGTACATATCACAATTCGTGTTATCAAGTGACCGTGACCTTTTGGTTTAGGGATATTATAATTTCGGTGATGTAATTGCTGTTAGCCTTTTTGGCTTTTACAGCTACATCGGATACTGTGCTCACGGGCCAGGGGCCCGCGTGACAGGTTTGGTTTGACCCAAACATAAATACTTAAATAAACTCCTACAAAAACCTCGAAATTTGGACTGCATCGCGTTCGCTGCGTGCTCGCGCGATTTCGAATATCTCAAATGATTTTAAGTGGTCTAATGACCGTCCGAGGGAGGCTGCGGGCCTTCATTCGGACAGTCGACTTGTGTGTCGGAAGTCTGGGCGGTGAGAACCGCCCTAGAACACAGGTGTATCGTGTGTACGCGATGTGATTGTCGACTGCTGCGCCCCGCTCTCTACGGCGGCAGTCGCACGTCGTGGTGCGTATTATATTAAAGCTATTAACTGTGTGTACAGTGTAACCTGGATCGTGATTGACCGTATCGTGGTCAGGAAGAGCGGAGACGTCCGTGTCGTCTAGCTCATTTCGCGGTCGACGTTTGCGTTCGGTCGCGTTTCTATCTGGTCGGTAATTTGCTGCTTTAACCACCAGCTGGTTTGGATGAACCGCAAGAATAGATTTTGAATTTAGGGATAGTAGGTGCTACATAGACCCCTTGGCTCCAAGCCTGCCTGCTGATTCATACCCTGTCCTGTCTTTGAATCTTAACCGAAGGCATTTGTACAATACACAAATTATCGGTCTCGACGCCGAGACTCCATTCGTGCCCAACCTTCGTAGATAAATTCTGGTTATCAACTAGGAAGTATCATCATCATTTCAGCCTATCTTAGTCCACTTTTGAACATAGGCCTCCCCCATAGATTGCCACAAAGCACGGTCCTGAGCCACCTGCACCCATCGACTTCCCGCAAAATCGCGCAGGTCGTCGCTCCGTCTAGTGGGGGGCGCCCTACACTGCGTTTGCCGGTACGAGGTTGCCACTCTAGAACCTTTCTTCCCCATCGGTTATAGGTTCTACGGGCTATATGGCCGGCCCATTGCCACTTCGACTTGCTAATCCTTAGGGCTATGTCGGTTACTTTAGTTCTGCTGCGGATATCATCGTTACGGATTTTATCACGCAGAGAAACTCCGAGCATAGCTCTTTCCATAGCTCGCTGAGCGATTCTGAGCTTCCTCAAGGAAGTACAATCACTATTAACTCGGTATAAACGACCAGGAGGATCATCATCATGCTATAAAATTTAAGTAATGATTATGAAGAAATATTGTCAAGGAACATATTTATAATATAAAATTGTATCAAATGTTAGTTGGTCACATCAAAACATTTAAATAGGATGTATTTGTTATCACCAGTTTTAAAGAAAAAAAGTTTTAAGTTAACTTCGAATTCGAATTCGAGAATCGAAACAGGGTTATTGTTGTAATTTGTGTTGAAATGTACAAGTAATGTTAAGAAAATAATAAAGGTTTATCGGAGTTGAACTGTGTTTTATTTATAGCTAGCAAAATGATAACACAAGTTAGTTTCATACAATTAAAGACATTGTCATGCAAAGACAAATAATACAACACCATGTCATTTAAAAGACTCCTGCCGGACATATTTTTGTTAAGGGGAAGGCCACTGTGACGCCCGAAAAATTTAGCGATTTTCGGGAATTTTTTTACCGGGAAAATAAAGAAATATCAGGATCGTTTTGTTAATAGTCTTAGAGTAAATAGTCTTGAAGATGAACTTTGCCGCAGACCCTGAAAAAAAATCCCCCTTCATGGTCGCATCGATTTCTCAAAAAGTTTGGAAAATCCTAAAGTGCACGTCTCATGACGCTCATTTTCTTGAGAAAAAAAATCGCATTGAGGTTCAAACATTTTGAATCATTTCCATTTCAGATGAAAACAATAAGAAAAAAATATTTTTCTTAATAACTACAAGTGCCTAGACTTTTGATATGAAATAGGAAACCAATAGATAAAATTCTGGACACGATAAAAAAACCCGGTCTCGATACGTCAATTTTTTCGGGAGTTATCATGACCACATCCAAAAAAAAAAAAAATCGGACGTCAAATATTTTTTAAACTGTTTGTTTTTTCAAAGTAGCAATATTAGACGATTTTTCAAAAAAAAAATAAGGAATTAATTAGTGTTTTCTTAATATGAGTCTGTTCAATTGGCATATAATTGCGATACGAGGCATTTGAAGACCGCCGAATCGCTTGACCTTGACAGTCTGGTACAAAGCCCCTTCGCGCCATTAGACCTAAAAAACGAGTTATGGAAAAAAAAAAGATAATTATATGAATGTAATTATTGTTGTATTGGTGACCGATTGAATTTTTTCGACCGTTTTTTTCTTTGAATCTTAAAATTTAAAAAAAAATCGGCTACGCTTAATTTTAGCCACTGCAAAAACGAACAAAATAAAAAATTCTCCGAGTTATCGATGCGACCAGTTTTAGACTAAAAACTTAAAACAATTTTTGAATAAAAATTGTTTTTAGTCCATTTTCTCACTATCAAATCATGTAGGTATCTTTTAAAATTATCATACCTAAATTAAATTTTACATTTTTTTCAATATAAACTTAAATTTAAGACGAAAATATATTATTTTTGACCTATCACAGTGGCCTTCCCGCTTAAACTAAGTCACGCAAGTTATCAAGTGGAGTAAATGTTTACCTAATTATTATATGATCTTTTGGTACTTATATAAAATGGTTTGAATATTTTGTTTATGCAATTAATTGTTTAGTTTATTTCTCTGCTTTTGTTGGGTTGAAGCAACAATGTCTGCAATTGCTATAATTTAAAAAAAGGCAATTGTAAAGGCAATTATTTAATGTAGCTTTTTTGCCTGTTTGTTTGTTTTGTGAACATAATTTTCTTTTGTATTGAGGTGTTTTTCTAAGTACACTATTATATTTAATAGCTCTTTTTGTTTCTTGTTCTACCTTAAACTTTTTTTAACATGTAAGATAAAAACCACATAAGATGCAAACTTGAACTGTTGCCATTTCAAAGTGACAGGCAAGAAATACAAAAACATCATATGAATTTAAAACAGGAAATAGGCCATAATAACGTCATATAATCGTACAAGTGACATGTCTTAAGTCACATAAGCACAGACAGAAGAGAAAACGCAACAAGTTAGCAATACCACAAAATAGAAAAGAAGTAAACCTCTTGTAGGAATATACTTACACTTTGCAGCCGTCTGTACTCTCTGTATTGCGGACATACCTACTAGCTGAGATGGACATCTAATTCATATTTTTTTTAAACAGAAGTACATAAATAGAAATATGTATTGGGTCCTAAGGCTCTTCAACATTTCGTGTATAATGACTCACGTCACAGAGAATATTTGTGTAACCTGCTAAATAATCAACTAGCTAATAAACGTTCATGTAATTTATTAAAATTTTGGTTGATAAGGCCCTGTGCTTCAACTAAAAGAAATTACCACCTACAAACGTCTTGAAACCCGTATTTATCACCAGCCTTTTAATAAAAAAGGGACGATTTGACCTAATCACCACGCAAGTGATAATGGCAAGCGCATTTACGATCCCAGAACAAGTCATAGTGGAGTCATAGCGCTGTTGGTCGTCATCGATCTGCTAATTTTGAGACTTCAGCACATTTTGAGCATTTTTCGAGGATATTTTGCCACCTGTAGAAAACTAAACATTTTTCAAGCATTATCTTCAGACTTATAGGACACGGAATTAGAAACTAGGCCTACAAAAGATAATAAATTCAACGTAAACTGATTAACTTCTGAAGTATTGAATATAAAACATAAATATAATACCCAAATTTAAATAAGGTCTTAATAACAAAAAAAAACAGATAGATGACTTACAGAAAACCCCTCGAGTGGGTTTAGTCCTCTCTTCCCGTCCTAATAATATATTATATTATTAGTATACATAATTTCGTCTCACAGCAATCGCAAACCAATTACAACATCTAGTAGTCAATCACAAACATCAATAAAGAAAATAGAAGTATCTGTAACAGAATGGCGGCAAACCACATTGCCTCTATTATGGTACGAGTCAAAACATTCCTACACCACCCCATTGCATTCTCATAAACAGCATAGTAACACTTGCAAACTATGGTGTTATTCTCCACGAATATAGGCTGTCCCTACGATAGTATAGTCGCCTCTTACGACACCTCGGTAGGAAAGGTAGGTGCTATTCTATTCAACCGGACACCTATCTTCTAAAAGTTCCAATTAATATATTTGTTTTTAACTAATATCGATATTACCTACCGCGATAATTACTCTAAAACGATATTGGGGTGGTACCTACCTAGACGGATTCCTGCATAGGAATCCTACCACCAGTAGGTATTATCAATGGAATGTGAAAACTTACCTTACCTTAGTATAATCGTTAAGTAATGAGAAACACGTTAAATTTACGTCTTTGTTAAGGTAATCTATATAAATAAAATTGTAGAGGTCTGCCGTGGTGCGCGCCTCACGAAAAATCTACTGGATAGATATTGATATTCTTTTGTAGTTTTACTTGATAGATACTTGGTCCTTATCTAAAAAAAACAAATATTACGATTCATCCATACTAATATTATAAATGCGAAAGTAATTCTTGTTTATTACCTTTTAACGGCTCAATCGCTGAACCGATCTTGACGAAATTTGATTCAGAGATAGCTTGCATCCAGGAGATGGACATAGAACACTTTTTATCCCGGAAAATTAAAAAGTTCCCACGGGATATTTAAAAAACCTATGTCCACGCGGAGGAAGTATTAAGCATCAGCTAGTTGTTTAATATAAAAGACTTATTGAATTTGTTTTCTTTATTAAACTCTAGTCCAAAAACGTTTATACACGGTTTAAATTTTAGATATATCAACCATATTAAGCAAAACCGTCAGTGTTTGTTTACAGGATATAAAGCGGATAGTAAAGCCCATTTGAAACAATGATAATCTCATTCGCATTTTTATAACAGCTTTTTTTATTAACAAAGGCACGATAAGTTTGCTAGCCAAATACTGCGCTCAAAGAAACGACGAAGACATAATGATTAAAATAAACCCATTGATATATTTTTTTACATAGCTGTTACATTTGTTGTTATTATAATACTAAAATACAAAAACGAATAAAAGTCATAAATGTGTTGGTACCAATCTGTAATACATAACAAATAAAAATGTTTCTTTATTACTTAACAAACATACAATGTTTTAGTAACGATGATCGGCGTAAAAGCCGAGAAAAAATATTTTTATACAATAAAATTAATGTACTAGATACGCCTTATCTACAGAAGCAAAAAAAAATTAAGAGGCGAGGTTAATCATTTTCGATATAAATTAATAAAATGATCTACTCTACATATTATGAATATTGGCAGCGGAAGAGTCCAGGATGAGCTTTGCTTATCCATAAGCCATTAAGACTATTCCGATTGTGATTTCTAATCTCTTTCGAAACCGCTGCCAACGCTTGCAGTGCAAAATATAAACACTCCCGTGTAGATTATTTCGCTGAAGTCGATAATGATTTTATCCACTTCTGGTTACAGGCATCTGTAATTAATAATTTTAGAATAAAATTCCATGGGCCCTATAAAATCAAATAAACAATGTTGAACCGTGATTCGCACACCTCCCTGCTGACCTTTGACTTCTTGGTTCGAAATACAAGCCGAAACTGAAGAGTACAGAATTAGCAGCTCCATTGGCACAGTGGCTGAGCGACCGGCTTCTGCGATAGTAGTCTTGGGTTCGATTCCCGCCCGAAGTTTCAATGGGTCTGATGTTTTTGTATATGAAACTTATGTCTGAAAATGCAGCCACTTGTTTTGTTGGGATAGGGGGCACATTTCTGTTCTCTTGAGTGCTCTTGTAAATAGAGTAAAGTATATACATGTTATAAGTTATAATTGAGGGGTATTGGTGGCTAATATACCTGATAACACTAGAAACATCATTTTATTGGATAAAGTAACGATACGAGCTAAACGTTCACCTGATAGTGAGTGCAACGTCTGCCCATAACAAATGCCGTGTCACCTAGAATATTACTGTGTGACACCCACACTGCGCTCGTCACCCTGAGATATCAGTTCTTAAGTATCATATGCCCAGTGCCCTTCAGACACAACAATGTTTGCACACTACTGCTTCACGGCAGAATAACTGGCCCCGCGGTACCTACCTAGACGGATTCCTACATAGGAATCCTACCCCTAGTAACATGTTACAACACGACGGATGTATGTAACATTATGTTTCTTGTTTTGTTAGGATGTCCCGGCTCATTATCGCCTCAGATAGAAGATAAATGAAAATTTCTTCGTGCCACTTACGATAGATTTTGATGATGATTTGATTGGGAGAATTTTGATGATTGGGAAAAATTCTCAATTCAGCCTTTGAAATTACTAAGGTCGGAATAATGAGGCCGAACAGATAAGATTCACATTCAACCAGAAATGAGAAAACGTATTAGACCCACATTCTTCAACCGAGAGGAGATACTCAGCAAGGTATATAAAAACAATAGTTATAATATTTCTAAATCAGTTATCTTCTTCATTGGGTAAACTCCACATCACCAAAATAACAATTATTTCCATACTTTTACATACATACTGACACGCCTCTTTCCCGTTGGGGTGTGGAAAGATGTAGTCTTTCCCTACATTCCACTTGCTACCTGACATACATCATTCACTTCTTCTGCTTTTATGAGAATATTTTTTATTGGAAAAAGTGACGGGACGAGTAAAATGTTCACCTGATGGTAAGTGAAACGTCTCCCCAGGGGCAGATGTTGCACTTACCATCAGGTCAAAGTTTTGCTCGTTTCGTCACTTTATCAAATAAAAAAAAACATCTTCTACCACACCGCAACATCCCCTTATCACGCTTCCATACTTTTATTTCATTTAATAGCACTTTAGATCAGGAAGTTTTATCAGTTTTTATACATCTAGTGTAAAGTTGCTTTTTTGAGGTTGACAGCAATTTTATTACATACATACAGTCGCGCGTTTTTCCCATATAAGTGGTAGGCAGAAGCCACAATAGTATTCCACTTTTCGACCCCGTGGGAAACTAGACGAATGACGAACCAGGTCGCCACCATTTTGGTACTTGTCAAAAAAAATGTTGCTCCCATTGAGTTCCCACGAGCAGTATAATATAACATTGCATATAATGGTGTTATCCTCAACGAATGAAGGCTGTCCGTACAATACCTTAGTCGCCTCTTACGACACTTTGCCGGACACCTATCGGCTGCATTATTTTTTAAATTACCAAACCAATTTTTCTTTTACAAACTATTAAATGCTTTACAACAAATTGGATACTCACTGCTCGTAAATATGAATACTTTAATAATGTCCATCGTTAGAACTGCAAGCCGCCCATGGGCACTGACTGGTCAGTGCTGAACTCGTACTGCCCACTGGTGGAGGATACTTCAGGCGCCAGACGTCCATCCTCGCCCTCCGACCCAAAATAGTTCTCGATTATTTCGAACGACTTCTGATAGATGTCCAGGTTTTCATGCGATTGCAAAAATTCTATTTTGTCTAAGCCTGTAAGAAATGTAATGATTTAAAAATTTCACTCAGTATTTTTTACTCACAATATCTCTTGGTCAGAACAGAATACAGATAAAAAAGGCCTCAGGATTTTAAGTTACCTTTTCACATAAACAAATAATAAATTTATCTTCTGCTGGACCCAATGGTCCACCTCAGCGAAGATAGATTAAATTATACTTATTGAAAGTATTTTTTTTTTCTGTTTTAAACTACACTGGTTCACAAAAAATGCCTCTGTCCTAGGAGGAACCAGTAAGAAACCCAGCGGGTTATTTTTTTAAGTCATTTTTAAAATAACGTAGGTACTATAACTATGTAATGTACAATAATTTCTATACTTTGACATACATACATACATGTGGTCACTGCCACCCATTAAGGTAGGCAGAGATCACATCTTTCCACTTGCTACGATCATAACACACATCTTTCACTTCTTCTTTCATAACACACATCTTTCACTTCTTCTTTCATAACACACATCTTTCACTTCTTCTTTCATAACACACATCTTTCACTTCTTCTTTCATGACCGTTTTCATACGAGCTCGTCAGTTACTATAGACGTGGCCTTTCTCCAAAATGTTTTCGATCGGATCGCGGTACGTTCGCCTACCTCAACCCTTCGCGGCTGTCCCTTTAACTACCTTTTCAAATACACAAACATAAGCTATACTTGAAAAAATCCACAATATAATACAATAAAGTGTGCACGGGCCTTTTTCGAACCCGGGAGGAGCCCGCCACGCCGCTCTGACATAGTTTTACGGAATTCACTAATTATTTTTGACAAACACATTTATTTTTCAAAGATGCATGATTTCACAGAATTTCCTATATATATTTATATAAGGAAAACGTAGTAAGAAAGAACATTATTCAGCACTCACACTGCAAGTAACAATTTTAGTGATATCAGGCACCAAGGGTTGAACCCACACTACCACCAGTGGCTCTATGAAATGAGCGCACGGCCTCTGAGTAACCACGAAACAAGCAAAACGTTCACCTGATGGTATGTGCAACACCTGCCCATAACAAATGCTATGTCACCCAGAACATTTCTGTATGACACCACACATTGTGCATCACCCTGAGATATCAGTTCTTAAGTCTGATATGCCCAGCCTTAGCCCTCAGTGCCCTCCAAACCGAAACACTGTAATGTTTGCACACTACTGCTTCACGGCAGAATAACTGGCCTGGGGTGGTACCTACTTGGATACATTCCTGGATAGGAATCCTACCACCAGTGGCTTATCACAAACTTACCGAAGCACTCTTCGATTAAAGCTGCATAGGGATTCAGTTGCTCCGTTTGCTGTCCGGCTTTTAATATATTATCAAGACCATTGAGAGCCACTTGCACTGTTTTCGCATCTGTTAGCGTCAGTAAATCGCACAATGGCGGTATACAGCCTTGTTCAACTAAATACCTGAAATCAATAATATATTTGTAGATAGCTGGATATCATCATCATCATTTCAGCCTATCACTAGTCCACTGCTGAACATAGCCCCCTCCCGCCTCCATAGATAGCCACAACAGTTGTAGCTCTCACTTTGGGGGATTTTGTCATAATTGTCAGTTATTTATTCAAATGTTCCAGGAAGATGCTGCTGCCCATCTCCTATTAATTTTCCCTTTGTCGACTTCGAAGCCGCCACCACACGGCGGCTGCATATATACATTAATTAAGCAAAGTAACAAAGTATCAAATTCGCCAATCCTTATTAATAAACTAGCTGATGCCCGCGACTTCGTCTACGTGGATGCAGGGTTTTTTAATTATCCCGTAGGAACAATTTGATTTCCCGGGATCTAGATATCTCTTCGTCAAGATCGGTTCAGCGGTTGAACCGTCAAGAGATAACGAACAGAAAAATAGACAAGAGAGTTACTATATCATTTATAATATTAGTATGGATTAAGATTCTTTAAGATCAAATAGCAAATTAAAGCAGCGCATAACCATTCCATCCGCATAGGTACTCTTTTATATTAATTTTTATTTCTTCTATATTAAAAATTAATAATTTCTACTTTTTCATATTTTACGCCGGAACCCTGAATACGAAAATACGATAGATAGGTATCTCCGGCCATTGAAAGTCCCGTCAAAATCGATTCAGCCGTTTCGGAGATTAGCCCTAACAAACATACAGACAGACAGACATTACCATTTGAGATTAAGAAAGAATCCAATTTTATTTATTTGTAAAGATTATCAGTATCAAAGTTAATACCTAATAAATCCAGGCATTCCGTTATAGCAATTTATTACAATGCGAAGTAAATTTGCTAATATCCACATGAAAAATGATATACATGCTTTAGCGTATTGACTACAAAATAAGGTAGCATATATTCTTCCATCTCCTTCATGAAACTGATAAAGGGTATGTGTGTGGTCTGTACTAAAAAACATGTCCTTAAGTCGTCTAATACAATAATTTTCATACTAAATCAGTTTACCTAATTTGTTCATGGGTGCCTCCACTGGTTGCATTAGTGATTGCCCACGCCGCCTCTTTCCTCGTTTTAAATTCAGCTTGTCTTAATATTTCGATTAGTACCGGGAATATATTCGCATCTATCACTGCCTGTTGAAAATAATTATCCATAATTATTTAATCATAAAACCGACTTCAAGACAACAGCTCCAAACATGCTTAAGCGAATTAAGGAGTTTCGTGATTTTCTCATGGATCCCATCATCAAAACTTGACCAAAATGATATGGAGTCACCCCTTACAGTATCCCCTTCCATACAAAGATTTTTTTAAATTAGTGCACAATAGGCGAAAATATCGGTAAACATAGATAAAAAAAATACATACAGACAAACATATGACAGCCTCCTTTATTGAAGTATGTAAAAAATTATTATAGTAACAGTCAAATTCTCCATAGAAATCGACACTTACTATAAGAACAAACATATTTTCTCAATATAAATAAAGTACTTGTTGAAATTGCATATATGATAGATTTTTTCGGGCTCTCGTCCTAAACGGCAAAGTACGCGAGTAAAATTTTAAGTGCTGATATACCACGTAATCAGCAGTGAAGGAAAACTGAGAATAAAAAAAGAGGGAGCTTGGTAGTGGGACATTTATAGGCTGTGGCTAAAAGTAACATAAAAAGTAAAGTCAAAAACAGAAATAATCCTTTTTTTTAAGCAGTTTGATGTCCGGCAGTAGAATAGCACCTACCTGTTTCCTACCGAGGTGTCGTAAGAGTCGACTAAGGTATGGTACGGACAACCTTTATTCATTCATCACAAACCATAATATGCAATGCTGTCACTATATTGCTCGTGGGAACGCAATGAGTACAGAAATTTTTGACTAGTACCAAAATGGCGGCGACGTGGGTCGCCATCCGTCACGCCTCGTTTCCCGCGAGGACGAAAAGTGGGCTGCGTGAGTGGACTCTGCCTACCCCTTATACGGTAAAACGGCGTGACTGTATGTATTTAAATTTAAATACTGTAATAAGACCGTGTGATTGATCACAGCAACAAAAAATGTTAATTTAGGATGTTTTTATGATAATTACTTGTATGAAGAATGATAGTGAATGACGACTGAACAACTGTTTTTTTATATAGAGGATAGTGACGAGAAAACGTTCGCATGATGGTTAGTGCCCATAACAAATTCTGTGTTAGCCAGAATATTTCTGAGACTGCCGTCCTCAACGTCATTCAAGACATCAGTTTTTAAGTCTTATATGCCCAGTAATTACACTAGCCCTCAGTGCCATTCAGACCGAAACACAGCAATGTTTGGACACTACTGCTTAACGGCAGAATAACGGGTCCTGCGGAGGTGGTCTACCTAGAGCTTTATTGCCTAATAATGATATTTAAAAGTTCACATCCTACCTGAATCTGTAAAGCATTTCCAGCAGTAATGTTGGACAAAGTCCAACAAGACTCTTTCCTCAATGTCTCGGTACTGGAACATAGTAACGCATGTAGACTAGGAAGTGGGTTACAATTGAGAACGGCCTGGGTCTGAGAATCGCTACCCGTCACTATGTTACCAACCGCCCTCAGTGCTGCAGAGACTACTGTTGATTTGTTATGCCTGCAAGATATGAATAAAAAATAATTGTTTATAGAGTTGCCAATATATTAAACAATATCACTACTTGCCTAAAAATGTTTAGCTGTACAGTGTGTGTAATGTAATGTTGCTAATACACACACCGGGTTACATAAATGGGATACATAATTAGTAATAAAAATTTAATATAAATAATTTACTTGGCTATTTAAGATATGAGTAAATATCTGAGTATAGTGGGTATATTATTCCTTTAGTATGCGACCATTTACTATAATAAAATACATGGGTGCAGTTCACACGCGGGATAATTAAACTTCTGGAGTATAAGACGAATGCAGAGTATCAGGAGTAAGATCAGTATAATATTGTTACCAAGTTTAAAAAAACATTTTAATCTACTATTATACTGACTCCAAGTTTTCAATTTCAACAATTGATATGAGTGACTTATGGTAACAAAAGTATGAAATAAATGCATATAAATATCTTTGAAAAACAGCTTCAATTACTGTTTTTGATCTTGTTTTCGAGCTAATGAAAGCAAAATTTACGAATTGAAGATTTGGACAAATTCGAAAATACTAGGTGGATTGAAAAGTACTCGGCCTAACAGATTCAATTCTAAAAATCAAATCTACCCACATTATTTAGTTCAGTTCAGACTAGTTCATTGTGTGAAGTTCGAAACGTGTGCGATAATTAGTTGTGATTTTATAAATTTATTAACAAAGTAATCGGTCATAATTTCCGCGAATGGAGCAAATCGAGCAGCGTGCCGTCATTAAGTACCTCCATAAGAAGGGGCTATCATCAAAAGTCATCCATGATGACATGGTCAGTACATTAGGCGATTGTGCTCTGTCATATTCATCCGTCAAAAAATGGATAGCAGAATTTAAGCGTGGTAGAGAGAGTGTGAAAGATGAACCCCGCTCTGGAAGGCCTTCGACGTCAACTACTGACGAAAATATTAAAAAAGTACTTGATTTAATAATGGGAGACCGCAGATTAAAAATTAGAGAGATAGCCGAGATTATAGGCATCTCTTATGAACGAACTCAAAACATCATTGTCAACGAGTTGGGTTTCTACAAGGTGTCTGCGAGGTGGGTTCCGCGACTGCTTTCAGTTGAACAAAAAAGGACGCGATTGACTATTTCACGCGACTGTTTGGATTTATTTGAAGCCGATGCAGATGATTTTTTGAATCGTTTTGTTACTATGGACGAAACATGGGTTCATTACTGTACACCGGAAACAAAACAACAATCAAAACAGTGGAGAAGACCTGGTTCACCACCCCCTAAAAAGGCTAAGTCGATTTTGTCGGCAAATAAGGTGATGGCTTCAATATTCTGGGACTCGAAAGGTGTGATTATGATTGATTATCTTGAAAGGGGTCAGACTATAAACTCTGATTACTACTGCACCTTACTACGTCGTTTACGAGAGGAAATAAAAGAAAAACGTCGAGGAATGCTCAGAAGAAAAGTCCTGTTTCATCAAGATAACGCCCGTGTTCACACGTCAGTACAGTCAATGGCTGGAATTCACAACTGTGGCTTTGAACTGTTACCGCATCCGCCGTATTCACCTGATCTGGCACCATCAGACTTCTTTCTGTTCCCTAACCTAAAAAAGCACTTGGGAGGTCAAAGATTTTCGTCAAACGACGAGGTCAAAGCAGCTGTAGACGCATATTTTGACTCTAAGGAAGAATCATTTTTTTTTAACGGTCTAAATGCTTGGAAGGGGAGGTGGCAAAAGTGTATTGAACTTGATGGTGATTATGTAGAAAAATAAAAATATAACTGATTTAGTATGTGTTTATTTTCTTGGCTAGGCCGAGTACTTTTCAATCCACCCTCGTATAAATATAATATGAAACACTATATAATTTATTCTATCTCATTTTCTTGCAGGCTAAATCTAATAGATGTATATGTTTGTCTCTTTTAATTTCGCTTTTTAATCAATTAATCCAATGGCTAATAATCGTCTCCTACAAGCGTTTACCAATGCGCTGTTCCCTTTCCGGGCAGAGCGACCACCCTGTATTGGCTCCTATGCAAGAGGAGCAGAGACTGGACACCGGGGTGCCGCCAGAATCGCAGGCGGAGCTTGGCGCAGACATCCAAAGACTGCGGGCCACAATCAAGGCCCCGGGTCCTGACGACTTTCCTGGTCGTGCCCGGGTCTTGGCTCTCAAGGCACTAGAGGACCGGCTCCGTAAGCTGTTTGACGTTTATCTGCAGACGGATCGGTTCCCCGCACAGTGGAAGATGGACAGACTAGTCCTCCTCAAGGAGGAAGGCCGCGGATTCTCCTTCCGCCTACCGCCCAGCAGTTTATCTCGATGAGGTAGATAAGCTCTTTGTGCGAATCAACTTTTATGCGGAACTTCATCTCTGATAGGAACATCGCGAACCCTGAGCGAGAAGGCAGATCAATACGGAGAGTGGTATTGTATACTGCAGAGATCGATCCTACGGTCACTCTTGTGGAACATCGGCTACGACCGGATGTTGCGAGGCGATCTTCCCTCGGGACAAGTGTGATCTGTTATGTTGGCGACACAGGTCACTGGCCGGAGAACACGTATGAGGACGCTGCCCGTCTTGCCACTGTGTCTGTGGCACAGGTTGTCGGTAGGGAATGAATTTTGGGACTCGGCTTAACACGTCCGAGGCTATTTCTTTACACACCTCTGAGAGCGCCGCCACTGGGGTCTTACAACGTCGTCACTGATGTCCGTATCGAGGTGAAATTCAATATGATGTGTATGGATTCTTCCGCGATAGCCGCTAGAACTTCCGCGAGCATTTCCCGCGCCTGGCCCCCCGATTTATTAGCACTGCAGCTGCGTTAAAGCGGCTGCTGCACAAGTGACCTGACGCGAGTGTTCGCCGTCTTCGCCGTACTTGGGGGAGGTGCGGTCCATACCACTATATAGGGCTCTGACGGAGAGAACCATCGCCTTTCTTAGAAGACCTCAGAAGGAGGTAGCCATCGGGGTCCTACGAGTTTATCGCACCATCTCTCAAGAGGCGGCGTACTGGCGGGATTCCCTCCCTGAGATTGTGAAGCGGAGTTCCTTCCGTCTTAGTATAACTGGCGATCAAAGCTCCGCCTCCAAGATTATTTTCCTTCGCCAAAAGAGTGGGAATTGCGAAGGTTTCACGATCGACAGTCTATATGCCGGGAAAGAGGAAAGAGCGACTGGCCCATCCTCGTGCAAGAAGCAGTACTGTCTAAGCTTTTTGGTCCTAGGCCACTGGATGGACAAGCAGCACGAGTCAGTGACCTTCCGGCTGCTACAGGTGCCCTCGGTGCACGGCTGCTTTGGAGGTATCTGTGTCTTACAGCCGGAAGAGAGCCGACAGCCGAGTGTCACCATTATAGCAGTGACGAAGTGACAAGGCGCAGCATACGCGGATCTGAGCCAAAATCTCGTCACTGTTGTGGGGAACGACCTCTCGCTCCCTGCCTTAATTGTGGCTATGGCCAGGAGCAAGAGGTCGTTCAACGCCGGTGTTACCATCTGCTAAAAGAACCACTGAGAACGCCACAGTTTCAATCCACAGCCGGAGAGTCGGGCGCCGGAGAAGAGCCTGCCAGGGGTAGTCCGCTGCCATTAATGTAAAAGGCGCGTACTGTATTCCCATACACTTGTACCAGTTTTGCAAAAAGAGAAATACAAGTGGTTTTATGTAAACAGAAATTTTCCTTACTTTAGTTTAATCGTTACATCTAGTATCAGTACACAGATTATAAGTAATTACATAATAATTAATTTTAATTGTGTAAAATAATATTGTTTTCAATGCAAAAATTACAATAAATATGCTAACTGCATACATCATATTTTATTTTATGACCTGCAGACATATTGCTTCTAATTGAAGGAAACTTTAAGAAGCATAATAAAATGCGATAGAAAATATTTCATACTTACGTAAGTAGCTCGACAAGCCTTCTGCAAACTCCGGCATCAACCACAGCCTGAATTTTTTCGTTCGGTCCGTCGGATAAATATGAGAGAGCCCAGCATGCGTCGCTTAGTACATCCGCATCCGTGTGATGAAGAAGTCGCGCTAATACTGGTATACCTAAAATAATTATTTAATCAAAAACCAACTTGCACGCTGCAGCTCCAAACATGCTTATGCGAATTTAAGAACAACATAAGAACCACCTCTCTAATAAAAAAAGAATCATTAACATCGGTTCATACACAAATAATTTATGCTCAGACATAGTAGAAATACTATATAATAAACAAGACAACACAACAAGGAAATAAAACACTATGAAAAAAAACTGTTAAAAAGACAATCAGTTTTTTTTTATTTCCTTGTTGGGTTGTAGCATAGGCTTTAGAAAATCCATCACAGTCGGCCAGCATATCATTGATTAAAATTAAAGTTCTGATTTGGCACGTGCTCAGCGATTAGCGGTGAAGGGAAATGTGAGGAGAACAGAATGTCTGATAGATTAAAAATATTTAAAAAAAAACAAAAATTCTCGACACTTTAAGTCCATTAACTGAATCAAAAGAAATACGGACTACTTTAACGGCGTTATTACCTTCAAAGATGAGAAACTTTACCAATCAGTAAGTATTCTGTGGCTTCTACACCTAAAACTAGTTTTATGAAGATTAATAAGATAAATATTGTAAGAGGTGATACTCGCCTGGAGCTACTGCTTCAAAGTTCGTAGGAGGATTTTTACCTCTACACAAATTTGACAGTGTCCACACTGCATTTCTTGTCATGGATAACCTTGTATATTTATTTAAAATTCTGTAAAACGAAAAAATATAATCATGTTTAGTAAAGCTATAACTGTGTGTGTAATATTATCAAAAATATTAGTTAATGGCTCAATAACACATAACAGAAGCAAGGCTTCTTATATTTATTAAAACGAATGAACATGAATTAGCAAAAAAACAACTGATTGTAAAATAACTGCTCAGTATCTTGTAATGTATAAGGTAGATGCTAAGCATTATGTATGTACCTACGCGTATTGTGTTCTGTGTATCGATGTTTCGTGTGGCCGCCAGTCGGTTAATAAACGTCTGTTGACATACTCGTACCGTGTAATTATTACCTCAGTGGCGACGGACGAGTGATTTAAAAATGGCCGGAAAAATTAGCGAGTTCGATATTGTAAACCGGAATTGGGCATCATACTGTGAAAGACTCGAGATGTACTTTTTAGTAAATTATACTAAAGTGGAGTTAAGAGTGCCAATGCTAATTTCGTTAATTGGCGAGAGTGCATATGAACTGATGGGGAATTTATCTAGCCCGGTTAAGCCGAAAGACAAAAGTTATAAGGACTTAGTGAGGATAATGGGTGAACATTTACAACCTAAGCCATCAATCCTGGCAGAACGTTATCGGTTTCGGCAGTGTCGTCAGAAAAGCGGAGAAACAATCGCGGAATTTCTGGCGGTACTTAAAAAAATGGCGCGCTATTTTGATTTTGGGACAAATCTTAATGAGAATATGCGGGACCAATTTATATGCGGCATATGCAATGAGGCGATACGTCAAAGACTGTTTTCCGACGAAACAATTGATTTTGGCAAAGCGGTGCAGGTGGCTACGTCTATAGAATCTGCGGATTCTATAGACGTAGCGTATTGTAGAGGGGAGAGTAGCGGGTGCACCCAACCCACGTGGCGGGCATGGTAGCGGCGTGCTGGATGACGTCCGTTACTTATCCAGTGCGGTTAATCGGGTGCAAATGGGCGAGTGTTCGGCTTTCGGGGATACACGTCATCGTTGGCGGGAATGCCGGTATAGGTTATTTGAATGCAGCAAGTGTCGGAGACTGGGTCACTTGAGAAGAATGTGCCCGGGAAACATGGGCAGGGTGCTGGTGAACAATGAAGAATTATTAATTAACCAAGAACAAAAACGAGCCCAGCAACGTAAATAGAATACTTCTTTCTTTTTCTCTCCCTAGCCAATTACTTTTTTTTCCTCTTATTGGCATCAGAAACATTTAATTTTGTAACGTTACATATATTATGGAAATATTAATAGAATAATTTTAAAAAATATTTTACGTAATAAAAAGCGGGGGCGAGTGTTGGGGGAGAGGTTGTATGAAATATCCACTGAGTTAAACTAATAGAGATGCAAACCTCGTACTGACGCGTCTCAAAAACGTAACCAGTAGTCAATCGCTACGACATAGATTTGAAACCAGTAAATACTTTGAAGTGAACATGTTTTTGTCTCTTTTACTCTAGTCCGCTAGCATGGCGGCTTAGCGTCGATTTGATCGTGATGGCGATGTTGACGTATATGGTTGTGGGCATATGTTAAGTGGATACGCTTTTGCTTGGTAACCTAGTGTTAAAGTATTAAGAGACTTTTGGCGCCAACTCGAAAAGTGGCAGTAATGTGTTTATTTAATTTCGTAACTTCTGTGTATATTTAGAGTTTTGATGTTTTACTACAATTACTATAATTTTACTGTCGATCGAAATTTTAAAGCTGCTTGAAGATTGTATACTTGGATATGTTACTTGACACTGGAAAATAGTTTGACTGTTTCCATTAATAAATAAATAATAATAATAAGTATTAAGCAATGGAAATATGTATGTATATGAATGCAACTGACTCTGTGAGCGGCGGCAGCACGCCGGCGGCGAGCACCGCGTCGCGGCAGCGCGGCGAGTCGCCGGCCACGTTGCCGAGCGCCCACACGGCCTGCTCGCGCACGTCGTCGCCCGACGCGCCCCCCAGCAGCGCCACCAGCGCGCCCACCCCGCCGCACTCCAACAACACGCGCGTCTGCTCCGACGTGCCCGATGCGATGTTCGTCAGCGCCCACGCCGCCTCGAACTGTACCCGTCTTTCGCGTTAAATATCAGAAAAATAAACGGCCGTATGGTGGCGGCTTACGAGAATCCCATCTCGTCCCGTGGGTGTCGTAAATGTCGACAGAGGGAAAATGAAAACCAGATGGGCAGCATAATTTTCCTGGAACATCTGAATAAATTGTGTCAATCTGTCGGGGACGCCTATGTTCAGGACTAGAAAGCTATAGGCATATAGGCTAAAATAATGATGAAAATTAAACGGCACGGAGCTTAGGCTCTGGAGGCCTAGTCAAACATAAACCCTACAACCAAATTATTTGGCATAGTTAAAGTTTGTATAGATAAATATAATACATTAAATTGAATAAAATAACACATGAAATATTTACGTTCATACTGACAATACCAAACACGAAATAGTATGTCGTTTGTTCACATCCATACTGCCAATATAAAATACACACACATAAAGTAGTAACAATGTTGACAACAAAGAATTACTCAAAACTCAATAACATTCAAACTTGAACATTTTATGAATTACAGTCGAATTTCGGCATCAAGTAAATATATAAATCACCATTAGTATTTTCGGAGTTAAGTCATCTGAAAATGCAATACAATGTAAATGTATGTATATGAGTAAAAACCATCCAAAATTGAATACAAGCATGACAAAGTGAGGTGGAGTGGGTCTGTGAGTGAGTGGGTGGAGGCTTATGAAAATCATTTAGTGTCATGGGTGTTGTATGAGCTGTCAATTAAGAGAAATCTTAAATAAATTGAATCATAAAAAACATTCTACACAAATAATTTTTTAGCTCTTTCTGCATAGATCGGACCAAAAATAATAATTAAAAGCTGAAGATACCCCAGGTTGACTATGACATCAGGACATCTGTCACCTCAGTCCCCCCATGACCATGGGTGCTGTAAAGCACTCGAAACGTTGGGTTATAAGTAGTAAAAATTAAAGGCGATAAAATCCGTAAAATTAGTTTCATTTAAATTTACCTGCAATGTTGGATTAGCACTGTTGGTTAGAAATTCGACAAATTTAGGAACTATTCCAGTCCCTATCACTTCATCTATAGGTGGAATTGGTTCCCGACTCAACAGCTTCCGAAATTTCTGAGTTGCCATAACTTGCTCCTGAGGGTTGTCACTGTACAATGCAGCCACCAATTGAGGTGTGATGTCATCAGATGTAGAAATATTAATGTCATCCTGAAACACAGTATTCCTGTTGTGTTAATAAATGAATAGTTTATAATATTAGCGATTATCAGTTCAGTTTAGGAATTCAACCTGCTTAAAATTTTTATAGGAATAGATTCTCTTTTGTTTAATAAATAAAATTATATTCAATTATAATACTAAGACAATATTGGCAGTGTAATGTATTTATTATACCTGTAATGTCGTATCAGGTGTGTTTGGTGCTGGTAGATTTACATTTCTACGTTTGAATAGTTGTTGTTCTCTCTTCTGTTTGCGTAATTGCACACCCTCTTCTTCACGACGACGACGCAACTCATCTGCACTCAGTCCTGCATTCTTGTAACGATGCTTGTGACCTCCTGACATCTAGGCGTAAAACGAATAATCTATGAATTAATACAGCATAATTTAATACTGGTTCAATAAAATATGGTACTTGTAGCTCTCCAACATAATCTTAGTTAAAAACTTCGATAGATGATCACATTAGGCCACAACGTATTGGAGTACCTGACTACTGTGTCGCAGGTCCTGGGTTTGAATCCCAGCCGGAGCCAACATCTGGCTGTGTTGTGATCCATGTGTCTCTAACACTGCCTCTTAACCCACTACCGATCTTATTGCGTGAGTATTACATCAGATATGGGTAAGTCAGGACAAAGTGCCTCCAAGTTTGCTTGTACATTGTTGATCTCATTTGCACCTCTAAAAAGTTTTTTTTTATTTGACAAAGTGATGAAACAAGCAATACATTCACCTGATTGTAAGTGCAACGTCTGCCCATAACAAATGCTGTGTCATCCAGAAAATTTCTGTGTGAGACCACACTGTGTCTATCACCCTGAGACATAAGTTCTTAAGTCTCATATGCCCAGTGATTACGCTACCTCACAGGCCTTTCAAACTGAAACACAGTTATGTTTGCACACTACAGCTTCCCGGCAGAATAAGTGGCCCTGGGGAGAACCTTCCTAGACAGATTCCTGCATAGGAATTCTACCACCAGTAGTTTCTTAGATGCTCACTTTATTAGTAAGAACTATAACTTGATGCAATGGCTTCTGTGAAATTATACAATGCAAATCTGATAAAACAGGAAATGTTAATCATTTTAAAAATATTTCAATGAAATTATTACTGTACATAAATTCTTGATTTTTAATTGGTTTTTCAGAGAAACATGGTTCCAATTCAATGCTTGGCCTAGGACGGTTTGACATATGGAAGAAACAAGACATATTTTACACTTTTGCAGTAATAAATAAAACAATGATATAATTAGATATATGAATAATTGTTAAACATTAAAATTGAAAAAGAATAATGTGTTAAATTAGATGCACAATAAATAAGATGCGCCCACAATGAAACATTACATTATGCATGTGTCAAGAATTAGGTTAAATATTATCGTTATAACTTTTTCATATTTAAAGTTATTTTTGACGCTTAATTAAATATAAAAGCTATTTCTACTGCAATAAGATGCAATTCCATGCATTTTATGTAGTTGTAAGGTGGTAGGTATTTGAGTAATCAAAACCTAATAATGATCATAATTGCTTATACTAGAAAAACGAAGAGCCACCAGTGTTCAATTAAACAAAAATCATGGTGGTTGTTATTAACTAAGTTATCAACTTCTAAAGATGATCTCAGTAATTATTAATGATTGTAAAACATTTAAATTATTAGCAGGGGTAATTATATGTGCCTGCAATTGTGTGATAATAATCACAAATAACTTAAAAACAAACCAGTAACAATTTTAGAATTCTTCATTTACATAATTTAGCCTTCTTCCATCACTCAACGAAAGTAATTACAGTGACTTATAATTTAGTACTTATTTACAATAGATAGTGGTTAGTCACTTTCATGATCTTAACTGATGTAACAGTAAAATACAAGAAAGTAACAAACTTAAAGTTCCCCGCCGTGGCAAAAACAGCTGTTTTTATGTCATACATTTACTTAGGTCAGATTAAACTTTTGTACTAATATCAGTTTATTATATTGGTTAAAACAATAAAGAATGTTTATTGCAAAAACATAATTAAAGATTATTCACAATAAGAAATTGTTTCAGTACTATTAAAGAATATTCGAAGATTTAAAAAAAACTAGACTTAAAGTCTTATTAGGACAAATAAAAAAAGACATTCTGAGGTGTTGTTAGTTGACATAACCATCGCAATAGCACGTACATTTTATGACGCAAATTAATGATTTACTACCCATATAGTTGTATTCACTTACTTTTTTACTAATAATGTTGCTAAAATAAAGAAGCTATCAATGAAACATTTATTGCGGAACTCAAAGATTCTAATACAATCTAATTCACTTCTAGCTGCAGATCACGTCATGAAAATACAGTACCATAGATAAAATTTTAAAACAGATATAATATTACTACCTAAGACGATATCAGGTAATTTCTGTTTTTATTACATTGTACATGAGATTGTGATTGGTTATGATTAGTATGTAGCACTGGTTCGCAAATCACCAGAAATAAACCGGTGATTAAAAAATCGAACAGTACGGATTTGTGGTTTTTAAACAATAAAACCGCTTCCACATTCTACTTATTTTAAAAGTGAAGTTTTCGCTGTCAGTCTTTCTGACTTTTACAGCTCCGATGAAACTGAGTTACCAAACTAACATAAATACATAAATAAATTTAAAATTATCAACATACAGTCACGTCAGTCTCGCGTTTTACAGATGTCCCTCGTGAAACAGTTAGCCTTATTATTCTTTCGAATATAAATCATTTATTGACCGTCCGAGGGAGATTCGGACCTCCTTTCGGGCTGTCGACTTGTTGTATCGGTAACTCTGGGTGTTAAGTGTTACCCTAATTTGTTATCATATCTTTATAGCGGAAAAGCACAATGACTAATGAAGACGTATAAGAACGGCTGGCATCCAGAAGTATGAACTCGATATTTGTCACGGTTTCGAACCAATACGCTAAAAAGTCTGGGAATGTAAACCCAATTTCTAATAGCTAGTCTTTGTATTATTCTGTAACATTACGTCCTTCAGACTTATGTCCTGGCACATTGAGAACTCATCCTATATCCGTGACACCTACGAATTTTTTTGTGGATTTTTTTTTAGTTTCATGCACCTCTGAGAAGATATCGTCTAAGCGGGATATATTATAGAGTCAAAAACAATAAAGCAAATACAGAGACCCCCACTCTTTTCAACTTCAAGTACCTATTCAATGTTGTGATTATGCGATAATATCAGTGGATTGACCGGATGTCGTATCAATACAGTCGTCAATACAGATACAGTACAACCATACTCCTAGCAAAGTTGTTTATTACTCAATTATTGGCGTAAATTCTAATATGAACCCAAGCCACAACGCGACACACGTACATTGACCACTGAGCCACGTGGTAATCCCGTAATTACAATCATTGTTCTAGAACTAATAATTATGCATAAGGCTGGCACTGAAATACATCTTCTAGTCAGTTAGAGTATTGTAACAATTAGCAAAAAAGCTGAAATTTAGAAAACGACGTCTGTATAATCAGACCACAATTAATTTTAAATACGGAAATATATACGGAATTTACACAATTCAGTTATTTTTTTAAACTGCAATTAGCTCATTGCAGAATCAGTATAATACATCTTATAGAAAATTACGGCGAGTTATTAAAAAATAATTACGACAAACCAATGCCTCACTATATCGCCAATACCATGTATGCATACAATCATAAATATCAATTTAATTCATTATTTGTTTAGTTTAATGGATCTTTGTACATACATAGCTATTTTTAGTATTTTATGTCAACCTTTACGCATTATGAAAGTTTCCAGAGATAATAACTTAAAAAAAACGTGTAAAAATTGTAAGATAATAAAAATATATTGAACACGGTGAAAGAATTATATAAAAATCATGAAAAATAATGAAGTTGTTCACATTTTACTGTATCCTGTAATATGATAAAAAGCATGTGGAGCATTAGCGGTGTGACGTCATAAGTCTCGTAGACCGCAGTGCAGGTTAATCGGGATGCACTAAAACAAGCTATCCTGGTCGAGAAGTTCGTGTTTCGTGCTCGCCGTATCCTCGGACGCGATGTGTGCTTGTAGTATTGAGCTTCATGTCATTTTTGATACAATATTCCTTATAAAAATAAGTAAATAATAACTAGATTGACGTAAAGTTTGGACGATTGAGAGTGGATTTGTGTGCAAACAGTCTGATGATTTACCAAAAGTCGACATAACTACGGTTATAGATTTTTGGTTAAAAATCCATTATATACCAGTGCAGAGGTCAGAGGTGTCAAACTTTCAACGTATGTACTAAGTACATACATACATACTTATATACTCTGCTAATCATCTCACGTAATATAAATAACTCTACAGTGCGCCGACATTTGTATCCGTTTTGGTTAAATCAGTACAATTTATGTATGTTTTGTGTAGTAGTTTCATTCAACATAAACCTCTTATAACACAAACAACGCCTTGTTCCATTTATAAACAAAACACCCGTGACAAGAGACAGTAAAAACTTTCAAGTGGCCTCAATCGCCCGATTGTTGATAAGCGGTGACTTGGTGAACTGATCGTTCATACTCGTACATACAGTCACGCGTCTTTCCCATTGGTGTAGGCGAAACACCCACGGAAAACGAGAAGTGACGGGTGGCGAACCACGTCGTCGTTATTTTGGTACGAGATGATATTCTTGCTCTTGGATCACTTGGTCCCAGAGCGGATCGGCACGGCTGCCACTGGCCAGGCGGAGAGGAAGAGAAAATTATTAGGTAGTAAATGGACTTGGGGTAGGGAATGGGAAGTTAGGAAAGGAACTATAAGGTGTACTCTCTGAAAACCCTCTCTACCCGCCAATGAATGTTTCTGAGATTAGATTGGACAAACAAACAGACTGACATAAATTTTGAAATCGCGTGTTTGAGTTTTGGTACCCTGCAAAAATTTTTTTCTTAATCTCATGTTTATTATATGACTTTAGGAAAAAACTTTATTGCAAAATCACAGACATACACTCAAATTTTATTTATTTTTACATATTTACACCACAATTTAAAATAAGTATTTACAGTTAATGATAAATATGTAAACCTATATATATAAAATTAATAAATAATAATTAATAACCCTTGTAGGGTTATTAATTATTATTTATTAATTTTTACATAAATAAACAAATTTAAAATTTTTAACGATGTATTCCCAAAGTTTGTGTCAATTGCTATGAGTTAAATACAACATTTATCCAGACTATTAGATCAATAACATACAGAGTTTTATATATATATATATATTTGCACAACAACGCCATCTATTGATAATGCTATATAACTTTGACGGCGAAAATACGTAATTAATGTACTTTATATACTTATATATTCCTTGTAAGAAAATGTAATATTTTTATTCTTTTTATTTAAATTTTTGATGGTTCCTAAGTTTTACAGATTAAAGTAAGTAATAAAGTTCAGTTTCCATGTTGAAATTGAAATATATGACATGTACAAGATTTGACGTGGTTTACACAGATTAAAAAATGACTATTTGCACTATATCATAGTATAAATATTTTTTATTATTATTATTTCTTTCATTATTCTAATATATACTATTGCCAATAAAGTTAAAAGTAATATATTTATCTATTTATTTTTCATTATTTATCGTTATTTTAGAATTTTATCTTGATTACAACTACACTTTTGTGATAAATGTCTGATATATTTATAATATCTTTAGTTTTTTTTGCTTTTCTGTTAATTTATGACATGCATAAGTTTAAACTGTCTGACAGCTGCTCGTAGGATTTTTGGTGGTGCCGACAGAATAACAGCGCTGCGGTAATTTTGCTGTAGCATAATGCTGAGTCAGGTCCTTTTCGTTGCTGCAATCCAATATAAATTTTAATACTTTTTTATTGTTTGTTTTTTATGTTGTGTAAATTGTTTGTTTTTTATGTGTTTGTATAGAGCGTAGCAACGAATAAAGTTATTTATTTTTTTCTTTTTTGGTTTAGGTGTTAGTTTAATACTATAGAACTTTCTTTTATTACCATTTCTTAGATTACTTAGATGACTCATCGCTACCATTGAACAAATTCGTTAACTTCAAATACTTTTAAATTTGAATTGAATGAATCGATTTTAATAAAACGACGACTAAATGTTACAGGAAGATACCTTTTATAATTTTTGTACCGAGTTTTTTAAACAAATTCAGTGCTTTAGGCGTGATGCGTTCACAAACAAACAGACAGACAGACCGTCAGACAGTCAGACAATTCTAAAAATGATAGAAATGTATTAAGATATTTATTTTTAGCCCCCCTCAATCATTAATTTAACAAAATTTTAAAATGTACAGACGCTCAGTTTACATTTTTATTATATGTATAGATAAGGTTAAGCTATTAGGTAAAGACATAAAAAATAACTATTTTATTATATGTGAAATATTCGCGTAAAAATAAGATATCATATGACTATGAATATTCTAAACAAATTATGACATTAGGAGAAATATTTAAACCAATTTTGGCCAAATTACAAATTAAAGGCCGAATAAGAACTCCATTCGCATAGCCTACACTTTTTCAAATTTTTAGCAGGATCCCTTCATATTTCCGAAATAAAAAGTAGCTTAGACTAATATAAAAAGTCCTTGCATTGTATAACCGTCAATACTCAGCCGTTTAGCCACATTGAAGCATCGGCCTACCACGTAGCGACTTTGAAGCTCTCTTTCTTTAACGGGAGCTTAGTCATCCTAGCCGGCGACTTCAATAGCAAGCACACCCCGTGAACTCACTTTCAACCAAACCCCGCAGCCTGGCTCTAGACTCGCTAGTCAACCTCCTCGACTTCGACGTGAGAAACACACCGGATGTGCTTGACATCGCCATCTTTAACAACATCACTATTGCCATCAGCGAAATAGAGGTGACTCAAGGTTTTTCGGTCCACACAATACCCGCGTGAGGAACTGAACGGCTTTTGTACTCGGCCGGTTACATCCTGTATAAGTTACATTTTTATTTATAAAACTACAGCCCACGAGGTGGCGCTGGTAGTAATAATTTAATATAAGTCAAAAAAAGTAACTGATCTATTTGTTGAGAGATGGCAGTGTCGTCGAAATAAATCGTGCTATGGTTGTGTTAGTAGAAAATAGATATATGTGAAGTACATTATTAAAATACAACCTCGGTCCAATATCACTAGTTGTCTTATTTCAACGCATCCAGAGGGCTCTAGTAGCCTTAGTATAGTGTTGGACTGAACAATTGGTCCATTCGGGACGGATTGACCTAGTAAGGGCAGTGGATTGCTGCTCAGGTCGAAGTGCCATTCATTAGGACTGTGAAACTCCCAGAAAAGTTGGGCGAATATTAGCAGTACCTGAAGACGGCGTTGGTGTGAGCGAGACGAAGGAGAGGAGCCAACGACGTAAGGAGTCCAAGAAATCCACGCACGTACTTTGGCGAAAGAGGGGTGTATAGAAACACCCACCCAAGGAGATCATGTCGTCACGAAGTGTTCCGTTGTGTGAGTGAATCAGGAAACATTGTGAGTACATTTTGAATTGTTTGAAGTCAGTTAACAATTTGAACCTTCTGTTCAAGAGAGAAGAAACTTTAACTCTAGTATTGGTAATCAAGCTAATTTGAACTTTATATATATAGACTATATTAACTTGTAATATTTAGTACCCTAAGTTAGCATAACTTCTAACACTTAGAATAATTTATTGAAAAACGTGAATACGGGGAACCTATGCCCGATTTTTTACAAGTGTACAATTTTAAAAGACTTGTAAAAATTTCAACTATTTTTTGGACTTAGAATTGTTTTCATTTATTGTCATATAAGAACTTGTAAAATTTTGTGATTTGTAACTCTGAATAATTTCGTGATATTTTTACTGTGTGATAGGACTTAGAATATTTGTCAAAATTATTACCGATTTTTACTTTTTTTTTCAAAATATAACGAGATGGAAGGCCTTCTAAATTGTCAAAAAGATGCTTTTAATAGATTATCGAAGACTCTTACTAACTTCAAAAAATCTCCAAAAGATAGAATAACTGAATCTTATGTAGAAAGTAAACTTGAAAATGTGGAGCAATTATGGGTAGAATTTATAGCTACGCACCAACAATTAGTTAAAGAGTGTAAATGGGACGAGTTACAGCGTAGTTGTTATTGTAAAGAAGAGATATATGATAAAGCAGAAAAAATATATGTAGATTATAAAAGTATACTTAAAAAAACATTTGAAAACGTTTGGTCAAAGCGAGTCCCGTTCGGGTACAGGTTTAGGTTCTTCCAAGGTAAGTAATGTCTCTTCTCCTTCAGTCAAGTTACCTAAGATCACCATTCCCACATTTTCCGGGAAATACACAGAATGGATGTCTTTTCGTGATATGTTTCTTTCTTTAGTTGACTTAAATAATTCAATCGATGATGTTCAAAAACTTCACTACCTCAAGGGACACTTGACTGGAGAAGCTGAGCAATTGGTAAGCCAGATACCTGTAACTGCAGCAAATTATAAACAATGTTGGCTACAATTGGAAAATAGATATAATAACAAAAGATATTTGGCTAATTGTATCCTTAAACGATTGTTCAGTCAAAAAAATACACAAACTGAATCGGCAATTGCGTTAAAAGAGTTGTTAGATACCACGACAGACTGTTTGCACGGTCTAAAAAATCTAGGTATAGATGTCAGTACATGGGATATTATAATAGTACATATTGTTAATTATAAATTATATCCAGAAACTCGCAAACAATGGGAATTGAGGGTGTCTGCTGAAGGCTCTAATGATCTACCAACTTTTGAACAGTTTTCTGAATTTTTACATAGTAGATTTCGGGCTCTGGAATTCATAGAGCCTAAACAGAGACCATCGAAACCTACTGTTGTGCCATCCAACAAAGCAAAAGCAATGCATGTGATGAACGTAATTTGTGAATTTTGTTCAGAGAGCCACAAACTCTGCTTTTGTAAGAAATTTGCAAAAATGGATTACAATAGTAGATATCAATTTGTGGCGAAAAATCGGATGTTTTAATTGCCTAGGTGGTAATCACTCAGCCAAGTCTTGTCAGAGTAGTGTAACGTGTCGAATTTGTAAACGTAGACATCACTCACTATTACATCCAAAAAGTGCGCATGAGACTCCAGGTTCTGGCAATGAAGAGACTGCTAATACTGCTGCTTTCGTAACTTGCGAGGAAAGCATTGGGAACAAGTATTATCTAGTAAACCAGAAACGTCACCATTAGTTTCATGTTTTTCATCAGGCGACATACCCATACATAGTCAGGTACTTCTGGCTACTGCGCTCGTAAAAGCTGAAATATATAATGGAGAAAGGAGAATGATCAGGGCGTTGCTGGATCAAGGATCTCAAGCATCCTTCGTCACGGAAGCAACAGCTCAGTATCTGGGAGTGAGAAAAAATCCAGTGAAAGGAGGAATTTCCGGCCTGGATGGAAATAAAAACATTACTGCCAAATACATGGTGCAACTAAAGATTCATTCTCGTGTTAAACCTAAAGTAGTCATCACTGTGCAAGCATATGTACTCAAAACAATAACAACATGTCTTCCCAGTAGGAAAGTGATTGCACTGAATTGGTTGGACTTGCAGGAAATACAACTTGCTGATCCTTATTATCACACTCCTAACAAAATAGATGTTTTGTTAGGAGCTGAAGTATACGGGCAAGTCATTGAAGTAGGCGTTAAACGAGGGCCTACTGGCTTCCCAGTAGCTCAAGCTACATCACTAGGGTGGATAATTTCTGGTCCTGTAGATGAGTTGCCAGGTTCTGCTTGCAATGTTGTGGCAATGCATTTGCGTGCAGAGGATAATGATTTCCTAAAAAAGTTTTGGGAAATAGAAAATGATCCCGAGACCGGTAAAAAAATGTTGACAGAAAAAGAAAAGCTCTGCGAGAAATTTTATTCAGAAACTACACGGCGTGATAAAGAAGGAAGATATATCTTAAAGCTTCCTTTTAAAAATAATAATCCTGAATATATTAGCGGAAATTCTAGAGAAGTCGCGGTGAAAAGATTAAGTGGATTAGTAAAGAAGCTAAACAGAAACGAAAACCTGAAAGAGAAATATACAGAAGTGATACAGGAATACTTACAAATGAATCACATGGAGAAGGTACCTGAAAAAGAAAGAAAAAAGAATGAAAGTTTTTACTTACCCCATCATGCGGTTCTGAGCGAAGATAAAGACAC